>CM060627.1:4968380-6233380 GCA_030578275.1 Meda fulgida | reverse complement strand
GGATGGATGGATGGATGGATGAGACATTAAATATTTAATCTGGATGGATGGATGGATGGATGGATGGATGGATGAGACATTAAATATTTAAGATGGATGGATGGATGGATGGATGAGACATTAAATATTTAAGATGGATGGATGGATGGATGGATGGGACATTAAATATTTAAGATGATGGATGGATGGATGGATGAGACATTAAATATTTAAGATGGATGGATGGATGGATGAGACATTAAATATTTAGGATGGATGGATGGATGGGACATTAAATATTTAAGATGGATGGATGGATGAGACATTAAATATTTAAGATGGATGGATGGATGGATGAGACATTAAATATTTAAGATGGATGGATGGATGGATGGATGGATGAGACATTAAATATTTAGGATGGATGGATGGACGGACTCATCCAGGTCATTGTAAAATGTCTTGTAGAATTTATCCTATAGCATTTTCCATGGACAAACATGTCCGGAATAAATTCTACAAGACCCTGAGTTATATTAAGCTTCTTGATATTTGCACACACACCCTTATACACACAGAATGGACTAGTGACAAGCAACTGAGCCACTGCAGAGCCGCTATAAGTAAGTCCACAGGCATTTTGGTCTTTTATTAGCACAAAAGAGGGAAATTAGTATTAATCTCCTTTAAAGCCGAAATGGATCATCTTATTTGATTGAATCGGGGGCAAAAAGCCACGTCCGACCGTTCTGACCCGTCACTCAGCGTTTAGCATATGTATTGTGTAATTCCTCAACTGTGTTACTAATCCTATCATAGGTCTGAGTTTGCGGTCTCCTCTAACCCCTGTGGACTTGGAGATCAAAATAGAGCGACCTGTAAATATACCCACACACAAACAGAACTAAACAGATATTCGCACACACAGAGAAACCAAAAGCCGGTTGCATTGCTGTGCGACTCAAAACAGAGGCTCAAAAGCCCAGTGGTAATTGGATAGAATAGTAGAGCTGCTGGACACCAACATCAAACAGATCATTGATGTGTCCCCACCTCTTGATTTCAGGGGAGGTCGGAGAAAAAGAGAGCGGTAGAGTTAGCGAGAAGCTTCACAGTTCACAGCCTCACAGTTAAGTTCTGACCCCTGTACAATCTAGCTCGAAGGCTTTTACTGGTTTCCCAGGCAACAGCCGTTTTCGCTATTCCAAATAAAGAGCAGCGGGTTCAAATGGCACTTGGTGCTTTAACTGAGGTTATGCACTGCATGGTTGCCTTCAGAAGAACGTTCGACCTGTCTGGACCACCTTAGGGGTCTTTAGAAGTTATGAATTTCGTGATCCATTTGAAGCTGGACTTCAAAACATCCGCAATATAATCAGCAATTTGGTGATAATTGCTATATTAATTCATCAAGCGTCTACTTATTCAAACATACCAATTATTTAAGAGTGGCTTTGACAGTATGACAGAGAAAATGACAATTGAACGGCCGATTAAAAATTAGGGATTATAATGTGCTCATTTGCATAAAAAGTTATACAGAGCATTTGCATACTTGATTATCAAGTTCATCCATATGTTCTTGAAAACACAATCGCACGCTCGCAGATGTAGGAAACAGATGTGTGAGTACTTTCTAAACTCAAATATAGTCTTGCATCTATAGCTGGTGTCATTTCTCTTTTTGAAGAACACACTGGTCTGATGTACTTGTGCATGCGATAGGACCAATATAATAACTTGATACCCTGTTTATGTTGAGTTCTTTAACAAAGATACGTTCACATGTATACCTGCTGTAACATTATATGTTGTTACATTATATTGATTTGATTTTTTTTCCAGAACAGTGCAAACAAACAAATGCACAGAATCTGTTATCATCTCTTTAAACATGACAGAGATTTGTCCTGCCGAGCTGGCAGCGAGTCTCTCTCTTAGATATTCAAACTAATTCTATGAAAATGAGAACTGTAATCAATTTGGGAAAAGATGCATACTTAGAACGAGACTGCATCGAATTGAGAATGAGAATGATAATGCATATTTCAGATGTAATTATTTTCCAGTCCATGCATGTGTGTGTGTGTGTGTGTGTGTGTGTTGTGGATGTGTGTAACTGTTCCAGAAAACAGAACCTTCATTTTCGAAGATATAATTGAGAAATGAGAAAAAATGGTTGCAAAAAAAAAAAAAAGATGTCTGGCAACACAAGCAATTAAGTTTATTTCATGCTTGCTATAATCTGAAAGCAGCATTCCAGAATTAGAAAGGCCAGCAAGTTCCATAAAGTTAAAGTCAAATAAAAAAAAGCACAAAAATGACCCTCGGTATCTCTCACACACCTGCTTCTTTACACTTTCCCCCAAATGCACACACAGGCTCAAACAACATGCCGTTAACCACAGAAAAGATGCATGATTAAACATGAATTCTCATTAAAACTCTTTTGATGCAGTTAATCACTAAATTTGAGCACTTCTCAGGAGTAATTAAGGGGCGATGGAGAGCCCCTTGGAGACCACAGCTGCGCTCTCCCATGGGGAAACCGCATCAGCATAAACAATTTTGGAATAATCTCCAAGGAAACAGAACCGGAGAAACCAGCTGCAGCTTCCTACCAGCCAAACCCCAACTTTGCTCGGGCTTAAGGATATTTCACCTACAAATTAATGTTCTATCATTATTTACTACCTATCAAGTCATTTCAAACCCATTCATATTTGCTCAAATCTTTTGCATTAAGTGGATGTTCATAGTGGCCGTCAAACTCCAAATGTGTGGAACAGACTGAAATTTAGCTCGCTATTAATGGAAAATCTTCATGTATACTAACTCTCATTAGAGTGTTAGTAGAGTATTAGTAGGGTTAGGGTTAGAATAAGTTGAATAAGTTGACATGTAGTTGCAAAGTTACTAGTAGTCAATAGAATGTTGGAGGACCATCACAATAAAGAGTTAGCAGATATTAAGCAGACAATCTACTAATACTCTAATGAGAGTTAGTTTGTAGTTGCAAAGTTACTTAGTCAACAGAATGTTCAAAAGGGACCATCAAAATAAAGTTACCGATTTTTTTTTCTTTAATGTTTTTGAGAGAAGTCTCTCATGCTCTCCAAGGCTACACCTATTTAATCAAAATACAGCAGAAACAGTAATATTGTGAAATAGAATTACAATTTAAATTCCTATTTAAATATATTTCAGTGTAATTGATTTATGTGATACAAATGTGATGTCATATGATCCTTCAGAAATCTTTCTAATATGCTGATTTAGTGCTCAAGAAACATCTACTATTATTATCAATGTCGAAAACAGCCGTGCGGCCTAATACTTTTGAGGAAATTCTTTGATGAATAGAAAGTTTAAAGGGAACGTGTTTATTTGAAGTATAAAACCTGGGTAACACTTCAGTTTTGATTCCAATTCTCACAATTAACTAGTTGCTTATTAGCATGCATATTACTACGATATTGGGACACATTAATTCCTTATTCTGCATGACCATACTCTACAATTAATAAGCAGTATTTAGGAGTTTATTGAGGCAAAAGTAATAGTTAATAGTTAGCTAATAGTGAGAATTTGACCCTAATCTAAAGAGTATCCAAAATCTTTTGCAACATCCTAAATGTATGTACTGTCACTTTGATCAGTATATGCACCCTGGCTGAATAAAAAAAGGCTGCTGTATTTAAGAAAAGACGATCAACCATTGTTATCTGACCATTTTAGACCAGAACACTGCTCTACATTCTCATATTTTGGACTGTCGCAGGGGGTGAGTAAATAATAATTAGTGTAGGTTATTAATGTAGGCTATATTAGACTTGATAAGGGGCTAGGAAAAAGATGGACAATTATTCTCCCTATATGCCAGACTCACTGCAGTGAAGCCTTCTAACTGCTGGCAAATATATTGTCTTACAGATCTGCCTGTCTGACAAGCATGCACTCGGAGCCAAAAACCTCTATTCCTGCTACTACAATACAATTATCTTTCCTTCTGTTATTCATTCCTGCTATCTTTCACAGTCCCACAGGGTTTATGATTCCAGTCCCTTTTCTACATATTTATTAGTATATTCTGAAATTCACCTTTACATTATGATAGGAAGAGATTTCAAAGCAATATCTCGTTGTAGCCATCTATTCCTGAGCTCCGTACATGTAAGCGTGGAGGGAGAAAAAAAAAAGCCCCTGTGCGGCCACAATGTAATTGAAAAACTCTTTCCCTGAAATCATTTCCCTCTAGACCATGAATTATTGAAATGAATAAAGAAATAGCTCCATACTAGCCTGATATGTCTGATCTTTGATACTTGGGAGAGCAAAAATCAATTTCAAGCAGATTGGTCCTATAGCCTGGTCTATTGCCAGGGACAGAATATAGAAAATGAACTGAAAGGACTCAGATTTTATTCCTTCATATTTCCCTACTGCTGGCTACCCGACCAGACAGGTAATTTAGATCAATGAAAATCAGCTCATAGGTGCAACCAACCATGACCGGTGAGACAAATCAGAGAATATGTGGTCATATTTCAGATAGTAACTCTAATAAAGACTTGGAATGCACATCACAGGCAGAAATTCACTTAAAATAGACTGATAAAAACAAAACCCACCACGATGAAAGATATACCAACTCACAGGGTTGTTTTGCAGTATCGAGTGACGCTGCTCAAAGGGCGGCATTTTATAATCAGAACTCTGGAGAATAGTGCAGCTAAATACTCCCAGAAAGAACATGGGCATCTCTCATCTCTTGTGCCTTTAATACAAGGAAGTGGAGAGCTGAGCGAGATAAAAACTAGAGAGTGAGTGATAGTACAGAGGGAAAAGCTAGTGATTTGCTGTCAGGTGCTCAACTTTAAGCTTGAAAAAAACTCGGAGAGCGGGTTTTTCTGCTCTCCCGGTGTGTCAATTACCGTGAGCTGCTCTGCACCTGCTGGTGGAGGCCTCCATCTCGGCTCTCTCCAGCACAGACGACTACTCCCAACTATGGGAGGTCTAATTGAGAACTTTGTGTATGGATAAAGGGGATTCGGGGACACCTCCTCCGCCTTCCTTGCTCAGCAATTAGACAGCAGTCGGACTGCTGAGATCAAGATCTCGGCGATGTCTCTCTTCCTCACATTTCTTCTTTCCTCCAGGCTCACTGCTCCACTCATATTCAGAGCATTTTCTGTAGCAAAGATGGGCCTTGTGGATCTACAGCTCTTTTGTTAGGTAGGTAGTTTTATTTCATACCCGCAGGTAAAATTGTATTACAGATTTTTAAAAAAAGTATTCGGTCATCCACAAAAAAAAAAAAAAAACCCATAAGAATATACAAGTATTTCACGTACAAATTAACAAATAGACAAAAATACATATCCTCTATCCATATTAACTGTCAAGTGCTAAAACTTCTCTCTTATTATTTAGTAATTCAGCTCTTTTGGGAAGGTCAGGTCGAATGTCTTGGAAAAAGGCGGAAAAATTTGAATATGCAACTTTTTTTCTCTCTCCTCACCTCACCTTCAACTGACACTGCCTGTTGGCATATACTTAAAGGTGAAGCATGTAATTTCTTAGCCACTAGCGGAATTGCAAAAATACCTATTTTTCCAGATATTTATAAATGTGTGTTTAGTAAATGTGAGCACTGCTTGATCATGCAAAACTCACTTGCATGATATCTTAAAAATTAAGTTTTTTTATGCATTAATGTCATAGAAGAACCATTTTAGGTTCCACAAAGAATTTTCAGTAACACCAATGTACGAGCCATTATACAAAAGGTTCTTTATGGAAAAGGGCTAGATTATTCTTTTAAGAGCTTTAAAGGCACAAAGTCAACTCCAAATGAAGTTATTATCTATCAGTGCTCCCTGAAACACCTTGATTGTAATCTTGAGTTGTCTTCCATGAATGTACACATTACAATATCTCTCATTTAAATAATTCCTGACCAAGGCATATGCAAAATAAAAGGGGCATTGCCTGGTTGAGTTCGTTAGGTGTCTTTTGAAACTCTGTTATGGTGAGGGCGGAACATTTTCTAAACACACTCAAAGCAGTTGACCAAACACAACACACTGGTCCAGCTGACCAATCAGAGCACATTGTGCTTTTTGGAAGGAGGGGCTTTATAGAGATTTTATGATATTGCGGTCCTATACTCGGGGACTTCATATAGACCACAATATCATATATCTGAGATTTGTATGCATCTGTCAGGTGAAAATTGTATGTCTAGTCATTTAGAAATATAATATCACACTTCTCAAAAAAAAAAAAAAAAAATCCGTAGCACTTATGATGATGGGGCATTGCTATGCTGTTTTGGATGGTTCCTAGTTGGTTGCGGTTGGTGGATTCTTACTAGCCAAAATCAAAAAAGCCCAAGTTATAGTTCATGCCATGGTATCATAAATTTTAGATATTATACAATATTTTATATGGAGTATATGTAGAAAAATAAACAGTAAAACAAGTTTATTTAGACAAAACCAACAACCTAAAAACCTGGCGTTTATCTTGCTTTTTAATTTTTTGTAGTATAGTGTAGTGCTTGGCTAAATTGCTCATGAAGACAAAATGGTTGTGATGTGTTTAATACATGCAGCATAACATCTCAAAAGCCTCATCTATGAATATCCATGCGGCTCCATAGTGACTCTCATTCACTGCTCCGACTGCTTTGCTACAGCCTATAATGTTCAAATAATTCATATATTTAAGCAGACGAGTGAAAGTCCTCTTATGGGAACATTTAACTTTTCATATCAGGATGAATCTCTTAACGTCCCCTCGGGGGCCATCGTTTCATTGAAGGATCGACACTGTCCTAGTTAAAATGATATTGATTCAGCAGTGTCCATATCTGCTGGATTAAAGGGACTATTAATGTATACTTAATATATATGTGCTATTCTTTATACTAGCTTGTGCAATGATTTATAGTCTCCTATTGACCATATACTGGAAGTAGTTAAAAGAAATAGATGTCTGGTCTGAGTGTGTGCTTTGACTTCAAGCCAGTGGTGCTGTATTAAAAATAACACTAAATTCCTCATTTTAAATAACAATAATTATATTTATGAATGTAATTAATCTAATACTACCATATAACAGCAATTCATAAATATGATTATTATTATTATTATTATTCATAAAATATGTAAAATAATAAGCATAAATATTAATACATTTAATTAATATTACCATAGATAAAGGGATTAATTAATATGAATTAATTTTAGTAATAATAATAATAATAAATTATTACTATACTACCATATTACAGTAATGAATAAATTTGAATTATTTTAAAACTATTACTAATAATAATAATAATAAATATATTATTATTAGTAGTAATAGTATTAGAAATTGATTTGTTGGAATAGAAAGGGAAGTATTTAACCCTCTGGTGCTCGTTTGGTCAAACATTTTTTTTTTTTTTTTAATGAAATTAATGTACTATATTTTAATTCAATAATGTTTTTTTTTTAATATTTTGTATTTTTCATCTATTTAATCACTTTCTGAGCATAGACCTGAAAATTGTATTTCCAACTTAAACAGTTGTAAAACTTGAACGCTGTAGAGCACAGACTTAAGTTTGATCTTTTTTTAAAGACGATACTTGACAGATTATTGCTTCTTTTTTTTTAAATGAAATAAAAAAAATTACCGAATTTTACGTTTATTGTTAGTAAAAATGCACAAAAATACTTTTTAATTTTGATATGAAATATATATTTTCAAAAACACATTTTAATCTAAAACTGCTTAGAAAATCAAAGCCATAAATCTAAACAAGTTCAAATTTGAGCTTTTGCTATTTTGATTGGCCGCAGTACCAAAAGTTTTCACTAGATTAAATTAATCTTCCATTCATCTCCAATGTGGTCATTTTTGACCGGAGGAGTATTTTTTTTCAGGACCATTTAACCTATTCAAATGACGTCCATGATTTTTTTTTTTTTTTACAGCAAGTGCCAAAGTTTACCAAGTTGTGTACCATTCCGATCAAGCAAAAAAAAAAAAAAAAAAAAAAAAAATTGTATATATATATATATATATATATATATATATATATATAGTATATACTATATATTTCGGTCCTAACACTGTTAAACCACATGCCATCTCTCTCTGACCACTGCAGGTTTTGCTTCTAGCTTTGGCAGCAATAGTCCTTCAAGCAAGAAGCATGTTCCTCCTTTTACTCCCAGTGAAAGTAGCCTTTCATTTTTCTGATTAAAAATCAAGAATTTAATCAGAAAAACTGCTTTTTAATATTTTACAATGTGGTAAAGAGTTATTATGAAACTATTGTATGTAAAAGAGTCTGTTGTTAGAACATAATGCACAGTGCACTAGTGGGATAACATATAGACCCACAGCCACATGCACACTCGCATTGCAATCAAATGTAAAAAAAGATTTTTGAAGACGTGTGTTGTGTAGGTGGAAAATAACTACATTCAGCATGGGGGATGGTTACAGGATGAAAAATGCTAGAGAAAATAACTCTGAGTGGAATGATTGCTCATCAGCCGGTCCTCGGTTTACTGGGGGAGTGGAGATTGTGAGCCGTGGAGCTTTGCTCTTTATGCCTTAGCCATACATGCGCTCTGCAAAGACATCTGGATTTGCCCAGCCTCACCACACAAACACTGGAAATCCCAAACAATAGCCTGCCTGACACTGACCTTACTGTGCCAATAACACGACAGCAGCATCTGCCGGAACCTACAAATCCACTAATATCTTCTCATTTCTTGTAAAGAAAGGGGGAAAGCATAGAAACGATGTCTGTCAAAATCCAACCTTAACTTTTCACCGCAAGCTGAGTGTTGGAGCTCATGTTACCAACCTAAGTGTATGTGATTGACTGCAACAAGCAGCAGTGCTGCCTGTAAGGACTCACTCAACACAGCCAGTGGTGTCAGTCATATGAAACCCGCTGGTTGTGTTTGAAAGGCTGTTTAAGTGTCGCTGAGGCTTTGTTAACACTCCACCCTAGTCTGATATGTTTTTTTTTTCTCCAATCTTATCTTCAGAACAGACTGTCACAGGCACTTTGCATGCAATAAAAACAGTTTTTGTCCATACAATGAATTTCAATGGGTCCAAAACAACATTAAACCCCACGGACTTTCAAAGCAACATAAACATATCCTAAATGTGGTCCATTTGACTTGTGTGCTATATTCTTTAGAAGTCATTCACTGCATTTGTGTGAAGAAAAGGCTGAAGTTTAAGGTGCATCTATGCTATCTGATTTTGTTTCAGAGGCTTCTTTAAATAGGTTCACATGCATCCAAGGTAAAAAAAAAAAAAAAAAAAAAAAACTTTAGTTTTCTCATAATATACATTACACATCACCCCATTTCTCAAAGAGGTTGAAACCGGTTTGTTCACAGATTCTATTGCTTGCAGTGCATGTTGGAAACGTGCACTGTTGCACGTTTACACAAATGTTACAGAATGTCATAAATTAAATTTGTATGTACATAATGAGATTAAGCATTCAACATAGGAGCGACATTCATATTGCAGTATTTTCAGAGCAATTTCTCCAAGCTACTTTATTATTATGCTGCCATCAACTGAAGAAAAATGTGTGTCAGGGACATTCACGTAAAACACGATGTGATATTTCATGTGACAAAGTTAATTAGTTATGTTGATTTGAACTTTGGCACTGCTAACTGTTTTTATTTGAGAATGTCATGGAAGAAAATTGGAGAAAGTAAAGACTCCAACTGCACGGCTTATCAAATATTTTGTGCTGACAAACTGTAAAAAAGAATTAGCCATATAAGTTGATTTGGCACGAGTAACACAGCAAACAGATATAGTAACGTAAATGTGTTACAGCAGGTCAGGCAAGGAAGAGGAGAAGGAGTAGTGGATCTGATCAGAGACAGTTTAGTTTAGTTTATAAATAACCAAAACACAGGGAACAAAGCAGGCAGAATAAGGCTTGGGCACAGGAGAAATCATAACAGCTTTGCAACGCAGCATAGACAAAAATAATGGACAGTTGAACTAAACCGAGGGCTTAAATACACAGGAGAACATGAACTGAACAAGAAACAGGTGCACAAAGTATCAGTAACCATGACAACAAATGAGGAAATAAACAACGGGAAATGCAATGAAGGAGACAAACATGGAAGGGAAACGTTATTTACATGACAATTATGTAGCTACTAAAAACGGAAAAGTTTTTCCTTTGCTTTTTTATGGTGAAAAACACAAACGTACAGCAACAAAACAAGTGGCTTTTTGTTGAAATATGTGTGTGTGAAATATATACATGTTTAATTAATATATTCTGCATAAGAAAGGCAATGATTTTGGACATGAGAAGTTGAGTAAACTTTAAAAAAAAATCAGGCAACCAGCTGCAAAGCATTTTTGAGTTTACTCAACTTCAGTGGTCGAAGTTCATCCAACTACCAGTCCAACTAAAAGAAACGAGTAAGCTCAACTACAGAGGTCCTGAAGTTCAGTAAACTCAAAAAAGCTTTGCAGCTGGTTGCTTGATTTTTTTAAGTTAACTCAACTTTGATTTTCTGTCAGCATGAGCTACAGAATTAGTGTATTATACAAAAATTATTTTAAAGTGCTGGGGTAACAACATTTGTCTTAAAGTGCTCGAATATCAAGCATAAAATGCTGCAGCAATAAACGAGATAAAACAGTTACAACAAACGTTGCATGGTATTTAAATTTTTTGTCTTGCATTTAGCTCATCCATGCAATAAACTTGCTAAAGCAATCAAGTAGCAAACTGTTAAAACAAAATTTGACCTTACA
The DNA here is from genome assembly GCA_030578275.1 of Meda fulgida. NCBI lineage: Eukaryota > Metazoa > Chordata > Actinopteri > Cypriniformes > Leuciscidae > Meda > Meda fulgida. Next base: position 6,222,574 of record CM060627.1, on the reverse strand, counting down.
TTAAGACTCAAAGCTTTTCTTTTTTGATGTTGTACTGTTAAGGAACAACGGGATGCACTGAAAGAACAAATTAGTGCTTGCCTTGCTTATTAACTGCAACTACATAGACAATACTTTTTGAATGACCGAAAAATGTCAAAATTGAAAATACTGTGGAAACAAAGACACCAACATCTTGGATGCCCTTGAGGTAAGCTAAAACATATCAAAAATGTATTTCAAAGTGAACTATCCCTTTAACATGAACTAATAATGAACTGCACTTCTAAAGCATTTATTCATACATTTTTGTAATACATAATTAAAACCAAAAGTTGTATTTCTTAACATTTGCACTGTGAGCTAACATGAACGAACAATGAACAGTTGTATTTTAATTAACTAACTTTAAAAAGATAAACAAATACAGTAATAAATGTATGGTTTATGGTTAGTTGGTTTATACATTAATGTTTGCAAATTAGACCTTTTTGTTAACCGTTACCAATTATTAAATAAACTATTTTTTAACATCACTTTGTCTCTTACTTTCTACTCTTTCCCCTGCCTCTTGTCTGATGAAACAGTTAGTTGATGTGTTTTGGATAACAGATAAAACTTATCTCCTGACAGGATCTGGGGAAGTATTTCAGATTATATGTGCTGATATCCGTCTTCTTACCAGGCAAGTCCTCAGAAAGTTTCCTGACTTTTCCCTCATAAACACCGGGAGCCCTTTGAGAGCTGTAGCCTTTCTATGAGCAAGGACATCAGAGGTCTGAAAGACAGAAAAACAAATACAGAACAAGTTATATCCAACCAGAAGCAGAAATAACGCTACAAATGAAGTGTCACAGGCAGCCGTTTTCTTTTCAAGAGATCATCTAACTTTGATGTGGACTTTGTAACTTTGCAGATCGATTGCATGCACAAATACCAACATTTTACACAAAATAATGCATAAAATCGAAAAAAATATCATTGTAGCTCACTTTAACAAGAGATCTTTGATCGTTGAGAGAGATTTGGTAATTACTTGATTATCAAGTTGGTCCAGGAGGGTTTTCATTTCCTCTTCATATGCTCCACCACGGGCTCAATACAGCTTGATCATCGGGGATGCATATTCATCCAAAGATGAGAAAAAGGTGCTCTTCAGGTTGGCTTGAGTATTCCGGTAAAACTCAGCAGATACCTTTAAAAAACATAGTTAAAAGTAAGAATAAAGTCTACACAATGTAAAAAAAAAAAAAACAATAAAAACACACACGTTAATTCATCTTTAAAAACTCACCTGATCTTCCAAAAACAACGCTGGCCATTCATTTAGGACATCAGCCACAAGAGGTCCGTTGTCGACTATTTCCTTTCTTCTCAGTGGGAATGTCAGTTCCATTTTCGAGTCAACAAATGCCATGTTGAGATGTTTCTTCTTCAACTCCTCCTGTAGTGCATCTCTTTCCTTTTGTAGTGAATACTCAGTCTGCCCAATTGGAATGTCTGGGAAGAAGTTTATCTCACATCTTTTTGCTTTCTTCAAGCGTCTAGAATCCTCATTCGCTCTTCTTTGGTTTACAGCGACTTCAGAGCAACCTACTGATCGTAGTTTCTGGCGGTAGTTGCCAACTTTATATTTGATGCTCAAAGTCCAGCTGTGATAACCTGTTCTTGAGCCACAATCTTTAAGACATGGATGCTTTTCAACCAATGCAGCATACACCGATTCCAACTCTTGATTATTTGGGTAAGCTTTGAATGAAAAAATTGCTTGAGCTAAGGCATCCAAGATATCCATTTTCATTTCTCTTGGTATTGTGAGCAGTGTTCCGTCTTCTTTAAAATTCTCATTTCCTTTGGCAAGCCGTAACTCGACATCATAGGTGAATTTGGGAATAGCTTTTCGAGCTTTTCTTGAAGAATTCTTTTTAAGTGTTCAACTGAAGTGAGATTTTCCAAAATATCCAACCTCCTGATATTATCAGGGCCAACACAACCCGCAGCCGCATATTCTGTAAGAAATATTTAAAAGATTATACTGCATCAAGTAGTGGGCAAAACGTATAAATATGTGCCAAAATAAAAAAATAGCAAAATAATGTTTATATGATTTAAAGGAGTAGTTCAAAGATGAAAACTTTCATAATTTGTTTAGCATCGTATACTTCACAAGAAACATTAGGTACTTATTAGATTTTTCTTTCTTTAAAATAAGATATTTTATTTGTTAAAACATGCTTTTGTCTTCTGCCTTAGAAAGTCACACAGGTTTATAATGTCATGAGGGAGAGCAACTTTTGACACTTTACATTTTGTGGAACTATCCCTTTAACCCATAACAAATACTCCTCATGTAAAAGTTAAAATACAAATACAATGGCCCAATTTTAATGGAGGCAGTGTGGCTATGTGAAGAATTAATGGTGAAGGAACTTCTTTAGTGCAACCATGTTCTTTCCCTGAACTGAATACGAGGTGAGAGGTTGGTAATCATTAAGGTCCTCTGGCTCAAGTATTTCAATTGTGCTCGTTTCAGAAACCTCATAGCCCCTATAGTGTTCAATGTACCATGACGAAAGCCTTTTGCAAAGGCAGGACACTTTGTTAGCATTCACTAGTACACTGAGAATTCTGAAAAATTCAGGCAAGCCACTGCACTGACCTGAAGACAAAATCATGCCTTCACTTAAAGCTGCAGTCAGCAAGTCTGGCAGATTGAGTGTGCTTAGGCAAAATTTTGAATGTTTACAACTCTCATGCCCCTCCCCCACTATCATCGAATACCCTCCCACCGAGTTTGTGCTCGTCAGTGCGTGTGCACCACGAACCTTCCCAACAAGTGCTAACGTTAGCTATCCATACCAACACATTTGGGCAAATATACTTAGATTAGTAATATAACACTAAGAAATAAAGTAACTGGTTGATAAAGCACAATTACCTGTCGAGAAGAAATGTTGCAAGCTCTGCATCCAGCTTGAACCCAATTAAATCACGTAAATCTCTCCACCTTTCAAATGCCGATCCGATGTTGATCCTGGTTTTATTACGGGCACGGTTGCTTTCTTTACTTCTTTCTTTTCAGCAGGTGTTCTCTTTTCCTGTGTTGTTTTTACTTCCTAGCTCTTGAGGTTAACCAAGGAATTGGAATCTTTTCCGCCATCACTCTTCGTTACTGCGCTAACTTCAAGCGTGTGCATGTGATTGTAACTTGGTGGCGTGTGCACGACCTGTGATTGACAGTCAGATCTTACACCCCCCTGCGCTGATTGGACACAATGAACCGGGAGCGTGGATTTTTCCAAAACAAATAACACGCTCCAGGTGGAGTTAGAAGCTCTGGGTTTTTTCTAAAACCACTTTGTTTATGTTGTTCTGTCAGATAATAGTGTCGATTTCACTGAATATGATCAAAAAAATGTTGCCGACGGCAGCTTTAAGTGAATTCCATGCAGATGTACATCAGACGCGAAAAACCAAACTTATTTGTGTCATGACATTAAAGCTAATATTATTTGGCGTTTAGACATTAAAAGCTAATGTTTTTATATTTGTGGCGTTCTAGCAGTTAATAAGCAGAACTGCATGTCTTGTGGAAGAACATTGTAGCTGGAATTACTTCTCTCCATTTATGTCTATGACGAGTGACGCCCGTTTCACACAAACATACACGCACACACACAAAAAAGCGGTTTGGAAAATAAATAAATGTAGTACTCGCTCATGTGGAAAAGAATGTAACACAAAAAAGTTAACATCACATAGTGTAGTTAGGCCTAGCTTTAAGGAGAGCTGAAAAGCGTGCCACTTTAAAACAAAGGAACAGCCTGTGGAACAATAACGTTTTATGGAGATGATCTTATTTTTTATGTTATTCATTTGAAGACTAAATGAAATCAAACGTATATTACGGTTCAATCGCATGTCCTTAACACTTGGTCGTGCATTAACTAACAGCACAAATAGGCCTACAGAAAACAGAACAAACCTTAATGAACAAAATTAACACTATCTACAACGCAAAATCCACTTCTATACATGTTATTGTTTTAATTGACAAAACTCTTACCTTCTAGTTTTTATGATCGACCTCCAAATGATAGCAGCTGAACTATGAAGATTGCTATCCCTGTCTGAGTTTGTTTGAATTTGTAACATGCTATAACATGAGTTTTTTTTAGGAATATAAGATTGCACTTTATAGTTTGAGTAGTTTATTTATCGTGATTTCAATAAAAGAAAACTTACCTCTTAACAGACGCAATCCACTCCCGAGTCCCTTCATCAGCCCGATTGAAGAGGGAAACCCCGTGAAGTTGCCGCGAAGACAGACCGCGCATGCGCAACAACAGGAAGTTAAACGGTCAAAATGATCGATCAAAATATTACGTTTTCTCAACTTAAATGTTTGTGTTCACTGGACAAAATAGTTGTTCAGTTGCAGTTAAAACGTTTTTATAAGTAAATTCATCATTGAAGTAAAAAAATTGCCCACTCAACTTAAAGTTTTAAACTGAGTTAACAATATGCAAGTTGGATTTTTTTACAGTGAGGGAGCCCTGTTAAAAAAAAAAAAAGCTAATCAAGAAAGTTGTTAATTATTCAACACATTCAAGTTGATGAGGAAAAACTGCTTGTGTTAATCCATTGATTCATAAAGCATTAGTCATTTATATATAATGTCTGGATTATTATCTCACACACAACTCTGTAAGCTTCAGTGCATTTAGCATTTAATTCATTTTCATAACTCTAGCTGGATTTTACCTGGAGAGAAATCTATTAAAATAACATAAGCACAAACCTCTGTGACAGAGTGCATTCAGAGGTGAGCACTTACAGAACAGTGTAATGATAATTATCTTGTTTTCCATAATAGTCCTTTGTTGCTTCTTAAGCAGAGGTTCATTCTAGAAAGTGACCCTTTTTTGCAGAAAAAAAATGCAATGAAGATTAAACAAAACAAAATAATCTATAGTGGCTGTGTATCAGTTGAGTTTTATTTACATATACACCAAATATTGGAAAATTAAGATTAATTTATTCATTCGTCAAATTACATTTTGGGGATAGTTTTGAGTTTTAGAGGAACGCGGCTTGACACAAAAACAATTACAACATTCAGTATCCTTTACTCACCCTCATATCTTCATTCTTTTGTGAAACACATAATCAGACCTTCCAGCTTTAATGCAAATAATTTAAATTATCATTAGCGTAGCCCATACAACTTTTTGAAGCCATATGATAACCGATTTTTTTTTTTTTTTATCACTTGAAAATAGTACAATTTTCATGTTTGGAAAGAGGTAGGGATGGGTAATTAGTGAGAAATTCTCATTTTGAACTACTCCTTTAAATACACAAACCATGTCTGAGCCAGAAATTCATCCCCTAATTTACCCAAGCTTTCTAAAATATTTATGATTGGCAGTCATATGATACGCTCAAAGTAAAATAAGTTCATGCCTACTCCTGGTGCTAATTCGGAAGATTTGTCATCCAATCTAGAAACAGAACAGGAGATTGGGGGATCATTTAGAACAACACAAGTACATCACTCTACTGTGACTCTTCAGGGCCGTGATTAAAGCAATGAATAGTAAAAAGACGCAGCCCTGAGAAGACATATAGACCTTCAGAGAATCCTCCTCTCTGGCATCTGCTGAGAGCCCAGAGCAAAGAGCAATCACAGATGTGACCTCGTTCATATCTCAGTTGTTTCTCCCAGACAAATAGAGAGCAAATAGACAAATAGAAACATCCAACAATCTCAATCTCCTTTCAGAAGATCTCTACAATTATATATGTCATTGAGTCAAAATGTATAAAATGATATAATAAATAACAATAATAAACTATTTTTTAAATAAATAAAAATAAAGCCTATATGAAGTTCCTTTTAATTCTCGAGGAGGAAACAGAAACTTCTGTGTAAGTTATGCGCCATACATGCATTTCTTTCCATCTTTTAATCCATGTTGAATTTAGAATTAAGTCTGCACAGGAGATGATACATTATTAGTAAATTGCAGATAATAATAATAAAAAAATTCTGATTGTTCAGGAAACAAGTGCACACAAATTGTAGACAAGGACAGTTTTTTTTTTACATGACATTTATGTGTTGCAAAAAAATATATAGATATATACGAATATTGCCATATAGGAGTCTACAGGTGAAACTCTAAAAATTAGAATATCGTGCAAAAGTTATAATTTTGATGTCTTTGATGTCTTTCAGCTTATGAAAACCCCAAATTCTAAATCTCAGAAAATTAGAATATTACATGATCAATATTACATAATCAAAAATAAAAAAGGATTTTAAATACAGAAATATTGGCCCTCTGAAAAATATAATCATGCATATGTATATAGTTATATATACTAAATATATTAGTTTCACTTTACTGAAATACACAAACTTTTGCACACTATTTAAATTTTTCGAGTTTCACCTGTATATCACAACATGCTCATAATACAACCAAACATCACCATTTTTGGACAGGAAGTCCTCTCAATGTTCAAATAAAATATAAGCATATAATCCTTAATTCTTAAAGTGCCTATTGTGACGTATATCTGAATGAAATGGCTTCTAAAACAAACAAAAGAAATGTAGAGCGGGTGTTAATTTTGTCTATTGGGAATTTATTGGATGGTTGTGCTTTGCTATTGGTCAATCTCATGTGAGTGACAGTTTGCCCCGCCCTCACGCCACACCCCATCAGAGAAGACATGTCGCTTGAAGATAAAGGGGAAGTTTTGATTAAAGATTATGAGGGTACATTGTAAAAAAATAAAAAAATAATGATGTGCATGGATATATCATTTATAATAAATACTGCAATATTCCATAGAAAAATCAACATTTCATTTCCTTCGTTTCATTCTGTCTCAGACCTCTGAAATGAATGTGAATGTGCGTCGCTCCAGAGAGTCTCCTGACTGTCTCTGACCATCTGTAATCAAGACAGGCAGACTGTCAGAGGTTCAAACCAATGTGGACCGGTCTCTTCACAATCAAGACAGACAGAATGAAAGCCATTTGAGGTGGCAGACGAGAGATGCCTTGTTGATGAGAGAAGGTAGCATCAGTCTGTGAAAACTCAGTTCAGAAGTGCTGTCTTTTCTGTGTCTGCCTCTGTCTGTCTTGTCCTTTTCCCAGTCCTGTACGTATTCTCATTACTGCTGCAGATATGACTATATTCTCCACTTCACAGCGGAAAAAGGACACGAAAAGACAAACGAACCCATGCTTTTATGTTGTGATAGCTACAGTGTAAAGAGATCTGTAAAGAGAGAAAAGCTTTTTGTTCCTCTGCCGATTAGTGTATCATTCTGCCATTAAGAGTAGATTCTCTATTAAACACATAGCTAATAAAACCTCAATGTGCTCAAAGAGTAATCATCTCATCCTAGGTTTAAATGATTCACTGGCCTCATGTTTCTCACTGTGGGCTATAAAGCTGTCCAGCGCTCTTTGAGATGGGGTCAAACACCGAAGCTCTACGGCTGAAGCGTCTCAGTGGGGAAGCATGGCACATTATATGAATTAAAGATGAATTATAGTGATGCTTTCCTCCTGATATTCACCCGAGAAGATCTACTGCCTTTAAAGTGTGTTTTAGCAACTGTTTAGATATTGGTAAAGCATTCTTGCAAGGGATTTAAAGTCAATGTGAAAACAAAAACATTTACTTTTTTAAAACGCATTAATGGTCTTATTGTACACAATTAAGGGGTGCACATTATTCCACATAAAAAAGCAACATTGAGACTGCCATAAATATTTAATTAAAAACATCACTAAATAAATAAATTATATATATATGCCAATAAATAAATAAATTATGTTTTTTTTTTCATTGGACTTTGATGTTTTTTTATTGACATATATATGGCTTATTTAAAATGTATGTTTTTATTGACATTGACACACACACACACACAAATAGAAACAAAAAATATGGTTAATAAATTGAATTAAAGCAGTAAATAATGACTAGAACAGAACAGAATAGAATTGACACCTTTATTGAGGGCTAGATTTTTTATGTATTAATAATACACTACCGTTATTAATATTTTATCAAAATTTTTCAAAAGATTCTTCTTTCTTTGAGCCATTTTCCTCCACTCACCAGACTTCCCACTTTTAAAACCGACTTTTCACAATTCAATCAATTCCCAAATTCCAATAGATACAATCAAGTCCCGTCCTACATTATGTTTCACTTGGAAATATGTCACATTATACACTTTGTTATGTTACAAGTTGACTTTAAAATCTGATTTGTAACATTTTTTTTCTTTTTTCTTTTTTTTTGAGTGCATTATGTGATTTCTATGGTAGGACATTGCAGCTCATTTCAGACAATTCCAGTGAGTATTCTCCAGCCTGAATTTTATTCCCTAAAAACACCCAGGCAGAAATGTGTGGTTGATTGCAAACAGGGAACTGAATTCTCCATCCATCTGAAAGGGCTGTTATAAACTTCTGCTATGCATTTTTAACCATTATGTCAGTAGAAAAACTAATTTTGATATATAAATGATTTCCCAGGGTGCTCAGTGTAGCTCTGGCTTAAGGGAAATAATCAAATCATGACACACACACACACAAAATGCACCTAAAATGACTTTAAATTCAACATTTAAAGCCAATATAAGCTAAAATTGAGCCAATTTACTTTTACAATGCATTTATTATATTAATTAAATATATTCAAGTGAATATACTGCATATTCATCTGTGCATATATATATATTTATAAAAAAAACTTCTTTTCATAATCTAAGGCCTGTTCACACCAATTTTGACCTCATAAAATGACACAAGACTATAACGTATTAACAGTATTTTGCACTACAACTACAGAGTCCAAAAAAAGAAAAAGAAAAAAAGTTTGGATCCCTGATAGAATTGTTCAGCATACAAACATACAGAAATGTTCAAAGACAGTGGTCAGACAAAGGCCGGTGTTATTGATTGAGATTGTGTTCTGATAGCCTCTCTCAGCCTGCGGTCACACCTTCTCTGTGTTCTTCAGACGCTCTGAAACGCCAGCGATCAATACAAGCCTTGCGCTGCCGCCAACCGTTGCTTATTCTCTAACCTGGGGCTTCCTTTGTTGTTTATTTTTCAGTTTCGACTCAATGAAACAGACATGAACTTTAATAAATATCATCTTGTGTGCAGTGAAGGATATATGGAGAAGCGGTGGAGATTAAAACATCTCGGATCTTTAAAAGTGTGTGAAGTCTATCGGCAAGTCAATTTATGGCTGCTGGATCTGTAGCTTGTCTAAATACACATAAACATCAAACATCAATTATATCCAAGTTTTATAGGGGTCTTTTTTCTCACTTATAATGTTAGTCAAGTTTTTTGTAACAAAAAAAGTCATAATTGACTTATTCTCAACCATTTTTTCACAATTTTTTCGAACAGGTTTTTTTATAAAGGTGCAGTAAGCAATTTCTGTTGAAAGTGGATCGGACTGAGCACCACAACACACTTGTAGCCAATCAGCAGTAGGGGGTGTATACAATCATGATGAGGGAGGAGAGAGAGTGAGCAAGAGGGAGATTCAAAGAAATACTGTGTAAAGAGAGATAAAGGGTTTGTTTGGGATGATTTCAAATATCAACAGTGTTTCGTAGAAATCTCTTACTGCACCTTTAAGACTTCTACTTAAATCCCTACTTGGCATGTGAAGAAAAAAAAAAACAGAGCTAACTTCTGACGTTTCAGTCAGGTCCGATAAGTGCACTGCCACAATGTTAAATAACAGACTTCTTTGCAAAACCTGCTTTACATTAATTTGAACAACAAAAAAAAAGTTTGTATAAGTTTCAATAAGTTCTCATGTTGCCGGGGAAGGAAGGTTCTTGTCCTAAAAGTTAGCGTGCTTTCATAGTACAAGTAACTTATTTGAAAAATCACGTAAAACTGAGTTTCTCATAATGTGACTGTGGCGAACAGGACGGCCGAGGGACGTGAGAGAACGGCGCGAGGCCGGTGGTGCGATTGCTAATGAGCAACACCGGTGAAGCACACCGGTCTCTCACGTCCCTCGGCCGTCCTGTTCGCCACAGTGACCCTTTAGAGCTTTCACGCAGCACTCTTTCATTTTCTGGGTTATGCAGTATTTATGATGTTTTGTTCCATTCATGTCCTTTAAGCAATGCTGTGACCCTGGTATAAAAATGAACGGACAGTATAAAATGAATGAATGTACTTCGCGATGCTAACTATTTTTGATATGAATATGTACAAATTTTAAGGGCTGTGCATGCAATCTGAAGACAAACCTCTGCAGATTCTGAAGAAATCTGAAATCAGATTTCTTTTTCTTTAAATGCTCTGTTATCCAGGTAAAAGAAAGACTCTTAAAACTCTTAAGGACTACTCTTGATGCATTGGCAATCTGAAATACCTCACTTCTGATCTACCCTTCAGCCTTTATTTCTCCCCAATCTCTTTTACTTCTCATTTACTCCTCCCTTCTCCACTTTTGTTGAAATCTTATGGGCTAACGCCAGCTTGGAACAGCTGGCCAATTGTTGTGAAGTATGCAAATACTGACAGGCTCGCGGGCAGTATAAAATGCATGGGTGCGACAGTTGGATCAGAATCTCTTTCTTCACGCTCCCATCTTGGAAGCTGCACCAGGAGGACTAGGAATCTTTTTCTCTAAGCATCCGATGCCTTCAACTTGCCAGATTTGTGCAGGCCCCATCGACCCGCCCAACAAACATGAGTTCTGCGTCGCCTGCCTGGGGCCCTGACCACGCCGAGGCGACCTTCACGGACTCCACGTGTGCCCACTGCACCAAGCTGCCGGTGCGCGCCCTAAGGACCAGGAGGAATATGGTTCATCCTATAACGGGGATGAGGCCCACTGCCGCCAGCGAGCCGCTGGTGGGCCCTCCTCCGCCTGGATGCAAAGATGGCGACGGGGCCTGGAGCCACCGTCATCCATCGTCATTACGCTAACCTGTCCTCTTTGAGGACGCGAAGCAAGGTCTACGCATCTGCAGGTGAAGCAGCATCTGCTCTTCACTCCTTGGCCATACTGCAGGTGTTCCAGGCCAAACTTCTGCAGTCCCTGGATGGCGGCGTCGCAGAAGCTGACATTCAAGGATCTGCGCGCGGCGACGGACCTCACACTTATGGCGACCAAGTGCTCTGCCCAGGCCATTGGCCGCTCCATGGGTTTTATGATCGTCCTTAACAGGCACCTGTGGTGAACCCTAGCTGACCTGAAGGACTGCAAGACACTCCTTAACGCTCCAGTCACTCCCTCCGGCCTCTTTGGTGACGCCGTGGAGTCAGTCACGGAGCGTTTCTCTGAAACGCAGAAACGCGCGAAAGTGAAGAGCCACGTGATGCCCCGTCGCTCGCTCCACCCCTCGTCGAGATCGCGCTCTTCCTCGGCGCCTCGCCCCGCTCAGTGACCGGCTAGGCAGCCCGCCGCAGCGCCCCGCCCCGAAATGGATGTTCGCCGCAAACAGTGGACCCCTGGGAGGAAGCGTCATGGTCAGCGTCAAGGAGAAGCCCGCGCCACGAGAAAGTCAGTGCGCCATCCTTGGCTACCAAGCCTTCATCCTGACGGATCGGTCAAGAGAAGGACAGAGTTCTCTGGAGGCCCCTCCCCCAAGCGTCGTGTTCTGCATCGTGTCCCCTGTGTTCCTGCAGGCGACAAATGCAATGTTTATGTAAATGCTGTGTCTGTTTGTGTCAGTTCCACAATAAAAACACGTATCCCTTCACAAATATATATTTTTCCTCCTCTTACACCCAACACTGTTTCTCTCGCCCTGCCCCGGAGCAGCACGGAGTCGCATAACTATAATGGCCTCTCGAGGGCTCGAGAGTGGCAATATTCCCCCGTCGTGCATGACCCTGCTCATGCCTGAGCGGCTGCCAGCCTATCCTCCACGAGCCGCTTCCCCGTCAGAGCTCATTCGGTGAGGGCGGTTGCCTCTTCGTGGGCCTGTTCTTTAACTATTGTAACCAACTATGACAGTCAGTCCTATCATCGGTAGCAGTCAGATTAAGTTGAAATCAGTTACAACAAGGCACATGAATCATGTCCCGAAAAGTTTTGAAAGCAGATCCAGGTGCTGTTTGCTATTGCAGAAGTCAAACGTAACATTTCTAGTATGAATACACACCCTGCAACCATCAGATCTGCAAACCTCACAAGCACTGAATCAAAATCAGTCCAGTCCACAGTTCCCCACATAAGTCACCTTTTTGCAAGGAGGATTGTTGACAAAGTACCGTTGGGTTGAGGTGGGAGTCTGAGGAAAGTTTAGAGCAAGTAATGATAGGGATTAGAGTTGGTCTTATCAATCTCGACCCCATTAGACTTCAGTGTCTTCTCTTGGATGCCTTCCTCTGAAACAAAGGCCAGCATGGAGCGGCTATCAGAGAACTCCCACCAGCTATCTGTAACAGATCGATACGTGCAACTCCCACACACCCGCTGAGTGTTGGCTGACATACTGAATCACGCATACACACACACAAGCCTGCCAGCGCTACAAAACAGTGCATGAAAGCTCCATCACATGGAAGATTTCCGAAGGGATGTCTTATTTAAGCTTTCATGTCCGATTATGTAATTCAATGATGTTTTTGAAATCATGGGCAACGGGAACAGCAGCATGGGAAAGCAGGCACTTGTATCCATTAGGCTGTAACATTAGTTACCCACAATTCCTGAGGTTGCATTTACATTTCTGGCAGATGTTCTTAATTGCATGAAAGTGCACATTGGATACAAAAAAAGAATGAAAATGCATGTTGTATAGGACAGTGTAATTGAGTAAGTAGTCTATGCAGAGGGCATGCATACAAGCCGCCCACAGTGATTGGCTGTCTTCATGCAATGATTTTTTCAATAGCGAGCTCAGATGTTTTCAAAATGGTGTTGCTTTTCTGGTAACAAGCTAGTTTGTGCAATGAGAAGCAGTATGGAATGACAAAATGGTACATGGTTTTCTTTTGACACATTGCAAACTCAGCTTTACAGTCAAGCGACCTCAGGAAATATTCAAACTCACTCTACTAAAAGGGATTGTCTCTGATATGTCTTTAATTTCATGTCAGTATATTTGTTTAGTTGGATGGTTTGTGAATGCACAAAAGTTCCTATGCGATATTTAAGCAAGTGTATTTAATTAACAGTAAATGAATATGCTCAAGTTGAATTGCTGTCACCCTGATTGAGATCATTGTTGTGTTTTGCAGATAAATACCGCTTTTATTTAACAATTTGAGCAAATGTACTAATTCATACTTATATTGGAGAGATTGCAATTAGTAAAATTGGAAATTTTACTTTTCAGAGAACATCAAATAAGAAAATCTGGAATTACATTTATGTTTCTAACCACATTGGCATTTTTTTCCAGGCTTAGATTTTCAATTAAAGCAACAAAAAAGAGAGAGAAAATAAACATGGTCAGGAAAAAAAATATATACAAATACAGAAAAAGTATTAATTTCTTTCAAAAAATCACTGACCCTAAACTTTTGAACAGTAGTGTATATTGTTACAAAAGATTCCTCTGTTAAACAAATGCTGTTGTTTTTAGCTTATTATTCATTATACATATATATATATACGTATACACACACACACACACACTGTAAACATACGTTCCATTCCAGTTCCAAATAACATTCGAGTCTGAACAGTGCTAAAGAGAGACTAAAGTGAGGTCAGGCAGACAAAAAAATAAAAAACGCCAGATGATGAAAGATGAGTAAAACTGCTAGCCACCAAGGATTTAGCTTAAATGTTGAATTACCTAAAACTAAAAAAAAATAACTCCTGTGCATTTTTCTCTCCTCTATTTACTTCTGCTTTCTTCTTCCCCAACAACATCACACTCTCAACTGCCCAAACCCACATGGGCTTTGCATGAAAAATCTATCTCATTAGTTTCAAACCAACTTGTCAGAGTGCAGTAATGCAATGTTCTGGCTCCCTGGGGACATATTCTAAATTCAGCCGTGTTTTTGTGCGCGCTTGTTTGTGGTGGGCAAGGTGTCTAAAGGGGATTTATCCACCGTTAAATGTGAAATGCTTTGAGAAAGATGATTTACATATCAATTAAGCATTAAAGGCAGGTCATTTGGCTTCTCGCATAATGTTGTACACACATTTCAGATCTCTGGAGGTTGACGGCAGCCCTTTCTCAGTGTCCGGCTGCACGCATACACACCCCTGCTCATTAATCATGGCGGTGGGTGAGTGTGACAGGTGAGCAGAAGGTGCGACACAGCCTCACCTCTCTCCGCGCTCCGCAGGAATATAAACATCCTGCGGCGAAGCTATCCCGACTCATCTTTCCTGACCTCCCTCTCTCTCTTTTCTCTCCTGCTTTCTTCTTGCTCTTTGATCACATTTCTGTTTTGAGCTTCCATACAAAATGTGTCACATTCCTGCCACCTTTCTACTCTCACTTCCTTTGCACACATTACCCACGTCCTGCTCGCTCACATGTGATGTCACGTTTGTGATTCACAGCTACCTACATTAGCTGTAAAACCCTGCTTGTGCTTTGTACTTGTGGCACACAGGTAATCTAAATATTAACTGGTTAAAAATGATATAGTACGTAATATAACAAAATTAATATGACTGTATTTTCAAAATAGAACTGAGAGATAAGAGATTGGGGGAGATACTAGCTAAAAGTGTTTCAAACCAGATCTGATGTTTATCGGTACCATGCTGGTGGAATGATCTGCCCATCCTCATCCGGAATGCAGTATCCCTGACAGCATTCAAAAGACAGCTGAAAACTCATCTCTTCCATGAGCACTTAACATAAAAAAATTTTTTATCTCCTTTTCCTTTAAATCCTTGCTTATCTGGCTTATGCTACTCCGAGCAATGTCTGAACTTTGTATTTTGAGCACTTCTTGCGTTGTTTTTGTCTCTTCACGATGACTCGCTTGGTTTAGTCCACAGTTGTAAGTCACTTTGGATAAAAGTGTCTGCTAAATGACAAAATGTAAAATGTAAAAATGTTATTAAAGACTCCGCTCCCTGCAGGCCCACACTAATAAGCACCTTAATTATGGAAGTCCTTTATTCATCTCTTACTTACAAATGCCCACCAGTACTCATGCTCTCCCCCACAGGGGGTCTCTCTCTCTCTCTCTCTCTCTCTCTCTCTCTCTCTCTCTCTCTCTCTCTCTCTCTCTCTCTCTCTCTCTCTCTCTCTCTCTCTCTCTCTCTCTCTCTTATTCTGTTTTTCTTTGGTGATTTCCCTTCACTAAAGGTAGTATCAGAGTATTGGATCAGTGCTGGAACCCTACAGAGAGCTGCGGTGTTATTTTACTACAGTCGAGTTCTTGATGTTTGTTTTCCACCTTCTTTAAAGTCTAATGTTCATTCAGTGATGCTAATTACTTGTGAGAAATCAAACATCCCACCAGAATATA
Source organism: Meda fulgida (assembly GCA_030578275.1). Lineage (NCBI taxonomy): Eukaryota > Metazoa > Chordata > Actinopteri > Cypriniformes > Leuciscidae > Meda > Meda fulgida. The sequence continues at coordinate 6,207,120 of CM060627.1, read as the reverse complement.
ACTTTCTGCTGGAGTTATCATAAAGAGTTTAGATCAAAGACAACATTTACCTTTTCAAAAAAGCCACAATATTTCACCATATTGTTTACATGTTACTCCAAAGTCCTTTAATGAATTCCATGGTGTATGTCCAAAAAACTTAGTACTCTCAGGGGAAAAAAGTGCATTTAACAATTAAGTAATTAAGTAATTGTATGCATGTTTAGGATATTGCATACAAATTAAATATATATATAAAATATATTAACTAAACGCTGCATGGAAATGTCAAGATGCACATAATTTCTAAAAAATATATTATTTAATAAGAAAACATGTACATAAAATATGATGGAAACACCTAAAAAGGACTCTACGCAAGTCATTTATTATATACAAAATAAAATACTATACTGCAAAAACAAATTTTTTCTAGTGATATTTTGAACACAAGTTAAATTCACAACATGGAGGAAACATACAGTAGCTACTCATGTTCTTTTTGATTCTGTTTAGGCGTAATACCAAAAACAGCCACCGGGTGAAATACATTCCATTTAATTGTATGCATTCTGCCATACAAAATTAACACATTTCTGTCCAATTATCACTTCTCTCACAAAATATAGAACCTTGAGACTCAGACCTTTCTGACAATATGTGTTTTGTCAAGATTAGAAAAGGTTTTGATCATAAATTATGAAACATGATGACACCCAAAACAGGAGGAGCCCGATAAAAGAATTTAGAGTACCGATTCTATGGTAACGCAATGTCTAATTTCAAAACGGTTTTCACAGGATGAATTCTGAGTTTATAAGCTTTCAAATGATACCTAATTTATGATAACTTCTAAAATATGTGATGTAATAAAAAAGGCGATAAAAAAGATAATATTATTGTTACGATGTGGTTTTGTGCCCTGTCTTGTTCTATGGTTCCCTGTCTTGTCTATTAGTTATCCCAGGTGTTTCTGATTTCCCACGCCCCCTTGTTTAGCTCGTTTGTCCCTGATTATTTAAGCCCTGTGGTTCAGTCTTGTCTTGGTGAGTTCTTGTCTATTGTTTAACCTGATGTTGGTTGTTCCTGTTCCCGAGCCCTGTATCCAGTCTTGCTTGTTATAAAGTTAGCAGTTTGTTAATTAAAGCGTGTGCTGCGGTTGGATCCTGCCTCATCTTTACTTCAACTGCACCTCGTTACAATTATATTTTAGAGGATAATATTTATTATACTTTTTAGAGGATAACATTATCTTATCATTTTGTATTGACAAATACTAGATTATATGTTTTATTATGAACTTTTAGCATGAAAACCAAAGTTTCAATTATTAAAAGTGTGTGCGTTGACTTTTTGTGACAAAGGTCAGAACTTCTGTTATGTAGATTTTTTTGAGGTGCACTCTTGTCATAAATTCATGTATTTATTCCTACATAATTTGTAACAAAAAAAACAGTGCTAAAATATCTATTTAGGAGTCTTAGACCTTTCCAACGATATATAGTTTGTCATGATTAGATTATGATGTAATTGTAATATATTGCTTTCACTGCCAGGTTGGCTTCTGGTTTTATTCATTTAGTCACATCTGAGGCCTGGAGACCTCTAAAAATGGGTTTGTACTGTAAATATTGTGTGAAGAGATGATCGAGGATCCACACTGAATATTTTAGTGGTATGGTTCACTGCTTCCTGTTTCTTCTCTCTACACCAGGGGTTTTCAAATTGGGTGAATGTGAGCCTCCCTTTAAGGACAGCCTTGCCCCCCTACCCCCCCCCCCCCCCTCCCCAAAATCCCGTCCGCCTGCCCTAACCTACACACACCTCTGCAGTAAATGCCATATTTTGTGTGTTCCAGGCAATGAGTTTCAATAAAATTGAAAAAAAATATGATTTTTTTTTTATATTGTATTTGAAGACATTTTATTTCCACAACTTTTTAAAAGTGCATTCAGAAACGATTCAGTTTATCAGTAGGCCTAACCACAAGTCAACAAAACACACTTAACATGTGTAATGCAATGAGTAGCAATGTTTCACTGATGTTATGGGGTTTGCCTGCCTCCGCTATACGTGACACGATAAGATGCTTCTGTCGCCTTCATGTTAATAGTGCCAAACGACTGTATTATGCTTTTTTGTGATTACAAATCATCACGCTTCCTCAAAACTCAATACAAAACTGGCTTGTTCACTAAATTCGTGTACTTAGTTTCAATGTGACGCCAAAGTTTGCATGATCTCATGCTATCATTTGCTAGCACCTCCTTGCAGACCACACACTGCCGCAGAGGTGCAGCCTCAGACCCCGACCAGGTGAAATATAATTTTAAGTACTCAGGATCATATTTCCTAAGTTTTTTGTTCGGTCCTGTCTCCTCCCTTAATGCTGACTTTTGTTGACTTGGGACAAGGAAACTATGCATTTTAAAGCTAATACATGCACGCACAATTACCGATATCAGGGGTTAAAGTGAAAAAAAAAATAAACTGCATAAACTGCACGGATGGACTTATCTTCAATGGAACCATTTATTTTCAAGAATTTCGGCTGTATGTTAAAGGAATCTTTTTATGAATGAAGGCCAGTATCACTGATATTAATATAGCTACTGATGTCTCCATTAAAATGATTTCCCCCCAAATCTTAAACATTTATTAGGCTTCAAAAAAATATAACTTTTAATTTAAGTTAACTTAAAACAATCCTCACTTAAACCCAATAAATGTCATATTTACCTGTACATTTCCTGTCTAACAGGTATGAAATATACAGAAAATCGAATAAGGTTATAAAAGTCGCATTGCATAAATAATAAATGAAATATAGATTAATACTTATTAAAGCTACAAGCGTTCTTTAGTCAAGAGTGGTGAGTAATTTTTCTGTTCCCTTTGTTCTTTCGTTAACTTTACTGACAGAGAGAATTAGTGGCTGCTGTCCCTTTAAGATCTGGGCGCTGCTGACAGGATCTCACTCTTCTCATTCTCTCACTACTCGTTACTTCCATTTAAGTAAATGATGTAACTCATTTTAGACTATTCTTGTGAGGATACTCGACAAAACAGACATTTTGGCATAAACGTGTGTTATTCGTTCAAGCGCGAAAGAGAACTCGATACTGGCGTGCGTCTTTCTGTGCGGTGTGTGTGAGTGTGTGTGTGTGTCTGTGTGTGTCAGGAGGACATTCACTGACAGCGTTCTCTTTTGTCTTGTCGCGCATTAATGGTCTAAATAAAAGCATTTGCGTGAATAAGAGCATGATCATAACCCTAGCTGAGGGATGACAGAAAGGAATGCTGCGTTAATTGCGTTAAATATTTGAACACGTACATATTATAAAACATATATGAAAATGGAGGCGCCCTTATATGGGCAGTAATGGAGTCTGGTGTTCACCTAGTGAAAAAGTTGGGTACTGCGCCTGAATAAAATGTTACTGAAAGCTCATATTTTGACATATCAACCTAAAATTTGGAACACAAGTTGTTCAGATTTTTGGCTTTAATTTTCTTGCAGTTTTAGAGTAAAATATATTTTGTAATATATATATTTTATATAAAATATTAATAATTATATTTTTAATTGCACAATTTCATAAACTCAAACTTATATAACTTTTTTTCTGTTTCATTTTAAATAATTTCTACACTTCTACAATAATCTGGAAAATGTCTGGAAAAAACAAGACCAAACCATAGGTCTATATTCCAAAGCATTCTTGAATTACAACCATTTAAGTTTGTATAGTGATTTTTATGTCTATGCGAAAAAAAAGGGGGGGGGGGGGCACTTAAGGGGTTAAAGCTGTACAAAAATGAATCGCATGCGTTAACGTTGACAGCACTTGTAATACATTGCTAACAAAAAATGCTGCGGTTTAAAGTGCACTAGTTTTCATGGTAGGCCTACACAGAATGTTTTTTAGTAAGCTACACGGAATGTTCTATTAAATAGCTAGTCTGAAGTTAACTAGCAGTAGTGTAACGTTAGCTCAGTCAACGTAAGGCTAACATCAAAAGGTGTAGACAAAGTATGATTATCCTGACCTGAGCTTTTGCAGAATCAACCAACTCACATCTCCTTTCTATCTTTTCATCCATGATGACATTAAAGTCACCTGTTGTTGTTTCTGGCGTTTCATCGCTGTCTGTGCCGCAACCACTATACCTGCTCATTAGAGCGTTCAGTAAGCTATTTTACACAGGCTCGGTCCCGCTCTTCCGTGGCAATGACGGCGTGCGGTTAAAAATCATAACAAACGAATTTGAAAGTGGGAGGACACAAACAGGATTTTGAAAAGTGGGGGGGACATGCATGGACGTATGGATCTCAATCACAGTGTTGCCAGGACCCTCCCTGCTCTGCTTCTGATAGGCTTGTAACGTGTTGAGCTGCGTTCCTCGATTGGTAAATCAATTGACTCGAAAATATTAAACCACAAGCAAGTTCCCAATTTCTTTTGTTGTTGTTTTTTTTCTCACGGCCGCACGCCGGAGATCCGGCACGATCCCAAGCCCTGCGATATTAATTGAGCTGTATAGAGAGTTAATTTTTCTTCGAATTTCGTGCCTCACCTATTGAAAACCGCTGCTGTACACTGTTCTTCTCACTTTCCATCTCTCTTGCATAAAGTTCACAACAAAAGCTTGTAAACTGGGCTATACTGGAAAACGCTTCACATGAACATCTCATGTCATGAGTATGAAACAGCAAGAACTGACAACTGTCCCATCCAACTTTATTGAGATCAGCGCAGGAAACGAAGGGAGCAATCGGTTGTTTTGTCTTTAAAAAAATGACAACAAGAGAGAAAGCATGCTCATCAAGGACCGAAAGGTTGAAGCTCTTTCTAAATCACAAATTCCCACAATGCTTATCTCTCAGAACTGGGCTGAAACTTCAAGCCAAAGTCAATGATTCACTGTCCGTCAATTATTTCTCTCATTTGTGGACTCCCCACCTCCATCCCTGAGGTTACATTCATCATTATTTTGTTAACTGGTGATTTGGCCCTGTTGTGGAACATTGAGTTTAGTCATAGAGGTTTGTTTACTCTGACAATTACAGTCAACCTCCTGCTCACTGATTTCTCCAAAAACTCCTACGCTTGCACATTCTGCCACTTTCTAACAAACAGTTATTTGCATAATTTATATATGTTTTGCAGGAACTTTCTGGCTCTCACAAACAAGAACTTTCTTTTTTTTATGTAATTCCATGACCATTTATAAGATCACTGAATTTGACCTTTTAGATGAACTATTCTTTCATTGATATAACCTAATTTAGAGCGATTAAATCAATCGTTTAACTGAAAATCATTTAGATGTTACCACGTTGAAATAAAAAACAAATAGGGAAAAATATTCAGTATAGGGAGAGAGATCTGAATACACACTTCTCTGAGATTACTGAGAATAAATTGGTGAATTACAGAAAGCGAGTGTAGCCGTTAGTCCAGGTTAAATGAACCCGAGCCTCCCCCTTGTCCTGCCCTTGCAAACGTCCCCTAGTGCATGTTCATGTCCCCAACATGCACATTCATTTCATCTCACTCTTTATCTGTTTGTAGTTAATTCTCATTCATCTATCTCTCGAATCTCCCCCCGTCCCACACTCTGCCTGTTCTGTTTTTATTGGAAGGCAACAGGATTGGTAATTGTAGTCGGCGTGGGAGAACCCTAAACGCCTTCCCCTTGGTGAACGTTTGAAGTTCTGCTTCCTTTCTCCATGATGGATTTTTAATGATCTTCCTTACAAACGCAAAGCCAGTTGTTCATGGCAGCAATTACAATAACTATCAACAAACTCTCAAACAGGCCAATTAAAAAGAAGGTAATATTATGAACTGCTCACCCGCAAAGGTTAAATTAAGCTGGTGTAATGAGACTGTCTTGCATAAATCTGTCTTCATCGTCTACGGCACGCGCAGAATTCGTTGTCAGCAGAACATGCTTTCGCTGTGATCTCAAAACAGATCTGAGAATTCAGCAGGGTGCTTTGGAGAATAGTGTATATGATCGCACCATTATATCAAATAAATTCACACACCGCTCTACAGACACATCATCAATTTGAATAAAGCAATCCTGTCCTCTGTGTAAAAGTGAGAGGAGAAGAATTGAGTCAAGGTTAGTTTTATTTTAAATTAAGTTTTCACTTTTGTTTCACTCTCTAAAATTACTTCTTGAAAACTTGGATATGGATATTGAGATGGATGGATAGATCATAGACAGACAAAGGGATGATAAAAAAATGGATGGATGGATAGATGATAAACAAATGAATAGATGATAACAAAGAAAACAGATAAATAGATAGATAAAAAATAGAAGGATGCAAAAAATTATGATAGATGATAAACAAATAGATGGATGGATGAACACAGACAGACAGGCAGACAGACAGACAGACAGACAGACAGACAGATAGATGATAGATAGATAGATAGATAGATAGATAGATAGATAGATAGATAGATAGATAGATAGATAGATAGATAGATAGATAGATAGATAGATAGATAGATAGATAGATAGATAGATAGATAGATAGAGGCGTGGCTTTTTCGAGAAGCCGAGATCTCCGCATCCTCGACTAACTTGAACTTGACAGAGCCTCACGAGTCACGACTTGACAGAGACGTGCTCTTGCATGTACTTTATTAGACAGGTGAGCAAATGTACATAAAACAAATCAATGTTATATAGCTCAACATGATGACATGTTAGAATGTGATCCGTATGTCATTCTAATGTTGATCTAGCTTACTTCTAGTCTCATATAGCAAACAAACTAACACATAGAATAACATTATAACTTTCAACAGACTCAAACACTGTTTAGTACGATAGATAGTGTAACGTTAGACCAAGTGAAACAGTGCTGCGTTACCTCACAAGTTTAATTCGTCAAATAAACTGACCTGTGTGAGTACGTTAGTAATTCAGCACTTGCGGGTAGTTTATAGGAATTAAATGTCCTCATTCCTTAAAGAGCAACATGCAGGTTGGACACCCCTATATAGCATAGTGTAGGTTGATGATAAAACAACTAGATTTTCTGAACTGGAGTAATATATATTTAGCCATTAACGATATTTTGAGATAAATTGTGATAAAATAACTTCCGCTTTTATAAAGCACTAACCGGAAGTGACGATGGGCGAGGGAGTCTGGTCAAGTTTAAGCTCAGGTTACAATGGATGTGAATGAAGAAACCAGGTTCTCGGATGTTGATGAGCATGCCTATGATAACCCACAGTTGGGGATGGGGCCGATCCGATCCAGTATCGGTATCGGGACAGATACCAGTGTAGTTCATGTAACGGATTTTCCCGATCCAACCTGCGGAGATATCCGATATCCTGCTGAAATGACTCCAAAAGGGATTCCCGCCGGCCAGTCTGCTAGCTGGCTGCAAACTGTGGAATGGATTTCCTGAACGGAGGCGCAATGAGACACAGAGACCCACCCTCAGGAAATCCATTCCGCAGTTTGCAGCCAGCAAGCAGGATAGCATTGAGCTGCCAACGAGTCCGCTTGTGTGTAAATACTTCACACTGGAAACGCCGCAGAGCAAGACAGCATAATGCAATGTTTTCAAAGCCGTATTAATTAAACCATCTGTCTGTGATGCAAAAATCTCCAGGTCTATAATTCTCCGGAGTGAAATGTGCGTTACAAACGACCGAGTATGTGGTGACAGACGCAGCAGTGAAGTCTGCTCTCTTCACCTGCACAAAACGCACCCAAAAACGAAAAGCCTTGTTTTTCCTAGAAGGAAAATGATGGACACGATGTCCTGACAGGCTGGAATTCGTACAAGCACAAACACAACAATTTACCATTATGGCATCTCTAAAACTCGATCTAAAACTTTCTCTGTCTCTCACTACCGCTCTAACTACAGCTGAACGCGAGCTCTTGTTTGCCTCGGCCTACGTCATATGATGCGTTGCTAGCGGGAAAGGCGTCTTCCAGAGCCTAGCACATTTTCATCAAAATCTCTACATCAAATGAGATTTCATTAGTAATTTCTACATATGTTTTTTTAAAATACCTCTTCAGACAATATCAAGTATTAATTCAGTTATAAATTCAACCTGCACGTTGCTCTTTAATATACACAGGACTCGCGTGGCGTTGATATGTCTCTCATTAGCAATCACGCCCTGCTTCATACCACAGTCATGTTAAAAAACAGGAATGTTTTCACTCATCCATAAACATTATTAGATCCATCAGCATGACAGCAAGTCCCATCATTCTGCTTATCGCTGCGTCATCAACCTATGCCTTTGTTATTGTAAGAGGTTAGCGATCCCTAGTAGCGAGAGAAAATGACATATTGTAGCTTTAAGCGATGCATGTTTGTGCTAACAGCGCATGGGCTTTGGAAATTTCCCAGCCTGCAGTCAAGCGTGTCCTTCTGCCTACAGGTGACCCCTCCCCTCGCAATATAATTGTTGCAATTACAGTATAATTTGGGAGTTGTTTGGGGCTGTTTCTCTTTTGGGAGATCATTAAACTGTGTGTTTAGTGAGACCTGTAGGCTAGCATTGGCCACAGATGCATGCTCAAATTAGCACTACAGTCATTCTAAGGAAACCAAATGAAACGAGCCCTTGGGTTTGCGCGGTGGGTGTTTGCTGTGCGCAGCTGGGCCTCATGTAAAGTGTAGCAGGCAATCATGGGTAATTAGCGCCTACTCAAAAGGTGAAGAGGCATTTCAAAAGCTCATGAAGCCTTTCAAGGGTGATAACTCCACTGGAACACACTTAGGAATTTGGCAAAGGGTAATCCGTTTTGTAGTGGGTAACGGAAAGATTATGTACTTTTTAATGGGATGTTTAGTGCAGATGTGTTAACATTAAGCAGCGAGCCACGACAGGTTGAACGATATAGTTTCCCAGTAACATTATCATATAATCCATTTTTTTATAGAACAATAAAAGTGTCTCACAGCAAAGTTTTGGTGTGAAACAACGAAGTAGTCCTTTCACATTAATCGCATCGTGCCACAATGAACTGAACTCTACTGTACAGCATTAACTGTGTAATGGTTCTCATAGCTGAAACAGTTGGAACTCTGACCTTTCAAAGTGCAGACCGTTTATATTACACAGGCCCAACTTTGCACCATATGATTATGATTTTCATGCATGATTTTGCCTCAAGATGGCATTTAGAGGACAAAGAAAAAGTTCACTAAGAACATCCGGAGTCCAACACATATCACATAAAAATATATTACATAAAATATATATATATTTTATGCCACTTTGCATGCCACTTTCTTACTTTTATAGTGCTACAAAGATTATATGGCTGCACGATATCTCGTTAAATAAAGCGATATATATGTCATTTTAACGCCAGTATAAAACCATTGGGGATTAGGGTTTCAGGTAGGCCTGATATTGTCACAGCCAGCTTGTTGCCGACCGTAATATAAAGAGGATTACACATACAAACAAACGGTTTGCATTGCAAGATTTTAAGGAAAAAATTATCTGTTACAGAAATATAACACAATGTCTAGGGATTTAAATAAGCAAAAGAAATTAATAGTCCAATGGGGTAATAAATGTTGGTAAATAAAAGACAAACTAAAAGAGAACAAATTGGAGCAAATGACTTCTCTGGAGAACTACATTCCACCAGAGGAAGTAAGGTTGGGTAAATCGGTCCAAAGATTTATACTATCCACCCATAAATTATCCAATTAACAGTGACATCACAATGATATACTGCCACCATCAGGCAGAGAATAAAAAGACAGGGTCGTAACAGTATGAATTAAATACCGATTCTTATTAAAGCTTCAAAAGTTATTCAGTCAAGAGCAGTGAATGATTTAGTCTATTATTGTTTTAATAACATTAAGCACACAGACCGAAGGTTTGGTTTATTAGCCTGCCATCAGTTTAGGTGTCACTTTTTGTAATCTTTTGGAGTCTTAACATCATACATTTATCGCAATATGCATATCACTATATTTCGATATATCATGCAGCTCTAAAAGATTACTTACAAATTGTTGTCTGTTGCTGATTCCAAATTACAAAAATTGTAGTTAGTAACATAATATATTTCATTACATATTTTAGGTAATATACTTTTTGATAACTTTTAAATTACTTTTGACCTAACTCGTTTATCTCATTGAATTGAATACAATTATCTTGTCCTTATTGATATAATAATACATAGTGAAAGAAAATATACTCCATTCTTTGTTATCAACAGCATGAAGTGCATTAAACATTACGTTATGTCAGGGCTTCACAGACTGGGGTTCTAGCTAATTGTTGCATTACTGATCAAAGTTTGAAGTATTGAATATTGATGCATGTGCCCTTCCCTATAAACACAGAAACGTGTAATTATCTCAATCCACAACTCAATCCAGTATACAAATCAAAGCCGCACAAGAGTTTGAAGAGGCAAATTAGCCAGAGAGCAAATTAACATGATTACAAGATCTAATATACACATATTATCTGGGGCCTAGGACTTTATTCTGTTTCAAGCTATTGGAGGTCAACGCAGCACATCTTGTGTCGAGAGGTTCCCACTCAAACAAAAATCAAAACCGCAATCACTTTTACCATTTATATAAACCTTCAATGAATTTGCCAAAAATCTGCAGGGAGCTGTAACTTTGCACTTTTTTTCTGTCCATGGCTTAGATCTCATAGTGCCAAATCAAGACAGATCATAGCAAATGAGAAATGAGAGAAGAAGAGGACAAGGAGAGCTGATGGGAAGATGCAGCCATAAAAAAGAGTGAAATGGAGTCACTGATTGGGGCGAGGGAGGGGGCGAGACTGAGCACTTGAAATAGAAGGTCTATTTATTGGAGTCTGATTGCATATCCATTCAGAAAGGTCACAACAAGAGGCCTCTGTTTCATGTCTGTAATCTGGATGCTCTGTAATTAACACATTATTTACATAAGCATGCATGTGAAAACCTCTTTCAGACTTGCCATATTTCTCATTCACTCCGATAAACCCTTCAAAAGTCTTTCTTCTCCGTTTCTTGTTCTCACAAACCAAACGATCTCAATCCTCTTGCCTCATTTCCCCACTCCCTTCAGTAAGAAGTGATTTTCTTTGCTTTCTTCTTCCAGGTTTGATTGCATTTGGCTGACGCACTGGAAGAGCTCATTGATATTAACGTTTTTCTGCCACTTCTGAACTACATCATTTCTATTTTATTGGTTTTTGCGTTATGATTAACTGCTGATAATTAATATTCACCCTCTTTAATTCTTTATTGTGCTTTGGGTCAGCATTTGTGGCTCACTGGCTATCCATATTTCAGGCATGGGATCATGAGTTATCCATCAGGATTTGAGAAGCAAACAATAAAGAAAGGAAATTAGGTTAAAATTATGGACAGAGAGCCGGTCTCCTCCTCCCATCTAAAACAAACCACAGAATGACATAATAAACAGCTCCTCATCTAGGTCAGTATTAATACATACAGTACTTCTTATTTTCTTTTTTTTTTCCTAAGTGGATTCAAGAGACCTTTGAACATCAAAGCCGCTGCCTTCTCTTTTCTCTTGTGCTCATGGTGTCTCTTTCACTCTGTTTCGTGCTCCTTTTTTGACCCCTGGTGTGATATTGAAAGTTGCACTTTGATGTTTTTCAGCCTTTATAAAACTTGTCCTCTCTGTCCCATTTTTCCTTTTGTCCATATTTTGTTCTGTTGCATGCTGTCATCTGCAATGTCCTTTTCACAGAGAACCTTCTAAAAACTCAGCCCGGGGCTACCAGCTGCTGCTGAGGGGACGCACTTCCTGCTGAGACAGGAAGTTGAGTCACGGATTTGGTTCTCTGAGGTCAGAGACTCTTAGTTTGAAGTTTTTCCTGGTTTAAATGTTCCTGTTTAGTTCCCGTTTCCTTGGTAGTCATGGGCTGTGTTTGAAAACACCCCCAATGACCTCTTTCACTATTTCCACTTGAAGGAGTGAAGGAAAACGAGTGAGTGAAACAGTAACATTTCATCTAAAACATTTCTAGTATACAGCATATTATGAACGACAGAATGGGTGACCACAGTATAAATATACTTGGTATATCCTAGAAAGTTGTTAGAAAAATAAACACATTTTCAGAATTTATAAACCTGTAGGTGACATTTTCCACAAACTGCTACACTCACAGCTAATAAAAACATTAGCTGCCATCCCCATCCCCTAATAAAATAGAGCCGCTTAGCTAAACTGCTTACTGACTGCAGTATATTAATAATATCATGTTTAGTTTTAGTTGTATTTTTGCTCAGAGACTCAGTTTTAGCATCCTGCGCCTCTGCCAGAGACGATAAGCGAAAACCACCCTACTAATCCCTCAAAACTGTGACCAGTAATGTTACGAATAAGACACAGTTGTCGGGGTGCTGGGGAACATGAAAGCTAAATCCTCAGACATTCATTTTAATAAAGGTCTCAAAGTGAGGTGTTGAAGCCTAGTCGTGTAATTCCTGACATTTCAAGTCAATGCAATATCTCATTGTTCCTTGTCTTCGCATTGTGAGACAAGAGTAGGATTAGTTGTACAGTAGATGTATTTGGGATATACATCAAAACTGGAATAAGACCCAAACCAGTCTAAAAGTTCAAGAAAAATTGGCATCAAAGTCTCATTTCAGCTTTATTTTCAACAGTGAAATAAAGCCACCTTAATATAGATTTTTCAAGTATTTTCAAGTAGGCTATATGATGTCAATTTGTCCATCACCTTGTAATAAAAGCTTAGATCAGGACATGTACATAATGAAGTTATGAAAACCTTTATTTTTAAAAGAGGTGCAATGTTAGATTAAAATAATATAAATTAGCTAAAACAATGAAATTTATTAATTTATTTAAAAAAATAATTAGTTAGTCATTTAATTCACTAACAATAACATTAAATATCCAATAATAAATCAGGTTTTTGATTATTTTTCAACTAAAACTAACGCAAAATTGATAAAAAATATGCTATATATGTGTGTGTGTGTGTGTGTGTTTGTTATGAAGAGGGGGAATCAGGAGAATCCATTTGCAGCATTTATTAGAATAGTCAAAACAAGCAAGGTCAAACAGTGGCAAACAGAACAGAGAAGGCAAGGCAGAGAGAAACCAGGTAACCAGGCAAAGGGTCGAGGCAGGCAGAGGAATCAGAGTCCAGTAAACAGTCCGGGGCAGAAAAGGGTCAGCAACAATAAACAATCCAAGATTAAACACAGGAAACAAACTCAGGGAAATAACACTCAGAAATGACAGCCAGGAAAGTCAAGACTTCGCACTGGTGTGGTGCGTGGAAGTGGTTTATATGTGTGTGTGTGAATGAGATGCAGGTGTGTGTAATCAGTCCAGGGAGGTGCATGATGGGAAATGTAGTCCGTGATAACCCAGGGAGTGAGTGGCTAATCGTGACAGTAGTGGACTTATGAAAATATATATTTTAAATAGAGGTGCAATGGTATACAAAAATAAAACTTAATTAAAACAATATATATATATATATATATATATATATATATATATACATACATATATAATTACATTATATAATACAAATAAATACATTATTAATACATTTATTTAGTATACACACATACATGCATAACACCTACAGTATTTCAAATCAAAATTGTATTTATTAATTTAATTAACAACAACATTAGGCCTCTATTTATAAATGTATTTCAACATCTCTGCAGCATGATTGGCATATTAATTGCAGAACTGCACTGTAGAAAGATTCAGATGTTATGGGAAGGCGGGAACCGGCAAACATTTAAACATTTTTAATAAAAATAAAACAAATACAAAATGAAAATAAAAGCCAGCAGCCCCTCACGGACGACTGCTGGCACACAATAAACCACAAACAAAACAAAACACAGGTTCAGGCCTGTTTCTCTCTCGTTCTCTCACGGCCCTCGGCCTCGTCCTGCTCGCCACATGCACCAAACCTACTGCACTTGAAAAAAGATGGCTCTGTCCCAAATGGCATTTCATGTGTACTTGCTGACTTGCAATAGCCAAGTAAGCCAACACATGTGTATGATGTCCACATGAAGCCATTTGTAATGTCAGGGGCTCACAAGTGCCACAGTTGGCCTCTACAGCACGTTTCTACCCGACAGTCTACCCAGCTTTACATCACCAAAGTGTGGACACAAGGACTGTGAGGATCTGTGAAAACAATTGTGAACAGCAAAAATGCTTGTGCTCAAATATCTCAACACCTTCTGCCCCTTTACTTGCCACACTAGTCAGAGAGGCCAACCAATTTTCTCAGGCACTTCCTCTGTGAAGATCTGGAATGCTTCAGTATTATGTAGCCCAATAACAATGTCACATTTAGAACAAATCCAGCTACCAAGAACCAATTCCGACAAATTGCTGGAATGCAGAGGCACTGTTTAGTATTTGCATACAATCAATGTTTAATAAATAAAATAATTCCAGTCCATTATATTGTTAAATGATTATTACTGAAAACAGCTAGAATTTGAAACATATTGTAACCCTGCTGGAATCTTTAATTATGAAGCTTCAGCGGTTAAATAAATATGAAAAAAAAAAAAATGTTTTGCATATTGCTTTGCGACAACACGAGGGTGTGTAAGTAATGAAGGAATTTATTAAAATTGAACTGTCCTTTTATCAACACCGAGATTTTTTTTTTGTATTTTACAAATTAAATATATCTCTAAAATAGATGTTCACACCTTATACCTTGAATTTACGCATATATGCATTGATCCCAGACATTCACACAGGTACACACAGTGTCAACAAGACTGACTCCCTGCTGAGTCATACTGTTTTATGTGAAAAGCTGGGAAGCGCTACTTAATCACATCTCAGTTCAACAGAGAAAGTGGGGAAAAACAGACACTTGGATAGGGAGACGAGAGCCCATGGGAGTCTGCCTGAAACAGGGGTAGTTGAAAGCAGGGAAAAGTAAGATTAATGATGGTGGGAGAGGACTTCTCAGGACGGCGAGACTAACACTGATCTCTGGTCAGGCTGCGGTTCTCTTTACATGCCTGCAATACACAGAAACCTGTGACTTCCTATCTACACTGTCCATTCTACTTTTGCCACTGAGTAAAAACGCAAGAAACAGAGAAACTAACCCTGACACATGATTTCCTGAAATCTGAGCTTTTTCAATTTTCAATTTTAATTTTTCAATTTTCAACAGTGTAAATTATTTAGCCAGGAACTTACAGGCGTCATATATACGGGTGCACTGATTTTCGATAACCATTTTGAACTGATAAATGGTATATTCTATACTATTTTGTCTATGCAAACAAATTAAAGGTGCTGTATGTATTTTTTTTTTATTGTACTAAAGCATAAAAATGCAAAAATATGTTTGTAGATATGTAGGAAACCTGCTGAGTTCAAATACTTGCAACAGCCAGTTGCAACAGACAATGCAACAGCCAGTTATTCTACTTTGGCATGTGCCTTCCGTGTTGGAAAATCTGTTTTTGTTTTGTTCTGTGTGATCCCTCCCAATGCCAATTCACACAATAATATTTCACTACCCTGGGTTTCCAGTTGGAGGAAAACAGCATATTGCAGACATGGAAGCCAGCAAATTGAACTGGGTCAGAGATCGCAGATTCTACCCGACATACATCTAAAAAGTCCTACCAGAGGCATGTTAAAACACAGATAAATCATCTCATCAACTTACAGGATAAGGATCGTCGCCTTGTAGATTGCGCTCGTCGAGTCTGAGTTGGCGGGGGAAACAACTCTCTCCATCATTTTGAATTTGGACTGAAGTACCCAATTCAACCACTAGCTGCAAATATTGCATACTGCACCTTTAAAAAAATAAATAAAACACCATAAATCACTGTTACTGAATTATTTGGTTTTATTAAGTAAGCATTAGATGGCCGCAAAGGTAATCCTAATGTAGAAATAGTAGAAAGGAGCATGTATAATTAAGTTCTATATTAACTAAAACTGATAAATTGAAATAAAATAAACAAAAACTCTAATATCAATCAATAATTGATATTGTACAAATGAACTATACATCCATTTTTGTTTATCATAAACTTCTGAATTTAACTTATGATGTTAAACATTGTCACATCTCTCACCTAAATTATATAAATATTGTGTAAGATACAAACACTAGTTCACTAATATATCACAATTGCCCACAGAAAGAAGTTAAAGGGACAATGTGTCGTTTTTTAGGTATTTTATTATCTAAAATCAATGTTTTTATTCATAAATATGTCCTCAATGGTGTACAAATACCTCTGCCAATTATCTGACTTATCCTCGTAAACAAAGAATTTATTATCTTTATATACAAGGGACGGGAAGGTCCACGGAGGCTTCCATGTAGTTCCTCCATCTTGAAAAACTGTAATAGCAGAGAGGGACAAAAAGTACTAGGCCAACACGTTTCCACAACGTTTTCGTTCAGAGCCAGCATCACGTAACTGATAGCAGCAGAAACGGAGGAGCAGAGCAATGAGAGGCGCTTGTCACTGCCCCGGCTGCATTGCACTGTTATTTTTAATGGCGGACCATACATATGCCGAGCCACAGGAGAAGAAATCCTCATCGCCAAAAAAGGAGATTACAAAAAACAAGAGTCAATGTCGGGATAGCTTTTTCCAGGTGGGAAGAGCTAAAGCAGGAGAAAGATTTCAAAAGAGACGCTGAAGTTGCCTGCTTTCTCCTCGACAGGTAGGTCAATGTTACAGTCTTAATTACAAGCTTTTTTTAATTGCTTGGTTGTGTACTTTATTATATAGACAGAAGGAAAACTCGACAAAGTGCTATTAGAAGACATCCTGTCATAGCTTCTTGGTACATAACGGCTACCGTAGATGCAACACGCATTTGAAAAAGCGAGGCGCTAGAGAGCACAATTTGTTTTAATGCAAAATACAATTTCACCACTAGATGGGAGAAATTCCTACACAATGTCCCTTTAAGAAGAGCAGATTTTTAGAATATGCTTCCATTTTGTTATAATTAAGCCATACTTTCACCTCGTATACTTTCACATGCTTAGATCAAATTGCTCATCAGAACAATGTACCCAGAACCCTAAGGCAAGAACAAAAATAAACCAAAATTATGGATACCACAGGGTTCATTCTCTTACTTACTAGTCAATGTGTTTTAAGTTTTTAGTACATTTTTATATATAATAATGTAGCTTCAAGTAGCACAAGCACAAAAAACTCAATAATACTTGATGTTAAATCTGCAGTCTTCGCTCATTGGTGCTCAGAACAGGACGCAATCACCTGAGCCTTAAATGTCATGTGACCACTGACTAAACTCTGGAGTCCAGAGAACAACAACATCATGAATTGAGAACTCTTGCCAAAAATGCACAAACATCTAGGCATAATGAAATTACTTATGCCCAGTAATACTTTTTGTAAACCATTATTCATTGGCCTGTTGCTGATTTGTCCTACAATGCATTGGCAAGACAACTTAGACAGAAGGAGCAGTTATACGTCTAAATGCTCATCATGAAAAAAAAAAAATAATAATAAATGGCTTTGAAAAGCACAACGTAGGCCACTCAGTCCCTAGGAGGCAGAAATGGACGCAGATCTTCTTGCGTCTTTGTTTCAGGACACATTCACCTCCAGCTGAGCAAAAACAGCAGAGACCGCACTGCTGGAGGAAACTTCAGACTTTAATGGGATTACTCAGACACACGCTAATCAAATGAGAGCAGGTGGAGAATTAAAAAGATCACAGCCTTCTGATGAACTGAGAGACATGCTTAAAATGGAGACGGCATTATACAAGCATCCTCAAATCTCTTCTCAACTTTTTGGTTTCGCTGTCGCTTGTAAAACTGTACTTGCCGTGAACATCCGATCCACTTTTGACCTTTGGTTCGCTGTAACTTTCCAATTGCAATTCATTGTGATATTTACACTTGTAAATTAAATATATTTTAAATTTAGGGCGTTTTTTCAAAATAAAGAATGATAAAAATTATACTACATAAAGCTTTTCTGTGATATGTATTTTAAACTAGAGACAAAAAAAAATGTAGTGAATTGCCTATTAATTTATTTTTCATTCAGAGTTTCCTTAAATAACGTGGGAACATTATTTTTGCAAGCCATATTGCATAGAAAAGTGAAAAACAGATATAAGTATACAAAGTGATGGACAATCATGTCTTCAGAATTTCTCAGCACCAAAAGATCTATGGTTTTGTGCCGCAATCATGATATTCAGTATTGGATTACCTGAACCTCTCTGCGATAGCAGTCAAATTCTAAAGAAAAATAGAGGGTTGTTAAATTGATTACATTCTCAAGAATGATTACAAATGACTTCGTACCAAATGGCTGTTTATAAAAGAATGAATCAGTTTTGCAATCACTTGTGCTTTGAGGACCAGAAATTAATTGATTTTTTTTATGATTTTGAGACTGGCAAAAGAGCAGTTGGTAAGTTTCTTAATTGTCTTCCAAGATTGCAGATTTCTAATCTTTCAAGGACACCGCTGAATTAACTTTTCTGTCACCAGTGGAATTGGTGTGTGTATTTACTTCAGAAAAATCTAAACAGAAATATTCTGCATATGCAAATGAAACTCAAACCAGTCACATGCAACCTTATTGACATGCCCAAAAATCATATTGCCACTTTGAGTTCAATGAGCCATTTCAAGATGGTGTAGCTAACAGACCAGGGGGTTGGGGGGGGGGGGGGGGGGGGGGGGGGGGGGGTGTAGAGCAGACATTTTACAGATACTTCCTTTATCCATACAAATTAAATCCTGCTCAATCTGCAGAGATTTCTTCCAGTCCCTTGCTTGCCTTTGAGAGCGACTTCAAATTACATAGTATTATGAATGTCTCAACCACTGGGAAATTAACAGATGTTACCAAACACCCCCATGCATGACACTATTTCCAACAAACAACCAAAATGAAGTTTCCCAGAGCATCACGAGTACGGAAAACACAATGACCCAATATTCTCCACGGCCTGCAAATTATGGCCTTCTGTGCTGACTCCACAGCTCCGGTATTAGCCTGTTTGCTGCCCTGAGCCCTACAAAGCCTGTGTCTGAAAGCCAATTCAATGACTTCACAGACAGCATTTTAGTATGAAGGATAGTGGGTTCAGACAGAGTTTCCATCCACTAACTGTGGTGGCACGCGGATTGCCCTGAGGAGGAACACAGCATGACTTTGAAAATGTACACTATAAAACTATTATGGCTGGGTATTGACACAGATCTCTTGATTTGATTCGATTCTGATCTTGATTCGATTAGAAAAATATATATCTTTCAACTAATGCTATAAGGAACCCTCTCATTTTGTGCATTAATAATTAACACTAAAGTAAAAACTAATAGTATACTGGACCAGCAGTATACTGTACAAAAAACTAATAATTATATAAACTTTCCAATAACATAATTATGTTTCGACTTCAATAAGTTGGAACAGTGGATGTTATAACTTCTTTTCATGACAGATTTATTGAAATTAAGACATCACTTACATAAAATATAGTATAATATACAGGTCCTTCTCAAAAAATTAGCATATTGTGATAAAGTTCATTATTTGCCATAATGTAATGATAAAAATTAAACTTTCATATGTTTTAGATTCAATGCACACCAACTGAAATATTTCAGGTGTTTTATTGTTTTAATACTGATGATTTTAGCATACAGCTCATGAAAACCCAAAATTCCTGTCTCAAAAAAATAGCATATCATGAAAAGGTTATCTAAAAGAGCTATTAACCTAATCATCTAAATCAACTAATTAACTCTAAACACCTGCAAAAGATTCCTGAGGCTTTTAAAAACTCCCAGCCTGTTTCATTACTCAAAACCGCAATCATGGGTAAGACTGCCGACCTGACTGCTGTCCAGAAGGGCATCATTGACACCCTCAAGCAAGAGGGTAACACACAAATAGGCTGTTCCCAGAGTGCTGTATCAAGGCACCTCAGTAGGAAGTCTGTAGGAAGGAAAAAGTGTGGCAAAAAACGCTGCACAACGAGAAGAGGTGAGCAGACCCTGAGGAAGATTGTGGAGAAGGACCGATTCCAGACCTTGGGGGACCTGCGGAAGCAGTGGATGAGTCTGGAGTAGAAACATCCAGAGCCACCGTGCACAGGCGTGTGCAGGAAATGGGCTACAGGTGCCGCATTCCCCAGGTCAAGCCACTTTTGGATCAGAAACAGCGGCAGAAGCGCCTGACCTGGGCTACAGAGAAGCAGCACTGGACTGTTGCTCAGTGGTTGCATGTCATTCGGAAATCAAGGTGCCAGAGTCTGGAGGAAGACTGGGGAGAAGGAAATGCCAAAATGCCTGAAGTCCAGTGTCAAGTACCCACAGTCAGTGATGGTCTGGGGTGCCATGTCAGCTGCTGGTGTTGGTCCACTGTGTTTTATCAAGGGCAGGGTCAATGCAGCTAGCTATCAGGAGATTTTGGAGCACTTCATTCCATCTGCTGAAAAGCTTTATGGAGATGACGATTTCATTTTTCAGCACGACCTGGCACTTGCTCACAGTGCCAAAACCACTGGTAAATGGTTTACTGACCATGGTATTACTGTTCTCAATTGGCCTGCCAACTCTGCTGACCTGAACCCCATAGAGAATCTGTGGGATATTGTGAAGACAAAGTTGAGAGACACAAGACCCAACACTCTGGATGAGCTTAAGGCCACTATCGAAGCATCCTGGGCCTCCATAACACCTCAGCAGTGCCACAGGCTGATTGCCTCCATGCCACGCCGCATTGAAGCAGTCATTTCTGCAAAAGGATTCCCGACCAAGTATTGAGTGCATAACTGAACATAATTATTTGAAGGTTGACTTTTTTTGTATTAAAAACACTTTTTTTATTGGTTATTGGTCGGATGAAATATGCTAATTTTTTTAAACAGGAATTTTGGGTTTTCATGAGCTGTATGCCAAAATCATCAGTATTAAAACAATAAAAGACCTGAAATATTTCAGTTGGTGTGCAATGAATCTAAAATATATGACAGTTTAATTTTTATCATTACATAATGGAAAATAATGAACTTTATCACAATATGCACAATTTTTTGAGAAGGACCTCTACAGTTTGATTTTTCGACAAATCGACACTGAAAAATCTGAAATGGTTCCAATACTCATTTATCTCAGTATCGATAAACCACCTGCTGTGTTTTCTCGCTCTATCTTCTCTGAGTTGACACACACCATATACAGATCCTTCTCAAAAAATTAGCATATTGTGATAAAGTTAATTATTTTCCATAATGTAATGATAAAAATTAAACTTTCATATATTTTAGATTCATTGCACACCAACTGAAATATTTCAGGTCTTTTATTGTTTTAATACTGATGATTTTGGCATACAACTCATGAAAACCATACATTCCTGTGTCAAAAAATTAACATATTTCATCCGACTAATAAAATAAGTGTTTTTAATACAAAAAAAAGAATCAACCTTCAAATAATTAAGTTCAGTTATGCACTCAATACTTGGTCGGGAATCCTTTTGCAGAAATGACTGCTTCAATGCGGCATGGCATAGAGGCAATCAGCCTGTGGCATTGCTGAGGTGTTATGGAGGCCCAGGATGCTTCGATAGCGGCCTTAAGCTCATCCAGAGTGTTGGGTCTTGCGTCTCTCAACTTTCTCTTCACAATATTCCACAGATTCTCTGTGGGGTTCAGGTAAGGAGAGTTGGCAGGCCAATTGAGCACAGTAATACCATGGTCAGTAAACCATTTACCAGTGGTTTTGGCACTGTGAGCAGGTGCCAGGTCATGCTGAAAACTGAAATCGTTATCTCCATAAAGCTTTTCAGCAGATGGAAGCATGAAGTGCTCCAAAATCTCCGGATAGCTAGCTGCATTGACCCTGCCCTTGATAAAACACAGTGGACCAACACCAGCAGCTGACATGGCACCCCAGACCATCACTGACTTTGGGTACTTGACACTGGACTTCAGGCATTTTGGCATTTCCTTCTCCCCAGTCTTCCTCCAGACTCTGGCACCTTGATTTCCGAATGACATGCAACCACTGAGCAACAGTCCAGTGCTGCTTCTCTGTAGCCCAGGTCAGGCGCTTCTGCCGCTGTTTCTGGTTCAAAAGTGGCTTGACCTGGGGAATGCGGCACCTGTAGCCCATTTCCTGCACACGCCTGTGCACGGTGGCTCTGGATGTTTCTACTCCAGACTCAGTCCACTGCTTCCGCAGGTCCCCCAAGGTCTGGAATCGGTCCTTCTCCACAATCTTCTCAGGGTCCGGTCACCTCTTCTCGTTGTGCAGCGTTTTTTGCCACACTTTTTTCTTCCTACAGACTTCCCACTGAGGTGCCTTGATACAGCACTCTGGGAACAGCCTATTTGTTCAGAAATTTCTTTCTGTGTCTTACCCTCTTGCTCGAGGGTGTCAATGATGGCCTTCTGGACAGCAGTCAGGTCGGCAGTCTTACCCATGATTGCGGTTTTGAGTAATGAAACAGGCTGGGAGTTTTTAAAAGCCTCAGGAATCTTTTGCAGGTGTTTAGAGTTAATTAGTTGATTTAGATGATTAGGTTAATAGCTCGTTTAGAGAACCTTTTCATGATATGCTAATTTTTTGAGACAGGAATTTTGGGTTTTCATGAGCTGTATGCCAAAATCATCAGTATTAAAAAAATAAAACACCTGAAATATTTCAGTTGGTGTGCAATGAATCTAAAACATATGAAAGTTTAATTTTTATCATTACATTAAGGAAAATAATGAACTTTATCACAATATGCTAATTATTTGAGAAGGACCTGTACAGTATCTGCTGCTGTCTGTCATTAATGTTAATCAAACAACAAAAGACAAAGAGAAAATCACTTTAGTTGAAGCTTGAATTGTAGGATTAATCTGCATTTCATTTTTACAATATAGACTATCCATTGTTATTTCACATGTGATTACTTTATATAAATTTTCATAAATTTCTTACCTGAATACAACTGTTAGACTTACCTGAAAAACTTTAAGCACTTTTTATTTAATTTGTATTTTTTTTGTTATTTTTTTGCTATTTGTTTATTTGTTCTTATTTTATTACTAAAATACATTGATTGAGCAAACATTTAGGTGACGAAATTTGCAATGGTAACATAATAGGTGAATAAAAGCCTAAATTAAAATCTGTCATCATATGCGATCATAACTCTTCAGAAGACTTAAATTAAACAGCTTGATTATGGATAGCTCTTATGATGCGTCATACTTTTTGAAGCTTAAAAATATTGATTGCCAAGACATTCAAAGGATGGAGAAAAAAAATTGAGATAATATAAAAAATATCTATATGGGAGTTGTTCCCAATGTAACTTTCCCCAATAACTGATTTAAATGTTAATATGTATGCCTTTCATAGGCAGTGAAGGTGAATATTTCATGTTCTCTTTGACAAAATTTTACTCTTGTATGAAAAAAAAGGCTATCAACCAAAGGTCAAAACATTATTATGTGAGCTTGATTTCCTGTTAAATGGTGGTTTTAAACATTTTATATTTCACAAAACCAGCAGTTCATGTGCAAGATTTTTTTTAACATCCAATAAATTACTTCAAATTGACGACCTAGAACAGATTCAAGTGAGCTTTAGCCATAACCAAGCCAATATTTTCTTACGATAATGTTATATTTTACAATATCTTAATGAAATCACAATGAAAAAAGGACATTTAAAAAATATATGTATTAATTTACTTCATCAAATGGTCCTTCAGCCTATTTGCATTATTTGTACCTACTGCAGAAACGAATGCTACGTTTTTGTGTTACAGATGTGAAACTAAAAATATATTCAAATGTGCCTCGACACCTTCCTGCTTCCACGTGCAGTCTGCAAAGGCAGCACTGTTCAACTTTTGGACGCAGACAGGAAAAGAGAGAGTGCATGTGTAGAATAGATTAATCCTACTCAGACAGTGTGGAAACTCTAGCCGGACAGTGGTTGATGATTCAGAGACTTCAATCAGAGCACACAGGAGATGAGGTCATCTGAAGTCAATAAAGGCCAAGCAGACTGAAGGGTGAAAGCACAAGCACTGGTCGACTTAAAAAAAATGTAACTATCAAAAATGAACCCAAATGGGCACCAACTGGAAAGTTAATTACAATATGACTGCAGAATGAACTAAGTATATCTTCAATGCCTTTGTAAAGCAGCACAATTGTGATTTTACAAGCATAAGTACAATATGAAGCTGTATGAAGAGGCATCAGAGCCTGATTTGTCCTTTATTGGAGGGTTCCAAAATTGCTTGTTTTTGATATAAGATGCTGAAAGGTTGAGTTCACCTCTGGGTATGAGGGTTAATTGGAAGAACAATGCCTTGCGCAGGACAGAGCTGGGCAGTTCAGCGGATGTCCAAAGCCCTGCTGGTCCTTTCCAAGTTACTTGCAGACAAAAGGAGAATCTGGGATTAGACCCTGCAGATGTTGAAGTGCCAAATTCTTGACAATTTCTACAAAGAGTTGAGAAATAACCAGTTTCCCCAGGCACAATCTGTGATCTTTCCCTATGTAGATTATCTGAAAGACCTACAGTACATTTCACTGGTGTTGCACACATTTTTTTGATGCACTAGTCCTGACCTTCTATTTATAGAGTGATGAATGAACTGTGCATAATTTCAAAATCTTTTTGAAAATATAAATATGAATAAATGTATTTTATTATTATTACAGAAAACTGAATTAGAAAAGCGTAAGAATGATTGGTGTGCAACAGCTCTAGGTCATGTGTCAACAAAATACAAAATGTTTAATGTTGCATAATGTTAATGGTTTAAATTGTTACTTTATGAACAGTACTGTGCAAATTTCAGGCTGGAATGGAGCTTACTACTTACTGATCTCATTAGTATTCATCCCAAATTTTACACATCCAAACACATATATACTAAAACACTCAATATGGACATACCGACAGCATCTAAAATGTATAAGTATTAACATAATGCATGCGCAGCTTTAGAAACATTAGCATGTTTTTGAATCCTTGATATTATATTTACATCATTCTCATATACTGTATATATATAGTTTTTTGAGCCCATAATCCCACCCCTACTTCAAACCTAACCTTCTCAAGAATATAAAACTAATTTGTTACATTACATTGTCCAATCAGAACACAGTCAATGTGAAATGCAGATAGGACTGTAAATTGTTATTTAAATATAACAAGAATTATGGATATTATTCTGATGTGGCTCCACGAGATGGAGAAATAAATATATATATTTTTTGAATGTGGAACATCCAATCCTGAGCCGTAACATTGCAAAGCGCTCACTATCCTTTAGGAGCGCGGAGGAAGGAAGAAAGCTTTTAGCAACTAAGGAACACAGATAAAGCATTTTGGGGAGAAAGGAAATGAAAAGGTGAATGACACGGATGTGAAAAGACAAAAAGGAATAAAACAGATTTGTAAAGGGCACCATTTACAAATCTATCGTACTCCCTACCAGGCTCGGATTGAGGGATTAGATCATATTACTTGGGCGGCTTTTGTGTAGGCAAATCCTGGGTGGAAAGAAACCCAGTGAGGCTTCTGCTGAAAAGAAAGGGAAAAAAAAAATAGATCCTCTGCAAAACCTTGTGCTTTCCATTTCCCTATCTGGCCCATGTTTTCTCTTTCAACGTTCTGTGCTCATTCTCTTTCTACTCACAGATCTATCTCTCTCTCTCTTCTCTCACTGTCATGTTCTGCCTTTTTAACACTCTCACATATGCAGTCTGTGGAATATGACCCGAGATCCAATTTTTTTTTCAAGAAGCACGCTCGTTGTGAAACCTTATTAGCTTCACACTCGCCTTTGTCTCTCCAGCAGGCTGCTGAAGTTTTATGAAAAAATGTCCTGTTGTTTTTGCATGCAAACGTGAAAATGTGAAAAGAAAACGGGAAAATGCAACAAAAAAAAATTGCATCAAGGAATTGCTTTCTAATATACAGTATATATTAAAAAGTTTACTGTGTTTTTAGTTCTGTTCTCCAAGAAAAAAAAAAAAAAAAAAAAAATATATATATATATATATATATATATATATATATATATATATATATATATATCATCAATATATATATCAAGTATTTGCAATACTGTATCTGTCAAGTAAACAACTGAACACAATAAATCCACACTAGCTTACATTCAGACAAGAGTCAACTGTATAACTGTAAGTTTGAACTAGTTTGTTGGCTAAAATAATAGTCTGATGCAGTATATTACATTAGAAACTGTTTCATTATATATTTTGCTGAAAAGCTGCCATGTTCCATTGTAACAACTTACCAAACATTATTTATTTATTGATGCATGTATTTATTTATTCTTTCTTTATCAGACAATAACGCCAGAGGGTTATTGAAGTGTGACAACTAGCCCCACTCTCATGAAACTACTGCATAACATGAATATCTGAGCAATCTGAGATCTCTGCCTTCTCACTCATATGAAAGCAGCATGAAATATGATTAATGCAATTTAATTCAAGTCACTAGTAACTACACATTACTG
The DNA here is from genome assembly GCA_030578275.1 of Meda fulgida. Taxonomy (NCBI): domain Eukaryota; kingdom Metazoa; phylum Chordata; class Actinopteri; order Cypriniformes; family Leuciscidae; genus Meda; species Meda fulgida. Next base: position 6,180,534 of record CM060627.1, on the reverse strand, counting down.
GAACATAGGAGCCTATAATGTGATGTCAGACCTTCAGTATATAAAAAGGGTTCTTGATGATAATAAAAAGCTCTAGTTCCTCATTGTTTGTAAGTGCAAGAATTTCTGGGTTAGCTCAACTGCATTTAATAGGGATTGAAAAACTCAGCAAAAAGGAACAATGTCTGGGAACTCTAAAAAAGGGAACTGCAAACAGCAGGCTAGGCTAGCCGGGCTACATTTAGGGATACAAATGCTGGCAGATAAAGGACAATTGCTTCAACCGAAGGTACATAATATAGCACTGTCTGCAAATTACAACTGGTTGTCAATGACAGGTTTCTTGATATACTGTTACAGCCAAAGCACTGTCAAATCAACTGAACATAATGAATGTGTGAAAATAATCCCCTTAAGCAAATATGCCATGTGTTTGGCTGCCACCAATGAATCGCAAAAAGAAATCCAAGGAACTGTGAAAACCTCTGATTTGTCAAGTGTCAAAATGATAATAATTTACTTAATGATATATCTGTGAGACAAGCAAGACAAGCTAACAGGCCCCTGCTCTCAATGGCTGAGTCAGTGTGCTACACCAACCATATTCCCAGTTTCATAGACAAGAATTAAGACTAGTCCCAGACTAAAATGCATGTTTGACCTGTTTTATCTAAAAGCAACTTGCACTGACACATCTTAAAATATGTCACTGTCATTGTTTTGTGTTAAGATGCACACAAGTTAGGCCTAATGTTTTCTTTTTTCTAATGTGTGTTAATAAAAGTTACTTAAAATGCTGAATTAAAGTCTAACCCTGGATTAATCTAAACCTTGGTTTTGAAACCGGGCCTGAATGAAACAATGCACAAGCTTCTAGCGCGTAGCATGACCGACTGCGACTCAACACGTTTGACCGCGAATGACACGTGCGAGAGCAGCTGCGAAGGGTTCTATTATTGACTTCAAAAGGCTTGGAATATTGTTTATTAATCATATGGACTACCACCTAATGGATCCATTTTATGTATTTGTATGGATTTATGGCAACATCTTCTTGAGAAGGCTGTTGACATTGACAAGTGATTATACCGCCTTTGGACTTAAGGTATGATCCTTTACGTTTATTTATAATTGCTGCTCTTGTTGCCTACTGTCAAAATAATAGAAAAGCAAACCGAATTTTTTTTAATGTGATAAATATGCGTGTACCTGTTCAATCACGCGAGCTCTGGATTTGTCTTGTCAGTTATTCCATCGGGGTTTATAATCCAAAAGTCTGCCGATTTGGGTAGATATGACGGCTTCTCTTATGATTAGTTATAATATCATCATCAGCCATGCCATTTGTTTTACTAAATTTGTGCGGATGTGACTAGCAGCATTGTATGGTGGCCAAACATTTTATATTGTTGCATTTATTAATGCTCACAGACAGAGGCCGCTCATGAGCTCTTATTCTGACCGCGAATATCATATGAATATTCGTCATCACATTCCATATGGGTTGCAGAATATTCATAAAAACGATCAGGGAAGATGTTTGACTGATGAAACATGAAGCATTGCATCAAATCTGGCGTGAGTGAGTGCTTGGTTAATGTGAGTAGATTTATTTTGTCCTTTGAGTTTCTCCACGGCTTGATCTATGAAGATATGAAATAATAATTTGTAGTGAAATTTAGTTTATTCTCAGATCTGAAATCGTCTCTGGTTACTGATGTAACCTATGTTCTCTGAATAGGGAACGATATGCTGCTTAGCTTAAGACGCAGTGGGAACGCCCTCTGGGTGTGCCGATTGTCTGAAGCCCTTATAGAATCACGGCAATTCATAGGCTGATGGCGCCTCCCCGACGCTTTTGCGTAGTCATATTATATTAGCGCGCGCGCGCCATCTGCTCCTCAGATTTCTCTGCCGAAAAAGGAAGCTTGTCGGCAGCGCAAGGAGCTTGGCAGCGAACGCAGCGTCTCGTTCCGTATTCAGAGAACATAGGTTACATCAGTAACCAGAGACGTTCTCTTTCATAGGTTCACTCAACGCTGCGTAGCTTAAGACGCAGTGGGAATGAAATACCAAACTCGCCAAGCTAAGCGCTGCCGTAACTAGTACAAAGACAAGATAACTCACACGACTGGTTCAAGCAGATACAACTTGGGAACCTGGAGTCATGTCAAGATCCAAACTGTAGAATCTGACAAAAGTGTGCGGAGAGGACCAGCCTGCCGCGACACAAATGTCTTCCAGGAGGGCACCTCTAAAAAGTGCTTGAGAGGAAGCCACGCCTCTGGTGGAATGTGCCCTGATGATAAGAGGTGAAGGCAGACCGCGCACCTCATATGCCAGTGAAATAGCCTCTGTAACCCAGTGGGAAATTCTCTGCTTTGATGCGGCAAGCCCGCGGCGGCCAGCAGCAAAACATACCAAGAGCTGGTTGGATTTTCTCCAACCGCCAGAGCGATCCACGAATAACTCCAATGCTTGGACAGGGCAGAGCAAATTAAGCTTCTTGTCCTCCTCAGAGGCAAAAGGAGGAGGATGGAAAGAGTGAAGGTTAATAACCTGAGACCGGAATGCTGTGGACAATACTTCGGTCTCAAAGTCACCTTGACAAGACCAGGAGCGAAGTCTATACAAGTCTTGCCAACAGAAAGAGCTTGCAAATCCCCAAACCCGCTTCAAAGAAGCCAAGGCTAACAAAAGAGTAACCTTGAGAGTCAGAATCCGCTCTGGAGCTGACTCTAAGGGCTCAAAGGGAGTCTACGTTAAGCCCTCCAGGACGACCGACAGGTCCCAAGAGGGAATTCCAGGGGAGCGTACTGGTTTCAGGCGCCTAACCCCACGCATAAATGCTGAGACTAGCCTCAAATTACCTAGGGGGATCTCATCCGACTCTCTATGAGCGGCAATAGCAGCAACATACACTCTCAGAGTAGTAGCGGCCGCTCCAGAAGCAAACTTCTCCTGTAGGAATTCCAGCACTGAACCGACTGGGCAGCTGACTGGCTCCGTAGCGTGTGTCGAACACCACGACTCAAAAACCATCCACTTGGATGAATATAACCTTCTCGTGGAAGGGGCTCTCGCACTCGCAATGGTCTCCTGGACGTCAGCGGGAAGACCAAAGCTCAAAGCTAGCGGCCTCTGATGGGAAATCTCCCAAGGGGGAGTTCCAGAAGAGGAAACAACTCCGAGAACCACGGCTGGGACGGCCAGAATGGGGCTATAAGTAGGAGACGGGCTCCGCTATCCCTCACTCTGGACAGAGCTGCCTGGATCAACTTGACAGGCGGGAATGCATAAAGTTTCTGCATCGGCCATGGGTGGGCGAATGCATCTATCCCCAATGATGCTGGGGGGCACAGGGAGAACCAAAGTGGGCATTGGGACAAGTCCTGTGATGCAAAGAGGTCCACCTCTGCTTTGACTACAGTTGGAAAGACTCCGTTGAAGCAAAGGGGCGGGCGACAGAACTGAAGTGTGTAGCCGAGCCGAACCGTGCGGAGGATCCAAGGCGATACCCCTGGCAGACGCCTCCATTCTTGAAAAAAATGAGATAGAGGAAGTGGAGTGTTGAAATGCGGCGGACATACCTGTGTTAGGGTGACGCGCTGACTCCTGTGGGGTGGCATGGTCCAACGTGAAGGAGAGCACTTGACGTTCTGACACGAAGTGGGAGGTACCACTGCCTGTTTGATCAAGATCATAGGATCTACCTGCTCCTGAGGAAAACTGAAAGTGTCTCCGAGGATGCGAGCGGCAGATATCAAACGCGTCGGAGGCAAGGGGAGAAAGCTGAACGAGTCTCCGTCCTCCTGCGCCAGACGGTTTGAACGAGGTCGAGTTGTAACTGCACTTCGAAACACTCTGGGTGGCGAAAGTGACAGGTTTAGAGAAGGAGAGCAAGTGAGAGGTGGGCAGAAATGCTTTCGCGGTCTGTCCCAACCTCGTAAATCGGGGGAAGCTCTCCTTTTTCTGACCTGCGGGTCAGGAACGATTCGAGGAGGCTGGAGCGAAGGGTTTGTTAGACCGCTTCAGCTCCAGACGCTTATGAGATCGCTGGCGGGGAAAGGGGCGACCGCGGGCTCCCCAAACCGTAGCAGGTGGGGGATGAGCCGAGTCAATTCTCCTAGCAGCAAAATGCGGCCTATGAGACGAACGTTCTCTGGGTTGAGCCAGAGAGGGGTTAGAGGGTTCCCTAGCCCTTCTGGGCATAAACTGCCTGAGGGCAGCTGAATGGGATTTTGTGGCCCGAAACTTGTCAACCACAGTGTTGACCGCCTCCCCAAACAGTCCAGATTGAGAAACTGGGGCGTCCAAGAAGAAAACCTTCTCTTTGTCACAGATCTCTGTGAGATTGAGCCATAGGTGGCGCTCTGCAGCAATCGCCCCCGCCATGGAACGACCTATAGCACGTGCAATGTGCTTGGTGGCTCTTAAGGCCAGATCCGTGGCCTTACAAAGCTCTTTGACAGCTTCTGGCGTAATTCCTGTTCCCTCATCCATTTCCTTCAAGACGTCCGCCTGGTAGGCTTGGAGGATGGCCATAATATGTAGGGCCATGCCTGCCCAACCAGCTGCCATGTAGGACTTTCCGATAAGGGCGGAAGTAGTCCTGCACGGTTTAGAGGGAAGGAGGGGGCGAGATTTCCACGACGGAGCAGGCGACGGAGAAAGGTGAGTAGCCAACGTGTCCTCAACCGCTGGAATGGCGGAATAGCCCTGCTCCACAGAACCAGTGAGGTTGGTGAAGTCAGCGGGTGCCGCGTTTATTAGACACTTGGAAAAAGGTTGCTTCCAGGATCTGGAGATCTCGTGATGCAGATCACTGAAAAAGGGCAGCTTTCTCCGCTCAGGCCTAGAATTAGGGCCACTTAAAAATCTCTCTTCGAGTTTCGACCATTGTGACTCGTGGGGCTCGTCGGGCCAGTCGATAGAGCCGATAGAGAGCTTCTCTGTTGCGCGCGAAAGCACGTCGATAAGCTCCGTGTAGGCCGCAGTATGCCGTGCCTCCTGGCGCTAGGCGGGAGACCGTCAGTAGCTAAAGCAGACCCGAAATCCTCGGAGTCGGACGCTGTAGTGTAAATAATATCTTCCAGCCCTAAAGAAACCGTCTCGCGCGTAAATATCTTCTGGCATCTTAAAAGAGCATCTTCTCTGCTTCACCGTGCCTGATTTTTCCATCTTACTGTTTGTTCCCTTTATGATACCTGTCTATGAGTGTGACACTCCTACCGTGAGCCCCTTGCACACCTTTCATCCGGCAAATTAACTTTCAAATATGTAAGGTACAATTACAGCGCCAGTAAACGCTTGAAGCAGCACTGTCAAATTTGAGCCACTTTAGTCATTGCTCGCTGCACTCTCAGGTTTTCATTCACTACCTGTGCCTGGACTCCATGTGGCATTGACTGTGTGACTAATCTGTTTAAACGTTCTCCCATTGGTTCTCATGCTGGGTTGGATTCATCTTTGAAAACGTAAACTTGATATGAGGTGGTGTCCTATTGTACTGCCTCTTATCTTATCTGTTTCTACATCGTTATCTTCCTCATCTCGAGACATTTCTCCTCCTCTGCAAATCAGTTCCTCTGACTATTTTCTTCAAGGTCATTGGCAGCGACACTTTTTTTTCTCTGTATGAGCTGTATTGCAATCTTTCTGTCATCTTTTATGGTGCTCTCTCTCTCTCTCTCTCTCTCTCTCTCTCTCTCTCTCTCTCTCTCTCTCTCTCTCTCTCTCTCTCTCTCTCTCTCTCTCTCTCTCTCTCTCTCTCTCCCTCTCAACAAATCACACTCATATTCCTCACAGGCTGGTTTGAGATGCAAATCCTATTTAAATCTGTCACTTGGTGACAAGCGCACCACAGGCCTGAGAAACCAAGAGTGACCCGTGTCAAGTGATCACAGCAATTCGCAAAACAAGAACAAATTTATGTTATGAAATACCCTTGCTAAGATGCACTCTCTGGTGTACAGTACAATAATCAGGGGTAAACTCAATAATGCTGCTGATCTCTGATAATCACATGATTAATGCTTCTACACTTAAAATGTATTATTACCGAATATGTATGAATATACAATGAATATTAACCCTGGTTATTAGTAGTGCTGATAGAAATGATATAACACTACTGTTCAAAATTTGGGGTTGTTAGATTTAGTCATGTTTTTGAAAGAAGTCTCTTATGCTTGCCAAGGCTGCATTTATTTGATCAAAAACACAGTAAAAACATTTAGATTTGTATTATTACAACTTAAAATAAAGTTTTTGTATATTAATATATTTTCAAATGTAATTTATTCCTCTATGGCAAAGCTGAATTTTCAGCAGCTATTACTTTTGTCTTTAGAGCCACATGATCCTTCAAAAATATTTTTTTGTGCTGATTTTGCTAAAGAAACAGTGATATTTCCCCCCCGAGTATTTTTTTGGATGAACAAAGTAAAAAGAACATGTTTTATTGGATTTATTTTTAACAATTTAAGTCTTTAAGTCTTTCCTGTCACTTTTGATACATTTTAATGCATCCTTGCAGAAAAGGTTAAAAATCTGCCCGTCGGCCATCCTTTTTTAATAGTTTTAATTTTTTCTGTGGAACCCACCTTAGGTATTTCTGTCACCATTAGAGCTGCAAAGATGATTGATATGTCAAATTGTGCATGTTTAATAAGGTGTTTGTGGTTTGTTTTCCAGCTATTTTTGTGAAGGGCATGCTTTGCTTCGAGTCAAGAGGGGATTTGGCAAACATTTTTATGTTTGCACGTGTACAGAGGATCTTGTGTGGAAATCCTTATATGGAAATGATTTAGGTGCGTATTATGATGATACAACAGCCCTGGGCTTCGTCATTTAGAATAATCTGGATTCATGAACATTAGAATGTACAGCTGCTTTTCTATCATCGAGCCAAACCATTTTCATTGATCAACCATTCCATTCCATGCCGAACCAAGCTCAAGTAGAAATATAACTAGAACAGATCCTTACCGTTCTCATGACCGTTCAGCCCAATGGTGTAAAAAAAACAGCTTAAATACCATATTTTGTGTAAAAGCCTTAAACGTAAGAACACTTGTATCCAATTATTTTGTGAATGAGGCACACTTTGATCAATAATGATACTACACACAAGCATAAAGTAAAAGTGCTGTCTTTTCATGTATTTTAGATACCAACAAATGTTACAATATATACTTATTTAGCCTGGATTAACCATTTATCCTGTTAAACTTCCATTTACTTCAGGGACACTGACATTCACATCCAAAGAGATCTTTAGAAGAACAATGCTTACTACTGCATTTTATGTCAAAACAATGATATTTTTTTCCGACCTCCATTTAAGAAGTTAATCCTTTGAGGTAATTTGGTGGTTGTCCAATGTCGCTCTCACTTTTCATCTTCTGTTCTTGTGTTCTTCTGCCGTCACCTCCTGCCCTCTTTTTAGCTACACCCTCTTCGCCTTCTCTAAAGCAATTCCTCCTGAGAGCTGCACTCGTGTCATCTATAAGTCCAACACCAAGTCCCTGTTCGGTCCTCGTGACCTCTTCTGTGTACAACAACAAACCTGAGCTGCGCTGTTGCATGTAATAGCATGTAATCACTCTGACCCCATGACCTGTGCAAGTCTGCCGGGATGAGATTGGAAGTGAGACTCCTATTCTTGTCCTTACTAACTGCCTCAAGCCATCACACTGAGTCAGGCATCATATTCTCAGTCTTGCCCTCTATGCTGACCCTCAGTTTTTTGTGTTTTTTTTTTTTGTCTGTATGATTGGGTCCCACCTGATTACAGGGATATAAGCTGAGACGTCAGTACACGTCAGTGTCATTTTCAACCTGATGGCAGTCTTTAGTGAGTGGGGATAAAAAGGTTTGACATGGCCCAAAAGTATGGCCTGATGACCCGGAGCCTGTGTAAGAGAGTTCCAGGTCAGTTGACAGAACTGAAACGTCATCTTTCTTTTGTTGATCAGGTACATGCATACGTTTTTATGTTTTGAGCATTATGTGTTTTTTTTTTTGTGTTTTTTTTTACCTGAATTGGTCTGTCTAGCATATATATACACTACCGTTCAAAAGTTTGGGGTCAATTTTTTATTTTATTTTTTTTTTTAAGAAATTAATACTCTTCTTCAGAAAAGACGCATTAAATTGATATAAAGTGACAGCAAAGACATTTATAATAATGCAAAATATTTTTTTGAATGAAATGGTTTTCTCTTTAACTTTCAAAGAATCCTGAAAAAAAATGAATCACTGTTTGCACAAAAATATGAAGCAGCACAACTGTTGTCAACTGTGATAATAATCATAAATGTTTCTTGAGCATCAAATACTCATATTAGAGTGATTTCTGAAGGATCATGTGACACTGAAGACTGGAGTAATGATGCTGAAAATTCAGCTTTGATCACAGGAATAAATTACATTTTGAAATATATTCACATAGAAAACAGCTGTTTTACATTGAAATAATATTTAACAATATTACTGGGTTTGTTTTGTATTTTGTAATCAAATAAATGCAGCCTTGGTGAGCAGAAGAGACTTCTTTTAAAAACATAAAAAATCTTACCGACCCCAAACTTTTGAACGGTAGTGTATATATATATATAGTCGAGAGAGTAATGGTGAATTGTAAAGCATCAATTTAATATGGTGTAACAAGAGAAAATGTTGGCAAGAGTGAATTTGTCCTCGGTGGCTGGCTGGGAGCCCATTTGATCAATCAACTGGTGAGACAGTCTTAATGTTTCAATGAAGTCTGTCTTTCTGCCTCAATATGATCTAAAATAGGCCAATTTTGTGTGTTCTGTTCATTGTTCATTGTTCATCGTTTCTATTTTTTTCTGGCCTTTAAACCCATTTTCGTTAATTTCAAATAAAGTCAAATAAAGAGCAGATAGGATCAGAAAAATTGAGCAAACAGGCCGGGCTAAATTCTTTTCACGTTTTTAGAGACAGCTAAACAGGTGATAGTGGTCTCAAAGCACAATCAAATACTTTCTTCTGATATGATCCAGTAAATTATTCATCCTTTCCAAATAAAGGTCTCATCAAGGCTGTCAAGTTATCAGCTTGACATATGCATTAGACCGAGAGATGGTGATGAAATCCACTTGTAAAGCTGTGAAACCTCAAACCTTATAACCTAGGGACTCACACTTTTAACAGAATGGAAGACAGCAAAAAAAAAAGAAAAAAAAGAAGCATTGTCAGATCAATAGCCCTATCCAAAAGATTCTCTGTTCTCACTGTGTTCTGGTCTCTGGTCCCATCAGAAAGGTTTTTAGTGATGACAGCATGCGAGATCGTATGGGAGCGGTAAGAGGGTCATATGGGACGAGCTCTGCTCTATGGTGTTTATTAAGGGCTCACATCGGAGTCTGAAGGGAAAAGTGCACATGCTCTACCCACACTGGAGCGTGCGATCCCACCCGGAGCAGCTGCGGAGGAAGTCTGTCGAGAGTCTGCTCCAGTGTCCGGATGGAGTCGCGGGTTAATGTGGCGTCTCGTGGTAAGAGGGGGGCATGGGATGTAATTATGCTCAGGCTGAATGCTTACATTAATGAAGTTTTAGAGCTCCACATTTCCTCAGGCCTCGCTAATGAGCCTTGTGCATAATTAGCAGCTCGCCTGATGAAGTTTTTAAGCTGAAGACTTCTCATGATGACGTGCTCTACAGCGCCACTGATCGGCTCAAAGAAACTCTTGCTGATCAAAAGCAGGCTTCCCAGATGGCTTTTATTGCATGGGGCACGAGCGATCAGCTTTTCCAAGTTCTGCCCTCAGGCATCAGAATGTCTAGTTTGTCTCACAGATCTTACAGATCAGGTCTTTTGTAGTGCAGTTTTGTTATTCTTTTCCTGGACATGCGTTCAGCCCTTGAAAATACAGCATGAATGACATCCTACTAATTGCTGCAATGTTCAGGCCACCCTGATGAAAAATCTCAATCAGCTCTTATGTCCCGAGCTCGTGAATCAGTATATTGTGTTCACAAATGTGGATACTGGTAAGGACAGTAAAGGACTCTATTTCTGGTGACATGACAATGTCCTCATTGTACAACCTCACTACTGGTATTTATGAACAGCAGAGCTGATATCTTTCTGACACTACTTGTACATTATGAAAAATATGATGCTTGTTACATATAGCCTACGAGCAACATTTCAGCCTTAAATAAATTATTAATGTTTGTTTGTTTGTTTTTAAATATCTTTCGTGTGTTGGCTCACGTGATTTAAGTTTCGCGCTTCATAACTTCTATTAAGGGAACATAGTAAGCATTGATGCTCCCTGGTGTTTATGGTGCATTGTGGGACTTTTTAGGAAGCGAACGTTTCAGTGCCCTGGAAGGAAACTGTGATTGAGACAGCCCTTAAAATGGCCAACTCCCTGATCAGTGCCCTGACTACTGAACTAGGGAGCTAACCCATAGTCCCAAGACCCATGGTCTTTTCATTTGGCAGACACTTTTATCGAAAGTCACTTATGCAGGCCTAACATTTTTTGTTGCTTGATTTTTTAACCTTGATGTTGCTAGCAAAAATAAATTATCTTGATTTTTCTTTTTGTTTTCTTTTATTGTTCATGCAAACCACATTTTAATGTATAGCCAGAAAGACATGTGACCACATTGTAAAACTTATTCAGAATGATATTGATTCAGAATGATGTTGATTGTGAAAAGCGCTACACAAATACATTTGAATTGAGTTAAAACATTGCCCATCAGGTTTATATGTCTAATATCATGATGTCTTGTCAACTTAGTACAAAGATTATTTGATAATATATTAATAATGTGTACAGTGTGACAAATAAAAGACAGTTATTTAAAGGGATAGTTCACTCAAAAATGAAATTTTCACCATTTCCTCAACCTCATGACATTTTTGAACTATTTCTTTCATTTTGGAAGAATGTTACCATGCTTTATATTGTTCTTACACAGTGTAAATGGCTCTTCATACTGTTTATGAAAATATAAAGCTGCCTTAAAGGAGTACTTCACCGCTGGCAAAATGGGCTTTCAATAAAACTTAGCTGCCTATGCAGTAGAAAGGTGGAAAAAAAAAGATACCTGGCTGGAGAAAACAAAGGAAAAAAGTATTTTGTCTTCCTTATAGGTATAGGTTCAACGCCCATAATTCACTGGACATGTTGCCATCCAAGGCCACTCCCACCAGTCTGCTATGGATATGCTGATCAGAGTCAAATACAACATTGCTTTAGTAAGAAATACTTATTTCAATCTTTTAGTTCCAGTAAAGTATCCAGCGTGTTGTAGGCAGCAACTAAAAAGGCTTCAACGAATCATAAATATGGAGAGAACACCGCTATGGAAAATGTGAAAAACCTCAGTGTTTGCAGTAATTTCAAACTGAATCACAACGAACACACTGTTTTAGGCCAAATGGAGCGGGAAAACTGAAAGAAACTGCTATTCTGTCAGTTCCGCTCAACCGCCCAAAGCAAAACACTGTACAGGTAAGGCCAGGTGTTGCCATAGTGTTACATTTTTACCATAATTCTGTTTAAAGAGTAGAGAAAGTACAATAAAAAATGTTCAGTGATAATACAGTACCCTTACAATAAATGTTCTGTTAACCCTCTGTCAATCCGACTGTCCGTGGGGCTCAGGGTGATACAAAAATGTGCAAATATAATTTGTAGTCTTCGCATTGTAACAATTCAAAGCTGGTTGAAAATCGGCGAAGTTACACTTTAATATTTTATTAAGGGAGAGACTTGTTTAAAATACTTGTGAATACCAGCCCCAGGCATCAATAAGTCACCAATGCTTTAGCCAGCCAGTCAAAATACAATAACCAGGACACTCTGTGCTACTTTTGTCAAACCACAGCCCCTGCGGTTCATTGGTAGCATGTATGCACGCTCACACACACAATCATTTCTCAATATCACGCTCCGTCAGTCGTGACATGGATTAACACATTTCTTTCACACCTCTCCCACTTCACTTCCTCTGTTTTTTTTTACACTTAAAAACTCATATCTCTGGCCCTGTTCAGACGAGACATGCAAACCCTCTCACATCACAAAAACTTTGTGTTTCGTCTCTTTCTCAGCACATAGCAGCAGGCCTCCTTAGTACATCCCATGCCTTGTCCACACTAATATGTTTTTGTTTGAAAATGCAGAGACCACTAGATCAGCTTGAGGGGGTGTTTGTTTTCATTTCAGGGATCTGGAAAGCTGCACAGGAAGTGTAAACAGAGCGGCAACTGTCTCGATGACCTTTCCGGTAGCACTCACGTCACTCATAGCTGGCTTTGAGAGTGGAGACTGCGTAAGGAAAGATGAAGGGTTGAGGGTAAATTGACCTTGTGTCATCTTATACAGGTTTAGCGAGACCACCAGGGTGAAACCCCGACGGACATTCTAAGTAGTGAGTGTGTCAGGCTGAATGTGCTGGTGGAAGTCCACCTGACAGCTCATGCATGTACATACATTTCAGCCCACGGGAGTTTGAGATCGATAGAGTATAACTGCCCTCCGCACACCGCCCTAGCCATGAATCACAGAGCGCGTGAAGAGGACAAGGTTTGCGAGCAAAAGTGTGTGTGTGAATGCGTATATGTGCAGGGATGGGAAACTTAAAGGAGTAGTTCACTTTAAAATGAAAATAAGCCCATGTTTACTCACCCTCAAGCCATTCTATGTGTATATGACTTTCTTCTTTCAGACGAATACAATCAGAGTTATATTAATAAACACCCTGATGCTTCTGAGCTTTATAATGGCAGTGAATTGCTACCATCAGATTGAAGCTCAAAATAGTGCATCCATCCATTATAAACAAACTCCACACGGCTCCGGGGGGTTAATAGGCCTTCTGATGCAAAATGATGAGTTTGTGTACGAATATTCTCCTTTAAGGAATTTAGATTCTGGTTCTGAATTCAATTTCTTAATGGTCCAATTAAACATTTGTTTAAAAAGTTGTTTGATCTTTTTGCAGACTGTTGTCATGTAACGTATTTCAGTCATGTCTTAATTTTTATCAAATATCATATTTGAGTTTACTTTTGGTGAATAGAAAGATAATTGTCTTTTAAACAACCAGTCAATGGCTGTACTGTGAACACTGTATGTTTTTGATTCTATAAAAAATAATTGGTTCATAAGAGTATCATTCTGGAATGGGTTTTTGATTAAAGTTCATAAGAGTCATTCGCTCTGGATTTGGACTTCACTGGTCGTGCTGTATGTTTATAGAATAGAATGAGGCATTTATATTGCGCTTTCATATGTACTACTGTACACCCAAAGCGCTTTACAATCATATCAGGGGGTCTCTCCTCAACCACCACCAGTGTGCAGCATCCACTTGGATGATGCAACGGCAGCCACAGTACAACAGCGCCAGTGCGCTGACGACACACCAGCTATATGTGGAGAGGAGAAAGAGTGATAGAGCATTGATAAATTCAATGGATTGGGGATTATTAGGAGGCCATGATTGGCAAGGGCCAATGGGTGGAATGTGGCCAGGACACCGGGGTTTCACCCCTACCCTTTACAAAAAATGCCATGGGATTCTTAATGACCACAGAGAGTCAGAACCTCAGTTTAACATCTCATCCAAAGGACGGTGCTCTTTGACAGTATAGTGTCCCTGTCACTATACAGGGGCGTTAGGACCCACACAGACAACAGGGTGAGCACCCCCTGCTGGCCTCATTACACCTCTTCCAGCAGCAACCTGCTTTTCTCAGGAGGTCTCCCATCCAGGTACTAACCAGGCCTGCGTCTCCCAAAAGCATCGTAAGCCTAAATTGATCGTAAAATGATCGAACGACTGATCTTAATATTATGGCCTGTTTCCAAAAAGCATCGTAACTTAAGTAGCACTTGAAAATCTTCGTAGAACTACGAGTGCTCTGGAGTAATCGTAAATCTCCAAGTGCATCGTAAGAAGACAGATTTCTGAGGTCACCTGCAGGACAACCGGCAGATTACACTTTTATCTAGATTTAACAGATTGCACTGCAACGTAAGTATAATATACAGGTTTTGATTGTACTTTATTGTACACTTTGTTGTACTCGTGTTTTGTTTAAATGAATAAATGAAATAGTTAAAAAGGGAAGAAAAAAATAGAAATACACATCTAAATTAAACAAATGAACAAAAAACAAAAAAATCATAAAATAAGTAATCTGGGAAATATGCTTTAAAGACCGGGCAAAATAGGGATGAATTCAAAAAAATCTGTCAATGACTTGCTGACGTGCACGAAAACCAGCCATGTATTGGGCATTTCTTGCGGACCTCCTTCCCTGATCTCTGAACACGGTTGCAGTTAGTTTGCAATGTGACAATGTCCTTCCAGATGTTTTGTTTTTCCTTATTTGTATGGTGTCCTTTAAATCTGTTAAAAATAAAATCTTTGTTTCCCTCTATCTCCTCTAAAAGGACATTAATTTTTATCTTTTTGAAAGGTCTCTTCTCTTGTATTTTTTTTTTTGTTCAGCCATTTTGTCAGCCTGTATAGGTGTTTTATATCTATATAGACTTGTCTTGATTTCGAATCCACAACAAATGACGATTATTAGGTTAAACGTTCAAAATACGATTCCACATAAGGTTATATTTCAGCACTTCACAAATGGAACGCGACGCTTATGTAGCACGTAGAACGCGTTCTCGCGCGTTCATATTAAGTGCATTTTTGGGAAACGCGCGTGGAATTGCGGCGAGCGTTCGTAACCTTGCACGTAGAGAGCACTCTTAAGAGCTAAGATACATCGTTATCGGGAAACCCGGCCCAGGCTCAGCCCTGCTTAGCTTCAGTGGGCAACCAGTCTTATAGGCTGATATGGCTGCTGGCCGTTTATGATTCTTAGGTATTTAATGTATGGTATTTAAATAAATTCTCTGTTCCCAACCCTGTGTGCACATCACACATTACAGCTTCTTGCCATAATCTTTACCTCTTGCTACAGCTGCACACCTACAGTCATTACACTGAAACACTCCACTGATGCACTAAATTGGTGTTTTGGCAACAAAAATATTTCTCATCAGAGGGTTAGACCTTTTCAGACAGTAATTGTTACGGGACAATATTGTGTTTTAGCTGGCCTGCGTTCATCCCATCAGCCTCTGAGCTCCAGGACGCCACTGCTGTACTCATTAAATTCACTGCGATATATAATGTCAGCCTCTTTAACACGTTGTAGAGTGGAGCATGACGACAGTCTCTTGTTTCACACAAGGGAACGGTATGTGTGGAAAGACTCTAAGAGCTTTAAAACAGGCAGGACGTTAGTATAAATAGCTAGTTACAACAATAGGGAAATTTTTTTGCAAGATAATAATAATGTTTAACCTTGTGTGTTTTTTTTTGTTTGTTTGTTTGTTTGTTTGTTTTTTGCACATCTCGCGTCTTATTTTCACACTTTGGAACCAAATTACGTTCTTTAGATGAAAAATTATATCACAGATGAGCCTCCTGAAGCTTCATGTAAGGTTCTGAAATGTTTCATGCATGTCAACAGTTAAACGTCTGTCTTCACAACCCTCACTATACATGTCTTGGCAGTTTATAGAAACTCATCAATGCAACGGTTATGGTCATGAGATTTCTGACACGGTCACAATCGCTCTGTCACTTTGAAACCCAGTGAAAACTTTCACACGGTAGTTTTGTTGAAATAAATGTCAAGACTTCATCATGTTGCTCATTAGCGTGGAAGTCATTAGCTCTTCTTGAGAGGCTGCTGTTTTGTTTAATAGCTCAAAGATGAGCTCTGTGATGGTTTTGATAGCTTCCATTGCTTCCTTTGCGTGTGATCAAAGGGATGAGCACCGCTCTACTCTGAGGAATTACAGAAAGTTGAAATGGAACTGAAATGTTATTGAGTCGTGCTGACAAGGTGACAACAGCAGATGTGGACCAAAACACACAGAGTGTTGCTAAATAGAATCGATTCTTGAATCGCCATCAGTCAAGATGATTTAAAAAAAGAGCCGTCCTGTCTCCTTTAGTGTGCTCGCTGCTTTCCGCTTCCTTAGACCCCCCTCTCTTAATTTATTTGCCCAGGTCTCATCCAATCGAGCGATAGATCCCTCCATGAAAAGGGCAGGCTGCCAAGCCACGGCGACTGTGACAGAGCAATGCATTAGGACATTAAGACACCCACTCCCTTGCTGAAAATCAATCACACACTTCTGCATGCATTACGGGCAGAGAAGGGCACCCAGCAGATTGCTTACTACCTCTACGTCTGCAGACGAGCCAGTCCTACCTTGTCCTTTCTGTTCTTATCATTCCTGTTGAAGAGGAGGGTTGGGACCTCAAGACGCCGAAATGTCTCATTCGCAGGTGAAGAAGGAGCTTTCTGGGCACTTTGGCTGGAAGGTTGTTATCTTGAGTCTAGCAGGGCAGCATGGATGTTTTTGCAAGATTAACCCAAAGCATGTGCAGACTATAACACTGGGAATTATAAGTGCAGATTTAAAAAAAAAAAAAAAAATAATAAAAAGGAAAAGAAAGAAAAGGAAAAAATACTTCCCTGGTGAAAAGACTGTTACAAGCTGTTTTGGCACTTATACAAAACAACATGTGGTTTAACAAGCTAAGTTTTGCTATGACTTGTGGTTTTATTTGAGGTCCCAAAGAACCCAAATGACGTATGTGTAAAAATGTTAAAGTAATTTATATATGAAATAATCAAAATATTAAATGTTTTACCACAAAGTAACCAAAATGTATGACCATTATGTTAATTTTGGGGTCAATTTCAAAAGTGTATTAGTAATTCAAAAGTAGTAGAAAAGAAAGTGAAACATTTTATGTGAAAAACTATTTTGTATAATCCCACACATTCAATTAATTTATGTTACATTATTATTATTATTGTAGTTGTAGTATAGTATTTTTTTATATTATTATTAGTCGTTTCTCATAAGATTAGGAACAGCCACAAAGTATCAACATGATTCTTAAATGTTACGATTTTTTTCAGGCTATTACAATGGATCTCAGACACCAGAAAAAAAAAAAAAACACATTTTAGTATTATTTATACTATTATTTTTTAACCTGTGTATATACAAAACTTTCTTAATATCTAAGCACTAAAGAGAACTGTCTAGTGGGCCTATGAACACATTTAGCTCAACAAATAAAATTCAGTTCACCTATTCTGTTTCATTTGTTCTCATAAGTAATTTTTTCATGGTAGAACTATCCAAGGTGAACAGCGGAGAGAGCAGATGAGTTGACGAATGAACAAATGTACCAGCGAGTGCAAAATGAGGAGAAAGAGCATAAAATAGACCCTGAAACAGCTAAATTACAATCGGTGACAACACTTGATGTTGAAGCTGCTTATTTACATGTAGATTGGATATGGGCTGCTTTGCCATGCATCATTATACTTCTGCATGGTGGGATTATTTTTTCTTTCTCCCTCCATTCACTCATAGATATTGTTCAATGCTTTTTCAACTTTTTTAGTTTGGTGCTATGCATTCTTTGTTTTTGTTGTTTATGGATACAATTATGATCTGTATTATTAATTTTCCAAATGTTTCTAATTTATTCAATTGGCTCTATAATATGCATTAACAGAAAGCAGGAATAAAGTGAGTATTTGCTTTATAGGCCAAACCTGAGAAAATTTAAAGAAAAAAAATATTTATAAAAATGTTGAAGCCTTGCCAACAGAATGAAAGCCTATTAACAAAGATTGCAACATTTTATTTAAATGGCCCTGTGATTAAAAATTGCATTTTAATGGGGTTCAGTGGGGAAATTGGAAAGGTGCATACCTAGTGCAAAATAGATCTATTAAAATAAATGGAGGTGAAAGAGTAAAATTCCAATAAAAATACACAGCTGTGCCAAAATGTATGCAGGTGGCATTAACACCGGCAAAATTGTAAATAAATGTAAAAAAAAAAACTGAAAAAGACAAAAATATCCATAAGGTCGCACACAGGTTAATTACAATCAAATTGAAAGATTTAATCATATTTCTGACTTCGTATTATACCATATTCTCAGCAAGGGTTTTGACGCAATAATCAAACATTGGTATCTGACAGCTGTTCTTGTGCAGTTGTAGGAGTTTGCTGTTTTATTGTGTAACAGGATTTCTCTGTGGAGCTTCAGACCTTTGGTTTATTTGTTGCAGAGGTAATTAGGCATTCTGTGTCTGAGTTTATTTTGTGTTTTATTGTTTGTGTCATTAATCACATTCATTTTCAGAAAGTGATGTTATGTTGAATGTTTCTTAGTATGGTCAATTGTTTTTGATTTAAAGAAGCAAAAACAGATAATACAACGCTATCTCACGACCAATTTGTACGAATTTGTACGAGAGATTAAAAGGTGGCGGATTCGTACGATTTGTCTAAACCCACGTGATGGGTTGGTTTAGGGGCGGGGTCAGGGGTAGGTCATTCGTATGAAGTCATACGAATTTGGCAACTCGTAAAATATGTACGATTTAGCAAAAATCGTACAAATTCGTACTAGTGAGGTCGTATGAATTGTTACGAATTAGCCAACTCGTAAAATTCGTACGAATTGCCGAGAGATCGGGCTGGATAATACCCTCTGTATATGGCATTTAGCTTCATTAACTTTAGTTTATTGTATTTTTTTTTTTATCCTGCATGTAAAAATAACTTGCTGTTTCCTGAATACAAATGCACAGTGAAAAAGAAAAGAAAAAAAATCTCGTCAAGCCATTCAAAAATGTTAATATCAAAGATCACCCAAAAATATTTCTGAATATCTTCTTTAGTGTTGCGACAGAAGAATGAAAGTCAAACGGGTTTGGAACGACATGCGGGTAAGTAATGAAATGTACATTTTTGGGTGCACTATCCCTTAAAGTCCCTTGCTGAATGGTGAAATGATGGTAATGTATATGTTTTACCCATTGCGGGGTTTGTAGCTTCAATCAAAAGTAAAATGAATTAGTGTAGACATTATGAAATAAATTATTATAGCTTTATTCTTCCATGATGGGCTTTGGCGTCACGACAGCTTGGTTTCCAGGCAGGCCATTAAAGCACAATACACACACGTCTCCCGTAAATCGTGTATAATTTAGCCAATCAGATAACAACTTAGAAACTCCTGAAGTGTTTCCAATCTTGTGTGCCACAAGCATCAGACTTTCAGCCAACGTTCCGTGGCTGTGAAGTCTAAGGCTAAGGAGACGCATATCAGTGACAAAGCTCTTCAGGATTTACAATTTATAAAATAAAGTGGTGTAAAAATTAATATATTTAATATGAAATCATGCAGAAGAAATATTGTCATGTGTTGAAAGCAGTCGAAGAAAACACATCATTGAAATGAATATTGCTTCCTGCTTCCCTTTGCTTTGCTTCCTCTGATAATGCATGAAACAAATAAACAGCTCGTAGAAGTAGACTGTGACTTAAGTCATACCTATATTACTTTGGTCACTGAACTGAGACGTTTGCTTTGATTCCTGCTGCGAGAGGCAGAACCCTATTTCGGATAAAGCCATATGAAGGAATGAGCAGGTGAGTGAGTCAGTCACAACTGAAGGGAGTTACATGTTTTACCTGTCTTGGCACGTTTGCCACAACTTGGTTTCTGTGGCGTCTGGCTGAGAAAAGCTGAGTTAGTGATATAAGTATTTATGTGTGTGTGTGGAATAGAAACACATTTTTATCTCGGATCACAAAACACTTACTGGGAAAGAGACTGGTTCAATCCTGAGAATGTGTGACCCAATTGAGTGAATCAACCTCTAAGAGCACTATTCTTGTAATAATGTGAAAGTTTGACCGTTTGCATGGTTTGTTGTGGTTGGTAAATGGAAAATTAGATTTTGTTACACCCTAAACATTTTTTTTATTTTTTTGTTTGTAAAAAATGTATTTAACTGGTTATGTACTGTTTGTGCACTGGTGGTGGTAGAAAGTAACTTCCTGACCTGGTTGTGAACCATTCAGAATTAAATTGAGAATGTCTTCTCTTTTTAAAGTTTTAATCATTTTGAAAATGAGGGAGCAAACAGAATGGATAATTCCAATTAGAATTGGAATGTGCTAGTCTTGCCAGGGTATTCATTTATACCATTTATACTTTAAACAAGTGACCGGTGCAAAAATGCATATTGGGTAAAAGGGGGAAACATGAATGAATCACAACAGAACAGCTTTATATTTTGTATAAAGTTTGCAACACATGGTGAAAAAAACACAGTGAAAGTCACATGTTCTTTACTGACAGAAGTCGTTACCTTTTATTTTTCAGGAACGAACAACTGTGTGAGCTCAGAGGAGCAGCGCAAAAGTTAGGGAGACATTGAAATGTGAATGGTCCATTTGCACAACATGCATCTTAAGTGTTAAAAATATATATACAGGGAACCAAACACAGCAAAGCTATCATTCTTACACTTGGAAACATGGAACGTTTCCACAATAAAAGCCAGGCATCATTTTAGATGATTGGTTGGTTGTTCTTCCACCATGGGTTAGAGCCACAGTGCTAAGGATGATGTAGATTGTATGTGGCCCAAACAAAGGGGGAGCCAGGTGCATTCTGGACTTTAATAGATCGATAACAGCTTCCATTCAACTGGCACTAAAAAGGCAGGACCCACCCTTATAGCCGTATATTTGAATAATGGTCTTGTGATGTCACAGGCGACCAGCGCTAAGTAGGTTTTGTGAGGAAAGCCTCCCTCATTTGAATGCTCTCGCCCATCGTCGGCCAATCAATTCTTTCCACTTAGCATTGCAAAACTGGGAAATGATGGGCCATTCCATCACCTGTCTGTGCAGCGGGAATCTCATAAAAGGAGCTGCTCCCACCGCATGGGGTCTATGAATCATTTACTGCACTGAGGCACGAAAGTTTAGTGACAAAAAGACTATGTTACACATCCTCATCTGCGGGAAATGGATGTTATAGATTGATAGAAGGGCTTTCTCGGAGAGAAGGATGTTTTTTATCAAATGTCTTGGAAACACAGACACCTGGATAAGGCTGTTGCTGCTATAAGTCGTTCTTAACTGGTGGGCCGCAGGTCTGTCCTGGTAGAATCATGGACAGCGGAGAAAATACATTGCTAATTGCACAAAAAAAGTCGTATTCAGTCGTATCCGACTCTTGGTGTATCTACAGCCATCTCTTGCCGAGAGACTGACCATCAATTTTCTTGGCAATGATTTTTCCGGGGTAGGTTTTCAATTTAATGTTAATTAAACAACACAAGACAAGGATAAAATAACTCACTGCTCTTGACTGAACAGCTTTTCGAACAGCATTCAATTTATATAGTGAATATTTTATCCAATATTATTTTACATTTGATTATTTTATTTAATTTCTGGACCTAAAAACTACTGTTAGAGACCCAAATAACCTGAAAAGCACTGTTTATTTTATTTGGATCTTTATATATTTGTGCTGTTGCTTGAGTTAGATTATTTGTTCTTATATACTTTACAGTAGTCCTTTGTTTCATGAACATTGCACATAACGAACATTATATACTATATATATTAGTGTTGTCAAAATGTTTAATCGCTAACATTCAAGTTTTTGTTTACATATATGCGTGTATATTATTATGTATAAGTATACATATATGTTTGGCTATACAGTAAATACACACACAGACATAATTTAAAAAAAAAAAACGTACAATTTTCAATTTGACAGCACTAATATATGTATATATCATAAATAAGCATGTTCCTGTTGAAGAGTAGCTAGGACACATTGTCTGTTGTTGCTTTTCAGAGTCCACAGGTAAATCATGTCCTGCAAGCTTCATTCTGCGGCCAAAGCCGATGACATCTATTAGGAGGAGTGTTGGGAAGAGATCAGCTGAGCATGACTCTAATCTAATTCTTTGTCAGTTGCTGTGAATGTCAGAAAGCAAAGATGATTCTCTCGGAGGACAGGGAAGTAAAGGCCATCCTGGCGGTACTGAGGGTAGACAGGGCTGAGTTACTAAAATGGTGGCCCACCAGATCAATGTATTGTCTTTCACGGACAAAATGTTACTATTTCCATAGGTCATATACTGTACCTGTAAAACACACCTCTCGCCATCTGCTTTCTCAACTGCATTCCTTTCGGTGAAGCATTTGCATGACCGATTCTGCTAGCGTTACACTGTAAATACAACCTTGCGTATAATATAACCTCATAAATAAAATATTTGGTTGAGTCTGCTTGTGTTTCCCAAGTCAAACCTATGAATGGTTAAAAAGTGGGGTTCACAAGTATACTATAGTGGGGCTACTATAGTGGAAATGCTATTTAAATAATTTAATTGATATATAGTTTTGAATTATTTAAAACCTGTTTATTTTCAGGTGTAAAGAAAAAAATTGCAACATGCTCTCAGATCTATGCACCCAACTGTACATATGGTGAAAAATACTGTTTATTTACTGTACTGTGACAATACTGTCACTGTTTAATGTTTCCTTGTTTGTCTTGTGCTTGAGCACATGGCTTTGTCTTTGTTTGTGTTGGCCATGTGCTCCTCTTGTCCCATCTCCTTGTTTCCCGTGACCACACCCCCTTGTTTAGTCAGCGACAATTTATATAGAGACATGCCACTTCCTCGATTCCTCAATACAACTCTATAGGGAAAACCCGTAACGCCAAAGATGGTGGTTGTATGCACAAGCCCTGCCCTCCCCCTGGAAAGCAAATCGTCTGCTTTGCATTTAAACCTATTGTCTGGTTCCACTGACGCATGCGCACAGTTGTGTCACGGTAGATGTTTTCTCTGTTTCCTTCTAGTCTTGTGTTTATGTTGTTGTATGAATGCACGTGTTGAATGAATGCAGTTCTGACTCTCTGCCCATTCATTTAGATAGGAGCCTGGTCTTGTTAGTCCGAAATAGCTGCCCGGAGGCGTTGCTAAGATGGTGGCCGAGTTTTGATTGCAAGTTCAGTCATTTTATTACTAGTTTTCTTTTTTTGTTTTGCTTCACTAGTCATTGTTCTGTTTCAGTCTTTATTTTTATATTTCCTATTTAATTACTCTCGTGTGCCTTGCCTGATTATCTTGTCTTGTTCATTGTGAGTCTTGTTTTTCCCTGCCCTGCATCCTGAGATTTCCTGGCCACTGACCCTCACTGCCTAACATCTAGACTAGTCTGATTTTCAAGTGTCAAGCGTCTGGTTCTGGGAGCCTCTGCCTGGCAGCAAGACTGGTGCTACATCGGTCTTCCTCACCATCGTCCCACCTGATGCTGCCTCTTCCTCTACAGTCGTCAAGCTCGTGGTCACCCCAGGACTGGTCTCAGTGGTCAGCCTCCCTGCCTGTCATCATGTTGTCTGCCCTGCCCTACTCTTTGAACTGTTTCACGCCTCACTCTCATTGTTGTGCCCTGTCTACAGTCTTGTCAATAAAACATCACTGCTCATTCTGCATCTGGCTCCTCTCTCTTTTGCAGAACCTATGGACAACATAAAAGGAATAATCACACAATAATTCAAAGATTATACATTCTCCATCTCTCGTCCCTTTCCAGTACAGGAGTTCGGAACTGGGAAGGGTATCTAATACAAAATGCTCGAGGCAACTCAATGGAGACCTCTGAGCGGCTGAGCTCTAAAATCCTTAAAGGTCACCTGCACTTGAAAAGAATTTATTTGAATGTCTTTTAGAGACGCTGGTGAGGAAGGAGGTCTGCGGAGGGCTGGGTATAATCTCTTCTTTTATTCCTCTGCTCTTCAACTGTCTGTATTAGTGAGATGTGTGACTCATAGTAAAAGAGGAAGCGAAGTGGAGAAATTCAAACTTTCTTCCCTTTAGGTACAGTATCTCCTCATGAAACCAGCCTCGTGTTTTCAGAGGTTATTATTAAAACTGAACAATAGAAATTGTTCCAATACACTGTACCTAAATTCTCTAATCTATAAAACTGAAGGAAATATTGTCCTTATTGTATATTATTAGAAACTCTTTTTTTTTCTTGACATTTACAGTATTGCAAACCAGAAGATTGTTTGTTTGCTAGATTTTTTTTTTTTTTATGTGCATTTGTATTAAAGCCACTCTGTTCAGTAAAGCTGATTGGCAAGTGAAGTGGGGGAATAACAATAAGAATTCCAGTGCATAAAGTTGCTTTTAATGGTGGTAAATCCTCCTGTAATGTCATGCAAAATTATGTTTACATACATTATTAGCTTCTCAAATCTTCACTGCAAATATCCCCGGCATCGGGTCCCCGGCATCCCCGGTTCCCGGCAAAGGAACCCCGGCATCACACATTATACATTATATCCCATTAACCCTGTGAGTGTGAAGGCTTTTTAATAAAGGCTGAGGCTGCTGGTACACTTCTCTACGCACTGGGGGTCATTCCGGATCGCTCCGCCAAGTAATATTTCACCGGGAAGGCTCTCTGAAGGTGTGCTTTGTAGGCAATTATTTGCCTATTAATTTTTAACTTTGTCCCCGCTGCTCAATAAACAAACAAAGGTGCTTAATGAAACAAATTGGTTCCAACAAAAAATGATTGTTAATAAATCATTCAGGGCAAGTGTATGGATTATCCACACTGTGTTTTCACAGCCTCCCGAGCCCCGGCTGAAACTCGCACTACGGCACTTGTCCCCAAAAGGCATCTCGCAATCAATATGCAGGAGCATGCGGTTTGAAGAGCCCGGAGGAACATGAAGCATGTGTATAAAATCAGCTCGGAAGATCAATCCATGGCTCTCCACCCTGAAGATGAGCGTACAAGTAAATTTAATAAATAAACAGCCTCTGAAATCCAAATACTGCCGCTCAAAGAGTTTGAATCTGTGATAAGCATCTTATCTGTGCCTTTTAAAGTTCTTCATTTGAATGCTAATACTCTACACATTTCTTTTCCCCCACAGAGACACTGGATCGCAGCAGATGGCTCTTATGATTTGGACTCCTTTATTAAAAAGCGAATCGCAATTTACTCTCTTGTACTGTGTCATCAGCACTGTTTGCGTTTAATCATTCGCCATAAATAGCAAGTGTGGCAAATACAATTGTCAGGGGCGCTGTGAAATGTCACGCCGGCCCAGTCGTCAGGGTTAATTAGCGTTTTTTAGTGGAACCGTGGAAACTTCACACCGTTCTGCGGGGCATCCGGACCCTTCCCCCCAACGTCCCCTGACATTTCCATTCCTTCGAATGCAAAAGCGGGGAAAACCTTGCCCAGTCTGGCCTGGGAAGCTGTTAACCTTTCCCGACGCCTTATTCGGACCATCAAGGCCAGTTCTGTTCATTATCTTTTCCTTTTAAATTCTCAGATGATGTCCTTTCAGACTGAAGCCTCTGGCCATAATGTCACCACATGGTCAGTCACTAATCACCGCGTGCCTCGGTTGACAGCGCGTGCCGTATACCCTGGTAGATGGTTATGGATGGGCCAGAGCGCTACTCCGTCATGTGAGAGACAGCGGTATGAGAGTATGATGATGGAGAGGGGTCTCAAAACTTTACAACGTCTGTTGACCCTGAGGTTAGTAACATCCATGGAGGTCCACGGCTAGATGCCTAGCATGAGTGACAGACCTCATAAATATAACTGATTATGGTTATGGTCGCCAGCTCACATGAGAACCATTTATAAAGCTTTCATTTAATGTTTTGGATGGATTCAGTAGATTTAAATATTTTGTATATTTAGTGAGATCATAGTTAACATAGTTCCTTTGTAAAAAAAAAAAAAATGTTTTCAATTGTTATATTAGTTTTGCCAATTTCTGTGGATGTTTACACATTCTTCTATAACTTTTCTTTAAAACAATATATACTATCATTCAAAAGATTTTTAATACTTTTATTCATCAAGGATGCATTATTTAAAAAAAGGTTTCAAAAGAAATGAATTCTATTCATTCAAAGAATCCTGAATGAAAGCATCATTTTCCATTGTACAATTCTTTGAGATTTCTTATTGCGAGTACATTGGCTTCTTCAGGTGTTCCATTTAGCCATATCATCTCTTTGCAATTTCTTGGTCCTGTAGCTTGTATCTTGTTCTGTTTCCTCAGAATGCATGTGCGTCTAGCAATACCGGTGTTCTTCTTTGTAAGATGTTAATTCAGATAAACCCCTTCAACTTCTTTGCTTGCCTCGGTTTTGTGTTTCCGATCATGAGACACTAAATATTGGAGTAATGCCTGATGAAAATTCGGCTTTTGCCATCTAAAATAACTGTGTGTATGTGTGTATGTGTGTGTGTGTGTGTGTGTGTGTGTGTGTGTGTGTGTGTGTGTGTGTGTGTGTGTGTGTGTGTGTGTGTACTTGTCTACCTATCTAAGAGGGGACCTTGGTGTCGTTACACACTCACCAACAGGGGACCGCCGAGCCAAGTGGGGACATTTTTCAAGTCCCCTGTTGGTCATGCCTTAAAACATGTTAAAATCATCTAAAATACGCTCTGGTGAATTTTTTACATTTTTGACCAAGTGGGGACCTGCAAGTGTGTGTGTGTTTAAGCCCATACTCAGCAGCGCTCCTGTAGGCTGGAGCAGGAACTGCAGTGGCCCATTAACACACGTCGTTCACACTTCTCTATTATTGGAATGGCTTGCTGTCTCAGAGAGGCTCTGAAACTGTAGAGCTGCTGTTTAACTGCTGCTTAGTTAAAGAACTTACGGTAACTTTATAATAACCCCACGCTATGTATCATTAGTTAAGCATTAGTAAACAGTTAATTCAATATTTATAAAGCATTAATAGACATTAATAAGCAGTATATTAATACAGCTATAAAAGCTTTATTCTTGCTTTAAAAGCATATCTATAATGTGTTTAATAATTGTATTTCATACTTTATTAATGATCAATTTATCATTTTTAAATGAAGTATAGCATTATTTACAAACCAGTTATTTAGGAGTTGTCAGTGGTTCATAAGATCACTTAGAAAGTGTGAGTAAATGATTAATAAACTATTTCAAATGTGCATTCATACATTATACCGACATTTTGTAATAGGTACTTAGTGTGTTAATAAATGCTTTATTAACATGTATTTCTACTGTAATTCAGGTAGTTATAAAGCATTTGGTAGTGGTGAGTATAAGTATTTTATAAAGTGAGGACTAGTTATGCCTTGTAAAGCTTTTATAAAGGAGATTTAAAGGTTCAGTTATATATTTCTATGTTCTGTATCACAGTGTTGTGTTTGTTTCATTTTTCTGTTTAGAAGATAACTGAGTCTTTAAATCTCCTTTATAAATGCTTTATATTTTGTGATGAGCTCACAAAATAGTTAACTGACCACTACTAAATGCTTTATAACCACCTGAATTTACTGCATTTACTTACACTTAAGTGATCTTATGAATCACTGACAAATCCCAAATAACTTGTTTGTAAATAATGCTATATTTCATTTAGAAATTATAAATTGATCATTAATAAAGTATGAAAATACAATTATTAAACAAAATATAGATATGCTTCTAAATAAAGAATAAAGCATTTATACAAGAACAAAGCATGTATAGCTGTATTTATAAACTGCTCATTAATGCATATTAATGCTTTACAAATTATGAAGTAACTCTTTACTAATGCTTAACTAATTATTAATATTAATATAATAATACCAATAGTGTGCAGTTATTATAAAGTATTACCGAACTTTCAAGTATTTTCAAACATGCCCAAACATACATATATATGTAATTATATAATGTTCACACAGGCATCAGAGATCACAATATGCATAGATAACATAAACAACTAAAAAAAGAATGACCAAACCATCAGTTATCAATAATGTACAAATTTGAATTGCTTGAGGAAAGACCATTTAAATCTACAACGGGGTAAAAAAATACAGACGGCAACAGTTCAAAAGCAGAGGCGAGAAGACGCCTCTTATCATTCATATTAATATTATTTTTCTTATTTAACTCTCTTTCTTCATAGATACTTCTATTCTTAGTTATGCAGTCCCTAACACTTTATTTGCAATTATTATGTGCCATTGTACACACACACACATGCATGTAATATATATTAACAGAGCAGTGTCGCTCTACACTGGCCAAGAGGGGACCTGACCTCCATCTCTGAACGATCTCTAACCATCCAAGTGGGGACTCTCATAGCCTGCAATGAAACTGTGTGTGTGTGTGAACAATGAAGTCTGTCATCATTATGTAACACATATAAACATTATTTATATATATATATATATATATATATATATATATATATATATATATATATATATATATATATATATATATATATATATATATATATATATATGTGTGTGTGTGTGTGTGTGTGTGTGTGTTTGAGTGTGTGTGTGTATTTTCACCCTGGCATCAGAGATCACAATATGCATAGATAAACATATACAATTAAAAAAGAATGACCAAACCATCAGTTATCAAAAATGTAAAAAAAAAAAATTTTCAGGAAAGACCATTTGAATCTGTATTTCAACGGGGTAAAAAATATCGGTGGCAACAGTTCAAAAGCAGAGGCCTTAAGATATTCATATCAATCATAATATTATTTTTCTTCTTTAACGCTCTCTCTTCATAGATACTTTCTATTCTTGGTTATGCACTCCCTAACAATTTTTTTGCCATTGTTATGTGCCATTGTACACACACACACATTTCTATATTACTAACAGAGCACTGTCGCTCTACACTGGCCAAGTGGGGACCTGAACGATGTTTACCTATCAAACAGGGGACTCCCATAGCCTACAATGGAACTGTGTGTGTGTGTGTGTGAACAGTGAAGTCTGTCTTCATTATGTAACTTTTATATATATATATAATATATATATATATAATGTTTATATATTATATATGTAATATGTAATTATATAATGTTTACACAGGCATCAGACACACACAAACACACACATTTCTATATTACTAACAGAGCACTGTCGCTCTACACTGGCCAAGTGGGGACCTGAACGATGTTTACCTATAAAACAGGGGACTCCCATAGCCTACAATGGAACTATGTAACTTGTGTGTATATATATATATGTATATGTATATGTATATGTATATGTATATGTGTGTGTGTGTGTGTGTGTTCATACAGGCATCAGAGATCACAATATGCATAGATAAACATATACAATATACAATTAAAAAAGAATGACCAAACCATCAGTTATCAAAAATTAAAAAAATTAGAATTTTTTGAGGAAAGACCATTTGAATCTGTTTTATAACGGGGTAAAAAATACCGATGGCAACAGTTCAAAAGCAGAGGCTCTTATCATTCATATTATTATTTTTCTTCTTTAACGGTCTCTCTTCATAGATACTTTCTATGCTTGGTTATGCAGTCCGTTTAGGGTTCATGGGATAAATCAAACAGAAATAGCTCTTTAAGGTAACAATTTCAGGTCACTACTTTATACAGTCAATAATGATTATATTAATCAAAATGAACTTCGCGTCCCCAGTTGGATGGTAAAGAACGACACCAGTTCTTCTGCTTTGTACATTTCTTGCCATCACAAAAACACGGTAAAGATTTTGGAGGTCAATCTCAAAATGTTCTGTTGACTTGCTGCACTGAACAATTTTACTTCATTCAGTTGAAATATATGAAGTAGAGATGTTCATTTAACATTTTGTTTTCTGACTGACAGCTGATGCTTGTTAACCAGTCATCAGCAGTTAACTGACATTATTTTAAGGTTAGATTAGAATTAAATGTAATTAGAAAAGATAAGTGTCTGTGACCCATTCAAATACCTCAAAAATGTAGATTTACATGTGCAAATAGCAGCATAAACAACAGAACATGAGGATTCACACACACCGTCACATCGAGCACCCGCAGTGCTTCTGTGAACACAGTAAACCAGAATAAAAGTGTATATATAACTGTATATATATATATTAGTGCTGTCAGTTTAACGCGTTATTAACGGCGTTAACGCAAACACATTTTAACGGCGTCAATTTTTTTAGCGCGAGATTAACGCTCTTTTTGGCCTAGCAAACATTGTAGTTTTTTCACATGCTGTTGCAACAACTGGTAACGTTAGAAAAACTACAACATCACACCGGATAGCTAGACCGGAAACAAAACAAAACGCGGGACTAGATTTGATGGCCGAGTGCGAGCGCGGGCGGTAATGCACTCACTCTGTGTGTGCGGGTACGGGAGAATAAAACGATTCGGGACTCCCACAAACTAGAAAAATCGATGAATAAAACATAAAAACTAATACATTTTTATTCTTATGTTGCAGAAAAGCAACAAGAACAACTAAAACAAAATAGAAACGATTTACAGGCCAGAGTTACTTTTTATAACATGTTTGCGGCGTTGAGCGATGTAGCCAATCACAGACATGTGTTGATTTCTTAAACGCAATGGCCAATCAGATGCATTTAAAATAGACTCCCCTCACTGCTCAAAACTGACTTTTTGTTCAGTGCTGAATTCTGTATATTGGCAAATCCTCTAATTAAAACAAACAAAGTGTATATATTATGAAAGATTCATTGTGCAGTCAGCTTCATTGATAATAACAGAGATGTGTGAGATTGCGATGAACTGATGTCAGCTTTTTAGGAATTTTTAAAGGATTGCACTTTGTGCGCATTCAGTCATCCCAAACCATGCACTCAGTAGCCTGCTTGCTTTTATATTATAACAGTGGTTTGTGTGTTAATGCTTTAATCACAAATAATTGATCAGGAGCATTTATGCTGATGTGTATGGTGGCGACACGTAGGCGAAGTAGCCTACAAATAAAGTCTATTTGCGGGCGGGAGCGGGACAAAAATGTTGTGGGCGGGAGAAAGTAACATAGAAAGTAGTTGAGAACGTCAGTTATAACGCCCCACGTATTAAAAAAAATGGACGGTTTTAAATCGGGCTCGGGACGGGCTCATAATTACAGTAAATGTGTCGGGCCGGGCTCGGACACAATGCGCACGGGCTCGGGTCGGCTTGATTTTTTGGGCCCGATCTAAGCTCTACAATGGATGACTTCAGACAGAAGCACATGGATACCACAGCTAAGAACAAACTTATTGCTGATCCACTTTTCCTTGTTGATAAGAGGATTAAAATTAGAAAAAATGATGGGACAAATAGAAATCAAGGGACATTTAGAATAGATAAAAATGTGCGATTAATCGCGAGTTAACTATGGCATTAATGCGATTAATCGCGATTAAATATTTGAATCGTTTGACAGCACTAATATATATATATATATTTACACAACATTATTTTCAACTGAAAATTGTAAGCTTTTCATGTGTTTTGGCCGCTCATTTACACGAAAATGCCATTTTGGAGGCCTGACAATGCAAACTTTCCA
Organism: Meda fulgida; assembly: GCA_030578275.1. Lineage (NCBI taxonomy): Eukaryota > Metazoa > Chordata > Actinopteri > Cypriniformes > Leuciscidae > Meda > Meda fulgida. The sequence goes on along the minus strand of CM060627.1, from coordinate 6,149,214 downwards.
ACCCGGTCACACTAAATGCGTCTCTGCTTAGAAATCTTGGCTTGCTCAAAACTTTTTGTCTTTAAATGAAGTCAAAACTGAGGTGATAGTTTTCGGCCCCACTGATAATTTTAATACCACCAGCATCGATTTGAGGAGCTTCTCTGCATTCAGATCTACGCATGACAAACAAATATCTTCGGTACACTTAATTGGATCTAGTTTCTATCAACTCCGTCTTTTGTATCAAATTAAACACTTCCTATCTGACAAAACTCTAGAGATGTGTTCATGCTTTTATTACTTCCCATTTAGACTACTGCAACTCATTGTATTGCGGTATTTCCAAGTCACAAATCGCTCGCCTTCAACTGGTCCAAAATGCTGCAGCAAGATTTATTCGCAAAAGTCCTAAATATGATCACATGATGATAATGATACATTTTATTTATATTGCGCTTTTCTCCAACCCAAAACGATACAAAAACAATACACAGTACCAATATATATATATATATATAAAAAGAGATTAAAAATTGTAACATTACAAAATTTAATGACAGTACATTTCAAATACCTAAAAATGGTACATTAAGTGGTTTTGTTCAAGTCAAAATATTACTTAACAGTAATGAACCAACCTACATACAATAAAACTACATTTTTGGGGGGTTAAATCAAGCAGAAATATCACTTCAATGTAACAATTGCAGGTCACTACACAAGATAAACTGTACATGATCTAGACTCGAGATAAATGAAATGCAATCGCAGCAGTAAGTCAGGGGAATGCTTATATTTATTTCTTTGGTTTCAATTTTGAACATGTTGCAGTTCTTTTTAAAAAGGTATACATTTTGACATAAATGATATAACATGATTTGATCCTGTATATTAGCAGAAATTACACTTTTTTCACTTCAGCAACAAAGTGGAGACCCTCTTTTCTGTAATGAAGGATCAATCTTATGGGTTGTGGTCTCTCAGACATTGGCGAATATCAGTAAAAAAAAAAAAAACATTGTTTCCCTTAGGGCTTAAATGAACCAGATTTTTTTTTTACATCCTTACACTTTTAGACAGGTGATGCTTGCAACCCGACCCTAATCCATTAGCCGACAAGATTAGAATGTTATATTCTAATTAAATTAGAATGTATGTATTTCTCAATACTTATCAGTTTTAAAAGCTCTTCACTCCGTTGTCTTAACCAACTTTCAGCTTCACTGCAGTAAATTTCACATTCAAAACGCATTAAAACTACCAAAACACATCATTCATGTCTCAAAATAAGTCATTCTTTCAGAACACTATAAAGGTTTCACCCAACAAACAAAATTAAAAATACAAATCAAAAAACACAAACAACAGGCAGTAATATGCACTATTTTCTGCTGTTCAGAATTCAAGGCAGTTTATTTTACATGGTTCATGTTTACATTAATGTACAAAATTATTTCCTTTTGTATAGATGGCGATGAAAATGAAAGACTAAGACTAGTGTAGGTGTTTAGTTACATCTTAATTGTTCTGATAGATTTTTTTTAGATTCAGAATATATTTCAATGTGGTATACGGTATAAAAATATTGCAAATTTCAGTCTTATTCATTTTTGTTTGAGTTGAAATGTTTTGAACTTAAATATAACAGTCTTGGAAATAATATGTAAGCATGTGCAAATTGGCCTGTACAGTAAATCAAGTTCTGCTGGTCTTTGTGTTTAAGTGAGAAATGAATTCATGTAAATTGAAAGATCTCAGTTTAGCCGGACACTGATCTTGTGATCACTGTGTGAAGAGTTTCATGGTATTAATTAATCTTGAGAAGGTATTAATCTTTCAGTTTAAACACAAATGTGTACTGTAATGTAAACATTGACCATGTAACATAAAATGCTGTGAATTCGGAAAAACAGAAAACAGCAGAAATATTTTATAATGCTCCAGTTATTTGTGTTTTTTGTATTTTATGAGTGAAAAAGTGTGTTTGTTGGGTGAGCTTTACTAGTGTTCTGGAAGAACTGTATTAGCAGCTGTAAATGGATATTCTGACATAGGTAGTTTCATGTGTATGTAGACTCTTGTGTGTGGATTGAGTTGCTGCACATCCCCCCACACGCAATTTACATCTCAATACTTGAAGGTGTGTGTGTGTGTGTCATGGAGAAACCGGCCTAAAGATCTCACAACTCTAACAATACAGTTACCAATGTCCAAGAATCTGTGGAACTTCTCAAATAAACTACAATAAACTAGAGAAAACGCTGGGATTTACTCTGATAAATTAAATTACAGGTTTTTACAGTCGCTAGGACACATTTCTCAATATTTAGGTACATTTTCAAAACTCTTCACTCAGTTCTTCATTTCACATTCAAAATGCACTGACACTTCCTTCATGTCTCAAATCCCAACTCAATCTTCCAGAACACTAGTAAAGGTTTCACCCAACAAACACACTTTGTCACTCATAAAACAGAAAAAACACAAACAACAGGAGCATTACACAATATTTTCTTTTGCAAATTGCTTTTACAAAACAAGAATGGCACTACTCTACTGTTTTTAATTCACTGCAGTTTAATATTAGATTTCAGAATCAGAATATTTATTTCAATATGATATTTCTGTGGAAATGTTGCAAATCTCGGTCTTATCATTTTTTGTTGTTAGGTTTTGAAAATAACTTTAACAGTTTTAAAAAGAGTATGTAAACGTGCAAATTATCCTGTATAGAACATAAAATTCTCTTTTTTTGTAAACTCTCTTCACACAGTGATCACACCATCCGTCTATATGAGCTAAACTGTGGATCAGTGCTTTGAACAATGTCATCGGATGGATTTTGTTCCATTTACTTGAATTATTTTCTCTCTTAAACACAAACACTTACAGAATTTTATGTTCTATACAGGATAATTTGCACGTTTACATACTCTTTTTAAAACTGTTAAACTTATTTTCAAAACCTAACAACAAAAAATGATAAGACCGAGATTTGCAACATTTCCACAGTAATATCATATTGAAATAAATATTCTGATTCTAAAATCTAATATTAAACTGCAGTGAATTAAAAACAGTAGAGTAGTGCCATTCTTGTTTTGTAAAAGCAATTTGCAAAAGAAAATATTGTGTAATGCTCCTGTTGTTTGTGTTTTTTTCTGTTTTATGAGTGACAAAGTGTGTTTGTTGGGTGAAACCTTTACTAGTGTTCTGGAAGATTGAGTTGGGATTTGAGACATGAAGGAAGTGTCGGTGCATTTTGAATGTGAAATGAAGAACTGAGTGAAGAGTTTTGAAAATGTACCTAAATATTGAGAAATGTGTCCTAGCGACTGTAAAAACCTGTAATTTGATTTGTCAGAGTAAATCCCAGCGTTTTCTCTAGTTTATTGTAGTTTATTTGAGAAGTTCCACAGATTCTTGGACATTGGTAACTGTATTGTTAGAGTTGTGAGATCTTTAGGCCTGTTTCTCCATGACACACACACACACACCTTCAAGTATTGAGATGTAAATTGGGTGTGGGGGGATGTGCAGCAACTCAATCCACACACAAGAGTCTACATACACATGAAACTACCTATGTCAGAATATCCATTTACAGCTGCTAATACAGTTCTTCCAGAACACTAGTAAAGCTCACCCAACAAACACACTTTTTCACTCATAAAATACAAAAAACACAAATAACTGGAGCCTTATAAAATATTTCTGCTGTTTTCTGTTGTTCCGAATTCACAGCATTTTATGTTACATGGTCAATGTTTACATTACAGTACACATTTGTGTTTAAACTGAAAGATTAATACCTTCTCAAGATTAATTAATACCATGAAACTCTTCACACAGTGATCACAAGATCAGTGTCCGGCTAAACTGAGATCTTTCAATTTACATGAATTCATTTCTCACTTAAACACAAAGACCAGCAGAACTTGATTTACTGTACAGGCCAATTTGCACATGCTTACATATTATTTCCAAGACTGTTATATTTAAGTTCAAAACATTTCAACTCAAATAAAAATGAATAAGACTGAAATTTGCAATATTTTTATACCGTATACCACATTGAAATATATTCTGAATCTAAAAAAAACCTATCAGAACAATTAAGATGTAACTAAACACCTACACTAGTCTTAGTCTTTCATTTTCATCGCCATCTATACAAAAGGAAATAATTTTGTACATTAATGTAAACATGAACCATGTAAAATAAACTGCCTTGAATTCTGAACAGCAGAAAATAGTGCATATTACTGCCTGTTGTTTGTGTTTTTTGATTTGTATTTTTAATTTTGTTTGTTGGGTGAAACCTTTACTAGTGTTCTGAAAGAATGACTTATTTTGAGACATGAATGATGTGTTTTGGTAGTTTTAATGCGTTTTGAATGTGAAATTTACTGCAGTGAAGCTGAAAGTTGGTTAAGACAACGGAGTGAAGAGCTTTTAAAACAGTGATAAGTATTGAGAAATACATACATTCTAATTTAATTAGAATATAACATTCTAATCTTGTCGGCTAATGGATTATGGTCGGGTTGCAAGCATCACCTGTCTAAAAGTGTAAGGATGTAAAAAAAAAATCTGGTTCATTTAAGCCCTAAGGGAAACAATGTTTTTTTTTTTTACTGATATTGGCCAATGTCTGAGAGACCACAACCCATAAGATTGATCCTTCATTACAGAAAAGAGGGTCTCCACTTTGTTGCTGAAGTGAAAAAAGTGTAATTTCTTCTAATATACAGGATCAAATCATGTTATATCATTTTATAATTATGTCAAAATGTATACCTTTTTAAAAAGAACTGCAACATGTTCAAAATTGAAACCAAAGAAATAAATATAAGCATTCCCCTGACTTACTGCTGCGATTGCATTTCATTTATCTCGAGTCTAGATCATGTACAGTTTATCTTGTGTAGTGACCTGCAATTGTTACCTTGAAGTGATATTTCTGCTTGATTTAACCCCCCAAAAATGTAGTTTTATTGTATGTAGGTTGGTTCATTACTGTTAAGTAATATTTTGACTTGAACAAAACCACTTAATGTACCATTTTTAGGTCTCTGAAATGTACTGTCATTAAATTTTGTAATGTTACAATTTTTTATCTCTTTTTATATATATATATATATATATATATATATATATATATATATATATATATATATATATATATATATTGGTACTGTGTATTGTTTTTGTATCGTTTTGGGTTGGAGAAAAGCGCAATATAAATAAAATGTATCATTATCATCATGTGATCATATTTAGGACTTTTGCGAATAAATCTTGCTGCAGCATTTTGGACCAGTTGAAGGCGAGCGATTTGTGACTTGGAAATACCGCAATACAATGAGTTGCAGTAGTCTAAATGGGAAGTAATAAAAGCATGAACACATCTCTAGAGTTTTGTCAGATAGGAAGTGTTTAATTTGATACAAAAGACGGAGTTGATAGAAACTAGATCCAATTAAGTGTACCGAAGATATTTGTTTGTCATGCGTAGATCTGAATGCAGAGAAGCTCCTCAAATCGATGCTGGTGGTATTAAAATTATCAGTGGGGCCGAAAACTATCACCTCAGTTTTGACTTCATTTAAAGACAAAAAGTTTTGAGCAAGCCAAGATTTCTAAGCAGAGACGCATTTAGTGTGACCGGGTTGGAAAGTTTGCATTGTCAGGCATCCAAAATGGCATTTTCGTGTAAATGAGCGGCCAAAACACATGAAAAGCTTACAATTTTCAGTTGAAAATAATGTTGTGTAAATATATATATATTAGTGCTGTCAAACGATTCAAATATTTAATCGCGATTAATCGCATTAATGCCATAGTTAACTCGCGATTAATCGCACATTTTTATCTATTCTAAATGTCCCTTGATTTCTATTTGTCCCATCATTTTTTCTAATTTTAATCCTCTTATCAACAAGGAAAAGTGGATCAGCAATAAGTTTGTTCTTAGCTGTGGTATCCATGTGCTTCTGTCTGAAGTCATCCATTGTAGAGCTTAGATCGGGCCCAAAAAATCAAGCCGACCCGAGCCCGTGCGCATTGTGTCCGAGCCCGGCCCGACACATTTACTGTAATTATGAGCCCGTCCCGAGCCCGATTTAAAACCGTCCATTTTTTTTAATACGTGGGGCGTTATAACTGACGTTCTCAACTACTTTCTATGTTACTTTCTCCCGCCCACAACATTTTTGTCCCGCTCCCGCCCGCAAATAGACTTTATTTGTAGGCTACTTCGCCTACGTGTCGCCACCATACACATCAGCATAAATGCTCCTGATCAATTATTTGTGATTAAAGCATTAACACACAAACCACTGTTATAATATAAAAGCAAGCAGGCTACTGAGTGCATGGTTTGGGATGACTGAATGCGCACAAAGTGCAATCCTTTAAAAATTCCTAAAAAGCTGACATCAGTTCATCGCAATCTCACACATCTCTGTTATTATCAATGAAGCTGACTGCACAATGAATCTTTCATAATATATACACTTTGTTTGTTTTAATTAGAGGATTTGCCAATATCTAGAATTCAGCACTGAACAAAAAGTCAGTTTTGAGCAGTGAGGGGAGTCTATTTTAAATGCATCTGATTGGCCATTGCGTTTAAGAAATCAACACATGTCTGTGATTGGCTACATCGCTCAACGCCGCAAACATGTTATAAAAAGTAACTCTGGCCTGTAAATCGTTTCTATTTTGTTTTAGTTGTTCTTGTTGCTTTTCTGCAACATAAGAATAAAAATGTATTAGTTTTTATGTTTTATTCATCGATTTTTCTAGTTTGTGGGAGTCCCGAATCGTTTTATTCTCCCGTACCCGCACACACAGAGTGAGTGCATTACCGCCCGCGCTCGCACTCGGCCATCAAATCTAGTCCCGCGTTTTGTTTTGTTTCCGGTCTAGCTATCCGGTGTGATGTTGTAGTTTTTCTAACGTTACCAGTTGTTGCAACAGCATGTGAAAAAACTACAATGTTTGCTAGGCCAAAAAGAGCGTTAATCTCGCGCTAAAAAAATTGACGCCGTTAAAATGTGTTTGCTGTAACGCCGTTAATAACGCGTTAAACTGACAGCACTAATATATATATATACAGTTATATATACACTTTTATTCTGGTTTACTGTGTTCACAGAAGCACTGCGGGTGCTCGATGTGACGGTGTGTGTGAATCCTCATGTTCTGTTGTTTATGCTGCTATTTGCACATGTAAATCTACATTTTTGAGGTATTTGAATGGGTCACAGACACTTATCTTTTCTAATTACATTTAATTCTAATCTAACCTTAAAATAATGTCAGTTAACTGCTGATGACTGGTTAACAAGCATCAGCTGTCAGTCAGAAAACAAAATGTTAAATGAACATCTCTACTTCATATATTTCAACTGAATGAAGTAAAATTGTTCAGTGCAGCAAGTCAACAGAACATTTTGAGATTGACCTCCAAAATCTTTACCGTGTTTTTGTGATGGCAAGAAATGTACAAAGCAGAAGAACTGGTGTCGTTCTTTACCATCCAACTGGGGACGCGAAGTTCATTTTGATTAATATAATCATTATTGACTGTATAAAGTAGTGACCTGAAATTGTTACCTTAAAGAGCTATTTCTGTGTGATTTATCCCATGAACCCTAAACGGACTGCATAACCAAGCATAGAAAGTATCTATGAAGAGAGACCGTTAAAGAAGAAAAATAATAATATGAATGATAAGAGCCTCTGCTTTTGAACTGTTGCCATCGGTATTTTTTACCCCGTTAAAAAACAGATTCAAATGGTCTTTCCTCAAAAAATTCTAATTTTTTTAATTTTTGATAACTGATGGTTTGGTCATTCTTTTTTAATTGTATATTGTATATGTTTATCTATGCATATTGTGATCTCTGATGCCTGTATGAACACACACACACACACACATATACATATACATATATATATATATATATATATATATATATATATATACACACAAGTTACATAGTTCCATTGTAGGCTATGGGAGTCCCCTGTTTTATAGGTAAACATCGTTCAGGTCCCCACTTGGCCAGTGTAGAGCGACAGTGCTCTGTTAGTAATATAGAAATGTGTGTGTTTGTGTGTGTCTGATGCCTGTGTAAACATTATATAATTACATATTACATATATAATATATAAACATTATATATATATTATATATATATATATAAAAGTTACATAATGAAGACAGACTTCACTGTTCACACACACACACACACAGTTCCATTGTAGGCTATGGGAGTCCCCTGTTCGATAGGTAAACATCGTTCAGGTCCCCACTTGGCCAGTGTAGAGCGACAGTGCTCTGTTAGTAATATAGAAATGTGTGTGTGTGTACAATGGCAAAAAAATTGTTAGGGACTGCATAACCAGAATAGAAAGTATCTATGAAGAGAGAGCATTAAATAAGAGAAATAATATTATGAATGATAAGAAGCATCTTCTCGCCTCTGCTTTTGAACTGTTGCCGTCGGTATTTTTTACCCCGTTGTAGATTTAAATGGTCTTTCCTCAAGCAATATTTTTTTTGATAACTGATGGGGTCATTTTTCTTTAATTGTATACTGTATATTTTTATCTATGCATATTGTGATCTCTGATGCCTGTGTGAACACACACACACACACACACATATATACATATATATATAATTTATATATATAATGTATATAAAAGTTACATATATACAAGTTACATAATGAAGACAGACTTCACTGTTCACACACACACACACAGTTCCATTGTAGGCTATGGGAGTCCCCTGTTCGATAGGTAAACATCGTTCAGGTCCCCACTTAGCCAGTGTAGAGCGACAGTGCTCTGTTAGTAATATAGAAATGTGTGTGTTTGTACAATGGCACATAACAATGGCAAAAAAATTGTTAGGGACTGCATAACCAGAATAGAAAGTATCTATGAAGAGAGAGCATTAAATAAGAGAAATAATATTATGAATGATAAGAAGCATCTTCTCGCCTCTGCTTTTGAACTGTTGCCGTCGGTTTTTTTTTACCCCGTTGAATGAAAAACAGATTCAAATGGTCTTTCCTCAAAAATTGCAATTTTTTAATTTTTGATAACTGATGGTTTGGTCATTCTTTTTTAATTGTATATTGAATATGTTTATCTGTGCATATTGTGATCTCTGATGCCTGTATTAACACATACAGGCATATATATATGTATGTTCACACAGTCATCAGAGATTACAATATGCATATCACAATATGCAATATTACACAATGAAGACAGAGTTCACTGTTCACAAACACACGGTTCCATTGTAGGCTATGAAAGTCCCCACTTGGCCAGTGTAGAGCGACAGTGCTCTTTTAGTAATATAGAAATGTGTGTGTTTGTGTGTGTGTGATGCCTGTGTAAACATTATATAATTACAGATTACATATCTAATATATAAACATTATATATATAATATATATATAATATATATATATACAAGTTACATAATGAAGACAGACTTCACTCTTCACACACACACACACACACAGTTCCATTGCAGTCTATGGGAGTCCCCTGTTGGTAAGGTAGACATCGTTCAGGTCCCCACTTGGCATGTTTTTTTAAAAATAAAAAAATGCATATTTAAAGTTATATTATGAAAAAAGACCTTAAAAGAAAATTTTGTATGTCATTTTTGTTTCTTCAAAATGACTAGAAACACTAGTCCCCTCTTGGCCAGTGTAGAGCGATAGTCCCCTGTTAGTAATATAGACGTGTATGTGTGTGTGCGTTTGTGCGTGTGTGCGTGTGTGTGTGCGTTCGTGCGTGTGTGCGTGTGTGTGTGTTGAATGTACCTTAAGGAGGCCTGTGCTGGACGACTGAGTGTCAAACTTCTGCCGTTCTCATCATGTACGGACAACAATCGGACAAATTTCAGCCTAGTGAAAGTATCCACACACAACCATACAGTGACATAGTTGTCTGAACCAGTTTTTTTTTTTTTTTTTTTAAGATCCTATACTAAGTAATGACTAGACCAACCTAGACTTTTTTTTTTGTACAACATTAACATATTTATTTATTTTATGGCACAAAAATAACTAAAATTGATATTCATTACACTGGGAAAATCCTGTAAAATGGTTACCATGATTACCAAGAGAGAGAAAAAAAATGGAAAATGGAAAATGGGGAAATATAAATATATACTGTGTATATATATTTTTCCCCATTTTCCATTTTCCTAGTGACGAAATAACAAAATAATCCATTTTGAAAATAACACACATTGTGAAATAACAATCCAAAGTAGTAAAATGATTTACAATTCTTCCAAATGGACCTCATGTTTGGTCTTTGCAAAGGAAGTCATTACAGCGCTTAAGATAACTTGTAATGTTCTTAAGTTGTATATTATGTGGATTGTGATGGTTCTTCTAAACTGAATCCTTAATTTGTGCAAGTACAAACTTATGTTAAATTATGAAAATGTGTCTATGCAATTCACTGACACGCACAAATGCAATGTATGCATTCAGTATCCAGATATGAAAGCTTTAGCATAAGTTCATTACATGAACAATAAATGTGGGTTACATCTCTTTCGAATTCTAAGCAAGTGGCCTTCTTTTTGAAAACATGTCCTTTGCTTTTAGCTGTGTATCATAAGTGGAGTATAGCCATCACAAATAAAAGCTTTTTATTTATTGCCTGAACTCTGAAGACTGCCTTGGATGTTTTCTTTTGTTTTAGCCTGTGACTCTCCAAAGAAACCTGACCTTCCTTTTTAAGCCTGCTACAAAAATAGAAGAAAAACATTAGTGCCTACGCACGAGTGTAACAGAAGTTCTGTTTCAAAACCTGAGCTGCCTACCAAGACCGCATTTAAGCATTTCAAGGCATCAGACTACGTGCTCACGATGTGAAGACTGATCCAAAAGGTAGGCATCAACCTTATAGTGGCGTCTATGATACCTTGTCCAGGCCTAAACATATAAGGCACAGTAGTATGCAACTTAATTTGTATTCCCTTTTACGTTCTCACTGTCAGTTTTTGGGATTGACAACCGCATTTACTTACAGTCTTGGAATGTTCTGTTCACAGGGAAACATACAACTGTCTGTATCAACTTGTGCCACATTCACACAACAGAGATCTGAAATTTAGAGGTGAGTTTGTTTATAGAATGCGGACGCATGAGTTTATAGAACTCACGTAAATAACAGTACTGTGTGTGAACGGACTTACTGTAAATACAGGACTGACAACTGTATTCTGCTGCTGTTTAGACATGGCCTCATTCACTTATGGTGTTCCACTCCAGTTTGGATATTCCCTCAGAAGACCGCATACAGCAAGCTGGCTTACTAGGTTTTGGAACAGAACCAGAGTATGTATGTACTTTACACTCTTGTAGTTCCATGCCAAGTCTACATTGTCTGTTGTACAAACTTATGGGGAGAATGTCCTCATTAAATGACCAGAAAAGACTGCAGGAAAGCAGGCGGTTCTGCTGATCCCATCAGGTTCAACTCTTCACTCTCCCCTTGTGAACGAAGCCTGAGGTTTGTCTTTGATTTGACGCTTCTGTGACGGTAGCGTCACCTGGGAGCCGTCCCCGGGGTGATGCTAGCAGGATGTAATGTGTTTTTTGCCAGGGTGAAAAATGGCATTGTCTCTTTTCAATTTGGGAGCCCATTCCCTGGCGAGGGGGCTCGTGGCGGCTGTGAGAAATGAGTATCTCCGGGTGGTGTGTTTGGCCGTTGGAGGAACATCAGAGCAGAGAAAGCGGTAAGCTGAAGACATCTGCTTTACCTCTATCATAGATTATTTTGCTGACATTTAAAAATGTTCTGGATCAAATCTTATATTTACTTAATTTACTCTGAATTGATGAGAAAACGTTATAAAATCATGTCAGTATGGTAAAGTTTACATTCTCTCATTAGAAAGAGTTGTAATATTTATTTAAAGAAGTCTCTTATGCTCACCAAGGCTGCATTTGTTTGATCAAAAATACAGTAAAACATTAATGTTGTAATATATATATTAAAATGTAATTTATTATGTGATTGACAAAGCAGATTTTTCACTACACATTACGCCATGCTGTGACGGTGGACGCGTTCTCTGTTCCTTCTCGTCTCGTGTTTATGTTGTGGTATGAATGCACGTGTGCAGTGGGCGTGAGTGTATGACATCACCTGATCCACTTCAGCTGATCCTCATCCACTTCACCAGCTGCAATCAATCTCACCACTCTACTTATACTTACCGCTGTTCTATCGTCTTTGTCAGATCGTTGTTTGATTTCGTTCGTGTTGGTGTCCCGGTGTTCAGTCCTGCCTTGTGTTCCTGTTCCTGTTCCTGTTCCTGTTCCTGTTCCTGTTCCTGTTCCTGTTCCTGTTCCTGTTCCTGTTCCTGTTCCTGTTCCTGTTCCTGTTCGTCGTCGTCACTGGGTTCGTCTGCCGTCTCACCATCACCGCACCTCTTCACTTCATCGGGTCCTGACCACCTAAGTCCCTGCGTTGCCGTTAACATCTGCCTGTACTGCCCATCATTTACAATAAACCTTTCTGCACTTGCATTTGTTTCCCGTCATTCATCAGCGTCATGACACATGCTGAATGCTGTTTTTGTGCTGAATATATGCTGTTTTTGTGCTTATCTTATGTTGAAAATGGTTTTACTGTACTGTTTATATATATATAAATTATTTCTGATGCAAAGCTGAATTTTATTTTGAATTTTCAGTCACATGACCCTTCAGAAATCTTTTGTAACAATATACACTACCATTTCAAAAGTATTCATCAAGAATGTGTTTGTAGCGAGGGGGGCGTGGTTTTGCAAAGTCTGTAGCGGGAGATGAGTCAGCGAGCTGCGCGGTGAGTAAGTGGGTCAAGTGCAGATGACGAACACCTGTGTCTGATTGCAGTAATTGGCGTGGAGACTGCATTTAAGCTGCCGGCTGTGAGAGAGGAGAGAGAGAGACCTGGGACTCGCACGGGAAAACGTGAAGCACTGGCAGAGCCTGGAGACGTGTTATGTTTGTTTTGTTTGCTGTGGACAACGACACAGCGGCCGCGCCCGAGCGCACCCTTTTGTTTACGTTTGTTTGTTTATGTAATAAAGTGCGAGTCCCAATTTCGCCGACCCCGTCTTCTTCCTCCACCTACACTGAGCTTTCATTACAGTGTTCAATTGAAAAAAGGGATTGTAAAGATTTATATTGTTAGAGAATAAATGCTGTTCTTTTGAACTTTTATTCATCAATGAATCCTGAAAAAATCATCACAGGTTCCAAATATATATTACTAAGAAGCATAACTGTTTCCAAAAGTGATAACTTAAGTATCAAATCAGGGTATTAGGATGATTTCTAAAGGATCATGTGACACTGAAGACTGGATTATTTCACAATATCATAGTTCTTTCAAAAACATGAAAATAGTAATGTTTCTAAACTTGTGTGTGTGTGTGTGTGTGTATGTGCGTGTGTGTACATTTCTAATGAATTTATTTGAAATAGATTTTTTATAAAACATTATAAAACCTTTGATCAATTTAATGTATCCTTGCTGAATACAAGTTTTTTTTTTAAAAAAAGAAGAAAAAAAAAATATATATATATATATAAGTAATTTTGAGTATTTGAGTTATTTACAAAAGGTAAACACTGACCCGCTGCTGTTCTTCTGCCCAACTAATGAACTAGTATAAATACATGTTGCCTACCGCAAAAGTCTACATAATTTTGCAAGGACATCTTTACAAGTGCTTGTTTTTTTAAAGCTGTTTTATCACACTGCACACTGTGGGATATTGTGAAGAATGAGGGTTTTTTTCACCAATATTGTGGCTCTTTGGTTGACTCTGAAGTTTTTGCGTTTCTTCACATAGTTGAAGCAAGAGCCATTAGTCATGAAGTTTACAGAAATGTCACTCTGACCATCTGTTTGTCCTTAAAGTCATTCATTCTACTCCTGCAGAAGGTAGAAAAATTACATTTTACAGCTGCCTCTAGCTTCATGTTTACACATTCTTTGGAAAGTAAATAAGTAATGAACATTTGTAATTTATTATGCTTAGAGGCACTTGGAGTGAAAACATTTTTTTAAGCATAATGACATCTCTCCTTCTCCCACAAAAAAAAAAGTAAAAAACCACCAACTGTTATTTTTCATGCCTCATTACAGTGTGCAAACAAAAACACTCAATATTGTTCCGTTGTGTCTGTTGAACTGAAGAGCTTTTGTTGCATGAATCAATATTTATTTTGCAGTGAAGTGGTGCTCTAATTGAATGATTCACTATGTAATTAGTTAATTGACGTGATGCTAGCAAACGTGCATTAACTGTGATTAAAAGTGCATCTGGGTAATAGCGGATGTTACGGGAAGGTGACGGCATTGAAATTGCGATGAGCCCAGAACAGCACAGGTGCTTTGGACTCATTTGATGCACTTGATGTCAGTCAGAATAACATGGTGATCGTGCTTCAAAATATGTGGCCTGAAGGTGCAGATCCTGCAGTGAATATGAGCAACAGTGTATGATGTCATTTTTTTTTGTACGTTTAAAAATGTTGTTTGTATGTTTAAAATAGAAATCATGATTCTCCTATGATTCTGAATAGACAATTAAACAAATAATGCAATTCACTAAAGGTTCTGACAAAATGTTAATTGATGCAGCACTTAAAAATGACGAATTAATTTGAATGAATATTTAATTTTTTTCTTAATTCTGTTTGATTGAATGATTTAATGACTCATTCATAAAGAATGGCATCTAAACAATTTTAGTGTCTTTGTTTATCCCGAGGTTTTCCCGCAGCCTGCCGGATCCAGGCCGTATCCACATCTGACGAAGGACCTTCGCCTGGACGCGATGACAATGCAGTGCTAACTAGCCTCCTCTCCCTATGGAGGATCCCTTTACCACTCTACAGATAAAGCGTTGTGGGGAAATTCAGTTCGCGTACCTTCACTTGTATCACTACTGAATAAATCAGCATTTATGAAAGAATCGCTTGAACGAATGATTCAATTAAACATTTTTTAACAGTTACTTGTCACCCCCTACTGGTGTAATGATGTAGACTAATTGATATAATATTTTATTTGAAGTGTTATGTTACTTTCAAAGGGTTATTTTTTTTTTACTCTATTTTGATTGCTACGTAGACATCAGTGTTTATATTTGAACTATTAATGTTTATCCCAGTACTTCTGTGATAATTTGAATTATTTTAACATTAACATTATTCTACCATTAAATAATAATAATGTGTTTTTGAAGCTGTTTCATACCTATACATGACAACTGTTCTCTCTGTCTCAGCACCACCACATACACAGATTTGAATGTTCGCTGTGATCATACTTGACAAAGGTTTAATAGACACAAACGAATTGTTGTCATTTAGGAATAAGATTGCATGGGTGTTTGAATCGAAATCACAACCTTTTAACGATTAATCATGCAGCTCTGTAAAGCCTATGAGAAATATATTCTAACATTGTCATCACCATATATGTGGCAAAGGAATCCACTGACACCTATTCAAAAGTTTATTAATTTCAAAGTAAATAAGTTTTGTTTAGATAACATATATTGCTGCAATTTCATTATAATGTTAATGTATTGTTTAAAAGCATGACATTAATTTTCAGAATAATCATTGATTTTGTTAATTTATAGCTCATCATAGTCGCTAGTGAAGAGTATCAATTGCAGCACATGTGATCGACTCATGGCAGACTTTAAAATGTTTAAACCATTTAGCCTGAAGCAGCAGTTGTGGGATGTTGTCTGATTGTTGTCGAGTGCTTGAAGTAATCATGCTTGGCAGGTTGACAGTAAAATCTTCAGTCATATGATTCATTCATTCATGTTCTGATGTGGTCACTCAAGAGATCTTGTTTTGTCATCTGTCTGTCAATCTGCTGCAGCAGCGACACAACAGAATATCGCCAAACATGGTCCATATTGTCAAAGTCCATCTGGCAAATATATATGTAGTTCATAGTGTCAAATGCATGCGATATATCTGTAATTTCTGACTGGTATATAGTGACATGAAATGGACTTAAAACTAGTAGGTTTCTTCTTGGTATAACTCAAGCTTTGAATTAAGAATCTATCCGTTTCTCTGGATTTTCGAATGATCCCGCAGAGACCAACTGGGGCAAAACTGCAACATGTTTACAGCAATTAAACTTACTGGCATCATAGCTGATTATTTTGGATAATCTGATTACTTTTGACCTGTAATACAATATTTTAAAGAAAATGCACTGTATGTAGAAAATACTGTTTATTTGACTGTTGCAATAATGCAGCGGTGGGTCTTTGTGGTCAACAGTTTTAATGCACCTAAAAGCCCATCCAATAATTCATAGAAAATTCTTACAAATATTTCTTGATGTAGCCTGATGAAATTTTAGAGAGCTGGTCTGAGATGAACATGCTGAATGTTCAGCCTTGTTGCTCACTGGAAGGTAGTTATAAAGGTCAAAAGTAAAGTAAAGTAAAGCCAGTGTTAAATAGGTTGAGAAGATGTACTCGCACTATACAGGGCTTTCTTCTTTAACAGGTGCATGCAAATATTCATTATGCTGTGTCACAATTTAAGGTATAGTCACTTATCACTCTGTTTGACTGATAACAGATAAGCAGTAGGCTACTACAACACAGCCTACAGCAGTTGAGCCTCTGCCAGACACATTCTGAATAAAGTGTTATGTTTATGTGCTTACACAGGTGGAACATCATTTCAATGTACAGCATTGGATTAAAAAAAACTGTTAATTCGCCTGCGAGCTCGTATGGCAACAAACTTTACAGTACCATGTTAGAGGGTTTTTTTATGTTAGTTTTTTTGTGTGTGTGTGTGTTTGTGTGTGTGTGTGTGTGTGTTTGCCATCGTCTAAAGTTAAATAACTTAAATCTTTTGTTGGACGTTGGAGTTGTTTATGGGAGCTGTCCAGTTATTTATTTAGTAATTCTGGGGGCCTTGCAGTTTTGAGAAATAAAGTGTAGATGTATATTTCAAGAAAACCTTCTAAGGCTTAAAATCCTACCAGAACCAGATGGAGGGAACAGGAAAAATGAAAATAACAACATTTTAGTGCTACCTCGCGCTGATATAAATGTCCCTTTAGGTGAGGAAACTTCTGGCTAAAACAAGACAAACTGTTCCATTGCAGTCTTAAAGAGTTTAGTGCCTTTTATCTGGAAATGAAACCGACTCAGGTCAGCTTTTATCAAATTCTAAAATGGCTTTGACACTTTGGACTCAAGAGTCTGACCTTTTCTTAGAGGAAGCGTTATTCACCGTTCTGGCCATTGGGCGGTCCGTGGGTGAGGGTCATCAGTCATTAGTCCATGAGAGGTGGTCGATATGGCTTTCTGACTTCCTGTAGGAAAGGTGGCGAGGCTGTGCGTATTGGATGAAATGTTGGCAAAGTGATTCCATACGTGATCCTTCAAAACATTATGAAAGTTCTATCCATCACTGCACCCTTTCAGCATTACCTAAGATTCAGTGCGGACTGGGAAACCAAAATAAGGTTTTGTGAAGGATAAAACGGTATTATCTATATCCACTAACCATCTGACCCTTGTGTAGGAGTTATTATTCATTTCTTCCCTGTTCTCCGAGCACAAACGAAGGCTCTTTGTGGAGCAGAACACTTTACTAAAGCACTGCATCGCTATTATTGGAACAGACTCTTTTATTCCCACCCTTTCAGTCTCATTATTCCTCAAACTAACAGAACACCCACCACTTCCACTCTCCTCTCCTCTACCTTCCTGTTCTTTGCACCAGCCGTTCTCCAGGGACACGAGGGACTTTGAAGGTGTCTCCTGGGATAAGCTTGATTTGAGGGAAAGGGACTGATGGATTATCACACTTTGATCAGTGTTTCCTCTTTCTCATGTTCCTGCAAATACACACGCACCCTCATTCACACTAGTGTAGACACTTTACTGTGAATGTCATCAGAAGGGGCAAAGAATTGTTGAACAGACTTTTTTTTTTCATGGTTCTTGAGACTCTTCAGAAGACTTAGAAAATGGCTAAGTTCCTCAAGGTTTTTTTTTTTTTTTTTTTTGGCATGCAGTTTGAGTATATCTATAAGGTTGTAGCGAATTAGCTCAAATTAGGTGAATGTATAATTAATAATTAACAATTAATTATACTGGTTATGAGCCATTATTACCTAGACATTTTAAAATCACCCAAAAAGGGAATACATAGCCTGTATATTTGTATCTCTTTATATAGATAATTAACCACAATGAATTATAATTAATTATAAATATACAGGCTATAGATTAAATTTAAGAATAACCTAGAAAATTAATTGCACCTCGAATAATCCGTTCGTCCACCGAACCGACCATACGATCTTCTTATCAACTCTCAAGAAAGGCCATTCTTCTGACCATGAAGCATAACCGTCTTGTTATATAAGATTACTAACCTGTAGGTTAATCAACAATGTAAAGATTGTAGCTTAAGATCACACATTTAAGAGGCTTTGTTCAATGAGACAATCAAGCGTATAATGGGCTTTTAATAAATGAAACTATAACATACAACAATTTAACAACAAATATATAAGTAACGAAAAGAAAGAAAGAAAGAGAGCAGATCACAGAAGTGTCACAAACAAATAACCTTTGAGAGCCAGCAAAGAATCAAATCACCTTAAAGCAGGGGCAAACAATCTTAACGCATCTAAATCACGATAGAAATAATACTTGTGTTCTTTCAGTTCTTCCAGTGCGCGTGTCGTTCGCGGGAAGTTTAAAAGGTTTACTTGAAAGCAAAGTTGCCAAAAAATAAGGAAGAGTCCGTTTCACCCGGAGGATAGGACTGATCCGAAACAAGAAACAGCAAGCGAGCTAGAACAAAAAGAAAAGACTAAGATACAAAAGGATCCAAAGACAACAAGACTAAGTTAAAGACAAAAAAGCCCAGATGAGCCACCGTCATCTTCCTTTAAGGTGAACTGAGTCCACACCTATTTTAGGTGAACTGACCAATAACACTTCGAAAACTTTGAGCGGGAGAGAGTTTCTTTGTCTCCTTCTGACAGCCTAATTTGCATTGTTTATGATGGTGTCAGAATTTGTCATCTAATCAAGCGCTTTTCACAATATAAATTGCATCAAAGCAGCTTCACAGTATCAATCAAATAACATAACAATCTTTGTTTCTTAGTGGAAAAAACATCCATGTTTGGTAGGGCTGATCAATTGTATTAATGCTTGGTTAATTAACTTGAATATCCCCAACTGAGCAAGCCAAAGGCAACAGTGGCAAGGAACCGAAAAACTCCATCAAGTGACCTACTGGTGTCCTAAAACTCCATCAGGTGACCTAATGGAGAGAAAAAAAAAAAACCTTGGGAGAACCCATCTTTTGGAGTCATCTCTACTCCAAAAGATGGAAAACATAGTATAACACATTTTATAGTAACCTACTATACATATTTAGCCAAGGCAAACCGAGTGATTAAATTCGGTACCAAGAAAGATGTTTGACATATACAAAAGTAGATATGTATTCTTAGGCTTGAATATAAGCACTTAGAGTTCAACTAACACAACTAGAAAGTCATCACTAGGCTAGAATGAGGTGGGAAACATACATACACACAGGAATATATCATATACATTTTGGAATGAGTTTTATTATGAGTTAAATGGAAGGACTGTTTGTGTTTGTGTATGTGTATTGTGGCATCTCTGAGAGGTCCAACCATGCCAGCTGGCCTTCTTGCTTGCTGTGAGAGGGGAGTTGAGGTGATTACGATCTTTTTGAAACTCACAAGTTTGAGTTTGGGAGTGTTACTGCTTACACTCTCCCATGCCACAAACGTGTCAATGTAGCAATTTGATGCAGACTCTTTGGCGCTGGATCTGTGATTTACATGATATGAGTCAATGGGTCAAAAGCTTTCTGAATTTTAGAATGAGTGATTCTGTCCATACGCTACACTGTATATAATTGTACACTACCGTTCAAAAGTTTGAAGTTAGTAAGATGTTGCTTTTAGCATTTTATACAAACAATAATGTAATTTATTCATTTGATGGCAAAGCTGAATTGCATTACTCCAGTCTTCAGTGTCACATGATCCTTCAGAAATCACTATGCTAATTTGGAGCTTAAGAAGCATTTCTTAGTGTTCTCAGTGTAAGCTCTGTGGAAAGAATTATTCTAGGATTCTTTGATTAGAAAGATCAAAATAACAGCATTTATTTTTTGAAATAGAAAGATTTTGTAAGATTGTCTTTGTCACTTAATTAGTAATTAATTTGTAATCTTACTGACCCAAAACTTTTGAACTGTGTGTGTATTTTGGGTATATTTTTACTATAAAATAATATAAAATAATATTTTGTATATTTACATTTTATGTTACAATATATTTTATATTTGTATTAACCAGCTCAATTTTGGCAGAAAAGGGGTAGCAAAGACACATTTGGTGGGATTGCTAGGGTCTTTCAGAAGGTTTAATCAAAAATCTAATTTCTCTCTCCAATGATCGCATTTTAGGAGATCTAAATTGAGTTTTCTTTCCTTCATGTGGACAATCCGTAGAGGAGACACGCCTCTTACCGTGTGGTAATTTCCTCACATTAGTAAGCTAATATTTAGTCCAAACACCCGGAGAAGCAATAATCAAGAGCTTCCTCTTTCTCTTTTTCTCTTTACTCTTTCTCTCTCAGTTATTCGAGAATTGCTCTGAATGTCAGTGAAGTGATTATATGTAAATGCATGCTAACAGCTCGCTTTTTTACTCTTTTTCCTTCGTGCTCCTACCCTTTACTTAGCGTCTCCTTTCTCTGCCACAGTGTCATAGTCGGCATGGGCAATACAGAGGTGACATTTCAGGCAGACAGATTATGCCCCACTCCAATTAATTTCTCCTCCCTTCCCACCGTTAAATACACAATCAGGCAAAGGCAAAATGTCAGCAAAACAAACGAGCAACTGCCACATGACTGACAATTACCGCAAAGCGGCTCAGAAATGCCAATATGTTGAAAGCGCCACCGCGTCCTGAGATGAATGAAGGGGCAAACATCCTTGTTTGGGGCTGTGAAGCGTGTGTGTGTGTGTGTGTGTGTGTGGTTTTGTCAAGTTCAAGCAATTAAACAACACTGATCTTTTTGTACTCTGTCTTAATAGGATGTGTTGTAGAGCATATTATTTGCTAGAGGGAGAAAAGCTTTTTTGTTTCATCAAACATCACATGCACTTGAAAGTCTCTATTCCCTCCTGTCAAGATGATGGCATATTTGCACAGGGATCTATTCTCTTTAATAATGTAATTCTTACTTCACAACAAACTCAACTGAAGTTCATATAGGGTCATTCTTCAATCATGCTGGAGAACATGATCATCAGGTTTTGGACAAACTAGAGTTCATGCATTTCATTCGCTGTTGTCATTAAAGCAAAAGCGGGCCAAATGTTAAATGTTAAAAAAAAAATAGCATATAGTGGGGGCAATACAACGACACAAACATCTTATAAAATGATCCTGAACACATGGAGAGCAGGGTGTTGTGTCATAGACAACCAAAACCGCAACAAAAACTCTGTCGCCTTGAGTTTCCCAAGTAAGAAATGTTCATGGATCAACATATTTTGTTGAACATTTCTGTTAAAAAATGTAGTCCCTAATACCTATCTAAACCTATCCCTAACTAATCCCTGAAATCAGAGAGAAACATAGGTGAATAACACTGATGTAGAAGCTAAACCTGGTTGTATGCCTAAACTTTACATAAACTGTAAACTTGTCCCTCAATTCTGATTGGTTGATTAGAATGTTGTTCCAGGATCAACAAAGATGTTTATGAAATCACCTTCATCCAAAACTCACTGCAGATAACTTTAAAATGCTACATTTTTACATTTATATTTGAAAGTTTGTTGATTTCTTGAACAAACATGGATATTGCAACATATTTTTAGGTGTCACTATCTGCGCTACATAGTAACCTGGCAACAAGCCATCACAAAATGTATGAAATCAATCCAGACATCACTGTGCAAATACTTTACCAGGTTTGAAATGAGAATTATAATTAATATCTAAAGGCCAGTTCTGCCCTAAAACACTGTAAAAATTTGTGTTACAATTGAACTTTAGATAACTCAAATATCCAAATGTCATTGTAACGCTGTTAGATGTTAAGAGAATAAGGAGGCGGGAACCGGCGAACATTTAAATACTTTAATAACGTAAAATAAAGAACTACAAAGCAAAAGTAAAAGACAGCAGCCCCTCACGGACGACTGCTGTCACGTAATAAAACACAAGTCCAGGCCTGTCCTCTCTCTCTCTTCACTGTTGTCGCTCCTCCTTTTATGCTTCGGCTCCTCCATGAGAGAAACAAGACCGGTGCGTTGCGCAGGTGTCGCTCATCCGTAATCACGCCACCGGCCTCGCGCCGTTCTCTCACAAAACATTGTTTAACAGTGACAGGCAAACACTGTTTTCATAGTAGTACTACTTATATAGGCCTAAAGTTGTGTCATAATGTCCTATTTTTTTCATTGATTTACTGTTTAACCCCCCCCCCCCTCTCTCTCTCTCTCTCCCTCTCTACCTCTCTCTCTCTCAAGCTCTCTCTCTCCTCTCTTTTTTGTTGTTGAAAGGACTGGGATTAAAATATAAATGACAAGTTTATGCATTTCACACATAAGTAGAAGAAATATATCCTTTTTAAAACTTAAAGGGTCATGTTGGAAAAATGATGGTCTGAAAGCATTTATCAAGTAGCACACAGTTTAATTTAAAGTTTTGGTTTCACTTCATTTGGATGGTCACTTTAACACATTCTGTTGACTATAAGTAACGTTGCACCTACATGTCTACTAACTCTCATTAGAGTATTAGTAGAGTATTAGTAGACTGGTAGGGTTAGGGTTAGAATAAGTTGACATGTAGTTGCATAGTTACTTATAGTCAGTAGACTGTCTGTTGGAGGACCATCACAATAAAGAGTTATCAGATATTAAGCAGACAATACACTAATACTCTAATGAGAGTTAGTTGACATGTAGTTGCAAAGTTACTTATAGTCACCAGAATGTTCAAAAGGGACCATCAAAATAAAGTGTTACCAAAGTTTTTTGCACAGAAGTTTCGTTTTCTCGCTATTTTACCAAAAATACCAGTTTTCCTCCTTGTTTGAAGGCTTCACATCTGACAGATACCTGTTCTTCTTGGAGGTGTTTGAAAGGTGATGTGTCGCCAGAGATTGAAAGATGAACATCTGCAGTGGAGCTCCCTCCCTGTGTGGAGGTAAAACAGGACAAACCTACCATCAACACAACCACAGTTTCAAGCTGTTTCTCTTGGAAAACAATTCGAGCGGAACAGCAGAACTGCATCTCTCCCTGCCAGGCCATCTGTTGCACCCTTAAAGCCTACAGCATGCCCTTAAATGAGAAACACAGAGGCAGAGATGGAGAAATATCCCCCAGAATGAGTTTAAACATAGGGGACAGTACTACAAAATGACTTGAGGGAAGAGAAGTGGAAACAGAACTAGAGCAGATTTAGGAACAGGGAGAGCAAGAAAGCAAGTTGTTTTTCATTTACCAACCTTTGTTTTTTCACTTATCAGTTTCTTTATTTTGGTATGATATATTACATATTTATTTAGCCTACATAAGGAAAATAAGAATGGTGCGTATCACTCATGCCAAACGCTGTCTGTTCATGCTGCTTGCATATATAGGGTCATTTACATATTTTTTTCATTTAGCATTTATTCAAAAAGAGGTTTTAGACGATATCAGCATAAATCTTCATTACTTGTTGTTTTAAATGCATTAAAGTGGCGAGCAGTTATCATTGTGACCAGCAATAATTATTTACCTTTTATGGTTACATAATAATGTCAATCTATACTCATCATCACATCACTTTTACGGATTGATTTATTAATAACAACAGACCAATCAAACCAAACACAGTTTAGAGATGCTTTATGAATGTTTATTAATAATATTATAAATATAAAAAATATATTATAAAATAAAATATATGTATTTGTTTTATAATAAAATACTAAATAAGATACAATAATGTATGCTGATATTGTCCAAAACTCCACTTTACGGCATTTCCAAACTTCTGAGAGCACTGTGTCTGGGTATAAGATGCACATTTGTGAATATGAGATACTATGTATATGTCAAAGTAAAAGTTCACACACATATTCAGTCTTTCATCATTTTGTCACTTATTACTCTGGCGTTTTCTTCGCCAGGGTTTCACCTTTCAGAGCCAGGCTGCATTAACATCTGTTTTCAGCTCTGATAACAGCGTCGGCCTTTTCAAAGCCCAGAAATATCAAGTCACTCAAAAGACATTGTTTATGACTGACAAGGCTCAAAGCTGCGGTATGAAAGGTTATAAATAATTATTTCCCAAGTCAGATAATAAATCAAAGATTGAGGCATCTTGGAAACACAATGGGCTTCCCTCACTATCTACTCTTATTTGTATACCATATCCGGTCTGTGTTGTAGAGAAGCATCTTTCTCTCTGTCTGCTTGGCTTTTTCCATTCTCTAACTAAAGGCTTTTACCTTTGCCTACAGGTGACAAAGACCAGGTGTGTGGAAAATCTCTTTGTGTCTCGCAAGAGATACTGAAGGGAAAAGAAGAGAGACAGAGACTGCATGTACTGAGAGATGAACCCTCATGCAAAGAGTAACTGAAATGAAAAGATTACAGAGTAAGTGTAAAGAAAAGCTTTCATCCAGATCACTGTCTTCTAGCCCAGTGGTTCACAAGGGGTGGGTCATGACCCAAACGTGGCTTCCAGGTCTGCTAACACTGATTCTAAATGCAAATAATAATGATGTTTTAAACAAATTAGAATATTAATATATATATATATATATATATATATATATATATATATATATATATATATATATATATATATATATATATATATATATATATATATATATATATTTATATTAATTATAGAAATTGGTTCAAATTATAATTAGAATGATAATTTTCTGTTTGTGTGTTATAAATGTATATATATATATGTATTACCAATTTATATCACACACACACACATTTATAACACACAAACAGAAAATTATCATTCTAATTATAATTTGAACCAATTTCTATAATTAATATAAATATATATATATATATATATATATATATATATATATATATATATATATACACACTCACCTAAAGGATAATTAGGAACACCTGTTCAATTTCTCATTAATGCAATTATCTAATCAACCAATCACATGGCAGTTTCTTCAATGCGGTGTGGTGTGGGTTAAGGGGTGTGGTCCTGGTCAAGACAATCTCCTGAACTCCAATCTGAATGTCAGAATGGGAAAGAAAGGTGATTTAAGCAATTTTGAGCGTGGCATGGTTCTTGGTGCCAGACGGGCCGGTCTGAGTATTTCTCAATCTGCTCAGTTACTGGGATTTTCACGCACAACCATTTCTAGGGTTTACAAAGAATGGTGTGAAAAGGGAAAAACATCCAGTATGCGGCAGTCCTGTGGGCGAAAATGCCTTGTTGATGCTAGAGGTCAGAGGAGAATGGGCCGACTGATTCAAGCTGATAGAAGAGCAACTTTGACTGAAATAACCACTCGTTACAACCGAGGTATGCAGCAAAGCATTTTTGAAGCCACAACACGCACAACCTTGAGGCGGATGGGCTACTACAGCAGAAGACCCCACCTGGTACCACTCATCTCCACTACAAATAGGAAAAAGAGGCTGCGATTTGCAAGAGCTCACCAAAATTGGACAGTTGAAGACTGGAAAAATGTTGCCTGGTCTGATGAGTCTCGATTTCTGTTGAGACATTCAGATGGTAGAGTCAGAATTTGGCGTAAACAGGATGAGAACATGGATCCATCATGCCTTGTTACCACTGTGCAGGCTGGTGGTGGTGGTGTAATGGTGTGGGGGATGTTTTCTTGGCACAATTTAGACCCTTAGTGGCAATTGGGCATCGTTTAAATGCCATGGCCTACCTGAGCATTGTTTCTGACCATGTCCATCCCTTTATGGCCACCATGTAATCATCCTCTGATAGCTACTTCCAGCAGGATAATGCACCATGTCACAAAGCTCGAATCATTTCAAATTGGTTTCTTGAACATGACAATGAGTTCACTGTACTAAAATGGCCCCCACAGTCACCAGATCTCAACCCAATAGAGCATCTTTGGGATGTGTTGGAACGGGAGCTTCGTGCCCTGGATGTGCATCCCACAAATCTACATCAACTGCAAGATGCTATCCTATCAATATGGGCCAACATTTCTAAAGAATGCTTTCAGCACCTTGTTGAATCAATGCCACGTAGAATTAAGGCAGTTCTGAAGGCGAAAGGGGGTCAAACACAGTTTTAGTATGGTGTTCCTAATAATCCTTTAGGTGAGTGTGTATATATATATATATATATATATATATATATATTTATTTATATATATATTTATTAGGTATTATTATGGTATTATGATAATTATACAATTATACAATAGTATTAGACAATATAATTACTGCACTAAAGGTTCGGATTTGAATCTTGAAGTAAGACCAGTTGAGATCTGTTCTAGCTCTCTGTTATTTCCTCTTTGATGTCTGAATTAGAAATGGACAGCTGGGAAGAGTCATAAACAGTCTGACACAGCTGTCTGCTTAAATGAGAGACAGAATTCTCTCTCTGTCTTCAGGCATCAGGGCTTATTAGACCTGTGGAGCTCAGAAAAGCATGTGCAATATGCAGCTCACTCCATCACCTCCAGGACCATAAACACACACACACACACACACACACACACACACACACACACACACACACTCACACACACACACACACGCACACACACACACACACACGCACACACACACACACACGCACACACACACACACACACACACACACACACACGCACGCACGCACGCACGCACGCACGCACGCACACATCACTGACACAGTCTAACTTTACAGTCAAAAAGAAATCGGCTCTATCCTGTATGGAGGATAGAGCTGATTTATTTTTGACTGAACTGTGGTGAGGTGAGATATGAAACATCCATCTGAATATTAACCAGCTATAATCAATATCTTCGTGATTCATGGTTATTGATAAGGAGAGGAATGTGTTATACCAATGTATTCACTACATTAGTGATATATGAAATGCTGTTAAGGCTACCTGGATTTTGGAAAGACTGCTGGCCAAACTGAAGGTCTGGTATTCACCTTGAAAAAATTAAAACTGCAATAATCACAACATATGTATTTTTTGCTCTTCCTCAACCATTACATAGCCAATTAGCTTGTATGATCACAAACTGCTCCACTCAAAGCCTGATCACTGCCAGACATACGCATGTTTCTATATGTTTAGTTACAGTTTTTGTATTATTTTCTTAAGACTGCATTGTTCAGTCCTAATAGGCTTTTAAAGGGATAGTTCACCCAAAAAATGTAATTCTGTCATCATTTCCTCACCCTCATGTTGTTCCAAACCCACAATACTTCCGTTCATCTTCGAAAACACGACGGAAGATATTTGAATATATATAATGAAATCTGAGAGCTTTCTGTCCTTAATTTGACAGTCCACATGCAAATACCACTCAAAAAGTTAATAAAGAGATCGTAAAACGAATCTATATAAATTGAGCAGTTAAGTCCAAATTTTATGAAGAGACACGATTGCTTTGAACAGATTTAAACATTCATCAACTCACACATCAGTTGTGGTAAAAGAAATAAAGCAGTATAAAGCGTGACTCTGTATACATATATATATATATATATATACAAATACATAATCCAGAATAATCTCCCTTTAGGAGATAATGTAATTCTGTCGGCAAACACAGATAATGCTTACGCTCCATTCTTCCACCTCATGTTCCCAGATACCTTAAACTTGACTGTCTTGTCACGGCTTATTTGATGAAGATTACCCTGTCAGTGTAATTCAGTGCCATTACAGCCAGGGCACACCTATAAGGCCACTTAAAAAGCCAGACAACTCATCATAGACTAATTCTGTCAGACAGAAGGGCTTTCTGACTGTCTCCTTCACAAACCCGAGATCAAACAGAGAAGCCAGGGGCTGCAGCTGCCGATGCTCACGATTTCTCTTTCTCTTTTCTTCTCCCTCTTCTACCACCAAAGTGCTTTGTTCTCCAGAGAAAATGATTGTCACCGATGGGAGTAGTTCTCAGATTTTCTAAAGCATCTGGAGAGTGTCAAAAGAGGAGGTTCTGTCAAAGTGAATTATGGGATAAGGCTGCTATTTTTTCTGACTTTTCGAGACACTGATGTGACACCTGGAGTTTCATATGTAGCAAATATTCAAAAACGTCTCACAAATTGATCCTTAACTTAATTTGGTGTGCTATGCGATGCAAAATCTGCCTTTTAGAAGCCATAAAAGGCAAAGTATTTGGTTCATATATCTTTCCTAATGTAATCTGTCACTTTTACTCTCGGGGTGGTACGAATGACAATAGCAATAGCAAAGATCAGTTGGGTTTTGACTATGCACAGGTATAAAAAGTTTTGGCTGATACCGATAACTGATAATTATTTATGTTTGAAAGCCGATAGCGGATATTGTCCGATAAATCAGAATAAAAAAATTTTGATAATTTTTGAGAGCCTGATTACAAAAACAAAAGTCTCACCATTAAAAGCTGTGTCCTAATTAGTTCCAATTCATAAACATCATGGCAACCGGTGTGCATCTGAAGTGTCTCAGCTAAAGGGAATAATCCATTATTTATGTTTAATATATCGGACAAATTTTCTTTTTTGGGCCTATAAAAATAACATCAAAAATGAACATATATTGGCCAGTACCGACAAGGTGGCCTATATGTCGTGCATCCCTAGTTTTGACTATAAGGAGAATGTATTTTGAGAGCAATGCCAATTATGCCGAAGACAGTAAGAATATTCAAAGTCTAAGCAAAAACATCAGCTTAGCCATAATAAATCTCTTTAAACTTTAAATTGTGAAAGCGCTCTCTTTATAACTTTATTCCCCTGTCAAGCCTTTCTACAGTGCTAAAATGTTGCTAAATAGCAGTATGGGTAATGAAATTCCACCGATTAAACAAAGGGTAAAATGATGATGAACTCACCGTGTGAAAATGGGATGAAGGAAAGATGAGACTCATTCTGAACTCTCGTCTGCCATTTGTTTAGTCGCCTGAGTTAAAGCTGCATTTATGGCCACTCATTCCATTTGTTTGGAGAAGATAACTATGTGCCTGTGGTTCATTTAGGAGATGCACTGAGATTTAATTTACCTTATGGGAAAGTGAAAGCAATTAAACTGGGAAACATTTTATGTTGCAATTACTATAATTTCATGTATTGCTCACACAAATTGGCAGATATTTTAGCAGCGTTCATTTGTACTCTGAATTGGGAGTCTTTGCTTATTTAGACTTGCCTTTTGTTTAAAGCAAGTGGAAGAGCTGGAGAGCTTAAAATGACCTGTGGCGGCAATTGTTTTTATTTCTGTTTTTTTAACATTCAGATTATTACATAAAGCTAATATTGTTTAGTTTACTTCACAACAACGAACTACAGTTCTCATTCTGATTCTGGAGAGTATTTGATTGGCTAATCTCAATCACTTTTAGAGGCAGAAATATAAAAAATTATAATATCTTCTAAAACTTTTTCACGCAGAGCCTAATCCCAACCAAAGCAACATTCTTCTGCAAAATCCATGCAGTTTTGTTTTTTAACCTCGAGAGTGCCAAAAGTGCATAGTGTATCTTTAAAACAAGAAATAACAAATTTAGTTCAATATATATTCTCTGGAAACTGTCATTATCATCTTGCAGAATTTTGTTTCTCAATAATGTTTATGTTTTAAGGATATTTTGATTATTTTTATTTTTTAATTGGTAGACAAGACCCTTTTAATGATAGTAATGACATTTTGTCTTCATAGCATTTTAAAGGACCAAGACTCTCTGTAAATTGAGTTTTATTTTAAGAAAATCATAACATCTCAATCCAGTAATCAGACCTCAGACAACAGCATGCATATTAAGGGAGAATGATTGATTTCTTGTCTTGTTAATGGTGGTACTCTCGGCCTGATATGAGTTTACCAGAACAGCATAGATTCTCATAAATAGTCAATAAAACACATGCTTTCTTCACAGTCTTCATCTGACTGCTTTCCTTGGCGGATTCTGTACTCTTAGAGACATCTGGAGTTGCTATTGATAGACAAATAGCGAGACAGATGTACTTTATTGATCCCCTCGAGGAAGTGATAGGCATAAGCATGATGGCTTTAAGCCACTTATAATTGTCATCGCAATTTTGTCAACAAATAAATCTATGAGCAAATAAATGGTAGAGAGTGGGTTTTGTGGAATGGATTGCAGACATCAAACTGTCTATCTGTTATGAAGACTTTACCAATGTTCAGTGTCAACTGGAAGTAAATGCAGATATTGTTCATTGCTCGGATGAATAGATCCTCCTGGGTTAACAATCAACTGTCATTGAACCTCACAGTCACTGACAGGATGTAACAACGATGGCATCTAATTAGAATAGCAGTGGAGAGATATTGAGCGTTAAATGTGTCCTTACCGGATGAAGTGTTGTTTATCCACAGCTGGTCATGCTTTTAAAATCATTATCATAATAATGTGCAGTGAACACTGTGTGGTCTGGGAAACTGCTTTGTACTGTTTTGGATTGTCACTCAATTCCATCAATTGAATACAGTCTGTAAACAATATGAGCATCAGACAAATGTTCCTCTCAGTATCTATGGTGGGCTTGATTACATTTAGAATGTAAGCTTAGATGATCAGTACCTTGGTCAGCAGAACATTCAGCACCATGGACAAGGCCAGATCTTCCACATCTGCTAGGCACAATAACAATACGTTTTTTTCTAGCATTATTTTTATTATTTGTTATATATATATATATATATAAGAATGAAGATAAGAATGAATCTCCCTGCAAGAGGCTTTTGAATAGGTGATGGGGAGAAGTTTGCCCTTTGAAGTTTAAGTTTGGATGGCAAAGGATGTCAGGCTGAAGTTAATGAGCAGGATTTAGCTGCATGCTAAAGCCACTGAAGTAAAACTGTGTGATTAGTTGAGAAGTACAATCAAAGCAGGCCCAATATATCCATGAGGGAGAAGATGGATGTTTTGTATTGGACATTTGAAACGCATTGCATGCATAAATAGCCCATTAGACTGGGCTTTAAAGAAATAAGATTATTTGCCTTTTGCAAATCCATTTAAAAGTGAGGTCAAAAGGAACTCATGGATGTAATGAACTGATAATTGTTCTCAGCAGGTACATTTAGGAGTCTCGTCAGGACACGGTTACTCTACATTGCAAATGTACCATAAATCCCAGTGGGGCAAGAGAGAAAATGGTAATACAATCAGTGATCGTTTGAAATAGGTGTTGAATAACCGCCCTCGTGATTGGGGGTTGAACCCAGTCGGTCAGTAGAAACAGGAAAGCAAAGGGCAATTTTCAAGAGACTGGGAAATTACATTTGTTCAATTAAATCTCTAAGGAAATGATCTTCTAAGCTATTACCCATGGCTTTTTGTTGTTCATCGGATGAATGGCGATGTCTAACCCATGAAATTTCATCAAACAATATAGTAATGAAGCAGCAGGGATTGAAAGCAGTCAGAAAATGTACATATATGTGAGAGGATATGCCATTAACATTAGACACCCATATTGATGTTGTTAAGTGTGTTAAGAGCTACATCCTGTTTCTCAACCAATCGCAGCATGCCTAAACACATTAAGAGTAAATTATGAGCCTAGTGCCCATCAGAGAGAGGACAGAAGACTTGCTTCCACTTTTTTTTTTTATCACTGGAGGAGGGAAAAAGGAATTTGTCTAAAGCTGTATTTTGGGCATCACCAGCCCTTTGGCATCACCAGCCCTCTTTCTTCTCTCAAACAATTTGCATCTATTACAAGTCTGGCATGGTTTTGCTCTTCCAGATCGCTTTTAATTGTTGGCCCAAGTGGTGCGGTTATTTGGATACTCTAGTTCTTTTTGAGGAAAAACAAGTGTCATGTTGTCTCTTGGACTGTCTCACTGCTCAAGGTCTTTCAGAGGACACCATTGAAGTGCAGTTATATTTCAAACCCCAGCTATACTTGTATAGAATAACTTGAGAAACGAATGTCTCATCTCATTTATGATATATACAGGTCCTTCTCAAAAAATTTATATATTGTGATAAAGTTCATTATTTTCCAGAATGTAATGATAACAATTAAACTTTCATATATTTTAGATTCATTGCACACCAACTGAAATATTTCAGGTCTTTCATTGTTTTAATACTGATGATTTGGGCATACAGCTCATGAAAACCCCAAATTCCTGTCTCAAAAAATTAGCATATTTCATCCAACCAATAAAATAAGTGTTTTTAATACAAAAAAAAGTCAATCTTTAAATAATTATGTTCAGTTATGCACTCAATACTTGGTCGGGAATCCTTTTGCAGAAATTACTGCTTCAATGCGGCGTGGCATGGAGGCAATCAGCCTGTGGCACTGCTGAGGTGTTATGGAGGCCCAGGATGCTTCGATAGTGGCCTTAAGCTCATCCAGAGTGTTGGGTCTTGCGTGTCTCTCAACTTTCTCTTCACAATATCCCACAGATTCTCTATGGGGTTCAGGTCAGGAGAGTTGGCAGGCCAATTGAGCACAGTAATACCATGGTCAGTAAACCATTTACCAGTGGTTTTGGCACTGTGAGCAGGCGCCAGGTCGTGCTGAAAAATAAAATCGTCATCTCCATAAAGCTTTTCAGCAGATGGAATGAAGTGCTCCAAAATCTCCTGATAGCTAGC
Organism: Meda fulgida; assembly: GCA_030578275.1. Taxonomy (NCBI): domain Eukaryota; kingdom Metazoa; phylum Chordata; class Actinopteri; order Cypriniformes; family Leuciscidae; genus Meda; species Meda fulgida. The sequence continues at coordinate 6,116,257 of CM060627.1, read as the reverse complement.
TGCATTGACCCTGCCCTTGATAAAACACAGTGGACCAACACCAGCAGCTGACATGGCACCCCAGACCATCACTGACTGTGGGTACTTGACACTGGACTTCAGGCATTTTGGCATTTCCTTCTCCCCAGTCTTCCTCCAGACTCTGGCACCTTGATTTCCGAATGACATGCAACCACTGAGCAACAGTCCAGTGCTGCTTCTCTGTAGCCCAGGTCAGGCGCTTCTGCTGCTGTTTCTGGTTCAAAAGTGGCTTGACCTGAGGAATGCGGCACCTGTAGCCCATTTCCTGCACACGCCTGTGCACGGTGGCTCTGGATGTTTCTACTCCAGACTCAGTCCACTGCTTCCGCAGGTCCCCCAAGGTCTGGAATCCGTCCTTCTCCACAATCTTCCACAGGGTCCGGTCACCTCTTCTCGTTGTGCAGCGTTGTGCCTCACTTGTTCCTTCCCACAGACTTCCCACTGAGGTGCCTTGATACAGCACTCTGGGAAGAGCCTATTTGTTCAGAAATTTCTTTCTGTGTCTTACCCTCTTGCTTGAGGGTGTCAATGATGCCCTTCTGGACAGCAGTCAGGTCGGCAGTCTTACCCGTGATTGCGGTTTTGAGTAATGAAACAGGCTGGGAGTTTTTAAAAGCCTCAGGAATCTTTTGCAGGTGTTGAGAGTTAATTAGTTGATTCAGATGATTAGGTTAATAGCTCGTTTAGAGAACCTTTTCATGATATGCTAATTTTTTGAGACAGGAATTTTGGGTTTTCATGAGCTGTATGCCAAAATCATCAGTATTAAAACAATAAAACACCTAAAATATTTCAGTTGGTGTGCAATGAATCTAAAACATATGAAAGTTTAATTTTTATCATTACATTATGGAAAATAATGAACTTTATCACAATATGCAATTTTTTTGAGAATGACCTGTATTTATATTTTATGTTGGGGATTGATCTGTCCCATTACATCAAACCTGCAACACCTTTTGAGTCTTTTATGATGAGTTTTGAGTCCCTTGTAGGTAAAGTTATAATGTTTCATTGCGAGTGATCAGTTCCTTTAATTAACTCTTTCCTGCCCGCATTTTTTTTAAGTTACCATGCAGCCACCGCCAGCATTTTTGATACTTTTCACAAAAGTTTCATGGCCATGTTTCATGTTGTTGTATGAATATCTAAACATGCAATACATCAAAAGAACAGAGCCTCTTCTTTAAAAAAAAAGTATCAACACTTAAATATGGGTAAGTTGCATAAAAAAAGCAACATTTTTAACAAAAAGCTAAGAAAATCCCGTTGTTGTTTTTTTCAAAGACTACAACTTGCATTAGCTTATTGCTTTTATCGCTGGTTTCTGCCTCTTTTATGCATGTGTTTTGATCCGGAGAATCTGTGCTCTTTCAGAAGTTGCGTAATAGCGCCCCCCTACAGTATAACAGTGAAAACACGGAAAGCCGGAAAATTCCATAAATGGCAGGGAAGTGTTGTCTCATAAATTATGGAAAATTCCGTCAATAGCGGTGAGAGTTAAACAAACCTGTGCTCTGTGAAGTATATATGAGTTTATTTTTATTTATTTATTTTTGTTAGTCAAATTCATGCTGTATTTTAAAAATGTAAAGAAAAGTAAAGAGTGAAAGTTAATTTGTGCTGTTTAGAGGTGTGTTGATATTATATAGATTATGCTGGGAAAAAAAAATACTACGATAATATCTGATAAAATTAAAGCAACTGTCAACCAGATAATGGTGCTGGATTAATTGTGTCTCGTATTATCATATGTGTACTGCTCATTTTAAATAAACTGTAAGTACCAATACCGGTATATTGCGACACCCCTAATTAACATAATAACGATATTGCATTTTTTAAATATCACGATTATCGCCAATGCCGACAGGGGTGCCTTAAGATAACCACAGGCCCGGGGTCACAACATTACGGTAGCACCCCAAAAATTTGTTTTATAATGTCAGTAATTTTTCTTGTCAATACTCCAGTTAACATTTACAACACTGTGTGTATGCTGCGTAATAATATGGGTCAAGTATAGATCAATATGTAAATTCACTCTCCGCCAGTAATCTCTGCTTTGGAACAGCAGAATTATTGCTCGAAAGTCCATATCAACCCAGTAACTTTGTAAACACTGTAATTGTTTCCAAGTAGATGGAAAACACTATGTGCCTTTTAGCTGCATAAAGCCATCCAATCAGCTATTTCAGCCAAATTTAAACATTGTTGTGTGCATCAGACAGCAGTGAACGAAATCAGTCTTCCCTGAAGAACAGGCTCTCTATTGATCTTTATCTGTAATTGCGTAACTCTATAATCAATCAGAGAAATACCCAAACTTTTAATTCACTGTGGTTCCCAAAGTGTTCTTCACTCCTCCCCTCATATTGACTTTCTCCTCCTCTGTGCTCTCTCTATATAACCGGTAGTCCTTGAGTCTAAAAATAGTCTCAAATTATAGGTCTTTGGCTGGTTTGAGTTCTGAATTAATAGCTCCAGTCAATCACTGTCCCTGCCACCACATGCTGCCTTAGAGCTGGAAAAGGTAAAGTTATTTGAGGACAGCAGCACAGTAAGAAGTCAAACTTACACACCCCTGTCGGCGAAGATCATCCAGACTGGCACTGATTTTGAATGTTTTCCAGGGTTAGTTTGTGGAGAAGTTTGACCCAGCTGAGAGCAGACGCCATTGGCAGCAGCGAGGTGTAATTATGGTGCCCAGCCGCCCACCTCCCGTAGAGCCACACAGATGCTCCTTTCTGCTAAACACCATTAAGAATACAGATGACATACTGAGGGCTATTTTAGGTAGAAAATGAAGACCACAGCAACCAGTCGTTAAGTAAGTCATCCCTGCGTGGGACGGACGGCAGACAGTGAGGAATTGAGCTTAGCTGATCAGAGAACCAGAGAGACTTGCTCTGGCAGACAGGAAGATTCATTCGAATGTATCAGCATTAGAGTCGCTCGCAGTTTGGAAGCTTTCCAAAGTTAAAATATCGCCTCTCTGGAGCCGAGCGCTGTGTAGAGGTCATTTGAAATCAATTAAAATTGACTTAATGGAGGGAAAGGCAACGATCAAGTGAGATTAGAATTATTACGTTTGCTATGTTTGTTTTTGAGCACAGCACATGCTTAATTATTAATAAGGCCAGGCACAGCACGTGGTCTTTGGATGAAAAACAGAATTGCTCATCAAAACTGGTCATTCATCAAACAGTAAGTGGATTTTTAGGGGTAAAATGGTTGCAGCAGTGAGGAGCAATCAGGGGAACATTTGAATATTCAACCCCTGGGCCCCGACATCTAATTCCTTCTCTGGTTGGTGCCTCTCATGAGAGGAAATGTGACAAAATAGCAGTGAGCTGGGAAGCGGGAATTTGCATTTTAATGTGCCTGTCGGAATCACTTTGTTGGGAAACATTGGTAGCCAGGGATTCGGCAACCCCAAGGGTCAACAGCAAATAAGCAGGATAAGCAGCCCACTGGAAACGGAAACTGGGAGAGGTGGAGTTAGGCTTGGTATGAATTATAAAGGAACAAGGACATTTCCAAATGACACCTGTGAACATTAAGAAGACAATGGTTGGGAGATGAATACATTTGGCTGTTATTGGGGGCGAAAAATAAATAGCTAAATGAAAGCAGCTATAATTGAAAAATCAAAAAAGTCCAATATTCATCATCTGTCATCAAGTAAATAGCCCCTTCTGCTATATCTATGTCATATTCATAATATTGTGTGATGGGTATCTTATGGAGTCTGGAAGCTGAATTGTATGAGCATGTTGATTGAATCAGTTCAGGTTTCATATGCCTTATATTGCTCAAGCGAATAGCTCTGTTCCATAACCTAGTGAGCTGCTCCCCTAGACAGCATTTTAAGGCATCATATGCACACTTAAAGCAAAGGCTGTTCCAGAAAAATGCAATCTAATTCTGCCTCTTAAGATATCTTCATTTGGCCTGATTCGAGTGGTAATGTATCATTTACCAGGAAGCAATACCAGAATGCATTGTAATCAGCTAAGTGGAAAAATGAGACCAATGAATGAGGGAGAAATGTTGATTGTAAGTATATTAAATTTAAGTATTGGTAAATATTGTTAAAATAATTAAAAATGCACTGCTTTTCAAAAAAAAATGTATGAGCAATTATGCAATTTAAATTATTGCATCCTCTTGTATGCATATTTAGGGATGTACAATATATTGGTACCATACTGTTTATCAGCTGATATCACTGCTTTATATATATATATATATATATATATATATATATATATATATATATATATATATATATATAGATAGATGATAGATAGATAGATAGATAGATAGATAGATAGATAGATAGATAGATAGATAGATAGATAGATAGATAGATAGATAGATAGATAGATAGATAGATAGATAGATAGATAGACAGATAGATAGATAGATATATAGATATATATACACTACCGTTTCAAAGTTTGGGATCTGTAAGAGTTTTAATGATTTTGAAATGCAAACTTTTACGTTCAATTTCCCCAATGCTGCATTTATTTAAGAATACAGTAAAAACAGCAATATTATTACATATGATATGCATATATATATATATATATATATATATATATATATATATATATATATATATATATATATATATATATATTATGACAATAAAAAATAAAAACAATTCTATTTGAATACATTTAGTCCATTTAGTAGAAAATTAGTCCAGTATTCATTGTCACATGATCCTTCATAAATGATTCTAATATGCTGATATATATATATATATATATATATATATATATATATATATATATATATATAAAATAAAAATGTTAAATATAATCTCAAAGTGATGAATCATTTTTCATAATTTACATTATAATGTTGTGATGCCTATAGGTGCATGTAGCATTCAAAATAACAGTTTTTAATGATTTATTTATTTAGACATAATTATATACACTTTTTATAATTGCAAATTGTTTTTTTTTTATTTGTTTTTTTGGCCATAACATGACAATTTAATAGTGTGCATCCCTATGTTGAGCGTCTTTTGTGTGCTCTTCAGTTACCTGGGAAGGCACCTGCCTATGTAAATGCTATAGCGATAGCGAAGCAGCTCACTAGGTTTTGAAACAGAGGTAATGTTGGAGGTCAAACAGACAGTAAAACACACCAGAACACACACACACACACCCTCTTAGAGCTGCGGGACACAGGGGCACAGACACACTGGAGGCAAGCGAGGAACTGAAGACGCCCCTAAAGACACAGCTGAAATGATAAACGTCCAATCGCTGCCCCTCTTCACTTTCAGAGTCTTTTCTAGTTCACTTTGTTTTCTTCTCTCCGGACCTCCCCACCGTTTAACCTTGTTAGCGTCCTCAAAACGTCTGACCTTAGCTTCCGTCTGTTATTACAGTTACATGGCTAAATCCATGTTTAATTCGATTGGGCCATCATTGGTGTGCTCACAAATCCCATTCCCAGTTAATAAAACCCGTCTCATTGTGTTGGACCCCAAACAGATTTTGCCATAAATCCAATTTCAACCCACTTTTCTCCACTCAGACTAACACTTAACCTCGATTTGCTTTCTTTGTCCATCTTTTCTCTGAAGTTATGTGTCATAATTCCATTACGCTTGACATGGAACCAAAGACGGAAGACTGAAAGATAACCGGTAACGTTAGCCATGCAAAAAATATTGGGATTCCGTTGCCTTATGTACACATTATTTCCCCTGATCTCTTCACAGGCTTTATCCTGTGTATGGAGATATGGAGAGAGACTGGGAAAGAGGATAGACGGATCAGCTGTCTCCCGGTAGCAGGATGGATGAATGTTCTGCTCTCTGGGCTCTGGGTATACAGAATTAAATTGGGCGGAGATGAGGCCTTGTTTTGCATTGCATTGAGGGAAACTCATTTCCTCTGGGGAACGTTGGACTGTTTGAGTTCTACGCATGAGGTAGGCGAGGGATTTACGGATTCTTTCGGTCTTCACAGTCGTATAGCTTCCCTATTCCAAATCGAAACTCTACGTCTCCCCACCGGCGGTACACAACTACATCTCTTGTGTATGTATCGGCGTAATCTGTTGTAGAAGCGTGACCCTGTGTCCTTCTGATGAAGTGAGGCCGCCTGCAATAACAGGATGAATAGTGGAGCAATTGTCTTAAAATTGCCTCCGCTTTCCCCTCTCTCACTCTTGCTTTGAATCCAGTGCCTCTTCCTTTTTTATGTGTACATTTATGTGTGTTCTTGAAAAGTCATTCCATCAGTAATCCAGGGCTGATGGCTACTGTGAGTGGATGCTGTGACAATATGCTGTTCTTGATTGCAATGAAAGCTAAAAAGTTTCATTCATTTACTGTTCATTTTAATTTTTTCTCCAGAAACATTTCAGAAAATTCTTTAATAAAGTATGATAAGCCATGAACCAATAAATAACACATACACAAACAATACTAATATATATATATATATTATAGAAATATTGTGTGTGTGTGTTTATGTATGCATTCAATTAATCAAAAGTCACAGTGAATATTTTAATAATGTTACAAAAGATGTAAATTTCAAATAAATGCTGTTTTTTCTATTCATCAAAAAACTGTGAAAAAATTATGTCATGAAAAAACGTATCTCAGTTTCCACCCAAAATAATAAGAAATGCATCAAATCAGCAATAATGATTATAGAATGATTTCAGCATATTAGAACGATACTGAAGACTGGAGTAATGATGCTGACTTTTTTTTTTTTTTACCATTTGTTTACCCAGCAGTTTTACCATTTCAGGAATAAATTACATTGTAAAATGCATTAAAAAGAAAACAGTTATTTTACATTGTAATATTATTTCCCAATATCACCACTTTACTGTATTTTCGATCAAATAAATGAGCATAATAGACTTAGTAGTAGTGTGTATGTACACTGATGACAGTTCTCTTCATAAATGTGTCTCCTTTTCAGGCCATAAACCTTCAGCATCTGTCATATAAAAGGGAAAAAAATATTCTCCTGGGATATAATTTAATACTTATGACTTCTGATACAATTAAGAATTGCAGGAATATTCCCTCTGTGTCTCTTTGAGTGAGGTAATACGATTTACGGAACATTGGAGGGGGGGAAAACTAATTTTGAAGATCACTTTGTAATTGGGGTGGAGGAAATGAAGATTCCAAGAGCAGGAAAACAAATTACCTTGTTACACGATGATTCACCGAGCAAGAATTTGAAATTGGTGTCCGTCCAGCCACCTGCCAGACAGGCTGCAATTTATATAACAATGTGAGTACCTGAGCTGTCTTTTCCATATCTAAAGGTTGGCGGAACTAAAACTAATCACACAGAAGCATCTGTGCTGAAAATCGACGTGAGACCTCTCATTGAAGTCAGCACTGCAATCCAAATGTACCTGCCTGCTTGCAGAACTTCAAATTGCTTCCTTTACTTCTCTTCCTCTCGATCTTGGCCACTCTTTCTAGCTGTCTGTCTTCCTTTTTTTTCCCACTCACTCATTTTCAACACATTTCACCGCTAATGCTGTATCTCCTTACGCTTACTTCTTCCTTCCTGTCGATGAGTTGCTCATGGTTACTCAAGTGCTGCCAAACTGCCTTCAAAGTCCGACAACATCAAGAAATCAATGTATTTTTTTTTCCTAACTGCAAATAAACATTGATCTACAATAAGGAACAACGTTAAAAACAGTCATTAAATACCGTGCCACCACCTGGCACGCAGCATTGGCAAGAGCTACTCTCATTATGCGTTCACTTCATTCCAAGTGATTACAGGAGTATCATTTATTTGATTTCTGAGGAAGCTTAACATAGGAATATGGTGAAATTAAAACGGACATTTTGGTGAATGATGCTACACACGTTCTCTACTTTCTGAAAACTCTCCTGTAATTAGTTCAGCCTGGCATTCTTGAGGATGCTCTGACATCCAAGCTGTGCAAATGTGACATAAGAGTGTGGCAGTTCATTTAAAGTCCTCTCAGTGTAGACAAGCGCTCTCAAGACTGTAGCTCACTTTGTCTTTTGCAAAGGTCACTGCAACATAACTAACCAAGGATTATAGACATACAGTAACTAGAAAAGTTGTCATCGATAGGTGTATTCATAGTAGGGGTTGAATGACTTCAGAATTTTTAAAGCAGACATTTATGTCATGAAAGAGTTTGCCTCGACCAGTCGCTGATGATGTCATTAATGAACACATAAGCCTGAACCTCGAGCTGAGACTCAAACGGTTGCGTTGTGCACAGCTATGGCATATGACACAGCACTATTTATTTCATAACAGTCTATTTATTTTGGGTCGTTATATTTCTCACAGATGTCTGCTCGCTCTAAATCAGATATAAAGTAGCACAGTAAACGTATAAATCTATATGAATGGATTTTAGTGTGAGAGAGAGCGATTGCATGTTAATTGTACTTGAAAGCATCTCTCTATTAACAGTGGAGCTGTATGTTTTAGTTACTGTAACAATGTTCAGGGAAGAAGGAGGCGGGAACCGGCGAACAATCAAATAAACTTTATTAAAACAAAACAAACAAACCAAAATACCGCCAGCAGCCCCTCGCGGACGACTGCTGGCTACCGAAAATAAACATGACGACTGCTGGCTACCGAAAATAAACATAACGAACTGCCAGCAGCCCCTCGCGGACGACTGCTGGCTAAAATAAAATACAAAAACGAAAACACAGGCCTGTTCCTCTGTCGATCATCAACGTCGTCGCTCCTCCTTTATGCTTCCGCTCCTCCGTGAGAGATGCGAGACCGGTGTGCTTCACTGGTGTTGCTCATTAGCAATCGCACCACCGGCCTCGCGCCGTTCTCTCACGTCCCTCGGCCGTCCTGTTCGCCACAGTTACTAAGTAATATATGCTAGAACTTTTCAGTTTCTAAGCTATTTTATGATAAATCACAGAAGTTTCCAATTTATTTCTGCGCAACTGAAGGATTCTGTGTGCGCGCGGTTTTCACGTGATCTGTGCGCTACTGTCTGTAGTAATAGTTTAGAAAGACGATTAACTTACCTGTACAATAAACTATGTAAAACGAGCATTCACGCGATCAATTTTGAGCATCCATATGGTATACTCAAATATATCTTGTGGAGTATGAATTTATTTGTCATTTTAACTGAAACAGAGTGTAAAAGTGGACTTCAAAGATTTATTTTCCTGTTTTACTTCCCCTCTCTCTTACAGCAAAATCTCTTCTCTTATGATGTTTACTGGTGCAAAGGCGGGACAACCTGTTACTCACATGAGATCGACCAATAGCAAACCACAACTATCCAACCATCCAATCATTCCCAATGGACAAAATCAAATCCCCCCTGTTTTTCTTGATCAAGAAGCCGTTTCTCTCAGACATGCGTCCCAATAACTTCTCTTTCATGCCAACCACAAACACTTCAATTGAATTGAATCGAACATTGGCCATCGGCCATTCTGCTCTTTAAGATATCAGCATCAGCTATCAAAAAAATCAATATCCGTCGACCACTATTCAACTTATTCAGCTATTCGCCACAGCTCACATACACTGCCAAGACTAATAATTTCACTGTCAAGACTAGTGTATGTCACTGTCAGCAATTACATACATAATAGCCATAACAGTTTCCCGCTCGACTTTTTAATGGGATTTAGCCCGTAGAAAAAGTGTTTGCTTTATCAGTTTATTGCGGGGTTTTTTTCACCTGCGAGAAAACGGCCTTGTTAAACAAAATGTAATAGCTTTTTGCTCCAGATTGCGTATATATGCACTCATTTGCACTCACAGTAAGCGATCGTCTGCTATGATCAATCCAGACATGTCTGCTCCATCAGCGCTGACCACATAAGTTAATAATGTCCGACTGGCCTGAGTGATGGAGGGTATTAGACGTGTTTGGGAGAGCCTGGCCAGTAACACAAACACTGGAGGGACTCGCCGCAGAGCTTCTATATGCAGCACCATCTGGTGAACGCCAGAACAGGTGCAGCCATGCGTCCTGTAGTGAGTTAATGACTTATCGCAGGCAGGATCCAGACTGAGATTCTAATCTACGCCACATGGCGGATCTGTCTCCGCTCAGACAACAGGGTCACTTTGTGATGTCATTACGGGGTCTACTGTGGACTACCTCACACTGAGAGTTGCGGTTCTGCTTCCCTCAACTTTAACGTCACAGATGCTCCGAGAACAAATCATCCTAAGAGACTTTTAAATGCTCAAGCAGGACAAATATTTCGGTTATTAGGAGAAATGCCAAGCGTAGAAGTCCATTAACTTCAAGATGAAGTAAGAGGATGTGGGAGAGTGTGAAACCGCAGCTTGGGAATTATTTGCATGAAGTTAAAGGATATTAGCATTTTGTTTTCTCAAGTTTCCAAACAAACTTGTGTATGCTAATTTCCAGGCCTGTTTATAGAATATGCTTTTATGGAGGGTTTGTGTACCCTCCATGCTAACAAGAAAAATCAATGGCGAGCAAACGCAGCCAGGAAAACAGCCTTTTCAGAGGAAGAACACTTAAACGGCCCTCAGAAAGAACTTGAGATTCGAGGCATTTATGTGGCAATTGAAACAAGTATACGAATGGACTCTTGTAGGGATTGAATAGAACACAAAGAACATATGCAACAACATATGATACAGTGCTCAATATGTAAAGGAGGTTGTGATGCAACAAACTATTAACAGGTGTGTTTCATTAATTACATTTAATTCTATAATATTTTTGAATTGCGTTCCAGTAAATTTGCATGAAGAAGCTCATGTCCAATCTGTTCAGTTCTGGCATCTAATCAGATGTTGTGCCTTAAGAGTCCTTGAGAGAAGTGTTTGGGTGCCGGGCTTCTGTGTAATAAAGCTTTTTATTTATTATCAACAATAAAAAAAAAATGTCCGGAATTATAAAAAAGAAGAAATCTGTTAAAAATCATTCTTTTTTTAATTTAAATTACTTTACGACTTTTCGGAATTTTAGTGCTGTAGCCATCAAGTATGAATACTAAATTACATTCCTTGCACCTATACTCAACTTTTTCAAAAAGTTTTCTAAATATATTTGTCTATTATTATTATTATTATTATTTTTTAAATATTTTTGATTCATGAATTTCAAGATGTTTTCTACAGGTTACATCCATTCAATCTAAACAAAATGTACCTTTTCATAAAATGGTCAAAATATGTATGTATGTATGTATGTGAGTGAGTGAGTGAGTGAATGAGTGAGTGAGTGAGTAAGTAAGTAAGTAAGTAAGTAAATAAATAATAAAATAAAATATTATCTTTGTTAGTCTTAGTCTTATCTTAGTAAGTCAAAGTCCAAATCACAGTCTTTGCTGTCCCAACTTAAGTGATATAAGCAGAGTAGAACATTATATAGAAACTGTGTCTATTCCTTGTTTAGTGAGGCCAAACAATAAATGTAGTGTAGGATCTAGCAAAAATCTTATTTTTATTAAATCAGAAAATCTAAATATCAGTGAACAAAAACAATTTCTAAAGCTAGGTCTTCTAAACATTAGATCGCTCACACCTAAGGCGGTTATTGTAAATGAAACGGTCACAGATAATAGTTTCGATGTACTTTGCCTTACTGAAACCTGGCTTAAACCAAATGATTATTTCGGTCTAAATGAGTCTACTCCGCCAGGATACTGTTATAAGCATGAGCCCCGTCTGATCGGTCGTGGCGGCGGTGTTGCAAAAATCTATAGAGATATCCTTAATGTTACTCAGAAAACAGGTCACAGGTTTAATTCGTTTGAAGTACTTGTGCTAAATGTTACGCTCTCAGATTTAAGAAACAAATCCCTATTATCTCTAGCCTTGGCTACTGTATATAGACCTCCAGGGCCATATGTTGATTTCCTTAAAGAGTTTGCAGACTTTCTCTCAGATCTATTGGTCAATGTCGATAAAGCAATAATTGTTGGAGACTTTAACATACACGTAGATAACATAAATGATGCGTTAGGGGCTGCGTTTACAGATTTATTAAACTCCTTTGGGGTCACGCAAAACGTCAGTGGTCCCACTCATCGTCTAAATCATACACTAGATTTAATTATATCATATGGAACCAATCCAACTGATATAAATATTATACCGCAGAGTGACGATCTCACTGATCATTACATGGTAACTTGCATAATACGTACTGATGAAATGTTGCGCCACGTCATCGACCAGGCAGAACAATCCTTCCATCCACTATAGATAGATTCTCAAATAGCTTACCTGATCTATCTCAGCTGCTCAGTGAACCCAAACAAACAGATGAACTAGAGGAAATGACTAGCAGTTTGAGCACCATTTTGTTGCACCAATTAGATTAAAAAAGGTTAGAGAGAAAACTAAAGCACCATGGTACAACAGTGCTACGCATGCTATCAAGAGAGAAACTCGTAACTTAGAGCGTAAATGGAAACAAACTAATTTAGAGGTCTTTAGAATCGCGTGGAAAGACAGTATGTCACGTTATAAAAAGGCTCTAAAAGCAGCCAGGGCTGATCATCTCCGCAAAATAATAGAAAATAACCAAAATAATCCAAGGTTTTTATTTGACACCGTGGCTAGACTAACAAATAAACAGACATCACCAGAGCAAAATATTCCATTACAATATAGTAGTAATGATTTTATGAATTACTTCGATGAGAAAATAGAAAGCATCCGAAAAACAATTGTAAATGTACAATCCTCTATGGTGTCTTATGATTCAGCCTCAATTATCGCCTCTCAAGAACAACTACACCGCTTTACAACTATAGGACAGGAAGAGCTAAATAAACTTATCATTGCATCTAAACCAACAACATGTTTATTAGATCCAATACCCACTAAACTACTGAAAGAAGTGTTACCTGTCGTGGAAGAGCCTCTTCTTAATATTATTAACTCGTCTTTATTTTTAGATCATGTTCCGAAAATATTCAAGCTGGCAGTTATAAAACCTCTCATTAAGAAACCACAATTAGATCCAAATAACCTAGCAAATTACAGACCCATCTCAAATCTTCCATTTATGTCTAAAATACTAGAAAAAGTTGTGTCCGCTCAACTGTGCTCTTTCTTGCAAGAAAATGATATCTATGAAAAATTTCAGTCGGGATTCAGATCACATCATAGCACAGAAACTGCGCTACTTAAAATTACAAATGATTTACTTTTAGCTTCAGACCAAGGCTGTATCTCAATACTAGTTCTACTCGATATTAGCGCTGCGTTCAACGCTATAGATCATAAAATACTCTTGGATCGACTACAAAACTACACTGGTGTTCAGGGACAGGCATTAAGCTGGTTTAGATCGTACTTATCAGACCGTTACCATTTTGTCTGTTTAAATGGGGAAAAATCGAAGATAACGTCAGTAGACTATGGAGTGCCGCAAGGATCTGTGCTAGGCCCTCTGCTATTCTCAATATGCATGCTGCCACTGGGTAATATTATAAGAAAACATGGAATTAATTTCCACTGTTATGCTGATGACACTCAATTATACATTTCATCACGACCAGATGAAAACACTAACTTATCTAACTTGACAGAGTGTCTAAATGATATAAAATGCTGGATGACGTGTAATTTCCTGCTATTAAATTCAGATAAAATAGAGGTGTTACTTATTGGTCCAAAAAACTACCCACAAAATCCCTTACAATACAACTTTAATTTAGAAGGATGTCCTGTTACTTTATCCACTACAGTGAAAGACCTGGGTGTTATACTAGACCGCAACTTGACTTTCGAAAATCATATTTCATATGTTACAAGAACAGCCTTTTTCCACCTTAGAAACATTGCTAAGCTACGTAACATGATATCTGTTTCTGATTCAGAAAAGTTACTTCATGCAATCATGACCTTGAGACTAGATTACTGTAATGCTTTATTAGCTGGTTGTCCTGCATCCTCAATAAACAAGCTACAGTTAGTGCAAAATGCAGCCGCTAGAGTTCTTACTAGATCAAGAAAATATGATCATATAACACCTATTTTATCATCTCTACACTGGTTACCTATTAAGTTCCGTATCAATTACAAAGTATTACTGCTGACCTATAAAGCCCTAAATGGTATAGCTCCGGTGTATTTAATGGACCTTCTATCGCCCTACAATCCATCGCGTTCTTTAAGATCACTAAATTCGAGGCTTCTGGTCATACCTAGGACATCTATGTCCACTAAAGGAGGGAGGGCGTTCTCACATTTAGCTCCTAAACTCTGGAATAGCCTTCCTGATATTGTTCGAGACTCAGACTCACTGTCCCAGTTTAAAACTAGATTAAAGACGCATCTCTTTAACCAAGCATTCACTTAAAGCTTACCTATTATACTACTGCTGAATCAGTTCGAATGCATTAATATTATGAACATCAGCTATGCTAATTACTTCCCATCTGCCTTTCCAACCCGGTCTCACGGGAATTCGTACGAATTCTACGAGGTGGCTAATTCATACGAATTCATACGACCTCAATCGTACGAATTAGTACGATTTGGGCTAAAACGTACATATTTGACGATTTGGCCAATTCGTATGAATTGGTACGAATGACCTATCCCTGACCCCGCCCCTAAACCTACCCGTCACGTGGGTTTAGACAAATCGTACGAATTCGTACGAGTTAGCCACTTTTTAATCACTCGTGCGAATTCGTACGAATTGGTCGTGAGATAGCGTTGGCCTTTCTGCTGTTATCTCGGGACGTTAGTCCCGAGGTAAATAGCGTCCGTCAGCTCCAGACTGGATCCAGCCTCTCACGGAGACTTCAGATGCCCCAACACCTGCGATGAGACGACTCAACGCCTGTGAAGAGACGACTCGACGCCTGTGAAGAGACGACTCAACGCCGGCGATATGTTATGCCCTAAATTAATACATGATTAACTGACTGTATTTTTCAATGTACATTTCAGAAATGCACTTTCTGTAAAGCTGCTTTGAGACAATGTGTATTGTGAAAAGCGCTATACAAATAAAATTGAATTGAATTGAATTGAATCTTTAACCATTACACATGTCAAAAGGTGTTCTATCTGCTTTATAGTGACAACAAAATGACGTCCTGCTGTTTATGACCACACTGACATTTTTATATTATGTGTGTATATATATATATATATATATATATATATAATTTGTTTTAATTACTTCACAGCTACTCTATTCTATTTTATTCTATTCTATTATATTCTATTCTATCTCTGAACAGTTAACCTGGGTATTTTTTATGTCAGCCTTACAAAAAGGAATCTAGTATAAAAAAAATGTATTTATAAATAACTTAAACTCAGAAATTGCAAAGGTGTTTATCATAGAGCTGCAGTCAGGTATTGCTTGTATGAATGAAATTGTGAATGTATTTTTGAAAATGAGCACATTGTTGTTTGTTCTCTTTCCTTTGGAAATTCACTCAAAGGAAGTCATGACCGATTAAAGATTGTCATTGTGCAGAACATTGATCATTAAAACTAATTTAAAGTTTCTTGAATGGTGACTGGTGCCCCACAGTGAAAATTGGGTTGCAAATAACTCTTAAAGCTATGGTATACGATTTTGAAAATCGGTCGAGAAAGCATGAATTTTTAAAAAACTCATCCCGCCCCTCCACACACACACACCCCTCCCCTCTGTTCACGCCAACGCAAGATTAGCAACACATGAAATGTTCTAAACTCCCCACCACCATTAGTATACTACTACTAGTATTGCTAAGGTTTTCAGTAATTGTTAAAAAGCTATTTATGTAACACGTCACACCATAAAAGTATAAACAAATGTTTAACGTTACCTGCTCAACAAAAAGTCAGCCGTGTCAGCGTCGGTTTTCAGTCCAAGATCTCCCTGAAGCTTCCTCCAACGATCAATGTTGGACCCTATATTTATTCTACTTTGAGTCCGGCGTTCTTCACATTTTTTTTTATTTTTTATCTCTGCTTCCACTACAGACTTTCTCTTTCTTCCAAACTTTACACTAGGGGCAAGCAGGGGCCGCTTGCTGCTGTCTTTTATTTTTGATCCATTTTTTTATCTGATGCTACTTGGCTAGCTACCATAAACTGTCAGCTGCTTTTTCACGCAATTTCATGTCGCAGGAGGGGGGCGGGGTCGGGTGCGGTGGGGTGGCGACGCGAGCCCCAGGTGGAGTTTCAAGTGGAGCTGGTGATTGGATGAGAGCAGTTGACCAATGTAAGCTGTCCGGCCGGACAGCTTACATTGGTCAACTTCTCTGTGGCTGTACAGCCAATAGAGTGAATGGATTTTTTTTTCCTTTTTTTTTTCTATTCCTATTGTTAGGATTGTACTATATAACCATAACCAGCATCTAAATGAGGATATTAATAATGAACAATCTTTGAAATCGTATGCCCTAGCTTTAATTGGAGTTTGTTAAGAGATAAACATTGGAAGGGTAAAATAAACATAGAAATAGTCCCAGTAAGTAAAAGCTTTATTTGTATGCACTTTATTTTTCTTCTTCTTCTTCAGACATCTCTTGTTTCATACTGTCCCCTTCACACAAATCCCCCTCCCCCTCCCCCTCATCTCATTTATTCTCCTCTCCGGCTCTATCTGCTCCCTTTTCTATTTTATGTAATCTTGGGAAAGGTGTCAGCATCTGTCGTCAGGCAGTGTTGCCAGCCGACATCTGACACGGCCCCAGGAACATAGTCAATAAAGCTATCTAATTGAGTGCCACTGGCTGCTGTTTATTGACAAAATAAGACCTGGGAATTAGGTGCGTCTCCGCCGCGTGCCCCATGCAGCCACCTTTCCAGCTTCCTGACAGTTGTCCACTTTCAATCCATCAAAAGCCCATACCGGTTCTCCAGGTCTCAAAGGACAATCATCTAGCTACAACTGAAATAAACACACACTTATTTATTTTTTTACTTACAGCATGCTAAAGCCAAACTTTTACAGTCCAGAAAATACGCCCAATTGAAACATGTCAATTTCACAAAAGCTCCCATATATCGCAAAAAAGATTTTACGCTCACATAAGGTGTTTTTTCAGGCAATTCGAAAAAGGAATGTTTCGCAAAACTGTGCATTTACAGGTCACCTGACGTAGATGGCGCGGTATGTTTGGACAGAAGATGAGACAGAGTTCTTCATTAAACTCATAAAATACTAAGGAATTACGGGAATACTGGATTCTGAACCACAAAGAAATGCCACAATTTATCAAGACCTTGAAGCAGATATGAGGGAGAAACATCCAACACTTGGATAGCACGCCTACTTCTCCTTCCATTAAAAATTATAGCTAGTGCAGTGGCTGCGATATACATAAACCTAACAACATCCATTACCATGATTTTTGCAATGACTTAACGCTAGAGAAAAAAAAGGACGTTTTAGTCACATAACGTTGGTTAATGGAAACAACAATATTTTTTATCAACACTCAGAAACTATCGCAAAAGTTTTGTACAAATATGTAATGGAAATCCGGCTACTTATAAGGTTCTATTTCAGTTAGTATGCTGCCTTACTAGGTGACTCCCTAGGTTTGGGAAGAGAGCCATTGAGTGAGAGTGAGTAAGTGAATGTCTCTTTCTGTTTTCATGTATGTGGACTGGCCCTCATTTCCTGCTGACTTGACAGCTAAGCAGCTCTTCAGAACCAGAGGCAACATTGCATCCTCTCCCAGAGTTGTGGCAGCTAATTGATTAACACTGCCACTTATAAACACAATCCCGGCATGCCGGAAGTGATAAGATTCCCTTGGCTCCATCTCACAGCACCTGCCTAATGAGGGGACAAGCAAAACCACGGCCCAAACGAGGACAAGACGAGACGAGACGGCACTATCCCCTATCTGTCACCCTGGAAGGCTCTTATCAGCTCTCTTTTATTATCCCAAATTAACTTGAATCCTGAGATAAGCAGAGGAGGTTCACATCTGCATTAGCACTGTTAATTGACTGTTATCACCTCACTGGAGTTGAGGAACAAAGCAGTAGAGGAGCAAAAATATCCTCTTTTTGCCCCTTTAACTCTGCACTGCTCTGCTGTTTTATCACTCTTTTCACTTCTCCACCCCTGTCTTCTTCCTGGCTCTTCATGCAGAGGGCAGTCAGAGATGGCAGGAATGATTGGGAATGGTCTTGGCGACAGGAAGACGACGTGGTAGCCATGTGAGCGTTGTGACAGTGATGTACGAGCGAGTCTAGCTTCTGATAATTCGTCACTCACAGACACAGAGAGCTCCATTAATCAAACGCAGCACAGCAAGCTGCCGTCTACACTAAATACCCTCAGAATAGAGGTTTGAAGTTTTTGCAGACACCTGTGATGGCATAGATTAGGGTCTTTGATGAAACAAATGTAATTTTGCTAGCTGAGCACAGAGGCCTCGGTTTAAGGTTAGTGGTAAGTGATTACAGGAGAATAATAGCTATACATATTACCCCTATACCTAAACTCACTACTTCAAACCTATGTGCCCTCCAGAAGCTGGCGTTCTGCAAGTGAACGGCGCCTTGTGGTGTCATCCCAAAGAGGCACAACATCTCTTTCATGGACCTTTACCTTGACTGTTCCAAACTGGTGGAATGACCTGGTACCTGGTCGCTTTGGTACATATCTCAAATCATCCTTGATATTTGCAAAACAGTAAGTGCATTTCTCAAAACAATTCGTACAAATAGCAAAACACCATGGATTACCTGCAAAAGCCAGTCTCTTGCTCAAAATCCTTAGTTTTCTCAAAAGTCCTTATCTCTCAAAAGTAAATATAGTAAATATCAAAAGTGTCAATGAACATGTCAGTGCCATCAGAATGGCAAGTCCTTGTGTCTTGTGTATGGAAAAGAGTCAAATTGCTTAGTCATGTTGTCAATATAACAGTGTACTCTGGAGGGATGTTCTGATGTAAACTATGGGTAAAGTTTTGATGACAATTATTGTAAATTGCAGGTTACACCTTAATGTATGTGGGAGATTGATTGCGAGAGACTCGACAAGATTCAGATTGTACTGAAATTTGTTGACAGACCATGTAATTGCGATACAGAAAGGAAAAGACAGCACTGCATAGCACAAAAGAAAAAAATAAAGTAGAAATGTGAACAGGACAGATTTAGAAAAAAAAAATTCTAATTGACATATGAAAAGTCTAATGGATGTATATACAGTTTTTCCTCAATCGATTTGGTACATTTCTCCAAACTCAGATAACTGCTCTCAAAACCGTTAACACAGCAAACTAAACACTCTTATGTTGGTGAAACAGTTAAGTTTTCACTGCACAATGAAACACAGCATTTTATTCTAATGCATTTATTAAAATTCAATATTAACACCAAAATTAAAAGTGTGTTATCTGTTGATTTGATAAATTCAGCTGAAGATACACAAAAGAAATAAATGCAAATACATGTTTTTCATTAAGTTCTTTAATGAGTCCAGGTGTATAACAATGAGTTGTCACCCCACAAAAAAAAAATAAAAAAAAAAATAAATTCATTGAATCAATTTATTGATCATGCCTCTCAATTACATCTGGCCAGAGAATTTCATCAACATCACAGCAAATGTCTTCACGAGTCATGCATCGTGGGAAAAAATGCCTTGAATGCTGTATCCATCCTTGACATGCTTGTGCCCCAATATCTCCACAGGCCTCTTCCATCGCTTGAAGACAACTTACTTGGTTGTAAGGGTTGCGGTCATGTACTTTCCATCTCCAAGAGGAGAAGAATTCCTCAATTGGATTCAGGAAAGGAGAATATGGTGGAAGGAACACCATCCTGAAACGTGGGTGATTCTGAAACCACTCTCGCACTAGTGCTGAATGGTGGAATTGGACATTGTCCCAAACTACAAAAATTCTGCACCATTTGCTCCTGATCACCCGGCGGGAAGAGGATTTCATTTAGGAGATTATATATAAAAAAAAAAAAAAAAAAAAAAAAAAGAAGTAGGAGCCTTGCTGTGTTGTATGGTCCCAAGACAGCATTGTGTGCCACAACACCAGTTGTAGAAATTGTGGCAGAGAGAGTGATGTTGCCTCCTCTTTGTCCAGGGACATTGACTGTAGCACGGCGGCCGATCACATTTCTCCCACTTCTCCTTTTTTGTGAAGATTGGGGCCTGCTTCATCAATATACAGGTACTCATGAGTTGCACTGCTATCCAACTCAAAGATTCTCTAGAGTAAAACGAACACAAGGTACAATACAGTAAGTTAGTGTTTTACAGTAATGGCATTGATTTCAGTCAATACTACTGTGAAACTGTTGCTGAAGTTTGAGTTCACACTTTGACGCAGCAGTATACATAGATATGCCTAAATCTTTTCACTTACAGTAGCATGGAATAGTTTGACAATACTTACAATTCAGAAAGAAATATATATCTTTGTTTTGACAAAAGTGCAGTAATTGGGTTGCACATACTTGAACAAACTGGAATCGCAAATCTTTCACTCTAACGGAGTTCCTCTCAAAGGGCACTTTGTATACTTGCTTCATTTGGATAAAATTTCTCCTTAGAACACAATCAATTGTGGAGAGACTGCATTAGTGGATATTGTGGAACAGTTGATTGTCCTGTGTTATCCTTTTGTAGCAAGTGGCTCAATTTCAGCGATATAGGATGGGCTGCGCTCTCCAATACATAGCTCTAATAAATAACGACTACGCCACCCCAGCATTTAACCAGCTGGGAAAAACCCATAAAAGGGCACACAAGTTCATTCTCCTTCCCACAATCGCAACACACTGAGCCGTGAATACAGAAAAGGTCTCTTTATTCAATAATCATAAATAGTTTAAAATACCACTAAGGTCTGTAAAATAGTTGATATGGAAGGCAAGGCCACTGATTTATATTTGAGCTAATTTGTATATGAGCAACTAGGTCCAACAATGGAACAAATGTAGGCTCTCGTCATGGAGCTGGGGTGCACCATTAGCTGGGCAGGCTGAGCGGTGAGCTACGAATCAGCCCGCAATAAGTACACCGTGCCCAAAACTTCCAAAGCACACACATTCCAGTGAAATCCAGTGCAAGAAAAATTACTCTTAAAAAGGAGTTTCCATTCACCATGCACAGGATGGCTAGCCTGCCCACTTTTGGGTCACCCCTGCTCCTAGAAAAGAAAGAAAACCAATTGATACAGAAAACAGCATTGTTAAGGTTACCAGCCCAAAAACAATTAACACAAAATAAACACACGAAAAGAATGTACCGTCACTTAATACAATAAAGACAAAAGAACACACAAAAATGAATAATTACTCTTCCAAAAAAAATAAATAAGAAAAACAAACCGCAACAAAAACACCCCTAAGCAAAACAGCAGCGTCAAGGCTAATCAGTGTTGAGATCAAACGCCCACTTTCACAGCCTAAAATACACAAGGAACGGAGTTAAAACCACACTTTTAACGTTACTTCAAAGTGCACATAAAGACATGAGTGGGTTTACATCCCGATCAGCGGGACTTCCGTTCAAATATCCAGCAGACCATTCTCTCATACCATTTACTACACAGAGAAAATCACACGTCATACATGCGCAAAATAAACGCAGTCCCACACTCGAAGATACACAATACAATGGACCTACCAAGCAGAAGGGCAGTCACTCACAGCACGCCGTGTTCTACGTGCGATCGATCCTAAACTGCAGCAATGATGCAGAGGAAACACCCTCTCGAGCGGTACGATCAGTACCTCCGAACAGACACCAGCTGAGCAGAAAAGTCAGTAAACACAATCTAGTCGCCAAACCATAGCTATGGCAAACAAACACCCACCTCACACTCAGAGCTGTCGAGCACCGGCAACCATGATGCCCAGGTGACAATGGTGACGCAATATCCCGCCACCCTGGGGCTGCCCTTTATATACTCTAAATATGGCTCTGTAAATATACATGGGGCAGAGTCATGCTTAAAGCGCCACTTTGCTGAATTTCTTTGAGGCGGAGGGTGTTGTTCTGGACCACCATGTCAACAATGGCATGCTCTTGTTCAATTGAAAGAAGTCTTGTTCGTCCACCTGAATGTTCTCGAACTTCAATTCTGAAAAATGTTGGGACAAGCAGGAACATTTACTGTAGAAATCTAGACCGATGTCAAACAAGACTACATGGACTATCATTGTAGAAGTAGAATGATATAGTTACTTACCGGTTTTCCCTCTGAAATGTGCGGATGAGCCACTGTGGATCTGTTTATATTGGGCTGAACTCTCTGCCCAGCTTCTCTCATTGAGAGACCATGATTTATGACATGGTCAATCAGTGTGGCTCTGATTTCATTTGAAACACGTGTGTACCCTATCCTTCTACCTCTCCTCCCTCCTCTTACACCTTGCCCTCCTCTTACACCTTGCCTTACACCTCACCCTCCTCTTCCTCTCTGTCCATCTCTTCTTATATGTTCTACTCTTTCTCTTTCCACTATACCATTGCCATCCAATCTATCCATCTCTTCTCACTCTACTCCTCTCTCCTCCTCTTCCTACATCCTCAGCTCTTCTTTCTATTTCTCTTTCATCCTCAGCCCTTCTTTCTCTTTCATCCTCAGCCCTTCTTTCTCTTTCATCCTCAGCCCTTCTTTCTCTTTCATCCTCAGCCCTTCTTTCTCTTTCATCCTCAGCCCTTCTTTCTCTTTCATCCTCAGCCCTTCTTTCTCTTACATCCTCAGCCCTTCTTTCTCCTACATATTCAGCTCTTCTTGCTCCTCTCCATCTCCATCTCCTCCGCCCTCCGCCCTCCGCCCTCCGCCCTCCGCCCTCCGCCTCTAACTCTTACACCTCTTCCTCTTCCTCTTCCTCTTCCTCTTCCTCTTCCTTTTCCTTTTCCTTTTCCTTTTCCTTTTCCTTTTCCTTTTCCTTTTCCTTTTCCTTTTCCTTTTCCTTTTCCACTGCTCATTCTTTTTATTGTCTTTTCTCCTCATTCATCTTTGTTCTTCTTCTATTCCCCTTTTGTAGTTGTTGTAATTAAGACAGCTGTGTGAACAATTAGGAAATTGGCTTTTTCTGTGTTGATTGGATTATTAACTCATCAGATATCAATTTGGGGTTAATTGAGGACATAAGGTGTGCAACTGACTATTTTACAATTCATAGAGTTTTGTTTGTTGTGTTTTGAAAATGGTACAAAAATGCTTGTGATCTTTGTGAAGACCAATGAAAAAGCTGCAAAAGTTTTTCCTGGTATATTAAAGATTTGGTTGGCTGTATGAACTGCTGTGATAACGTTAGGGAATTTTGTGTAAAGTGTTTTGAGAAAATTATGCTTTTGATTTGTAATTTGTATGAAATGAAGGAGAATTTTCTATCTGTTTAGGACAATTACGAAGTGTACAGATCACTGTGTTAAATGTTTTGAGAGCAGTTACCCGAGTTTGGAGAAATGTACCAAATCGATTGAGAAAAACTGTAAATACACTTGACATATTGTGACAACTTGTTCAACCATGTTGCATGTAAAGACTTATGCTATGAACTAATGCCTAAATGTTGTGGGGGGTGAGACTATTCAACAGAGACCCATATAGCTATATAAATATAAAAATATATTTTGATCAACATGGCATAAGCAATTGATAATGTAGGAAACAGCAGAGAACTGTACATAATCATTTGCATGGATATACAAAGCATTTTTAACTTGTTCAAAGAAATGATAAACTGCTTTTTTGATGTGCACAAGGGACACAATGATGTGAAGATTGAACAGGTAGTTTTGAGAATTTCAATTCTGATCTGAGAAATGTACCAAAGCGACTGAGAAAAACTGTAATATCATTGTACTGGTAATTCCATATTAGGTCATATTTCATGCAACCAGCTCTAGGGTCGTCTTCTGTAATTAAATGTGATAAATGATCAGTGGAATGTGTTAAGATCCAAACAAGCATATTTTGCATTTACAGTTCTGAATGCTGAATGGCATATTTTTCTGCCATATGTTCACACAACTGTCTGGTACCACAGAGAAAAACATGTTTCCAGAGTCATTATTACTGAAGTTGTGATGATATACTGTACGCAGACATGTATTGGAACATCTTGGGTGTTTCAAACTATAGGGTTGTGCACAATTCAGAACTGTGCTGAGAATGCATTTTAAATTCATTTCCACAACTGAAGGTAGCGAACCGGCTGAGGGATTAGTAAAATTAATGAAATTCATATGACTGCAATTTTTAACTAGAAAAGCCAAGGTTGTTGGCTTGCTTGAAAGTTTTGAGAAAAACTGGATGGATGGATAGATGAACTTTCTGCTGAACAACAACAACTCATTATCAGAACTCCACTAAGAACCACCCCAACTGTTTTCCCCTACACAAGATGCTGTGCTCTTTACCGTAGAGGATCATTTAGCCTTAAAGAGCGCAGGAAATTTCTTCAGAGGCCTTGGGAGTGACTCGATCAGTCTGCTTCTGTTGCTTCTGTCTCATTGAGAATGCCAGCTCATTTCTCAGCCTCGGCTCCGCGGTTGGAGCCTGTATGTCGCTCCTGGTTCATTCTTATGCATTTCCGCTGCCAAAGAGCTCGTCAGCTGTGATGAGGTAGAGCCTGAAGTATTCCTGGCCTCCATTTTTGCTCAGAAATTTCTCATGGTAGTTGGCAAATGGTGGCAGGGAGAGAAGGAGGCAGGCATGATTTGATGGGCTCCAGTCTCTGAAGAACTAAATTATACAGCGCAAATGAACAGTGACGGCCACTTGGTTTCTCTGGGGCATCTGAGTGCTCTTTTTTTGCACGAGGGGCTAGCTGAGTGAAATGCAAGGAAAACTGTAGATGTTTGGAGACAAATTAAAATCACAGTTTTCAGGGCAAGTTGCCCAACCTTTCAGCTTATACTACTCTCCACTGTGTTAAAACTTCAGTTTCTACATAAAGTATGGTTAACATTCTGGTCTCGTCCCTTCAATCACCATATGCATGGAAAATGGCTGCTGGCAACCTCTAACTGTCCAACTAGCCACAGCCTGACTCATCTGCCCATTCCCACATGCACGGTCAGACTGACTCTCCCAAGAAAAAGGAAATCAAAGGTATGCTTTAACCATCATTGTCCTTCCCAGGTTGCAAGAAATCGTCCTTGTCCTTTATAGTCAGTTCATGATTCATTTATTGTTACCAGCTTGTTTGTGTGGTATTGTTTTGATAGGCTTTATGAAATACAGAAAACTCTGAGCATGTACTATTTGTCCTTGGTTTGATGGGAAAATCATGACAATGAAGGACAGTTACTGTTGGAACTTACCGCCATTTTCCGGTGTTGTTTTGGATCAGATATCAAACTGCTGGATGTGGATTAAAGCCGTCTGCACAGGAGACAGATTCTTAACACATGCAATCTCCTGACTCACACTTAAAGCTGCCATTTTGTTCTGATTAGCAGATAAAAGCATTTCTGGAATGAGATGGAGCTTTAGATGGAACAAGAAATATCAAGCACAGGCTAGTTGAAGTGACAGAAACAGCAGCTTTTCGCTTTCCTTTTCAGTTATCAGGGCTGTGAAGACAGTTGGCCCTATATATACATCATTTTTAATATTTAAAGCTGCAATCTGTAGTTTTTCCTCTTTGTCGCCATCTCTGTTCGAAATCTGCAATTGCAGTTATTCGCGGAATTATCAACTTTATGTGGGTTGTGACTCGGCACGGCACTTCGCAAATGAATCCAATGTTTTGAGGAATGTGAGGCTGTCAGTCATCGCGCCAGTGTGAAAACTGTCGTTAAGAATCACAGATTCTACTTTTGGGAAGTATGACCAACATAATAATTTTCACTGGAAATTATCATCTGAACAAGTAAGTAACATTCACTTTTTTCCAGTACCACTGGAATTAAAAACATTATTACAAGCTTACCGTTTTGAATCGAGCTAAGGCAGCAGATAGTTTTGAACACTGGATGGTTATGTACTTGCTCAAAAAATGATTTTGGATAATTTTTAACCCGAAAAAGTTATGGACTGCAGCTTTAAATAATTGTTAATTATTTATCGATTTGTTTTCTTTATCCCTCAAATTCATTCTCTCTCCGATCACGTTTCGTTAAGTTGTGCTTGCTTTCTGCGCTGCCTGCTTAAGGAATTATTAAACTGAGTGTTTTGATCTTGATCCATCAGTCTTTGTCTTCCTGCCTGAACACAAGTGTGACACTTTATGCATTCTAGGGAATTACAAATGAATTACAAAGAACATCATTTTCTAGGTATGACTATGAAGTCATTTGCCGTCAAATTTTGCCTTATCTTGTCAACTTGTGGTGGAGGACTTTCATTTTCCATGAATCAAATGATCGCAAGCTCTCTGGTGCTTTGCGAAAAAAACCGCATTAACTTAACATGCACAGCAGATTTACTTTCACACTGTACGTAGGATTCAGAGTGAAGGTCTTTTAAACATTACGCAGCTGAGCCTACAGCGCTGGCATTTTAAAAGTAGGATTGGAGCTGCGCTGGTATTTGTACATGAGTTAACATACTAAGTAGGCACTGAGGTAGCTGAGCTGTGAATATTCATGGCTGGCTCTTTGCCATAGTGATGGTTCTAAAATCCCATTTTCTGAAGCATAATTTCATTAAGAGAGCAAATAGCTGCTCTAAAAAAAACTAAATTATTTGTAATTTCTTCTCTCTTTTTAAACTAATTTTCATTGACAGTGAAGAGACAGACTGGTGCATCTGCCACGGGCAATCACAGACGGAGAGGGGTGTACAATGGGAAACTTGCACACTTCTGTTTATGTATGTGTGATTCTACATGTTTTAGCAGCCAATCTCATCATCACAGCACAGTCTCGCGTGATTGGGCAAGGTGATGTTGACTTGAATAGGTAATCAGGCTTTAAGTGCATGTGGTGGCATGTCTGTTTTTTTTTTATTTTGTAGAACTTGACTATTCTGTGTATAATATTCTCATCTCATTTTGCATTTGGTTATCTTGTATCACACTCACTTTTCTGAGAAATAATGATCATATTGTAAAAGTTTTGTTTGGCTGCAGTTTAAAAAAAAATAGTCGGCTAGTCAAAATTATGATTTTAAGACCAAGCCGAAGACCAACGTGAAAAAAAAACAAAATTATATATATATATATATATATATATATATATATATATATAAACATACAGTATGTCATGACTATGAATGACCATGAATTGACTCCACCTTGACTCAAGATGGATGTACTGGCGGATAAAACAGCAGCTCACTTGTCAATGAATGACCCAACAATGATCAATCTTAATTTTCAAGATCCAGTGAATTCTCCATGCAAATATACCAAAAAGGGTTTTGTTTTTTTTATTTTGGGATTGGTTGTGACATTTACAGCAGTACCTTGTGTTCTGACAGACAATTTGTGTCAACACTGTTCACTCTGACTTTCAGTTTGGTGCATCAGTCGCTTTGACACTTGGGAGAGATTAGAGGGTGTTCACACAGGACGTGTTCTCCCTTTCAAACAGCTAGACGGAGCGCAACTGAACAGAACAGAGCTCTGGGGTCTTGAGACGCGTTTTTATAAGTTGAATATGTTTAACTTGATACTTGCCAAAACATGGGCCTCAGGCCAAACATATCCACCTGACACAAATATAAAAATAGCACTGATAAAATAAAGAAAAATAGCCTTTTCATTTCACGTTCATATTACTCTGACCTCAAATTGTGATGTTAAAATAAAGCTAATGTCCAGTTTAGTGAGTTTCATGAGAATGTGTGAATGTTTTGCTTCTGAATTTACTTCATATGATATCTGAAACAAGTTTGCCAGAATTTGCTTATAAGCTTACAGAGGTTTTTGACAATAACCAGCTGTGTCATTTCTCTGTCTTTAAAAACAAACCTCTTCTTCTCAGCATGAGAAGACCCCGCTAGATGAAACCAATCTCTTCTTTCTCAGTTTCCGTGACTCAAGATGGATGTACTGGCGGATAAAACAGCAGCTCACTTGTCAACTTTTGGACTCAAGGTATACCTCAATATCCAGTTCCCTGTTTCTATCATTAAATCTGTCCTGTTTTACACTCCATCTCTGCAACTTCCTCCCACAAACCTGCAGTAACTGACACAGCCAAATCCACAGTCTTCCACTTTCCTGGAGGTTCCCTGTTTTTCCATTTCTGTGCTGTAGTAGCCATTGATATTTCCCTCAGTTTGACAAGTGGGGCTGTTTTACAATTCAGACTGGATTCATTTGTGAGCTGGGCGATGACACCTTTTAATATCTGACTGGAGGTTGTGCGGGAAATGTGAAGCAGACGGCCGGGGTGAGAATTCATTACCCAACCCCTTCTCCCACCAGTGCCAGCTGCTGCTTCACACATTCCATCTTAAACCCGAAATTGAGCGCCCATCCTCTGCATATATTCCAGCCCCATTACAATGTCAGCTATCCAGTCCTGAGATGGCGCCCGCTGCTTATGCGATGTCAGTCAGTATACAACTTGCTTCAACAACTTGACCCCCATCTGCTCCCTCTTTACCTTTTTATTCCCTTCCCAGGATTCATTGCTCATGCAGAGCAAGCTCTCGGCTACATATTTATTTGCAAATAGGCTGGTGTGCAAAGCTCCCGGGTCTCGACGGAGGTGTGCACCTCCTCGACTTAAATGTCTCAGAGGCCCAAGGAGATGACACGGAAATGTAGATACTGTGATTGTCTGGTGCCCCACTGAGTGATCAGCACTGTGGGAAAGTTGTTAGACACACTGTCATTCATTTATTGTCCCAGTATCCCCCTCTTATCATGGTTCTTCCCTCTCCAATTGCCACAGTTTTTATTCAAAATGATGAGAGCTCAGATATTTAAGCATCTGTCACAAGTGATATGGCAAATCAGTGGCACATAGATGAATGAGCCATATAGATTATAATATGGACAATTTACTAGTAGGAAGAATAACACTAGAATGCATAAAGGGGGCCAATAGACAATCAATTGTTTAAATATTTCAGTATTTCTCTGTAATATGTCTTTGATTTTTTGCTGCTGAATATTTGTGTGCAAACTGATTTTTTTAGGATTCTTTGATAGATAGAAAGTTCAAAAGAACCTCTTATGTTTGAAATATAAATCTTTTGTAACATTATAAAAGTCTTTGCTGTAAATTTTTATCAATGTAATGCTTTCTTTGCTGTAAAACTCACTGACAACAAACTTTTGAACTGTAGTGTAGATTATATAAAGATAAAAATGTGTTATTACTTTTCTTTGAAGAAAGCAATAAAAATCTGTTACCCTTTTTTATGTATTTGTTATAATGTATTGTAGGGTTAAGTGTTTTTTTTTCTTTTATCACAATGCGGTTTTCACCATTTTATAAGGCCATGTGCTTAAGTGATCTGTAAAGGAGGTTTGTGATCCACATCCCATTGTGTCTTATTGCTTTAATACATATACCAAACACAAACTCATTTGCTGTGGTGATGCCAGAGCGAAACAGTAGCATATGGCCTTTGATAATGAGCAATAATATAGACACTAGGGTCATTAAAAAAGTGTGAAACAGAGTCTTTTAGTTTCATAGAGCTCAGTACGTACATGTTCTCCTAGTCTCATTACTGTTTTACATTGTTTTCTTAATGTAACAGACCCTCAATTATTATTATTTTTTTTATAGGGATAAGACCTCTTTTGACCAGTTGTGAATTTGCGCTCATTAACTATGAGTTTCCATAGTTGTTTTGAAAAGTAATCAATGGAAAAAATGGCTCAGATCCTATTGCAAAATGCACTGTTCCTTGTGAAAGCTCCAGCAAAAGTTTTTGTCTTTTTTTTTTTCAAACTTGGAGTGCAAAGACATTTTGTCCTGTTAAAAGATCTTGTTCTAAAAAAAGTAAATGTGGATGAAGAGTTTAAAAGTTCTGGTAAGTATTCTGGAGTTCTAATTGAAAAATTGTGAAGGGCAGAAAGGCTATATAGAATTTATAAGGTCTGTTGCTCACAAAAATATGTAGGCCTATATCCTATTGGGCAAGGGGGACAACTTTATAATATTTCAACAATACCACTGTGCTGTTGTTCTGAAAGTAACATTTCTAAATCTTAAAGTCATCACAAAATCAAAATAGCTGCATTTCTTCAAGCAGCATGCAGTACACCCGTTTCTTTACTAAATGAATCCGTGTTTTTGAACAAAACGATTGAGTGAATGACTGACACTATAAATGAAGCACTCATAAAGACAG
Organism: Meda fulgida; assembly: GCA_030578275.1. Classification (NCBI taxonomy): domain Eukaryota; kingdom Metazoa; phylum Chordata; class Actinopteri; order Cypriniformes; family Leuciscidae; genus Meda; species Meda fulgida. The sequence goes on along the minus strand of CM060627.1, from coordinate 6,086,028 downwards.
CCACCTACTTGTGTAACAATGTACTGTAACCTGCAGAAGAAGAAAAAAAAAGACTGACAGTCTTTCTGAAATGCACAAACACATAGCAGTAGTGCTGTTGAAAATCCCATTCATTTTCAGTATAGAGAAGGCAGACATACCTGGAGTTAAGTGATGATACCTGATATACTGTATGGTACATTTGTGATTTTTCTCTGATCAAAGTCTGGGTTATGATCTCAGAGCTGGTTGATTTTATGTCTTCTGTGGAGAAGAGAAAGTATTAGATTCTTTCTGTGCAAAAAAAAAGAGTTAGAGTTAAGAATAAAGGTGAAATATTGCAAATGAAAGATTTTAGTTTTACATCCTTCAAAATGTGTGTCATTCAAAAATGGGACAATATCAGAATTTCGATGGAAATCCTTTGAACTAAAGGGAGAGCGGCCTAAGGGTAAATGTTTTCCTTGGACTTTTTCTGATCTTGAATGTGTTATATGAGCTGAATTAATGAAAGTTAACCAATGTACTACCCAAGGCTCCTACTTTAATGTAAACCTGGATATTTTAAATTTTATATCGTGATTTTTAGGCCTGGAAATTAATAAAATTTTTAAAAGTCATAGAAATTGTATAGGGCATTATTTGTTGCTGTTGTTTTTGTATAGCTCAGCTTTCTAGATGTTGAAATATTTTAAATGTCTGTAAAAAGTATTTTCTGCAATCGTCATAAAATATTTTTAAAATCCTTTTCCAGTGCTCTTGGACAACTGAAAAAGCCATGGAAATGCACTGGTCAAAAGCAGTGAAAACCCTAACTATAGTTTTGTTAAGTTTGTTTAAAATACCTTTGGTCCTTTTGTTGCTGACTCTTTGGTTATCCTTGTGTTTCTCCATTATCGTGTAATAAAGAGCTGCAAATTGGCTTCTGCATCCTCGCTCTGAGTCTTTTGTTGCACCTGCATTATGATGCATTGCTATATTTACCGTGGAACACAAGAGCAATTATCACCCTGGCCCACACACCCCAACGAGAGGTGTTGCTCCTTATGGGTTCTCCTCCATTAATTATTTCAGTCCTCCAATTTTGGCTCTTTTCTATTAGGTAAGATTGCACAAAACAATTACGGCTGCCGGTGTTTTAATCCACTCCATGCTCTGGCCGTGTTAATTTGGTTCTCAGCATGAATTCCTCGTATTTGAAGAACTCCTTCCATTATCAGTTTCCGACACCTTTTTGGCCAAGGAATGTGGCTTAATGGTATGTTGTGATTGAGCAGTTTCTCTTGGCTCTTAAACAGTGCCAGTATGACTTCTTCAGTCCCCTTAAGCTGTTATACCACTTGTTAAAACACTGTGTACTTTTTGAGTCTATTTTTGTAAGCCGAGGACACTCTTTTCTTCTTGACCTGTCACGAATGGGCCTCTAAACCCTAATTAATGTAGGTCTTTTTTCACTTTCGATTGCACCAAACAGTAGCCTGGGAAAACCCAGACAACTTCTGGCAAATTTAGATTTGCTCTGCAAGTAGTCTGGCAAAGAGCTCATTCAAGCCCATTTCTAATCCGTCGAAATTGAGGCACCAATCAGAAACGTTGGGGCGGGCTTTACACGATGACGACAGCACAGCGACGGTGAAGCAGATTTTGTACATTACAAAGATGGATGCCGCTGTGGAACATCACTCGTTTGAATCTGCTATTGCGTCAGCAGAGCGATTAAGTGCACGCACTGAGACGAGAGAGGTATGTATCAACTCGTCTTAGTTAAGGGAATAACATAGTTTAATATGAAAATACGTTGGAGTGTTCCTTTAAGCGATTTGAACGTTTCCTTTTTGTTAAAACCCGAAGAACAACACTCGGAGATGTTTCTCCGCCGCTCTGCATGCGTCATCTCCTTCATCGCTCTGGTTGGTTTTAGGTCTATCCAATTTTCAATGCGTGTTTATACAGACTTTTTAAGGTGGCACAGACAATCCAGTAATTGGTCATAACTCCACATTGGCTGAAAATTCAGACCCATGACCAGCTTCAAGCACAAGAAACATTTGAAACATTTGAGTGAAATATTTGAATGATATGGATACACAATCTGATTTCTGAAGATTTCTGAAGCCTGAATCTTAGGCCCTCTTTACACCTAATATTAAGAAGCGTTTTGCTCGATTGGATGACACATACTTGTTTGCACCTGGCGTTTTAATCCATCTCTTTTGTCCACTTTCAATTACTTCTGTCCTGATTTCTTCGAGGGGAGGGTCTATGCGCGGGTAAATGTATGTTTTTTTTCAGAGCTTCTAATGGACAAAATAACCTCTAGAAGTAGTCGAAAGTGGATAAGCTCAAAATGTTTTAGACCCCATTTATGCCTTTATTTAGCATTGTCCACTTGCGATCTGATCGACCAAAACGCATCTTAATAACAGGTGCAATCAGGGCCATAATCACACTGAATCAACACTGAACTGACTTGAACAGCTGAACAATGACACTATTTCCTTTTAGAGCTGCTTCACAGCCAAAATGAACTCTTTTTTCAACATTGATAATTGTCCTGTTACCACTGCAAAGCTGCTTTGAAACAATCTGTATTGTATGAAGCGCTGACCTGACTTGACTTGACTTTGTGGAAGAGTGCACGTATGAGAACCATTATTGGAACTGAAATTCATGACAATAATTCGATTCCAGTATTTTTCATAAAGGGAACTCATTCGGGAAAGAAACCAATCCTCAGTAAATAACATGTATCATAACACTGGGGTTCTGGTTGGTCGCCAGTCCAAATTCACTTATACACAGCTCCCATCCACACAATCAAACACACATACATAGATAGACATACACATTTTGTGCACATTCAACACACAGACACCCTCAGTATGAATCAGTGCAAGAGTTTTGCTCTGCTGGTCACAGTTTAATGAACACTGACACCACATTGAGATGGATAGAGGCCAGGCCTACTGGTGTTTTACACATGAAACACGCTGCTGAGGGCCACGAGGAAACCCAGAAACTCCTTACCGTCCTGAAGAAACGTAATATGACTGTTGAAATATACAACTGCTTTATTGCTTAAGCACATTGAAAACTGTAAGTACTGTGACATGAGTGATGTTTGTATCAATATTTATGATACTGTCAATAGTTTCTACAGTTTAAACAGATTGCAGATTGAATTTACAATAAATAGAAGCCATTAATTTTCACTTGGCAAATGGGGAATTCTGCCACTACAACTCAGTGCGGTATATCTACCTGATAGACAGCCTGACAACGATTGTGTTAATAGAAAGGAACAACAATGCAACTTTAACATTTCACAAGCTGTGACTTTTAAATAACCATGAATGTCATTATAATTCAAACTTGACTGGAAATGCATTCCTCATGGGAACTTATAAACTGGCCTACTCAAAAATGATGGAGATGACTTAAAGCAAACCCATTAGGGTGCAAACAGACGACCCAGTTGGTCTATTGTCAGTACGTGCTCATAAAAGCCTCTGAAAGCAACTCTAATGTTAACTCCCAAATCAGAAATCAGCCGAATTGGAAGCGTTTGGGGAGCCTTGCTGTAATTTGGCCAGAATGTTTGGATGTAATAAAAGTGTGCCATTGCATAAAGGGCAACCGGAATTACTACATGGTTGTCCAGGTGGGAAATAAGGCACACAATTCAAATTTAAAACTCAGCGTGTTCGCAGAGATGAAGCTGGAAATCTGACAGTAAATCTGCCCTGCTTTGGGCCGCAGCTAGAGATCAATATGTGCAGTGGGAAGGGGGATGCTCGGGGGGAGGTGGGATTATTCAGTATGGTTGATGGCTTTTCAGCTTGGCGATGGCAAGTAATTTGTGGTGCTTCATTGTGTAACCTGCTGCCCATTAGAAATGACCGGATAACGGCTTAGATGCAGTTTAGTCCACTATGAGCGTGGTATGGTTTAATACGCAATAGACAATGTCTTTGATTGATCAAATCATTTTCAGATATCCAATATGCACAAATTTAGTGCTCAGGGACTGGGATTGGTTGGGGGCATGACTGCATTGATCTAAAAGAACATATCATTTGTATCAATTGGTGCAAGAGCCGATACTTTCCACTACTGTCTATGTAAGTCATTTGTATCCATACTTAATTTGCCCGTTGAATTATACAGCTATTTTCTCCTGTACCTCGGCTTGCATTTATTTATAAAAAATACTGCAACGAATGATGTTCTGATTCATCTGATTCCACAAATTAATACTCTTATTTTTAGTGAATCAAAATCATACGACATAGCCGGTCTAATATTATTCCAGAAAGACACAGAGTTGGTTATTTTTCTGGAATTACTGACTGATTGTTCATATGATGTGGAATTAAGGATGCATAATAACTGAAGAAAATTCTGCTTTGCCTTAAATTACAATTTAAAATATATTAAAATATTATTTGTAACATATTGTAATATTTTCTTAGTTTTTACTGTATTTTTGATCAAATAAATCCAGCTTTGGTGAGCATGATATACTTATTTTTAAAACATAAAACCAAAGTTTTGAATGGTAATTAAAAAAAAAAAGTCAAATATGTTTCCAATTGTATTTCTTTTTCCCCCAAATATTTTAAAAGAAATATTAGAGAACTGTAAACTTTAAGAGAGCCATTCAATTCTTTAATATTCCCATCCTTTCACAAGATACATCTTTGTTGTATGTTTCTTACCTTGATTGTCTAATATGTCCATTGCAGGTAAAACTTCCCAGGAAAACTTCTGTGTTGACAGACTTGCAATCAAGAGAGTTTGATTTTTATCAAGTTTATTTTCCTATTCTTGAAGCCATAACAACAGTTGTCTGTCACGTTGAAGTTGCAATATCTGACGGCATGTCACCGTTTTGTTCCTCTGTTATATTCTGCAACATCAGAGTTATGGAACATCTACAGACAAATCTAACAAGCTTTCTCACTACCCCAACTTCTTGTGTTTAGGTTCTCAGCCACAAGAGAAATAGGAGCCAAAGCTCAGCCCAGTGTGAGAAGGTCGCCCTTAGGCCAGTGTGAGACTGGCCTTGGTAATTGGCACCGGTGAATTTGAAGGTCCTGGCATGACATCCAAACCTAGAGGTGAGACTAACCCCTGTGGATCTCAGGAGTGCCCTTGAGAGGTTTTTCCTATAGTCATTATTAACCGCCTCCATGAGACTGCAAAGGCTTGGAATACTGTTAGAAATGCACTGTGTAGCCACAGCATGGTATGTTTTTAGCTCTTGTGTGATTTTAGGAACTGTTGATATACTAAGAAGCAAATTCAACCTGATTTAAGGTATGTGGTAGACTGCATGCTGGAGCGACACTTGATTATATCAATGTTTACATGGCTTCTATTTCTGCATTGCATGCTGGGTAGCTCCACCACAGACCCACAAAAGTCCTGCACAAAAATTATGTTAAGGTGGCCACGATTTACTAAAACGAGAGAACGAATGAATAAATCATGGAAACAAATGCTTAATTCATAGCCACGATTAAAAATGAGTGAACGAATTCTTAATTTGTGGGGACAAACTCCCCAAAATATAGTTTTGTCCACGTCATGTGTGTTGCTCTGTATATTTTTCACGTTCTCCATGGTCAAACATTTACATTACTGTAACACAGTTTGTTGTTATAGGAAGAAGGAGGCGGGAACCGGCGAACATTTAACAACTTCAATAATAAAATAAAACACTACAAAATGAAGGTAAAGACAGCAGCCCCTCGCGAACGACTGCTGTCAGATATAATAAGAACAACATAAGTTCAGACCTGTTCCTCTCTTTCTCTTCACTGTTGTCGCTCCTCCTTTTATGCTTCCGCTCCTCCATGAGAGATACGAGAGTGGTGCGTCGCGCAGGTGTCGCTCATTATCAATGATGCCACTGCCCTCGCGCCATTCTCTCACGGTCCTCGGCCTCATCCTGCTTGTCACAATTACATTTATGCATTTAGCATATGCTTTGATCCAAAGAGAAAAAATATCAATTTGTCAAGGAGCCAACAATATTCATAATATACAATGCCAGCTGGAACAAACTAACAAATTGGTTGTTGCTGGAATCTTGGTCAGGACATGGTGTACATTTACCCAACACTTTTATCCCAAATATTCAAGACATGTTCAGTTTGTTTGCTCCTTGGGAATCAAACGCAATGTCTGGATGCTGTTAGCACCATGCTTTACTAGTTGAGCTACAGGAACAGAAATTTAAATGTCATGCCTGCAACCAGCTTATTCCATTAAGACTTCCCAGTAAACACATCTATAACCAAGTCCCTAGTTGCACTTGTGTATACAGTTGTTTTCATTTGCACGATATCACTCAGGGATTTAAAAAAGACTCTGACATGTCTCTAGAGCTCGTGAGAGGTAGATTGTATTCATGCAAATCCATCTGTATTTGCTTTTAAGCAGAGACTTGTTGTGTCTCTACAGGGAACGTCCCACAATCAGATTTTTTTTTTTATATATATATCTCCCCTGGGGTCTGGAAAAGTCTTGCTGAATTCACTCTGCGTAGCTTCAGGTAGAGGTGTTATTAGAACCTCTTGTGAATCTCAAGTCTACTCTACCATTAGTCCTGGGGTGGAGGGAAAGCGAGGGGCCGCATCTCTTCTCATTAAGCTTGCATTTTTTTTTTTTTTCCCTATCCCACATACTCTCTCTTCACGAGTCATTATTCCCCATCTGCAGACACATAGCGGTTGCACTGTATGGGTATGGAAAGTGATCAATACAATATTGTCACCCAACACATCATTCTTCAATTGTTTGCTCAAGCCAACCGCTCTCTCTCTCTCTCTCTCTCTCTCTCTCTCTCTCTCTCTCTCTCTCTCTCTCTCTCTCTCTCTCTCTCTCTCTCTCTCTCTCTCTCTCTCTCTCTCTCTCTCTCTCTCTCTCTCTCTCTCACACACACACACACACACACACACTTCTCAGTTTCCTTTTTTCTCTACTTCCTCTATTTGCATTTGTTCACATCTCTCTTTCTTCATATTAAAGATGCCTTCGGTAGATTTACTGTATTTTTCCTTTTCACTGCCATGTTTATTCAGGGACAATATGGGAAGGAGACTGACAACTCGTAGAAAAACACATTTTTGTTTATTTGAACAAAAATACAGTAAAAATATATATTTTTCGAAAAAGAAAATTACAATTTGAAAATATTGTTTTATTAATTAATAATTAATATAATTCGTTTTTTTTTTTTACTGAAATGTATGGATTCAAGCCATCTGTATATACAAACAAAAATGTTTTTTAAATCCACACTTTGATGAAGGTACAATATTGTAACAACAAGTTTTAAAAAACAAAGGCAAATCGACAAAGGTACATTGTGCTTGTCCGTGGTACAAATCATGTCCTTTAGGGTACAAACTGGAATGGTACTGAAATTTGTTTCTTTATATTAAGGTGCAATTCTGTACCAGTAAAAGGTTCTGCCCAAGTGCCTCTTTGGTACAAAATAGATTTTATTTTATTTATTTTTTTCTGAGAGGATGCATTAATATCATTGGATCTCAAAACTCAAAACTTAAGCTAGCTTAAGATATTCAGCGGAAGTTTCATCTCTGAAATCTCTATACAAGTTTTTAACATAATCAGAGATAAATTAGCTTATTGTTGATTTGAAGTATGTTATTGAGACATTTGACAAGCAGTTGTGAGATTTTAATCTTTCTCCATTGAAGATCTGTGCTCAAAATGGCTGTTTTGTTAACTGCAACTAGCCTTGAATGAACATTGATTTAATTCACCACTACATTTTTTTCATTCACCAGGTATGTGATTGTGGACTTTGATATCGTTATTCAGCAGCTGTCTTTCATCGAAAAGTAATTCAAGGAAATATATTCCTACAGACATACAAACAGCTGGGTTTAAGCAGAATCTGCTGATCCGCAGAGCTCAGATATCATCAAGTGCAAAAATAATCGTGCAAGAATTAACTCAGTAAGTGAATTAATTCAGACCGATTGACTTTGCAAAGTGTCACAATTCCAGAATTGATGAAACCTCCATCAATGGATTGAATACTCACTTCTGAGTCACAGCCGGCCCGCAAGCCAATCACCTGAGTGCTTTTTTGCCACAGCAGGCAATTCCACAAGAGTATTCAGATCAATTTACCAGAGTAATGGCTTTGTCTGGGTTTTGTACGCATGTTTAATTTTTCACCCTCAAGCAGCAGCACTGGCCCAGATTTACAGTTTTCTGTATCTAAAGTTGGATGGAATCAGCACTGACCCTGATTCGCTCTCTCTCTTTCTATTTCTTTCTCTCAACATTTATCAGTTTTAATAAAAATTATGTCTTAGTTTGTCTGAGGAAGAGATGCTAAGATGGTAGCGGGATTCTGGCAGGATCACAGACAGAATGATAAAAGGGACTTTCTGAAAGATTACATGTAATACAAAACTGTTTGTTGCAGATGTGCAAAGTGCAACAAAATTGATTATTTGTCATTGAGAAAACTACAGTATTTTATTTTTTAAGTACACCAATGCAAAATACATTTTCATAGCTGCTGAATTTTCTCAGTTCACTCATCATGGGCAGGTGTACAGTATATCGTTTTGGTCCCTGGATATCATTTGTGTTTGCTCTTTACATGTGCACGTGGCACTAATCCACTTCAGGAAAAACATTTACATTATATTACATTTAGTCCAGTCTTGAAATTACAAGAGCTTGGACAAAGAGTTGTGTCACATACTCTGACAGGATTGGTCTGATTTAAATCATAAATTACATACATTTTCTCTTTATATTATCAATAAATACAAGGAACAACTATCAGAGGCATGTTTTTAAATTGGCTAACTGTAAAAAAAAATGAAAATATTGAACAAATGTGTGTGTGACACTATAGTTATTTAAGTTTTACTAGTTGAAAAGTGATAAATTAATAATCTAAATTATTTCTCTTTCAAGTCTGCTTCAGTGACTGGCTCAAACAAAGACAACCTGAAAACGGAGAGATTGAGAAGAGGGAGAAGCAAGTGAGGTAGTACATATCCCAAAAAATACAGGATATCATTAAAAAAAAAAAAGAAAAATGAAAATGTATGTCTATAATTCTGAATAAAAGCAATTTGTTTGAATGGTTGCCCGTGCTCCTGCATATTATAAATACTAAAACCAGCCTGACCAGCTAAGACCGACCAGCTAAGACCAACACTGACCAGCTAAGACCAGCCTGACCAGCTAAGACCAACACTGACCAGCTAAGACCAGCCTGACCAGCTAAGACCAGCCTGACCAGCTAAGACCAACACTGACCAGCTAAGACCAGCCTGACCAGCTAAGACCAACACTGACCAGCTAAGACCAACACTGACCAGCTAAGACCAGCCTGACCAGCTAAGACCAACGCTGACCAGCTTACCATGGATAAACTCTAATCTACTTCAACTATTCAAACAAAGAGATTCAGCTTGGGTTAAATATCGTCTCTCAAAGGATGAATTGGATGGGTCAATTTACAGGCAGTTAAGGAATAAATGTAAAACTGAAACTAGGAATGCCAAATCAAATTATTATAGAGACTGTTTCTCTCGCGATTTCAATAACCCGAGGCAATTCTGGAATCACTTAAATAACATTCTGAAAACAAATAAAAAAAACATTTGTGAAGCGAATATGCAAGAATAATGACACTTTAACTGATTCTTTGCAAATAGCTCATACCTTTAATCATCATGTTTCGTCTTTATGTAGTTCAAAATCTGTTTGCTCTGATGGTTTGCCATGGTCTTCTTATTCTTCTATGCCTGCTGGCTCTTTTTCATTTAAAAAGATTATGCCTACTGATGTCTTTAATGTATTACAGGACCTTAAATTAAATTGTAGTGCAGGACTAGATGAGCTGGAAGCTAAGTTTATCAAAATTGCTGCTCACATATTGATCTTTCCCATTGTAGATCTTTTTAACTTATCACTAACTACTTGTACTGTGCCACAAATTTGGAAAGCTGCAAGAGTGACACTTCTTTTCAAAGGTGGAGACCAATCGGATGTGAATAATTATCGCCCGATTTCCATCATTTGTGTAGTTGCTAAAATATTTGAGAAATTAATTTTTAATCAACTAACTGTGTACATTAATAACTACAACATCTTATCTCCACATCAATCTGGCTTTAGAGCCAATTTTTCTACTTCAACTGCTCTCGTAAAATTTACAAATGATGTCTTCTCGGGTTTTGATAAAGGTAATTTCATTGGTGCTGCTTTCATTGATCTTTCAAAAGCCTTTGATATGGTTGACCATTATCTTCTACTGGATAAGCTTTACTCTATTGGTTTGAACAAACATGCTCTGCTTTGGTTCAACTCTTATTTGCATAATAGACGTCAATGTGTTGTTTATCGGTCCAGATTCCAATCAGATTACTTGATTGTTGATAAAGGTGTTCCTCAAAGCTCAACTTTAGGCCCCTTACTTTTTTCAATCTTTATCAATGACCTGGCACAAGTTTGTTCTTATTGTGAATTAGAGCTCTATGCTGATGATACTGTTGTCTACACCTCTGATCGGGATTTGTTGCACGTTCAAAGAACTCTTCAATCTGACATTGAAGAACATGAAGAAGTCCTGCTGCATGGTGTTTTCCACGGATACAAAATCGTCGTTGAGCTTCAGGCTTTGAAATAAAGTTTTTAGATGGGTCCCTTATGCAGATTGTTGAGGAATTTAAATATTTGGGCCTCTGGCTCGACTCCAACCTTAACTTTAAGATACACATTGATAATATCATTAGGAAAGTATACGGATGTCTTAACACTCTGTAAAGATCAATTAATTGTTTTTCAATTCAAGTTAGAAAAAAATATATATTTCACAACTGGTAATACCAATTATTGATTATGCAGACATAGTTTACACTAATACCTTTGAGTCCAATTTTAAACCTATTAATGTTGTATTCAACTCTTTGTGCAGATTTATATTGAACTGTCCATTTAAAACTCACCATTGTTTTATGTACGATTCATTAAACTGGTTGCAACCTAAACAACGAAGGGACTACCACTGGATTCTATTTATCTTTAAATGGTAACTAAACACTAAATAAACTTTTTTTTAGTTAATGATCTGTAAGAATGGAGCTTCCTATATGCTGTTCATTGATCCAAGTAAATTTTTTGACATTTGGGTATAAAGTGTTTTAATTTTCAAATATATGGTGTAAAAACGAGTGCTGCCCTCTTCAGGTTAAACGCAAAGCTCCTGCAGAAGGGGTACTCTGTGACATAAAACAAGCAGGTCTATGCACTTTTTAAGGCAAGATTCTATTCTGTGGCATTTCCTTCTGACCGTCGTCAATAGCAACGCATTATAGCACAGCGCAAATCCATTTATCACAACGGACGCGCTCTCTCGTTTCATTCAAATACAACTTGCCGTCTGGCATCTCCGTGTTTGATTGTATTGAAAATGAAATCAGTTTGTTTATTGTTTACAGAGTTTGATAATATTGTTTTTATCATCTTGTCTGGATGATTGTTTTGTACGCTGTACAAAATGGATTTATAAACATGTAAGATTTAAAACATTAATGCCAACTTTTCTTCGCGGAAGCTTCACGTTTATTTCAAGTGAGTGAGATAAAATCTCAAAACAACATTTTGAAGTGTATTGCAGCGACTTTTTTTGTGCATGTTCTGCAGACAGGGTGACCATCCTCGATTAAGTTTACCTCAGGACTTTTGTAAAAGCCAAAATATGACCACACCTCAGATTCGGTACTCTTAAAAGGCTGGAAAATCAGGTGAAGTTGGGGGAGAAAAATTCCTCGACTTCAAATGACCGCTCTGTTGCAAAGCTACTTGCGTCCCTCCACTCGCTCTCCATTTTAGGGAGTCTGACAGCAGCTGTCAATCAATCCGTCACTAAGGGTCTCAGGTGCACCACCCCCCCCCCCCCCCCCCCCCCCCCCCCCCCCCCGCTAAGCCCCGCCCTCCGTTCGTCCCCTCTATGTCCGCTGGGGTCTGCCCACTTTTTCAGCATTTTTCAAATATTGCCAGTGGGTGGAGTCAGGCTCTGACCAGGGGTTTAGTTACCCTTTAAATGTGTGCATTTCAATTGTCCTGAATATCTTAAACAGCATTTTATACCCTATTGCTAAACATACTCACTGAGACACCTCCAATGTCCAACATTTTTTAAGATTCCAAGGTTACTTTCTGTAGCTGGTAGGAGAGCATTTCATTATAAACCCCTCATGACTGGAATAACCTTCCTCTTTTTTTGAGGTCTATTTCTTCAATTGGTTTATTCAAAGCATCACTTTTTTCTTTTCTTAAAACTACATGTTCTTGTAATTAGGGACCACAATGGTATTACATTTAATGATCTATGTAGAAAACATATAGTTGTATACATCTTTTCTTTTTCTGGATTTTCTTTGACAATTCTGAGTGAGATGCGACGTTATACTGCATGTTACATTTTGTATAAGGCATACTGACAAATGATGCATTACTTGTTTAATGTATTTGGCTGATTTTGGTTAATATACTTTATTAAGTGTGCTATGTTAATTGTGGGGTCAAGGGCAGGTGAGCGAGTTAATGTTTGGTATGTATGTCTGTGTCTTTCCTATGTGGATGCTGTGTGGTTGGTTTTTGTGTCTGTACATGTATAGATGCAGGACCCCCTTGAAAATGAGATGTTACATCTCAAGGGGCTATGCTGAAATAAATTCAATTCAATTCAAGACCAGCCTGACCAGCTAAGACCAGCCTGACCAGCTAACCCAGCTAAGACCAGCCTGACCAGCTAAGACCAGCCAGGCTGACCAGCTAAAACCAGCCTGACCAGCCAGGCTGAGCAGCTAAAACCAGCCTCACCAGCTAACACCAACCAGCTAAAAAAAGTGTTCAAACCCCTCTAAAATCAGCCTGATAAACTAACAATGACCAGGCTGAGAGACAAGCCAAAACCAGCCTGACCATCTTAGGCTGGTTTTAGCTGGATTTTTCAGCAGGGTTTCCTAATGACCTGCATGACTGTGGATATTGGTGGAAAACTTAGTTGCTCATCCACAGGTTCGTTTCTGTCCTTGTTGACATTAGTGTTGTGGACCCCAGTTGCACAGTGATGTTGTGGTCAACTGACGGGTCTGCAGGAATTACAAGGAGCTCCATCTTTGCAAGGTTGAGTTGAAGATGATGCTCCCACTTCCAGACGGAAATGTCTAAAGGGTGAGCAGATATACGAGCCGAAAGAGTGGAATCGTCAGGTTGAAATGACAGACAGATCTCCGTGTCATCAGCATAGCAGTGGTATGAGAAGCCATGTGACTTTATGATCATTTCCAGTGAAGTCGTGTAATAACATGCGAGTGAGTAAACAATGAGAGAATTTTCATTCTAGGGTGAATTTATCCCAAAGGCTTCAAAAGAACGGAAAATCCCAAGTTCATTCATTTTTATAAAGAGACAGACCATGGAAAATTATGTATCTTGTCTAATTTTTTTGTGCAATTCATCTCATGTACAAAGTAAAAACAACAAGATCAGAGACCAAATAGCACATGCGACCATTCAGTTTGACAGTAATGTTCAGCAGTTTACAAGAAAGATGACTTTGAGACAAACCGCTCGATCCGCCCGAGCATTAAACAGCAGACCACTTTGAGCACAGCGTGAATGTGTGCGTGTGCGCAGACGGCCGTTATAAACAAACTCAGACTGGACGCAAGCGGGCACCGCTAGACCTCTGAATCATGTCTGACTCCAGGCTGAATTGATTACAGAAGATGTCTGATTGCTGACCGTCCATCTGCTGCGGACAATCTAAATTGCAACTCCTCCGAGGGTCCCGCAGCCCCTCCTTATTCCAGTCCAGCTCTGATAAATCAAATCTCACCCCGTGATTCAGCCCTCACTCTCCTCTGCCACGCCAACACAGGAAACGACTCACAATTTCCCCAGAGATTGAATTGAAGTGATTTATGAGTGCCAGGCATCGCATGCAGGACTCGTGACTTTGTGGCGATGAATGTTTGTGAACTCACAGAAAAATAGAAAATGTTCTTTGTGGGCATGGAAATGAAAGTCAGACATATTTGAATGAGAAAGATGTATGATGTCAGTTTTTGCACACATTCTGTATATATTCATGTGTGTGCTTTATTGTAGGTTGCCTTTGAAACTTTTCAACTTCTGAAGAGTTGGGATGTTATGAAGCTGAACGGAAATCGGAGGGAAGAAAACTTGGGATGAACTTGGGATTTTCCATTCTTTTGCAATTCTCTCATAATTTTCTCACCCTCATAAAATGAGGGTATATACGCTAATATAACTTTTGAATATATGATGCAGTTACAATGAAGGACACTGGAACTTTCAAGCATATAGTGATTTATTCGACTTGTTCATTATATCCCAAGTCTTTTAAAGGCCAAAAAAAAAAAAAAAATATTTGTCTTTCTTTACTGATAATCTTCTTTCCAGTGAGCTATTAAATGCTGTGACCAATTGAGTGAATTGACCTCGAGAACTTTATTAGTCTGATTTGTGAATGAATCATTCAGACTGTTTTTGTGATCTAAATTGATGAATTTATTAAAAATAAAATACTCAAAAGAACACAATTACTTCCCTCATGAACTCACGAGAGTTAAAACTGATTTCCCCTATATATTCCCTATTAGCTAAGACAAGTCATATGGACCACATTTATGTTTATTTTATTTTTTTTTTCATTCTTTTTGGAGCAGCCCTGGTGTTTACATTTAAAAAGAGTGTCTAGGATATTCTTCAAAAAAAAAACTTTTGTATTCCTCAGAAGAAGTTCAATCAAACAGGTTTGAAACAACAAGAGGGTGAGTAAATAATGAACATTGATCCAGCAATTTTTTTCACATCAACATACACCACAAACCTGCTCACAATTCCTGTCAATATTCCCTTTGAGGTGAAAAATTACAAATGAGTTTCATACCTGCTCGAGCATGTACATGTTCATACTTTCACATACACTTTCTCTGTCACAAAGATGTCGTGCTGCTTTGAGTTGTGACAGGTGAGGAGAAGAAGTGTGACATGTCTTCCTCAGACGATCACCTCAGTTCCACTCATTAAGCATTGCTGATTGGAGGATCTGAGGGTGCTGTTGGGTATAAAGTGAGAAGACGACTCACACGTATCTGAACCAATGTGATTTCATCTGCTTGTTCAACCGTGTGTGAGGAAATATGCATTGTGGCATAAAATACTGTTTAAAACTCTATCAACATATGATTTACTCGTAGTATGCATCAATAAGGCCTACATTCAATCGCTCCAAAGTGTGACTTACAGGGGCCTGGTGCACTAAAACGCTATAATTCAAGAAAGAAAGATTGTGTGTGCAACTGATACGCCAGAAATACTGCATTTGAAAGAAAACTTTTGTGCAGTGTCAAAGGACAACCCCGCAGTCATATTCTGTGGTTGAAAGAGTGTAAGTTTGATATTGGATATTTTCCGGAGGGCCAGAAATTGTAGAGGTCCTTGATTTTAGAGTCAAGTTATTGGTTCACAATGTGAGACTGCCGACTGCAAACACATTTACCGCATGACTGTGAGCTTAAACATTTTGTAGTGTTGTCCGAATTCCATTTTATTTCCCCATAGTGCACTCTTTTATAGCAGTAATGCTATGTAATGATTTAGAGTGTTCAGCCGATGTACACTTTTAATTTATTTTTAAATTCACTCAAATCTTGCCTTCTACAGTTGCTTTCAAATATGATTTGCAGTCGTTTGCTTATTTATTTGCCTGTTTGTTGTCACCCTTGACTTCAATAATGATAAGATAGTAGTAGATTCCAAGGATGTAATGCGGTGAAATAAGAATGGATGTTTTACAGTGTTGGTGTATAACAACAGTGTCATATTTTAAAAGTGCACTTTCCTTCTATCTATCTATCTATCTATCTATCTATCTATCTATCTATCTATCTATCTATCTATCTATCTATCTATCTATCTCTGTCGGTCTGTCTGTCTGTCTGTCGTTCTGACGGTCTGTTGTTGTTAATTTTGTATAATGTTAATTAATTTAGTTTTGTTGGTTTGTTTTTTGTTTATTTGTTTAATTTATTTGTTTTGTTTATTAATTTGTTTTTTATTATTTATTTATTTGTATTTATGTTTTATTTACATTATTGTCTTCGTTAATTATATTTCTTATTTTTTAGGCCTACCAGTGGCAAAAATGCACCACGTTTGTTTGTTTGTTTGTTTGTTTGTTTGTTTCCATGTGATATGTGTAGAACTATACAGACTTCTTTTAATCTTCTAGCTTAGGAGGAAACCTGGATGTTACCTAAAGTAAAACCTCAGGTTGCACAAGTGAATGAGTCAGACAAGTATCGCACCCTTCCCCCAATGTTGTCTGTACACTTTAATCTAACATCCTTTGATAAGTGTTAAAAAATAATGATATTACCTGCAGCACAACAGAAACCATTCCTCGATTGTTGGGCGAGAGGTCAGTCCCAGGTATTTACCTTCTTCAAACAGATCTAGTGAACGCAAAGAGCCCTGGCAAGATCACTGAGGGGGTCAAAAGAGCAGGAATCCCATCATACCATGCAACAAAATCTATTTGAGACCACCATTTCTCCATGTTAAATTAAACTATCGGCACCTGCCAGGCTTATCTGTCAAACGCTCCTGACTCGCTCATCCATTGTAAACACATTGCAGAGCGATCGATCAGAACAGCTGCTACTGTAATAGTCTTCCTCCACAATTGTAAGGATGTTGGGGCTGTTTGTTGTCCGTTTAATATGGCGAGGGTTTTGGGAATATCATTTTCTGACGTCTCAAATATTGATTGCGCTTCTGTCATAGCCAGAGCAGCTGTGATGGGCTCATAAATTCTGTCTTTTTTTTTTTTTTTTCCTGCAGGTGAGATGAATTTGTGATGCTCGAGGCAGCTTGTTTTAATTACACCCTCTCTATATGCTCCAGTGAATTACAATGGCAGTTCCTTAATTACGCAATTCATCAAATCTAAATACAGAAAAGTTCAAATTAAAACAGAAATCTTGCTGCAAACCCATTTAACAGGTCAAACTGCAAAAACACATTGGCAAAAGCCTTACATTATGGAGAGCTAGAGCTACATGAAAGGACATTTGCAATTTTATTTGTGACAGTTGTGGTTTTATTTACATCTCCTCTTTTTATTTTTTTAGATGACGGTTTCAAGCTACATCATAAGCCCTAATTCACAGCTCTCAGACAGATCTGATTTGATCTTTGTGTACCAATGCAGTCAAAATATAATTTATACATAACCTCTTTTCTCTCTTTATTTTCAACTTTTCATCTTTTCCCATCTTGAAAGAAATTCTTAAAGGAAGGATGTTTGTGATAAGTTTCTGGAGGCACTCAAGTTCTCCTTTTTCAGGCCAAATTTTAAAAAAACCTTGTAACCAGTGCTTTAAGATTTTCAGGAAGTTCTAACGGGTAGGATATACACAAAAATGTAAAAAAAAAAAAATACAACTGTGTATATATAGATAATATTTGTATGTAATGCAAAATAAAAATGTATATTATTTTTTAATTATTACTGTGTTTGTTGTTGTTGTTGTATATTCATATTTAATCGGGACTTTGGAAAGGTTTTTCCTGTTTTGATTGAATGTTTTTGTCTTGTCCTTATACCTGATCATATGCCTGATGAGATACATTTATTTCCATGGAGACCTAACAACTTTGCTGCATGGCTGAAGTTGTCGCAAAAGAGGTAAATGTTAACTGTCTCCCCTTAATTCACTGGATTAGAGTGAAATTGAGGTGTGAGACCTTTTTTTTGTCTCCTTATTTTGGCTCAAATGGCCACCAGTTCAAAGGAAAAATATATCACCTCAGAGCAAAGTAAAACCTCTCTCTCTCTCTCTCTCTCTCTCTCTCTCTCTCTCTCTCTCTCTCTCTCTCTCTCTCTCTCTCTCTCTCTCTCTCTCTCTCTCTCTCTCTCTCTCTCTCTCTCTCTCTCTCTCTCTCTCTCTCTCTCTCTCTCTCTCTCTCTCTCTCTCTCTCTCATATGGTTATTGTTATTCTCATGTCCAAAGGCAAGTCATCAGCATTTTTCATTAATATGAGTAATTACTGAAAAAAGATTATGTGGCAGGCGAGCGAGGCCTTTCAAATGCCACCTCTTTTAAATAAGTCTGACAACAAAGCTCTAAAATGGCAGCGCTGTAATGATCCAATTTTAATTGCTCAGAATCAAACAGTGAGGCGCCAATTACCATTGGGTCTCATTGTTGAGGTTGTTCGGGCCTCAGCTGTGGCTGTTAAATAAAGGTGAACCAAGGCTTGCCGACTCTACATCAGGAGGCCATTTTAAATACGAGCTTGCTATGTGACACAAAAGCCCTGAAAATGAGCGTGTGGAGAGAACACGTGGTGTTGGGTTGCGAACTTCGGCGAAACGCACAAAAGGAAGTAATTTCTAAAGACCTCAGTGTGATCTGGCTCGAAGGGATAAAGCCAAAATCAGTTCCTCTCTTCCTGACCCGTTCGTGTCTGGGGATCTGAGATAGGAATGACCTCTAACTCGACAATAATACGGCGCGGGGTGTCATTCACTGGAAAAGTGGATTAATTTTCTCACAAATTGACTGTTAATTCCTCTCTTATCTCTGCCGCTGATTGGCTTAGAATGACTGCTGTGCCTCTCTGGTTCCCAGTGGCATCTAGCATGTCTCAGATGTCCTGGTGATCAGGACGTTCTGACTTTTTTTTTTTTTTTTTTTGCTGTCAGGACTGGTGCTCTTGTGCTCTCATTGGCTCTATGAGATACATTACTTCCTCCATAGTCCTGTATTTAACCTTCAGAGGGTTCTAAACACCCCGTTTCTCCTCAAGCTTATGTAATTATCCCATAACAGAACAGAAATTAAACCAACCTAATTAATTAGTCACTGTTTATGAGTTTTCGTCACAGTACCTCTTCATGTGGATGCTATAAAAGCACTGCTGCGGTTGCCATTGCCAGCACAGGGTTTGAACTCAGTCCACTGATGGTCATAAATGGAATAGTTTATTCTGAAAAAATTCTGTCATTTACTCATCCTCACATTGTTCCCCTTTGTCTATTTTTATTATTCAGTAAAAACCATGTTTCACGGATTTTCCTTGGTGCTCTTTCCTGTACAATGAAAGGGAAATCTCTTTAGATACAACAATGATGACAAAAGCATCATAAAAGTGAGCCATGCAATAGCTTTCAATTTAACTATAGACACGTGACAGTCTTGGCAGAGGGAGATTTTTTCACTGAATAATGATTATGTATAATAATGATTCAGATTGTGAGATTCATTTGTTATGCATTTATTTATTCTACACTGAAATTAAATGTTTTAGATTTTACTTTGGAACACTCAAAAATAAGTAACACGTTAAATTAAACATGAAATTAGAAGTAGAAAGACTGAAATAGCATTTACTTACTCCAATAATATTTGGTTTAATTATTTTAATACAATAATGTTGTTGTCATTTTTAAACTTTGCAGGATCAAAAAAGGTAAGTCATACAGTTTTTAAACAATTTGAGTAAATGATGGTAGAATTCTGTCTTTTTTTTAAACTAAATTTTTAAGCATTTTGCTTTCTACGTAAGGGAAATATATACCTATAATCTTCTAATGTCGTCATATTTATCTTGTACAGGCTGATTGACATGTCCAGTAGCCCAGCTTTATGACTTCATTGTTTTCCCTAATTTCACAGACTGTTAGCACATGTTGATAGACTGGTAAACATCTTTTCTCTGATTCACAAGATGAGTCTTGCAAGTGAAGAATGGAGGGAAGATGATGTGAAAGAGAGAGAGGCTGGCTTTTTTGAAAGCCTCGTCATTTATGCATGGAAAGGGTGCCTGCGAATTTTAAAGCTGAAAACATCTTGCTCTGTTACTTCCACCCAAATAAATGAGATTTGTGCCCCGTCCATTTTATCTCACACACAGTTATCCTTTAATTTAATTTAATTTTTTACTCTTGAGCGTTCAGATAAATGCGTACAGTATGCATATTAATTACACTTATTTCGTTTTTGAACACCTTTATATGGTACAGTGTCACCATATGGAAATACATTTTTCCCCTTCACTTTCTTGTTATTCAGAAATACAACATAGTGGCATCAATTGCATTATTGCAGTTATCATTTTTCATGAAATTAATAATAATAATTGGTTTGTTTGTGCATGGGTTTCACCATTTTTATCATGGTACCCATTGAATTCCCATTTTGTGCACATGTTTTTTATGTAATGCAAAATTCTAATGAAAAGACACAGTTCCCACTTGCTTTTTTTCCCTAAAAAAAAAAGCTCATTTTTTTATCAATGGAGGAAAAAAATCTTTCATCAGAACATTTATTTCCCAGATTAATTGGTGAGTAGTTAAAAACAGATTTCTCATGCTTTTATTTTTCCACTCTTGGTTTGTTTTGGAGAATTAAAAACGTAGCAAGATATTCATTTAGAATCTGGTAAAAGAAGCCATGTTGTGTTGTCACTTTTAAATAAGATTAGGTGCAAAGTGTGCACTTGCTTTGATAAGTTGTCAAGAAACTCACTAAACAGAAATGTATTTATGGCGAGCAAATTATGTTTTTTTGCTCTTATTTGGCAGGAGTTGCTCAATCTCCTTTGGCAACAAGCTTTCATCACACACTCTTAATCTCCCTCAAACTGAACTTCCAGAAGGCAGAGCAGGCAACGCAACGATAAAATTCAGTAACGGAAAGCTCTCACACTTATAGATGGGGAGTTCCTTTTCATTATTGTTTTTGCCGAGTAAAACCCTTTGGCACCTAAGCAGAATCATGCAGCCTTCACCATGCCATTCTTTTTTAAAGAAGTTCAATAAACATTGACTAATTCATATACAGTATATATGCATTGAATTAAATGTGACCTTTTGAAGTCGAAAGACTGAAATAGTGTAATCTCGGATTTGGCAAATACTAAGCAAATTGGGAAGCAATAGAGTGTCCCAAATCACTGAATGTTAAAAAAAAAAATTGTTAAGAATTTTTTCGTCTCTGTCTGGCTATTTAGCTTTAGTTGCAGACTGAATATCAAAAGACATGTAGAGTTGAAAAGCTATACCCATTCAATTTAGCTCTTCCAGAAATCTACCATTTTGTACACACATGTTTGATTCTGAAGTTTTTTTTCATGGGAGCAAAATCAGAAGCTCGCCACTTAGAGTGAACATTGGTTCTCACCTTTACCCCATCCCTTATCCTCAAAAATCCATCACTGACCCTGAACCCATGGCTGGAGTCAAACCTCTGATAGCCGCACATGAAATGAGTCTTGTAGTTAGCGCAGAAAACCCGTGGGAGGAGTACAAAGGTTGCAGTCTTTAGTGGATGTGTATAAAGTTTAAGTGAAGGGTTAGCAATGGATATAAAACTCAATGGTTTTATAGATGAGATTCTTGCCTGAAACGACAGCGGTCAAGGTACACAACAAGTTCATATCTCGACTGGATCTGACACTCACAGCAGTGATTTCCTTTCTTATTCTTGACATTGGCTACTCTTTTTTTATTAAAAAGTAAAAGTAGAGAGTGATGGATCTATCAATATATATATATATATATATATATATATGTATATATATATATATATATATATATATATATATATATATATATATATATATACATACATATATATACACACATATATATATATATATATATATATATATATATATATACATACATATATATACACACATATATATATATATATATATATATATATATATACTGTATATACTCACCAGCCACTTTATTAGGTACTCTCTTAAGAAAAATGGTTCTAAAAAGTATCAAATTAGGGTTCTTCGGCTTGTAACAATAGCAGTAACAATAACAATAACCCTTTTTGGTGCTAAATAGAACCCTTTTTATAAGGGTTCATAAATAACCATTCTTTGAAAGTGCTTTATAGAACCTTAATGGTGTTATAAATAACCTTTTCAAAAATATTTATTTTCATTACTATAAGTATATTACCTTCGTATTATTAATATTACTTTTTTATAAATTATTTATTAATAATGTTGGGGTTTTTAGCCCTCTATCTATCTACCTGGTCTTATATCTTGTTGCCTCTGTTTGGGTTTTATGCTTTAAAAAACGGCATGTTCTTGTTCATGTACTTTTATTTTTCATTGACATTGCAGATTGTAGCAAAATTGACAGTGCTCTAATATCAGTTGTTTGCTGAATACATTAATAAATAACACTTGATATTGAACACGATATAGATGTAATGAAGACCGAGTAGCAGTGAAATATCTTCACAATCCTCTATGATATCTTTACGTCCTTCATTATGTGTGTATTCTGAGCTTCTCTCTGCAGATGATGAGGTTATGGCACGGGACAGCATCTGAAATAATCAATTGAGTTTAAAGTTGCATTGTGTCTCTTCCATTTGATTATGTAAAAACAATTATGTTCATGAAGGCCAAAATTAGCAAAAATGGACAGAATAAGCCCTTTACCATGTTAAAAGAAATAATTATATAAAGTCATAGTATAGCTTTAATGTTTTTTTGTGACTGGGTATGTTTAGGCATAAAGTCATAATAAATAAAAAGAAATCTAACAATATGGATCCTAAATTCCATATCTCTGTTACTTATTTTGTGGAGAAGAGAAGATGAGTACCCTTAACTGAACAGAGATGCTCGCACTGTTAAACTAAAAGAGAAAAAGACATGATTGTTACAATTTTGTAACAAGATATAATTTATAGACATTTTAAGAAAGAAATCATTTACCTGTTGAGAGTAGGCTATGCATATGTTGAAGGCGGGAATAAAGAACGTCTCGGTTACGTATGTAACCCTCGTTCCCTGATAGAAAATACACACATGACCCGAAGGATGCATATGGAGAAAACTGGGGTGTCCAGCCGCAGGTGGAATATTTCAACCCCATGGGTGGCAAGGTGGCTTGCCAAGGGAAAGACACATGCTAGGAGGGGCTTACAGTGAGACTACACATGTGGGGGTAGCTCCGAAGAGGGACCATGCACACGGGAGGCACCTAGCCGATGCACAGGCAATAAACACTGGCGCCAGCGTCAGAAGTGCTGGAGGAACTCAGGGCCTTCGAAAAGGCTCACCTGAGGAAAATATCACACGTTTCCAGTCCGTGGAGTGGAATGGCAAGCAAGCGAAGACACCAGAGCGGGTCCAATACTAGCTGGTTGAAGCGAGTACATGAAAGGATACTGGCTCCACTCGGAGATTGTAGAATCTGGCGAATGTGTTAGGTGTCGCCCAGCCTGCAGCTCTGCAGATGTCTGTTAGCGAGGCGCCATGCGCTAGAGCCCGAGAGGATGCCACACTCCGGGTGGAGTGGGCAGTCACACCAAGGGGGCACGGTCGACCTTGCTGCTGGTATGCCAAAGTAATGGTGTCCACTATCCAGTGGGACAACCTCTGCTTGGAGAGAGCCTTTCCCTTCAGCTTCCCACCATAACAGACAAAGAGCTGGTCTGAGGTCCTGAAACACTGCGTTCTGTCTACATAAGCGCGGAGAGCGCGTACTGGACAGAGCAGTGCCAAGGCTGGGTCTGCCTCCTCCGAGGGCAGCGCTTGCAGGTTCACCACCTGGTCCCGGAAGGGAGTGGTGGGAACCTTGGGCACATATCCAGGCCGGGGTCTCAGGATCACGTGAGAGTAAGCCGGCCCGAATTCCAGGCACGCTTCATCATCGGAGAATGCTTGCAGGTCCACTACCCTCTTGACAGAGGCCAGTGCAACCAGGAGCGCTGTCTTCATTGAGAACACCGTACTGATATGCGCGCCCTGACAGCAAACCGTAGGTATGGTCTGAGTCGAAGGAGAACGGAGACATAAAAGTAGGCGCCCTTCAAATCAATCCTGTGGCCGCACACATCCGGAATGCGTTTGGCCAGGAGCATCTTGAACGGCAGCCTGTGAAGGGGCGGCATGATCAAACATGATCAATGCCAAAACACACTAGACAGCGCTCGTGCCCATCAGAGTCCGATACCAATCTGCCGCAACCAGAAATGCACGGGCGAGCCGTCTTTAAAAAGACGTGCCTCGTGCGAGCTCTTTTATGAGAGGAGAAAAAACTCTGCGATGTTGAAGCGAGCTCACTGGCAGATCACTGCACAGATCAGCAGGCACTGTGAACTCGCTGCAGATCGTCGTCACACCAACACAGGAGAGAGTGGCTCGTCTCGTACAGCAAAATCAGAAATGACTGTGGAGTGAAGAAATACTCTTGGCTCCTAAGCGAAAACATAACTGCATGTTGCCGGCGTCCACCTTTTATACCCACGAGGTGGGGCGGAGTTACGTCATGCAAATTCCGCAGACCCATGGCATTTCTTTGCCATTGGCTCGTTTTGTATACTCGAAGTTGATAGGTGTTCTAAGCGAAACCCCATTCATCGTCATCCGACGTAACTCGGAGTGACAACGAAAGGGAACCCTAAACTCTAACACAAAGAACCATTTCAGCATATAGAGGGTTCTTCAGGACGATATGGTACTAAATAGAACCGTTACTACGTGTAAAGAACCTTTAAATAAGCATATATTTTTTTAGAGTTTAGAGTGTACATCTGTTCAACTGCTCGTTAACGCAAATATATATAATTAGCCAATCACATGGCAGGAACTTATTGTATTTAGGCATGTAGACGGTCAAGATGATCTGCTGAAGTTCAAACTGAGCAAAGGGGATTTTTGCGACTTTGAACGTGGCATGGTTGTTGGTGCCAGACGGGCTGGTCTGAGTATTTCAGAAACGGCTTATCTACCGGGATTTTCACACAGAACCATCACTAGGGTTTACAGAGAAAAGCCCAAAGAAAAGAAAATATCCACTGAGTGGCAGTTCTGTGGGCGAAAGTGCCTTGTTGATGCCAGAGGTCAGAGGAGAATGACAGAAAGGCTGATAGAAAGGCAAACAGTATCTCAAATGGTTATAACCGAGCTCTTCAGAAGAGCATCTCTAAACGCTCAACACGTTGAACCTTGAAGCAGAATAGCAACAGCAGCAGAAAGTCACAGTGGCACCACTCCTGAGAGATAAGAACTGAAAACTGAGGATACAATTCACACGGGCTCAGCAAAATTGGACAATAGAAGATTGGAAAAACAGTATCTGGTCTGATGATTCTCGACATTCAGAAGGTAGTGTCAGATTTTGCCGTAACCAACATGAAAGCATGGATCCATCCTGCCTTGTATCAACGGTTCAGGCCGGTGGTGTAATGGTGTGGGGAATACTTTGGGCCTCGTAGTTCCATTTGAGCCTTGTTTAAATGCCACAGCCCACCTGAATATTGTTGCTGAACATGTCCATTTCTTTATGACCACAGTATACCATCTTCTGATGACTTCTTCCACCAGTATAACGCTCCATGTCACAAAGCTCAAATCATCTCATACTGGTTTCTTGAACTTGACAATGACTCACAGTCACCAGATCTCAATCCAATAGAGCACCTTTGGGATGTAGTGGAACAGGAGATTTGCTGCATGGCTAAAACATTTAGTATCATCTGTTTTTATGTTCTGCAATTACAAAAAGGATTATATAATTATATATGTATCAGATATTTAAACGCAATGCCTTTATATCAAATATTAAGTATTTAAATTGATAGCATTAATATTCCAGAAATGTAAATTCCTGTAAAAAAAGGGAAAAAAAGAGATATTATTTGAATTATGTATCATGTGTAATTTAAGTCTAACAACATCCCTGAGCATGATACTATCTGTAACATTTTACTGAGTGACGCACTGAGTAATTGTCCATTCTGCACAGGTTTGGTGGAGATATTAACTTCTGCACAGATGTTACCCTCCAGGGTGAGCATCTGGGTCCCTGTGTCTCAATAAATATTTCTGCCTGATGTTCTCCATCCCTCGAGATGAGGGCAAAGCTCCTGCAGTGACATTTCATGGTACTTTTTTACCTCTTAATGTTTTCATTAATACAACTCAAATCTAAAATTACTATTCACTGTTGTAATGCTGAGATAATAGTCCACCATTAACAAACACTCTCTTCCTGTTACTCTCTCTCTCTCGCTCTCTCTCTATGACTAATATATATATTTTTTTATAAGTGTTTAGATAAACTTTGAAGGTTTAAGGAGAAAGAGGAAGAGTTCATCTCTCCAGTGTGACACCATATGAATGACTCCACTAATGCTGACTGACATTTTGGTTTTAATGGTGGTCAGGGAAAAAAAGATTTTGATTTGTGGAAAACATGAAATTATCTGCTCTCCGTAGATACAGAGAGAGAAAGTGCAGCCACAGTGTGTTCCAGACTTCAGAGTTAGAACATGAAATAACCAGCATGCTGAATAATACATGTTGTTGCAAGCACATGGCAGCATTTAGTGCCACTCAATGCATCACCTGAAATGTCAACAGATTACTCCTTATTAAGTACATTTAGTATTAATATGCTTTGCTTTTTAAATTTGAATGTTAAAACATTATATATGTTTATTAACATTTTACATTATTTTTTATCTACTTTACATTTATTTTACATTATAGGGTTTATTATATATTTGTATCTACTGGCAACAGCCGTTACATTTACACTACAACGATGTACATAAATATGGAAATGTTTTTTCTTTGTACAGATGACAACATTGTCAAAACAATCCCCATTCACACGGATCTGCAAAAAAGACTTAAAATGCAGTATTATGCATACCAAGCCAGTAGTTGGCGATATCACTTTGTAAAGAAAGACTACTCACCTGCGCACACAAGTATTTTTTTTTTTTTTACAGAGCACTCACAGCAAACGTGCATGCCTATAGACTAAACATGTATTCACCGTTTTCACAGATTTGCATGTTTGTAGTTTACTTCACACACACAGGAACACAGACTAACCTCTCCCACAGCCAACAACCTTCTCTCCTCCTTCACTCCACTAACCGAGGATGAAGTATCTAAACTTCTCCTCTCTAGTCATCCTACCACCTGGCCTCTGGACCCCATCCCCTCACACCTTCTACAAGCAATCTCTCCCACACTTCTTCCAGCTCTCACACACATCATCAACTCATCCCTCCACACTGGCATTTTCCCTACAGCATTCAAGCAGGCTCGGGTAACGCCACTGCTTAAAAAACCAACATTAAACACATCACTTTTAGTGAATTACAGACCTGTCTCTCTCCAACCATTCATTGCGAAAACACTTGAACGAGTTGCCTTCAACCAAGTATCATCTTTTCTGTCTCTGAACAACCAGCTGGATATCAACCAATCTGGCTTCAAGAAAGGGCATTCAACCGAGACTGCATTGCTGTCGGTCACCGAAGGCCTGCGGATCGCAAAAGCTGCTTCCAAATCATCAGTTCTCATCCTCCTGGATCTATCTGCTGCCTTCAACACTGTGAACCATCAGATCCTTCTGTCCACCCTCTCATCACTAGGCATCACAGGTACTCCTCTCCACTGGTTTGAGTCCTATCTCACAGATAGGTCCTTCAGGGTCACATGGAGAGGAGAGGTATCCAAAGCACATCAACTGACCACAGGGGTTCCCCAGGGTTCAGTTCTCGGACCGCTCCTCTTCTCCATTTACACCACATCACTAGGACCCATCATACAGGCACATGGCTTCTCTTACCATTGCTATGCTGATGACACCCAGCTCTACCTCTCATTTCAACCAGATGATCCCACAGTAGCTGTACGGCTCTCAAGCTGTCTGGCGGACATCTCGGCATGGATGAAGGAACATCACCTACAGCTCAACCTGGCAAAGACTGAGCTTCTCATCCTGCCTGTCAAGCCGTCTCTACAGCACGACTTCTCCATCCAGCTAGATTCTTCCTCAATCACCCCATCAAGGTCAGTCAGAAATCTTGGAGTAATCTTTGATGATCAGCTGACCTTCACAGACCACATCACAACGACAGCTCGATCATGCAGGTTTGCTATGCACAACATCAGGAAGATCAGGCCTTTCCTAACTGAGCATGTAACACAACTTCTCGTCCGGGCCCTGGTCATTTCTAGGCTTGATTACTGCAATGCTCTCCTGGCCGGACTTCCAGCATGTGCAACTAAACCTCTACAAATGATCCAGAATGCTGCAGCTCGTCTGGTCTTCAACGAGCCCAAAAGGGCCCACATCACTCCTCTGTTTATCTCTCTGCTCTGGCTACCACTCGCTGCTCGCATCAAGTTCAAGGTGTTGACACTTGCTTACAGACTGATCTCAGGATCAGCTCCCTCCTACTTCCACTCACTTCTACAAGTCTACATCCCTACCAGAAGCCTACGATCAGTCAATGAGCGATGGCTCGTGGTACCATCACAGAGAGCCTCAAAATCACTCTCCAGAACATTCTCACTCACGGTGCCATGCTGGTGGAATGATCTGCCCACCCTCATCCGGAATGCAGTATCCCTGACAGCATTCAAAAGACAACTGAAAACTCATCTCTTCCGTGAGTACTTATCATAAAAAAAAAAACCTTTTCCTTTAAATCCCTGCTTATCTGCACTCAAAAAAATGGTTTTGTGGCACTGTTCTTTTTACCCAAATATTTTATGTTAAAGTAACACAGATATATTTATTTTACCTCCAAAACACTATTGTATTGCGTTTAATTAACTTAATCTGTATCATTATCCACTATACTTAATTATCATTCGTTAAACTAATGTAAAGGGTTTAATTTCGCAATAACAAAAAAAACGGAAGCGATTATTTACAACATATTGGATGAGGATGGCGTGCAAAGAAGTTGGAAAGGTGCATGGTGTCAGAGCTAGAAGTATCAGCCAAGAAAATATAAAGATAATCTAAAGGCAAAGTCTTTCATTTCTGTTAGTATTTTGTAAAGTCTGTTCTGGGATGCTTTTAATATATTGCACAGAATTTTTTTTATTTTGGCTGCTTGTTTAAATTGCTTCATTCAAATGAGCTTAAGCAACACAATTGCTATACATTTTGTCCAAACTTAATTTGATTGTGTTCAATCTGCTTAAATATATGTACAATTTAAGTTTACTTAATCCATTTGTGTTGGGTTACATGAATGATTTGTGTTGCATTAACTGAAACACGGGGCGGTGCTTGTTAGTTCCCAGCATGCTTTACATATGGCTGAATAAAGAGAGAATAAATGTTAAAATTAAGTGTTATTTTATGTGTTTTTGAGAAAATGAGAAAAGAGGAAGACTTGATAGTGTGTAATTGTGTTTAATGTTCAATTACATTGGATTTATTAGAACCATTTAAATTACAGTGGGTTACCATTGTGGAGAAGTGTGGAGCATTTGGTTAGTCTGTGGACTGATTCAAATAAGTTTAATTTCTATGGCTGAAGAAGCATATCAATCTTAACATTTAAGATTTTAGTAAGTGGTATTATTAGCTAATAGCTTGCTATAGTTTAGAAGTTTAATTGAAAAAATATGTAAAACCGATTCAATTAATTTATTCAGTGCTCTTTTAAATAAACTAGAGCATGTTCACTAAACTAAACCACTTTAAGTTACAGGGAAGCAATTTCATTGATTTGTTTGAACATTACTAGTTCACATAGATCCTTCCTCAATCAGTTTGGTTGTCTTAACACAAGGAGCTTACATAGATTCAAAAAAATCCATTAATGTTAATATAACATAATTTACTTGTGTGGAACCACTGTCCATAATTGAATTAAGTTATTTTAAAGAGTAATTTTTTTGAGTGTGGCTTATGCTACTCCGAGCAATATCTGAACTTTGTATTTTGAGCACTTCTTGCGTTGTTTTTGTCTCTTCACGATGACTCGCTTGGTTTAGTCCTCGGTTGTAAGTCGCTTTGGATAAAAGCGTCTGCTAAATGACTAAATGTAAATGTAAATGTACTCCGAGACGATAATGGTATCTTTTCAAAAACGTGCACTTTGAAACACGTGTTCAAAAGTTTTCTGGCCCCCATAACGCCATTGTCCTTGCCGTCCTTGCTGCTTGGAGCTATATTTTTCCTTTAGATTCAGTTGAAATGCTAAAGTAACTAATAACTAAAACTTAATAAACCCCTTATTTTATATAACTAAAGTTGGCTGCCGTGCAATCTAAATAGTGCGATCTGCATCATTAGCAAGCTGTAGCGTGCTACAGTTAAATCTACTCTCCTTGTCTACTTCCCAGTCCTCGGCTGTACTTGTTGTGTAAACACCCTTCACTTTCAATTATCCATCTGACTCATGGACCCCATTTACCAATTAGACTGTGACAGTGTGGCAATAAGGAGAAAATGAACAATTAGAAGAGGCCTGCTGACCTGCGTCCCGAATGAATAGCATAGTCACAGGAAAGGCTATATATAGAGATAAGAAATACAATCATTAAGTTTGATTTTTG
Organism: Meda fulgida; assembly: GCA_030578275.1. Taxonomy (NCBI): domain Eukaryota; kingdom Metazoa; phylum Chordata; class Actinopteri; order Cypriniformes; family Leuciscidae; genus Meda; species Meda fulgida. Next base: position 6,055,569 of record CM060627.1, on the reverse strand, counting down.
AAGAATATGGAAGTACAGCTTAACTGTAATGCAGACATTATTTTGTTGATGACATTATTATTAGCGAAGGCATTCATTGAGACATTCTTTGGCTTCATGGTAATAAATGTGTGGAAGATGCTTTATGTTCTGATAATTTACATTTACTTATGCATCTGCATTTGTCATTGCATTACTTCACTTTCCATTATACCTGCTTTATGAAAGTACAAGAAAGAAGGCAAGTGCACTGCAACACAATCTGGTTGAACTAACTTACACATACTCAAGGAGCGACAGTTGTATACATTCAGTTGAGTTGTTTATTATTCAAGTGAATTGATATAAACATTGACAAACGTGTTTCGAAATATTACCATTAAACTCTTGCTCTGCCATGTTTCTAGTCAACTTGAAAGACTAAACTGACAATAATGTCCCTTGCTGCAATACTAAGAATGCAACAAGTTCTTGCGTTGCATTATAAATTCAGCAGTTTTTTTTAAAGATATTTTAATATTTTTGAAAGAAGTCCCGTATGCTCATCAAGGCTGCATTTATTTGATCAAAAAAATCTAAAAGGTGGACAAGATAAAACCACTACTTTAAGGAAAGAATGGCAAATGTTACGTTCACGTGAGACCTTTCACATGTGACATGTGACCTCTCAATTAGGCATTAATTGAGATTAATGTTAAATTAATGTGGCCGAAACATAGTACTATGGAAGTCAATGACTACCCCACCAACATATATATGTTCATTTATATGTGTGGCTTTCTCTTGCCCACACAATGTCAGTATTGTATCAAAAGATGAGGCGATAGAACAGTGAAATGATTCTAGCCAGGACAGTGATTTGTAATTTAATACCTAATACTAGGACGTCATTGGGCAGCGACAATGTATCTTTCCTCTAAACAGAATATTGCAAATATGTTTGATTTCCTTAAAGAGGCTGTCCTTGAAATTTGAATGAGGCAGAACATGTTTGATCAGTGTACAGTGTACATTCAATTTATATTCAAAACTGGAAGATTTCATGGCAATTAAATTAGTAATCTTTTCATTTGTCCAATTAGCAAACCAATAGAGCACGCCATTTGGGTGCAAAAAAATATATAAATATATAGAAAATAAAATATTTTCACCATAGACAAATAATTTTTTAGCAAGGACGTATAAACCTTTCAAGACAAGTGACCGTGAGGAGATGATTTCTCAGAATTATGATTTATGCTTTTGTAGTGACAACAGGTAATGCTATTTTTAACTTAATTAAGTGTCACTTCCAAATTCTCAAAATGAAAAATATGCTACCCACAATCCTGAAGAGAGTGCCACCATTTAGAGAAGCCACTATTACCACTGAAATGGGAAATATGTTGTCTGTGTTTACATGTTTCAAACAGACTGCTGGCGTGTGCATTAGTGAAATGGACTGTTCAACACAATCCCATGGCAAAATTCGCAACTATTTATATTTACGCTTTTTTTATATTTATTCCTTTTTCCTAATAATACATTTTTGTTCATATGCATTCACCAACTCTTAACATAGTTACGTTTTCCCAAGATCTGGGGTGTATTTCCCGTTCAGTGACGTAACTCACTGCTTAACCTGCATAGTACGATGCATCGTTGTAGAAACTAACAAGCTATTCATGACTGTTTCCCGAAAACGGTCACACTTCTGTCGTTTGAACTACGTTAGTTCAACGATATGGGACTGTGGAATTTATTTACATCAGCAAATTCTCTACTGTGACTGTGGAGAAAATTAATGAGGAAAAATACTTTCAGAAACCCAGGTACTGAAAAGAAAAGTGGATGGTTGTCACTTAATATTGCACTTAGACCTGTGAACAGCGAAAGAGCATATTTCCCATGTGTAGATTTAAAATTTCAAGCTCAATGATATATTTAGTGCTTTAAGTTAAAAATAGGAAGCAGATTTATTTAAACAAATTGTCAAGTTGCACACCAATAAATTCCAGAATTAAACATTTATATGAACAATGTTAATGTAGTAGTACATGCTGAATCAAATTCCCTACCTGACTGGATTCACAGTCATTGTACACTGGCTTCATTTGTTACTTTTAGCCATGTCTCCATGCAGTGTCATTGCTTAGTGATGTGATGGAGTTTGCTAATCTTCCTCTGCCAAGTTACACCTTACTTTTCTGTTTAGTCTTTGTCAAGCCATTAGCTAGGGACACATTAGAGACAACAGACTGCATGTGGTCCTTTTTTCCTTGCCTGTCATTGATTAAAAAGGGCCCCGTATTTTATTTCACCTCCACAGTAGCCAATTCGTCTGCTTGACAGATAGTTCTGCATATTCCCTGTCAGGGGGGCCATTTATTTTGGTGTCGAAGAATTAGATTAAGGCCAACAGGACTGATTTCATAATCACGACTGGGCTAACGACAAAATAAAATAAAAGTCAGGATGCATGCAAACATAAGGGCATATGCGCACACTGTCAGTAATATTACAAGAGGAAAGTCAGCATGGTGTAATAAAGTAGTATTAAATGACTGATTGCATCTGATTGTGGTGCTGTATATGCATACCATAAATAGTATTAATTATGTGTCTTTTAGTAGCTTTTTTTTTTACTTAGTGGGCTGTTTAGAGTGAAAATGAAGATAAATGAATTGCAGGGAGAGAATACAGAAGTATAATTAGCAACTGTGTATGTTTACTTAATGATAAATTGTTTGTCTCTGTCTGTCTCTGTTGTTTCACTGGTGCTGGAGGCATTTCAACAGTTTGATTCACAGATTAGCGCTTCATTTCAGTAGTGTGTTCTCTCACCACTCTTTCTAATAAATAGAGACTTCGCATCTGCGGTCTTCATTAGTGTACATTTATAGTATTTTAAGTCTGTGCATTTAAGTGTGTAAAATAATCATACTTTAATCAGTTGCATTGATCTAAGTTAACCACTTTAACAAACTCACCGAAGTAATGGAACACGTTTTGTAATAGTACAAACAGAATACCGAGCAGCAGAGGGTATAATGACACTGCAGCTAATCAAAGGCAGCGGTTGGATAAACCAATTACACATGGCTGGTCACCCAGAGGGCATTATTGAGCACCACACAGGTTTTATACTTGATTAGAGCAGACAGTTGCAGCTACTCTCAAAGTGCTATTCTGCGGTTTAAACTGTGCGGTTGTTAGAGTAGTTAAGCAGTGTTCTCTCTCCCACTGATGTTGAGTGTGTAGGAAAGAAATGATGTATGTGTTTGCATGTAATAATGCAAAATATGTACTATTTGGGAAGCTTACACAGTATGAAGCTTTAATTCTTGATAGTCTAATTCAGAGTACTGAAAATAACATTATAATCATAAGACACCAGCCTCCCACTCAGAGCGAACTGACAGTGTATGCCAGGAGAACACTTTGTGGCTCAGTTAAATTGCTTTGGTTATTGCCTTAACCAATCATATTTTTAAAATGTTTTCAACTTTAAAAGGAACTTTAAGAGGACGGTTACCAGTGGAATTGTCTTGAGCTCCATAATGTTATGCAGAAAAAAGATTAAATCACTCTATCCACCTTTTTCTTCCAATGTGGAAGTTATTTTTTTACCGCTATAGGGAAATAGCAAGAAGAATAAAAGAGTAGTAAACTGTAAAGCTGTTTGCGCTATAAACCAGCTTGTTTAAAATTAAGACAATGCATTAAAATATTATGGCAAGAAATACCAGTTTGCAATATCAAGCATGACAAGATGTTTTTTACAGCTAAAAATAAATGGAAGCGAATGACACCGGAAGCCGGTCACATTAAAATTACAAATGGCCGCACCCGCTCTTACCTGAAAAATAAGGTGGATAAATGTGTGAATAAATGACATGATCCATGGTGATAAGTTCAGTTTAGTGCTGGACTATCTGGTGTAATTTAGCCATAATATGAGTAAGAAATAGGTAAAGATGGTCTACAAAGGAAATTGCATTTTCTTTTTGTCACAGAAAAAAGAAAGTGAAACAGGTTTGGAAAGACATTAAGGGTGAGTAAATGATGACAGAATTGAAAGTGGTGTTCCCAAGTTAATCTTCATGCATTTATGATTGTTCATATACTGTACTTTTTTGTTTATATGATCTCTGTGTGCTGAACAGTCCCAATCATAACACACCTGGATTTATTTTTAGGTGACACAGTAGTAGTTGCTGCATGATTAGATTCAAGTCCTGCTGTCACTGAAAATGTCAGGCTCATTACTGCCTTGATCTTAAGTTAATCAAGTCAATAATGTCACAAACTAAAATGGAACCAAATGAGATTCTGATCCTGTTATCACTGCATGGGTATTGAATCCTGTCCGTTCTGCATAAAGACTACTACTACTACCTAAATTAGACACTGTATATTAATGGTGCATAAGAACATGCTGATATTTAAGTAAGCTTGTGTTCTGAAAGTTTTTGATTATATTGGTTGAGTAACGGGAGGCTCGCGACGCCAAGGGTGATATGCAACCAGTGACACCAGTTATAAAACACTTTGGCTCTACGTTGTGTAGCTTGTGGAGTTAGACACGGGACATGCGACTGCAGGCGGCAGTTCTCTTGGATCTTTTATTCATCCCCCTGATATAAACCAAATAAGCAGCCACATTTACACGCACAGCTCTTACTGGCCTAAGTTCTTTACACTAACCCCCTAAACCTCACTCCTGTCCAGGTCACGGCACAAAATGTAACCAGTCCTACTCGACCCGCTCTGAGGTGCGTTTCCCAAAAGCATCGTTAGCCAACTATGGTCGCAAATTCCGTCGTTATCCGCATAGTTCAATGAGTCTGTGGTTTAAATACCCTTTTATAAAGAGTGCGCATGTGTGAACATGCTCTAGTACGTATGAACGAGCCTATGATTGAATCTGGAAATAAAGAAAAATAACTGAGAAAAACGAGAAATAGTCCTCAGATGCCATGTCTGTAATTTATAGCAAAATATCTAGCATTAATTCGATCTCAAAAAGATTAGTTAAAATAAGTTATTACTCCACCACCTGCGTGACATCATTATCCAACGTGGTTGAACGACCAATTTGCTACAATACGGTTTCGGGAAACAGTCGTGACTAGTTGATTTCTTCAACGATACATCGTACTATGGTAGTGAAGCAGCGAGTTATGTCGTTGTATGGGAAACGCACTCCTGAGCGGGATTTGAACCGGGGTCTCCGGCATGGGAGGCGGACGCACAAACAAGGACGCCTGCGCGTCAGTTGCTATGCCTCTTGATGACAGGGGAGTGAGGTTCACACGCTCAGCTCTTACTGGCTTAAGTCTGTTACACTGGCATAATTTGAACACTGGAGACATCTAGTAGGTGTGCCTAACAGCTCAGCAACCTCCTGTGATTTAATCTGTGTCAGTGTGAATGCCTCTTGAAGGACTGAAAGGGAGGAGAACATTTCCATCTCAAACTCTTGTAATGTTGCCTCTGAGCTCTGCTCCTTTCCTCCAGGCATTGCGGTGTCTCTATTGTGATGCTCTCTATGCCCTCTGAGACTGTTTTAATAATGTTAGACACTTTGGTATTGTGTTGAAAACTGTTGTCTAAAGGGTATGTACCAAAGTATGCCTTGTAGATGTTTTTCCCTCGGGCTCCACAAGAGTGTATGGAATGCAATGTTCTATACAGTTATTGTGTTCAGCCTCAGATAGTCAAGTCAAGTCGTCAAGTGTATTTATATAGCGCTTTTCACAATATAAATTGCATCAAAGCAGCTTCACAGTATCAATTAAATAACATAACAATGTTTGTTTCTTAGTGGAAAAAACATCCACGTTTGGTAGGGCTGATCAATGGTATTAATGCTTGGTTAATTCATTTGAATATCCCCAACTGAGCAAGCCAAAGGCAACAGTGGCAAGGAACCGAAAAACTCTATCAAGTGATCTACTAGTGTCCTAAAACTCCATCAGGTGACCTAATGGAGAAAAAAAAAAAAACCTTGGGAGAACCCAGGCTCAGTCGGGGGCCAGTTCTCCTCTGGCGTTTATGAACTAGAGGCCAGATTTACAGTAACTGTAATTTGATACAGAATTTTGTTTTATTGTATCACTTCGGGGTGGGTACACGAACCGGAATCACAAAGTTTTATCTGTAGAGTGGGAAAGGGATCCGCCATAGGGAGAGGCTATTTTGCACTTCAGCACTGCGTTGTCATCGGGTCCAGGCAAAGCTCCTAGGCAGATCTGGATACGGCCTGGATCCGGTAGGCTGCGGGAAAACCTCGGGATAAACAAAGACACTAAAATAAGCATAGATGCCATTCTTCTTATGATGATGTAACGAGTACATCAGGATTTAAGGGAAGTGTTCCCAGTTCCCAGACCTAATCTATGCAGCCTAACATTGAATTATAGAAGTCTATAATATATTATGTGTATGCTAGGTCAAAGAGATGTGTTTTTAGTCTAGCTTTGAACTGACAGAGTGTGTCTGCTTCCCGGACAATGGTAGGAAGACAGTTCCAAAGTTTTGGTGCTAAATAGGAAAAGGATCTACCGCCAGCAGTCGATTTTGATATTCTAGGTATTATCAACTGGCCAGAATTTTGAGATCACAATAGACGTGAAGGACTATAATGCGTTAAGAGCTCGCTCAAGTACTGCGGAGCTAAACCATTTAGTGCTTTGTAAGTAATCAACAATATTTTAAAATTTATACGATGTTTAATAGGCAGCCAATGCAGTGTTGACAGAACCGGGCTAATATGGTCATATTTCCTGGTTCTAGTAAGAACTCGAGCTGCAGCGTTTTGGACCAGCTGTAGTTTATTTATTAAGCGTGCAGGGCAACCACCCAGTAGAGCATTACAATAATCTAGTCTTGATGTCATGAAAGCATGAACTAATTGTTCCGCATTTGTATTATTATATACAAATATATATATTACATATATATTATTTTTTAAGATGGAAAAATGCGGTTTTACAGATACTAGACACGTGACTTTCAAATGAAAGATTGCTATCAAAGAGCACACCCAGGTTCCTAATCGACAACGAAGACTTAATAGAGCAGCCATCAAGTGTTAGACAGTATTCTAGGTTATTACGTGTGGAAGTTTTTTGTCCAATAATTAGAATCTCTGTTTTTTCAGAGTTTTGTAGTAGAAAATTACTAGTCATCTAATTTTTTCAGCTATGCATTCCGTTAATTTTGTGATTTGGTAAGTTTCGTTAGGTTTTGAAGAAATATACAGCTGAGTATCATCGGCATAACGGTGAAAGCTAATTTCATGTTTCCTAATGATATGTCCTAATGGTAGCATGTACAGAGTGAACAGCAGCGGTCCTAGTACTGAGCCTTGTGCTACGCAATACTGAACTTGTGATCGATAAGACATCTCTTCATTTACTGCTACAAACTGATAACGGTCAGTGCAATTCCACTAATGCCAACATAGTTTTCTAGTCTATTTAAAAGAATGTTGTGGTCAATTGTGTCAAATGCAGCACTAAGATCAAGTAACACTAATAGAGAGATACAACCACGATCGGATGATAAAAGTAAATCATTTGTAACTCTAATGAGAGCTGTCTCAGTACTATGGAGCGGTCTAAATCCTGACTGAAAATCCTCGCAGATATCATTTCTTTCAAGAAAGGAACACAGTTGTGAGGATACTGCTTTTTCTAATATCTTTGACAGAAAAGGCAGATTTGAGATCGGACTGTAATTGACTAATTCTGAAGGATCAAGTTGCGTTTTTTTAACAAGCGGTTTTATCATAGCCAGCTTAAAGGTTTTTGGTACGTATCCTAGAGACAAAGACGAATTCATGATATTAAGAAGAGGATCTATGATCTCTGGAAGCATCTCTTTCAATAGCTTAGTCGGTATACGGTCTAACATACAAGTTGTTGATTTAGATGAATTAACGAGTTTGCAGAATTCTTCCTCTCCTATAGCAACAAATGAATAAATTTTTTCCTCAGGGAGACTACAATGCACTCCCTGATGCGATACTGTAGTAGACGGTTGCATAGTTATAATTTTGTCCCTGATATTATCAATCTTATAAGTGAAGAAGTTCATAAAGTCATTACTGTGTTGGCCTGAAACTTCTGTGCTTGAAGCTTTCTTTTTCGTTAGTTTAGCCACTGTTTCAAATAAATACCTAGGATTATGTTTATTTTCTTCTAATAGGGTTGAAAAATAAGCAGATATAGCAGCTTTTAAAGCCTCTCTGTGAGCAATCGAGCTCTCTTTCCATGAAATATGAAATACCTCTAGTTTTGTTTTCTTCCAGTTGCGCTCCATTTTTCTGGCAGATAGCTGGTTTTCTGAACACAAAAGGTCAAAGGATTAATCATGGCTGTCAGAGTTATGTCGTTGTGGTTTTATGCCTCAATTTTACCTCAATTTGTCTGGAATGAATGTTCTAGCGCACTGAAAACATTGAAATTGCCAGCCACCCATATGGCATGGCAGTGATGCTTTGAAAAGTGCTAGAAAAGTGAAGAGCCATATATATGTCACATTCGCCAGGAAAAGGGATACACCTGGTCTCTGTCATTGGTTTAAATTGCCAATTCCTCAGTTTTAGAAAGATATGTTGCTGTCTCTTGCTGAGAGCCGGGGCAGAGTTCACCGACAGGGTTCCACACAAACCGCCAATCACAGGTGTTCATGGCATTGTGTGGAACCCTGTCGGTGAACTCTGAATTCTCAGCACCGGCTCTCCATTTCTGATGAAAGCAGCAGGGAGAGCCGGGGCTGAGAATGAGAGGACATACCTGTCCAGACCTCTCCAGCTTTAATGAAGGAAAGCTGATGGGGCTTCTTGGTATTCTCCTGCAGAAGTCATGAGGGACAGTGGGGCTGCGGGCTTCAGGTGAGCACAATTAAACGGCTGTCTCGTCAGCTTAGCATTAAGGTTGCCAGTGTGAAATTAATAGGTCTCTACTGCTTTTGTGCAACTCCGAGCTGCTCATTTTTCCTCACTGGGAGGGTCAGAGGCTGAGTGTCCAGGGGAAAGAGATAGAAAGAGAGGAGAGGAGAAGCCAGAGGATATGGAGAGGAAAATAAGACTAAAGCATAGAGAAAAGGAATGTGCATGGAAATAATATCTTGCTCTTTTTCCTATTTTGAAGTATATCCGTAATGATGTCAAAACTTAAAGTTGGCATAAAGTTGCTATAGTGTTTTCTTTCGTATTGTATATCCGACTGACCCGTTTTCTCGAACAAAAAAAATGTAGGGTGGGACTTGATTTTGTCCATTTGGAATTGATTGGATGGTTGGATGGTTGTGGTTTGCTATTGGTTGATCTCATGTGAGTGACAGCTTGTCCCGCCCTCAAGCCAGTAAACAAGTCAACAGAGAAGAGAATAGATGTCGCTGCAAGAGGAAGTTATTTGGATAAAAGATTACGAGAGCACATGAATTAAAATAAGAAATAAATAAAATAATGATGTGCACAGATAAACCGCACTTACAGAAAAAAAAACACTTGAGTTTTCCTTGTGATCACATGGATTTCACATGAGAACTGTTCCAAAACCTCATGTTAAAGTATGTTTCACAAATGTGTTGGACATATGACGACATGTAATATTTTTCTTTTGTAATATTTATCTTTTGCAGTCATTACTTCAGTCCAGCACTAAAGGGAACCTCCGCTGAGCCTTTACTAATAGTCCCATCACTGACTGATCATGCTAACAATGAGGGTTATGATGGACCCCTTGCAGAGCAATAAAAGCCTTTAGACTGTGGATGGGATGCAATGGGTTTTGGGCCATTTGTCTTCCAGCTACACGCAGATGGACAAAGCTAATGGGCCTGTGATGGCAGGCTATCAAATAAAACCTGTCACCACTCTTACTAGTGTGCTAAGGCCTAACAGCGGAGAGGTCATCTCACTCGGGTGATGGGGTGGGAAGGGGGTCATATAACATAAGATAGAGGGCACTTATTTGATGCTATTTGGATTTGACAGAGAAAATGTTTTGTTCGGTTGCCAAGGCATTCGATTGGCACAGCAGTTGCCAAGACAACCAGCACCTCGGTTTAGTCACATGACAGAAATTGTATGTTACAAAATGTTTTGCCTTTGCCTTTGTTTTTTTTTGTTTTTTTGGGGGGGGGGGGGGTTTGTAGGCAAAGGTTGATTCTGGAGATTATTTTTTTTTTTTTTTTTTTTTTTTTTACTTTTGACTTGTCCAAAGTAGTTATTTAACTCAATGTATTAAGTAAGGCAAAAATTTAGTCTTCAACTTAAGAACTGAGATTTGGTTGAGATTACTTTTCTCTTAAAAATAAATTAAAATAAAAATGTTTTGGAGGGTCTCTCCCCACAATTTTATATGTCAGACCCTTTCATTACAGGAAATATATTTAAAAAAAATCAACACTATAAATATAACAATACATTAATAAATCACTTTTCAAGCTGACAAATAAATTGATTTTAAAACATGATTTTAAAATGTGGTTTTAAATATCTTTCAAATTAAATTAAAATTAAATTAAAAATGTAAAAAAATTAAGTAAAATTGTATTTAATTTTAAAATCTGTCAGTTTGAAAAGTTATTACTTACATTATTTATTTTTTATTAATACAGTGACTATTAATTGGCAATTTGGCACCCCTAGTTTTGTATGTTTGTGGGTATAATCATGGTCAAATAAAAAATGTAGCCATACAAATAAACCAATTCCCAACACGATTCACAAGTCAAGTACGAATATATATTTCTCAGTCCATGGTCTGCCCATGTTTTGGTCAGTTTAGTGTGAGTTTATCTTAATGGCAATAGTCTAAAAAGTAAAAGTCTGGCTGAAGGATGCAGCAAAATAAAAAGGAAAGTATCACACCAACAAGATAAGTATTTTGTTTATCTTCTTGGTTTTATCCAATAAAACCTGGAAACCTAGACGAGCACTTAAAGCCTGCGCATGGATGCTAGCAGATGTCTTTGCGGACATATTCAACCTGTCCCTCTCACAAACCTCAATTCCCACCTGTCTTAAGACAACTATTATCATACCACTGCCAAAAAAGGATAAAGTAACCTGTCTTAATGACTACCGGCCCATTGCATTGACTCCTATAGTTATGAAATGCTTCAAGAGAATCGTCATGAGCTACATCAAGACGATTGTACCGGACACGCTGGACCCTTGCCAGTTCACGTACAGACCGAACAGGTCTACAGAGGATGCCGTCAGCACAACAATACACACAGCCCTCACGCACCTAGAGAGCAAGGACAGCTTTGTTCGACTGCTGTTCGTTGATTTTAGTTCAGCGTTTAACACAGTGATACCATCCAAGCTCGTCGAAAAAGCTCTCCATCCTTGGTGTGCCATCCACCCTCTGTAACTGGGTCCTGAACTTTTTGAGAGGCAGACCCCAGTCTGTTAGAATGGGCAACCACATATCCAGGACTATAACTGTAAACACAGGAACTCCACAGGGTTGCGTACTGAGTCCTATGCTCTACACCAGTGGTTGCCAACCCGTGATCGTGATCGACTGGTAGATCTTTATCAATGTCCCAGTAGCTCCCGAAAAAAAATCCAACATTTTTTTTAATCCAACTGCTTTATTTATTTTCAATGAAGTGACCAATCAGATAAGAGAAGAGCGCCCGTAGCTCCCGAAAAAAATTGTTTTCCATTTTGCATGCATCATTTTTTTTAATCCAACTGCTTTATTTATTTTCAATGAAGTGACGAATCAGATAAGAGAAGAGCACCCGTAAGTTAACTGTCGCAAACGTCACTATGGATCTCCATGGCGATAGCCCGTGGCCGTGAGGTAATAGTCAAACTGGAATGGCGGAGGCTACACGAAAGAAGGCAAAAACATACCATTTTCATCCAGAATGGGAACAGGAATTTATTTTTACCTTGGTAAAAGATAAGTGTGTATGTATGTTGTGCCACCAAAAACAATCATTATGTATAAAAGAGGGAATTTGGAGCGGCACCACATACCAACCACCCGAAATTTAAAGATCGCTACCCGCCAAAGAGCGCCATCCGTGCAAGGAAAGTTGACGAGCTGAGATCTGAGTTGAAGGACCAGCAATCACTTTTTACAAAATCTTCTGATCAAAATAAGGCTGCGACTGAAGCATCGTTTCGTGAAAGTCACTTTCTGGCTAAAAACAAAAAGCCTTTTACGGATGGCGAATTATTCAAGGAAGCAATGGCCATTACTGCAGAGACTATTTTCAAGGATTTCAAAAACAAAGATGACATAAAAGTCTCACTCCGTGCTGTTGCTCTCGGCCCTGCATCAGTGACAAGGAAGGTCGAGTCACTGTCAGAGGACGTGGATCGACAGGTGTTAAAGGACTTGTCACTCTGTGAATATTTTTCATTGCAGTTCGACGAATCTCTGAATGCAGTGGACACAGCTCAGCTTGTTGTTAGAATGGCTTTCCAAGATTTTACAACGAAAGAGGACTTCCTCACTCTTTTGCACTTAAAGGAGAGAATGCGAGGTGAGGATATTTACAATGAGTTTAAAAAATATGTACGAGAAAATGATATCCCCATTCATAAACTGGTAGCAATTACCACCGACGGAGCACCGGCAATGCGTGGTGTGCGCCTTGGTTTTATAGCACTGTGCCGTAATGACCCAGATTTTCCCGACTTCAAGATTTATCATTGTGTCATTCATCAGCAGGCCTTGGCAGGGAAAGTCGTGGACTTCTCTCACGCAATGTCATTGGTGGTCAAACTAATAAACACGATACGAGCAAAAGCACTTCAGTGTCACTTATTCAAGGCGTTACTGGATGAGCTCGATGCCGCGTACGGAGACCTACTACTTCATGCTGATGTGCGGTGGTTGACCCGCGGGAAAGTGCTCCAGCGGTTTGTTGACTTACTGCCTGAAATAAAGACATTTCTGTCTGCAAGAAACGAGGAGCACAAGAAACTGTCAGATGATGCGTGGCTGTGTGACCTGGTGTTTCTCACAGACTTGATCGCAAAGCTGAATACACTCAACAACGAGCTCCAGGGAAAAGGCCGACACCTGCCCCACATGATCAGCGCAGTAAATGCTTTTGAGTCTAAGCTCGGTGTTTGGATCACACATCTTAAAAACGGGAGGCTAACACGCTTTCCCAACCTGGAAAAAATGTCACAGAGCATTAAAGACAAGGATGTTTTTCACCCTGAGAAATACTGTGCTCAAAACAGGCAAGACAGGCGAGAAGTGGTTTCAACGGGACAGCATCTCTGTCCCAACTTGAGACACTCTCGCACGGTACTCCCTCTTTTAATGCACCTTAGACATTGCACATAATACAAAAAAAAAAATAGGAAAAGATAGGGACTGATGAGATGTGGGGGAAGGTTATCTTATATTATCTTATTATATTATCTTTTATTCTGTACAGGATTGACAATGGCAATTGTTACATAGGAGGAAGGATGGAATTAAAAATCGGCCAACACAATATTGGCAAAATGGTGGTAGTGGGGAGTGGGGTGGTGATGGTAGTGACAATGGTAATAGATAATAAATGGTTAGTTTGTTTACGCATACACACACATACACATACACACACTCACACTCACACCCGCTCACATACACACTTAGATCAAACACTTAAATCACTTTTATGTCACTTCTGGAATTATGGATTTACAAGATTGCTCACTACTGCACTATGTTGGTTTGTATGTATGTCTGACTGTTAAATAAAAAAAAAAAAAAAAAAAAGAGAAATTCTGTGCTCACTTGGAAAAAGTTGCAACAGAGTTAAATATGCGTTTTGGTGAGTTAAACGAAATGGAATGTATTGCTGCGTTTGTTTCAAACCCGTTCATACTCATTGATATAGAACAGGTTGCAGCCAAATTCCAGCAAGTATTTTCTTTGTCAAGTGAAGTTGACATGGAGATGGTTGATTTGCAAAATGACATTGAGCTGAAAGCCAGATCAAGGAACAGTGACTTTTGGGGACTTGTCAACAGAGAGAAGTTTCCTCTCCTCACTGCATGTGCACTAAAAGTGAGTGCCTACTTTGGATCAACTTACCTCTGTGAAATGGCATTTGCACAGATGAAAATAATCAAATCAAAATACAGGAGCCGCCTTACTGACAGACACCTCACAGACTGCCTCAAACTGGCTGTCTCTGGCTATGAGCCAGACTTCAGAGGGCTCACAGACAGTATTCAGTCACAGCCATCACACTGACTTGAGTCAGTAACATTACTGCAGCAGTTTTGCCTTCTGGTGGCATTATGAAAAGTGATGTTGCATAAGATGGGACATAAGTGCACTTAGCTTAATTGAGATTGTTGAGAATTTTGTTGGTGAAGTTTATTTATAAAATGTTAAGGGTACCTTCAGAAACTTCAGTGAATATACACTTTATTGCTGACAATGGCATTTTTTTTTAGTTCAGTGCCATATGATCTGATCATATGATGGTTGCATCCAGTTAAAAGTTAAAACAAAGAGAAAAGAACATTTAATGAATATTAATTTCAAATACAATTAAAATACTAAATAAAAGGCCTCAAGTTGGAAGTACAATCTGGGCTGTCTTTTTCTATCTATTCTTCGATAGGTAGATCTTGCCTTTCATTAAGGCCGAGGTCAGGGATCTTCAGCTTGAAAAGGTTGGTGACCACTGCTCTATACGCTATATACCCATGACTGTGTGGCCTCCCAAATTCACACCAGCATCATTAAATTTGCTGATGATACCACAGTCATTGGACTGATATCTGGGGGTGATGAGTCAGCATACAGAAGGGAGGTGGCTGGCCTTATGAAGTGGTGCCAGGACAACAATCTCTCCCTGAATGTTAGTAAAACAAAGGAGATGATTGTTGACCCACGGAGGAGGAGGAAGCAGCACCCATCACTGCATATCGGAGAGACTGTGGTGGAGAAAGTGAGCACATTTAAATTTCTTGGTGTTCATATATCTGAGGACCTCTCCTGGACTCACAACATCACACATCTGGTGAGGAAATCCCGACAGCGGCTGTATTTCCTGAGAAAGCTGAGGAAATTTGGTATGTCAGGCAAAATCCTCAGCAGCTTCTACAGATGTATAATCGAGAGTATCCTCACCAGCTCCATCACAGTCTGGTTCGGCAATTGTACAGCACGGGACCGCAGGGCTCTGCAACAGGTGGTGAGAACAGCCGAAACCATCACTGGTACAGCCTTAACAACGCTGGAGAAGATCTACCAGATCAGGGTCAACAGGAGGGCCCACAACATCATCAAGGACAGTAGCCACCCTCAGCATAACATATTCACACTTATACCATCCGAAAGACGCTACAGAAATGTGAAAGCAAGGACAACAAGACTGAAAAATAGCTTTTACCCACAGGCCATCAGACTTGTGAATGGTACTTATCCACTGCCCCTTCCCCCAACACTGCAAACTGCCCTCTGATCCTGATAGGTGTAAATGACCCCATCCCACCTTGTATGTATGCGTGCACACACACACACATACGCACACAAACAGAGGGAGATGGGAGTGAACTACTGACAACTTACCTTTGCATACTTTGCACTTTACTTTATTTATGTTTCTCTGATGTCTAGTCACTTGTTATTTATGTGAGTTTAATTGATGTCTGATGTTGCTGGGAGGATTCACAGAATAAGAATTTCATTGTACTGTGTGACGACTGTTTCCTGTGCATATGACAATAAAGTTTGAATTGAGTTGAATTGAATTGAGTTTGAATTGAATATCATATAGCATCGGTTCACACAATTCATTCTGGTGTCGAGTATTCGCAGAATCACTACTGCTGTTCCTAATTTTATTTTTAAAACATATTGTGTATTTAAACTGAACAAGATCACACCATCGAGATGCAACACCTTCCCACAGAGGCTTCATCAAGTGTTGCTGTAAGCGAAGATGACACGCAGGTGAAACAATTTGGGCTTTTTCTGTAGTTTTCTGCAGCAATCTGTTCGTTCAGCAAGCAATTCTTCCTAATCAAAATTTAGAAATATGACACATTTTTGATTAACGACTTAAAGTGAATATTCTCCATGCATCTATTTTCGAGTTCCAATGAAGAAATAAAATCAGATGGGTTTATAACAAGATGAGGGTGAGTAAATGATGACTAAAATGATTATTAATTTATTTTTAGGCTGAACTATTCCTTTAAAGGTGCAGTACGTAATATTGCCAGCTAGCATTTGAAATGGATACTGCAGTCCAAGTTAAAAATACTGGAGAGAGTCAACACTCACACGGGTTGCCAGATTGAGGACACGAAACAGGAACGAGCGCAATCAACAAGGCGATGAGCCTTACACTGTTGATGAGTGGATTTATCCGTGTGAGCTTTTTAGATGCCGAGGCTTTTTAGGTCGGGTAGATTCTGCGATCTCTGACCCAGTTCTGACGATCTCTCTCGCCGCCACTGAATTTCAAGTGCACAAGTTAGTTTTGCATCTATCGCGAAAAGAGTAGCAAAAGTCAAGGCGCGAAATTTTAAATTGCAGTGACAGATTTGAGAAGTTTCAAGTGCCTAATTGAGGTTGCACTGCAAATGTGAATGTAAGAATAAGTGCAAATATATATTACAAGTTTGTGTCTGTCATTGTATTTTTGTGAATGGCATTTTTCACATTTGTAACTACTTGTCTGCAGCTTACGATTCAGAATACAAGTTTGTGGAATAAAGGTGGCAGAGGCTCTTAAAAATTCATGCCATGTTTATTCCTGATGTGATTTTTCCCACTCATAATGGAGGATAGAAACGAAGCATGGCGATAAGATTTACAGGCTTTGTTCTTATTGATTCTGAGTCAGGACACTTTATGCAAATACCATCTGCCCTCTGTCATGACCATCTGCATATCTTCTTGGATCCTTCTTAAATCATTCTACAGGTACAGAGAGTTTTGCAAATATGCTTTGAGTTATGTTCTGATATACCTTTGTTTCTTTATAGTAAAAGTGGTTATATATGAACAAAAATTATGGATAACCTCTATCTGTCTGTCTACATTATTTTTTTCTAAATGAACTATGTCAGTTTACTAAATTATTTCATTTAAATGATTCGTATAGCTAACTTATTAACGCAGTTCCTTTTTAAGGACAACTAAATAAAACATGTAATTTGTTTATTCAGCAGTGCTCTTTACTATGGAAGCTTGTTTCCGCCACAGAATAAAAAAGGAAATTGCGACTTTTTAACTCACAATTCTGACTTTTTTTTCTCACAATTGCGATTTTACATCTCGCAATTCTGACTTTTTATCTCAGAATTGCATGACATATTATGGTATTTTTATGCTTTAGTACAGTCAAAAATACATACAGCATTTAAAATATACTTTGTGCTGGAGTATGACTTTTTTATCCTTGAGTGCAAGTGAAGCAAGATTTGATTCTGTCAATTCAGATTACTGAAGGTTAAATTTGTATTCTGTGTATATTAGTCTTGCATTGAGAGTCTCTCTCTCTGTTCTGTCATCCTAATTGCATGTAACTGCACTGATTATCTGGGGTCAGAAGTAGCAGCCACTTTTACCATGTTTACACACTCGTAGCTCAACTGAGAGTCCTTGAACTATCCAAGGGCTCCATCGGAGGACCACAGGGGCCTCCAACCATGACACTCTCACGGTCTGAGTGAGACACAGACAAGTGCTCACCTCCGTCTCTTTGTTTACTAGAAGAGTTAAAAGCCTTACAGGCTCTGAAATTATATTTCCCCTCTATCACACCCGCTTGCTGCAGACCATGAATAAATGCAAACTCAATCACTACAGGCCCGTTTTAAACACTAGGATTGTTCCCTCAATTTTTTTCCACTTTCTCGCGGCTTAAAATTGGAAAAGAGACATTTCAGATGAGTTTGCACTTGACTAAATGAGAAGTCAAAAAGTGCCCCGTTCCTATGGAGACATGAGCATGTCAAACCATAGCGCTTTGAATCTCTGATGTGCCATTCCTCAGAATAAACAATGTGCATTTCCTGCATCATTACCAGAGTGTACACTAAAAGAACAGCTCAAGGACATGTTTTTGACTCTCATTGTTCTATAGGTTTCCTTCGTTTCCTTTTGTGAGGAATGTTAGAGTTACGTTTATTTCTCTCGGGCGGAAATAATGGGAGCATCCTCTATTATTCAAAAGCTGCCACAACTGGCATGTAGATAAATCTGATCTCAGTCATCCATCCCACATAATGCTGTGATGCACAGCTGTGTTATACATGCACTTGAGAGATGCTCAAAGCTACACTGGAAAATGTACTGTTCAGAGCAGTCTTGACTAGCATAGCCATGCCATAAATATAACAGCTCTCATTGTTTTCTTAAGTTTATAGATTTGTTGTTGTATTTGTACTTACTATTTTTTTTTAAGTTTTTGAATATCTGCCTGCCTGTCTGCCTGCCTGTCTGTCTGTCTGTCTGTCTGTCTGTCTGTCTGTCTGTCTGTCTGTCTGTCTGTCTGTCTGTCTGTCTGTCTATCTATCTATCTATCTATCTATCTATCTATCTATCTATCTGTCTGTCTGTCTCGTTCTATCTATTTGTTTCGTTCCATCTGTCTGTCTCTGTCTGTCTGTCTAGTATTACTGAAACCTTAATGACGTCATTAATTAAAAAATTAGTTGGTATAGGGACAAGATATCTTTTGTTTGTCTTTCGATCCATTGAATAAAGAAAGTCATATAGAATGATATGAGGTTAAATAAATGACAGAATTAGCATTTTTGGGTGAGCCAGTATATTTTCAACAAGTTAACTTTACTTAAATGGTAGTTTGAGAAGACAAGTTTGAACTTGAAGACAAGTAATTCAGCAAAGAAAGATGTCCAATTCCTAGTCCACTTTGTGAGAGCCAAATAATTAAAGCAATCGGTTTGCATGTTTTTTTTTTGTTTTTTTTTTAAGTAAGGTCAAGATTTTGCAGTGCATAATTTCACACAACTTTTTCCATGTGTTGTTATTTTCAGCACTTCTTGCTGTGCTGAATGATATCTCCTTCATTGTGTCTGTAGAGTTAATGAAACACTTCCTGCAATATTCAGCACCTGTACTGTCAGTGCCTTTGGGACCTGCATAATCTTTGTGTTTCTCCATATTCAAATTTGCCACAAATGAAGCCTCATCTCTCCTCTGAAGATAAACAGAGGTCGTGTCTGACAGATGGCAATAGTTTAAAGTGGAATAAAGGTGGCAGAGGCTCTTAAAAATTCATGCCATGTTTATTCCTGATGTGATTTTTCCCACTCATAATGGAGGACAGAAACGAAGCATGGTGATAAGATTTACAGGTTTTGTTCTTATTGATTCTGAGTCAGCACACTTTATGCAAATACCATCTGCCCTCTGTCATGACCTTCTGCATATCTTCTTGGATCCTTCTTAAATCATTCTACAGGTACAGAGAGTTTTGCAAATATGCTTTGAGTTATGTTCTGATATACCTTTGTTTCTTTATGGTAAAAGTGGTTATATATGAACAAAAATGATGGATAACCTCTATCTGTCTGTCTACATTTTTTTTTCTAAATGAACTATGTCAGTTTACTAAATTATTTCATTTAAATGATTCGTATAGCTAACTTATTAACGCAGTTCCTTTTTAAGGACAACTAAATAAAACATGTAATTTGTTTATTCAGCAGTGCTCTTTACTATGGAAGCTTGTTTCCGCCACAGAATAAAAAAGGAAATTGCGACTTTTTAACTCACAATTCTGACTTTTTTTTCTCACAATTGCGATTTTACATCTCGCAATTCAGAATTGCATGATATAAAGTCGCTATTGCGTGTTATAAAGTCAGAATTGGGGGGTTTAAAGTTGCAATTGCGTGTTATAAAGTCAGAATTGTGAGTTAAAAAGTCGCAATTACCTTTTTTATTTTTTTTATTTTTATTCTGTGGGGGAAACAAGCCTCCATAGTAAAGAGCACTGCTGCATAAACAAATGACATGTTTTGTTTAGTTTTTTCAGTTTTTAGCAATTTTCAGACTTTTTTTCTCAGAATTGCTCGCATTGCAAAACGCAATTGCGACTTTATATCACATGATTCACAATTCTGACATCTTTTCATTTGTGAGATAAAAAGTCGTAGTTATCTTTTAAATGTTTTATTCGGTGGCAGAAACAAGCTTATACTGTACTCATCTCACTTGCATAATAAAGAGTACATTCCATGTAATGCATGTAAATCAGTGATAATTCAATAATATAACCACTTTCACCATTATTATTGTAATCGTATGCATACGATTGGTGTTTTTTTAATCATTTCCTTCGCTGATGTTTGCATTTCAGTGAATGACAGTGTTTCACTTGGGTGGTATTCACTTTCTGTACTTCATCATTGATAAATAAATGTCACCATAAAGGCTGTAAATGACTTGACTTTAGGTAAATGCCCCATCTGGGTTTGATCTATAAATAAATTATCTGTAAAGAATGTCTTTCTCCATCACTTCGGCCTATGCTTCTCTAGGGACTGTGTGTGCAGTTGTATGACAGTTTCATTGATCAGTTCCAGTCTTTTCAGAATTTTCAGATCATTTTTTTTAGAAACAGCACGACAGTATATAATTGACAAATTAGAAACATCTGATGAGGCCAACTAAAGCTAGTCATTACCTCACAGAAAGGAGGAAGGGAATATCTGATCATCTTTCTTGCACTGAGTAAAGGCAACTCGCACAGCTCCGCTTTTTCATTTTTAAGAGATAATGTAATTAACTTTCAAAGTGTCATTGCCACTTTTCCTCTGATACAGTTCCCCCAAAGTCATCTCAGTCTCAAAATCTAATTCTGTGTTACACCGGCAAAGAGCTTTTTCACTTTAATGTGAATGCAATGCCATGTGTGGGTATATGTGTGCTCACTCTTCACCATCATTAATGAGATGGTGGAAGAAAAATAAACATGCAAAGGGTATTTATCATGCCAACGTTCTGCTATCTCCAACACAGCAGGAGAGAGATGCAATACGATTATCATTTTGCCAGGTGAAATATCCATGCACTTATACAAGCATATACACATTTTGTCTATGAAAATATTGTATGAACTATTTCTTCATACAAATAATGATGCGAACACATCAGGGTCAGAGATCTCTGGAATGAGATGGACAGCATTTCACAAATACATGTACAATGGCAAACTGTTTTTCTTTTTTTCTTCTTCTGCAGATGTGCCATTATTTTCTAATGGCTTAGAAGGGCCCCTGGTCTCTGTCTCATTGAAATTACTTTTTCCAAGGACAATTTGAAAAGTTCAAGGTTAATCATGGGCTGAATAGGCAAAGAAGAATGAAAAGAAGCAATTTTCATGAGCCGTTGCTACGGATTCCAGATGGCGAATGCACTGTATGTTCTCAGCAATTATTTTTAATTCAATTAAAATCCTCTCAAAGCACACTGAAATCTAGTGAAATGCATTTAGAACTGTAAAATTGATGCTGATATACTGTACATTTCTAAACGTTTGCTGGCAATTGAATCATAAAGCCATAGTTCACTTAAAGAAATGTAAAGGATTTTTGTTACGTGTGGGTTTTTGTTGTGTCTTGTATATCACGTGATTCCTTGTTTGTCATGTGACCCTGCCATGTGTCTTGTCTTTTGTTTGTTGTTGCTCAGTGTCCACAGGTGTTCCTCGTCCATGTTTATTAGTCTCCCCAGGTGTTTCTTATTAACCACGCCCCCTTGTTATCTTGTTTAGCTTGTTTGTCTGTGTATTTAAACCCCTGTGTTTTAGTTGTTGGCTGTCGGTTGTTGGTTAATGTTACTTCTGTCTTGTTCTGAGTTCCCTGCATTTCCTGTTTGTATTTGTTTAATTAAATGTGCTTGCGATTGGATTCACTCTCCGTTTCATCCTTGCTGCCGCGTAACAATTTTATTATTTTATTATATATTTCCGAACCTGTATGGCTCTTTTCTTTTAAGGGGCATAAGGGGTTAATTTTAGAAAAATATATTCACTTTTTCAATATTATGAAAGTGAATGGAGCTGTCAATCTTCAAAATAACAGGAAATCACTATATAAGTATCTTTGAAGTCATTCATGTTGTCTCATGCACTGTATATTACAAAGTCTTCTGAAGTCATATGGTTATTTTATGTGAAGAACAGACTGACATTTAAATTATGGATGTTTCGATATTTTTATCAGAAAATGATTTTAGTGACCGTTTGGCATCACCACTAATCTCAATCTTTGCAGTCACTGAAGTTACCAAGTAAGATATTTACATTTAAAAAAAACCCTTAAAGATTCTATTTTTTAAGTTTATATGAATTACTGAGCAGATTTTATGTACCTTTTGTTACATTGTATTGCTCACACAGCACAGCTCAAGAGCCAAGTAAGTGAGCTGATGCAATGGCCTGTCCTGAAATGCTCTCCATTAAAAAAACATCAGTGATTAATTTGAGCCCCTGCACAGAAGTTCACGTGAGGCTTTTGATATCGTCTTTTCGGTAGAAAAATATTTCTGTTCATAACTATATTGTTGACTTGTTTGTTTCTAGTTTCATCAGTTGTCAATTAAGATCATTATTGGTTTTGTGGCAGGATAGTACATTTTAATGCTCAGGCTGTAAACTATATAATGTTATAAATTTTAACCCTTGTGTTCAAATTGGGGTGTCAGTGTTCAAAATCTCAACTTGATGACACCATAACAACAACAAAATGTACATTGAACAAAATTCTTTATCAAAAGCGTTATCTGCTCAATGAGTTTTAATGGGTCAGATTAAAAAAGAAAATTAAATATAAAAAAAGACAATACTTTTGAATTTTTTTTTATTTAAAATTATTTATATTTTAAATTATAGCCTATATTTATAAATTGTATTATACTTAATTTATTAAGATGTAACTAATCTTAATGTTTCAGTGTGGTTTTAAACAGTAAAAACAGTGAAAAGAAACTCATTTGCAACAAACTTTTGTGTAATGTTTAGCTGATTTTGTTAGCGCTTTCTAAGCTACTATAAGGATAGCTTGACTATAAAGTGTGCAACATGTTGTTTAGCATACGTTGAACATATAGTCCTGCCCCAAACTTACACCATGGTTGAGCGACCAATGTTTTTGTATTGAGCAGGGGTTCGTTTCCCAAAGCCAACTATGGTTGCAAGTTCCGTCATTACCATACTTATAGAGTTCAATGGAAATTGCGAAATTTGGGAAATGCACCCCTGGTCAGGACGCTCGAACAGGTCACTGTTTCGAAAGCCCCATTTCAGGGGAATCAACGTCAGTATTGCTAGTATATGGGAGAAAGTATTTTACCAGAAATATTCTACAGCTTGTTTCAAAGTAGCTTCCTTAACACTGGGCCTGTTTATCTCTCAGTATGAGTAAGCATTATGTTATCGCTGGGTTTTGGCTGGCACAAAACAAACAAACTCCCAGCTCACGAGAACTACTTGGCATCCTTACTGAAAAAAAGCAAGAAAACGCTGAATAAAAAAGGCTTTATCTCACCTCTGCAAATGTGCTGCCTGCGTTTCATCGGCCCCGAGCACGATCCTCCCTTGTGAAATCCATTCCTTTCTCCCCTGCTAGTTCCCACAGGACCGTGTGGGAGCTGAGCGCCTTATTGAAACTGCCATCTTATCCCATGAAAAAAAAGAGAAATCACAGAGACGGACCACTTCTCAAATAGACAAGTAATAAGTCTCGGTCAAGAGACGAACAATTTTCTGAGTATAAATTGGCCTCAGGCTTTAAATTTAAAGCAATTTTTGTATTATTCTGACGCTCTGAATATGAAATAGTACAGCGTGAGAGAGCTTTGAAATAGTGCAGACAACAGCAGTTACAAACAGCAATGCCATGAGTCTGGAAACCAGGCAGCTAAAAAATGGCAAGCACATTTTAGAGAGGAAAAAATGCTGAACTTTAAGGTCAGCAGATAGTGAGACATATAGATTTCCCTGGAGCTCTTTGATTTAGACAATGCCACTGTAATATTATTTATGATTCTGCTTACATTTCTTCCATAATCTGACCTTACATTTGGAGCAGTAAAGGGCACATCTTGCTGTAAAATCTCAAGTTGTGACCAAGCACTGTGTCAGTTTGGGGAAATACTTGTAGCTGTTTTCAATACACCGCAGTGTCAACAAAACATTCCTGAAAATCACTTTCACTCAATTTTGCTTATTTTATTTATTATACTCTTTTTATCTTCCTTTCCAAAATATGAAATATATTCTCTCAACTGATGTTGTGAATTGCATATACTGTGTTGAAATGTATTACTATTACTTAAATAATGTGTGGTAAATAATTGCTGATGGATTCAGTGAGCTCATTCAGTGAATTAAGGATTCATTAGACCCTTAACTTTGTGAGTCTTTTTTAATGGTTCATTAAAATGATTAGCTCAAAAGAGTCATTTGTCCATGAATGGGAATACATCAGTTGCGATGTAGGCCTATATGTTTTTGATTTACCAGAATAAAACAAAAGAACAGTTCATATGAGTCATTAGGTCACTAATTTTCTCTTATGCATTCACTAATTAGGTCATTAGGACTATACAGCTTGTGCTTTATTTATTTGATTCACTAAAAAGAGCCAGTTCTTAAGAGAGTGTGTGTGTGTGTGTGTGTGTGTGTGTGTGTGTGTGTGTGTGTGTGTGTGTGTGTGTGTGTGTGTGTGTGTGTGTGTGTGTGTGTGTGTGTGTGTGTGTGTGTGCGCGCGCGCGCGTGCGTGCGTGCGTGCGTGCGTGTGTGTGTGTGTCCTGAACATTTTTATCTTTACTATGTCTGTACATTTACTTTTTCACATTCAGTTTATACTGCAATTTACACTCCTGGGCAGAACAATGGGCCAAGGCAAAAAGTACAAAATATGTAATGGTCTCTTAACTATTTTTATCACAAATCACTGGTCAGGAAATTAGCACAAATTGCACACATACATGTAGATAAAGTAGCTTAGCACCGAATAGCCTTTCCAAACTTGCAGACAGCTTTTTACAGGAAGATGAGTCAGTGTTGTTCATGAGTAGATGAAATGTTTAGTTCATAAGTATGAAAAATGTCTCCCGGTTCTTTGGAGTTTAATCTGACATTTTTCACAAGGGTTCAAATCTGGGCTCTGACCAGGCCAAAACATGAGCCTGATGGACTTCTTATTTGCAATTTGGGCAGGAGATCTGATCATTTCTCTTTAGATAATAACTTTTCATTTTGTGGGCAGCAAGGCATTCTGCATTATCCGCCTGTACTCCAAAGCATTCACAATGAAGCATCTCACCAATAGCATCAGCTAAAAAGGCTCCGCACACGATGACACTCTTCCTCGACGCTTCACTGTGGTAGAGATGCATTTATTATTATATTTCTCAGCAGTTTTATGAAGACACTGCTCTGGAGCATCACCATGCAACTCCTGTTTCATTGTGATTCATCACTCCACACACAACTTCCCATATTCTGCCAAAAACTTCATTCTGTAATGGCTTTTTAATTAGTGCACTTGCTTAAATTTGGCTAATTTCCTGACCAATCATTTGTGATTAAGACAATTTGGGCTTGGCCTATTTTCTTTTTTTCCTTAGGAGTGTAGGTCAAATTTTACTTATTTTGCTGTGAAGATGTTTCAGCAACTGGCATCTTGGGATTTTAAGAATCAATATCAAGACCATTCAAATAAAGGTTGTGAGTAATCTGAACGTTAATATTTTTACCCACTAATATTTTGATACAGCTAGCCTTTTCTCTCCCCTATTTTACTAGCCTCTATTTGGGATCCTGGGCCAGCCAGTCCTCTAACATTATCTACACAGGGCCATCTGTTGGGATCACTAGCTCAAGTAACAGTTCATTCCAGAGGCTCGTCCTCATGGCCTGTAAGGGAATTGCTTTCCATGATCTCTTCAACTCTGTCTGGATTGACTGAAGCACTGACGATGAAGAGCCACTCTTCTCATCCTCTCAGTTTCTACTTCTTCTGAAAGTGTCTCAAGGTAAGACTTGGAAAGTCCCTCATGGCCATTAAAATCATATCAGACATAGTCATAGGTTAAATTAATAATTATTATTATAAAATATATATAGGGTAGGGTTGGGGCTATGCAAAAGTTTGGAATGCATAAGATTTCTTAATGTTTTTTTTTATTATCTCTTATGCACACCAAAATATACAAAATACAGTAAAACTGTAACATTGTGAAATATTACAATTTAAAATAACTGTTTCTATTTTTAATATAATTCAAAATGTAATTTATTCCTGTGATGGAGTAGGCTATGCCATATATATATATATATATATATATATATATATATATGCAGATTTTAATGTCTAAAACTATGTATACATGAATACGTTCACGTTTAGATGCTGTCAATACATCCATAACTACAGTATTTATGTTCTTTTTATGGGTAAATTTTCTCAATTCATCTGCCTCTATACACATTGAGCTGTAGAGCTCATTTGGCACACGCAGGTTCAAATCTAACCAGTTATGGCCCAATGCCATTCCACTTTCAGTTAGTTATTTAGAGTGTTGAAATATTAGTTACTGTAGAAAACTTCAATATAGCAAACCTATAATTCATCAAATCAGCAGAAAATGTCTGGCAGAGACGAATAATTCAGTGGATTGGGAAAAGGCAAAACGTGAAGTACAAATTGAGTATAAATGGAAACAGATGTTGCAATTAAGAGTGAAGTTTTCTACTTGGCAGCAGATATCGGACCATTGATCTACATTTAGAGGACAGTAACTTTATTCAAGTATGTATGTGTGTGAGAGAGAGAGAGACTCAGCCAAACCACATAGGTAAAGCAGGTGGCAGTTCCACATGGTCACACAACCAACAGTTTCACAAACACAATTTCTCCACAACAATTACACTGAAATTATCTGCAGCATGTGCATCCCACAATCAAAAACACGTACATTTTCTTTCATGACTAACGCCGAAGACAAAGCGGGAAAAGAGTGGATGAAACTATAGAGCTGTTCCAAAATTATCATAATGCCTTTTCCTCATTTTGACCACATTCCAAAGCAGAATTGCATGCATCCTTTTAAGAACAGGCAATCGGATTCATTAAAACAAGCATGGTGAAAAACTGCACTAAAGATGGCAGATGAAGAGAAGTGCCGTTCGCGCATGAGGGCGAGTAAATGACAGTATTTTCATTATTGTGGCAGCACACTATTTCTGAATACAGCTAATTCAACTTTGTTTCATAATTGACAAATTTTGAAATTGAATTGAATCAACTCTGAACTGACTCAAAAGTGAATAACAACACGTTGTCTGTATTGCTGCTTATAGCTGAATGGAACTCATTTTATAATTGATGAACTTTACACAGTTATTGAGTGTGACACTTATCTGAATCAACACTAAACTGACATCAACTGAATAATGACACTATTATCTTCTGTAGAGCTTTAATGCAGAATTTGAATTTGTCTCAATATTTGATGACATTTGCATCATTGATCATTACTTTCCTGTGTATCACTGTGAAGCTGCTTTGAATCCATCTGTATTGAATAAAGCGCTGTGGAAAATAAAGGTGACTTGATTTGACAGCCACAAACTGACATCTAGGGATGCACAGCTTTAGTTCCAGAACTTATGACGTGGCAGTAAATCAGTAGTTTAAAATCCTTGAAACTTCTATATTTGATAAGGCCTTTTGATTCTTCAGATAGGCATTTGTCATTGCTCTTCCTTGTGATGGGTAATATCAGGCGCGAATGCCAATCTTGATGATAAGTTTTTTTAATATATATATGTGTGGCTCCTTGGAGGTCAATGACAGGCTTTTGTGTTCTTACATCAAACATTGTGTCATGAGCACTGAATGGCATGACTTCTGATTAATAGCCTTGACAGAGAGAGAGCTATTGAGCCCATTCACCTCAACCATGACATGAGAGTCCTTCTCCATAATCGTTTCCTTTTTCTCCTGTACAAAGTGCAGACATCACGGCAATCAGGACACTCATTTTCTGCAGATTGGATATGACATTTGACACGGGTATGACAAATCTAATAAATACGCTCTTTATGCATGTGACAATTTCACTTGTGCATTCAGAGAGCATCTGCGAGGTCAGTCAGGAGAGGGCGGAGAAGAAATTGATTTTTCTAGAGACTGTAAGAAGAGTGGCTATTGCCACATTCATTATTGAAGTAGGCTTATTTGTGATTCAATTAATGTTTCTTATATATATTATAATTTTTGTTGCAAAAGTTTTGTGTGACTGTTCTTTTTTTCTGTTCTTTTTTTTTTTGCATTTCTAAATCAACATCCTGTGGTTCGAAACAAATTCGATTAGGCCTATGTTATGGTTGATGCAGGGAATTGGAGAGGCAAGGATCTATATGCAGTAGTTTATTAGATAAACACATGAACCAACATAATCCAAACAAAAATGACGATGATAATAATCCAAACAGGGAAGGAAGGAGACAATAATCCACCTAGGACAATGACCAACAAAAGACAACTGAAACAGGAAGGTCAACGTGATTATGCCAAGACATGATAATGGATCAACATATTTTGTTGATCATAGAACAACATTCCTTTTTCAAAAATTCAGTCCTAATCATTTCTCTCAAGGGAAATTATATGAATAACACTGACGTAGAAGCACCTAACCCTGGTAGTAAGACTAAACTTGACATAAACTGTAAATTTGTCCCTCAAATCTGATGTTTAATTGATTGTTGTTCCAGGATAAAAAAAATAAAAATAATCCATGAACATGTTGTACTTGGTGGAATCACGTTCACCGGGGTAATATACATTGGATAACAAGAGGTTAACAAGGAACAGGTGTGAGTAATCAAAAACAATGAAAAAAAAAACAAGGGTAACTAAGCAAAGGCAAACAGGAACAAACCACAGCAAGTGAATAAAAGGAACAATAAAAACAGAAAATTCACTTCAGAATAAAAGTCCTAGAACAAAGAACATACAAAACACAGAATAAATTGTGACCGATTCAAATTTCAACCCATGAATTAAAGGAATACAATTCTTTCATTTAATGCTCTATTATTGAAACATTAAAAACATTTTTGACATGCAGCACATCACACAAATTTTTTTTTTTTTTTTGCAGTTTTGTGCACTGAATGAAAAAGTATATAATCATTTAAATGGTGGTTGTCTTAAAAAATAAACAATGTTAATACTTTAGATCAGGAATCACATATTCAATATTAACTATGAGTTTTCCCCTCAATAAACTTCTAATTAATGTTTATTGATAGTTAGTAAGGTAGTTGTTGTAGTGGTTATGTTTAGGTATTGGATAGGATTAAGGGATCAAGAATATGGTCATGCAGAATAAGGCATTAATATGTGCTTTATAAGTACTAATAAAGAACCAATATCCTGTAATATGCATGCAAATGAGCAACTAGTAAAAGTGAATGGTGTTCCTTAATCTAAAGTGTTACAATTCTCAGACATTAAAATTGATTATTAGTAGTAGTATGCTATTAGCTACTCATGTAGCTAATGTACATGCCGCTGTGACTCAACATAACATAATCATAATTATTAACTTAATGTCTTTTCAGAAACAGCAAATGAGCAGAAGTACATTTTTACATTTAAAAATAATTACAAACCAACACTTTGCCCATTAGTCATTGCCATCTTGGAAATGGCAATCTTCACAAGTCTGTTGTCCCACTTTGAGTGCTTTTCCAGTTATTATTTTAAAATATGAAGTGAGATCATTCCGAGTCCCCACCATTGCAACTGTAACTCTTCACGACTGTTGGTTGTGTATCCTGTCCTGGTGTGTCCTGTGTCCTCTATATTGTTTAATGTGTGTTTATATTGATAGCCTATTGTTGATTTTTTTATACTTTTTATTAGATTTTTTTTTATTCAATTTTCTTTTTGGGGGGCTATAATTTGGTCATTTTTACTGTCACAACTGCTACATTGCATGGAACTGCACCCAAGACTATTACTCACTGCATGTTGAAGTTATGTATATGGTTGAATCACATAAAAGTTTGGATTTGATTTAAGTTTTGTGGAATGCACCATAAGGAGATTAGCGGTGGAGCCTTGTGTGACTGCATTAGCATTTTTAAACTGCAGTTCAATACATTCCTTGACATCCTGTGGCGGTTCATGGTCAATTCAATTCAAATTTCAATACATGCAATGAAGGAAGAGAGTTCTTAAATGCTAAATTTGACCAAATTATGATAAGAAACCATGTTTCTTGTGAGAGCATGTTGGCCATGATTGTTCTACAGTTGGTATTCAAGAGGTTAATCTTATGAAAGACTTCAGACAAACAAGCTCATCTCTACTGCTTAGCTTTGCCTCAGGCCGAAATCTCTGTTCTTCTCATTTCTTTTTTTTTTTTTTTTTGGGTTGCTTTCATTTTATTTTCACAGTCTGTTGCCATTGAGTCAGTCAGACTTCAAACTGCAGGGTGTGGATGAGCTCATGGGTTAAGCGTATGTGATATAAAAAATTATTTACATTTGCTATCATAGGATTACAGTGCATGAACAAATATAAACTGCGATGCTAAAGCAAGTCCATTAAGTCTGTGGTTATGTCACACAGAGCATGTTCACAGTAGGTATATTACTAGAAGTCTTCAGAGATGCCCCACTGTTATCAAGCTTTTTTCTCATTAAGAAAGAGATGAAAGCATAATGGCTGCTCCGTGCACACACTCCTATGTGTGAAAAGAGGTAAGGCATATCAGATTTTGGAGCTGATGGGAATGTGATCTCTGTTCTCAGTGCTGTAGCCTTCCTCTGGCTCGTTCATGTACATAGCTCCCATTCTTCCTGTTATATCTCTGTTTTCTTTTCCCCTGACACTCTAGTCTAAATAGAGATTTAATGATCTTGTTGATTCCACACTGCAATGTTTTAAAATGAGCAGCCATACGGAGAGACACTCTTTAGGACCGTCTCATTGCACCATGGTGCTTTTGAGACTACGAAAAGACAGACACATTTAAAGACCCAGGAGGGCTTTTTAAATGGCAGAGTATATAAGCGATGGTCTACTTTAGATATTCCACATTTGCACTCAACGTCTTGATGCCCAATTCCGATTTATTCACTATATCTGATTTTTTTTGACGACCAGATTCCATCTTCTATTAAAAGTGACCTATATCCGATATGTGTATTTACACCTGGCGGAACAAACCAAAGTAGACGTACTGATCCGGAAAAGCTTTGTCCGAAAAGGAAGTAAAAATGGCGCGATTTGCATTGCCCGCAGATGAAATGATAATACAAGCTTTTGCTTTCTGCACCATCTTTAAAATTCAACAAAACATTGGTCTTTTAAGGTAGACAAAAATGGCCAATTTCAGATCTATTTCCACATATGAATGAGGCTGGAAACCAATCTGAGAATATCAGAAACAATGTGATATTTTCCTGCTTACACGTTTGTAGTTCACCCATACCACACGTTCATGGGTCACTAAAAAAAACAAAAAAAAACGGAATTGGGTCACTTGAACCATGTAATATGTGGCCAAAAAGTACCTTTGCAACTACATGTAAACTAACTCTCATTAGACTGTAAGGTTTGGTGTTAGGGTCAGGTTAAAAGAATAAGTTGACATGTATTTGCAAATGTAGCATTGCGGTGCAAGAGGAAAGAGAATTGAAGTGTTTTACCACACTCTTAACAGAAACGGCAATATATGATCGACTACCCCACCCTGGAAAAGCAGGGAAATTGTCCCAAGGACACACAGGTTCGTTTTGAGTGAGTGGGTGAAAAGACATGAGTCAAATAAATAGAAAAGTTTTTGTTCATCAATGTTTAATAATAAATATACATTCAAAGTTTAAAACTCTTACACTATCATTATAATACTGATGCACACCATCAATCAGCATCTACTCACACAATGACATTCAATTTAAAGAAACAAATTAAACAAGTGCAGGGGTGTCTGGAGGTACGGGCCAGCTGCCAAGTTGGAAAACAAACCCCCCAATAGTCCACTACAAATACCGAACCGCACACGTGAAGGTTAGATGCCAGAAGACACACAGCACTATGAGCACACCACACAAATGGCAGCTTCGCCTTCACCCTCCAGAAACCCCCCAGATCCTGTAACAAGAAAAAAAAAAAATAATAATAAAAATATACACACACACAAGTCAAGATAAGATGTCAAATACTTCAAGGATTTAAACCACTTGACCTGTGCTCACACTACCACATGAAAACAAATTAACAAAGATAAACTAAGTTACTACGGTTTATAGTGATCAAATAAGACACGAAATAAACAAAGCAAAAGAAAAGAAACAAAATAATCATACATAAAACCATACGGTACTCAACCTATACACACACACAAGATGCTGATTTCGAAGTGTAAACCGATGGAATTCAATAGGCGGCGGCCAGAATAGACAGCCAGCCAGCCCGCAAAGCCATGCACAATCCTCAAATACTAACGTGAACCAGAATCACAGTAGCTTAATAGTTGCTATCGAGATGAAGGTCGAGGCAAAACAGCGACGCAGTCATAATTATACGTGATGACAATTCATTGTTGATGCTCAATTCCCACAAATAACCCAAGAGACCCTCAGTTATGCGGGGGAGACCTGCAGAGCATAAAGAAACTACATTTAGATTAAAGAGAAAAACACATTAATAATGCACAAACCATAATTCTACATACCACGGGATGTTCCTGCACACAAACCGCTTCGTAGTCGCACACCATATTGCAATACAGTGGCTCAGTCTGGACCATGTAAGTGACGTACTATCAATGCCACCGACGACAAAACAAATCATAAATAGCCAACCGCGGTCAAAATGCGTCTTGTTATAAACCAAGGGCTATACATACCTGTGAGGAGTGAGCAGCCAGCACACAGCAGGCGGGGAAAACCAGCTTACAGTCTGAGCCTGACAACGAGAGGAATTCACATCAACCGCCTGCACAGTACGAGAAGCACAAGTTCACCCCAAACAACTCGCATACCTGCGGCGACCACGAATGATGTCACCAGGACAATACAAAGGCGCATACCAAGTGGACACAACACATCCTTTATATATCCCACAAAGGAATAAAGGAGGAGGGGTCAATAAACTAAGCACAAGTGTATGACATTCCCATAAGTGGATTCAACCACCCCGCTACACAAAGTTACTCATAGTCAGTAGAAGGTCTGTTGGGGGACCATCAAAATGAAGTGTTACCATATTAAGTAGACTGTCTCATAATACTCTGAGAATTAGTCGACTTGTAGTTGCAGAGGTACTTATAGTTAGAATGTTTAATGGACCATCGAAATAAAGTGTTTCCAATTATTTTCTATCAATTTCTAAATGCACAAAAAAAAACTAAACAAATGAGATCACATTGTTTAACACTGTGCAAAAGTCAACCAGGAAATAAAGCATATTTGATTTAAAGCAGAGAGAAAAGTAAAAAAAAATCTGATTTATGAGACTCTCAAAGGTCAATGGCAGGGGCAGGCCTAGAATTTGAGTCAGTTGTTACTCTTAAAACAAGCACAAATCATCTGCTATCACCTGAAAACAGTGAGGTCCACAATATTGAGTTAAACATCAATGAGCCACAGTTCCCATAATGCTTCAAGAAGTGTTGTGAATCTCCACCAAAACCCTGCGGATGATTTGAGAAATAGCTCCCTCTTGCTTCTCTCTCTGAATCCACGAGTGAGTTAATCACATATTAGTCAGCCTCGCTGTCACGAAGCCACTGATATTTGCCTCGAAAAAGCAATGCTGTGGTAATCCCTCTCTGTGTGTGTAGCTGGGTAATGATCATGCCGAGCCTGCTAATCTGGATTTAGAGTTTGAAACACTGCCACTTGCGGCGAGTCCAATCCACGGCTCTTATTTTTCACCTAAAGCTCCTCAGAAGATATTCACCTGGCAAAGAGGGAGACAAGACAACTAAACGGATGCCAACCGAGAAACGTCTAGCAGATCAGACTTTCCTGGATTGAGACGGATGTTAGGATTTAGTGAAACCTGCTCGGGGAATTAGACTATTTATCCCACCAGGTAGACCGATGGTTTTGTGGGATACAACCGAGTTGCATTTTTATAACAATGCAATTTGAACCATTTAAATGTGAAATTTGCAGCTTTTAAATTGGTTTTATTTCCATCACAGTGGGAAGACAGCACAATTATAACAGTAAATTTAATTCACAAACAATCACAAGCAAACTAGCTAAAATATGCTCAATAAATTGTAATAATATTACTCATGAGGAGCTTTTAAAAACAAAGAAATTAAAAAACAGGCATAGTACTTCTTCCAATAAAATTTTAATATATTGCAATGTGTCGACCAAACCTTTAAAGACCTTATTTGGTCAAAATGTTGCAATATATTAAAGATTCTTTTTTTCTTCTTCTTCTTTTTTTAATGCACACACACTACTTTGAATTGATCAACTTTCAACAACAAAAATAATTTCAGTTATAAAAGAAATGTATGATTTTTTTTTCTTTTCACATTTCTACTGCATCTTGTCGGTGATGAATTACTCCTTTAAGGCCCTGTTTACACGAGAACGATTCCGGGATAAAACGTAAAAATATTTTATCGGATGTGGCTTTCGTTTACACGGCGACGGCATTTTGGGGGCTTAAAAAGGCAAAAAAGTGAAACCACCCTCCAGAGTGGAAATCTTAAAAACGCTCCACCGTCGCATTCCCGTCTAAACGGTAAAAACGCAAATCTGCTCACGGTGGCTCTCGTCGCGTACGCGTTTACGTCACAGGCATGCGCCAGTACAGGAAAATAACAACCAACATGTCGGATTATTTCCATACGTCGGACTTTCAAGTTGCCCTAGCAGCTCTGATAAACGTACAAGAGTCTTTTCAGCAGCTGTACAAAATATTCTCAGATATTGGTGTTATTGTGTGTCAGTGCTTCACATTGCCACCTAGCCGCCTGGAGTGCATACTACATCGGATTTCACACACTTTTGCGTCACCATATGCACGCGGATTTCCCTCCCATAACGCTCCTCTAAACGCAGAATAAAAAGTGATAACGTAACGCCAATTTCACGTTTTCTCTTCAGATCGTTTCCGTGTAAACATAGCCTTAGATATGATCTTGCATTTGTCTGGTAACATGTGCATTGGTATGTATGTATAGTATGTATGTATGGATGGATTGATAGGTGGAGTGATACACAAAGAAAGATGGCATCTAAGTTGCTGTTGCTGGTCAGTTTGTGTCTAAATGGACATTTTTAATCAACATTTTCCACTTCTGATGTAATTTCTAGCGAGATTATTTGTGTATTTATGTATTTAGACCCCCAGTATTCGTCTATCCTTGTTAATGTAAAGTTGAGTCTCCTGTTCTGATCCTGCAAGTTTCTTTCATTAGATACCATTCTAACCTTCGTTCTCATGCCTGCTTCCACTTCACATAACGTAACAATATAGCTACTTTAAGCTGACTTGTTTTAAACAAGTTTGTTGTATTGTTATTTTCGTTTCTGTCATTTTTATATTCTATCCAACAGCCCAAGCATTCCTATAGAATGGTGTGTAAAAAAAGTTCTTAAGGGGAAAAAAACTGTAAATAATAAATCAGCTCCATTGCGGATTCCAAGTGACCAAGGGCTTAGGCTTTTAATTTAAACACGTCAAGGGTTCCGCCAGTAGTGGGTACTCATGCAACATAAGTACATCCGAGTGAACGAGACGGAGAGAAGTTAGCAAAGGAAGAAAAAAAAAAAAGATTTAAAAACAGCCAGAGTGGTGCAGGTATGACGTCAAAGATATTCCATGTTTTATAATGGGGTTTTTCGATTTATGTGCAAAATAAAGCCTGTTGTAAACATAGCTTATTGATGTTTTGTTCTACAATGTAAACTGCACAAACACACCCCAAGCTGTCTTATCTAGTCGCTTATTAAAAACATGTGTTTTCAAAAATGAACATAACTGCTGCAAGTACTGTTACTTGTGGCACGTATAAAAGTGTTACAACTGCTGCGGTCACCCCTAGTTTTTTGAGATCAGTGTGCCTGAAAAGTTTATCTTCCAGATGTCTGTGTCACAAATAAATATCATTCTCAAACTAAATCACTTTTGAGTAGCTTATTTTTAATGTCCCTATAGTTCTGAAATTTTGTGACAAAATTAATAGCTTGCAATAACTTACACAAGTTTAAATTGGAAGTGCAAACGTCCCTATAAACTTTCCCAGACATATCCATTTTATTCTGTTTAGTTCAGGAAACCTGGCAGCTTGACTCACACAGGTGAGCTGCTTTTATTGCAATCACTGTAACAGTGGAATGAGGAGGTTTGAAGCCTGTAGGATACAGAAGCAGGGGTCTCTGGGAATTCAATCAAAGTGAGAGATGAGGAAGGAAATTGAATTAGATACTTCAATTAATTTTCCATTTCTGAATTCTGTATCTTAATACATTTAAAGATGGTTAATGGAGTGATGGACAGATGGAGGACTTTCATTTGTTTCTCTTCTGCTCTTCATCCTCAATTAATGATTGAGCTGATAAAGATGTATTTAAAAATCTTTAATTAAACTAATGTAGAATGAGATGTAGCTCCATGCTTATGTAATGAGGCCTGGAATCGAACGGCAGAAATATGAAATTAGCAGTAAAAACTTCATCTCATTTTCCTGTAATTAGAAATGACAAAAATCTCATTATGGTACAACCGACACTGGCAGTGGCAACTGAAGTTCTGCAAGTGTTATTTAATCAAACTATTAGATTTGCATACATTTGCAATTACATTTCCCATCCACCAATAGCATGGGTAAAAGGGCAGTCATCTTCAGATCCTAACTTTGCAAGGTTGTCTCTTTTTAAAGATAATTTTAACATTAATATGTAACCGTCTGATGCAATGAATGTCGAACAAAATGTCAAGGATCAAATATGCTTAGTTAAAGGCAGGGTTGAAGATGTCTTGCAAGATTTATTACAGAAACCAATGTAAAAAAAAAACTGAAATTTTCATTAATATTTTCTAAGAGGGCTTTTATTCACTTATCGCATATTTTCTCAGTTGTCTTTACAGAATTGCGCTCAAGGGTATAAAGTCAAAGTGTTTTTTTTTTCACCAAATAAATCACCACTTTCTATAAGATTATTTCCATAATGTGTTCTTAAAAGCACAGACAGAAAGTTACATATTGGAAAACTCTTTCAGAGAAACTTCCAATTTCAAATTGACGCACCACACACAGTCAACCGTAACTGTACAGAACTGTACAAATCCAAAAATGATATGGTGCTCTTGATAAAGGAAAGGCTTACATTTTTCATTATTTTCCTGAGATGTTTCAATACTCTGAGAGAAACAGCGATAAAAATAAAATCAGACACAAGGATAATCAACTGCGGAGGATTTGCCTGTTTTAAGAAAGACAGAATATTTCTGATGGTGCATTCTCAGAAGTACAATCCTGCATAATATCTTCATCTAATAACTGACATTTCTTTAATGTGTGCTCTTCCCTACCAGGCTTCTCAAAAAGGGTTTGAATAACTACCTTTCGAATTACCTGAGAGAGTCGTTTCTGTAATGGCTTTTTAATCACCTTGAAAATCACTATTCAATCACAAAACTTTCTCACATGGTGCTGAAAAAAAGTTGCCTTTGGATTTAATGGTCTTGGTAAAGTGTCTGCCTCGTCTCTTTCTCTCAATTCCTCACTTACAGTCGTTCCCTCCCTTTACCTCCATCAATCTTCATCAATTTTACTCGCAAACCAATCTTTTCCATTTTTGACAAATTATACTGCAACCCAATTAAAGACAAAAGTAATGAAGAGCAGTCTGTTTGGAGTGTGTGTCTTTGTTTGTGGCCGTCTAACACACAATGCAAATTGAGGTAAATCCATAAATAGATGTTATTAGTCCCAAGGGTCACTAAACTTGTTGATTTGAAACCACAGCTAGGAAACTAATAGCCAGAGCGCCACACTTCACGGATCTCTCTTCTCAATTTCTTTTGTTGATATGCACTCACTAAGCTCAAACACTTTAATCAGCCCATGGACAAAGAAATAAAGAGTAGAATACCACCACTTTAGCTTTTTGACATTCAGTCAGGGATTTTCTTTGAGATTAGCCTTCGAAGGCATATTTTTAATGCGCAGCTCCTGAAATTTGTTCAGATCTTCATTGCTCATTTTGCAGTCTTTCAACTCATCAGCAGTTTTATCATGTTATGTGAAGTTCTGATCAAATATGCCCTCAACATCTTGCAACTATACATATTTCACCAAGCAAACTCTATTTACTAGATTAGAAAAACAGGCAACTGTGGAATGTAAATGGCTTGTTTACTCTGTGTATCTGCATAGCTATGCAGCATTAGCCCCGTTCCTGCATTGCTCAACATCTTGAAGATGATCGTGGTTTCTCCATATATATATATATATATATATATATATATATATATATATATATATATATATATATATATATATATTAATTCTGAAACGGAATAATTTCATGACATTTGTTTCCATTAACGGTTGTTAAACATCTGTGCTCTATTACTGAAACTTATGGAACAATACTCTGAAAAAATAATTTGCTCTTTAAAATTTGTTAGTGTGAATTAAATTCCATGAGAGAAAAAAAACTATAATGGCAGCATTGATTCAGTCATTCTTAAAGAGTTAGTTCAAAATAAAAATTAATCAATAAATTACTCATCCTTGTCTTTCCAAACCCGTAAGAATTTTGTGCATCTTCGGAACACAAATGAAGATCTTTTTGATGAAATCTGAGAGCTTTCTGTCCCTCCACTGACAGCAACACAACTGATACTTTGACGCTTCAAAAAGTTCATAGAGATCTTAAAACTAATCCATATGAATTGAGTGGTTTAGTCCAAATTTTCTGAAGACTCGAACTCATGATGAACAGATTGAATTCAGACTTTTATTCAAATATAAACATTCATAAACTCACACATCAATTGTGGTAAACGGAAGCTCAAGCATGTTCTCTTGACATGCGAGAACCAATGAGGTTCATTCTCATGTTACGCATCATATTTGAGCTTCTGCAAGAACCAATGAGGTTAATTCTCGTGTAACGCAGCATGTTTGAGCTTCAGCCGTTTGTTCTTGTGCGTCAAGTGGGTTTGGTTGACCTTCTGTTTGTGTTCTCTGATCAATGTTTGTATGGGGAATAAAAGCCTTTATCAGTTCATCATATAAAGCAATCAGGACTACAATTTGGACTAAGCCCTCAATTCATATAGATTAGTTTTATGATCTCTTTATAAAATTTTAAGGTGGCAAAGGCTCAGTTGCGTAGCTGTCAATGAAGGGAGACAGAAATATCTCAGATTTCATCAAAAAGATCTTAATTTGTGTTCCGAAGATGAACGAAAGTCTTACAGGTTTAGATCGACATGAGGGTGAGTAATTAATGACATAATTTTCATTTTTGGGTGAACTATCCCTTTAAGGGCCTCTTAAAGAATCAATCATTGTTATTGGAGAGCTTTCCTCGCCAGTTTTAAAAGCTAACGTTACTTAGATTGCTCTCATTATTGCTAATATTTCAGCTGATGCTGAGCTCAATATCTTTGAAGTTTACACTGGTAAAATAAAAGAAAGCAAGAGTCAAAAATGCAAGACAGAGATTGCATGGCCCTTTAGTTCACAGACTTGATGATAATAAGAAAAGAAGACTGTCTCTCACTTTCTCTGAATTCACCAAGTCACTGTTGACAGGACAACCTTTGAAAAATTCTTTAAGAAAATTATTCTGCCCCTGGCTTCAGCTCTCTGAAGTTTGTGCAGGTGAGCTGAAGTTTGGAAATTAGTGTGTCTTCCCCATCTTCTAATTGCTATGGGGTCAACTTTTGGCTGGTTAGCTTCAGAAAGTTAACCCCTGGTATAGTTGATGCCTTAACTACTACCATTTTGTGGACAGAAATAAATCAATTAATTGTCTCTCTCTGATCACAGTGTTCAAAAGTTGTATTCAGCAAGGATGCATTCAATGATAAAAAGTGACAGTAAAGACACTTACATTGATGCAAAAATTTTCTTTAAAAATAAAGGCTGTTCTTTTGAAACCAATTAATTCTGAAAAAATGTACTGTATTTTTGATCAAATTAATGCAGCCTCATGAGCATTTGAGCCTTTTTTTAAATCTACCGACCCCAAACCTTTGAACGGCCATGTCAAATTAATTATAGTCATTAATTCTTATCATTCTAGCTCAAAAGTGAAATACTTTTGCACACCACTTGCTGATTAGTCAGTTATCCTATCATAATGCCAACATACAGCCCAAACAGATTGCAATTCCGTTTCATGCCACCAATGGCGCCAAAATGTCAAAATTCTTTTTGAAACCGTTCAAAAATAACTCAAATCAATGATTTCTAATTGGAAGACTTATAGAGTTGACATCAAACAACTTTTCAAACCCAAGGTCATTGCTCCAGGTTGTCTTATGGAGTGCAATTCACCAAGCACAGGAAACCAGGGACTGTGGGACTAAAGCTGGTAAATAACATTCTTAAAGACCATAAATATTTAATATGTTAGTTCCTGCAGCAGAGTAAAACAGGGTGAAGGTTCAGCTGGGTTTGGAGATGATGTGGAGACGGAGCTTTCACTGGCTCAAAGGAGCAGCAGGCAACAGCAGAATGCAGAATTACCCCATGTGTGATATGGAACACTATATCAGAATGTCAGCGCCCACCACATCACAAAGCTGTTTTCATTTCTGCAGCCCAGCCCTTCTGAACTAAATGATATGCTTTCCAGTCTCCAGTCAAATGTAATAAATTGTAGATATGGTGTTTTATTTTGAGTATGAGGAGACTTTAAAAGCAAATGTGAATCTTGACTTTTTAGGGGGGGTTGCATGCTACATTTTATTGACAGAGATTAGAGGAACACTATTCAGGGAGATCACAAAAACGGGTCACGACAGAATGTATTCAGCTTGAATACCAAGATTTAGCACTTACCACTAAGCCACAGCTCAGCTCAGACTTTTTGTCGACTTAGAAAAAGAAAGTAAATAAGGCAAAGTTGATCGAGATCAAGTTCATTTTGCCCTTATAATAACAATAATCCTCAGCACAAATGTAAGAATTGCATAATGGCTCCAAATACTTCCAAGAGATTTCTTAAATGGCAGTTTTAACTGGAAGAAAATAAATACTTGATTTTTTTTTCTTCAGTTTTAAATGTATTATTATTTTGATAATAAAATGTGCATAATTAAAATATTGATATAATATTTGTACATTTTGGGCACATATGAATAAAAATGAACTGTCCTGCACTTTTTTTTTTAAATAAAACATTTTATAAAATAAAAACATACAATATTTCACATTTTAAAACATTTTAATGCAAGACATTGTATATAATAAAAAAAAAACATTTATATAATATTTTTACACATTTATATAATATGATTACACATCACATATTTAGGGCACATATAAATAAAAATAAATCTGGACTGTCCTGAACTGAACTGTTTTAAGTTAATACATGGCTTCAGATTATAGTGTTAAATTCTGATAATTATTCATTTTAATTTGTGTCTACCTCGAATATCCCGGTCCTCAAAAGAAAGCCAAGTCCTGTTAGAGCAATACATTGTCCAATTAGAGCACAGGAATGCCCAGGATATGCCTGGTATTACAAGGAGTAATGGTCCACGAAATGCTATAATGTAAATGATGGCAGATATGGATATATGTAAATATAAAAGTCTGATTAGCTAAATGGAAACCTGTTGGCTCAGCTCGCCTGTTCAGGTTATAAGAAAAACACTTAGATGGGAGACAGTGATTCAGGGAGGCAGTCAGAGAAAATTCAGGTGTCTGATTCCATTAGAGCTGCAGTTTCTCATCTGAGAACAATAACCCCAACACTTTTCATCTTTTTAAACTCTGATTCAGCCAAATGGATGATAAAGATGGTAAATATGCCAAAGTCTATCATCAAATGTCTCCTGCATATATCAGTCCAGTGTCTCAGATGTACTAATACAGTATAACTTCTGGAGCATACTAGAGATTCAGCAACTCTTTTAACAGTCCTTTTAACATTAAGTGGTGCAGGCAACAGAACCCTGCATTTCAGCCAAGAGCAGAATAGACAACTGAAATAGTCTTGCTGTCAAAGTGGGTAGAAATGCTGGAAGTCTGGTTCTGGAAGACTGACAGGCACATGGACGGCAAGAAAAGTCGGCAGGCTCCAGCATATAGATGGGCGGCATCATGGCAGACAGCTCGGGACAGGAAGTCAGGAGACTGTCAATTTGAGAAAAGGATACTGACAGAATGATGACTTTCAGAAAATACTAATGAGGGAAGAAGTTATGTAAAATGCACTGTAAAAAATAAATGTTGGTTTAACTCAAAAAACTAAGTTACCTTGCCTTAAAATTTCATTGTTCATTTTCAGAGTTCATTGAAATTAAAATCTTTAGTTAAGACAAAGAAGGAGATTGGTTTAATCAACAGAATCTCAAAATATGATGTTATCTTAACCACATTAATGAGCTAAGTTGATTTGACAAAAGGGAAAAAGTTGTGATAACAAATCATGAAAAGAATTTTTTACAGTGCTAAAATTTGAAGATTTTTTTAAAAGATTTTTTTTTCTTGAGTGAACTGCTGCAGTATTCTTTAACATCATGTATTTCATGTCCTCACGGTTAACATTGATACTGCAGAACACATACGGAAGACACCAAATGTTCATGTCACAATTATTTCGGTATTGTACTCCACAAGAATGCAAACTCCTTCACCTGTGAATCGTGAGATGTGATTACAAAACCATCAGGAAAAAAAAATAGTCCATTTCATCTTTGTAAGGGCCTTCTGAAAACAGTCACTGAAAATATAATGAAATTTGTTTCTTGGAAAGAATATAGTTAGATAGAATACACAAATATAAGGGGATTGCAAAAGTTTTGCGAGCAAACACAAAAGCGTTGAAATATATGTGTATGAAATATATGCCCTCATAATGGTGTAGTTACCACATCAGCTAGCACTTTTTGAGTCATACCTCTTGGAATATGCTTGCATGCTTTTAGTTCACTACTTGGATGATTAGCAAATGCATTTGTGCAATTTATTAACAACAAATTGGTAGTTGATTAATCAATAATATCCTAAATTTGAATAAAAAATTTCACTAATATGCTCACTTTTCTGTTTCAATATATCCCTGTGATGCAAAGCTATTTTCAGCATCATTACTCCAGTATTCAATGTCACATGATTCTTCGGTAATATTCTGATGTGGTGCTCAAGAAACATTTCTTCTTATTATTAATTATTTTTTTTAAAAATTTAAGTGCTGCTTAATATTTTTATGTGGAAATAATATGTTTCCAGGATTCTTTAATGAATAGAAAGTTGATAACAACAGCATTTATTAGTTTTTTTTTTTTTTTTAACAATGCAAACATCTGTAACTTTTGATAAATTGAATGCATCCCAAATGAAAGTATTTTTAAGGAATCTTACTGACCTCAAACTTTTGAACGTTAACTTGGTGGCCTGTAATGTTCCTCACATGGTGAGATAGCCTTTTCTGTTCCCTTGAAAAAAATGATGTCCTTCATCCTCTGAAGTCAGTATGATTGCTTTCAGATAACATCTTATAATCCAGGATGTGAGAATCAATACTAGCCGATCAATGCACATAATGCATATAAAGATGAGGGAAAATCTCTTGTCAAAAGTAGTGTATAAATTCAACCCCGTTGTGAGACTGTTTAAATATATTCCTGTGATAGAAAATATAGACTCACGAGAACGCTTACATTTGGTTCAATTCCGTATTCATGTGTAAAATCCTCAACCGATCCTATGCAAACCTAATTGAAAATTCCATTTTACGTTATTCCAGCAGTGCTATTTCCACTCCAGGGGCTCTTGTCTTATCCCAGTTCCAGATATTACCGTCCCGTGTAGCCCTACAGCCCTACAGGTTTGAAATTAAGGAT
Organism: Meda fulgida; assembly: GCA_030578275.1. Classification (NCBI taxonomy): domain Eukaryota; kingdom Metazoa; phylum Chordata; class Actinopteri; order Cypriniformes; family Leuciscidae; genus Meda; species Meda fulgida. The sequence continues at coordinate 6,011,528 of CM060627.1, read as the reverse complement.
GAAATTAAGTTGAGCAAAACTAATGATGGTTGGATGAACCCTGCTTCTTATTCCCATTTATGGTTCCAGCAGAATCCAAACCATGATTGATGCTGGGCCAGCACCACACATTACTTCTGGCTATACACAAAGTGAAGCTTGTGTTTGTCTCACCTGGATGGCTGAGTGATGGACTGCGTGTCATTACCGACGATGTACGTTAGTCGAAATGGGGCCTGAAGACTTGGCACACATCTATTCTAATGTCTTAGAGACGGTGTGTAAGGAAAGCCCTGTGCTGCTGTGGTAGTCAATTGTGAAAAATGCCTAGGGAGATTCTTTTTGTTGCAATGATTCCTTTTTGTAAAGTGAAAAATAAATGGCAATTTTGAACACCATGCTAGCAAGATACAAAAAAAGTTCTTCGGCATGAAATTTAAGTTGTGATAATCTTTTCTTCCCTGTTGTGATGTATATATTTGTCCATGGGGATTTGATTGGATGGTTGTGGTTTGCTATTGGTGGATCTCATGTGAGTGACAGGTTGTCCCACCCTCACGCCGGTAAACATCATCAGAGAAGAGATGAGGTCACTGCAAGAGGGATGGGGAGGTATTTGGATTAGAAATTACAAGGGCACATGCATTTCTAAAAATTTTGTGCATGGATAAATCATTTATAATGAATACTGCAATATTCTATAAAAAAAAGAATTGTCGATTTTGATTTTATGGTAACTTTTGAAGCCACGTTCACCACCAGCGACACAGAGCTATATGATTCCATTCATTTCCACTGGACAGCCGACTTCTGGCGACACTGGCTGAGTCCAAAAACTATTTGAGGGACAGCCATTTGTGGTGGTGTCCGAAACCATAGTGGACATCATCGAGTACATCTCATCATTGTTCCCATGTGTTTCTGATTAGCCACGCCCCTTTGTTATCTTGTTTAGCTTGTTTGTCCTTGTATTTAAGCCTTGTGTTTCAGTCCAGTCCTTGTAAGTTCTTGTTTGATTGTTATGTTGATGTTCTGCTCCTGAGTCTTGTTCCCTTGCCTGAGTCTTTGTGTAGTTTGAGTGTATTTAAATAAACGTGCTGCATTTGGATTCTGCTTCCTCCTTGCTTCAACCTCACCTCGTAACAATACCATACTTCACCACTATAACAAATGTACAACATAGGCTACATCCGAAATCGCATACTTCCCTATACTAAACAGTATGTGACAAAATAAGTAGGCTATTTCTGGGTTGGATCATGCAACCAACTGCGCTTGAAATGAAGGAGAATGTTAACAAATATTTTGCATAATAGCACACCAATCAGTAAGAATCAACTTTACAGTTTCATATCTTTTGAATTTAGGAATGGAGTCATAGGACTGAAGTTAATTGTATATGGAAAATACGGGCTCAGTAAATGGTCAGAGTGCCCTCTTTCCTCTCCTTCTCTCATACTTCATAATACAGCTGTTGTTGTTTCATGAGCTTAATCTGCCATCTAGTGCCATTGCATCAAAGTGACTGCAAAAATATGGAAAGATCATAGAATGATAAAGTAAATGCCTATGAGCACTGTAATCCTGGTGGGGGAATTTGCTCCTCGTCAACCATCTGAAGTGTTTTTCAGATTTTAAGTTTTAATGCCCAACCTGCACCAAACCTCTTCGTTAACATCTGACTGAGGTCGGACAAGCAGCAAATACACTGAGCCAAATGAACCCAATCAGCATTCTGCTCAGTGGAGGGGAGCGAGCTGTGGGATCTGCCCTATGCCTTCTACGTGGACCGAAACACATATGAGCCATTGGGAGAGTAATTAGAGTGAGGAGGGCAGTGCTGGTGTCTACCTTTATTAAGTGCAGAGAAGCTGAAGATGTCACTCAAGAATCCAGCAGATGAGGTTAAATAAATTCAAAAGCCAGATGCGTGAATTATTGATGTGCATGTTTTCATGTTGGTTCTTATACTTGGTCAAAACACACACACACACACACACACACACACACACACGATTCATCATCACAAGTTTTTTTTTTCCTTTTGTCCAATCGACTTAGATAATTAATGTGGTTCAGATAAAATCATATTTTGATTCGAAATTCATATTTTCTGTGTCTAAAACCAATCTCCTTAATTGTATTAAGTCACATTTTTTAATTAATTAAACTCAACTTTTAAAGGTATCCAGGTTACTTTCTTTTTTAAGTTAATCCAATATTTCTTTACAGTGTAATAATTTATTATAATAATAATAGCATAAATAATAATGCCAGTCCCAATATTTATCTTTAACTACACCTCATTATACACACAGTTGTAATGATAGAAAAAGTGGTTGATCTTTATAAGCTAATGAACTGAAATATATTTGTTGGACCATGACTTTTTAATTGCACCAATTTATTCCAGCATCATGTTTAAATTAACACATTCCTTAAGAATGATTATGATCTAAAGATTGTTAAAATCCAGCAACATTTTTGTAACCAGTGCTTCGCATTTTATAAAAACATTATCCTAGGCAATACACATAACACTTTTTCTTTATTCAATATCAAAATGTAAGGTTACAATTTAAGAATGTTTATATTTTTTTTCAGTTTCTCTTTCTCCTATTTTCTCATTTTTTCTTTTTGTGTCTATTTCATGTCAAAATATGAAGAAAATGAAGTGACATAGCAACAATACATTACAGTACGATGATGTGTATTTTTTTATTTTAATGGTGCAAATTGTTAATATTAAATGCTGTGATAATTGTATCCTATTTTAAGTACAAATATGTTCAATCAATAAATGACATGAAGACATATCCATGCTTAAACAGTAGATGTCACTGTGAGTTTTGACTTGCCAGACTGTAAAGCCCCTCTCGAGCCACCGTAGCCCTTTATAATACGGATTCACGCGGAAGTCCCGCCCCTTTTCCCCTCTCGCTCGCAGGACGTGTAAGTGTTAGCAGTTTAGCTCTGCCAAAATAATCCGTGTATATCTGCATCCATCCATCAATTTACACATTTATAGAATGTTTGGTGTGAAAGCATATGTATAAATGTGTCATTAACCGGAATATTTACCGGATGTTGTTTAGAAAAGTTTCAGTAAAGTCTGTTTTGTTGCATTGCAGGGTCGAGCCGCAACTGAAACAAAATGGTGAGAATATGTTTGTATTTGCATTAGTCTTGTTTTACTAATTGATGGATTGTTCTTGTTTTATCTGTTTTAGTGCCATTTGTTTTAAAATAATCTGAAATTAACTTAAAAGTAGTCTATATGAATGAGATCGTGGGAACGCAGAATGTGGCTAATGCTAAAACATGAATTTCGCTCTTGTGGATAACCTAGAAATGTCAGAAACGAGGGGAAAGTTTAGGCTGTTGAGAAACCATGATTCTGATTTTAACATTGATATGAGTGCTATTATATGAGTGGCAAGATCTCTCAATAGTGCGTTTTTTCTTAACAGCCACGCAAAATCGAAGAAATCAAAGATTTCCTGCTCACAGCAAGGAGGAAGGATGCCAAGTGTAAGTTTAGTTTCAAATAAATCAGACATAATTCATGTATGATCTCTCGAGGCGGTTTTTCATTTCATGTATTGCTGGTGTAGTACTGTATGTTGTGTCAGGTGGTTTATATACTGTTATGTGGTTTGTTTTTTTGCTTTTCAAGTTTTCACAGAACTGATGCCAGTGCATCTTGCATCTCAATCCTAGAGGATTGCACATTTTGAAAGTCTTGAAACTCATTTCAGGTTCAGATGCTCTGTCTACATTAACCCGGATACATTTGAAAACGCTGTTTACGCAAGCTCCGTGTCCACAAGCGTTTTCTAAATGTTGCTCATCCACACTGAAACCTCTGAAAATGCTTAAATCAACTTGCTGTGCATGTATAAATCGTTTTAAAAGCTCATTAGATTATACAGAGAGAGCAGACATTTTCAGCAATTGTGAGTCATCTTTGCAAAAAAGTAATATGAATATTCTATAAAGGAGCATTTATCCTTTGACACTGACAGTAATCATCAGGCACAACAATGCTGGTATATCCATAGATATCTATAGGTACAATATGCGTCACGTCATTTTCACCATCTACATTTCAATGCAACGTTGATTTCAAACTTATTCACTTATGGGAGAGCGTTTTCAAAAATGTCTGTCTTTGTTGATAAAAATTGCGTCTTCAGTGTGAATAGAAGGCCAAAACAGAGAAAAAGATGCATTTTCAAATGAAAACGTATTAGTGTGGTCAAGGCAAGAGACTATAGTGTGCAAGTTGTCCAAACACTTTGGGCCTGTCCTATGCCCACTGTGCATTTACACGCTTGCTAGAGCAATGATGGACCTAGTGCTGAATTTCGCTTCACTCCGAGATTTCAGTTCCACCGGTTCACTTACACTTATAACGGTCACACACCTTGAAGTAAGCTGATGTAAATCATGTGTTGAATAAGACAGACATCCAGTGCAGTACTTGGGTCTTCTGGGACCTGGATTGACAAGCACTGGCTTAAGATTGAACAGATGTTGTACTGTTGCTCTAAAATAACATAATGTACAAAAATTAATGAATTTCATAGGCCTGAGCTTGTGACAAGTATTGTGCAAATAATACTATTGCTATTTCAACACATTCAATTCATATACTCATATTTAGCTTCTGTATTGGCTATTGGAAAAATGTGTACTTGTCTTGATGACTTCTCTAAATTCATGTTTTCTAACAGCTGTCAAGATCAAGAAGAACAAAGACAATGTGAAGTTCAAGGTCCGCTGCAGCAGATACCTGTACACATTGGTCATCACAGACAAAGAGAAGGCTGAGAAACTCAAGCAGTCCCTGCCACCAGGTCAGTCTTTAACAACACCCAATCAAACCGCAGCGATGAAACGCAAATAAGATTATAACAGAACACATCAGTCAGTGCGTTTACATGGACAACAATATTCCGATACCTTCATCCGGCTAAAGTCATACTCGAAGTAAACACAAATTGAATTAAGACGTGGAGTATTCCTATTTGTCGCACTATTGAAGAGTTATACACATGTACACACCTTAATCACACTATTAAAGTCGTGTGGGAGTTTTTGCAGCATTTTGCGACAGGACACACACGGCGGTGGTCACCTGTTTGACGGCATACAAAGGAGCATGGCTTCAGAATTTGTATCTGCCCTCATATATTTGCACGTATAGCATGAGAAATAAGTAACTGCATTTGAAGCTTTTGTAAAATTAAAAGTTAAACACCCAAAACTATATGGTACCATAACGAAGACAAACTATGTTGATATGAAGGGAACATGTGTGGCATGGTGATGTAATGAAACTTTAATCAAAATATTGTCTTAGCAATAATCTAGTTATTAACCTTATTCTGAATGTCCATGTACACGTAGTCAGTACTAGTGTTAGGCCTAATCTTAATATCAAAAGGATTGAATAAAAAATCTGGCACTTAAGTGCAGCATATAATGTCTTTGCAGAAATGTTATCGACCAGTGGATCTTAACTTTTGTTATAAAAATAACCAAATAAGAAATACCTTATTTTTATTTTAGCGTTTAGTAGTTTTGTCTTCTAAATAATCTTAAGTCATCTTGACGTCCCCTTGGAAGTTTGAGACCCCTGGTTCAGAACCACTGATTTAGGGGCTGTGAATAGACTGTTTTCAACTAAAAATATTAAAATAATTATGCGTTTTGGCTGTTCGTTTATATGACAAGTGTTTTGGGTGCCTGAAACCGCAATGATTTGAAAACGGGTTTTAAAGTGCAAGTTATTGAAAACCGTCTCCCTTGTAAACAACAAAAACGTGAATCCCTGTGAATGGAGATCATTTTGACAATGTCTGTATGCTGAAAACTCAAAGGAAAAACTTCTCAGTTTTAAGCATATCGTTGTCGTGTAAATGCACCCTTAGACTAAACGTTTGGCTGTAGAAATGCCATTTGTGTTGGCTCTAAATGAACGCAATGAATCTTGAGATGTTCATTTATCATCGAACCCAGGGTTGAGTCAGTGATGGCAACAGTCACCTATAAACAACAGGGAATGTTAACATTTTCAGGCTTGAAGTAAAGCTGTTAATGTGTATGTATTACAGTTTAGCTCTTAATTGGTTTATCTAGATTTTTTTGAGATCCTTTACTTGATTTTAATCATCTAATGTCAACCAACTGGAAACACCAGGTGTTTGTGAGAAGTGTGCAAGTTGTCCAAACACTTTGGGCTTGTTCTGTGTCCACTGTGCATTTACACGCTTGCTAGAGCAATGATGGACCTAGTGCTGAGTCTCACATCACTCTGAGATTTCAGTTCCACCGGTTCACTTACACTTATAACTGTCACCCCTTGATTTGGTCCCTTCACAAGCATTACTGTAAATGTGACCTCTCTCTCTCTCTCTGGTTTCAGGTCTGGCTGTGAAGGAGCTGAAATAGATGTCTCTTGTACAAAATGTTGGAATAAAATTGGGAAAAATTAAGTGGCTTGTGTGTTTCTATACTGTTCAGTTTTTGATCTGTTTGTTAAAAAAAATCATGCTTGTTTTGGTTGTGCAAAGTATACACGCCTGTTTTTTGGGAGGTCAGTAAGATTTTTTTTTTTTTTAAGAATTGTCATTTTAAGGACATTAAATTGGTCAGGGAATACTTGCATTTTTAAAAACATGAATTCAAATAAATGCTGATATTTATGGCATCTTTTCTGTTTTTAACATTTATTTAAAATGTCACAGCACCAAATCAGATACTGAAAATTCAGCGTTGCCAGGAATAAATTGTTATATTAAAATAAAAATTACAATATTTAAGTTTTTCACAACAGCAGTTTTTACTGTATTTTTGATTAAATAAAAGCAGTAGAAGTATTAAGTATTTTTTTTATAAGAGGCGTCTTAAACATGAAAAAATGTTGCTGACTAACTTGCGGCTCTTAAGCCAAAAGATTTATATATTGTAAATGTTAGTCGAGTGTGTCCAAACATTTGACTGGCTGTATTTCTCTCAGCAGATTCATACCCTTGTAAACTCCTTGAACAATTATAATAAATAATTATAACTTAAATAGCTTGTTTAGAAAACCAATGATATTTATGGTATTTTAACTAACAATGGTATTTGGTATGAAGTCTGTCTCTTTAAACATCTGCAGAACTTGCGTAGAAATAAAACTGACACATTCCCTTGTGTCCATGATCATGAAATCTTTAGTATGTTTACCTTTCTTTGAAATACACGGGTTACTTTTTATGGGTGGGTCATTGCATGGAATGGATGACGTTTCCAGTTTGTGTAGTTCTAAAACATAAAAAAAAAAAAATTAAAAATTGCATTGTCATAAACTAAATGGAAAAATTAAGATTCACTAGCATTTACTGGCCTTCTCTTCGAGTTCTTGAAACTGCAAGGTGTTAAGAGAATTTATTGCTGATATTTCAACAAATGTACTGTGCAATACCCTGACAATAGGATTGATGTTTCAAGATCTACTTACAAACCTAACAAAACCAACACAAAGAGACCATGTTCGTAAAGAATTAGCATAAGGCAAGTTTATTTATATAGCACATTTCATACACTGGCAATTCAAAGTGCTTTACAGAAAGGAAATAAAATGATCTCAAACTAAAGGAAGGAAAACAAAGTTATTAAATAAGTTAAAAGAGATATGATAGCTATAAAATTAATTAAAAGAGTAAAAAATGATGCATAGATAAACTTCTCATCTGGCAAAACACCGGTGTATCTTATTTTTCACAACTCCCAGTTGTGAATCCCAGACGGTGTCTGTGGTGTTCTTTAGGCGAACACTAATAAAATAATACAATTTAAACGGCGAACAATAATACAATGATCTCACTATGAAAGTTAATGGAGCAGTATGCTAGCCTTTATTTCTTACTATATGTTCCCCTTTGGAACGAAACGATAAGAAAATAAAACTGAAAACAAATTGATCTTATGTACCGGTGTCTGCATTTTCTTGAATTGACCAATAGATGGCAGCATTGCGTCGGATATTTGTATTACTACATTCAGCATTTATCTTTATATTTTATTCAAACAAGAAATTTAAAGCTAAAATCTAAAAGCAATAATATACCCGATATCTACTAAATCTCGTTTTTAACGCAATTAAATCAAAATAAAAAAAAAGTTCCGAAAGAAAGAAACTGCCTCTTTTCTTATTCAGGCGCGACCCCGAGTCCAATTCGTCCGCTCATTCAACGCAAGCTCGCTCCCGAGTAACGAGCAGAGAATGAGCGGACGACACGCGCAGGAATGGCTGCGGCACGAGACCAGGATTTAATGAAATAATTCCACATTTCCTGTGAATTCTCATGGTCTGCGATTTGGGTGAAGTATTCAGAGATCTTCTTATGTCCCTTTCGGCACTTTTGTTTCAGTACTCAGTCTCTCTAATGTCCACATCCATGGCTTTTGTTTGAGAAGACAAGACACCGGAGAGTACGTTTAACGGGGAAGAAACACCCCAATTGTCTACCGTCTCAATCTGGGAAAGTGATTTATTCGTCTCCTCGACTGCTGAAGGATGTCGTCTGCACGGGTTGATTATATCGCTCCTTGGTGGACTTACTGGCTTCATCAGTTTCCTCATGTGAATCTGAGGTTTCAGCCGCTGGATCACACATTTAAACCACAGGAGGAGAACTACCAGCAGGTCAGACCGCATGTTTACTGTCATACAGAGGTGCAGGGTTCAAACAGTCCAGATGGACTATGTGCACCGCGCTGTCACGTTTAGTTTATCTTTGGGACTAAAAATATAGCAACTTGATAACATGTTTCGGAAGTCCACTTTCTTCGTATTCTCGTTTACACTCTTGTCAGTTTGAATTTGTTCACTAAGATTTTTTTTCCCACAATGTGTTTTCATTGGACTCAAATTTGAGCCCAGACACACATGCTACTATATTGGACAACATTTTGTGGTTCAACAGAGGACTGGATCTTCAATTATATTATATAGCTGTAATTTAGGTTTTGTTTAGGTCAGAGAGAGAATCCAACTAAAAAGTCAGTCTTACCTGAACATGAACCCTAGACCAGTCTTATTTTAGTAGCCTATCAATGAGATACTATTATAGTCTAGGCTACATTTTGACTATTTTGGATTATTTTTTTATTTTTATATTTTCAGTTTTCATTTAAAGTTGTAGTAATTTTTTTGCATGTTTGTGTCATTTTTATTAGTTATTTAATTAATATTTTAATTTCATGTTTAGTTTCATCTTAGTACATCAAGTTAGACATGTTAAAACGATGTAGGCCCTGTTTAGTTAACTTGTAATCATAGTGTAAAAACAGTTCAGTGAAATGTTTGGCCTTTGAGAGACTTCAAGTCCATTTGTTTAAATAGCTTGAAGCTGAGGTTCATACTTTTATGAGAAAGATTATTAACAAGATTGCAAAAAATTTCAGATGTCCTTGATTATAGTCCTTATGCAATATGACTGTGAATGAAATACAATGCATTTTCACATGCATTAGTTCTCTGATTTGTCATACTGTTCCTTGACTCTAACTGAAGCAATGTTTCTGCCCTGGATAACAGGCTCTTTCTGAAAAGTGCATGGTCTCTGGTGCAACGGTTAAAACCGCAGTAATGTTTATCTGCTGGGTTTTGATAGGTTCAAATTGGAAGTAAACTGTATCTGACTGACAATCACTGTCATAATAGCCACAACCACATTTCACTTCCAGCATACCTGGATCTTATTTTGAGCCAAGATTATTCTAATCAAGTCACTAAATCACCAATTTCTATAAGTAGCTTGAATCTGTCCTGAACCTGTCTTTGTTATCGTGCTGGGGTTCTTCCACTGAACTGTATCAACATCCAGTTGATTAGAGATGGAGAGAGGAGAATATGACGGAGCATGGAGGGGCAGAGTGCTCATTTCTGTAGCTGTCTGTTTCTATTAAGGCACTAAAGGCAGATGGTGTAAATGCAGGCAGAACGAGACCAGATGCTGCGGTGTGAAATCAGGCGCTCACGCTGGGTCTCGGAATCAACACCGGGGCGTTTTCAGATAGCCCGAGGGATCCTCCTTCATAACCCATTTTCCCCTAGTTTGTCAATCTAAATGCTCTGTTCCTGCTGACGCTGCTCTTTGAATCCTAATGTGGATTTTCAGCAGAACAGAAAACTGTTGGGATCTCTTTCCTCTATGGGGTTTTAGGACTGGCCTGGGAGACCATGCATATGAGCTCCCTGCAAAGCTAAGAGACTGTTATTGTGCTTTATATCTAATTGCTAATGTTTATTATGAGCACCAGCCAGATGATGTGCTCTCTATAGAGACTCGCTGTGTTTAATCGTTTCAGCAATTTAGCCAACATTAAATGGTCCAAATGATTAGGAGAGAAAGATTGAATTTTGTAAAGAAAAATAAGTTTAGATTAATTTCTTGTTCTTGTGAATTGGTTCCATTGCATTCTTTGAATTTTGACGACAAAAGGTTCCCATTGGTCACAATGAATTTATTAAATCACTACTATCTATAAAATATATATATATATTTTAAAGCATTCTATAGAATATAAAATTAGAATCTGTTTATTTATTTAAATGTTTTAGTACAAAGTTTAAAAAATATTAAAACATTCCAGAGAGTATAAAATCAGTTATTTTATTTTTGTTTATTCAATATTATTTATTTTATACATTTATTTTATTTATTTGTTTGCTTTGCATGCTTTCACTGCTTATTTGTCGCTGACCCAAGTGAAAATATTTCCTCCATGTTTAGACCTAGATTCCCCAATGAGCAGGCCCAGATGGAATCTGCAGACGTTTTTTTGTGTATCTTCTGTGCTGATTTTGGGGGGGGGGGGGGTCTGTAAATATGGTTCAATATAATAATAAACAGAGCTGCTTTTGTGGGGGTTTGTTGATGCAGATCCCTTTTGGGTCTGTTGGTGAGGACGGCGACTAAGTAGACGTCCATTCTAGAAAGGACCAGTCGTCAAGTTATGCCTGAGTGGATATGTGTTTGTGTGTTAGATGGGTCAAAGATCATCTGTCCATATGATTCATTTATTTCCTGCGGGGATGAATTGCTAACAGCTGTTTTTTTCTCCCCATCCCAGACAGAGGATGCATCTGTTTGATTCACACCATAAAAGGGCTTTTTGTGCCCATACATTTATGTAAAGACACCTGTATTTACTTATGTTGTTATGGTTAGGATTACTGCAATCTACAAGAAATTAGGCTTTTGAATAAAAACCTAAAGGCTACATTTTTACTCTGGGTGGTTGCCAGGGTATTGCTGAAGTTATGGGTTTAAGTGTGTTGCTGTGTGGTTGCTAGAGTGTTCTGGATTGTTGTTAAGTGGTTGTTTACTGGCCCATGTCAAAAGAGTTCATATTTGATAGGCTTTTCCTTAGACTATGATGACCTCTCCTCATCAAGCTGCACGATTTGAGGTACCATTCATGTCTGTAGCACAAACTGTTCAAGATGAGTTAATTGCTTGTGTTTAATGCTTAGGGTCAAGTTAAAATCAATGATCATGATGAGCATTAGTAACATTGATGCTTGCCTTAGCACACACTACTAAAAATGAGGAGAGAGAAGGTTTATTATTTTCAGATGCAGATAGATGAAATCTGTGCTTTAGTGGCCTCTATGAACCATACTGAACTTCCCAGTCATCTGACTCATCTGACCCTCAGGTGATATAGCTTATTTCCTGATTTTTGTTGTTGCTGTTTTCTCTTTCATTAATGTGTTAAAGACAGAGTTGGAATGGTACAGCAAGAAAATCACATGCTGCATTCCATTCAACTTGGAATGTCCAACTTCCTGCTTGGAACAGTTCGATAGAACGGAAATCACTTCAAATCAGGCTACACACATGGACCAACATTTTAAAAGCTGACTTCAAGATGTGATTGTATGATGAACATGGCCAGGGAGTTAATGAAAAAAACATTCGGATGACTTAATGAAATGAGAAATTTTGAAGAGTTGTGCTCATAATCCATGCAGTTGCAGAAAGTAGAAATGGAGCTTTTTGTAATTAAAAAAGATGCAAACGCATCATAAAATTCTTGCTAGCCATTTGTGCACTTAGGCCAGCAGTAAACACATTTTCCATCCTTCCTGAAGACCAATTTACATCCCCCCGTAAATGACCATTAAGTGGAAAGAGCAGTTTAATGTTTGTAAGCTGTTGTTTTTTAATCGTGATCAGCAAGAGAAGCAGCGCATTAGCCATCTAATCTCACACCGACAACACCATTGTCTGACTTGATTAAAACAGAAAACACTCGCTGGAAAACAGCCACTTGAAGAGTCTGGTCTTTCACAGTGTCTGATCAGTATTGATTTACAAATCAATTGTGGTTGCAACTCTGCATATCTATCTGATCATCACTCAAAAAAACAACCAAGTTGGAATTTCTGCACAAGGGTCACCAAACGGAATTGTAAAGAAGAACGGTTTCCTGAACACTGCCCCTATTTTTTCCATTGTTTGGACAGACAGATAGTCCGCCTGTCCCAAACAGTGTGCAGTGATACTATGTCAGGCTGCATGGTCATAATGTTCAAATGAACAGAAGAGTGTTTTAATAGCACCACAGAACCACAATGTTTACACTTTTGAACCTACAAATTACATATTTGTCATTGCACATAAGTTGTAATTGGAGATTTCATTTTATATATATAAGAAAAATACACTCTTCAGCTTTAAGGTGAAGAAATGTTTGCTCAAAGGCCATAAGTCTTATGTCATAAGTCTTATGGTAAAAAAAATGCCTTGTGATATATTTGGAAATTCCCCTGTGCTCATGTTGGTCATTACTTTCAGAAGGGCGGTCAATATTTCAGTTCAGAAACATGTCAAGGCCAGATGAATCATCAATATTTTTGTTCTGTTTTTCAATTTCAAGTCCCTCAGTTAAAATAATAATAATAAAAAAAGGGTTATGGGGCAATCTGAGGTACATGTGTAGAGGCCATCATTTTTCTAAACATTTTTCAGTTCTATTCAGGCTTCACACTTACATTTGCCCTTTTTCCAACAATTCTGATGTTTGGGCAATATTTCTTGCTCAAGCCTTGACTTTGGTGTATTTTGTTTCCTCTTAGGCTCTGTTTTATCACTTCAGACCTGAACCATGGCACTTCACTTCAATTTTAGATGTACGATGATAGAAAAGCTGTGCTCTTCATTTATCAGCAGTCTTTCTTTTATTATTTTTCTTCCAGGTCTGGTTATGTCAGCAGCACCCTTTTAAGTATTTTCTGCAGTTTATTCTGGGTGGGACAGGTTTCTTAAAACCACAAAGATGTTCTCAGGAAAAAGCTAAAAAAATCCCAAAAAGGATGTGAAAGCTGTGACCACATTAACCAAATCAGGCCAATAAGATAGATCAGGGATCCACAGTTTGCTTAGCTAGTGAGGAACAAATATTTAGTTTATGTTTGACGTGTTGGTAAGTAAAGAGGTCAGTGGTCTTTTGCAATGCAAATAAACAGTAAAACTAATGCCATGGCATCTTGTCCGTAATTGTACCGATGCACATAGTAGCTAGCAAGAGAATATTTCCAGCAATTATTGTTAGATTAATGATTGTGGTGTGGCCAAGTTGAGAGAAAAGATGATTGTCAGCTTAGAATTTGGGTCAGAAATGTTAGTACCTTGGGGTCTCTGTGAATAGTGTTATACACATAATGGAACGTATTCCATGTTCTCCAAGCTCACTCATAGACCACATACTGTTACATCAGTCTCTTGTTGAGATGTAATGGCTGGTTGTGAAATACTTAATTTTAAAGTTTGGTATTAGGCTAATTTGTATTACTACAATGAGCATTTGAATGTCAGTGCATTGAACCGTGCATGTATTGCATGGCATTTTCATTTCCCAAACCGCTCAGAGGCAGGCTGTTTCAGTTTCATCAGTTTTGTAATCCTTACATCAGTTTCATCAGTTATGTAATCCATCACCTATAGTTTATCTCCCGTCAGGTCTTTATGGCATTTCGGATGGAGCATTCTCTTCAGATTTGTAAGAAAGTTACTATAAATTTTAGCATATTAAATGAATCCATTGCCAACCTTTACATTTTTTTCAATTAATTGAATGGAATATTAATAATATTCAATGCATGATCATTAAATATTACAAATAAATAGTGTCTCATTTATGTTGTTCATAATAAATTGAAGAGGGTTTACTACAGCTGCTAAAGTTATTCTGCAAAAAGCATTGAGTTTTTTTTTTGTCAATATTTTTTATTGATTTTTATTAATCACATAAGAGACTGGCAGGTCTGAAACATTTAGACTGCAGTTTTGCATTTCTCTAGTCTCTAGTTCTCACTGAAAGTTGCAATAAAGTACACTACTGTTCAAAAGTTTGGGATCGGTAAGATGTTTTGAAAGAAGTCTCTTATGCGCACGAGGGATACATTTACAAGATTTGATTAAAAATATGTAACAACAATAATGTTTTCAAAATTAGTACAAATAGTGGTGGACGATATATCGGTAGACACGATTAACTGGTAGAAATTTGCCTACCGTGAACGTAAACAGTTGAGAAAGAAAGCGCATGTGTATAGACCCCTTTTGCGCCGACGTCACAATTACGTCACAGCGTTAGCTAGAGGTAAAACAAAGGGAAAACTGGAGGAGGCCATTACAAACTCGGCTACATAATAAAGGAGCTTACATTATTATTATTATTTTTATTAAATGTTGTGTTGTTGAGTACAAGAATCGATGAAAAATTAATATGCTGTATCTGAAATTTTTATTTCTAGAAAATATTCACATCATTAAAATTGCACCGTAATGTCACTCTTTACATTGTTGTCTTCTGCAGATCGTACCACACAAGTCTTGTACATGACCATTCATCACATAGTTATAGACATCTAAAGATTTATATGCCCTCAGTTTGTCTTTACGCTCAGTTTCTCCATCGGATAGGTGTAGAAGTCAGACCACTCAACCGGAGGTAGCGTTAACATATTCCTGTCAGATCGTCCATCCATTGAGTGAGCGTGTACGGGTCAGCCAATCTGGTTCCGTCCGTTAAAATTAGAGCCCGACCGATAAAGGATTTCGAAGGCCGATACCGATACAAATATTGTTTGTTTTAAAATCCGCTAAACCGATATATCGGCTGATTTTTATTTATTTATTTTTTGCAGAAGAAATGCAGAAAGCATTTTTATAAATGTGTTAAGCCTTGTATTTTATTAAGTTTTATTAATAAAGGCATATAACCAGTTTATTTGTAGTGCACTGACAATAGTTTTATAAATCGTTTATTAATTAAATTATTAACAAGACAAGACCTTGAGATATGTTTGGTAATTGTACCTGAATTAATTTAAAAATTATTTGCTATATTTCAGATCAATATATTTGTTTTCCTTCATTTTAATTAACCCTAACTTTATTCTCATCTGAATTATAACTAATTGATTTCCGTATAAAATAATACTACTATTAAAAACACTTTTTTAATCAATGTTGAATGTAACTTAAAAATAAACAGATTCGATTTTTGGTTGGGTGACAGTTGTAGGTTACAGTTTGACAAGAGTTTAGAGTGTGACAAAAGCACAATGTTGTGTTTTATTGTTTTATGTCCCTGTATGAACAAAATGACAGTATGTTTTTATGTTTCCACTGTTCGATCGCGCCCGCGCGCCACTCTCTCACACACACACACACACAGTTTAATCGCGCCTCTCTCTCTCTCTCTCTCTCTCTCTCTCTCTCTGTCTCTCTCTCTCTCTCACACACACACACACACAGTTTGATCGCGCCTCTCTCTCTCTCTCTCTCACACACACACACACACACACACACACACACACACACACACACACACACACACACACAGTTCGATCGCGCGCGCACACACTCCAGCATTGCAACCGTGACGCCCGTGCCGTTTCGGTTCAATACGAATACATGGACCGTTCCACCCCTACTCCTCGCAAGTCTAACTTACATTTTACAATGCAGGGACTGTAACTAGAGATATGCTAGTTATAAATACAGTAATCATTACTTTTAGGCAGAAAAAGTTATTTGTGGTTTCCAAGCTCATTAATGTTAACGTTTGCGGTCTTCCACTGATGATAGTGGCATTAGCTAGCCACGGTTAGCTAGTCTATGATGAGCCATAATTTAGCAATGGATAACGTCATACTGCAAATTGTAAAACATACGTTTTCAATATAACAGGCCAAGGAGAGATGATACGTCTCATTGCTATAAGTGTCACGCGCTAATAAAGAAATACTTCAGTCACATCGTCAAAAGTTAAAAGGACAGTCAGTCAACTACACAGGAACAACGTAACGTAATTATTACTAGCTAATTTCGCTTCACTCTCGGCTTATTTAACAGCAGCAAAACTGGACATGATATTTATTTTGAGTTAAGAGAACTGATGGGGATGTTATTTTAATTGTTATTCAAGCAATGTATGTGACCAACTCACCATGGCATGAACACACTTCACCGATGATCTCACTCGCGGATAGCTGATTCTCTCTGCCCGCTGATAAAGCCTGAGAATCTGGCTTTATCAGCACGAGTGTTGCCAACAGGGACGGTGTAGAGTGCCCTCTGGTGGATAAATTATACAACTCCAACACTCATGAAATGATTGAAGGGTTTTTCGTCCGTTTTTTTTTTTTTTTTTTTAAATATTCACTTTTCGGCCATTATAAACGCCGATACCGATAGTTTGAAAAATGCCTAATATCGGCCGATAGTATCGCCCTGCCAATAAATCGGTCGAGCTCTAGTTAAAATTAACTTTTGCAAATAACAATTGCGGTCATGGACAGTGAGTGACCTTGCACATTAAGATAAAATCTGATTTTCTCCCGTCATTGTTAAAAAACAAGCTAACAAAACTTGCAAACTAGCGTTGGTGAAGCGGCCAGAGGGATCGTTTTGCCTTCACCTAAGCTCCGCCCACATAAAAACGTCACCAGGTTTACCAACTGAAAAGGGGTCTATTAGATCAGTGCATTCGATTTTAAAGTGACAGCAGCCTAATATACGTACTGTGCTTTTAATGTTAATCAAAACAACAACATGCTCTTTTATTTTATTTTTTTAATTAGGATACTTCTTACAATTTATGAATTGGTACTGTATGTCTATTTAATTTGTCTGTTCTATTGTAGTTTTTTACTATTGCTTGTAATTAGTATATTTGTTCTCATTTAATCACTGACTGTTTACTTGACTTCAGTTTTTTACTTTGGCTATTAGATTTTTCTGATAATGAAATTGGTGACAAGCATTTAGTCAAGTCAAGTCAAGTGTATTTATATAGCGCTTTTCACAATATAAATTGCATCAAAGCAGCTTCACAATATCAATCAAATAACATAACAATGTTTGTTTCTTAGTGGAAAAAAAACATCCACGTTTGGTAGGGCTGATCAATGGTATTAATGCTTGGTTAATTAATTTGAATATCCCCAACTGAGCAAGCCAAAGGCAACAGTGGCAAGGAACCGAATAACTCCATCAAGTGACCTACTGGTGTCCTAAAACTCCATCAGGTGACCTAATGGAGAGAAAAAAAAACCTTGGGAGAACCCAGGCTCAGTCGGGGGCCAGTTCTCCTCTGGCGTTTCTGAACTAGAGGCCGGATTTACAGTAACTGTAATTTGATACAGAATTTTGTTTTATTTTATCACTTCGGGGTGGGTACGCGAACCGGATCCAGGCAAAGCTCCTAGTCAGATCTGGATACGGCCTGGATCCGGTAGGCTGCGGGAAAACCTCGGGATAAACAAAGACACTAAAATTAGCGTAGATGCCATTCTTCTTATGATGATGTAACGAGTACATCAGGATTTAAGGGAAGTGTTCCCAGTTCCGGCTGACCTAATCTATGCAGCCTAACATTGAATTATAGAAGTCTATAATATATTATGTGGATGCTAGGTCAAAGAGATGTGTTTTTAGTCTAGCTTTGAACTGACAGAGTGTGTCTGCTTCCCGGACAATGGTAGGAAGACTGTTCCAAAGTTTTGGTGCTAAATAGGAAAAGGATCTACCGCCAGCAGTCGATTTTGATATTCTAGGTATTATCAACTGTCCCGAATTTTGAGATCGCAATAGACGTGAAGGACTATAATGCGTTAAGAGCTCGCTCAAGTACTGCGGAGCTAAACCATTTAGTGCTTTGTAAGTAATCAACAATAATTAAAAATGTATACGATGTTTAATAGGCAGCCAATGCAGTGTTGACAGAACCGGGCTAATATGGTCATATTTCCTGGTTCTAGTAAGAACTCGAGCTGCAGCGTTTTGGACCAGCTGTAGTTTATTTATTAAGCGTGCAGGGCAACCACCCAGTAGAGCATTACAATAATCTAGTCTTGATGTCATGAAAGCATGAACTAATTGTTCCTCATTTGTTAATGAGAGCACATGTCGTAATTTAGATATATTTTTAAGATGGAAAAATGCGGTTTTACACATACTAGACACGTGACTTTCAAATGAAAGATTGCTATCAAAGAGCACACCCAGGTTCCTAACCGACGACGAAGACTTAACAGAGCAGCCATCAAGTGTTAGACAGTATTCTAGGTTATTACGTGTGGAAGTTTTTTTGTCCAATAATTAGAATCTCTGTTTTTTCAGAGTTTAGTAGTAGGAAATTACTAGTCATCCAATTTTTTAAATCAGCTATGCATTACGTTAATTTTGTGAATTGGTAAGTTTCGTTAGGTTTTGAAGAAATATACAGCTGAGTATCATCGGCATAACAGTGAAAGCTAATTCCATGTTTCCTAATGATATGTCCTAATGGTAGCATGTACAGAGTGAACAGTAGCGGTCCTAGTACTGAGCCTTGTGGTACGCCATACTGAACTTGTGATCGATAAGACATCTCTTCATTTACTGCTACAAACTGATAACGGTCAGATAAGTACGATTTAAACCATGCTAGTGCAATTCTACTAATGCCAACATAGTTTTCTAGTCTATTTAAAAGAATGTTGTGGTCAATTGTGTCAAATGCAGCACTAAGATCAAGTAACACTAATAGAGAGATACAACCACGATCGGATGATAAAAGTAAATCATTTGTAACTCTAATGAGAGCTGTCTCAGTACTATGGTGCGGTCTAAATCCTGACTGAAAATCCTCGCAGATATCATTTCTTTCAAGAAAGGAACACAGTTGTGAGGATACTGCTTTTTCTAATATCTTTGACAGAAAAGGCAGATTTGAGATCGGCCTGTAATTGACTAATTCTGAAGGATCAAGTTGCGTTTTTTTAACAAGCGGTTATATCATAGCCAGCTTAAAGGTTTTTGGTACGTATCCTAGAGACAAAGACGAATTAATGATATTAAGAAGAGGATCTATGATCTAAGCATCTCTTTCAATAGCTTAGTCGGTATAGGGTCTAACATACAAGTTGTCGATTTAGATGAATTAACGAGTTTGCAGAATTCTTCCTCTCCTATAGCAACAAATGAATACAAATTTTCCTCAGGGAGACTACAATGCACTCCCTGATGCCATACTGTAGTAGACGGTTGCATAGTTATAATTTTGTCCCTGATATTATCAATCTTATAAGTGAAGAAGTTCATAAAGTCATTACTGTGTTGGCCTGAAACTTCTGTGCTTGAAGCTTTCTTTTTCGTTAGTTTAGCCACTGTTTCAAATAAATACCTAGGATTATGTTTATTTTCTTCTAATAGGGTTGAAAAATAAGCAGATCTAGCAGCTTTTAAAGCCTCTCTGTGAGCAATCGGGCTCTTTTTCCATGAAATCCGAAATACCTCTAGTTTTGTTCCACTTCTTAGAGTTGCGCTCCATTTTTCTGGCTGTTCTCTTAAGGGCCTGAGTGTGCTCGTTGTACCACGGCGTTGGACTATTTTCTTTAATCTTCTTTAAGCGCAACGGAGCAACTGCGTCTAAAGTGCTGGAAAGGAGAGAGTTAAAAGTTTCTGTTGCAATATCAAGT
This sequence comes from Meda fulgida, assembly GCA_030578275.1. Classification (NCBI taxonomy): domain Eukaryota; kingdom Metazoa; phylum Chordata; class Actinopteri; order Cypriniformes; family Leuciscidae; genus Meda; species Meda fulgida. Next base: position 5,991,514 of record CM060627.1, on the reverse strand, counting down.
TCTTCTAAGCTATCCGGGATGCTGAGATGATGAAACTGATTAGGAAGATTATTGATAAAGCAATCTTTAGTGGCAGAAGTTATAGGTCTAACATATTTATAACACGGAGTCGGCTTTGCAGCCTTGGCTAAATGTAATTTACATGAGACTAGATAATGGTCTGAGATGTCATCGCTCTGCTGCAGAATTTCAACGGCATCAACATCTATTCCATGTGATAATATTAGATCTAGAGTATGATTACGACAATGAGTGGGTCCTGACACGTGTTGTCTAACTCCAATTGAGTTTACAATGTCTTTAAGTGCCAATCCCAATGCATCTTTTTCATTATCTACATGTATATTACAATCACCAACAATTAGTACTTTATCGTTAGCCAGTACTAATTCTGATAGAAAGTCCGCAAATTCTTTGATAAAATCTTTATGGTGCCCTGGTGGCCTGTATACAGTAGCCAGCAGAAATCTCAAACGTGATTTATCGTTTACACTATATATTTTTACATTAAGCACCAACACTTCAAAAGAAGTATATTTAAAAATAGATTTCTTAGTGGTTTTGAAAATATTACTATAAATGACAGCAACACCTCCCCCTTTGCGTTTTAGACGAGGTTCATGTTTATAACAGTAATCTTGTGGGGTTGACTCATTTAAAGTAATGTAATCGTTTGGTTTCAGCCAGGTTTCTGTCAAACACAGCACATCTAGATTATAATCTGAAATCATATCATTAACTATGAGCGATTTTGAAGTAAGGGATCGAATATTCAGCAACCCGAGCTTTATCATTTGTTCATCTGTATTATATCTGTTTTTTATTTGTTGAACATCAATTAAATTTTTTACCTGACGTTTTTGGGATTTCCAAATTCGGGGAACAGACACAGTCTCTATATGATGATATCTAGGTGAAAGAGGCTCTATGTGATGGGATTTATCTGACCTTGGTGACGCGAGGCCGCTAGCAGATGGTCGGTTTAGCCAGTCTGTCTGCTTCCTGACCTGAGCCCCAGATTGTCATGTTTTAGCTCTAAGACTATGTGCCATATTACTAGAGAGAAGAGCAGCACCATCCCAGGAGGGATGAACACCATCTCTTTTCAACTGGTCAGGCTTGCCCCAAAAACTTTTCCAATTGTCTATGAATTCTATATTATTCAACGGACACCACTTAGACAACCAACCATTGAGTGAGGCCAATCTGCTAACTATCTCATCACTCCTGCGAACAGGAAGGGGGCCAGAGAAAATTACAGTGCCTGACATCATACTTGCGAGTTTACACACCTCTTTAATATTAATTTTAATTTTTAAAATTAAATATTGATATAAACTTAATATTAATTTACATTTTAATAGTATAAAAATGTTGATATCATAAAACCTTATACTGTGCTATAGCCTATATTGTTATCGTGATACAAAGTTACTCATATCGTTATATAAGATTTTGGTCATATCTCCCAGCCCTAAACACAATTTTCCATTTTTATAATATTTTAAAATGTAATTTGTTCTTGTAATGGCAAATACTGAATTTCCATCATCGTTACTCCAGTTTTCAGTGTCACATGATCCTTCAGAAATCATTTTAATATGCTGATTTGGTGCTCAAGAAATACTTCTTATTATCATAAGTGAAAATGGTTGTGCTAAAATACAAAAATCAATCTTTCTAACCTCAACATTTTTAACATTGGTGTATGTAACAGTATTCTGCAGTGCCCTTATCATCTTTCTTTCTTCCTCTCTGTGTTTCTTTATTCGCCCAAAGCCCATGACCTGCTCCGCTCAGAGTTAATAATGTCCCAGCTGTGAGGGTGGGGAGGTTCATCCGAGCGCACTGTGTTGGAAAGGCCCCCTGAGGTTGCCCCCCAAACTCCCTACTCCCTTTCAAAAGCAGTGTAGGAAAGATGAGGACAGAATCGAGGGAGGTTGACTGCTCCGTTGTGGACCTTCCTAAAATCTTGCCTGTGCTTTATTGTAAAACCCCTGAAGATTCCACTGGAATCATCTCAAATATGCTGGTATATTGTTCACTGAAACTATTTGCAGTTTTTCTTTCACTGAGACCTTGGAAATCACCTGGAGATGACATTAGCATAGGTTACATATTTTTTTCATTGATGTTTAATGACTTGTTTAATGGTTTTAATACATAATACACTGACTTTCCCTGAGGCATATTACTCAATTTTATCATGTAAAATATGTAATTCTGTACCCCAAAGACCTTAAAACTGTAAAATTGTAGATTTCTGATCAATAGGTTGATGTGTCGCTCTTCAATGAGTCCAGTTCTCTCCCAGCTCCCAGCAGATGGGCTCCACACAGCTGTTCTCCACCTGCTGTGACCATAGCTGAAGTTTGGCTCAGAACTTCCACAGAAAGCACATCCACAGCTTAGCGCTACAAAATATGGATGAATCTCAATTTGAATATTTTTACCAAGTACACTTTGCACTGGCAATGACAAATACTACACCAGTATTAAGACATTTCTTTAATATACTTTAATTTAATATTTAATAAATAACATCTCAATACTTCATCAAAGAACTGTCTCAAACTTTTGGCTGAAAAGCTTGTATAGAACTTTAATTGGTTCTGCCAGGCACTTTATTTATATATATATATATATATATATATATATAAATATATATATATATATATATATAAATATATATATATATATATATAAATAAATAAATAAATAAATAAATAAATATATATATATATATATCTTATGGGTTCCCAACATGGGATAATTTAATTAATTTTGTTTGAATTAATTTTTTAAATAACCCATTAAAGATGAAAGTATTATGTGATCATTTAAGACATGTCTCCTTACTTAGAACCTTCGTTGTTATAGGCCTAATTCTAATTAATTCTACACCACTGAATCTTTTTCTAAAAGTGTGTAAATCTGAAGGGCTGTTCAGACTAACGTTTTGGAGAGACATATTTTTTTCATGAAAGTTGGAGATTTTCAGCAATATGAGTGACGTTGAGTGTTGGCCAAGTTGATCAGTTTGAAAGCTTGACAACCTCTAGCACTGTCAGTGTGAATGTGGCTTGAGTGCTTTTCCTAACTAGTCACAACAAGTTACAGGTGATGAGATATTTTGATTTCTCTTTCTGGAGAGTTGGGTAGCCACACCCACAGTGGAATCAAAAAAAAAGTTTTTGAAAGGTCTCTTGTGCTCAACAAGGCTGCATTTTATTTGATCAAAAATACCGTAAAACATTAATATTGTGAAATATTAGTACAATTTAAAACAACTGTTTTCTATTTCAATATATTTTAAAATGTAATTTATTCCAGTGATGGCAAAACTGAATTTTCAGCATCATTACTCTTCAGTGGTGCATGGTCCTTCAGAAATTATTCTAATATGCTGTTTTGTTGCTCAAGAAAAGTTTTTATTTATTGATCTCTTGCACGGATGCACACTGGAAATAGTACACGATCTGGCCATCTTAACGTGCTCTGAGTTGAGACACACTAATGCTAATCTTTCATTCGATAATAGGACACATCATATGGGAATTGGGATTCAGCCTGTGTTTCTTATAGTTAGTGTGCATCACTGATGCATAGATACAGGATACTGGTTTATTACAACTACAAGTCTCCTAAACCTTTTGGGCTTATCTCTCTTTCTTAGTGAAGCAACAAATATTTGAACACATATGTTGGAGCAGCTTTTCTGGAAATTCTTGGCCACTTTCCCTAAACCCTGACCCTCTGTCATCCATTTTCTCCATGTGAAAATATTCTGTCTATTCTGTTTAAAGGTCTCAACCTCAGGCAGCAAACTACTTTAATTTGCCCTGTTTGTTCCTCAAAGCTTTAAGGCTTTGTCTGTAGAAGCTCATTTACGTTCAGTTTTACAGCCTGCCTATTCATGGAGACGATGTGATTGGCATTTGAAAAGGGTGTTTTATCCAGGCCTGTAGCCAGCTATGCTCAGGTTGAGCTGTATGTCAATGACCCCCAAGCGAAAATCGATCTACGAATGTAGTGGACACTCTATGCAAACAAGCTAAAGAACATGACGGAACACTTTACCGAATCACTGAACTGAAATAACCCAGGTCTGTTTGTGTTGAAAGGTATGAAAAGTATTTGTTCATGAAAGCAACTTCTTGTGCCTGAGAACTGGTGTGGTTGATGTTAATGTGCCTAAATAATTTTGAGATTGGATCCATCTATCCATTTCCAAGCAGGCAAAAAAGCCAAATGCATTTCAGATTTTGACCGTATAGCCTAGCGTTTGAGACAGGGATGGAAATGAACTTGTTTGTCCACCTGCCACTGTGGCTGGTGGATTCCAAAATCTACCAGCAACTCAATATTTTTACCAGCCACTTTCTTGTTTTTAACCGACAATGTGTAATTGTATGTCAAAATGAATACTACAACATCTACAATATTAAGCCGTTTATTCCATAGGGTAAAGTCTCAAGGTGTGCCTCCTCTAAAAGTGTCCGGATGAAACAGCATGCTACTTTTATTTATCCGTCACGGTGGCTGGTAGGTGAAGCAAGTTTACCAGCCACAACACAAAATCACCAGCATTTGGCTGGCGCTAATTTCCATCCCTGAGAGAAAACTGCTGTTTCTTTGTATTATGTTTCAGGTTTGATAATACTTTTTAAAATAACTTTTATAAGCATATACAAGCATTATGTAATCAGTTAAGTTTGGGGTCAGTAGGATTTTATTGAAAGAAATACTTGTATTTAGCAAGGATTCGTTAAATTGATTAAAAAAAGGACAGTAGACTTAAGACAGCATATGGACACACTAAGGGTCAACTGCGATACAGTCTTGTGAGAAAGGATGCTGAATGTGCATACATTTGACATGGTCATCACATTCTAAATAAGCTGTGTTTCAGCAGTCATTTGGCTTTAATTAAACTTTATTATATTGAACGAGAGAGATACTGCGCACTTCATTCCTGGAGAAAGACAGCAGTGTTTTTGACCGAGGGGTGGTGGGTGGTTGTGAGTGAGGATGTGAAATTGCATTCACATGGGCTGCGTTGTGCCCTTTGTTTTCTTTGTGGAGATTCCATGCCACTTTATTCCCGTAATCCTCTGTTTGAACCCCTTTTATCCCTCCCTTGTGTCCTTCCCATTTTTTTTCTTTCACACAATCTACTCCACCCTCCTTCCCAGCTCCCTACTTTTGTGTTTCCCCATCTCTTTACTGTCCTTTCTTCCCCCATCGTTTTCCACCTTTTCTCCTCACCCGTCCTTCTCTCGCCTGCCACCTCTCTTTCTCCCAGACGTGTTTCTATGTGGCTTATGGATGCTATAAAATGGACGGACTACAGAAATGAAACGATAAAAGTAAAGGAAAAACAAGAAAAGGCAGGGTGGTTGCTTTTTAACCACAGCAAAGCAGAAACATATAACAACCTGTCAGCAACATTTCCCTTAGTTACATTCAAAGTCTTAACAAGCACAGAAAAGCATACTGCTTTCTGAGGGGGCTCATTGTCAGACCTTGCTCAGTCAACATGAAACGCCATTAGAAACCCATTTTTCCATATATAATCTCATGTATTTCTGAGTGACACAGGATGTTCCGTAAAAAAACGTGGACGGGACTTGATTTCATGTAAAGTCGAGCTGGTTGAAAAGTAAAAGGTTATTCAGTTGTTACAATTTGATAAAACTTTTGGACATGCACCTATTATGAATATTTTACAATAAGGACTTTTTTTTGTTAAGAAAGTAAATCAGTGATATTTTGTTTTCCAAATCATGTTGACTTTAAAGTGGCCATATTATGCTTTTTCAGATGTTACCTTTCATGTAATATAGGCTAGCTGTTTGAGAATGTAAACGATCAGCAAAATTTCGAAGATCAAAGTGCACAATAAATGGAGTTATTGTCTCCCAAAAGAAAGATCCAATTCTGAACTGTCTGTCGAGTCTGAAATGATTTGTCAGTAACCACCGTAGGTTTGTAACAAATTTGCATAATGCCAGCCTATGTATGCCAGCCAGTTTTCATTGGCGGTCTGCAAACAATGTCTACTTTGACCCGCCCTTAAACTCTGTAGTTGTAGCCGAGGCCTGGAATACTTTAGTTAAAGTTGACAAAATGTCAAAAAGACGCTGCAAATCTACTTTGCCTGCACTGAGGAATTTATACCCAAAAAAAAAAAACGATACCATTGTTACTCTTCGTATCACTGTGAATCTGAATACAAGTGCTGAGGAAGATCCAGATCTGTAATACAGATATAGTAATGGACGTTTCCGACATGTACTGTAAGTGGTAGACCAGCCACAACAGACTTGCCATCTGACCAATCAGAGCAAAGTAGGCTCTGAGAAAGGAGGGACTTAGAGACCGAATCCTTTATCAAACTGTTTCAGGCACTGATATGATGCTGCAATGTATTTTATGAGAAAATGAAAGTGTGTTTGACCCTGGATACATGTTAGCCTATTGTAGGAGACCGTATAGGGGAACTTTTTTGGGGGGAAATTTCCACAGTCAGGGAAGATCAGGGAATTTTAAAATCATGACAATTCAGATATATTTTATATCAGGGCTTTAGAGTGCGACCAAAATTTGTAAGGGTGCGACGAAAATATTTCCTAGGTCGCACTAGTGCACCTAACGTCCTCACATCCGCTGCGTCTCCACAAACGTAGCGCTTGTTCTCCTTTGTCGCAACTCTCACTCATGGTAGGATCATATCGTGGTCTAAACCAATCAGAGACAGAGATGGGGTGGGTCTTTGCCTCTGATTGGCTGTGGTCCAGATATTCCTGTAGGCCTACACTGCTCCGTGCTGTGTGATTGAAATTGCGACCTGAGCACCCGTTTACACTGTCAGAGAAATGTGACCCAATTCCAAATTTTTTGCTCATATGTGACAGATCGGATGTGTTCTATGACCGTGTAGCCTAAAAAGGAAAAAACGCATGTATCCGGATATTTCGAGATCGGTTTCAGGCCTCGTTCATATGTGGAAATAAATCAGATATGTGCCAATGCGTCATGTAAACAGGCAGATCGGATTTTCTGAGGCATTAGGCAACGTCTCCGCGGTTTAATGACGAGAGCAACCCCGACGCGCATCTGCAAAGGGACGGATGACGAAACGTTGTGTCGTCGTAGGAGAGGAATGTGGACAAACGTTGACACAACATATAAAAGGTTGGCTTGCTCATCCTAAAATTTCAGACCCACTGCTCCTCAATCTCATGAAAGTGCGTCTATAGCTCGAATTTTATTTATCATGCCATTTAAGCCAAAAATATTGCGTGCATATGATACGCATTTTATGTCGTGTTTATGGCGTAAAATGTTTTAGTTTGGCAGCTCAGTGAAGCATTTTAAGCAATTTTTTTTTTAAAGATTTGTATTTTTATATACAGTATAATTGTGCTTCAAATAAAAAAAAAAGTATTTACCTGCACCTCATTCTTGTTTAAAATCATTTACATAATATAAATTAATGTATGGAGCGTGATTAAAAAGGTGACCTTTAAATTGTGCTGTAAAAAGGCGACGTGGGCTGAGGAAAAATTTGGGTTTACCTAAATTTTGTGCTGGCGCACCAGTGCAACCAAGGCAAAAGGTTAGTCTGGAGCCCTGTATATATTTTTACTCAGCCCTAAAATATTGGCTAAAAAGTGAGTCTAATCTTAAAAATGACTTTATCCAGTTATCACAAATGGATAGAAGTGCCATGGAAATTCATTTGGTGAAAAGGTGTGGGAAACCTGTGGACATTTGTATCGGGCGGCTAATTGAAAAACAGCCTTCAGTCTTGTGTCCCGTCTGTTTGTGTGCTTGAATGACAAGGGAATATGGGTGCGTGGAAATGACTTAGTGAAGAAGTGTGGGAGTGTGTAAATAATTCCTTTTGCCTCTATTTCCATAGAGGATAATGCAGGTGTTCCATTATTCATGTCTGCCTAGTATTAATGCACACTCATTGTGTGTGCGTGCACATTGTATTTGTTTGACTATTATAATTACACACTCGCTTTTGCTGTGCGAGTGTGTATGTTTGTGACAGAGAAAACATTGGTACGGCCAGATAAGGCTGCAACACGGCACGGGTGTTGTTTATGCGTTTTCCAAATGTATTCTGAAGCGATTCATTGTATTCATAATAATGGCTCTGAATCTTTATTGCATGATTTATCTTCCTTCTCTGTCTGTTTGTCTGTCTCTTGCGCAAACACATGCAATATTTTTCTCTCCACTTCTTATCCTCCTTGTTTACACTCTCTGCATCTTTTTGTGGGATTCAGTTCTCCATTTCTTTCCCTTTATATCTTGTGTAGGGCATATGTGTTGTATATCAAAGGTATGTCACGGATATATGCAACAGGGGAGGGAGACGTGTCTAACAGTATCTTACTGCACTATGCTAGATATATTGTCTTGGCAATAGTGGCAGGACTGCTTTATTTAAACGGGCATTAATGTGAAAATACAGAGCAGGACGTGTATCAGTCAAGCCAAGATGAGGGAGAACTCTCCATTTTTATTATATTTGTTTTATTGTATTGATTCTTACCTAATATGAAGCTGTTTTTGCACCCATGCCAGACAAAATAATTTTTTATGACTAATTGTATCTTTTGGTCTGCATTTTCAGCAGTTATTACTCCAGTCGTCGGTGTCACATGATTCTATGGTTAATGATCTATCTCTAATATAATATACTTTTATCTGAACTATTTAATTTTTTTTATTTTTTTTTATTTTCTGCCCAAATACCTACTATGGTATATATACTGTTAATGTTGCCTTGATCTAAGATTTTGCTTATGCCACCCATCATTAATCTCTTTTCCGAGATTAATGATCATTAATCACTTTTCCCTGACAGACAAGTTTCTCGTAGTTTACGAAGATCACAGGATTTAATCTGGGTAATTCCAGTCATGTAGTCACACGCTGCTTCATTAAAATAGTCTATGATAATTCCTCTTTTCATTTTGTCCCAGGACTTAACTACAAGGGCAGAGAGGACCTGGAGGTTGCCATGGTGATGTTTATTTATGTGTGGGTTTTTTTTTCTGTCTCTGGCCAAAAGCAGTAAACATAATGCCAGTCTTTCTCCCCTCGTTTCCACACCAACTGCTTCCCTTGCTGATACACACACACACACACACACACACACACACACATACACACACACACACACACACACACACACACACACATACACACTCAAATCCCAACTCTTCAGTGAGAATGAAAACACACACTCATTCCCTAAAATGTGCCCCATCCTCTCCCAAAAGACCCCCCTGTGGCTGTCTGTGTACATCCTCCCCCCATTTCCTCATCACAGTACCTTCATCAACCCCTATTTACCCTTCACAAAGGCCTGATGGGGAATTCACCATCCTTAAAGGTGGAGGAGGGGTTTACACAGACTCATCTTTTTCAGACAATGTGCCTGAAATGAGACACTGTGGGTTTCATCATGCATTTTGCTTAAATATCTGACATGTAATAGATACATATTGATGCTTGTGATTAGTGGTCTACTGCATTACCAGGCAAAATGTGTTTGTTTTACTCTCTTATGCTCATCAAGGCTGCATTTATTGGAACAGTTTGTTTGATATTGTTACAATGTAAAATAACTTTTTTAAATGTTTTTTTTTTTTATGTAATAATTCCTATGATGGCTTTCCTTCAGTCTTCAGTGTCACATGATCCTTCAGAAAAAAAGCTTTTATTTGAAATAGTAGAGAATTATACATTGTTACAAAAATATCCTGTCACTTAAGTTCAATTTAATAGAACCCTCTGAATAAAAGTGTGTGTGTTTGAGAGAGAGAGAGAGAGAGAGAGAGAGAGAGAGAGTTTGTCTTTTGTTTATTTTCAGATTATTCCTGTATTATTGAAACATTATAAATAGTCAATGTTATGAAACAGAAAAATTATGAAAACTTTTTAACTACGTTTCACTGCTGAAGCCGCTGCCATTTTGAGTTTTTTCGGGTGACACTACAGCGGTTAGGTGGTACAAGTCGAAGCTCTCAGACAAATCAAAGTTTACAAGTTGTAATTAAAAGTTTTATGAGGACGTAAACTCTTTTTACAAGTCGTAATGTTGTAGTTATGAGAATTTCGACATTGGGTGAATGCACCTTTATGATCATTATGGGTTTTTCAATGGCCAATGCTAATAGAGTACTGGATGGGATGGATAAAGTTGCCCATTGATAGACTGTTGGTCGAACCATTAGTTATAAAATTAACAGTCCCTATATCTCAAATTAAATCATTTTATAACCTAATTCTTTATCTTGTCTGTTGTGATTTCTGACTAGTTTCTAGGAATGCAGCTACTGGAGTTGTGGGTAAATTGGTTGACTTATTAGTCTTACCGTTAATAGATGGGAGTGAAGCAGATGGCCTGGTGACCCACCACCCAGAGGATGAAAGAGACCGTGTTGAATGTAACCGAAAGAGACAGACAATGCAAGAAACAGGGATGGTGATGCAGCACATATAGACTCTGGGGCTGCTTGCTATAGCTGTCCTACTTTCTCCATCCCCTTTAGAGCTGAGAGGAGGATGGGATACGACATGGTGTGTGTGTGTGTATGTGTGTGCCTTTTGTTGAATAATTGTACTGCCCCATCAGTTGTCATATTTATCCCCAGTCACTGCAAGTCATAGATTCCTGTCTGGGTGAATGTTTTCAACCAAGTTAAGACCATTTTCAGTGCCAAAAATGAGATCATGCTCCTTTAACGGTGGTGTGTAAGCATTGGCGGAGCAACACTCTACCTTGTGCCCCCATTAAAGGCTGTGGGACTAAAATAGCTCCGGATCTATCAACTGGAACTTTAAGTTATATGACAGTGTGTTGCAACCAGAAAAGACCTCTGCTTTATCAGTGCAATGCATTGTCTGTGTTCGGAAAACATCTCAGGAGGTCGTGACTTCATTTGACATTAATGAGAAACAGTCACAGTAGTACACATGGGAGCTTTAAATCTAGCAAAATGTAATGGCTGCATCTGAGATTTTCATGTTTGTATTGTGTATGTAAAGATTGTATTAGGATTCTATTTATTATTAATGTTTTTAAAGGTCCATATTCTGCAACCCGCTATAGGGCTGGGCGATATGGCAAAAAAATCATATCTCAGTATTTTTTGGTTAAATAGTGATATACGATATATATTTTTCTAGTTGGATAAAGAAAATCTGTATTTTTTTTTTTTAAATTCACATCCTGCTAAATGATATCCAAACAATGTTGATATTGAAGGATATATAATCAAATATATTATGTGCAAAAAGGTGGTTGAAATAACATTACATTCTAACATTGTAACATTACAATCTAAAAACAAAAATAATGCTTTTGTTTTTAAAATGCTAAAGGCTAAACTAAAAAATAAAAACAAAAGCGCAAACTAATTATATTAGCCTGCATTTGATTACCCCGTTATAATGGTCACTTCCATAAAAATATATTTGTACGTTTAAAATTCCATATATGGCACATTGTCTCCAACAACAAATATTTTAGCAATATGTATATTTCAGTCAGAATTATTGCGCTACTATTCTATAGTGCTCCGACTGGTGGCGCTCATTAACGGAAGCTTGAATTTTAGCCGAGATTGCAGCTTGTCCTCTCCTGACAGTGAAATGGACATATTTGTTTGACTTTCTAACATTTACAGATAGAGAATATACCTGTGAAATGTAAGTTAAGCACTGAGGAAAGCACCACATCTCAAACGAATTAAATAAACAGCACAAGTATTTATCTGTCAGTCAGCAACAGTAACGTTATCGGTCAGAGCATCTGACAGGGCAAGCTGCTTTAAACTTGTTAACTCTATCTTACCAGATATTTTGAAGCGCTTAATATAAGCTTGTGTCATGTTTAGGACAAATTGTACTATGTCCTTTCACTGCAGCAGCTCACACTGCGTCACTCCGCTATTTTTCAGATGTGCCTGTGTCAAATTACTGTATCGATATAAACTGTATTGCCTCATTCCATATCGTAAAAAAACAAACAAAAAAAAACACGATATATTGTACAAACTCGATATACCGCCCAGTCCTACAACCCGCTTTGTATTGTTACAGAGTTGGTAGCATATGTAAATGAACATTGTTTACTCATTATCCCTGTTACCTAAACCAGGGCTCCAGAGTAACTTTTTACCTTGGTTGCACTTTTTTATTTAGGTGCACCAGAACAAAATTTAGGTGCACGCACATTCCCGCGTCGCCTTTAATTTCAAGGTCACCATTTTATCATGCTCCATATACATTCATATGTATTATTTAAATGGTTTTAAACAAGAATAAGGTGTAGGTAAATCCTTTTTTTAATTTGAAGCACAATTATTCTTTATATAAAAATAAAAATCTTAAGTGCTTCACTGAGCTGCCAAACTAAAACAAAACAAGCAAAATAAAACATTTCAAAATAGAAATAGAAAGTGCTACTGTTTAAAAGTGCTTCCCTGAACTCATGGCTGAAGTAGCTCCATGTCTGGGCTGTTGTCGGAGCATTGACCGGGGAGAGTGTTGGGGGGAATAGACCTACTTTTCTTAAAGAAAAAAACTCTATTTCTTTTCATTGTTTGTCGTCTGTTTTCTTGCGCTTATTTTGCTATACTGATTGCCGTGTCCTCGTTTACACTACACCGCAGGTCTTGATGCCCAATTCTGATTTGTTGCCTATATCCGATTTTTTTTTACCGTCTGTTTACACGTTCTTTAAATTGTGACCCATATCCGATTCCTGTGTTTACACTTGACAGATCTGAAACATCGCATGTTTAAAGGGGGTTCTTGCACAGATGGACGAACGCACAGCGAGAGAGATCTCAGGGCTGGTGGGAACATACAATCTCATGAAACTGCGTATCTATAGCAAAAATTGTATTTATCGTGCCATTTATCGACAGTGTAAACGGGTGCTCAGGTCACAATTTCAATCACACAGCACGGAGCAGTATAGGCATAAAGGAATATCTGGACCACAGCCAATCAGAGGCAAAGACCCGGCCCATCTCTGTCTCTGATTGGTTTAGATCACGATATGATACAACCATGAGTCTGAGTTGCGTCAATGGAGAACAAGCGCTACGTTTGTGGAGAGGCTGCGAATGCGACGACGTTAGGTGCACCGGTGCGACCTAGGAAATATTTTAGTCGACATTACGACTAAAAGTTTGCTAAGAAGTATTTCCTACTAACGCAAGGCAGTATTTGACTGGTAAGCGTATTCATAGAAGACTGGTGGGAGTGGCCTTGAACAGCAACATGCCCCAGTGCATTATGGCTGTTGAAGTTTTCCTTTCTATTGGGCAAAAGGGAGGACAATAGCCTTTTTATCTAGTTTAAAAGGGTATTTCATATTTTCACATTTTACTTGCATAATCTGATGCATTTCACAGTGAGACATGGAAATCAATGAGGAAAAAATGTTGGACGGGGATTGATTTTATCCATTAGGAGTTATCCATTTTTTCCTCAAAATTCGTAACCCATTTTGTTTTTCTTAAAAAAAAAAAAAAAATCAACAGTACACCTTTTTTTGAATCAACAAGGCAAGTTTATTTACATAGCACATTTCATACACTATGGCAATTCAAAGTGCTTTACAGAAAATAATTTAAAAAATCACAAAATAAAAGCAAGGGAAATTAAAACAGTTATAAAATAAATTAAAAGAGATATATGATAGTTATAAAATAAATTAAAAGTGATATATGATAGTTATAAAATTAATAAAAAGAGTAAAAAGATGATACATAGATAAACTTCTCATCTGGTAAAACACCGGTGTATCATATTTTTGACAACTCTCCAGTCCCAACAGCATTCATAACCCATATAACTTTATGTAATTTCTCACAGAGAAATAATTAGGAATAAGGGAACATGTTGGATAGGGTTTGATTTTTGTCCATTAGGTGTTGATTGAACCGTGAAACAAAAAATGCATAGATAAAGTGTACACAAAAAAAAAAAAAAAACATGCATCAGGACATCAATTTGGATTTCATGTCGACTTCCAGAGTTGTAAACTGAATATGCATCTGTATTTATGTAAATACGGTTGGTCAGTTGTTAAAGTACTCATAATTCAGATATCAAAGCAATGACGCTTTCTTAACAATTGAAGTTTCCATATGTGGACTCATGATAAGGGAGCTTTGTGTCATGAATGGCATATTTCATTTCAAAAGAACAAAAAAAATCTGTTTTGCCTCATATGTCTCTTTTAACAAAGAAACTCATATCTCATGTTTTTGTTTCTGTTTCAGTCGCTCATCTTCCTGGGCTGTGTAGCAGCAGCTGGGCTTGGTGTGAATCTGCTGTGTCTGGCCATCTACCTGAGCTGCCTGTGCTGCTGTCGGAAGGATGAGGAGGAAGAGGAAAGTAAGAAATCCAACTCTTGCTGTGTCACTTGGGCTGCTGTTGCTGCCGGACTCATCTGCTGGTACGTACCAGCCACTGTTCTCACACGAGATAAACCCGCTCAAGATGCAGGCATCATAATTAAGCACTCAAGTGTATGGCAAGTGTAGCGATTTGTAAGAAATATATGGGAGAATGATTTGCTTATGTTCACTGTGGTTATTTCAAACTTTCTGTCTCTGACATGGTTGAGCAGAATGTAGAATTGAAGATTTTATTAAGAAGGTTTTTGTTTTCATCTGTCACGTGATTTGAAATGAGTGATGAATCAACATGGCAACTACTGGCAAAATCCCCTTTGGCAAATTAGCTCATAACATCCTGGTGACATCCGTCTGTCTGTCTGTCTGTCTGTCTGAAAAAGGGCCCAATTTCTGTGATAAATGCCATGAAAACACACTCATTTTTAAAACGGCAAACTTTTTCCACATTCTAAAAATGTGTTCTCCCGCTGTTCTGATTTGCTGTCGCTTTGTCGCTTCGAGTGTCTGGTGTTGTGTCACTAGAATCTTATCCAATCGCGACTGGTTAGGACACTGTGTTAAGGTGCTAAACTATTTTGGTCCAAAAATATGTATGGCTCCTTTAATATTGAAGTGAGAAAGACAGGAGAGGCTCAAATAACTGCTCTATTTTATTGGCTATAGAGATTTAACTGACAGACAAGTGAGACAACCTCTGTTTCTCACTCACTCTCTCATTTGCTCTCTATTTCTTTCTCAGAGAGGTTCAGTTTATTCTCTTGCTCTATAAAAACGATTGTTCTCTGGGTCACTTCAGCTAGTGCTCTGCTCGGATGCAGAGAGTGATCTACATTCCTGTCTAAACCCCATACCGCTGACCGGCGATAGAAACACTCCAGTTTTGTTTCGGCCACATTGTCTGTCAGGTCTGAGTTGGAGGAGGGGTTGTGGGAACACACTGACTAGTATTTAGGATTTTAAAGGGGGTTGAATAGCCGTGGACATACCGAGAATAGCCGTGGACACACCGAGACGGCCCTTTGCCTTCTGCTCAGACACTGCAGATTTCTGCCTCCGTCATCCATTAAGAACAAGTGGCATTCACTTCTTCACAGCTTCAGTTCTTAGTGACCATGGCTGTCAAGCTCAAAGAAGGACCAAAAAAAAAACACCGCATAAACGAACTAAGAAAAAAGTCCAAATGACTTAAGCGATATAATAGCAATGTTATAATGAAAAACTGAAATCTAAGTTGCTAAAAATCTCACCCTTTTGTTTCAGCTCTTAAATGTCTTTCTCCCTCCTGCATTTTTTTAATGCGTAAATGCGATTTGGTTATGGAAAGATTATCAGTGACACAAAGCTATCTTATGACTTCAGAAGACTTGAAATGCATGGATCAATTATATTGCTTTATGTGAGGGCTTTTCAAGCCTTTTGATGGCATAGACCCCAAAATGTTATAACCTTTTTGCGAGGGACTATCTTTGTAAAATAAAAGTATGTATTTATATGTTTCATACATATTTATTTTCAAGTATGCATGAAGAAGAAATGGAGCATGATATTATAAAGAGGTGTTTTCAAAATTTCAATAATTGGCTTTTATATCATCATTGTACTAAAGTCAAAGCAAATGATTAATATGGTATTGAAGCAGTGATGATATTTGTGCAGGACCAGTTTAAGCAGACAGAATGATTGAAAAAGATTGGCATACATCACCAAAGCAGAGTCTGTCATTACACCGGAAGATTGATTTAAAAATTACACAATAAGATTGGTGCGTAGTCTCCCTTTTTTTTTCTTTTTTTTTTTTTTTTCATGGAATGACAAAAATGTTTTTTTTTTTTTTTTTTTGGAATGAGCTAGCCTATGCCTTTAAGAAAGCAACTAGAGTCAGTTTTGGTTTCATGTTGTGAATTGGTCTGCAAAAATTAATATCTTTGCAGACAGCCACATTCACAGTCTTTCAAGGTTTTAACTCTTGGGAGCTTCACTACACAGAGGTTTCTTAAAGTAAACAGTTGTTACTTTGACATGCTAATAGCAGAAGGAGAGTTATCTATCTCAACGCTCCAGTCTCACGGTAGGCACTATCCCAGCTGTTACATCATCCCACCGCTGCTGGAGAAATGCTGAGCTCTAAAGTGCTCAATTGAATTAATTTGTGTGTGTGTGTGTGTTTATGAGGGCGCCATCCTCTCAGTCCCATGACACTCATCTGTGTTGATATTAAGTTAGCATTACGATTGTCTGTATTCTGAAACCTTCTGTGGTGAAACAGAGCCTACTGTTGGGTTAAATGTGAAAGCATGGTCTGAGTTTAACATCAGGAATTGCATACTTTTGTATGGGTTGGATAACCAAAAATATATAAACTTATTATTAAATATTTTTTTCTTTACTTTTTCTATATTATTTCATCTATAAATCTATAGGCTAAATAAATATCTATAAAAAATACAGCAGACATTTTCTCATGCTCTCTCTCTCTCTCTCTCTCTCTCTCTCTCTCTCTCTCTCTCTCTCTCTCTCTCTATCTATCTCTCTCTCTCTCTCTCTCTCTCTCTCTCTCTCTGTATATATATATATTTGCGTTACATATCAATGTATAATTGCTTAGTTTTATTTTCCCAACAAACTCCTTGTAAATATATGAATATTTAATATTCATTAGCTTCATATGAAATCGATATTGTCACCTTGCAGACATTGTTGGTATCCTATATATTATTGTTCACTGAAGGTTATCTGTTGTTTTTTTTGTTTTCTCTACAGTCATTTAACTTTGGAGACTTTGCATTTAACATTTCAAACCTCTCCTTCTATTATTTATGTAGTTTTGCTAAAACTGGCATCATGTTTCAGCAAGACTGACTTCATCTTCATTAAACGTTAATGTGGTTTGTAGCAGAAGTGTTTCTGCAGTGTCCAGATGTAAATAATGGGGTTGTTTGTTTAGTTGGAATGATGGGTGAACACGTAGATAGAAGTCAACTGTTTGGCTCCAAATCAATATTCTGTCTCAGTGAGTGTCTCAGATCATTCAGTATGAAATGATGGAGCCCTTGAGGGGCTGAGATTGCTCTCAGGTGATATGTTTGGTTTCAGAATTTTGTAAATGATAAATCATGTTTTTAAATGTCATTAAAGGGGTCTTATACAGTTTCAATGTTTTATATCATGAGTAATTAAGTTGTCCTTGATCTTTTGAGATTCAATTTTATTTCAGTATAAAAAAACATACTGTATAACTTTCAGAAATCAAAACTTTATTTAAACAAAGTTGAAGATGATGATGATGAAGAAGAGAAAACAATCGATTGCAAATTATTAGCAATAACACCACAATGTCTAGTATTTTGTGCAAGTGGAACTAGTCCTAATCGCAGACGGTGCTTTCTGAGATGCACTCTAGATATACAGTGCCATTGTGACTACACAATATTCTTTTATTTTCTCCATTGTATTGCTGAATGACAGGAGTTGGGCAATAGCTTATTTGGTGTTTTGATGTTTTGGTAATCTACAGCTTGTGTTGCCATGGTTCCCTTGCGTTCGGATGTACTGCTCCTTTTCAAGAGTTGCTTAGATCACAACATGAAGAGCATTTTTAACTGCTTTAATTAAAGAAATAGTAATGGCTATAGCCTTCAGTGTTTATTTTTTATTATTATTATTCATGTGTGTGTATATATACACACACACACACACACACACACACACACACACAGTACTATTATATTGGATTGCAATGTCATGAGGGTGAGTAATTTATTACTCTATTATGCTATAAAAACTATTATTAAAAACTTAAACATTCGTATTAATAGAATGAAGTTGAGTTGTATTCCAGTTGGTACTTTTCTGAAAAAAAAAAAAACAGCCTTTGCACATTCCACAGCTGCTATCGTTTCTCCACCTGATGATGTGACCTCCACATATCTCATAGAAGCTTTCACTGACGGGTAAAAGAGAAGAGAGAGGATCTCGTATCCTGCTGTGCTTCACCAGTTGTGTTCTGCCACACTCTCACCTGCTCTCTGACATCTGTAACCTATTGTCATCTTCCTGTTTGTGGTGTGTGAGGGTAATAGTTCAGTTCTGACACCCGCTGTTCAGCATATGGCTGATGGCGATAAATCTAGATCCGCACACTTTAGACTTGTCATTAATTTATTCTTTATTCTTTATTGACTGTTGCTTAGCCAGGAGCAGTCAATGAGTCATTTTCACATCAGTGTCTTTATCATGACTTTCCTTTTTCGTAAGTAAAGTAGGCTACATTAAATTGAAGTGGATCATATCCTAAATTATGATTTGACTAAATCCATGTCTCATATTAAAGCAGGTTCATTCTATTGCTATTGTGATATTCATCATAATTATTTTCTTTAATTTCTTAATTCTACAATTGTATTCATGTAACATTATAACGTTATTCTCAAAACACTTTTTTTTGTAATAACATTGTCACTTTCTCAAAACATTTGTACTTTTTTTTAAGTAAAATGTATTATTATTGTTATTTTACTTTGGCACTATGTGTTCACACTGTATTTGATCTGATTTGATCTGATTACACATTTACATGAAAACTACAGTAATTGGTGATGCCATTTTTCATGTTAAAGAACTTGAAGCTGGAAGTTGTAGCCTAGAGTTTGAGGGTGAATGACCAATATGGTGTTCATCAGTCATGTTCTAATGAATCATGCAGGACCAAGATGGCTTGACAGATGGTTACAGCTTCAGCAAACAAGACTGCCCACCCCCTACTTAGTAATGTGGGGCTCTTGTCATTTTGAAGCCCTGTGGTGGCATGAACAAAGAACCCAGTGATTGAATAAAGGAACGCAAATCTATCGTAACAAAGCACTGCCCCCTTCAGGAGAGGAGACATCTGAGGATACGCTGAAATCATATTCGGTGATGCTCCTCTATTTTACTTTATACTTTTTCTCAGTAATGCCTCCCTCTGTTTTTCTCCATTCAGTTGATAAAAGTACAAGCTTTATTTAGTCATTATTTATGTGCCTGCTTTCAGACCTGGTTTTTGAGGCCAGAGCAGATCTTTTTTGGGCACTGTTTTGACCATATAAAGGTGAAACACCTTAAGGCTCTGTGGTTCTTGTAAAAAAAACTAAAAAAACAATACAGCATCAGTGCTTTGGTTTTGAAAAGCATGGATGAGACTGTGATGAACCATGGGGAGCAATTGCCTATATTATTGCATTTTTGTCATAGATTTATAAGCATCAAAGCACCAGCTTTTCAAATGCAGGCTTTGACTCCTGATTGGCTGTCTAGACCACGGTTTTTAGAAGCTCTGCAGAGTGATTCTGTTTCAGTTCTTCACCAGCAACCATCTACAATGTTAATAATTTGGCAGCAAAAAAGAGCTTTTTCTCTTCAGCTGTCTTCTCCAAACAGGTTTTGCATTGAAGTGTTTGTTAAATATTGAAAGATGAAAGGGATTTGTCTCATTACGGATTCTTTTTTTGTGAGCAGTGTGTTTTGAATAAATCTGTGAACTAATACGTGAAAAGTTTGATTTCTAGTGTTCTTAGTCTTTCGCAAAGACGGCCTTTTGAGAATGGCATCTAATCCATTTTACATTTTGGCAAGAACTGCGTACCTTTATAGTCATGAGAAAGTGACTGACCATAGTTTTGCTTCTATTTGCTTAGCTCTTATTAGAATTAGTAGTATTAGTAGTTTAGTTACCAAAAAAAAAATAAAAAAAATAATAATAATAATAATATATATATACATATATACATATGTGTGTGTGTGTATGTATGTGTTTTTTTGTTAATTTTGGGTCATCAAATGTTTACTTTCAGTTTTTATTTTTGTATTTCAGTTCAAGTTTTATTCTTCATTTTGATTTCCGTTAACAGTAACACTGATTGAAACTGGCGCTTTTAGTCAGCTCTCTCCATTTTTATGAGAAAGGTGCCATATCTCTCTCTCTCTCTCTCTCTCTCTCTCTCTCTCTCTCTCTCTCTCTCTCTCTCTCTCTCTCTCTCTCTCTCTCTCTCTCTCTCTCTCTCTCTCTCTCTCTCTCTCTCTCTCTCTCTCTCTCTCTCTCTCTCTCTCTCTCTCTCTCTCTCTCTCTCTCTCTCTCTCTCTCTCTCTCTCTCTCTCTCTCTCTCTCTCTCTCTCTCTCTCTCTCTCTCCTTTCCTCAATGCAGCAACATTTTCTCATGCATTGATCATTGATCTCAGCATTAATTCAAAGATTGATCAGGAGAATGATGCAGTTTGGCTTGAGGCATCCAGCTAATGAGAATTCACTCTTCCCATAATTTTAATAAAGTCCCCTGTTCCAGGCCGCACACATTCTCCCATGCGTAGTTTCGGTGCAAGACTGCACATGGCCTCAGGGCACTGTGCATTCTTTGTGTTTTAAAGTGCACCCTATATTAACAATGCAATGCGGGATATGACTTCACTTCCTGTGCGGTGTTATTGACCTCATAGGGTCTCTGGGGACTAATGAGCCAAATACCGAGAACAGAGATGAGCCCGGCTATTTTGATGACATCATCTTTCTATGTGAGATGCTTCCTGTCAGTGTTGAGAAGATTGTGGCTTGGTGTGGAGAGAATGGACTCTTACGCTAATGTTCTCTGTTTCATGCCAAAGACTCATTAACTCGTTTCTCTGATATTGGAGATAGCTTGCTCGGTCATGCTTTATCTCAAATGGGTTTTATTTGGACCAATGTCTCATTGTTTTTGAGAAATTGGTTTGGAGAAAGGACTATGTTATTTGCAGTGAAACATCATGAGTGTATCTTCACCAGTGCAATTTTACTGGATGCGTCAAGTCAGTTACTTTTAATATAAAGCCCAAATAGTGGAAGAAGCTCTCTAGACCTTGTCGTTATGATACAGGGTGTTGTGGGTAGTTGGTTGGTGGTTGTTTTCCAGCTCAATTTCCCTGACATTCTAGTATCCAGATATGTCCCCTCCTTCAGTGTAAGTTTTATGAGATTGCTTTCCCCAATTTTTCTTTTTCCGAAGAAGTCAAACGAGAAAGAAATACAAGTTTGAAACAACATGAGCGTGAATAAAAGATAGAATTAAAATAAGATGCACAAATCTTGATTCACTAGGAATCATTTCAGGTTGCTAAAATGTTAAGGAATGAGTTAAATGCTAAAGTTGTATGTTCAGAAATAGTCTCTTTTATGGTGATATTGTAGACTTTATTAAAATTACTCACCCTCTTGTTGTTCCAAACCCATAAAACTTTTGTTAATCTACAGAACACAAATTTAAATATTTTTAACAAATTTATGTTTCTCCATTGAAAGTCTGTTCACCTAAAACTAAATCCATATGAATCAAGTGGTTTAATCAAAGTCTTCTGAAGAGACATGATTGCTTTATATGTTGACCATTTAATTCAGACTTTTATTCACATATATATACATTGATCAGCAACCGTTCTTGCTTGACGCACGAGAACAAACCTCATTGGTTTTAGCGAAAGCTCAATGGTGCAGGAATGACAAGAATTAACCTCATTGGTTCTCGCACATCAAACAAGCATGTCTGAGTGTCCTTTTGCGAAATCTGAATTCTATATGCATGTTCTCTGATTAATGTTTATATTGTGCAATTGTAAAGTGTTCCAATCACCCTGAATTCACCCCAATGCAACGGGGTCTAACTAATTGTTCTGAACGCCTGGTTATCTTTCTCTGTGTTGTTCTCACAGGCAGAAGGCACCATCTTTTTGTAATTTCCTCAACCCTTATGTTTCTTGTGTCTGGGGAACTTTAGCCTCTGGCTCAGTACATCTCTGGCTGAATATTAAAGACCTGCATGTGGCACGCGTGCACCACCCATCCTACCACAGTGCCTTCATTTCCCAGTCATTTAAATTTAAATTTAAATTGAGCTTCTTCGGTCCAAAATGATGTTAATCTAAGCACAGGAAACATTTTCTGACATGACTTACTCAGTGACTGGCGTGTCCCATTTGATGACTTGAACTCATAGCAGTGTTGTTATTGTTAACTAAAACTATTAAAAATCGTTTTCT
Organism: Meda fulgida; assembly: GCA_030578275.1. Lineage (NCBI taxonomy): Eukaryota > Metazoa > Chordata > Actinopteri > Cypriniformes > Leuciscidae > Meda > Meda fulgida. The sequence continues at coordinate 5,969,009 of CM060627.1, read as the reverse complement.
GTAATTTTAATAAAATAAAAATATATGCAAAAATAAAAGTTAACAATGTTTCCTTGGAAACACACTGAAGATTACTATAACTGAAATAAAAATGTATTAAAGATATATAAAAATAAAATACTAACAATCTAAACAAAAGCACATAAAATTGCTGAACCCTAAATTAAAATCACAATGAATATATAAAATGAAAACTGAAATATAAAAAAGCTAGTTCCAGTTATTAATAATAAACACTGTAATGGTATATAAATGATAGGCTACTAAAATATAATTATTGTGTATATTTGCAATCCTGTATCTTTTACTTAAAGTGTAGACCAACCAAGTGCATGAAGCACGAGTGTAAAGAGTGGAAGAGTGTAAACCTTTGTGAATGACCGGTGTTCCAAATCTGTGGAAATCCCTCTGCGGATTTCTGCATGTGCATATTCTGTGAGGGCCTGATGATTACAATTAATTTTAACTTTTCACCTTTTGACTTTTCAGTGTTGCTGTGGGAGTTGGTTTCTATGGAAACAGTGAAACCAATGATGGGGTGTATCAGCTGACCTATTCCCTCTATAATGCCAATCACACACTGGCAGGAGTGGACAGTTTGGTAAGTACAAATATAGCAGCGCTGACTATAGATAACACATTCAGACTGTTTTTTTGACTTGCTTATCAATTTTAGTCTTGACAAGTTTCAGCCGAAATGTCCCAATAGTCTCGCTGACTTCTTCCAACCAAATTCTCTCCTTCCAAAAGCTCTAACATTATCTATTTTCCCCTCCCTGAAAATAGTTCTGCACTTTCTATCAAAGTATTCCTTCCAACCAAACCTCAACCAGATGGTCCCTATATTCTCAGAGTTCAGTTGTCTGCTTCTGTAAAATCTTTTTTTTTCTGCCAATCTGCACTGCTAAAATTTCATGGGTTCCCCCACTGAGCGCATGATTGATTTTCTGACATCCCTTTTGCAATAGCAAGGACACCATTAAAGATATATGGAGTTACATGCCACCGCATGTCTCTTTGGAAGAATGTTGCTTCCATGAAAGAGGGTATATATCTATGCGTGTTAGAAAAGACGGAGACTCACTCTAGTGTGTTCCTGTGATATGGAGTAGTTGAAGAAAATACCTCAAATTGGTTTTTACAGCCTTTTATGTTTGTGCCATTATTAAGGCCTCTTTTTCCTTTCGTCATTGTCCCTTTCAAGGCCTTGAAGGCTGGGGCATGAATAAAACCTAATTCATGCATCTTTCAGCCAGACCTATTTATATCCGTCTCCGTTTTTCTGATTCCAATGCGTAGAGCTGACAGTGACACTAAGACGCTTTAATCCTGCTTCACGCACCAATTTCATACACTCGTTCGGGCCTTTCATGCTTCTGGTTGTAAGTTTTAGCTATTTCATTGCCTGGTGGACTGAAAGACTGCAAAAGCAATGATTAGTTCACCTATTTCCCCCTTCAAAGGTGAAGTGTGTAATTTTACAGGAAAAAATAATGACCGTTTTCAAAAAAATATCCCTTGTCAGCCATTAATCAGGTGTGATCTGTCTATCCATCTATCTGTCTGTCATTCCATATATCATTCTTTCCACAGACATACAGCAACTGTTCTTTGAACAGGACATTTTGAAAGTCACACCTGTTAGTAAAACACTTGTCAATCCTGAATACTGTGAGTTTGAGGTCCATTGGACATTAGCCCAGCTCTAGTGATGACATCAGCAATCATAACCATATATTTATTTCCAAGTGTGTAGCTGATGCATTTGTTTCCATTTATAACTTAAAAAAGGTATAGATTTGAGTGCAAACATCTCACAAGCTGTAGATCAATAATCCACACCTGTTCAGCTCACTTACACCTCCTTTATGAGCCTTCAGGCAAGTGTTTATGCTGTGGTTCTGAACCGAACAGAGACTGAAGGCACTCCGAGCATCTGCCCGCTACACCATTGAGGAGTTGAGGATTAGCTCCCCATCTGCACTAATGGAGATTAATGCATCTGTTTCTGTCTCACTCTGAATTATGAGGCACACACTTGTCTGAGGTCAACTTGATCCTCTCAACACACGGTCTGAGTCATCACGAGCCAAAAGGCAAAACTGACTTAGGAACTGCACTTTCGGGGGAAGAATCAGCCATCATTTTCATTAGCATTCGGCCTCAAGGAGATAACAGTGCTGAGCTGTGAAAAAAATGATGTAATGGTGCTCAGAAGGGCTTGAGATGTTTTAGATATCCAGGTCATGACCTCAGATTAATGTCAGCTTTGATAGCTTCAAGAATCATCAGTACATTTATCTAAGCCTGCCATCAAGCAAAAGAGACCCTCCATTCTTGGATTGTTCCTTCGAGACCAATAGCACAAAGTGTCCACTGTCTGAAAACCCTGCATGCATTGCACATAATTGGCCATGAACCTTGCGACAAAGGCTTTGATGAAGTCACTTGTGAAACCTTCGACTTCCTGATTGAGGCTCTTCAATGGTTCTGCCTGCCTGAAAACAATGATTTTAATTTGGCATCCTTTGCACGCAGATGCTCGGTCTCACACATACACTCATGCGCACACACACACACACACACACACACACACACACACACACTAGGTTTTTTTGGGATCACTGTGCAGCCCTTTCAAATGAGTTAAGAGGAGTAACAGACTTTATTTCTGGAGTGTTGAGTGGTGACTGCTTGGTTTTAGGGTTTATTGGTCCCGGGCCATAAGGTCTCCTGTTCACCTCCTCTAAACACCCCCTCTGTGCTTGCAAATGAACTGTGTGGTTTCCTGTGAGGATCTGTTTTGTGTGCACAGAGGCACCTAAGGATTATCAAGGACATAAATTATTTGGTTTGAGTTACAGAAGAGGAGAACCATAATGAATTAGATACATTTAGGGGCAAACCGTCTCATTGTTTTATGCTGTATACACTTTATAAAATGTAAAAAGTTTTTATGAATTAATTTATTGTTTTACTGTACTATATTCTAATTAATATATATAATATGAACATTTTAAAACAGATATGTTAAAGATTCATTTTTATTTATTTAATAATTTGTATTATTTGTATTAGAATTTTGTATATTTATTTATATTTTTTATTATTATTAATTCATACGGAGCCCCTAAAGAGGCATAGTGATGGAAAAAACTATGGGACCGGAGGAACAATTATGTCAATGCAACTTGTGAAATGCAATGTTTTGCGTTTCCCCTGAAAAACGTTGTATTCACTCACAACTTTTTTTCTCTAACGCAAACTTTCTTGGGAGATTGCAAACGTTTTTTTGCAAGGGAACGCAAAGGTTTTGAGATCAAACACACAATTTATTGGGGGAACGCAAAAGCATAATTTTTTTTTTTACCATTTACCCGTAAACTCTCAATATTATTGTTTTAGATAATATTTTCATATTTTGTCCAAAATTATTCTTCTAAAATCAGTGTCAATAAACAACATGGTCATTGTGACAATGAACTGTATTTTTGTAATAATTCTAGAAATGTTCAATAATTTTGTAGTCAATACAGAAAAATAAAATAGTATTTTCCAAATTTTTTAAGAGGGTGGCTATAATATAACAATGTCAACCCAGAGCCATAATGTTCCATAAATACCTTTTTTCTCTGCAGGGTGTGACATGATGCAGAGCGCTGGGTCCTTTTTATACTGTCCTCTCAGCTTGTGAAGGTCACTTTTTTTTATTGCTTTGAATAGAAAGTGGAAATTTTTTGGACTCATGCCAGCTCCTTAACCATACATATGTTTTCCTCATGTGTAACTTTATCCAGAGTTTGATTTTTGAGTGAGAAGTAGTCAGTGAAATGTTTGATGGCAAAGATTAAAGTGTCACATTTGTGGACATTTCAGTCTAGGCTAAAGGCTTCAGAATGACTTGCTCAAGAAAACCTGGAGGAAAATAGTTTGGAGGCAGAGTCTGTTTGACACGGTTGACTTTTTATTTTATTTCATTTTTTTATAGATCTGTGGAATGGAGGTTGACTGGTCTCTGTCGGCTGGGCTCCAGGTGCAGGAGTATGAAACACTTTAGTGCTCTACGTGTATATATTAACCTTCTGTCGGCCCCCAGCCCTTCACTGTCCCCTCCTGACCATTCATGGCAGACGAAAACTTGAGTCAGAACTTACTAAAGTTTATAGAATTGTAGGATTGTTTTTCCTTGTCTTTTCTTTTAGATTTTTCTTTCCCCCCCCCCCCATTTTGTTGTTAATACTGGGAGGGAAAGAGTTAATCAGACTGTAAATCATGTGATTATTAGCAGTTCAAGTGACTGGCAATATTTTAATAGTTGGACTATATTTAGGGTGGAACTTTTGAAATGTGTTGAAAGATGCAAGGAAGGTGTTTTTCTGAAGAGTTTTGAAAGTTTTTGCTATAGTGGTTGGTGGAAAAGTTGTGGCATGCTTACCATTTCAAACATCCCGAATACTCACTGAAAGTCTCACCCACGGAAAATAACCACAATTCTCTTGATATTCTTCACAGGCATTTCAGTTAACTGCGAGAGAAAATTGATAGAAAGTAATAAAGACTTTTGTGGTGCTGAGAGCTGTTTATCCATCATCCATGAGGCAGATAATCAAACGTTTGGTGAAGGTGAATTTGAAGACAAAGTGAATTTGATTGTTGTGATTGAGTTCCTGACATTTTGTTTTTTTTCCTCTTTGATGTCAGACAGCTTTTGAACCATAAAAAGCTCAAGTTTCAACCCCATGCTACTCGTAAGAGTCACATCTGATTTGTGTCGTAAAACTTTTGCCGTCTTTGTTCCATTGTTGGTCTTTATATGTTCAGTAACTATCTTGAGAACCTCTGAACTAGTTCCACCAGCAAATCCCCAGACATTTCCACAGCCATTATTAGAAGAAGACCTGTAAGCAGTTAGGTCATCACCCCCCTCCCCCAACCAATTTAATAGAGAAATAGAAAATCATATCTGGATATAGAGCAGGCAGCACCACTTAGTGCTTGTTTCATTTCACGCTTCAACTTTCCCATTCAAATTTAATTGCAGAAGCCCAGCGCCTGCAGAAACCAGAGACAATCAATTAGAGCTGCAGCGCTGGGAGAAAAATCTCGGTTTCGTATCTTAACCACTTCCTCATATGCATTACAGCTGTGGCTTAAGAAACACAGATGTCTAGCTTTTCTTCATTAGCTGGATTATTGGATTACGTTCAGCTTTGATATTAAGGAGGTTTTTGCAGTCGTGGCCACACAATAAACCTGCTATGTCTAAGAAAAGTACTATATATTTAGTGAAGGTTCATCTGAAACTCCCAATCACTCTCAGACCTTAAACAAAACATCAGAACTTGTGTATTTCTAGAAGATACAATGATTCAGGAGAATGCAGCGCTGTTGAGAGATCAAAAATCTCATAAAAATGTGTCTGGTCAAACTCGATAATCAATGTGGAATTGAGTTTCTCACAGCTTTGGGTATGAAATCACTACACTCTCGAGTCATGATGTCATAACCCAAAGAAGGGCTGCTGGGAATTGAGTCTGGGCCATGAGTATTTGATTTCAGGATGTAGAGCATTTGTCTGGGAATCCCCTGATCGTGTTCTGTTTTTAGCTTTTATTGAACTTTAAAAATGCTGTATGTACATGCACCCATCTGTTTTCTTTTTTCTATCATAAGCCACTCTATTTAATGTAGCTTTTGGGTGGGTCTGTGAGAAAGCATAAGGGAACACAAATTTGGTTACATGCAAGCTAAGTTATTTAACATAAAACAGTTATTTTTAGAGCAGGCCCTTTCCTCATACAGTACTTTCTCACTTGAAGGACATCACGTGTTTTTGTGTTCTTATTTTTTCTGGATTTAATGTGCATATCATTAGATAAACAAGTTAAGTTAATTTAGTGTGAACTTTAAAAGCTTTTCAATTTAATTGCTTACATTTTACAATTCAAATTGATTATTTAAATATGATCTAAAATTTTCAGTAATGAAATGTAAACAACATAAGATTCTGCAAAAAGCTTTTTTTTTTCTTGTCAATATTTGATTGCTTTTTATTAATCACATAAGAGACCGTGTGTCTGTATAGTCTGCAGTTTTACATGTTTCCGAAGCAAGTCTATAACTTATTGCAACTAATGAAGTACACTACTGTTCAAAAGTTTGGGCCGGTTAGATGTTAGTCTCTTATGCACAACATGGCTGCATTTATTTAATCAAAATACAGTTAAAAACTGCAAGATTTTGAAATATTATTACAATTAAAAAATCATTTGTTTTTAAATATAATTTTTTCCTGTGTTGGCAAAGCTGAATTTTCAGCATCATTACTGCATGATCCTTCAGAAATCATTTTCATATGTTTTTCTCAAAAAACTTCTTTTATTATCAGAGTGGAAAACAGTTTTGCTGCTTAATAGTTTTGTGGAAACCATGAAATGGCAATTAATGCAAGTTAATGCATCCTTGCTGAATAAAGGTATTAATTTCTTTAAAAAAAACACACCCTTTTTGAATGGTTGAATATGTCATTATAAAACCAAGTATTTCTGGTTGCACTCACCATGATATTCACTCTCGTAGGTGACGGGTACTATGGAAGGCATTCAGAGCGGCCTAAATGAGCACTTGTCTCGACTGGGCGAGATCTTTGCCGCACGGGGAGACTTTGTGCAGACACTACAGTTCATGCAACAGATGTCAGATAACATCATTAAGCAACTACTGGGGCTTCCTGACTGGGAAAAGGCAAAAGTAGACCTGACCGCCATAGCCGATCAGACTGCATACGTGGAGTATTACAGGTAATGATGAGAGCTGTCACCTTGAATTTTACCATAATGTACCTCTCCTGTATTTCATTTTCTGCAGAATGCAGGTCTAGTTTCCACTCTTAGTTTGTAGCAGGAAAAATCATTATGAAGTATTTTGTCCTTGATATTCTGCTAAATGTGGTTGAGTGAAGCGCCGTAGTAGTCCATCAACTGCTAATGCATGACTACATGTGTGTACTGTCTGTTTTATAGTTGCATTTAAAGGCATTTCCTTGCATTAGACACTATAGATCACATGCTATTTACTGCTGCTGCTTCAATGCTGGCCATTCATCAACATATCCGCCAGTACTGGATTCACATTCCTGTCATCATTCCACATTGCAGATGGCAGGTTGAAAAGTGATGTCACAATTCTTTAGTGTAGATTGCCAGAAAAGTTGATCTTTTATAGGAGGCATATTAATATAGCTGACATGTGATAATGATAATGTGAATGTGTGTGCATGTGTGTCTAAGAGTAGTTTATATGAAGAGGTAATCTATTCTGCTCTGACAACGTTTCAGTGTATGAAATATTAATACCTATAGAAGTTGTTCATCTATTATGAATTATTTTCAGAGATGAAGACAGCACACACACACCAACAAAAATATTTTATCACTTGGAGATTGCTTTCGTAGCTCAGGAGAGTCTCAGTCATGTTTCACTGAAGTATATAACTTAAAATGCAAGCTAAGATTCCTTTGGAGAAGTAATGATGACACAAATGAAATAATTGTTGACATAAAAGATGAGAATAATATGAATGTGGATAGCTCAGATGACTTGGTCTTGAATCTGATGAAAAATGTTTGTTCATATTAAGAATTTTATTGTATTTTATTGTAGACTTTGGAATCGATTTGGGAGCAGTTTGAGATCCTGTTGAAAAATCTTCAGAAAATCGGAGAAGCAGGAGACTTAATCAAATTTCTATCGTGCATTTTGCATGACAATGCAAAAAACTTTAAATTGATCACATTTCCATTCAAAAGGCTTTTCACACTGCGCTTGAAAGGTTGTTATCATTCTTTTAGCCCCGGGTAAAGGAACATTTCACACTTATAATTTAAGCGCCTCTTTCTACCCGGAGTTATGAATTCTTGGTCCGGAACAGGGTTAGCATCGCTTTTGTGCTGTTAACCCCACATTGCAGTACCAAACTTGTGCAGTGTGAAACCATGCAGTGTTAGAATGTTATGCCTAGCAAGTTAACAACCGGCAACCAATCCTGTGCTTTTTTCCAAGAGGAAAATCTGCGAAGCAGGAGCATAATCTCTATTTGCTCTCCATTTGGTCTGTGTGAGACAGCTGAGAAATCAAAGAGATTTCATTTGTCATTTGTCTTTCCTGTAGATACACAAACACTCTTGCTGCTTACTTTATTTTTTACACACATATCTTGATTAGTATTTTCTGAACTTGCCAATATTCTGTGAATTCTTTCCAGCATCTCAGTTCATGGCATGTAATATTTTTTCTTCTTTCTTCTGAAGGTGGTTGACATACCTCCTGATACTAATATTGGATCTGGTCATCTGTCTTGCTGCTTGTCTGGGTCTGGCCAAACAATCCCGCTGGCTGCTCACTACGTGAGTACAAACCTACAATACATAACACTGATAAATACTGGAATTAAAGACATCTTTGTTTGAGTGATATTTTGGGGTAAAAGGGGTCATATTTCCTTGATCTTTAGAAGTTCATTGTAATATCACAATATCTTTTAACATTCAGAAAACATCCTCTCCATGACCATTTATTTAATTTTAAGGTTCAGATCGGGGATGAAAAAGGACTGTTTTGACATTAAAAACTTTCTCAGGGAAGAAAAACAATAAAAAATGTATGATATGACCCCCCTTTAAACAAGTTAATTAAAAGAAAGATCAAAGAGAAAAGAACCATGCATAAAATGTTCTCCTCATTCTCAAAGGATTGTCTGAAGTAATGCTGTTCACCTGAAAAGGACAGTATTTTGAGTTTCAGCACAGCTCATTTAAATTACAAACTTAAAAGGAAACTAATAAGTTAGGCATAAGTAATTGATTAATTTATCAGCTGTATTTCCTAAAGTTGAAAGCATTTCATTTAGACGCACAGTGCATTTCTGAACAGAGAATGCCTGCTGTCATGCTCAATATAAAGTAAAGCATTGGAAGTGTTCTGCAGTCTTATAGAAACATAGGGATTATGTTATGAGAAAGATTTTAATTTGAGCTCAGTGATGGTGTACTGTATATGGTACAAAACCATTGTTTAGAAAGAGGGACAAAATCTGTGGAATAAGATCAGTCGGCCAAGATTGGTGCTGTCCACCCAAATGGACACAAGCACAAAGCACAAACTGTGCTATACCTACGCTTGGTTGAATCTCACCAAAACAAGGCCATTTCTCCACAAAAATAGCTTCTTAATTTTGCATTAAAACATTGCATTGCACTCTTATAGGCACAATATGTAAGATTTATGCATTAAAATATTCAAAAACCATTAGCGCAGTGAGTCTCATGAAAAAATGCAGAAGTAGTAGTTGTACCATTTAGCACGCGCCACTGTCGTCGTGGACATCAATTATTCATTATCGTTTGCAGCAGGTTCTGTCGCCAAAGATAACTCCAAGAAACGTAAACGTTTGGGTGAAGAAGAGTTTTGGACAAGAAGAGAAATAAAACAAGGATCAGTATCGTTGTGGCATTTCCTAACGCAAGTCTGGTGAATAAGTGTAATTAAATACAGTATGCGTAAATAGTAAGTCAGCCTTTTTGCTAATGCTGTGGGTACATTCAGATGTACTTATACTACGATTGTTTTGAACACCATTTAATTTGACAAATAAATTGACGTATGAGTAGTAATTTAGCATTACACATTGTTACTTCTGGATAATTTATTAGAATGAAATGAAATCATCAAACATAATTGATATAATTATTACTTTATTACATTACATTACCTAATCCATAAACATGATTTGTGAGTCCCGTCGGATTGATTAGCGTTGGAGGTAAAGACGACGACTCCCATCATTTCATGATACTTCGCATATTCAAAGTAAAAACAAAGCGTTGCTTGATGATGCTGTGGAGAAAATGACATGCCTTTAACATTTTGTTTCTATTGTGCATTATTTTCCATTTGTTTTATGACAATTAAGTGCTTTAACACCCATATTGTCATACTTTATTTCTGATCTGGTTTCTCAGCTGGATTTTATATTGGCCGTCAAGTGGCGACCCAGCACAGTACCAAATTATTATTATTTATGGTGTGTGTGCAGGATGATGGTGTTCGGGGTTCTGACTCTGATACTGAGTTGGGCGTCTCTCGGAGCTGATGTGGCCACTGCAGTGGTGAGTATCAGCCAACAAGCCTGTTCAGGTCATTATCTGAGATATGGAGAATTCAAGACCAAACACATTATCAGCATTTCCATCCTGAACACTGCATGTCATATCATAGTGTGTATGCGATGTTATTTTGGTGAGTCCATCGCTATCAAAAGCTTGTTTATGTGGCAAAGCATAACAAATACTAGTCAACTGCTCTCTGCTTGCCTGAAGGAGCTGATAAACTTCCATTTTATTGCGTTTGATGTGGGTGTGTGTGCTATCAAAATCACTGTGGTTTATGTGTTTATTGGGAAAAGAGTCAAATGTGGCAGATTTTGTAAAACCACATCAATGAAGGAGTGGGAAATAAAATAAAGTGCAAGGAATGTAAAACCACTGTTGGATTTCTCTTATTTTACGATTCCCACATGGTCTCTGAAATTTTCCAGTTTAGTAAAACCAAACCTTATAACCTTTTCTTCGTGTTGTACACTAATAGTGGGAGAGGAATCTACTGTTTTGTCCTTTTGGGTATGAAAATAAATACAATTCTTTATACAATTTGTCAAATTTTGAACTTCTGAGCTCCTCAAAAGCATTGTCCAAATCTCTTTTATGCAACGCTTAATATGACGGCATGCATATGAAGAAGAAATGGAGGAATGAAGGCCCACCTTCAGTTAAAAAGACCCGGTGACTGTTTTGATTCAGACATTACTTCCAAAACCACATTTTGACGACAGCCAAGAAGAGTTTAGTACATTGCTAATCAAATTGATTGCATAAAATCTGGCTGTGTGGATGAGCTGATCATTTCTTTTTTTACCTTATTTTAGGCTTAGAACTGCCAAAAGTTCCCAGCACACTACAGGGAAGATCTCGTAGCTCAATAAAAACAAAGTTTTATCTTATCTCATTATCCCCTCTGTTTTCTATTTCTCTCAATCACTTATCCCCTTATTCACTCACTACTCTTACTCTAACTGGCAGGTTATGAATGCATTTAAACGGCTACCCACAAACCAATTATATCCATCAAGAAAGCAAACCATATGGAAGAATCAATATTATCAGTATGGAAGAGCCTGTTAGCAGAACCTGTAGCCGTGTATGTGTGTGTGTGTGTGTGTGTAAAGGGAGATCTTTCTGTGTGAGAAAAAAGCTGTTCATGTGTTATACTTGCCAATCTATTTACAAATACATAAGTGTTTCCTGCACAGCTGTTCTCCCACCTCTGAATCTAGTGTACACAGTCAATATGAAGCCTGTGAACTCGCAACCCAAGTTAGAGTATATGTTTGTGAGTTTGCAGCCTGGATTGAATGATATGTGAGAGAGATGAATGGGACTCAGAAATAACAATGGAAACTTTCCGTTGTGCTATTTTTACTGGTTGAGTTAAAAAAAAAAACTAATATTACAAGCAAATTCTGCTTTAAGATTTATGATCGAATTATGTGCTATTTAAAAAAAAATGCAATATGTTACAGAAATATTATTTTATTGATAATTTCATATGTAAACATTGAAATACAAACTCATTGGCACACATCATGTTCTGGTTACAGATATACTGATTTGTTTCTCTGTGTGACTAATTTAGTTTATACATCCAGGTTGCAAATATTTCCCCTATCAGCTCATTAAGAGACAAATGTTGATGTACCACCTCTTCAGCATCAGTGGACACGCTCAGTTCGCTGTAATGAACTCATCGTTCCTGCAGGCATTAGACACAGGCACATAGGGCTTTGATCCCGTCTTCACGGCTAATGAATTAATGCATTACACAAGGTATTGAGCCTTAGGAGTTCAACAAGATGTGGACTTGACTTTAAACTTCCTTGCTCTGAGACAGGAGGAGGGGGATGTTTTAAAGTTGATAGATGTGTATTACTGAAGAAATATAAAGGCTCCTGATGAGTCACCATGTGATAAAGGCCTAGATCTCTTTGCAGCTGAGGATTTCAAAATGGAAGGCAGTAGCATCATTGACGTGGACTTCTGAATATAATTTCTTTCTTTCTTTTATTCTGTACTGTCATTGTTTCTTCATCTGAGTCTTTTTGTTGCCTTGTCAGAGAAATCTCTCCTGGTAGAATAGAACAATTATGTCATCGCTGAAAGTAAATTCATTGTTGACAGAAATATTTCTTCTTTCACCGCCTGAGGATGTGCAGATAGAGTGTGCGTAATGTTTCTGCATGATTGTTTTTTTTTCCTCAGACAAACATTTTAGCACTGTATCTGCACTGCAACTCCACTTCCTGTTGCCTTTACTGTGTGTGTGTTTGTGTGAAGTCTGTGATATGACTTGTGTCGTACATTCACTCCTGTCTTGACAGCTGTTTTTTGGACCTCTGAGTTTATTCTACAATTCTACAGTATATGAGTGTGTGTTTGTACCTGTGTACTTCCTGTCTGTGTCGATTTGTCCCTTCACCCATTGCACCAAACATCCTGCAGTAACTATACAAGCATTTTTAACAATATATTTATTGAATGTATATACACTACCGTTAAAGGTTGACATTTTTTTAAAGAAATTAATACTTTTATTCAGCATTGATGCATTAAATTGATCAAAAGTGACAGTAAAGACTTGCATTGTACATTTCAAATAAATGCAGTTCTTTCGAACTTTCTACAAAAATATCAACCAGCACAATTGTGTTCAATTGTGACAATAATAAGAAATGTTTCTTGATTTTAGATTGATTTCTGAAGGATCATGTAAGACTGAAGACCTTAGTAATGACACTGAAAATTCAGCTTGACCATCAAAGGAATTTAAAAAAAAATTGTGAAATAGAAAACTTAAAATTTGAATTGTAATAATATTTCAAAATATTACTGTTTTACTGTATTTTTGATCAATTAAATGCAGCCTTGGTGAGCATACAGTGAGTAACTTCTTTAAATAAAAAACTATTAAAAAAAAAACATTTAAACTTCGAATCGACCCCAAACGTTTTTTAATGGTGTAGTAGTGTATCTTTTCATTCATTGCAGCTTTTTTTTCTTTTATACGTGTGTCTAGGGCACAAGTGATTTCTGTGTTGCACCAGACAAATTTCTAATGAACCAAACAAAAGACGTAATCAGCTCAGGTGAGTGTATCTCTTATTCTAAATGTATTTTTGTTTGAAAAATACAGACATGAACACATACACGCACAAACACACACGCACACACAGTCATGGCCGGTTCATTTAATCTCTTTTTATGAATGGGGATTATGGTTCTTCAGTGAACACATTTGCATGAAATGGCATTTTTACACTATCAAGTGCTTGAATTGTTTAAAGGGTTAATCTGAGTGACCTTTAATCCTGCTCCATAATCACTGTGACTGAATACATCTGTAAAATGGCCATTCCTGTGATTATGTAACTTTAAATCCTGTTCTCAGCCATAATTTTTCTGCACTACCAGACAGACAGAAGCTCCCTCAGGTACTCGAGGGCAGAGCATCCCAGAGGAAAAATTCATTCCTCAGAGGCTGCTTTTTCATAACTCGCAAGACTTAAAGGAGTAGATCAACTCAAAATGAATATAACGCCACAGATGTCTAGAAGCCATTTTTAACAATTCAGGCTGTCTATTATAGTGGATTTCATGCATCAGAAGGTGCATTGAATCTTAATGATAACCAGAAGAAAATTCTGTATGTCATGCTGTTCGTAATGCACTCTTTCTTCTTTTCTTTTCTAGATATTGTGCATTATTACCTGTACTGCAGCCAGACCCTCCCCAACCCGTTTCAGCAGGTACTATGGTCAATTGCACTTTTTATCTTCTTTAATTCCTCACCAAAAATGATCCCCTTTAGCGAGGAATCAAAAGGAATCTATTGATGCTAAAAGGAATATTTTACTACTTTAGAGAAATCAAGATTTTTTTAAATCAAAGAACCATATATTAGTGAGTGAGTTAGTCATTACACCACTTAAAACCGATTACTAATATTTTCAAAACTTAATTGTCTCTTAATGGCTGATTAATTAAAAAGAAGCAGTTCATTAGAGTCATTTGTTCACAAATCGGAGTACACTTGTTTACACTGTATGCAACGCAAGCATGTATTATCTTTTGTATTCTTTCTCATCACATTCATTTTAGACTGCAACGTTACAAATCATAATTAATATTTTTCATGGTAATAGGAATTTAAATGAAACCTCATGAGTGACCAATTTTGGAAAAGCCATAAAAATTAGAGCACACAAGTGCTTGGTAAAATAATAATTTTTGAATTAGATTTAAACTATTTTTATTAAAACCTTTCTATATCGAATGAATTATAATAAACATTCCTCTCGCTTTATCCACCATCTTAGATGGTTTATTTTACTCTGCCCATCACAATGCATTATGGAATTGTCGTCTTATATGCTTCCTTAAAATTTGCCCTTGTTTTGCCCACTGTTACATTTTGTAACCGTGTTCTCATTGAAAGTGTGCCTGTGATGTCTAAAAGGTTCTCTACAGTATTTAAGTTTTGAAAAGTCCAATAGGATTCAGTTCTCGATTTCAAACTGCAACTGACTTATTGATCTCCCTCTTCTTGTACTTTCCCCGACTCTGTCTTTCTCCCTCACTTCTCCTCTCTCAGCATCTCTCAGGGTTTTTAGGTCAGGCAGTAAAAGGCCAGTGTCCTACATCTGAGCTTGCTGCAGTTCAGCTTGACTTGCTTTAACAGTAACTGGAGATATCTCTCTCAGATCAATAGCGTTGTCACAGAGAAGAGGAAAGCAAAGATGTTCATAACAAGAGCTGCATGACATGTATTGACACACAGAGAGAAATATCAGAGCATCATCAGCACTTAATGTATGACAGTGTCCCTGTAATGAGCTGAATACCTGGTATTTTTTAAATCTTATTTAATCAATCTCTTTGTGTTCTGTTCTTGGTCTCATCTTTGTTTAATATCTAATTGGTCTTTATTCAGACTCACACAGTCTCTCGTTCTGTCACTTTTTTTTTTTAATAGTTCTTCTCGGTTTCATTATCTGTTCCTTGCCTCTCTTGTCTTCTCTCTTGTCTATTTTCATGTGTGGTCTGGAATGGAGATATGTTTTCACAGTGAATTGAATCACTTTATCATTAAGACAAGAGTGTGAAAATAGTACAAATAAAGTGGATGTATTTAATCAGGTTTTAGATGTGTTTTTCTGATGTTCCACCTGCTGGTGAATCTTGTGAACAAAAGCCTGGGTCATATTTCATCACAAAATCATTTTTCCATGCATTATTTTCATCACAGAAAAATCTCATTATTATAATACAAAAATTATCATCCCTAGAATAAACTAATGAAATCATCCTCTTCAGACACCATGCTTAATTTAATTGTATTTAATTGTATTATTTTTATTTTATTTTTATTATTGTATATTTAAGTTTTATTTTATTTAGTTTGATCTAATCATATTCTTTATTCATATATATATATATATATATATATACACACACACACACACACACACACACACACACACACATATAGATTTGAGAGCTGACAGTAGTGAGACCAGCTCTGTTTATCTGTGGATGGTGCAATTTCTCACTCTGCTGGTAGGGAGTGGAATTGCACATCAGAACCAAACCTGTGATGTGTGAACTGTTGACGTTAAGTTTGTTAACTTAGCCCTTAAACAAAACAAACTGATCCTGAATTAGTTTGTTTTGCAGTCGCTGACTGTCTTCCAGAGATCGCTGACCACCATGCAGATCCAGATACAGGGTCTCCTGCAGTTTGCAGTGCCTCTGTTCCCCACAGCTGAGGTGAGTGTGCATGAGGACATACAGACTGTGCTATTCAATTTACATTTATGCATTTGGCAGTTTTTTGTCCAGGTCACCTTTCTCTCTCTCTCACACACACACACACACACACACACACACACACACACACACACACACACACACTAACTTTTCAAACTAACTAAAATTCTTCATTTTAATATTAGAAATTAATTATAGATGTGTAATTGTTATATATATATATATATATATATATATATATATATATATATATATATATATATATATATATATATATATATATATCCAAGGTAATGCTATTTCATTTCTTGGTGAAGAAACTATATAAAAGTATTTTATTTTTTGGTAAATTCTAGTGAGTTTTTTCATAGCTATTGTGTGTGGTTCTTTTCAGAGGGATTTATTGAGCATTCAGCATCTATTGAATAATTCAGAGGCCGGTTTACACCAGCTCACTGCTCTTCTAGACTGCCGAGGACTCAATAAGGTAGTGAGCACTCATACAAATCCCACCTGCTTCTGTCTAATATGATCCTGCGCGATTAATGAGATTTCCATAATTAGTCAAATGGATCTAATCCTTTGTGGCATGCGTGTGTTTGCAGGACTACCTGGACGCGCTGATAGGTGTGTGTTATGATGGTGTGGAGGGGTTACTGTATCTCTGTCTGTTCTCTCTGCTGGCGGCCTGTGCCTTCTCCGTCATGCTGTGCGCCATACCGAGAGCGTGGCGACAGATCGCCAACAGGTACAGTGCACACACACACACACGCACACACACACACACACACACACACACACACACACACACACACACACACACACACAGAATGCAGTGCACTTAAAGGGATTGTTCACCTAAAAATGACCATTTTGTCATTTACTCTTTCTCAAGTTGTTCCAAACCTGTATGGGTTTCTTACTTCTGCTACTTTAAACACAAAAGAATATATTTTGAAGAATGTTGGTAACCAAACAGTTGATGGGGCCCATTGACTTCCATAGTATCCTATTAAAATAAAATGTTTGAATGTTAGTGTATGGCATACAATGCTTCTCTTTCTTCCTCCAGAGATAGAGATTACGATGACATCGATGACGGGGATCCATTTAACCCTCAGAGTCGACAGATAACGTCCCACCATTCACACCAGGGTAACATGCACAGCTTCTGCAGCTACAGTAGCAGCATGGGCAGCCAGACCAGCCTGCACCCTCCAGCACAGGCCGTGTCCAACGCACCCCTGTCAGAATATATGTAAGAGTCACCCTTTAAACATGATTGATTCTTTTTCATATTCTCTGATTTCCTGTTTTCAGATGGATGTGTCTGAATATTGTGTGACAGCTTAATTCAATAACTTTTGGATGTAATAAAAGGGGAGCTGTTGATTGATTATCCTTTCTTAAAAGAATATTATATGAAGTTCTCTGTATTACTTCTAAAATACTTATTTCCTTTCTTCCTCCTCAGTCTAACTTGAACTCTCCCCATCACTTTCTCTTTTCATTCATCACTGTCTTGTTTTGTCAGGAACCAGTCTGCGCTGTTTGGTGGAAACCCACGCTATGAGAACGTGCCTCTGATCGGGAGGGGATCTCCTCCTCCTTCGGTGCGTTGGGCTCCAGAGGTCCAGTCCTTCTCATGACCACACATACTCTCATGTTTACACAATAGCAATAATTGACACTAAAGATTTAACTTTTTTTTTTTTTTTTTTTTTTTTTTTATAAACAAGGACACAATATTTTAAAGTCTACATGAAAATCCAAATTGACCAACTGTACACTACTGTTCAAAAGTTTTGGGTGGGTCAGAATTTTAAAAATAATACTTTTATATAGTAGGTACACATTAAGTTAAACAAAAGCGACAATAAAGAAATGTATAATGTTTTTTATAAATTGTTTTATTTCAAATAAATGCTGTTATTTTTGTGACACTGAAGATTGGAGTAATGAAAAAAAATAAAAATAATCGCTTTTTTAATTTAAATAGGCAAACATGTCAATGATTGGTTCATTATTGCAGTGATTCTTATGTTTCTTGCATGTTATATGTTTGGCTATAGTTCTTCTAACCCTAATTAATGGAGTGTGTAGCTTTTCATTTCTTAAACAACCATGTAGGAAGACACATCATGGACATATTCCAGGATGTCAAGATGCATCAGGCTCAAATTGTGAACGAATGGTTATGAGGGAGCATGAATAATCATTTTCACACAAGAATTGGCACCTCTGAGTCCAGAGCTTAAATTCTTTGAAAGTCTTTGGGATGTGCTGGTGACTTTACAGATTGCTGGACTCGTGCATTGAGTCCAGCAATACATAAAAATGAATAAAGTTATTTACTACTATTGTCAATACAAGATATTTACCATAAATGTATGCACAACTTGATGGAAATAACATCACAACATTTATTTCCATCAAGAGGTGCATCAATTTAAAAACACACAAATTGGTTGAACAGAAGTGTGCTTGCTTAGTACTTATTCCTGATGTTCATCTGTGCTCATCATAACACAAATTAGACCACACATGTATTAAGATTGGGCTTAAGTTTGATTTCATGTTGACTTTAAACTCTTACCATGATTATTTATATTCTTAATATTCTATTTGCTCTTTAGTGGTTTTGTACTGTCTTCTGCTAATAGCTTATTTTACATTTTTTCTTTGTTTGTTTGTTTGTTTGTATGTTTCTCTGTTTGTATGTTTCTGTTCTTATTTTTCTTATTTTAACAAAAAAAAAAAAAACAACAACAAAAAAAACAATTCTTTTTGGAGCTTTACTCTCAGCCATATATAAACCGCGTAAGTTGCTGTATTATTGTCCCAGTCCCTCTGTTCTCTGATCCTTCACAAACCTTATCCTTTTCTGTTATTTCATCCCTTGTTTTTATAACAAATTGTTTGGGTGATTTTTCCCTTTTTCACTCCTGGCATGGATCTCAATTCCTCATAGACACACCCACACATGTTGTATGTTAGAGACAGATGAGTTATATAGAGCACGTCCCCTATTGGTAGGAGGTCAGAATGTATTTGCAAGAGCATTTGTTCTGTAATTCTATGTCTAATTGTAGTGTTGTCTGGTCACTAGCAAGACCCTTTTGTCGCCTGAAAAATGTATACAGGTTTAGAGCGACAAGGATGAGTAAACTATGACAGAATTACAATCTTTTGGATATTAACTAGCTAAAAAAACTGCCTTGGCATCATCAGTGATCTTATGGAAGCTTGTTTCATCCAGGGAATATAAAATTTAAAAAAGGTGATTGTGACTTTTTAGCTCACAATTCAGACTTTTTTCTTGCAGTTTTGAGTTTATATCTTGTAATTCTCTTTCTCAGTATTGTGACATAAGTCAGTATGTCGGTAGGCCTTTGTGGCTGTTCGAACGCATTCGACCACATGAACGTTTACACTATGAAAACAATCAGTTTTCGTTTTCGACTACCTCTGGAATTGGTGGAAAGTGGACAAGCTCTAAAAGCATCTACACCTGTATTTAGCGTCGCCCTCTTTTGATCCGATCGACCAAATGTTAATACCAGATGTAAACGGGACCATAAACTTGCAATTGTGAGAGAAAAAGTCAGAATTGCTGGATATAAATTCGCAATTGAAGTTATAAAATCTGAATTGCCATTGGCAATTCTCAGAACAAAAACTGACATTTTTCTTGCAGCTGCGAATTTATATCCCAATTCTGACTTTATAACCTGCAAGTTTCTCTCTCTATTCTTAGTAAAAAGACAAATTTGTTTGATATAAAGTCGAATTGCGGGAGATAAACTCACAATTGCGAGTTAAGTCCAAATTGTGAACTCACAATTTGAAGAGACAAAACATTCTGACACCTTTATTGCATTTATGAGTTTTTATCTTGCAATTCTGACTTTATAACTTTTATTTCCAAGTTTATATTTCAGAATTGAGAGAAGAAAAGTTAGAATTGTGAGAAGGCATAAGGTTTTTTTATTCTTTGGCGGAAACAAGCTACCATATAAAGACTTTTAGTCCACAACAAACAAAAAGTGTAGTTCATTTTCATTTCACTCTTGAAACATAGTCATTGTTTGCTTTAATTAGCCATCTAGATAGTGTGAGTTTGTGACTCCTGTGTTGCTGTTCTCCGCAGTACTCTCCAACCATGAGAGCCACCTACCTCTCCATGACCGAGGACCAGATCAGACACTTTGGGGAGGATTTCCGAGCGTAGAACTGATCCGTTTTCTTCTGCCATGCACACGTTTTGTCTGGTGTGATTCTTTACACGCCGGAAATATGGACACATGGAAAACACTCACGCCAGCATGTGCGCTTCTTTATTTGTGTTACAGGACCACAGTTTGAGAGGAGAACATGATTTTAGAAGCACTCTGTGTGTGTGTCCTTATGGGTGCGTGCATGTATGTATGTGTGTGTTTGTCGATTATTCTGATGGTGCAATGCATATTTTCCCTCACTACTGACACATTTGTGAGTTTCTGAAATATCCTCTCACTAATAATCTTTTATTTGTTTGTTTACATCATTTTTTTTTCATCAAATAGACTGTTGGTCTTCCCTATTGCCTTTAAAGTGCAGAAAATGTTCAGTGTGGGTTACAAAAACTATTTTGGATCCACTTTATATTAAGTGTCTTTAACTACTATGTACTAACATTTAAATGATTCATTTGATGCAATGCACTTGTGTACATACATTTTTTGCATTGTATTTATTTAAATACCTGCATGAAATTGCATCTGTTGTTCATTTCTGTAATTTCATCTATTACACTGTTGACCTTTTGCTATACCACAAAACCTGTCCCAATACTTATCCATATCCCACCTCAGTTGCAGCAAAAGGGTTTTGCAATACAACATGAGCCCAATAAGTATATGGTATCTAACAATCAGTGTTATTTTAGTATTATTTACCATTTAGGTTACACTTTATTTTAAGGTGTCCTTGTTACGGTGTAATTATACCTATTAGTACTGAGTAATATGAATTGGCTACTTAATATATAATTAGGTTTAGGGTTAGTTGCTTGTAATTATGCTTAAATTACTGTTTGTAACTACATGTAAAATGTGTAACAGGGACACTAAAATAAACTGTTACCATTATTTATATACTATTAATTTATATATTAGTATAATGGTATTCATATACTATTATTATTTTACTTGTAATTTTAGTTAACTAACAAGACTGCTAATATATATATATATATATATATATATATATATATATTAGTACATAGAGGTTAAAGACACCTAATATTAAGTAGGGCCTTTTTTTGGAACAGTGTACATAACCTTCTAAAGGTTACCCATTTGTCATATTAAAGGTTGTACATATAAGTGTGGACACTGGTTGAAGTATCAATATTCTGTCCATAGGACATAAAGTCCTACATAGTGTACAGCATTGCTAGTGTCAACATAGTAGGATTGCTAGGTACTTTTCTAAGCAATTGTTGCTCTTGAAAAGTTGTCTTACGTTTTTTTAGCTACTGTGCAGTGTGAACTTCATGAACATGTCATCACTTTTTTACGATGGCTAACTGTACAGATATTAATGCCTTTTATCTTATTTTGAAGTGAATAGTTTGTTTTCTAAATGTCTTGTGTGCCAAGAATGGAGGCATGTTTTGCTCTAAAGCCTTTTTTTTCATTCCCTTTCATTGCTTTATTCAGTGACTTCCCACTGTATTATCAGGGATGGGACAAAGCGGGGGAATAAAATCTTTTCTGTTTCTGTTATGCATGTAGAGGCATTTTAAAGCACAACATGATCATGTTGGGTTTATTGTGACCAAACACAGTCACTTTTTTTTTTACCACAAATGATGTTTCTAACATCCAGAGAGACTTTCAACTCATTTCCAGCAAGCACAAATGAGAGGTAATTTTACCTGGTACTTAAAATCTCAGACCTTCTTTTCATACCAAGTGTAGAAAGCACACTGAGCCAACTTTCTCCCATGCTGCAATGCTTTGAATTAAACTGTTGACCAGCTGTAAATAACCTGTATGGTAACAGATGTTGTGTGATTATTTGTATTTCTTTGCTCCATTCTTGTGTGCCATTCTCAGTATATTGTTTGATAAAATCAGCTTCTTGGACAGATGCTTGTACAGCATGTCCTCGTTTGAGTTTAATGGTGGCTTCCGTCTGGTTTATTGCAGTGTTTTTTAACTGTTAAAATCAGTTAAAAACACTGCAATATTTGGGGTGCATGAATGACACTTGCAGACAGTGAGGTGGTGCTTGATTTCTGTCTAACTTAGAGGACAGGTGGATATAATAAAATCATTTTTGATCAAATCATCAACTGAATTGAGATATTTGAGTGAAAGCTTTTATTTTGGAATGTGCATGGCTTGGCAAACAGCAGGGCAGGTTTTCAAACTAAATGGGGAAAATGTTACTTTCCATAAACAGACTATTTTTGGCTTTGCAAATGTAAACCTCAAAACAATTAACTTATTGTTAATACATTGTAAAATGTTAATACATTGTATTATATTGCACTTGACTCGACATGACGACTACTGTTTTATAGCCTATAACTAGTTATATAGGCCTAGCCTACTTGTTTCATGTCTGCTTTTACGATTTCAGCTATGATGTTGCGAAAATATGATGATTTATTATGCATTTGGAGGCCAAAATTCCCAAACATGATTCTGATTGAATAAGATTTAACCGGACGTTTAAGAAACGAGAAAACAAATATGTGTTGTTGTAGCCTACTAAATTTTAGGCCGCTGAGATTTAGCCACAAGTATGGCTTGCTTAAATCGAAATGTATGATAATTAAATGATAAACTAAAACTGTTTATTGAACCCCTCTTATGTTTCGCTTAATTCCTGCAAAAGAGTTTCTTTTAATGGTACTTTTCTCATTGAACCCTGAATGTTGTTACATGGCGCTCTCTACTGGCCCTGTTGTCGAACTTCAGTAGAAGAGCAGAAAGCCTGAGGTAAAACAGTCAACAATGTTCATCTCATATGCGAGTGAAACATTATAAAATAACGCATTTATATCCACATGTACATTTCTAAGTAGCATTATTGCTATTAGTATTTATTACCATTGATATTAGCACTATTAAAGAGAGTAAAAGTATGCACGCAAACTTGACGTCACTTGCGCCACTGCTGCTAGGTTACGGTAAACTACAGACCAGTGAACCACTAAAACCATCGAAACCCAGAAAGCGTCACAAAATCAGGTAATATTAAATCTATGTCTTATTCTGAAAGAGTTTAACTTTAAAAGGGTGCCTGTCATAGATTGATAGGCCTACGTGTAATGTTCTGGAAGTCTTTCCAAAACTTTTGACATAGCTTTAGAGCTTATGATATGTGTGTGCTGATGTTTGGTTGGACTTCCATAACAGTAACACTGTAACAGTAACCAGCTGACAGGAGACGTTCTCAGCACTTTGGCTAACATTCTCTGGCAAGGTTCTCTCAAAGTTATGCACTAAAGTTCTTCTAGCAACGTTAATAGAACGTTCGTTTAAAGTTGTCTGTAACGTCATCAAATCATTAGCACAAAAATGCTAATCCATGGAACGTTTTTCTGAAGCATTTTAGTTGGAGATTCGATTAATGTTCTTTTAAACGTAACAAGATACATTTAAAAGTAACGTTCCCATAATACTTGGAAAATTATAAAATAGAGGTGAGGTGCTCCTATCATAAATTATGCTAGTTTAGTAAACAGATAATCTTTGGAGACCAGTTTAGTATTATAATCTAAAATGCTTCACTGTAAAAGATTTTAAGTGTTTTCATCATTAACATAAAATGTTTGTTTTCAGAGTTTCATCTTGATTTTCTCATGTGGGTGTGACATATAATTCCTCTAAAACTATTTTAGTCCAAAAATCTTAAATATTTATGTATAATAATTACAAAAACATTCATGACTACATTAATTGGGGAAATATATGGCACATTTGGATTTTTAAAAATGAATCATCAGCTTGGTTTTGTCATCGTAAGTGGGTGTGACATATAAGTCTTCTATTTAAATTAATTGAGGAAATGAAAGGCATATTAGTATTTTTTTATTTATTAATTTGTAACCCCAAAGGACCATTGCAAATTAACTAATGAAAACGGAACATTTACACTATAATTTTTAAACCACAACTTGTTAAAATGTATAAAAATGCGAATTTGATCATGCAAATCTTGTAACTTTTCTTACCTTTAGCTAAGATGGAGATTGTGTACGTGTACACAAAAAAGCGCAGTGAGTTTGGCCGCCAGTGTAACTTTTCAGACCGTCCGGCTGAGCTGCATGTGGACATTCTGCCTGACCCTTCCCTCGCTGCAAACTTCACTGTGAGAGATCCATGTAATGTCAGCATGCAGTGCGCAGAGGAAATGTCAGAGCATGAGGTGAGACCAACATTTAACAGTAACAAATCCCATGAACACAAAAAGTTCATGATCCTGTTTTCTTTTGTTAACAACTGCAGATTCATAAAATGTAATACAAGAGTTACAATATTTTCATACAGAAATTAGCTTCAATCATAGTCTGAATTATCATGAAATTCTTGTCCTGTTCAGGTGAACACAGAGCGCTTTGAATCAGAGTCACGAGGAATAAACCATGTGGAAGGAGGGTGGCCGAAAGATCTCAAT
Source organism: Meda fulgida (assembly GCA_030578275.1). Lineage (NCBI taxonomy): Eukaryota > Metazoa > Chordata > Actinopteri > Cypriniformes > Leuciscidae > Meda > Meda fulgida. The sequence goes on along the minus strand of CM060627.1, from coordinate 5,944,401 downwards.
CCAGAGGACATGGAGGCGACCATTCGCTACAGGAAGAAAGTGGAGAAGGATGAACACTATCAAAACACGATTATGCAGATTGCTGGTGTGAGTGCCTTAAATTAACCATGAAGTATTATATTTGAGATGAGAAATTATGTGCTGGGCTTATATTTAAACCTGTATTGTGAGCTTCCTCTCAGAAGACATGTTTTTGACTTCTTTATTAAAACAAAGAGTTTCCACATTTGCCCATTGCAGCTCATGGAACACTGTAGCAAGCAGAACAACGCCATTGACATCTACCAGGACTTTTTTGATGAGGAGGTTGAGGAAGAGGTGGTGGAGGAAGCAGAGGAAGAGCCATCAGCGAAGACAATCAATGTCTTCAGGTGAGCACACTCACCTGTAGTGATAAGAGCAATATCAGCCAGGTCACTTGCACAAGTTCTGTGAATGAATAAAATGTTCTCTTTTCAACATATTTTTAGGCTTTTTGGGTAAATATTTGGCTCATTTAAACATTTATATATAAATAGAAATGTTTCTTAAAGGGATGGTTCACCCAAAAATGAAAATTCTGTCATTAATTACTCACCGTCATGTCATTCCACTTTCGTTAATCTTCGGAACACAAATACATATATTTTGATTAAATCTAAGAGCTTTCTGTCCTTCCATTGACAGCTACGCGACTACGACTTTGATGCTTCAAAAAGTTCATAAAGAGATCTTAAAAATATTCCATATGAATTCAGCGGTTTAGTTCAAATTTTCTGAAGAGACACGGTCGTTTTATATGATGAATAGATTGAATTTAGGCTTTTATTCACATTTAAACAACTCACACATTAGTTGTTGTAAACAGAAGCTCAAGCATGCTTGCTTAACGTGCGAGAAATAATGTGGTTCATTCTTGTGTTAAGCAGCACGTTTGAACACACACACACACACACACACACACACACACACACACACACACACACACACAGTACTGTTCAACTGTACAATACTTAAAAGACTTAGTACTATTGAGTCATATAGTACTTAATCATTTGGTTATCTGTGTATTTTTCTAGAGACCCAAATGAAGTGAAGCGCACAGCCACAAGTTTATCCTGGCATCCCGATGGTAACCATAAACTTGCTGTCGCCTACTCTTCCCTGGAGTTTCAGAAAGCACCCAATGACATGAGCTTCGACTCCTACATATGGGACATTGGTATGCCTTAAAAAAAAACTACATGTTTCTGTGATATAAATGAGTAGCCACACTTAGAAAGGACAAACAATATTGGGAAAAAAAAAATCTTTTCACCTTCAGAAAATCACAATAAACCTGAGATGACACTGAAACCTGTATGCCCACTTGTTTGTCTGGAGTACAACCCAAAAGATTCTCACATTCTCGTTGGGGGAAGCTACAATGGCCAAATTGGTAGGTTTTATCGCCTGAGCATCTCTTTGAATTCACAATTAATCATTTTCTATTCCAGCTACCAAAACACTTATGACCACATTAACTCTTTCAGTGGCTTAATTAGATTGGCCTCAGTCGCTCTGGGCATTTTTAGTTTCAATAAATTATGGTTAATGGAAAAAAAGTACATTTGACCTTGTCTGATTAGTGTTTGATAGACATGTCTCTTTTGTAAAGTCTAATGGCTGTAAAGTCTAAAAACGAATTGCCTTTGGCATTGAATGCATAGTTGAAATTAGTATGCTCTTTGGAATGGCATCTGTAGATGTCATTGTGTAATTTTACACAAATCTCCAAATGTTTGTTTTTGTAAAATTATGCATGACCACCGTGTTGTTTACCCTGTTACCAGTGTACTGGGATACACGCAAAGGCAGCCAGCCAGTAGAGATGTCCACCATCGAACACAGTCATAGAGATCCTGTCTACAAAGTCATCTGGCTGCAGTCGAAGACAGGCATGGACATCTTCTCAGCTTCTACAGATGGTCAGGTCTCTGTGCAATGACACATAAGTCCAAAAATAAATATATAAACCACACGATATTTCATGGAGACTTGCATTGCAGTCATCAGAGATAAAATGTACTCATGCATCTGACACCAGGTGCTGTGGTGGGACATTCGTAAGCTGAGTGAGCCCACTGACAGACTCGTGTTGGACCCCAGTAAGAAGTGGAACCTTGATAATGCCCTTGGTGCAATCTCACTGGAGTTTGAGACCACTATGGTAAGACCAGTTCTTATTTTTTTGGCCCAGTGCAAGAAGAAACATTGTGGAAACCGATGTTCTTAAACATCCTTTGTTTTTGATTACACAAGCCTACTAAGTTCATGGTGGGCACAGAGCAGGGTCTTGTGGTTTCGTGCAATCGCAAAGCAAAAACCCCAGCTGAGAAGATTGTATGCACATACAGCGGACACCATGGTCCCATTTATGCCCTGCAGAGGAACCCGTTTTTTCCTAAGAACTTCCTGACCGTGGCTGACTGGACCGCGCGCATCTGGTCAGAGGACATCAAGGAGTCCTCCATTATGTGGACCAAGTAACTTATGTTTCATTCCCGGAGAAAATCATTCTCTGTTAAATTTTGGGGAAAATATGAGTTTTATGTACACTACCAGTCAAAAATGTGGGGTCAGTAAGAGTTTAAAAAAAAAAAAAAGTTTTAAAGAAGTTAATATTTGTCTTTAGCAACTACACATTAAATTGATCAAAAGCAACAGTAAAGACTTTTACATTGTTCCAGAAGAGTTCCATTTGAAATTAATACTGTTCTTTTGAAGTTTCTATTCGGCAAAAAATTCTGAAAAAAATAATTATTATAATATCACAGTTTCCACAAAAATATTAAGCAGCACCACAAGTGTTTTCAATATTGAGAATAGTAAGAAATGTTTATTGAGCATCAAATCAGCATTTTAGAGTAATTTCTGAAGGATCATGTGACTGAAGACTGGAGTAATGATGCTGTAAATTCAGCTTTGACATCAAAGGAATTAAAAAATAAGTTAAATTAGAAAACTGTTATTTGAAATAATATTTGACAATATTATTGTTTTCATTTTTTTGTCTGTCATTTTTGTTTATTTTTAATAATTTATGATATTTTAGTATTCATTTTATTTCAACTAGCTGAAATATATATATTTTTAAATAAAAACAAAGTTTATATATATATATATATATATATATATATATATATTATATATATATTTTTTTTTTTACATCTAATGGTTTTATTTTTTTAGTTATAGTAATAACCCTGTTGTTATTACTGTATTTTTTTAATCAAATAAATGCAGCCTTGGTGAGCTTGGTGAGATTTCTTTCAAAAACAAAAAAATAATAATAATCTTGCCGACCCCAAATTATTAGTGTAGATGTTTGGTAAAACTTGCACAGGTGCCAGTATTACTAATCTGTTATTTCTCCAGGTATCACATGGCCCATCTGTTAGATGGCTGTTGGAGTCCAGTCAGACCCTCAGTCTTCTTTACAGTAAAGATGGACGGCACCCTGGACGTGTGGGACATCTTGTTTAAACAGAACGACCCCACTCTCAGCCTCAAAGTTGGTGCTTAATGTCTCCTCCTTGTACTGTACATCTCCCAGTTCAACATTTCAGCGTTATCTGTTTGAGGAAATATTCCCAATGTGTGTGTGTTTTTTCTCTCTCACAGGTTTGTGATGAAGCCCTGTACAGCATCCGGGTGCAAGATAACGGCCGTTACCTGGGCTGTGGCTCTCAGCTGGGAACCACCACACTGCTGGAGATTTCATCAGGCCTGTTCACACTGCAGAAGAACGAGAAAGCCCTGGTCTCAGAGGTGAGACACAAACACACCTGAACACGTGGGGACGGTAAGGTTTGTTCATGTTTTTGAATGAGGTCTCTTATGCTTACAAAGGCTGCATTAATTTGATCAAAAATACTGTAAAGTAATGTTGTAATATTGTCTATATTAAAAGGTCATTTTTTTCAAGTGATGGCAAAGCATCATTACTCCAGTCTTCAGTGTCACATGATTCTTCAAAAATCATTCTAATATGAAGAAATATTTCTTATTATTATCAAAACAGTTGTGCTGCTTGTTAAACCCATGACACATTAATTTAGATTCTTTGATGAGGAGAAAGTTCAAAAGAACAACATTTATTTGAAAAAGAAGTCTTGGTGACACTTTACAATAAGATTTCATTTGTTAACATTAGTTAATGCATTAACCAATGTGAACTAACCATGAGCAATATATTCTTACAGCATTTATTAACCTTTGTTAATGTTAGTTAATAAAAATGTTCATGTTCGTTCACAGTGCATTAACTAATGTTAACGGATACAACTTTTAATCCTAAAATGTATTAGTAAATGTTGACATTCATCAATATTTATATTTATTGTAGAGAGTTTAAAAGTTTAAAGCTATAAAAATCTTACACTTTATTTTGCAGTGTCCTTGTTACATGTTACATGTACTTACCATAGTAATAATAGTGAATTATGCATAATTACATGCAACTAACGCTTAACCAAATCCTAATTCTACCCTAACCCTATAGTAAGTAAATCTTGTTAATTAATATTACTCAGTACTTAAATGTATAATTACATTCCAAAAATGACACCTTAAAATAAAGTGTAACCAAAATCTGTAATATAAAAAAAAACTAGAATGATTGCTCTTTTTTTTAAATCAATTTCAATAATTATCCGAGGGGAAAGAAAAAAATGGGTGTAAAAATAATTTTGTATTTACTGAACATCCATCTGTCATAGACTGAACTTGTGGGGTGTATTTCCCTTGATGTTTGCAGATGTTTGAACGCGAGACCAAGCGGGAGAAGATTCTGGAATCTCGGCACAGAGAGATGCGTCTGAAGGAACGCAGCCGCTCCGAGCAGAGCCGAGAGGACGAGGCCAAAGAGGCAGATGGGGAGGAGAGCACTGAGGAGCTGGTGGCCCGTGCAGAGACAGAGTTCTTCCACATGTTGGAAGCCGAGAAGACGAAAGAGAGGAATGAGGAGAAAGAAAGAAATATGGTCAAGGATCTTCTGCTTCTAACATGTTTATGATTTTATTTATGTTTTTGAGCTTCAGGTCTGACGTCTGAAAGCTTTAATCGAGGTCTTTAACCACGCATCTGTGTTTTTGATGGGTGTTGCCATATGTGTGTGTTTCAGAATGGACTGTTAAATGAAATTGCCCCCCTTTGTGGAGCTTAAACAAATTGTACCCCATGTTTGGACTGTTGCTCCAATAAGATAAGGGTCCTGAACGCTATATATAACCCTGTTTGCTGGGGTGAAAACGCTCTATTGTGAAAGACAAAGAAAGAAAAATCAATAAAGTCTACTTTGTCTGTACCCAGAATGCTTTATGCTCCGCCATGATTGGTGAGGAGGCATTTGAGCTTGTGCGACCATCAGAAGTGTATTGCTATAGGCCCATCTACTCAAAGGCTCATGTGATTAATGGTTTTGGCCTTTTCAAGGACCTAAGTTATTTGAAAATAAAGAGGGTTTTATAATTAGGTTTGTTTTTAGTGTCTCATGTGATTTCTATAGGAAATTAATTAAACAAAAAAAGAAGTTTGTCTGGTCTCATAGTTTCTGATCTGTCTTTCCTAAGATTATTTGTTTTTCATTCCCTGCAGGAGAAAGGCGTGTGTGAAGAGAAAGATTTCCAGGAGGAGCATGAAACTAATGGTGTCGCTTCCTTTACAAGAGGAGAAATCTCTCTGTAGACTGTGAACACAGAGCTGAGGCTGGTTGCATCAACTGCTTAGACTAGTCTTGTAAGTTAGTCATCTATTTTTTGTTTTCTTCATACATTTTTCAAGCCAGTCATATGAAGGGGTAGATTGGTCTGATTTGAATCTGAAAAGTAAGACTGATTAGCCTAAACTAGTTACTTGTTGGTCAGACTAGTTCTTTAGTCTTAACTTAGCGGCTAGGTTTATACAACTGGGTCTACGGGTCTAACACTGAAACGCTGTTCATAACCCATTAACTTTCATAATGTGATGCATTTCAATGGATATTAAATGAGAAAAAAAATATATAATATCATAGAATTTATTTATCATGAATTGACTGGATTATGTAAAGTGGGCCAGAATGGAGTCCGGTGGTCGGAATGGAGGTTTGAAAAGAATTTTGAGAAAATGTGCACTGATGAATTGTTCAGGGACTATGCTTTAAATGATATGTATTGTGAAAAGTGCTATACAAACAAACATGACGACTTGCTGGAATGTGCATTAATAAAGTACATTTTGGTGTCATGTTTACTTATAAGGAATAAATGCAGCTGACTGTTCTTATGTTATATCATAAAGTGTCTAATTAAATACATGTGTAATTAAACACATGTGTTGGATAATACAATTTATTTCATTTAAATATGCATGATTGTTGCAATTAGTCCAATACTTGTCCGTGTGGTTTCTGATTTTCCACTCATGTTTTATATTCTCAAAACAGCACCAGATTATGTTGTCTAAATGGAAGAGCTGTAAAACTGTTATAATAACGACATCATTTTTGTAATAAAATATATTCAAAATTCCATCATTTCTGTCCCTACCTTGAGTGTATCTCTTCTATTATGAAAAATATTTCCAGTTCTGAAATAATAATAATAATAATATGCATTATTGTTATTAGTAGTAGTATTAGTATTATTAGTTTTATTTGTAAAATTTGTAATTTGTGGAGAATGAAGAAAAATAAATGGATGTCAGGGTCATACAACCGTTCTGGGTTATGATAAAACTAAGTCTTAATAAAAGGCTGACATTCTAAAATTATAAAAATAATGTAAAAAAAAAAAAAACTTAAAATTAGTTAACTGTGTTATAATTATTTATTTAAAAATGTAATCTTAAAGAACCTCAAAATCAAATTATATAAATTATATAACTCCCAAAACAATAATGTTTGTATATATATATATATATATATATATATATATATATATATATATATATATATATATATATATATATATAGGCATATTATTATTTATATATGATAATTAATAACATGTATGTATGTATATATATATATATATATATATATATATATATACACACACACATACAATTTTTAATTAAATAAAACTTCTTTAATTCATCGAATTTAAATGTTACAAATTTGACGTAAACGACAGTACAGGAATGAAGCTGCAGGTTTCGCTGCTGCCTCAGAGTCGGAGAATTCCTGCCCACCTGAGTGAAGGATCAGCCGCGGTGGATGACGAGCGAGTGCGCACTGCACTACTGCTCATCTCATCTCTAGGGGCATCACAAACACAACACACACACGCTCACTCACGGGTTTACTGTGGGTGGAGAGACACACATCCTCCTCAGACATGGACCTGACAGACTCCACGGCCCGTGTTTGATCGTTCGGTGTGTTTTATATTCTCGTCGAGAGAGAAAAGCGCAGGTGAGTTGTTAGATGAACCATGACCTCGCGGCGTTTGCTGTGCTCTCTTCACGCGACGCGCATATTGTAGTTTACACATAACCGTCCAAACGTCCCGCAAAACATTACGATGAAGGACACTGCGGAGTCAAAGGATCAGCAGCTGACAGTAAGTCCACTGACTTATTATTTTCCTGCACTTCTGTCTAGTAGGAGTTTGTAAACTGTTCAGCCGTAAAAATGTGTGTTCATGTAAATTATCGCATGTAGAGTCTGTATGTAGCCTACTGTACATATATGTGGTCGTATGTGCTTAACTGTTGTTTTATACTTTTTCCAACCTATGATAATAATATGCGTATATGATTGTGCATTGTAGACTATGTAGGGCATAGCATCTGCATTCTGATACACTTGAGTAGTTTGCATACGTGTGTGTGTGATATACATTATTATTAAATATATTTATTTAATATATTTTTACATTATTGTAATTTTACATTTATTAAATATACATAAATGTATAGAAACAAACAAGTGACTATAGAATTGAAAAAAATCTACATTTCATTCCCTGACAGCCTGTCCACTTAAAACCCCAGGGCAGATTTCAGTCTGACAGTCTACACTTGTTATATTTAGATTCTCTGAGAGCTTAATACCTGTTTTTCTGGTGATCTTTTGCAGCCCCCCCCCCCCCCCCCCCCCCTCTCAATAATTCACAGTCCAGTCTAAGTTCCCTTTCTCTTCTTCCACTGTAAGACATAATTTCAGTGCTTTAAGGAATGTAAATGTGAGACAGTTATGTACATTTAGTCCAGATTCTCCATCATTATAAAATCAATAATAATGGAAAACAACTACTGCTGCTCTGTAAATCTGTGGCCTATATTTAGGTGGAGAAATTTGCTGTGACTTTATGCAAGTATTCGCTGAGAGCAACAACAGAACCGGTTTAGTCGCATCCTTTTAAGCATATTAAATCAGACAGCATTTGTTGCTCTACAAGCAAGAATAGCCTCCAGCTATAATATTCATACTGCATAATTAACTACCTAGATTGCGCTGCACCATTGCCCTTCAGTGTTTATTTCAGTGGTGGACAGATGCGTTGTCCTGCTGGCCCGCTGACTCAAACAGAGACGTTTAAAGAGAAATGTCCTTGAAATACATATTAATGTGAAAATTGTACTCTCATTAGATAATTGTATCCTGCTGCTACTATCTATTATTTCCCAACGATGCATAAAGATTATATTATATAGAGTGACCATTATGAATTTCATTGCAATTAGATACAAAACATTACTCAACATCTACGTCTTTTTATGAACAGTATATCAATTATTTTATCATTTAAAACAATGATAATATATATGATTTTTTTAATGTATATATAAATATGAAAAACTAATATTTTGTGAAATATTTACCTTGAAAGTGTGCTTGTGCTGTCGTGCTGCTTGTGTTGATTTTTCCTCAATGTCGTCTTGTTGTTGGATTTTGGTTTGCGTTTTAAATAAATATCATTTGGTGTAATATTTTATTTAATGCAATGACATTCATACGTTTTTAGGGTTCAAATACTTTCTGAGGCCAGAGCATTACCTTTATTTCTTATTTTCCAGGTGGCCCTGCGGATTCGGCCATTGAGTGATGCTGAACTGGAAGAAGGAGCCACTATTATAGCCCACAAAGTGGACGACCAGGTCAGAGGAGAAAGATCAATCAGTTATTGTGTGTGTGTGTGTGTGTGTGTGTGTGTGTGTGTGGCACTAAGACAGCACTGCATGTTACTATGCATTCTTCTTAATGAAGAATATGCATAACAGCCTCAAATATTTTTGGAAAGACGATTGCCTATATGTGTATTTGTGTACCCAATCTGCATTGAGTACATTTTGTGTAATCGGTATTGATTTGCTTTCTGGTCTTTATGTGTTAATTGTGGTGGATATCTGTTGTTTGCAGTCAAGAGGCTACACAGGTGACTCAGGCTATTAAAATCCAGGTTCTGGAAAAAAGCATTATTTTAATAAGTCCAGCACTCACATTATTCAATAAAAACAAAAATGCTTAAACTATTATCAGGTATGCATGTTTTATATGTCAGGCACAGACGGTCTCGTCCTGTCTAAGTGGGCGGTTCTTGGCCAGAATAAAATGTAATGAAGGGCCAGATTTTATGCTGTTATGCTATGCAAGACTAGTGCACGATACCATACTTATATTAATGCATTTGTGGATTTAAAATATAATGTTTACATTTTATTTATGTACATATAAGAAGGGCTTTGATGGTGATGACAATGTCCAACAGAAATCTTGTTCTAAAATTAGACAATGAGTATGTGGATGTTATCCAGTGTAGTTGAAGTGTCTCTAGAGCTGTAATGCACAGATGCTAAACTGCTGTTACGGGTAAATAGGCCCAGTGTTAGTGAACGAGGCGAGTACGGTCACATGCTCAATCTCTAGGGTCTACAAAGACAACTAGCCAATGCTGCCAGTAAAAAATTATAAAAACACGCTCAAATTCACACACGCATGTTTGCTGGTGACCAGCAAGACCAGTTCATGCTGGTCTAAGCTAGTAAGTAATTATCCAAATTCGCTGACATATCAAACTAAGCACCCTTCTTATCTGTTTGTGCCCAACACACCATATGGCAGCACCATCTACGAAAAGGCTTAGGTGCGTTTTTTTACTAGTGGTGTCAATGTTGTTTCCTTCCCTCGATGGCAGACACTCATGGAAGAGTAAACTTAAGAGGATGAGCTCACTGACAGGGGGTTTGGGTGGCTTAGACCGCAGCCACCTGCTCTTCTGTACTTCCAACCACCTGACGGCTGTAGGATCATGCTAGCGTTGGGGCAGCATTGGTGCCAACCTGTCATTCAAAGCTAAATCTGTTGGGTGCATGACGTTTTCATATGATTACATAGCTAAAACATGTGCATTGGCTTCTTTCATTAGTCAAATACAAGCGTTTGATTTAATGTCGTCTGGCTTGCTTATTCTGTGCTAATTTATTCTGCTAATTCTCTATTTTGACATAGTAATAGACTTGGACAAATTGGTATTCATTAACCTCTCCACATTGGTGTGTGGGTCAGCATTAGTGTGTGGTTTAAAAAATGTATCAAGACACCAACACACTCCGTTCTCCTTAAGGTAAGGTGCTTGCAATGACGTCTGTGTGTTACCAGACATACACTGTATAGTCTACCGATTGGTTCGTGCGAGACTCTCATTCATACATAAACACATGATCAGGAGTCAGAACCTTGCAGTAACCTCTCCTTACCTGTGTGTCATTATACATTGATGATACATATCAATTAGGCAACTCGGCACCTTACAGCGACTTCTTTTCTACAGCGGTCTACAGCGACTTCTTTTCAGTAGCATTTCACTAGGGTTGTCACGGTACCACAATTTGAGTAGTCAGTATCAGTACCAGTAATACTTTGTGGTGGTTCTCGGAGCAGAGCAAAAACTGTTGAATCACGACTCATTCACGCATTTAAATACAGTTGTCAATCCAGAAACTTTGCAGTTTACTTAGCAGAATGAAAAACTAAACTTGTATCCAGATTGTGAATTTGTAATAAACAGAAAGCAAGAGAAGAGCCTCCCTTTATAATCACTAAGGCTGTACTGGTACCGGTATGTTTGACTACCTTACATTAAACTTTTTTATTAAAAGTTGGATGTATGTTAATGTTAATCAAAGCATCCCTCTACTAAAACTCAGAATGCAGATAAAGATTCACGACCGCCTATAGCTCTTTTATAATCACATAAGCTCATTATGAAGCAGAAGCGATTAAAGCTTCATCTTCAGCGTTATTGTTCTGCTACTTGTTATTGGTGAGACTGTTTTTTATTTTCTTCTGTGTTTAGCCTGATGTGTCACATGAGCTGTGTATTCTTTGGTTCTTTTTGACAGAATAGAAATGTTAAGGTACAATTTTAAAGGTAAAATTTAAAATTTTCTCTCAACAGTTATCTGTTGATTGTAAATTAATTGTTTGATTCCATCTGAAGTGCTATTAATATTCACTTAATTCAAAAATTAAAAGTTAGTACAAAAAGTTTTAGTAAAAGTATAAAAAAATGTAATATAACAAGTGTTTATTTTATTACTCTTATTCAGTAAGGATTAAAAGTTTAAAAGTGACAGTAAAGACATTTATGATGTTTCTATTTCAAATACATGCTGTTCTGTTGAACTTTCTATTCATCAATGAATTGTGAAAAAGATCACAGTTTACACTTTCCACAAAAATATTAAGCAGCACAACATTTATAATAAGAAATGTTTCTTAAGCACCAAATCATGATTTCTGAAGGATAATGGAGTAATGATGCTGAAAATTCAGCTTTGCATCACACAAATAAATTACTTAAGAATATATCAAAATAGTTATTTTAAATTGTAAAACTATTTAACAATATTACTGTTTTTAATACATGTTTGATCAAGCAAATTCGCCGTTGGTGATGAGCATAAGATACTTCTTTCAAAAACATAAACATTACTGACCCCAAAATTTTGAACAGCTCTACTGTTTAGTTAAACTATACTGTTTATATAAATTATTCAATATGATTCTTTCTTGTGCCCATATATAAAAAAAAGAAGAAAAAAAAGATTTTTTTAGCTATGTCGCACAGCCCTACTTGTCATCACTTTGAGTGTCTTAAACCTCTCAGCATTTGACATAAATTCTGCTGTTTAGATGTGTCCTGTAAAAGGTACATTATTGTGCATAACCGACAGAAACTGGAAGCAGGAAGTGTTGCAGGAAGTCCAAAAATCACTGTGACCGTAATTACACACTCAGACAACATACTGGCAGTGAATGAGACTTGGATGTGTTGTTGGATGTGTCTCCCGTTGCTTTTAAAGGCTGTTAACTGTTCTGCTCACTAGCGTGTCTGATTTCCCCCTCAATCCCACCAACAGTGGGCTGTGCCCTGTCACCATGACAACCCACAGACAAGGTCAGGGCCATTGTTCCTTTTCCTTTCCTCGTCCCCCCTTCACGAGAGAGCGTAAGTGCTGATGAACTTGAAGGATGTAGGGTCTTCTTAGGATGCGCTCTAACAAAAACAGCTAGTTTTTTCTGATCAAATGCACTTGTTACACAGGTTCATTTGTAGACTAACCATTGGCTCTTGAAAAATTTGTATTGATAGTACACTATTTACCCATGATGCATCTCTTTTCGGTTAGCACAGGTGGCTTGGACACCTCTCCCTCTACTAAGAAAAGAAAAAAGTGAGAGGAAGAATAGACCTCAGAGTTTCCCTTTAAAGACCTTGGTGGGTAAACAAAGCCCTGCATTCATCCGAGCTCAGGTACTACCTGATAACCTGGCAAATTCCCTCCATTGTGCACAACAAAGCCGCCGCTTTGACCCTTCTGTATTCAGTGTCTGCCATCTTTCTCCTCCTTGTTTGTCCGTAAGGACATTCAAATTGCTCTCACCTTTAGTCCTATAATGGAAAAAGTGAATTAGCAGAAAGAACCTCCCTCATGGCGTCGCTCTTGCCACCCTTCCGCTCCATACGGATCAAAGATATTCATCTCCGGTATAATTATGGTTATGGGCTTTCAAAGCGTTTACCGCTCCCTGGGTCCTTTCTCCTAGTGTCCTCAAGGTTTGCACTCGACGGCCGGGCTGTTGTTTTCTATGCTTATTTTTGGAGGGAGGATAATAACTTTAGGGCCAGTGAGGGTTGAGGAAGAGTCTCACAAAATAGTGTCTTTTACAGGCCTTCTGTTTGAATAGGCTCAGAGCTGGGCCGAGAAATAGTTCTCCAAACAAAACCAGCCTTCAACAGACAAGATTTAGGTGCAGCGCTCCTGGGGAAAATGCCAACTGTTAGATTCAGCTCTTTTACAGGTTGACTCTCTGCATTTGTGTTTTATGGTGTACGTACCCTGGCCTGCTCTGTAAATGTCCATCACTGGAATACAGTGCCATTGGCCGTATACAGGGCGCCATTACAGCCCATATAGTAGTTTTCCACTCGAAGGTTTTATTAAGACTCTTATTTTTATCTATGACGAAGTATTTTTTTTTATTAAGGCTCTTTCTTCATTTAAACGGTAATAATGAAAAGTTGATTTTTAAAAGTTGTATAGACCCTATGTAAGCCCGCCCCTTTTCAGCGCAGCACTCATTGTCTTGACTTCCGGTCTGTATTTTTACAGCGATCTTGCGTAGATTACAGGGTGTGTAATGTCGCACTAATAGACTGTCTGACCTTAAATAAACTCTTCCTGACGATGTGGTTTTTCTGTAAGTGGTTTAACAAATGCTTCTCAACTCGTGTATACAGACCCAGATTATTATGGACACATCGTCTGATCTTTCTCTCGCTTTCTCTTTTCCTCCCCTCTTAATCAGGTACGGTTGGCTCTTCTTTAGGTTGAAGAGGATTGCAGTGTGTGTGCTGAAGTGTTCTCTAGCAGCAAGTGAGAACTTCTCGCCATACTCTTGATTATCTCTATGCCTGATCACAACTTTGGCCCGAGATTAATGTAGAGCTCACATATTCAAGCTGTTGCATGAAGACAGTGTGGCTTTAGGCTAATATACAGTGAACACTAATCAGAATTGACTAATTGAATGTGAATTAAATTTGAAATGAGGTTACAGTGAATGTAAGGAAGATATTCATATAACAATCATTTTACTATTGCCTTGATAAAGTCTTGTTTGAAAGTTTTGAGACTAGAGTGGAAGAAGACTTTCCCAGAATGTATGGCCAATTCAGTTCAAAATATCATTCCAAACGCTTACTTGGTTACTTAATTGGTCGTACATGCTGTGTGTACAGCTGTGTTAGATGTTATGTATTTTGATATGGAATCAGTGAATGATAAAAATGTGTTTTGTGTGTGTGAATGTTCTCATTGTAAATCTTCTATTCTGATGGACTGTGTCCAGTTCTCTTGCTTTGGGGCAGCCAGTGAAATGTAGCTGTATCCGTCTTATCCCATGTGGCACTCAATACCTGTTACACAAGCTATGGTTTGGCTTAGCTTCAACTTCAACCCTACCTGAGCTCTTATTCTCTGGACTGCCAGTACTAAAGAGAAAGAGAGAGTACGAGTAGACCACACAGGCGAGGAAGTTTATTTAGTTAGATGGTGGATGATAGGCAGGAGGGTTAAGAGCAACAAATGGGAAATCAAGACAAATGTAATAAAGGAAGGCACAGAGGGGGCACAAGCTGTTGTTCCTGGCAAAGATCCTAAGTGTCAGGCCCAGGACAGCGTAACCACATAAACACTGTCTCCTCTGTGAGTCTTACACATAAGCTGCATTTGCATGGACCCTTATAATCGGATTGACGGCTCAATCGGACTAAAAAACCTTCATGTAAACACCTTAATCGTTCCGATTGGAATTTCGATCGGATTGAAAGGGGTGGTTTATTCCTTTTGTAATCCGATCGAGAGAACATGTAAACACTTGATCGGATTCAAAACCGAAACTAAAAGGACTGCACATGTGCAATGACGTTGAAATAGCGTAATGACGTGAGACGCACGGAACGAGCTGTTCTTGCTGTTGAATAAAGGTCATATAAATGAGTGTTCCATTATTAAAAAAAAACTCATTTCACTCAGCGTATCTGAAGTGAAGCAGGACAACGTCCCACCAGTCCTTGTTTCAGATTCTCATCCACACACGACTGGTTTTGGGTGCGGGGTTTTACTGCGTGATATATTTAAGCAGCACGGCAAAAGGGTTCATATGCTCATCGTCTCCAAATCATGACCAGAGACGGATAAATATAGTCTGCTGTTTAAAACAAATAAAGAACCAATAGAGGAGAATAGTTGCGAACAGTGGCATATTCATGCAGTGTGCGCATGTCAAAAATCCGATTTGAATCTTGTGACATCTAAACGCGCACATCAACCCGATTACTTTATTCATTGTTCATGTAAACACCTTGTTCGGATTCATCAATCGGATTGATTTCATTCTGATTGAACCATGTAAACGTAGCTATAGATAGATAGACAGATAGATAAATAGATGGATAGACATACTTACATACATAGATTCATACATAGATAGATACATACATAGATTCATATATACATTCCATTTAAGATAACAGGGAGAAGACCCCAGTTAAAGGGTTGCATTGAGCTTCTCCGTTCTCAGAAGAGCACTCAGCGGTGTTCGTCACTTCTATCTGAGCTGTTTTGAAGCTCTCTGTGTTAGAGGGATTATTATAAGATGTTATTTGGTATTATCTTGCACTGGTATCAGTCCCACTCCACCTTGCTGTCCTGCATGCTCTTTCATAATGAGGCTCATGTTTGTCTCGCACTTTTGCACTTGTTAGCCAAAATGAGTGTGAGGCAGATTGCTTGTTTTTTTCTTATCATTTGCTTCCCATAGGGAGGAAGCATGTTGTTTCTTCTGCTGATGAATGGTGCATGAGTGAGCCTGTGCATGTGAGTGATATGTTCAAGGTCGGCTATATCCTGGTTTGGGGAAGAGGTTATACTGTACTTTGGTGTCCTTTTACATGTGAATGATGATACTCAACAATAAGAGTTCTGAAGATTTGCTTCCAAAGTCATTTTATATGATTATGGACAAGTTGCTCACAAGAAGAGTTGCGTAAGGTCATACTGACCCAAGCAGACAGGACAAAACAGTGGTGATGGAGCCATTTTGTACCTGCTCAGCCAAGTACAATAACTCAACACGTTCCAGATTATACTCCATCTGAGCCCAGAGAAACTGCAGCTGGACCCTTTCAGATCTAGCTCTGAAGTTTTCTTTTTATTTTGAAGTTTTCAAGTGTGTTTTTTCCCCTTCTCTGTCTCTCTCTCTCTCTCTCTCTCTCTCTCTCTCTCTCTCTCTCTCTCTCTCTCTCTCTCTCTCTCTCTCTCTCTCTCTCTCTCTCTCTCTCTCTCTCTCTCTCTCTCGAAATATTTTATCATCAAGTAATTTTCTTGGATTGCTAATGGATTCTTTTCTGGTCAGTATCTGCTGATAATATCACTTTAATAGCACTTTGATAAAGCACTAATGTTCTTTTCATATTATAATTTTATATTCTGTGTATTTAAATTATATTATAAAATATTTTGTACTCATTTCAAACATCTCCATTTAACCAATCAATGTCAAAGATAAGTAAAAAATACTCTATCAAGAATATTGTAAATGTTGTTTTACTTTACTTTTTTTGTTTTGTTTATAAATAACATTGGTTTCTAACCTTGTACCTAACTTTCTCCATCTGAAATATTTAAAAATTTCTCAGTAACATCTTGACACACCTTGTTATATAAGATGTGGGACATAATTGACAGTTATGTAATGCATACCTTAAAAAAATATTATTTTATTTATATTGGAGCATTTATATAATCCAATAGGCTCCAAAGGCTCAAAAATTCCTTAACTGTCAGTCGTACCGTGTTATGTGGAAATGTTGTATCCTTTTGTGTTGGTACAGCCTGCGCTGATGTTTTTGTCTTTTACTGCACTCTGTACAAAAGATTGTTGACAATACACTTAAACTGTCCAGGCGTCAGGGTGCAAATCTCTTTGATATGGACTCAGCTATCGGTCATGTCCCACTTTGTTGTGCAATGCTGACCTGCATGTCTTGACCTGAAAGTGACCTCTGACCTTGTTCTGCGCTGGGTGAATGCCGATCATCTTAGCTGTGAGGTTTTATAAATGCCAAGGTAATCTCAGGAAAATAAGGTACGGAAGTTCGGGACATCACAGTGTATGCTTGTCCGGTTGTGTTTAACCTACTTTCATTTGATCATCTTTAGAGTTCATCGTTGAGCATGGAGATCAGCTTGAGACTTATCCTTCTCATTCCAACAAGGATTTATTGTTTTTCAGAGATCATTAAGTTTATGATTTTTTCACGATTTAATTTAATCTCTGCTCACATTGTATAATTGATTCCCCTGGCCATTCCCAGGCATGTCAGGGCCTGCTTATTTGGTGATGTTTTTCCGCCTCGATGTGACCTGATGCATTGGTGTGTAACTCGAATGTTGACGCACAAGTTGAGCAGGAACTTATTCAGCGCATGATCTTGATTATTGAGTCAGTGCCAATGATATTGAGATGGTATTGAGATTAGAAGAATGTTATAGACTCCATCTCTATAGTGTTTTGACCAAGTTGCCAGGAAACAGTATTCAGGCTAAGGACAATGTAAATGCAACCACACGGCCGAGCCAAGACTAACATAAAACCAAGACTCCATTTCAGTCCCTTTGCATTTTGACAAATGGTCAAATATTACACACTTGGCTTATGTTTTACTGGAACAGCCAATGTTATTGCCTTTTTGTTAACATTTGCTAGCTTTAGACACCATTATGATGGTCAAATTCCTGTACGTTCATAGTTCATAATTTAATATCCAATGAGTGGCGCTAAAAACTTATTCATGTTTTTGCATGTGATGCTTGTGCAACATTTTATTATGATAGTTGTTGTTCGAATTGCAGAAGTTCAGAAATGAAATGTCTGGTGAGTGTCGCTAAAAGGTTAATGCTTTATCGTGTTTGAAAACACTTAACCCTCTTCCAAACCTAGTGTTTAAAATGTTACTTTTACTGAAGCAACTATGCCATTTTAGCTTGCCTCTATACAAGTCTTTGAGCTTTTTTATCGTGGCTTACCAGGTGAGCTAAAGAGCAAATTTACTACATCAGAAAAGCCATATATTGAGCTGGTTATATGATGCGATTCATGCAAACATCAAAATGTATTAGATTGGTGTCACGCAGGTGTCGCTCATCCGTAATCACGCCACCGGCCTCGCGCCGTTCTCTCACGGGTCTCGGCCTCGTCCTGCTCACCACACTAAGTATTTGGACACCCAACTTATTTGACCTACTGCTTTTTTTCTCATACTGTGTTGCAGGGACACAAGTATGTTTACAGTTGGCTAGCTTAGCCTTGCGTAGCCTAGCACAGTGCGGACTGCAGACGAGTGACGTTAAAAAAATAAAAGAACAAGCACCGCCAAGTAGCATGTATCAGGCTGGCAGCACTAGAACAGAGGAGGCACTCAAGGCCCTTGTAAGAGGAGACACCATTGTTGGGGTACCTTGTCGGAGAAGGGATGATGAAATGAAAGAGTGGAATGAAGGGGGTGGCTGGCCCATCAGATAGCTTTCACCTTCTCAAAGCACAGCTCTTGGCTTTGAAAGGGCCACTCAAAGGTCACAGCCTTTTCAAGACTCCGAGCTGCACGGTTTGTGTTTGGATCTATTGTTTGACGCTGCCTCGTACGTCAGGCCTGCAGACGTCACGTATGTGTCACGTATATCTCCAGAGTGCAGCATGCAACGGCAACCTTGTGTTCAGAAAGGTGTCTGCGTCGTTTCGCAGAGTGTCTTGATGAAGGTTAAAGAGATAACTATTTATTCCGTTCCTTAGGAGCAACAAAAAGGTAAATGTTTTTCACAAAAGGTCAACCATACAGGTACTCATCACACTGATAACACATTTTGTTTTATTTGGTTTTTATATTTGTTCATTTGTCTTGTGATATAGTTTCTTGTAGTATCTTTAGACAGAAAAGTTCACGCAGTGTTTGAGTCAGATGTGAAGCTCATTGATGTAGATGGTGAGGAGAGTGATGTGTCATGTTGAAGTGTGAAACTGATCTGCCTAATATAAGGTGACATCACACCTGCAGCTGCTGTGATCAAACTCATTAAGGATCATTAAAGGTGTAAATGCCATGTGTGAAGATCCTACCAGGGTGTCTTTCTACTAAAGGACTGCTTCTCATTTTAGTCGCACAAATGAGATTTCCGTTATTTACTCACATTATGAGCATTATGTTGCTACAAACTCAGACTTTGTTATATGGAGCACAAAAGGAAAAAGGAAGAAATGTCAAGCTGATGGATCCTGTAAAACAAAGCATACAGTTACCTCAGGATTTCAAGAAGAACAAAAAAACTGAATTTATGTTTTCGTGATTCAACATAAATAAATAAATAAAAGGATACAAGTTTGAAACAACATGTCAGTGATTAAATAATTAAAATGTTTAGGTGAAGGTTTCATCTAAAAGGTTTTAATAAAGAGTGAATGATAAATGACAGAAGATAGGGATGTTTAGTAAAGGACACATTTCTTCCGCTCTCCTCCTCTTTCCTTTCTCCTCTTCTTGCTATGATTAGAGGTCTATTCTCCCATAACCCTAACCATTGGAGCAGAGTAGCCATCTGTCGATGATATATAGCCTGCAATGTAAGCTATGTGTGACTGTGTTACAGTGAGTTACAACCCTGCCTGTGTGTGTGTGTGTGTGTGTTCTCCCAGAGAGGCCCCTCTTCTACAGATACCCCCCCTCGCTGCCATTCCCCATCAGGCTACTAGCAACAGGTGTCTGAGTCGGTCCACACCCGCCTCGCTGTAGCCATGACAACTAGCATGTCACGGGTTGGCACACAATAAAGGGAGGGGACATAGTATCTGGAGGAGACATACACATAATGTCAGTGCAAACACGCCTGGATTCATGCATGCTTTATCACCAGCATGCACACACATGCATCTCTATGGGTACACAAGCAAACCGTAACCTGTGTATGATGGAGAGACACATAAAGACAAACATCTGTCCGGTGATCTTCAGCATGTCAGATGGCAGAGATCTCACGTCTAAAGCCTGCCTCATTCACCATATGTGACTCGGCGGTCTCCGAATTAGCTCATTTTTGCTCACTCTGTAACCACACCACAGTGGCCTACATGACATTCAAAAATATTAACGTATTTGTGCATTAAGCACAACAGCAAGATTAAGTATTTTTTAAATTATTTTATTTTTAAGTTTATTTAAGTGTTTTTTGTAGTTTTAATATAGTTTTTATTAAATGTAATAATAAAAAAAATGTGCTTATAAAATGGACATGGCCAATATTTTTAATTTGTCTTTCATTAAGCAAAATTAAATGCCATATTTCTTTCAGTTGGTTTTGTTTATGAGATTCATTTAAAAGTCAATTGGCTTTGTGTGCAGTGTGAACAGTGAAATGATCCTTGGATTTTCCACACTTCTGTCTTTTCCGCTAATTTTATTGTGTGCATGTTTCAGTAGTGACATGAAGTTTTCATCTCCCTGAGCTGTGAGAGTCAGGCTGACTTCAGTGGATTTGTCGCTACGGGTTTTATTTCCCAAGGTAACATTGTATGACCTGTATTACATCACCGCTTTATCATTGAGGGGACCCTTAGATGATGCCATGGGGAACCAAACTCTCTTATGATAAAGCATGGCTGACTTTACACACATCACAATGCCTGGATCAGTGATATGAACAGATCGTATCGCTCTGTCTGCCTCTGTCAAGCTGTTGCATAATTGTGGGTCAATCTGACAGGTCATATCTGTGTCCTCATCATTGGCTTCATGTAACCGCGCAATCAGCAGCAGTCAGTAGCTCATCTTTCTCTTTCATTTTCTCTGTCTTGTTTCTCTCTCTCTTCTCTGTGTTTACCTGTCAGAAAGAGAACAACGTTTAATTCATTAAGAGACTCACCCTGTTCTCCCCTAGGGTTTATCCTGCTCAGTCAAAACACAAAAACAGTTTGAGCCGTGTGGTCAGTGCATGCGTTTCAGAAGTAAAGATCAGCATCAAAACAGTGATCCTTTTGGTTGAGCAAAATTGCAATATTGCCTCAAATAATGATTTGAGTTTGAGGCAAAATTGTTTGTGTGAAGAATGGAAGACAGGAGTCGTTGGGAAATTGTGGTGCAGATGATGCTTTAAAATGACAGAAAGTCACTGAATTGTATAGTATTTTGAAAATAGTTTCTCAAAGGTGTTAACCACCTTATGCTTAATCAAATTGGCTGATTTTTCATGACTTTTTCAGTTATAGAAAAATGGCAGCATATGCATGACACAGCAGGATTTAACTGTATGAATATAAATTTAAGTAATACTGAATTTCAAGGTAATGCATTTATCTAGGTGAAACTGGTAGGGCTTGCATGCAAATGCTTACAGTATTTTTTGTATTAATTTCTATACTATGTATTTATGTATTTTTTATTAATTACTGAATAATTAACATTTTTTGTCACTTGACATGATCGTTTTGATTTGACTTTAAACCTATTTAAGCATTATGTCGTTGGTCGTTCTGTGTTTGTTTGTAAAGCTGATAAATTTCTACAGTAATGGACAAAAAAGAATCTAACCCACCATCAGCTAAGTACGTACTTGTAGTACAGTATAATATTGTAAATTGATAATCTGCTTTTTTCCTCCTTTTTTTTTAAGCTATTTCCCATTGACTGTTTTGTATGTTTTATGAGTTTTTTTTTACTTTTTATCAGCTTTTTTTTAGGAGTTAAAAATATTCAGTCAGACATGTTGAAGAGATGATGATAATTATAATCATGTCTTTTGTCAAATATTTGAATAATAGACCTTATTCAGAGCAGCGCCATGACAGGTATGAAAGTGAGGCTGTGAGATGACCTTGTTTTCAATGGTGTCCGCTGTAAAAAGTTGTATAAAGCTCCACTTATAATTTAATTTCCCACAAATTCATTTTCTTGGAAAGATATTTTTGTAATGCTTTGTCAGCAGAACAATCCAAAAACGGTAAATAACAGTACAACCCACTGAAGAGATGTGTGTCTATCCCTCACAGCCTCGCTTTCATTCCTGTTAAAAAAAAATCAAAGAATATGCTGTGAATAAGGTCTATAGGAAGCATTTATTTTCAATAAATTAACATCCACAGGAAAAAAAAAATCCTATTGATAAAAGCCTCACATTTAGCATAAAACATTCTCACATAAATCTCTCTTTTCATTGAGTACGCTGAATCTGATGTTTGGGTTAGGGAGTCGCAACAGTTCAGTGAGTCCAGTGTCTGTGACGAAAAGGAATTTTTAGTATCCGTCCTGCAGGATCCCACACAAGCATCCCACCTCCTTTATGATACACTACGACCACTGCTGTGTTTTAATCACTTGGATAGATCCCAGTATTCACCTCCTTTTGCTGCTAATCCTCACCCCGTGGTTAATTGGTTACTCAATCCGCCTGGGTCTCTTGGACTGTCGCACCCAAATGACCGTGCCTTTCTTTGTGCTCATTTAAATAACACCATATTGCTAATTGATTTCATGTCGGTGCATTAGCAGGCTGTTACGCAGACCTGGCTGATCTTTGACGCCGTTTAATATTTTACGACCACACTCCACTTTTAATTTTAGCACCCTTCTTTCACGCATGGCTCGTTTTGTTTTTGTGCACCGACTCGGTGAAACCTTTCATACGAGCAGATGTGCTTGTTTTAGATAAGTGCGCTTCAGCATCATCTGCAATGGCTAGCGCTGCCTTCTCAAACAAATGGGGGATCATTTGATTGCCATTTCATAAAGTAGTGTGCACTGTAATGATGCCTGAAGGTTCGTTCAGTGTCACCTTTATGAACGTATGAATTAGTCAGTGGACTAGTCGAGCAGTTAATGTCGGGCCAGGTGAATGCCCTCTGTCCTTTATGCCGATGGAAACCAAAGATGGATTTTCCGAATAACCTGCAGTCCTTCTGCTCGCTCCTTTATTGCAGTGAGGCTGAGAACAGACTGCTGGTTTCAGATGGTTGACCAGTGATTCTCATCAGTCACTGACAGGCTTGTGTGTCGCCAGCATTGACACACGATTTAACAAGATTTGAGCTTTTTCAGACAAGCTGTGTTTTGAAATGGATGATTTATGATTTACAAACTTAAATCTCCCAAATTTTGTTGGTCAGAGATTGCTTTTTCACTCTTTTCCTGCAAGAATTTTAAAAACGTTTGGCAGCTACCGCCAGCTTTTTTGATGATTTTCACAAAAGTTTCATGGCCCCCAGAATATTTTGTTCTATGAATATCTGAATATGCAGTATGTCAACCGAAAGAACAGACCCTCTGCTTTAAAAAAAAAAAAAAGTTTTATTCTAGTTATTTTATTCCAACTTTAATGTGGGTAAGTTTCATAAAATAGCTACATTTTCAGCAAAAATCTGAGAAAATGAATGATCGAAATCAGAACGACGATCAAAACATAAATGGGGTAGATCCACT
Source organism: Meda fulgida (assembly GCA_030578275.1). Classification (NCBI taxonomy): domain Eukaryota; kingdom Metazoa; phylum Chordata; class Actinopteri; order Cypriniformes; family Leuciscidae; genus Meda; species Meda fulgida. Next base: position 5,920,870 of record CM060627.1, on the reverse strand, counting down.
GATCTATATAGTGGGTAGATCGAGTTCATCAATACCCCTAAAGCTTGCACAGTCCTATAGCCTTTGTCTTTGTGAGAAATGTAATTTTTTTCAGTTAAAAAGTCATTTTTAAATGTCTTTTGATTTTTTTAGATTTATTTATTAATATTTATTGCTTTCTATATACTATTTATTTATTTAATTATTTATTGTCTGTATTTGTTATTGTTAATTTCTAAATAATTGACTCTTTTTACGGTCTGAAGCATCAGGCTTTAGAAAAAAAGTCTTCATTGGCTCTCCATTTAATTTAATTTCCATCCAGGAGGACAAATTAGAAATTAAAGATCTCAACAAATACATTTCCCTGCATGCAAGTGTTTCGTTTACTTTTGATCTGTTCATTTGAATTTTGAAATGCAATTTATATAAAATGGGGTCATCAATAATGCGCGTTCTGCACCAAAAACACGTTCTCTAAGTAGATTTCAGCTACCTGATAATTCATATACTTCATACCCTGGATAGTTAGCCTGGGGTCTCATCTGGACGTGTATTTTCCTGTTTTCCTGTCAACTGTTATCTCTTAATTAAATGGTTGCTTAGCAGGGATCAGACGTCTTTTGGAAAGAACTCTGTGACATTGGCCTGTCTTTTCCATTGGTCCTCATGGTACATTGATTGCCATAGGCTTTATTTGCACAGGTATGATTAAACCAACACACTCAGGGACTCTAGCGAGAAAAGTAATTAAAAGACCAGTGGAAGATGAATGCGTTTCTACCCTACAATGCATCTGATTGCCTTTTAATTTTCAGGGTTGAATTATCTGTTAAAGATCATTGACCATTTTCACATGAACTTCATTGGACCCTTTATCCAGTGGTGACATTACATTTGAACATACAGTAGGTGTACAGTACTGGCCTTTATCAAGAGCAGGGACTATTTCAGGTGAGTGGAACTTGATCAGCGATCCAGTACTGATTACAGTGCATTATTATCTCGTGCCACGTAAACTATACTGGCACTGGTATCTTAAGAACATTAGGACTGGCCAAACTGCCACTCTACAGCTGTCACTGTGTGAATGATGAGATAACATAAACTCATGTACCATATGGCTGAGAGCACGATCACTGCACCCTTCGTAAGTAAAACCCTCAGGAAAAACTGCACATGGTGCATCGACACTCGCATGCCTCTGACTCATGTGCATTCATATTCCTGGAAGATGTTTCCTTAAGTGACATGGCAATAAGCTAAGCAGGTCACTAAAGAAATGCTTTGATATATTTTACAGTGCACACTACCATCCGTGTGGGGTCGGGAAGATTTGTTAATGTTTTTGAAAAGTCTCTTATGCTCACCAAGATTGCATCTATTTAAACACAAATACAGTAAAAACGGTACAATTGTGAAATATTATAATTTCAACATAACCGTTTTCTAAACCTTTGAGTGGTAGTGTATCTCTCTCTCTTCCTGTGTTTCTCTTAGCAAAAAAACTTCGTAAATATAAAACAGTACATCAACATCCCTTGGACAAATGCAATGAGGCATGTCCTGTTTGTCCTTTTCACCTTTTCTCCACATTTTTATTGTTCGTTTTCTCACCCAGTCTTTTCTCTTTCCTCTGTTTGTAGAGAATGTCTGTATGTTTGGATTGTGCGTCACTATAATTGCCTTTTTTAAAAGTCAGATCTCCTCTGCTGCATTTCAATTGCAAGGCTTCAAAGAGAACGCTGTTTGTGTGTTTCAACGGGTCATCAAACGATATTGGTGTGTTTTCACGAGCCCCGACTGATTAGAACATTGGCTTCCAGATCCCGTTGGGCTCTTTAAACAACAAGATTTAGCGTTTTGGTTACATCTGAAACAATACATGGGCTCCATTGGACATCCATCAGGACCATTTAGTTTAAAATGTAGATGTAAAAAATGGAAACTAAATTAGGTTTGCTGTCTTCCATAATGATGCACTTATACCTCCTGCTTTTAAGCCACACTAGCTGTATCTTTCATGTGGACCCATTATGAAATTTCTATTTAGGACACTTTCTATTTTAGGTGTTTTAGGACACTCTGTGTCACTAACCGAAGTAAATGGCCTTAGTAGTTAGTGTGAGGTGATAGATAGAGGTTATTACCAGTAAAGCGTTGTCAGGCGGCGAATAAAAGGCTAAAATGGTTTTGATATACACTCAGTATATGCAGGGCATATTAAAGCTTAAAACATGTAACCAGATGTAATATTCTTATTCATGTTTTTCTTTTCCTCCTTTTTAGATGGTGGTGTTAATGGACCCCATGGAAGATCCAGATGATATTCTTCGAGCTCATCGGTCAAGAGAGAAGACTTATATGTTTGATGTGGCCTTCGATTATACAGCCACGCAGGCAAGCTAGTTCTGTGTTTTTTTGTTTGTAAGGGTGGATCAGTTTGAAGCATGTGTATATACAAAATGTAATATGCTTTCAAAAAAGATCACATTTATGTGCCTATTTGTGTATGCCTTATAATGTAAGTGCATTTATGGCCTCAGTTAAACATGTTTTAATGTTGTAAATGTATTTTCCTTAGGACGAGGTGTACAGATCCACCACTAAAGGCTTGATTGAAGGCCTCATATCAGGCTACAATGCCACTGTTTTTGCCTACGGACCCACAGGTCAGCACCAGCTCATACCTAGGGCTAAGCAGTATTTTTGGTTCTTACACTGAAATGACATCCACAGTGGCCATATGGCCGAAGTAGTAAAAATCACAGACAACCGGGCTCGACTAGGACACACAGATTATCACCCTGATCTTCTTTCCTCCTGCTTAAGGAGCAACTTCAATCAACAAAGTCACATGCACTGATTCCACAAAAAGACCACAATGCCAGTGCCAACTTAGTCTTAATTATTTGATTTTTCCAAATATGATTTATATGTATTATGTTCACCTAGCTCACTGAATTCCTTGACAGCTGTCAAGAAAAACATTATTAGATAATAGTTCACCCCAAAATACCTTAAAGACTTTTTAGGCTCCTTTGAATTGAATAAAAGTTAATTCCTGGAAAGCAGGTCTGGTTCTCGTACTCGTGCTCTAATCTGTCCTCAGAGTGACTCTCTTACTGACTGTTCCTGTCTGTGGCAGTGGCTATATAAAGCTGTGCTCAGCCTGACGGGGATAAAAGCCACCTGTAAACATTGTTTCACTCACTATGACTCATCTCACACCTCTGCCTTGTTTATGTCATGCTGATGAACATATGCTTATTATCTACAATTATTTCACATTTATAGAAAGAGAGGTAGGCCTGTTCTGTGTCACAGACAGCATGAAAAAAGGACACTAAATGCAAGTTATAAAATGCAACTAATTAATATTCTATGTTTGATGTTTACGCACATTTCATTTATTTATTTATTTTCGTAAAATAATCGTAGTATTGTATTGGGTCACTTTTTATTTTATGATTTTTTTTTTCTATTATATTTATTAAATGATTGTAAATTGTGGTCCTATTAAGCATATGTATATGTACAGGTTGTGGGAAGACTTACACTATGCTGGGAACAGACAGAGAACCTGGTATCTACGTTCGGACATTAAATGACCTGTTCAAAGTCATCGAAGAAACCAGCGATGACATGCAGTACAGCGTCTCGATGTCCTACTTGGAGGTGAGATCTTCATTTGGTTGCTAAATAGGGTTTTAGCAGCCACTTGTTTTTCTTGTTTTTTGCTCCGATATAACCTGGTGGTTCGATACAGACCATGTAAAGAGACCGTCACCTTACTGCCATGCTAAATAAATGCAGATAGTAAAGTAAATTTGCCCTCATTGAGTTTTAAACATTATAACAAAGGGTAACGGCTTAAGTGTTATGTGATAAGATAATCATCAAGCTAATGAGGAGAGTCTGAAAGCACGTCTGTTTATCAGATCTGTTCGCGTGAGGGAGGGGTAATCTTGTCGGCTTAGCGACTATCTCAGTATCTTTGATTACGGTGATGTTGTATTGATACGAGAAAGCTTATTCCCTCAGAGTTGTGATGGACTTGTTCAAAGTTTGCTCAAAACAAACGCGTAAACACGTAAACAGTGGAGTTTACGTGTGAACGTAAATAGTTGAGAAAGAAAATGTAAAAAAAATTAATTGGAAAAAGAACATTTGTGTAATTGTATAATGGATCCGTGCGTCAGGTCTTAAAGTGACAGCAGCCTAACATACCTGCTGCCAAATTATGAGATGATAATACAAATATCTATATGGCAGTTTTTCCCCATTGTATCAATTTGAAAATTGTGGCCAGTGAAAATGCTATGTGGCTAGTAACTTTGGCTGGTGAGCAAAAAAGTTAATGTTAAGCCCTGATTATGTGGACAGACACATTTTTTAGCTATAAAACTTGTCACATTGTGCCTGGTTAGGACACACTGTAAGGCTCAAGTATGTTAAAAAAGACGAGGACAGTCAACTGGGTTTCTACAAAAGCCCAGAATTGATGTTTGAACACAGTGTATATGGATATTGTTGCACTTTTACCATTGTAAAGGAGCAATAACACATTTCAAGCACTATAGAAATGCTGCTGGACAGACTTTCATTGACAAAATGGGCACTGAGACAGTCGAGAAAGTATTTGAGACAGTGAGAGAAGAAAAAAAAAGACATTGAGAATTGAAGTGATGCTCCTGTCAGCTCGAACATGTGATCTCAAATGTACATGCATCAGCTGTCAAAAACAGGACAAGGCTATTGAGTTTGAAGGCTAAACTGGAGGACTGGGAGATAACAGCAAAAAAAGCTGTACATTGAAGGAGGTGCCCAAGTCATATCTAGAGACCAGATATGTCATATGTCAGATCATATAGATTTGAGAGTGAGCTCTTTTGACTTATACACCTTGCAACACCCTAGAAACCACACAGCTAAATGGCAATCACTCAGCATTCCTAGTAAACTCACGACAATGCCCTGGTAGCAAGTTTGCACGAGTACAACTCACATTTTCTTCAAAACAAATATACACACACAAATATTATATCATCATCATTAACCCTTTTTTTCCAGACTCATGGTCCATTCAGAAGGCACAGACATAACATGCAACATACATAAACCGGATACATATACAAAGATATAAAACAAATAAAAAAGCTACAATACGGTATTTCTATAAAAGACACTGTATCAAATATACCCTGTATCTGACTTTTTTTATTGGCATACTTGTATAATATGCACTGCTATGCAAGTAAAATGTATGTACAAACAAAGTGCAGTATGCTTCACTAAATATTTCAGTAGTATGATTGTACATTATATACATTCATGCACTCACTCATGCACACACACACACGCACACACAAACTTGCTCAAGCATCTTAACATACACACATATACACAGAGAACTGTTTTCTTTAGGTTAAAGGGGTGTTTGGGATGTGCAGACCTATGAGTAAACCACTCCGTCCACACAGGCAAAGAGCAACCTTCAGTAAATAGCACAATGCTCTCCTGTCCTCCGCTTTTCTTACACCTTCACTTAAAAACTCCTGTTTACTTTGGGCCGTCCAAATGCTCAAGGGGATGCTTCCCTGGAGAGAACGCGTTTTTATTCTCGGCTTCTGAGGTTTAGGTTCCGACCTCCCGGTTTATCCTTTCACTTTTTTCTCTTTCCATCCATCTACATCTGTAGCAGGTCTTCTACTCTTCCTCTGTCAATGGCTTCTTTTCATTCCATCAGCGTCACCCTAAAATTATCACATGCTTACTGCGCATCACAGTGACCTCACTGACAGTGATGAAATATTACGTTTGGGACGACTTAATTTGAGAGCTTTTGAGGCGACCACAGATGGCGCTCAGGATGTGGCCTTGTTCTAAACCGGGTTGAATGAAGCTTATTGAAATATTCTGAAACATTAAATCCCACATTCATCTCTCCATTAGCATCCTGAAAGTACTGTATATGTATACTGTATATGACAGTTTATGCAGCAGATTCTGGATTTTGATTGTATTAAACATTCCAATGTCTGGATTACTTTTTAAATTAATTAGCGTTACACATTAGCGTTTTGGCGATGAAAATCTGAAAAGTGTTGTGAGATGAATCATGTTCTTGTGGTAACTAGTTGACTTCAGACCATTCACTTAAGAAAAATGAGTCATGACCGGACTGTGTACTAAATGTTCAATAACTCAATGGTCTTTTGTCAGTAATTCCATTCAAATTTCACAAATTATAGCATTTGTCAATGTGCTCAACTGGTACAGCATGGTTCTAGCAATGGAAAGGTCACAGATGGCACATTCCGATATTTATGCGTGTCAAGTCAGCTCAGATAAAAGCATCTGTCAGATGCATAAATGTAAATGTCAAACGCTTTACTGTTCATGCATAAAGAATGGTGGTAATCTTGAAATCTAAGCATGGTCTTTACCCTTGTGTTCCAGATCTACAATGAGATGATAAGAGACTTACTGAATCCATCATCTGGGTTCCTGGACCTGAGAGAGGACTCAAAGGGAGAGATACAGGTCGCAGGAATCACAGAGGTTTCCACTATTAATGCAAGAGAGGTTAGTTGGACTTTTAAAAGTAAATACTGATACAGTAGACAGTGCTGAGGAATGTTCATTTTAAAAAAACATTTATATGTTGCATATCAAAAAGGTAACATAAGATGTTAATTTCAGATTTTTTTTAAAAAGTAACTTTTTAAGTAACTATGCCACTAATTGAAAATAAATATATCACGTTTTACCCTTAGAACTATCACCCCTTATTTCTTATTAAATGTTAATTGTGATGTGTTACCCTCAACGTTGGTCCTAATAAAGTAATATTTATGTTTTAAAGTTACAGTACCCTTCAATAAGTCGGACTCTGTAAGATTTATTTCACAAGTTCACATTAAATTGATCAAAAGTGAGAGGAAAGCAATTCATAATGTTACAAAAAAAAACGTTCCAACTTCATCCAAAAATCCTGAAAAAAATGCTTGACGGTTTGCGCAAAAATATTAAGCATCAGAACTGCTTTCAAAATGTATAAAAATAAGACATAAGACATTTTTCTTGAGCACTAAATCAGCATATTATAATGATTTCTGAAGGATCATGTGACTCTGAAGACGGCAGTAACAATGCTGAAAATTCAGCTTTGACATCACAGGAATAAATGATATTTTAAAATATATAAAAATATAAAACAGCCATTTTACATTGTAATGACATCTCACAATATTACTGTTTTTACTATATTTTTCATCAAATAAATGGAGTTTTGGTTAAAAATAATTTCCAACCCAAACTTTTGACCGGCACTGTGTATAAATGTCGTTGTACACAGCTGGATGGTGAGTTTTCTCTCTCTCTTTTTTTCTCTCGCTCAGATCATGGAGTTGTTAGTGAAGGGAAACAAGCAGAGAACTCAAGAGCCGACAGCAGCCAATCAGACGTCTTCTCGCTCTCACGCTGTTCTGCAGGTGGTCGTGCGACAGCAGAGCCGATGTCGAGACATCCTGCAGGAAGTGCGGTTTGCGCGACTCTTCATGATCGATTTAGCAGGGTCTGAACGGGCTTCACAGGTATGATGTGTTTGTGTGTGAGGAGGTGGGATATTTGTAGGTGCGAGACATAAAGGTCTGTTCATCATTCAGAAGTTACGTAAAAGCGCAGTTGGTGAGCTCGGACGTATGTCCATAAATTTGATAATAAATAATATCAAAGCTATCACTCTTTCTTCTTGCATAAAAGCTGGCACAGTTGGCTTCAAATATATTCACAATCATAAATCAGCCAGTGACGAGGGAACAATCCCAAGAGTGATTTAACGATCTGTGATAAACTTGGTGGGAAAATGAAGCCGTCTAAAATGAAAATAAGTTCAGTATTAAAATACATTATTATGCATGAGACACCTCCACAAGTCAAGTCTGGTGTTTTTGATGAGAGACATGTGAATCATGTTTTATATTAAAGTGTCATTTCCACTCACAGCATGAGACTGGACGATATTACATGAGAGAACGCATTTAGAGAGCATGCCATGTATGTGCCATGGAAACAGTTAAAAATCACTCAGGCACCCTGTGGGTTTAAACATGCATGTGACGGGCACAAAAGCAGATCACGTTGTTTCTGCTGATGGGGTATTGTTGCTCAGAAACATGAGTGGCTGTTTGTTCTCTATTGATAAGGATAACAAGCCTGTTGCACAACTATTCAGAGAATGAGACATACGAGAGCACCCCCTTGTGGAAGCTTTTACAGTCTCCCCAACCCACATGGAGACGATTAGTTTAACATCTTTGTGCAATAACTACTGTTTTCTACTTACAGACACAGAACAGAGGTCAGAGGTTAAAAGAGGGCGCTCATATCAACCGTTCTCTGCTCGCACTGGGGAACTGCATCAATGCTTTGAGTGAAAAGAATGGCAACAAATACGTCAACTATAGAGACAGCAAGCTCACACGATTGCTCAAGGTACAGCTATATGATTCTTCATGAACAGAGGCGCTCATGGGAGATTTTTCTTGATTTCGGTCGTCTTACTGGGGTTTCGTCATGTCTGCAGGATTCTCTAGGAGGAAACAGTCGGACGGTGATGATTGCTCACATAAGCCCTGCATCTCTAGCCTTCGAGGATTCACGGAATACCCTGACTTATGCCGACCGTGCCAAAAGCATCCGCACACGGGTTAGTTTGACACATGATAAAACAATGGACAACCTAGTTAACCTACTTACACTACTGTTCTAAAGTCAATAAGATATATTTTTTTAAATAACTTTATTTTTATTCTGCAGGGATGCACTAAATTGATCAAAAGTGATTGTAGTGACATTTACATCGTAACACAATATTCATATTTTAAATAAATGCTGATGTGTTTTGAACTTTTTGTGCATCCACAAAAATATTAAGCAGCACAAATGTTTTCAACATTGAGAATAATAATAAATGTTGAGCACCAAATCAGCATATTTGAAGGATCATGTGACTATGAAGACTGAAGCTAAAAATTCAGCTTTGCCAATCACATGAATAAATGATATTTAATATATTAAGATAAAAATTGTTCTTTTAAATTGAAATAATATTACACACACACTTTCTTTCCCAGTCTTAGGACAAAGTCACAATGACCCAAAGTGGTTAATACACAATAACAAGAAGCAGGAAGAGAAACGGAACATTTTACAGACAATAAAGAGCAAACATAATGGGGTTTTAAATTACAGCAATAAACTGTGCTTTGCTTTTGGTGTCATATTTAACATCACTGATGCAGTTGATTCAGTGTTTAAGTGATGTGATCATGTCATTGAGATCGACAGGAGTAAAGACACAAGGGCATACAGTACATTCACAAATACACACATCCATGCTACTTATGCTACTGTTACGTTAAAGCTTAGCCTGCCTAAGATTGTTGCGTGTTTTATGACACATTTTGTGATGCCAACTGTTTGGTGAGGAGTTTGATGTCTATGTTATACTCTTCTTTTGCAGGTAAAGAGAAACCTGTTGAATGTGTCCTATCACATCGCCCAGTACACCAGCATCATCTCTGACCTGCGCAGCGAGATTCAGCGGCTGAAGAAAAAGATAGCAGACCAGGCCAGCAGACAGATCAATCCAGACAGAACAGACATCCGCCACGTTCAAGGTAACACCGGAAGTCACATTTACCATTGATGCCACCTCCAATTTACTTACAACTCCTAACTTTTCTTTTCTTTTCAATTACATTCTTTTCTAATTCTTTTCTATTCTATTGTATGCTACACTATATTATTGTATTCTATTCTGTTCTTTTTTCTAGATTATTTTGTGACTGTCTTGTCTTCTCAGTTCTAATAGATAATTTTCTAAATGATTATATTTTTATAGATTATTTTCTGTTGATTTTGATTCTTTTCCAAATGATTATGTTCTGATAGATTGTTTTCTATTTAATAGGATTAATTTCTAATTGATTCTATTATATTCAATGCTATAGAATGCTATTCTATTCTGTTCTTTTTGCCAGATTATTTTCTGACTGATTCTGTTCTTCTCCGTTCTAATAGAATATTTTCTGTTCAATTAGATTAGTTTCTGTGATCATTTTTCTTTTCTGTTTAATTATATTATTTTGATTCATTATTTTATATTCTATTCTAAAAGATTATTTTCTGTTCAATAAGATTATTTTCTCTTTGATTACATTCATTTTATTTATTCTGTTATATTCTAGTGTAATTGATTATTTTATTATATTATTAAAGATTATTTTCTGTTTGATTTTGATTATTTCCCAATTTATTCTGTTCTGATAGATTGTTTTCTATTTAATTAGATTAATTTATTCTGGTCTATTCTATTCTAATATATTCGTTTATGTGATTTACATTCTATTTCTGTTTGAATCGATTTTGAATGGATTCTTTTCTTTTCTATTTGATTAATTATTTTCTAATTGATTCAGTTCTATTTGATTTTAATAGATTATTTTCAGTTTAATTAAATTGTTTTCTAATCGATTTTTATTTTTTTTAGATTAGATGCTTATCTATTCATTTCTGTTCTGCTCAATTGTGGTCGTTTGTGAGTAGATGAGTAATCTCAGTCAGATGTGCATCATAGTATTATTGTGGTGTGTTTGCCTCTAGCGGAGGTGCAGGCTCACTCTTCTCAGCAGAGCCGGGCTGAGATGGACCAACTGCGGGAACAGCTGATCGATGCGTTTAGACAGCAGATGGACATCAGGAAGCGTCTTATGGAGCTGGACAACAGCAACATGGAGATCCAAATAGACACATCCAAACACCTGCTGACAATCGCAGAGTGAGTCTTTATTCTGCACACAAACTCAAGCCACCTAAAGATTACAAATAAATCCACACTGGCCCTGAAAGTTTATGATTTTGAACATTAATGAATTGTTTTATCATTTCAGACCTAATGAACTTCCTTTTGTGAATTGTTTTGTTTAAAAAGTGTGCTTGAACTATCTTGTTTATTATTATATGTATATATATATATATATATATATATATATATTATATATATATAGCTGGGAGCAAGAGCGCTTTAGGAGAAGAAAGAAGTGGCATGGGGAGAGGAGGAAGGAGACTTTTAATAAGGATGAAAGTGAAAAAGACTCCGACTCACCAGAATCTTTGCCTGACAGCACAGAGACACAAGAGGTGGCCATTGCCAGAGAGAACCTCGTCACGCTCATGGCTGAGCAGAAGAAAATGCAAAAACAGAAGGTAATGTTGTTAGTAACCACTAGAGGGCAGATCAACACCTCAGATAACTGCCAGCCCTGGAACAAACTATAGTATTGAGAAGTCATTCATTTTAGCACACCAATTAGTTCAAACATTTCCTTTCAGTTAACTGGGTCTCGTTCTTCTTTCTTTCTTTCTTTCTTTCTTTCTTTCTTTCTTTCTTTCTTTCTTTCTTTCTTTCTTTCTTTCTTTCTTTCTTTTAATTCAAGTCATCACACACAATTTGGGTATCGTATGTTTCATTCTCTAGTGATTTTAGAAGTTTTACAATCAAAAACAAAGTTCCTACAGTCCAGTAATTTTCATTTACTTGGTGAATCTCTTCAACTGAATCATGATTCATTGATTTAACGATGCCTGTCATCACAGCCATGGTGAAGCTATTGTGTGAAATACTTAATGTTGAAATGGATGAAAATATTCACAAGACATTGACATAAGATACTTTTCACAAGCTCTGTTCCAAAACATAGTAAACTACCTACATAGGCTGCTGTCTTTTAAGGCAGCACCCTAAACGAACTGACACATTTGGAACACTCTCCATAGGTAGTGCATTCTGGGATTACCTTCTCCACAAACTATACATTTCCTCTCTGCTTTTGGACTCAGGCTTCTTATAAACAGAGATAAATTGCACATGACTAGCAGTGTTAATAAAGCCACTCATCACAATAACTGACCATGGTCCCCTGTTGTCTATAGACCGGATTGGAGCAGTGCCTGGCAGAGCTGAGAGAGAAATCTCGACGTCTTGAAGAGCTTCTCCCCCGCCGCGTGAGCTCAGAGGAGCAGAGGGAAGTGCTTTGCCTCCTCTGTAAGGTCCACGAGCTGGAGATCGAGAACGCAGAGATGCAGTCAAGCGCCCTGCTCAAGGACAACGTGATCCGACAGAAAAACGTGGTAGTGCAGCGTTTTGAACAGCACAGACACCTCTGCCATGAGATCATCCAGCAGCAGCGGCAGTTTATCGATGGTGAGTCATTCGCAGGAATAAGAAATAGCACAGAAATCTCAGCTAGAGATGAATCAGGCCAAACTGTTGCAGTAAAGTTTGCAAAAATGATGCAATATGATACAGAAATAGTTACATTTGTAATGCAATTGAAAGAATGAATGAAAAAATAAATTGATTAATTATTTAATATAAAAAATATAGTAATAAATTATATATATATATATATATATATATATATATATATATATATATATATATATATATATATATATATATATATATATATATATATATTTATATTTATATATATATATATAAAATAATATTTAATTAAATAACTTGAAATAACTTGAAATATTAAATAATATATTTTGGTTATGAAAAATTGAGGTGAATGATGGTTTTGCAGATCACAGTCTCCTAATCCCTCATCATCTTCAAGAGCTGTATGAGATGTACATGAAGGAAATGGATGAGAAGAACTTGGACAGAGTTGTGGCCCTGGATAAGTTCACTATTCGTACTCTTAAGGTACATCAAGCAGGCATTTTTCTAAGATGCAAAGTCAATATGAAATCAGAACATTGAACTTATTTTGCACAATGTATCAGTGCACATTATTCCCAAAAAAACAAAATCCTACCTAATATTTTCATTGACGTGGATATGCATAATATTGTGACAGTAAAATGAGTATGGTCATGTTGACTTCAAGAGAAGGACATGATCAAATAAATAAAGAAACAGACTAATCATGAACATTTTCACATATTTTCTGACATCTATCTCTTTAGGAGGGTTCCCTGCCCAAGATCACCCTCCCCAGTAGAGGTCGTGACCCCTTGCAGGAGATGGATTCAGACCAAGAGAGTGTTCGCACATTGGGCTCAGACAACAGACAAGGGCAGACAAAACTGAGGAGACACACGCTGCCTCCGATTCTCCCAGAGACCGATGGGTAAAAAGAGCTCTAAGTTATTTCCTTTTATACACTTGACATTTCCCTCCCTATACGAAATTGCTATATTTCCTTGTATGCAAACCTTTAATGGCCAAAAATATTTTGTGAATGTGAAAATAAAAAGAATCTGAAAAAAATCTGCTTTTAGAACTACATTGCAGACATCAAATGTGGTGTGAAAGGGGTCTAAATTTGTTTGCATTCTGTAAACTTTCTGAAGCTAAGCTAATATTGTTCTCCTGTCCACACAGAGACCGAGTGTTCAAGAGCAGTCACAAACAGATGAAGAACTCTGTAGTAATGACTCCTCCACCCATTCACATCAATGGCCAGGGCAACAGAGAGGTGAGCGTCTGTCTGGCGTCCGTCTATCTTTTTTTTTTTTTTTAAGAAATTGATACTTTTATATAGCAAGAATACATTTTATTGATCAAAAGCATAGACTGTAAAAAGATGGACGACTTCCTTCCCTTTAGAAAAACGAAGCCACAATATTACGACGATTACATCATCTGGAGCCCGAGCCTGAGGTGGAGCGCATATTTCCCACTCGCTAGCACAGCTGTCAATCATGTTGTTACACCCTGTTTTTACATGATCAAATATATGACTAAAACCAAACATATTGGAAAAATTAACACTTAAACATTTGTCATCATAAGAACTACCTAAAATGACAGAAAACGTCTCCGGAATTTTCAGTAATTCCAATGTCATTGGATTTTCAGTTTGACTCGCATCCCAATCGTTTACGTGGAGAGGGCGGGGTTTAAGACCTATACGATCATGTTTTGGCTTCACTTTTCAGGATGTGTGCGGCTCACTTGGTCAAAATTTACAGTAAAGACATTTATAATGTTACAAAAGATTTAGATTTCAAAGAAAAGTTTTGTTTTGAACTTATTATTCATTAAAAAAAAATCTTGGTTTCCACAAAAATATCAAGCAGCTGTTTTCAATATATTATTCATAATAAAAAATGTTTCTTGAACACCAAATCAGCATATTGGAATGATTTCTGATGGACCATGTGACACTGAAGACTGTAGTAATAATACTGAAAATGCAGCTTTGCCATCACAGGAATAAATTACATTTGAACATATATTTAAATAGAAAACAGTTATTTTAAACTGTAATAATATTTCACAATATTACTTTTTTTTACTGTATTTTTCATCAAATAAGTGCAGCTTTAGTGAGTATAAGATAAAAAAATCTTACTGACCTCACTTTTTGAACGGTAGTATTCATGAAAATTGTGATTAAAATATTCAGGGAAAGTGTGGATATTTCTTTTAATTGGTTTCTCAGGTTTTGTTTAACTGTGTGTACTGAATAAACCAGTGTTTCTGACACTGTGCTGACTGTACCTCTGCAGCTGTTGCCATCTGTGCTGGATGACGCTCTGAGATTCAGCCATCTCAGTCACAGTATGAGCAGCCATCTGGACTCCTCACCTGAGAGCAGCGAGAACGGCACAGATGCCCCTCTGACTCCTAAAGGTAACAGCTAAACTTCATTCTGATAGGTCAATTAAGGCATTCTGTGGGATGTCATTTTTATATAGTGACCCCAAGGCAACCAATTTCCTACACAGCTTCTTCTCACACAATACAGCAATGCCAACTTATACACATTTATCCACTCATAGTATTAAAACCCCTGAACCATTTTCCTCCAGAGAGACAGCAGATTCTAAGAGGCGTGCAGAACATTGCGGTCAAGGCTGCTCGGCGCCGCTCTAAGGTCCTAGAAATAGATGCCCTGCGATTGCCCCCGCCACCCTCACCCCTCGACCCCAAGAAGCACAAGAGTAACCTGTCTCTGTCCGAGGCGCCCCCTAAAGGACTGGTGCTACGGCGCGGGAGGCAGCCCAGCCCAGAACTACGCCACGCCACCTCTGACGACAACCTGTCCAGCAGCACGGGAGACGGCCCCGCACCCAACACCACGTGGACACGGCCACGGAACCGCCAGGCTGTCAAGAACCCAGCCCCACGGGAACAGGACTTTGAGGGTCGCAGACGCAAGAGAAGATCTCGATCATTTGAAGTCACAGGACAAGCAGTGAGTTTTTGGATAAAGGAGCTTTTCCATGCACATCTGTGTTAAGAGTTAAGCACATTTTTGTCCAAGTTCAATAGAAAAGCAGATATTTCAAATACAAATCTTTTGTAACCATACAAGTTGTTTGCTAAAGTCTTTACTGTCACTTTTGATCAACTTAATGTGACCTTACTGAATAAAAGTATCTCTCTTTAAGTGAAAAATCTTACCGACCCTGACCCCAAACATTTTTAAACTGTTGTATATTTTAAAACGTAAATAGTATGCCTTTTTTTGAATTATAGTAATGGAAAATGTGCTTAACTGTCATGAAAATAGTATTATAATGTACAAATGTTCATTGGTCCTAAATGAGGCTTCAACGCAATTTCTCTATAATCTCTATAAATGTTCTTGACACATCGTATTATTTATTTATTTGTTTAGTGTAATTCCGACTATTTTCAACAAACTCAGATTTTTCTCCACCCTACAGTTGTCTCAGGCGAAGAACACCGGCCAGCGATTTCGTCCCCTTGACAGCACTTCTGATCCCCACCTGCACATTAACGGTCACCCCCCGGCCCCCATCCTGCGTCCCCAACACAGAGCCCAACCTCAGCTTGCTAAAGCTCGACCCTCTCACAACAGCCACCAAACAGGTCTGATATCACAATCAATTTTAGTCTTCTTTTAGTGATAGAAAAGTAAAAGACAAAGAATATATTTACAACCTTGACCATTTTATACATGACTGCATTTTTCACAAGTTAAACCTATTTTGCATTGATCCAATTTGCATTCACTGTAGACCATTGAGATTCAATATGATTTCTTTCTTTGAAATGCACAGATGAACTGTGTGCAATGTGATCAGGAACGTGTATTAAAGGGGACCTATTATGCTTTTTTTTAACTTTCTTTAGTGTGTAATGTTGCTGTTTGAGCGTACACATCACAATATCTCTCATTTAAATAATTTCCACCCAAGGAATACTCAAAAAAAGGGAGCCAGACCTGGTTGAGTTGTGTTAGTAGTGTGTTGAAACTCTTGGTTGACCAATCACAACACACCAGATGACCAATCAGAGCACATTGCTCTTTTCAGAAGGAGGGGTTTCATAGAGCCCCGAACTAAACAGTGTTACTCACAGACTGGGAAGGAAGGTGTTGCAACAATGTCAAATTTGTGAAAAATTATGTTTTTGTTGCAAGCATGAAATCCTATTTTATTAGACCCCAAAACAAAAATAAAGACTTCGTAAAAGTGCATAATAGGTCCTCTTTTAATAATTTTAGATTTCCTGTTGACTTATCTCCATTCATTCTCCACAGGATCAACAGCAGATGCCACTTCGTCCAACCTGCCCTCATACCTCATTAAGCGTGGCCCCCAAACCAGGCAACTTCAGCCCCTCCTGTACGTCACAACCACTGGAGCAGGGGGCCAGCGCACCCGCAAACACTGAAGATATAGACAGTCTCCTCTCGACCCCAGCATCAGCACTATGAAAAACATGTAGAGACCAAGTGGAAGGTTTCTTCTTCTATCCAAATGGAAGAGCTGTACCATGGACGAAATAACTTGAATGAAAGAGCTACAAAAACCTGTTTTGCTACCTGGGTTTTTGCTAAAAATGCTCCTAGCTTTTCTGTGAAGACAGGTGACTTGCCATGTCTGCTTTTAATTTTTTAGGTCCATTGGCTTCTGCACGTGGCAAATCTTATTGTCATGAATTCAATGGCCTTGACTTATGTCAAAACCTCTCACAATGACATGCAAACATATTCCTTTAAATCCGAGCCAATGCGACAGGGGATAAATACCTGCCTCAGATGCCTTCTGGTTAAATATTTATATCAGCCCTTATTGTGACAACTGAAATTATTTAAGCAGTTCCCAAAAAACATATTCAAATCTGCAGAACTGAAATGGTGATGCTTGTTGTTTATGTGACTAAGGAGTCAAATATACCCCTCTTATTCCCCAGGGAGCAATATATATTTCACAGCTTCTGTGGTTGTGAAAGTATTAATCCCTCAGGCCTTGCACAAATTAATGTACTGTCACATTGCTTATGATTCATATGTCTGGCTTCTGTGACCGTTTCATTTACTGATGTCATTTTGTGTTTACTGTTAATTATCAATGTAAATTTGCCTTCACTGTCATGCAGCTTTCAGCATAGCTGTTTTCTCTAAAATCCTTTTGGGTTTGTGTTAGTTTAGTACCAGACAAGGTGGTATATTTACTGTAGTTTATTATCCTCAGTGGAATGTTTTTAATCAAAAAAGGAAAAAAAATGGTTGCCTTTTCTTTGAAAAGACTATTTTTTGTTTTTCATAATTATACATGCATAGACACTTTTTCTACTCTTAATTTTATACCTTTTTTTGTAACCAAATAAATTTGATTGACTAAGTGATTGCGATAGTGTATGCATTGTACATCTCATCGTCAATATATTATATACATAATGGTAACATTTTGTCAAGGTAAGTTGACCGTATCTATAAGTTAAATGGACTTCATAGTACACAAATGTTTCACTTTCAGGAACATACAGTTGTAGTCCAAAAGCATATGATCACTCACAGTTCTGTATCCTTTACACATTAAACAATGTTCATGACTGCATTCCTCTACTGTCAGCACACTGAAACGTGTATCATATTTTCTTTTTTTTTGGCACCCACATAGTGGATATCAGGACTGCATGTCAATATTTCAGTGTAAACTCTTTTCTCCTGTTTCCTTCCACCAAGCAAAACAGTGCAAGCAAGCAAAATATCTAGCACAGTAGGCATAATGCATCTTCAGGTGCTAGGGATTTTCATTTAAATTGAGCATACAGCTATTTAAAAAAATGTGTGAAATAAATAAATGATTAACTATTGAGCACAGATAATGTAATATAATTCATATAATAAGGGCCACATTAATAAATTACTCAGCAACTCAGACCTGTAGGTCAAAGGCAGGCGGGGTTGGAGGTATTGTGATGTCAATCATAAACCCCAAAACCAATCAGCGCAGTCCATCAAGTTCAGAGGTTCGTGATTGGTTTGCTTGACTCCGACCAATCATGAGTCTCGGAACTTGTAGGGCTGCGCTGATTGGCTGACTGACTGGTCGGTCCAGCTCGACCAGCTGATGGCAGAGCAGAGGCGCAAGTAGTGTTGACAACGCCGCCTTGGATCTTCTCTTTTTTTTACATTTATTTCCTAAAGGTTATTTATTTGGAAAGAACAAAGCGAATCCGGAGGAAAGGAAAGACATGTCTTAATGTATTTCATACGTAAGTGTACTTCCTTGTTCAAGCTTGAGGGAAAGCTGTTAGCCGGTTAGCGTTAGCTGTCAGTGTTTACACACCGAGGGCAGCGAGCAAAACTCATTTTATCGACATCTTGCACATTTGGTTCTAATATGTCATGTTCACTAGGGAAAAACCTGTGTTATTTGTATTAAAGAAAAGGTGAAGGGTCGAAAGCCCAGCCCAGGCGTTATTGACCTGCACTGCGCGAACACGCGCAACATGTGAGATGCACGCCCAGTTGCTTTTTTTTTTTTTTTTTTTTTTTTTTTTGACTATAGAAATTACTGATTTTTTTGTTGTTGTTGTTGTGTGTGCAAACATTTCCTGGTTGGTAACAACACACTGGCGCAATTTGCACGCTCTTGTTCGTTATTATCTGCGGTTACATTTGTACTCGCATATCCCACGGTGTCATCAGTCTTAACATGGGGAAACTGCAAACAAGCTATGCTTGATTTAAATAACACAATGCCATAATTTTTTTTTTTGTCTTTTGTGGAACAGCTATAAAAAGTAAATAAGTATTCAGCTATTCAGAAATATGAAACAGTTTATTTTGATACCAGTAGTGGAATTTTTTAATTAAGCCCAGAACTTTCCTTGTGGTTACTGTGTACAATTGTTGAGTTACAGATTTATTTGAATACATATTAATAAAGTCATAAAATAAAGTATGGTGATATGCAATTCATGCTATTCATTATTAGTCACCTTTTACTTCATTATTAATCTTTTTCTTTTCTTTCTATTGTTTATTATTAAAACTCAAAATGAGGCAGAGGTGGTAAATTCGTAACACTAGGGGGGTCCGGGAGAAAATTTTGTACATTTTTCTTCATATAAATTCATTAATCTGGTGGACTTTGAGTCACTCTAATCTGTTAAAAATAAATAATAATCCACCCGCCAACCACATATTCTTTGATTTCGATATCTGCATCTGATCATCACATTACAATTATTCAATAATGCCTGATAATATGGTAACATATCACACTGAAGTAGGCTGGTTTAAAATGAACATTTATTTAAATTAAAAGTTATTCTTTTGGCAAAATGACATTTTCGTTATAGCCTAAACGGAGGCTTTACTCCCTTTAAACTTAAATTGTCAATGTTTCATTTTTGAAAACACTTTTATACAAATATATATATATACATACATATATATATATATATATATATATATATATTTTTTTTTTTACCTTAATTTGATTTAATGTATGCTCTAAATTTCATTTCAAATTCTTACATTTAATCAACAGGCCTACATTCAATTAAATTAAGACACTAGGCTGTTACCAATCAAATGAAATAATTTACATTGAAAAAATATAACTGTATTAAATAAGATTGTGAGATTGTTTTAAATATGTTTTGAATATACAAATAAGGAATGTTGAAAAGAATCATACTTTGAAACTAAAACGCCAGTAGGAGGCGGCAGGCGGCCGTCTTAATGACCGAGTCATTGAGTCATTAATTTAAACGATTCGTTCAAACGGCTGATTTATTCAGAATGAGGCGGTTTAATAATGGGTAATTGAATCTTTGATTCGAGCGATTAGTTCAAAACGTTGAATCATTCAGTAATGAATCATGGATGTGAGATGCGCTATGGTTCTGTTGTTTGGAACTATTTTCGCTGCTGAAACGGAACAAAAACAGTCATTGCGTCTAAAAATGTAAGTAACTTAATTTTAACTATTTGTTTATTGAACTTTTATGAAATCAATATCTCGGTTTAATCGTGATGGCATTCAGGAAAACAGCACTCTGGTCGTGTGTGATATTGTTTCTTAACTAATTAATATGTTATAAATAACTGCGCGACCATCATCAGCGCAACTTTGTTACCGTCCGAACATTAGGTAGGCCTATATTATTAACTATAGACTATCACATCACACAGATTATGATCCGTGCAGCACTATCGGCAAAAACTATACGGTTTGAGGATGGACACAAGCGGGAACCGCGACAGAACCGTCACGGTAGAAGTGTTTATGAGCACGACTGTCTGTCCGAGTTTTGTCGAGAGGCGGAGGCGGCCGCCTCATAATTGTCTCTGCAAGTAAACCCCTGAAAGATCAATTATTATGCTGCTGTAATCTATTTTTATCTGAAAAACTTTAGCATTACAAGTCTTAACAGTGCAGTAGCTCTAGTTCCCGCCATTAGAGTTAATTGCCGTTAAGTAAAAAGCATTCAACATATAAGTGTTCATCTATGCAAATCATACTCCATTAAGTTGCAGTAAAGGTGCAGCTATTGTTTCATGTTGAATAGACAGTGCAGCGGTTTAATGTTATTCGATGTTTTTCTTTAGAGACCCACAAATGGTAGCTCTGTGATTCATTAGAAAAAGTTAAATATTTTGGTTAACACACTGCATCTCAAATAGTATAAATATGGGTCTGAGGTTTAGAGCATCATTGTCACTTGCTGTCATATCTCTGAGAATATTAAAGTTGAAAAGAAACACCCTGAATTTGGGCCGACAAGTTTAAAGCAAAACTTCAAGCCCATTTGTTGGTTTGTAATGAGAAGGTTCTGTTTTGTTTTGCAGCTGTGTCTGATCCATGTGCCAGTCAGCTGAAGCATGCTGGAAGAATGCTGCCCATAACCAGAAGAGATGCCGGAGTCTGGCATCAGACGAGGAGCCTGCTCTACAAAAATCTGCTGATCAAATGGAGGACCAAACAACAGAGTCTCCAGGTGCCTTTCATCTGTCACTCACACGCTTTCTTTTCCCTTCCTGTAGGTGCAGATCTGTTGCACTATTGAAGCATTTGGCCGTCGTCCATTCTGTGCGCTGCTATTGAACTCCTTCAGTAAATGCTTCTCAAGGAGTGCTTGAAGTGTCCATTTGAATCTGTTAAAGTCACCTTGAAATCAACTGACAATTTTTATTTTGTATTGAATATTACAGTATTTATTATAAATGAATAATCAGTGCATAGCCTTTTTTTGTTTATTTCTTTATTCATGTGCCTTCGTGATCTTTAATCAAAATAACTTGCTCTCCTTCACTCAAATGACATCACAGCAGTAGCAAACCACAACCATCCAATCAATTCCCACTGGACAAAATCAAGTCCTTCCCTACATTTGTTCTTGTTCGGGCAGCCTTTTCATTCGGATATGTCACAAAAGGGGAGGAAAGACTATGATGTATCATTTTACTTGAGGAGGATTTGTTCTTTGCTCATTTAGCAGATGCTTATCATTGTACATTCACTTAGTAATCTAAAATTTCAATTACCCAGGCTGCTTTATAAAATCCACTCCATCTGGATGAAATCCTCTTCTATCCACTCTGCTGACTCTTTACAACCCAGCAGGGTTTTTATTCTGTGTTGATCCGGAAAGTGAAAAGGAAAAATCCTGCATCCATCATAAAGCCAACTTCTTTCCCCATGTTCTTCTGTTCATGTGGTCATGTATTTGTTTTATGTAAGGTAACTTTCTTAAATGTATTTTTAATGCCTCTCTGCTTCCTGTTGTTCCGTGAAGGGCCACATTCAGAATTAAAAGGCTGTTAATGGATTGGTGTTCTGCCATAGTTCATGCCATCAATAATACTTTTAAACCGACTTCGTAAAGGGAAGCTTGTAATTATGGAAAGCTATTAGAAATGGAACAAAATGAATTGTTATGCAGTAGTCATGCTTGGGCTTTTTTCCAGTAAGTGTCATCTCTGTATTGATTTTCCTGGAGGTGGAGATGCTGAAGCTAGTTGTATTGTGCTGAGTTCTTGGGTGTAGTGGGCTTCGTTCATGCATGTTGGTCAAACTTATTCAGTCAGTATAGGTGTTAGTGATTTACCACTATGTGACACAACCTGCATCAGACACAGATACACTACTATACAAAAGTTTAGGCTTTTTAAAATGTTTTTTTGAAGTAAATCTCCTCACCAAGTCTGCTTTAGAGAGTAAAGTAGAGAGTATACATTGGCGTCACTTTCCTGTCGGAACACGCCCCCCTCACCTGGGCTTGAGTGGCAAAAGAGCCGCTGCATGACTAGATTTCATAGGGGAAACTGCGAAAACGCGAGTAAACAAGATTATTTCAGTTTAAACTAAAGATTGGACTCGATAGTGTTCCTTGTAAAAGTAACTTATCAAAGATCCAGTGATCCATGGATATAGACATGCAGCCAGGAATCATGTTTCCTGACATTTATATGTGCCGGATTACGACGCCGGGGAAATGCATGAAGCAAATTTGTCTGTGAACGATTTATATAAATACAATATAGGTAGGCCTAAATCCAGGTGATCACTTATCAATGTTATACCGTCATATTGACTTATCCAGCCCTAAAACTTGTTTAGTTTCTGTCAGTGTTTATTTAAAAACATCCATATATGCAGAATATAAGATGATAAATATTGAATTGATGAGTTGTCAATGTCAATACAATATATAGGGTATGATTTTACCCCAAATTCAACATATTGACACAAAACGATAACGATAGAGTCCAGTTGTTTCTGTGAATTGCCGCAATCCATCTGCTTCTCTTTTCTGTAGCTTTCGGCACTCTCTAAAAATATACCTCAGATTTCTTGACAAATCTGTTTGCACAGTCAATCGCAAAGCTCTTTCCCATTTTTGATGTGTTTTGTGTGTTTTTCTCAGCATTCACACTGAAAACCAATGCTGCCACTCAGTGGGCGTAACTGCAGTCACTCCGACCGACGGTGACGTCATGTGCATACCCTTTGATGTCAAAGCTGAATTTTCAGCACCATTACTCTAGTCCTCAGTGTTACGTGATCCTTCAAAAATCATTCTAATATGCTGATTTGTTGCTCAAGTAACTTTTATTCTTATTGTTAATGTTGAAAACAGTTGCGCTACTTTATAGTTTAGTGCAGTGGTTCTCAATTCCGGTCCTGGGGACCCACAGCTCTGCACATTTTATATGTCTCCTTTATCTGACACACCCAGTTCAGTTTATATAACTCTTTCTTAATGAGCTGATGATTTGAATCAGGTGTGTTAAATGAGGGAGACATACAAACTGTGCAGAGCTGTGGGTCCCCAGGACCGGAATTGAGAACCACTGGTTTAGTGGGAGCTGTGATGCATTTTGTCAGGATTTTTTTTTTTTATGAATCAAAAGAAAGACATGCAATCATGAAATCAATGAATTTTTTCATTGTGGTCTTAAAATGAAATTGCCATGACCTTTTGCAACAAACATTGTAGTGAGCGCCCTCCAGGCACATTAAAAGCTAAACTCATGTCATGGTCTAGCAAATGAACCCAGAGGGATGATCCCTCGCTGGCGCTCATGTATTAATGGCCTCCCTAAGGCAGTAAATCAAGAGCTGTAGCTTAGAGAACATGACAGTATGGATTTACCTCTTTTTTTTCTGAATTACTTCTAATTTAAGTTTACATCAGGTATATACTGTACACTTTAAAAATATTTTGTAGGATATTTATTTCATTCATTTTATTATTAGTATTTACAGTGTTAAATAATATAATTTATTATTTTTATTAGTATTTATAATTAATTGTTGTTGTTCTTTTTAGAACAGTATTTTTCCTGCCACAATTCCCTGTCAAATTTGAAGTGTTCGTCTTCTCTCTTTGCAGGAGCTGATCTTGCCTTTGCTCCTCCTGGGCCTCCTGATCCTCATCAGCACCCTCAACCCTCATGTCTCGTACGGCAGTATCAGCACTAAGGAGCTGGAGTATGAACGGGACCTGGTACTCAAAGGTCTTGGCTACACCCCCATCAACAATGTCACCAATCACATCATGGAAGAGGTTGCACGGGAACTGCGTAAGGCACATTTATTGGTCTTTCTTTAAAAATTATTTTTAAAAGTCTAATTTTAAGCAAACCTCTAACTAGAATTGCATGGTATATTTGCTATGTTGTTGAATGCTTTGCTAATTTATGATGAAGCAGCTTTGACTGATAGTAATGTAGAAAACTTACTTTGAATATTTGTTTCTTGTTGTTGATTCCTCAGCTATGAATGAGCGATTAGATATGTTCTCCACTGAGGAAGACTTGGAGAATGCCAGTCTCTATGAACCTGATGGCTATGTGGGAGTGGTCTTCTTGGATTCAATGTCATACCGCCTGCGATTCCCATACAACCAGCTTCCTCTGCCTAGTGACTTCACTGAATCCATAAGTGAGAATCACCTAATACTGATGACATAAATCCACAGCATCAATGGCACCATATTTAGCTTCTTCTTTGGTTAAATGGCAACTTGCTTTTTAATGCAAATTACATTGTTTATTACCTTTTAATCTGTAATGAAGAAATAACACTTATGACTGGTATTTTTTTTTCTATGGTCCACAGCAAGCTGTTACGCAAACAATGTCAACTGCCGTGCGGCCAACTACTGGTATTCTGGATTTGTACGGCTGCAGTCTCTCATTGATGCTGCCATTATACAGGTTTGAAATGACATGGATGAATAATCTATTGGTATTTAAGCATTGTAGCTGTAATAAGCAGTGTGTGCATCTGCCTGCTGAAGTCTGGGATAACCATACGCCACTGTTCAAAAGTTTAGGGTTTTGAGCGGTAGTGTTGGAAGATTTATTTTTATTTTTAAAAGCCACCAATTCTCACACAGGCTGAAGTTATTTGATCAAAAATACAGTAAAACTTTAATATTTTGAATTTTTTTTACAATCTATAAGAACTGTTTTCTATTTTAATATATTTAAAAAATATATATAATTTATTCCTGTGAGGACAAAGCTGAATTTTTAGCAGCCATTACTCCAGTCGCACAAAACTTCAGAAATCATTCCAATATGCTGATTTGGTGCTCAAGAAATATTTATTTTTATTATTATCATATTTTGAAACCTTTTGTGGAAACCTTTTTTTTTTTTTTCAGGATTCTATAATGAATAGTAAGTTATGGGAGGAAATATAAAGTCCCTGGTGAGCTCTTTTGAGACCACTTTTGTTTAATAATAATTCTTCATTCTTCTGCAGTTGAAGACCAAACGCCCGGTGTGGAACGAATTAAAAGTGCGTGCAGTGATGATGGGACATCCAGGTTCAGTGGAGGTCCAGAAGTTCCCTCACGCCCTGATCTCCATCTACCTAGTGCTGGCATTTACACCCTTTGTGTCCTTCCTCATTGTCAATGTGGCTGCTGAAAAAGAGCAGCGGCTGAAAGACACCATGAGCATGATGGGACTGTATGACTCTGCCTTTTGGTAAGTGTGTCTACTGCAGAACCTGAAATGAAATAATTGTAATTCATAGCTATTTTAAATATTGTAAAAATGGTCAGTTTGTAAAGTTCTCTTTTGCTTTGTTTAGGCTTTCATGGGGCCTTCTCTATGCCGCATTAGTGACGACCATGTCCATTCTCATGGCTGTTATAGCAACCTGCACGCCCCTGTTCTCCAACAGCAACTTCTTTGTCATCTTCCTCCTCATTTTCCTCTATGGAATATCCTCCGTGAGTCCTAGCAACCCTTCTGTTACATCCAGTGACGGTCTGAACAATAGCAACTTTAGAGAGTGAAAAGCTATTTAAATGGGTGTGCACTCATTTGGCCTCATCTCTCCATTTCCTCCCACAGTGAGAATAGCAATGTTAATGATGGGCTAATCTTCAACTTTGTACTGAATGTTATTCAAGGCTAAATTGCTTTCAGCTGCATTGGTTTTCTTTTGCGTCAGAGGGGTGTTACTGTACTGGAAAAATATCTGACAAAATGCAAATCACTTCATTTAAGCTTGAATATATTTATGAAAATATGCCGTTTTATTAGCCACAAAGTTGTTTCAGCATTAAAGTGCTATTTTTTTTTCCCAAGTAAACATGAAACTGCATTTGTAAGTGGTTTTCATAATGTGACGTTTCTGAATGGAGCAGATGTACAACGATTGCAAAATGCAGGGCAGGTCTTGGTTTTATCCGTTGGGGTGATTGTATGGTGAAAATTGGGTGTGATTGATTAGAAATGTGTTAAATTATATGAGGACATGCACTGAGCACAATAAGACCAGTAATGTTAAGTTTTAGTTTGTTGACTTTTTTTCTTTCTTTTTTTTTCTTCTACTTCTCAATCCCACAGATTTTCTTCTCGTTCATGTTGACCCCTTTGTTTAAGAAGCCCAAGTTTGCGAGTACAGTGGGCTCCATGCTCACTGTGGTGTTTGGATGTCTGTCTCTTTTCACTGTGCTGATGAGAGATTTCCCCCAGTCAGCTGTGTGGCTCCTCTGCCTTTTGTCCCCCAGCGCCTTCTCTATCGGCATTGCCCAGGTAACACACTTTTACACAATCATCCATTACATAACAGCTATATCCTAGGTTATAGGACGGTTTCCCAAGAAATGCATATGAGAACAGTGATGATATATACATGTGTATATATATATATATGCAGTGTTGGGAATAACGGCGTTTAAAAGAACGGCGTTAGGTAACGACGTTAGTTTTTCAGTAACGGGGTAATCTAACTAATTACTTTTCCCGTCGTTACAACGGCGTTAACGTTACTGGACGTTAAATGTGGTGCGTTACCACGGGCGTCAGTTTGGTTTGAAATGTGCTGGGGACAGATGCATTCGGACGTGCATTTTCAGAAATGCTGGTACAAACTTGTCAAACTGTGCAGCCTCGCTGCTCAACCAGCAAATAAATGGATCGATCCGCAAAAGTTATTTGAGTTCTTAAGTGGTCTAGTGGTAGTTCTTTTGCCAAGCGTGTCAGAGGTTACGGGTTCGAATCCACACTTGTATAGTTGTTTTTTTCTCTCTCATCAAAACTGAATATGTTCAGCAGGACACGTTTGTGTGCATTTTATTTTGTGATTTCACCGAAACGAATAGTCTCCACAACGGTGATAGATTGAAGCGCGCGTCCGAGTGAAGACTGTGCGTGACCGCGCGAGCCACAAGAGAACAACTATCCATGCAACTGATAGCAGCGGGAAGGAGCGCTCAGCTTGATTTAAAAAACAACACATTTTAGCGCTAGATCTCTAATTTAATAGCGAACTAAATGAATGCTCTGCTAACTGGAGATGTTTTATTTAGTTGCATTAACATCCATGCCTCAATGTTTCAAAAAGTGGTGGGTACAAAATGACTCATGACGGAATCTGGTGGGGACGTGTACCAACCGAAATCGACGCCTATGTGCGTTACTATTATAGACAGTAAAGGTTACTATGTAGGCTATTGATTGAATAAACTGTAATTCGAACGCACCCCTAGGCTCACACAGCTAGTGAGGAGATGGGTTAATAACGAGGTAAGCGATTATGATTGGCTAAGGCAGAGTCATGTTTCCTGGTAGCCAATCAGATCCAGATTCAGTTTTTACACACATGCCAGCACAAGCGCCACACACACACACAACAGCTAAACAGAGATTTGATGAAGCAGCAGAGATGGCGAGTCAGGAGCAATCCGAAGAAAAGTTGCCATTTTCAAGGTGCAATATAAGCACTACTTCTGTTCTACTAATTTCAACTGACTTGTGAAAACTGCTAAAAAACGTCTTTTTTTTTTACAGTAATGCAAATAGTTACTTTCCCTGGTAACGAGTTACTTTTATTATAGAGTAATTCAGTTACTAACTCAGTTACTTTTTGGAACAAGTAGTGAGTAACTATAACTAATTACTTTTTTAAAGTAACGTTCCCAACACTGTATATATGTATGTATGTATGTATGTACGTATATGTACTCTATCATACAAAAGTTTGGGATCTGTGTATATATATATATATATATATATATAATTTTTTTTTTTTTTTTTTTTTTAAAGAAAGCAATACCTGCATTAAATTGATTTAAATTGATCGACAGACATTTATAATGTTCAATTTAAAATATTTGCTGTTATTTTGAAATTTCAAGTCGTAAAATCAATTTACAGGAGGGCATCCTTCCTCCTTTATAGTTATTCCTCCCCCAAGGTTGTTTCTCTAGGCTAAATGAAGATATGTCTTAGCCATAACTAACAACCTTGGGGGAGGTAAAACATTTTTAACTCTGTTTTCCACTGTTTCTTGGCAACCAAATCTGCACATTAGAATGATTTCTAAAGGACATTGAAGATTAATTTGACATTGAAGACTGGGGTATGGCTGCCGTAAATTTAGCTTATACTTTAAAAATAAATTAAAAAAGAAAACAGTTGTTTTAAATTTTAATATTTCACGATTATACTGTGTTTACTGTATTTTTATCAATTAAATGGAGACTTAATGAACATTAAAAAATTGAGTGTTTAAGTATACATAAAATAAAATGTATATTATGGCTCTATTTTTGTGTGTATGTGTAGGTGGTGTATCTGGAAGCTCAAGGGGACGGTGCTGTGTTCTCCACTCTGGGCATTGGTCCTCACGCCCTCTATGTTCCCATGGTCATGCTGTTCTTGGACTCCATTCTCTACCTACTTGTAGCCATTTACCTGGACCAAGTGCTACCAGGTGACAGCTAGAGTCAAAGGGTTTTGCATAAACTGGGGGTCTTCACGGGTCCACATGGATTCCAAAAATCTCAGGTCCAACCCGATGGTGCGATCCACATAAACTGCGCTCTGCAAAATTCGACCCATTAGAGAGGATGAGTGTGTGGATTTCGTCTTAATATTAACATACACACGATATATATATATATATATATATATATTTATGCCCAAGCAGAAAAACGATGTACTGTTGCCAGATCGATTATAGAAATCTAAATACAGGCCAAACTAATCAACTAAATAAAATGAACAAAAATTAAACCATGTCTATATATTTTCATGTTTTTCCTCAAACAAAACAATTTGTGAAAATCCACAGAAAACATTCTCTTACATTTTTGGCATAAGTAAATTCGGCTATATGCTACGTTATCTGGTCACTTGGCTTAAAAAAAATAGCTAATATAAATGTTATGAAGATCACAAATAAGGTGGGAAGATGGGCATACTTTTAAATCTACACCTGCCATGTTGTTTATTTGTTTTCTCTGATTTTGGTCTGTGTCATTCCCGATTGAAAAAGTCATCTCTCACAATCGTGCAGACATCACTGCTTTTTACATTCGGGTCCATTAAGGTTTGAAAAGAATTTAATGTCGGACTTGGGTCTAATATCAGACTTTATCGGATTTTTCTTGTGTCGGGTTTTTCTTTTCTTTTTTTAATTTATTTATACATGTCGGGTTCGGGTAAGAAGTGATTCAGGTCAATTTGGGTCGAGTACAGATTTCAGGATCCAAGAAGAACTTATCTTTGTTTTGTTTTTTTGTAGTTCCAGTCCTTAACATTGTTTATATTCAGGTTCTTGGTTTTAACTTATGCAAATTTATACCATTGCAAATTCATTTGCTGTCCAGTTAGTGCAGCTCCATAGTGTATTTTGATGTTTTTTTGTTTGTTTTTTTGCATTAGACAGAAATAATACCTAAAACAAAGATGGCACAAGCACACTTTTGAAGCTGAACACTTAAGTAAACACAACAGTTAGTTCTGAGAAAAGGTTAACCGCATTTGCAAATCCCACAACATAAAATTCATACATTGTGTGGCTACACTAAAGAATGCACACACAAATATTTTTTAGTCATCATTTTACTGAAATGGAGGAGTTTTGTGAGCTTCTCACTTACATGATAATTTCTTCCTTCAGGCGAGTTTGGCATAAGGCGCTCAGTGCTGTACTTCCTACAGCCATCCTATTGGTCAAAGCGGAGGAAGCGCTATGTGGAGGTTAGCTCTGTGTACGAGGGCGAGGTGAACGGAACCCCTGTGACTGATGAATCAGTGGAGGTGGTTTCTCCTGAGTTTAAAGGCAAAGAGGTTATCAGGTACGGACTTTACTCCTAAAATGTCCAATGTCTATTTTAATTAATTAAAATAGACATTGGCACATTAATCAATAGGGTCTCTCCGATCAATCGACTGCAGATCGGTATCGGACGAAAATCACACTCTCTGACTAGTCTTAGTCACTTAATTTGACCGATCTCATGAACGCATCGCAATTTAATGACATAAAACAGTAATAAAAAAAAAAAACGGATGAGGCTTTTGCTTTCTGCATTGTAACCATGGATTGCGTAAGTGTGGGGGCCACTGCATTATATTCAAACACTCTGATCACTTGTTTGGAGAGGACTTTTGATAAAATGGTCACCATGGTTCCAAATGCCATAACTTTTGATTTATTTAAGATATCAACACAATATTTGGCCCAGGTGCAGTTGACATGATTGTGAACAAGTCCAAACTTGATTATTCGACCTTATGTCAAGCATGAATAATAGCAAAATAAATCAATACATTGCTGAGAAAACCCCCCAAAAAGTGATGCAGTCTTAAGCATATAACCTCCAAATATGATCAATCTATTTTGTTTTCTAGTTTATCAAATGAGACCATGTACTTTTTTTTTCTAGAGACGTGAAATTATTAAAAATGCCTTCAGTGTTAACCGTGCTTACATATCACTTATATAAAGCTTAAAGTATCAGGATCGGTATCGGCCAATCATGGTGACTAGAAATCGGTGGTATCGGCTGCAAAAATCCTGATCGGTGCATTGCTATTAATTGACCTCAATTTATATATATATATATAATAATATATGAATGAGTGTTGTTTGGTTTTAGGTGGTGGTGGTTGTTGTTTTTGTAAATATGTTGTACGTTGGTATTCTGAAATTAGACCACCAAATTGATTTAGGGAGCAGTTTGGGAAAGGGAGCAATGTTTTTAGAGCTCATGTTAAAAGCTTTCAAAATCCTTAGAATAGATTTGGACTTGAAAAGAGCTGGCTTGCAGCCAGAATGACCATTTAATATCCATCACATGCTTTCTGTGTTTATATTTTTACTCTTGTTAGGATCTGTAATATCCGTAAAATCTACAAAGAGAAAGACACCAAAGTGGAGGCTTTGAGAGGTGAGTCTTCCCACCTGTGTCCAAATCGTGACACTTCTGTTTTTACACTTGGTCAGTATTTATGGATTTTAGGACTAAATTGTTGCTTCTTGTATGCTGCAGGTAAAATGTCATTTACAATCCATTATATTTTTACTGTACTAAAGCTCAAAGTACACTTTGTTGGTACTAGTTGTATTATGACAAGAGACTTCTGGTTCTGACGTATAGGTGTATGTTTTGTGTTCGACTTTTGATCTAAAGGTTTGACTTTTGACATCTATGAGGGTCAGATCACAGCCCTGCTGGGTCACAGTGGAGCAGGAAAATCCACCCTCATAAACATCCTGTGTGGCATCTGCCCCCCTACAGAAGGTCAGACATGTGATGCATAGATGCTAGAAAATTACTTTTTTTCTAAACACATTTACCTCTACCTGAGTACCTGGAAAAGATGAAATGTTGTACTGCTGCCACATACTCCGTTTTTGTGTGTTTTACACATAGGTACAGCAACCATCTATGGCTCTCCAGTGGCCGAGATTGCAGAGGGGGCCGAGATGAAACAGCTGGTTGGTATATGCCCCCAGTTCAACATTGTCTTTGATGTCCTCACTGTAGAGGAACACCTGAGGATCTTTGCTGCCATCAAAGGGATCCTGCCCTCTGATATTGATAGTGAGGTAGGAACTCCAAGTGGATCTTGAGACATCAGCTGACTTCATGTTGTATGGGAAATTCACAAGCAAACCATGCACCAAGAGAGCTGATTTGACATCAACTCCACCCTGCATATTTAATTACGGTCATTATAGAGTGAAACAGTGACCATACACTTCTCAGTGTTCTTGGTTCTAGAGGTTTTTTTTTCTTTTAAATACAGTAAAACAGCAATATGTAAATGTGTAATATTACAATTTAAAATAACTGTTTTCTATTTTAATACATTTTCTTTTAATATATTTCTAATTATTGTAATGGCAAACTAAATTTTCAGCATCATTACCCCAGTCTTCAGTGTCACATGATTCTTCAGATTTCTTTCTAATATACTTATTTGCTGCTCAAGAACCATTTCTTCTTGTCAATGTCGAAAACTGTCTTTACTCTCACTTTTGATCAATTTAATACAGCCTAGTTGAATAAATGTATTACTATTTCAACAACAAAAATATCTTACTGACCACAAACCTTTGAATGGTAGTGCATAAAAAAAACGCAATAATGTCAGCTTCATCCAGTTTGTGTAATCTTTGTGTTTTGATGTCATTTCTCATTTAAATGATCTCTGTTTTTAAGGTGAGGAAGGTTCTAAAGGATCTGGATTTGGAAAAGATTATGGATGCCCAGGCGAAGAACCTGAGTGGAGGCCAGAAGAGGAAGCTCTCTGTGGGCATAGCAGTTCTCGGAGACCCAAAGGTAAATGTCTGACCACTCATACCGGTGCCTACTTGATCCATTTGCTTATTTATCCCCCTCCATCGATGTCTATCTTTTTGCTTATGAATCAGGTCCTCCTCCTTGATGAGCCGACGGCTGGTATGGACCCAGTGTCTCGACACCAGGTTTGGTCTTTACTGAAGAGCCGTAGAGCAGGCAGAGTTACTGTACTCAGCACTCATTACATGGATGAGGCAGATATACTTGCAGGTACTTTTCTCATTTTTCTCTTCTCTTCCATCAGTCATCTTAATCTCACACACCTCTGTGCGTGTTCTGTCATTCAGATCGTAAAGCTGTCATCTCTCAAGGACAGCTGAAATGTGTTGGTTCTTCATTGTACTTGAAGACCAAATGTGGGGTTGGCTACCATCTCAGGTTAGTTTGTTAAAATGTTTTTTTTTTTTTTGTGGTCACCCAGGACATTACTACATTAATGTTGTCGTTCTAAACCTCCTGTAGAATGTCTGTGACTGAAGGCTGTGAGGTGGACAACATCACATCACTGGTCAAGAATCATGTCCACAAGGCTCAGTTGTCAAGGCAGCAAGAGGCTGAGCTTACATTCACGTTGCCTTTCGAGAGCATGGACACTTTCCCAGGTCTTGTTTCTATTTGCCCTCATGTCACCATCTGCTATGTGTCATGCTGCCATATGCCCTGCGGCGCAACAGATTGTGTCATGCTGTCACCAGGACTGTGGTGGCATTTTATTGGGACAGTTTTATTTAATTGTATATAGATTCATTGTCTGTAGTGTTGTTATACTAAGTCTGTGATGTTGAGTGTTTACTTCAAGCTTAGTTTGATGTATTCATCTTCATGTCATTTCAAACCTGTATTACTTTTGTCCAGCAAAAGGTGTGTGATGTTTTTCACTCATTTTCAAAAAACATTCAGGTTTATATAATTATTTGTTCCATTGAAGAAACAATATCATGTGGGTTTGGATTGACATGAATTTTGTCTGAACTTATATTATTTTAGGAATGCTTTTGGTGTTTGTGATTATTTATCTTGTTCATTAAGCATTTGTACTCTAAAAATATGAACAAATTATATGGTTCCTACTCCTCATGACTTTCACTCATGTTGCATTTTAGGGCTATTTGCGGAGCTAGACTGTCGACCTGACCTGGGTATCATTAACTATGGCGTCTCCATGACAACACTAGAGGATGTATTCCTGCGCCTAGAGGCAGAAGCAGAGGTGGATCAGGCTGGTAAGATAACCACCTACCTAAACGGCTTTCAACCATCACACTTCGAAATGAAAAGGAAAAAAAAAAACGGATCAGTGTTACAATGAACCAGTATAGTGAAGTGCTCAAGATGTATAACATCCACTCTATCTGTGTGTTCCTTCACTGGTAGACTACAGTGTGTTTAACCAGGATAAGGTGGAAGAAGAGGGAGACTCATGCTCTCTGGATGACACGGACCAGAGGCTGCTGACGTTTTCAGAAAACAGGAAGGATGCAGTAACCGGTCATGCCCTCTGGAGGCAGCAGTTTAGCACGGTGGCCTGGCTGCACATGCTCAACCTGCAGAGAGAGAGAAAACCTATTATATACAAGTGAGCAAATGCTAACAAGTACTAGTTGATCATGTTTGCATTTCAGTAACACACATGCATTTACTGCACGCTCTTGTATTTTAGCCTTCTTGTACCCTAGACCATACTCAAAGCCATACTATTACTATCGATGGGGACTGGGGAAAATAAAGGTTGCTAATGAACCATAAAAGTATCTTAATTATCCATATGACTCAGTTATACATAGACATAAGTCACACTATTTCCACTATTTTTCTGTTGATTACTGTGAAGCTGCTTTGAAACGATCTGTATTGCAAGTCCTTTATTGTAAGTGCTATACAAAAAAGGGTGACTTGACACTTTTGTCTTTTCTCTTTTGCTCAGTTTGACGCTGTTCCTGGTTTTCTTGTGTGCAATGCTGATTCTATCTGTGGCCACAGGAAACATTCAGATTCATTCTCCTGAAAGACTGTTTTCACCTATATACCTGCTGCGCCGCAACGAGGCTCCTCATAAATACACCAGCAGCCTGCTTGTCCAAAACTCCACCTGTCAGTAACACTTCATGCATATCAAGCTTGTTTGAGGATATTTCAAGGCATTGTTTTTTTTTTGTTTTTTTTGTTTTTTTGATGCAGATTTGACTTGATGACTTTATGTGAAATATGTGTGTTGTGGTAGATTCTGACCTGTCAGGATTCATCCACAATCTGGAGTCTCAGGACATTAAAGTGGAAATGATGAAAAAACCAGACTACATGTCTGCTGCACCTGTCAGCGCTGCTATCAACGTGACTGGATCCGGTAAGGTGAGTGAGAGAATTTCTTATCAGTACAATTGGTTAATCTCTCTCTACACTTTTACACTCCATAGTAATGAGTGGAGTTTTTTCTATTTTTCTATTGAAAAATTATTTAAACAGTTGGTGTTTAAAAACGTTATTTTCCTTCCTGTCTTCTCTCACTGTTTCTCTTTGTGTAAATTCCAGGATTTTAACTACATTTTAGCATTTAACAGTACCACCGTGCACTCCTTGCCCATGGCTGTCAATTTGCTCAGTAACGCCCTCCTCATGGGCTTTAACGGCACTGGACACATTAAAACATGGACTAAACCTTTTGACTATGTAAGTGCAGTGCACCAATACGCTGAAGTTATTGCACATACACTACTATGGTTTCTAGCAAGTTTCTATAGCTGTATTCTGTCCGTATTTTAGCAAATCCCAGATAAGACGTCCTACGCCCTGGTTTACATTGAGGCTGTAATTCTTGGGATGCTGGCTGCTGGGATGCCAGCCTACTTTGCAATGGACCACACAAGAGACAGAGAGGTACATATTTAGGTTGTAACTTCATATAGTAATGCTTTGGCTTTTTATTTTAAAGTTTGGGGTCAGTGTTTTACTTTAATTCTGCAATGATGTATTAACTTGATAAAAAGATGACAGACTTGTACATTTTCAAATAAATTCAGCGTTTCCATGACAGGAATACATTTTCTGTTTTCTAAAAATGCTATTTTAAATTGCAGTTCTTTTAAAATATAATACTGTTTCACAATATTACTGTTTTTTTTGTTTTTTTGTTTTTTTTAACGGACTTACTGACCCTTTACCCATAATCACTTTAATTTGAGGGTGCTGTAAAAGCTTATTTTATCAGAATGTCCCTACAATAATATTTCAGAGTTGTTATACATTAAATGCAACCATTCTGTTTTTTACTGTATTTGTTTCAGTTGAAGTGTCGCTCGACCATGAGGATCTCTGGTCTTGTTCCTTCGGCGTACTGGTGTGGTCAGGCAGCGATTGATGTCCCTTTCTATTATCTCATCTTAACCTGTATGACCAGCACCCTGTTTGCCTTTCATTCTACAAACCTGCTTACCTCCCATAACATCATGTCTGTGGTAAGAAAACAATTCACCTTCCAGAGATTGAACATAGAAGTTGTTGAAGCTTAAAAAACACAGAGCAGACAACTCAATAACTGTTGTTTCTCCATTTTCAGGCTCTGTGTCTGATTGGCTTTTCTCCAGCCATGATTCTCTTCACATACTGCGTGTCCTTCATGTTTGTCAGAGTCCAAAGCAATAGGGACTTCTTCTCAGTGGTGTCTATGATGGTATGTAATAAAAATGTCATATTAAAATGGAAAAACTGAAATATCAGGCATGTTGAAACTGTACTTATTAATGAACTGGAAATTAATTAACTAAAATCGTGGGAATGCCTATAGTAAATTATAGTTTTAATTGTATTATATTTGAATTATTGTATTTGAAGTATTTAGCTCAAAGTCATGGGAAGTCACTGTTTTAGGGGTGTGTAAACCCAGAAAATTATCTTTCAAAATCAAACGTGTATGTATGAGGGTATTAAAGGTCTTTTTTTTTTTTTTTTGGTCCATAGTTGTGTGTGGTTTCTGCATCCATAGTCCAGCTCGCTCTTGTGAATGAAAATTCTGGTGTCGCTCGTCTCCTGCACAATGCACTGTCTTTCTTCAGTCCACTTTACCCTCTTATGGGCTGCCTTAACTGCATTACCATGGTAACACTCACAGGACTTCATCTATTCAGTGTTTGAGAGCATGGATTAAATGCAGTGAATCAGCTGAAGTGGAATGGAGCCTTATATGTTGAAATGTCTTGTGCATTCTAGGCCACCTTCCTTCAGTCCCCTCATGATGATGATTTCCTGTGGAAGAACCTCTTCATCTCTGTTGTGGCTGTAAGTTAAATATGATTTTACATCCTCAAAGTCTGTTATACAGCTTTCTTTTACGCTGAATCTTTGCTGTGGTTTCCATAGCCATACATCCAGTGTATCCTGCTGCTCTTCACCCTGAGATGTCTGGAGATCAGATATGGAGGGAAAACCATGAAAAATGACCAGCTCTGCAGGTCTGACTTCATAAACTAAATGTCTAAATAAATGTTTACCAAAGCCTCCAATCAGGAGTAACATTTGGAATAACATCTATGAGCTCCATTACATCTATGAGTTCATGGTTTGCCTGATTCATGAGAATTTTTTTTTATATACAAATATTTATGTAATTATTTATATCCCATGATACTGTTCCAGAATATTAACATTTAAACAGGTCTATTTTATATTGTTGTTTATCAATATTAGGGATGGGACGATTACTGGTTTATTTTCTTTTTTAAACCAGCTCAAGTAGTTACTAAGCACATAGTGTGAACTGTTCTAATTTAAGTGCAACCTTATGAATGGCTGGTGCAACCCAATCCAAGATCATTAAGAAGTGGATCTTGATCTCTGAACTCTGTTCTAAAGGATTTCCTCCCAAGCAAAGAGCAAAGCTCAGCGGAACCCAGAGGAGAGCATGAGTGAGGACGAGGATGTTCAGATGGAGAAAGCTCGAGTGAAGGAGGCGTTGACCTGTCAGTGCTGTGAGGAGGTACACCTCACTTTTCTATAAAACTTTTGTCACAAATCACATTGTTGTCTAACAACATTTGAATATGGAGAAATAAAACTTTTTCTTTTTCTCAGAAACCAGTGGTGGTGGTGAGTAACCTCAGGAAACAGTACAAAGGCAAGAGGGAGGCCTTCTCGCTCAACAAGAGAAGGAAAGTGGCCACTAAGAACATCTCCTTCTGTGTTCGCAAAGGTCGAATTTTCCTTGATTTGTTGTACTGTAATAATGATGTTAGAGAGAGCTAGGAGATGTTACTGAAAAATGACCCGTTCTCAGGTGAGGTTTTGGGTCTGCTGGGACCAAATGGAGCAGGAAAGAGCACTATAATGCACATGCTGTCTGGAGACACTGAACCCAATGCTGGACAGGTTTGTGCTCAAAGTTTAGCTGGTTATGAGTTATTTTGAACATGAGGCTTGTTCTGACTATAGTTTGATATGGATTTTTAGATTCTGATGGGAGATTATGGCACAGACTTCCAGCCAGTGGAGAACCCCTTGGAGCATGTAGGGTACTGTCCTCAGGTGAACCCTCTGTGGCCTAGAATCACTCTACAGGAGCACCTGGAGATCTATGCTGCCATCAAGGGGCTGCACCAACGTGACATCCCAAACATCATTAAGCGGTACAAAATTGTCTTTTTTAAATTTATTTCAAGGCACAACTTTTACTTTTTCATTTTACATTTACGCTACCACTCAAAGGTTTGAGGTTCGTAAGCTTTTTTTTTTTTTTAGCTTTTTTTTTTTAAAGAAGTCTCTTATGCTCACCAAGGCTGCTGTTATTTGATTCAAATCAAATAAATATGTTTTAAAGAAATATGCAATTTAAAGTAACTGTTAATTATACTATTTTAATATATTTAAAATAGAATTAATTCATGTAATGGCAAATTCTTACAGGCCTCAAACATTCTACTCCAGAAAATTT
Source organism: Meda fulgida (assembly GCA_030578275.1). Taxonomy (NCBI): domain Eukaryota; kingdom Metazoa; phylum Chordata; class Actinopteri; order Cypriniformes; family Leuciscidae; genus Meda; species Meda fulgida. The sequence goes on along the minus strand of CM060627.1, from coordinate 5,882,045 downwards.
AAAACGCACAGTTTAAATGTTGTATATATTTTCAGATTATTAATCACCACTGCTCCAACACTTTGCTCCAATATTATTATTATTATTATTATTATATTAAATATTTGTTTTTAATTTTATTTTAGAGTGACTCAAATTAAAGCGTTTTTATTGACTGTCTAGTGTAATGCTGCAAGTGACTGACCTGACCATTGCTGCAAATATTCAAGGGAAAAAAAATGTAAACATTACATTGTCATGGAACAACACAAACAAAAAAAAAGAAGTTCTAAATGCACTTTTGTAACCCATTTAGAGCGATTTATGGTTGGAAAATGTTCTCAATTCACCAGCCTTTGGCAGGTCTATTTTGTCAATGCTTATTGCCAGCAGCCATATCATAGCACCCTGTAGCCCAAGACTGGTTGCCCACTGAAGCTAAGCAGGGCTGAGCCTGGTTAGTACCTGGATGGTAGACCTCCTTGGAAAACCAGGTTGCTGCTGGAAGAGGTGTTATGAGACCAGCAGGGGGCGCTCACCCTGTGGTCTGTGTGGGTCCTAGCGCCCCAGTGTAGTGACGGGGACACTATACTGTCAAAGAGCACTGTCCTTCAAATGAGACGTAAAAAAAAAACGAGGTCCTGACTCTCTGTGGGCATTAAAAATCCAAGGATGTCCTTTGAAAAAGAGTAGGGGTGTAACCCTGACATCCTGGCCAAATTTGCCTCCCAATCACCCCCATATACTGATTGGCTTAATCGCTGTCTCCTCTCCACCAGTAAGCTGGTGTGTGGTGGGCGTACTGGCGCAATATGGCTGCCGTTGCATCATCCATGTGGATGCTGCACATTGGTGGTGGTTGAGGAGATTCCCCACCTTCCATGTAAAGCGCTTTGAGTACCCAGAAAAGCGCTATATAAATGTAATGAATTATTATTATTATTATCAATATGACAATTTGTTAATCACACAAATTATACAGTATGACCACCATGGCAATTTTTTAATATTGTGTGGGCTGTCTTTGCAGTGTTGTGAGTGCTCTAGAGCTAAAGGATCATCTTTACAAACAGGCAAAAAACTTGTCTGCGGGACTAAAGAGGAAGGTAAGTCAAAAATACATATAATTCAATATAGAAGATTGAAAACCATACTTTGTCATGTACTTTAGGCTTATTTTATTGTATTTTTCATGCTAGTTATGCTTTGCACTAAGCATGCTGGGAAATCCTCAGATAGTTCTGTTGGACGAACCATCTACAGGGATGGATCCCAAATCAAAACAGCGCATGTGGTAATTTACTACACTAAGTTTCTGTTCACTGTTTTAGTTTTTGTATTGTGCGTACTATGATACATATAGTCATTTTAATAAATGTGTAGATATAAAACAGAGGGCTGCAATAATAAACATTCAGTGGTTCATTCCAATAGGAGGGCAATCCGTGCTGCCTTTAAGAACAAACAGCGAGGGGCTCTTTTGACCACCCACTACATGGAAGAGGCGGAGGCTGTGTGTGACCGTGTGGCCATCATGGTTTCTGGTCAGCTGAGGTGAGGGGCTGGGACAGATAAATGTGTCTGTTAATGATGACAAGCATCGTCAAGCTAGTTCCTTGCTTTAACATTAATTTGTAGAAAGCAGAAAAGCAAGCATGTAATCTTTTATGTCGCCCCCTGCAGGTGTATTGGCTCAATTCAGCACTTGAAGGGGAAGTTTGGGAGAGGCTACAGCCTAGAGATTAATCTCAGGGAGGAGCTCACGGGTCTCCAGCAGGTAGCGCTGTTGCACAAAGAGATCCTGAAGATATTTCCCCATGCTGCTCGTCAGGACAGGTGAGACGTGTCTACATTGGATTAGAAATGAAATGGACTCTTGGGAGAAAAAAAGTCAAACCGAATCATAGTGAAGCACTAAACTGAAAATGTATGACATAAAAGTAGAATGTAAAACATCTGGGAGTTAGTTTTTTTTTTTTTGTTTGTTTGTTGTTGTTTTTTTACATCTCTTGGATCTTTGCAGTTTTGCCACTTTGATGGTGTATAAAATCCCAATGGAAGATGTGAAGTCACTAGCCAAGTCCTTTGCCCAGTTGGAAAGTGGTAAGAAATGGACCCCATAATAACCAGAAGTTTTGTGAAGAGTTAAAAATACTATTTTGATCATTCACCTTTGTCTTCACAGCTAAACAGAACTTTCACTTTGAGGAGTACAACTTCTCCCAGTCAACCCTTGAACAAGTATGTCACTATTGGATCTCCTTTTAAAAATACTGCAAAAAAAGTATTTATTTGAAAAAAAATTATTAGGATTTTTGCTTCCAAAATATGCTAGTGTAGTCATTCTCACACTGGTAAATGTAGTGTGGGCGGAGATATCGTTTACGGGCATCACTTGATTCGTCCTGGTTAACTACTTTACTAAAACGCTTCCACATGGTACTGGTTCTTTTCTTTACTGTTTTGCCTCCATTGCTGCTTAAACTAGTGGACCCCGCTACTGCGTATCTTAATGAGAGTGCAAAATAATGCCTGATGGAAAAAAAAAAAAAAAACTTTTATCAGAATGATTTCTATAAATTTTTAGCCAAGGATGTTAAGTTATTAAGCAATTTTCAAGGCATGTTTTCCTTGATTGGTTTTTCCTGAAGAGTTATACGTTGTTGAAATCAAAAGAGATGCATGTTTGTTGCTTTTTACCATGAAATGACAGTTCCGTATCTGTTAAAATCAACGCATTGATTTATCTCTCATCCACCTGCGACACACCCGAAATTAATTTGAACGTATTTTTTTATTACTTGGCCTGCCCGAGCTGCGTATTATCCGTGGATAAAACCACATCACTAATCCTCGTATTTTAAGCGTGAGAGCTTGAATGCACAAAATGATAACTTTGAGCTCTGTGTCAGTCATCTCGCCTGCTGCGTTGTGTTGTATGGAGCACAGCGGATGATTTCAGTTTATAATTGTAGCGCTCATTGTCCATCTGAACTAAATGTTTTTTATTTCTATAAAAAAAAGCAAAACAACAGGGCAAAACAAAAGCAAAACACCAACTACCGCAGCAAACCTATGACAGTGAAGTAAGAAAAAGTTGTCTTAAATTCATCTGAGAAGATGTTTTCTAATAAAAATGTCTTATATAATAAAAATAAGGCAAAGATATTAAAAAATCGTTTGGATTTTTGTTGTATTTATCTGTCTGTATACATGGCCATACCATAGTTAATTGTATTTCCTTGAAAGCATGTACCTGTTTTTCAGGTTTTCATGGAGTTCGCTAAAGAGCAGGAGAAAGAAGAAGAGGAAGTCGGATCGCTTAGCACGACATTTCAATGGCAGAGACTGAGGCAGGATGGCCCTATATCCATCAATCACGCTGACAGCATAGTACACCAGCTATGAGCCGGTCCTGTCCTGCCTTCCCTGAAGCGTTGTGCTTTTCTCTCTGTCTCTCTTCTATCACTCCGCATGTGCCGTCCTTTGCCTTAAGAGCCATAAACTGATGGGACTCTCAGGACAATAGAGTGTGGAGACTCCAGTGGCTACTAGCACACATGCGTGTGGGCTGTGATTCTCGCTTTGGCTCTGGTACTGGCACTTGCTCAGATATGATCTGACACACAACTCGCGTGTCAGCTGTAGATGCCGAGCTAGATTTGGCAGTTCTTTTTCTTTTTTTTCTTTTTTTTATAAAGATATTTTATTTTTAAAATTCGAACTTCTTATACCTTCTTTTCACTCATTGTTGTGCATAGTGCTCGCATTCTGTTGTTTCAAATTACACTACTTCAGTCACTGGGAAATTAGTTGCATGGAGCGGGTTCCACATTATTGAAGCGGTACCAAAGTCTCACTCACAACGACACCAATACAGTGCTTGTTGGTGTCTGTAGCATGGGATATAAACTTCTGTATGTACAGCTATATAACTTAATTATCTATGTGTACTGTTGTAAGGTAAATTTTCAGACAGGAGAATCTCATTATGGCTGTGTGCAAATTTTCAGGCAGCATTAACACTGAGATTTACCTGCATGTAGTGGGCTGCTCTCGATACTTGTCGCCCTTTTTAGGGCGGAGTAGCCCTGCCGGTGCATGAAGCCTCTTCTGTCTCTGCTGCATCCGGGAGATCTCCAAGACTCCTTTCTAGAACACCAGCACGTGTTTCAGGCTTTCACACAGAGCTCTCCAAAGAAAAACAGGGCTAAGCACTCACAGCAAGCAAACGAGTGGGTTAAAATCAAGATGATGAAGAGCTTCTCTCTGTCATCCCTTTTCCATCCCGTCGTCAGGTGGCCTTCCTATAGGAGCAGGTTAAACGTTTAAAATCAGTAGCTTCCTCACAATACGTACCATACCATGTAGCCCTCCAGATTAGTTGCAAACTGCTGAGTGGTCTTTTTTTTTTGTTTTTTGTTTTTAAATGAAAGCAACAATGCTTTGTGAGCACTCAGTGAGCACTATATGTACAGTGGTACTTTTTGCTGACATTTCATGGTGAGCCATGGGATGTGGATTAAGGATCCAGTTTAAGTCTTCTGGGCTCATTTTAGGTTGGTTGGTTCTTACTAAAGAGGGTTAAACTTTTGTTATCTTTTTAAAAAAAAAATTGATTAAACAAAAATGATTAAACGATCACCTCTCTATTTTGTGTAAGTGAAATCCCTAAATTGATTTCTCTGTAGTGCAAAGGACCGCATTGGTGAATACTCTACCTTTCACAAGTTAATCATATACAAAAATGTCTAAACTACAAGATTTTTTTTTTTCGTTAGTAATGGGTAATACTTTTAATCAAATAAGGTTCTATGCATTAGTTAATGCAGAGCATTAAATTCCTAACCATGTGTTTTTTTGTAACATTTTAGGTTTAATTAATGTTTTATGACCAAACATGCATTAACTAATAGAAGATAATAATCCTTTACAATAAAAGGATTACCAGTTAAAGTTATTGTTTATTAGCGAGAGTGAGCTGCCATTCTCATTTCTCTCTTCATGTTGGTTTAAGTATTTAAGCTGATACACCAATGTATTCTACTCTCAACTGAAAGTGTTCTAGTTTCAGAACTCTGCAAACACACGTTCACACTCGGTGCATCTTTCTGTTGAGTTTCTGATGTTCCTTTGTCCTGTAGATTTGTCCTTATCCAGCTCCTAGCGATGGTGATCCAAATCCATAGGTTGTTGGCATAAAGAACTCTGTCCCAAGTGCTGGTTCTCATGTTGGTAGAACTTCTGAAAGATGTTTTCTAGATGTTTTATGGTTACCCTTAAACAAATCTGTTGTAAATAGTTAAGTTTTTTTGGATTATACTCAGTTGGAAATATATAGGTACTTTAAAATTTTCTGGACATTTAACCCTAGTTGAATGTGAAACGGTGTATAAAGTGTTGTGTGGAGCGGTCCGCAAAAATTGTAATCAATGCCAAGTTATGTGGACTATATGCATTTTATTTTTTGGCTTCATCTTCCTAAGTATTGTCGTCTGTTTTTAGAGATTCTCAATGCAACTGACGTAGCATTTAAAGTATCAAGTTTTTAAATGAATGATGTCTTTGAACCAGATTTTTGGAAATGATGATTGCTGACAGTGAATTTTTAGGGGGAGATAATTGTAATTTATCTGCACAAATATAGCCTGTCATGTCAGTAATGTATACAATTTTCTGTAATGTTTAACACTGACCAGTTTAGTCTGCTGGACTGGGTTGGAATGGGATGATTATATTGAACACTCTAACATCTATTTAACCAATACCTTTATTTCCTCCAAAGTGCAATATATGAATACTTGTGCGTGTGAGTAATTAATGCATTATGTAGACATTGTCATTGCAAACTGCAATATTAATGTTGTCTCTCTTGTGATCTCAGATGTGTCTTGCAGTACAATGTAGCCACAAATCTATAACTTTTAGAACGCTTTGCACTCTCTTCCCCTAGTGCCCAATTCCTTCCATTTGTATGCGAAAATTCTGTTTGAAAATAAATTGTATTCATGACGTTCATTTTTGGAATTTGAATAAGTTGCACATATTTCACTAGTGTAGGTGTATACATTTTATTTAAGCCTGTTTTCCACCACTGAGATGGTTACTCCAGTGGTTATATTTCACCCTTTGTTCCACAAAGTACCACGAGGGTTGAAATAAATAAGGTGACACTTCACTTATACTGATGCTGTTTTGCCTTATTTTTACCTTATGATCTCAGTGGAAAAAAAAAATGTTAGAATTTTTTCTGCATACGCTTCATTCACTACCCAAAATGCAGTGAGTGAGCTGACCGTCACGCCTGTAAATCCAACCATGAAGAGTTGCAATAGTTTCCCTTTCCTAAAGTTGTTTCCCTCTCCTTATTTTGTGCAGAACAAGCTGTTGATTTGTTAATATTATTTGGTGTCTGGTTTAGAGTTTTAACTGGAAGTGATGACAGGGTGGCCAGAATGGGTCTTGATCTTAGTGAATATGCATATTCACAGAGCATTCTTGCTTTTAGTGGCCCTCTTTAAGAGTGTATAGGAGTTCCTAACTAGAAAACTCTAAAGAGCAGGTTTTACTTGGGAACCCTTAATATAAGACTACAGGACTGGACTTGTTATGGATGATGTCACATTTTATGAGCGCCTGAGGATATTGCATGTATAACTATATGCAATGGAAAGTGTGTGTGTGTGTGTGTGTGTGGCTAATTCTATTCAGATTCTGTTCATTTTCCCCCAATCAATTAAACTAATTAATTAGCGGATATATTTAAATCACTTTTCAAAAATACATGCATGTAGCGATGGATAATTCATAACCACCAAAGATAAGACAAAAAAGGCAAACTTGACTATACATTTGAAACTAAGAAAACACCTTTGCGATACAGCTGATACCTTTTTTAAAGGTTGATGTCATTGCAACACTCCAAAATATTTCAACAGTTGTGATGCAGATTGACGACTGCAGGCGCGCTTCGGATAATTTCTTAGTTTCTCATGACCTGATCTGACTTCACCTGAACCTCAACTGAAATGCAGCATGTTCCTGTTCAAATTCTTTGTGTATTACTCTGTTGATCGATTCCTAACGAGTCCCAAAACAAGGAGTGGCACGACCCTAACTTTAAGGGAGTTGCTCTTAAATTTCCTCATTAGGAGGAGCTGCCCTTAGATTTTGTGAAACCTGTTAAAGCATCTCATTGTCAGAGATTATACTGGTGATGCCTGATTGTATCAAAGGTCCCAGTTGAACAGGAAGATTTAGCTTAATTTTGCCACTTCAAACTGTTCAACACACACTGCAAGTTGCATGTAATTTTCAATCTGTTACATGCTAATAGTTCTCCAATACCTGCACTGTTTGAAGAATGATGTGAAACGGCCTGTCTCTTGGTTTGAATTTTGAAAATTGGCCAATGACTTGAAATGACAATGTTCCACATCCAAAATGTAACCGACAGTGATGGTGGCACTGTAATGTTTGCATTCTGTATAGTTCTTGGGCTTGTTTTTGTACATTCTTGAACTCAGTGGCATGAATTATAACAGCTGCCTCATGCACTTATTTCCACCAATCGAAGACAAAATCTAAGATGAACTAATCATTTGTCTTATGCTGCATTGCAAGCACTAGTTTTTACTGGTTTATATCCCCTCAAACCCAAAACCTTCCATGAAAAATGTATGAAATTCCTCCAAATTCAAACACAAATGTATACTGCTGGTGTAAATTGGGATATAATAAAACGTATTTACATTTGACAAATTCATCAGTCTCCTTATTCATTTGCATATGAACCATCCTGCTTGGTCAAGGCACATGTCAGGATCAGGATGATTCCCTAACAGGATGCTGAAGTCTCCAACCTAGTGTGAACGCTGGGACCTCGTTGTTGGAATGTAAGTGTTGTTTTATCTCCCTTTGTTTCGCTCTGTAAAGAAAATGCAGTTTTCCAAATAAATATATAAAGTCATTTTCTTAGAAAAGCTTTGTTTTAAGGAATATTTCACCCCAAAATAAAAACAATTTACTGATTTGGAACCATATCATGGTACGTGTAAATTATGACTTGCTTTCATTTGTGTTCGTAAAAATGCATGGGAATAAAAAATCTTGCACAACCAGAAACGATCAAATATGACAGCTACACTTCTGTCGTTATGCTGAATGTTGCTTTGCAGCATTTTTGACCAACGCTTAATTTGTGACAAGAGGCACACTTTTCAATAAACAATTAATCTTGTTTTATTTTTCCATTTTGCCAATACAGTAGGAGACGTGTCAGGTTTCTTTAATTTAAGCGATCCATTTCTTAATGTGAAGATGTAAGTTCATCAATAACTCACAGGACCCAACACTCATTTATCAACATCATGTTAATTTACATCCATACATTCATAAATTCGTGTTTTGTTCCTAGTACAAATACATTTGATCATTAATATATAGAATTATGTATTTTATACCTTTTTGTATTTTGGGAAAAGCATTTTTAATGCTTTTCTTCCTGTGATACGGGGTGCCAGGTTTTTCAAGTCAGAAGTAAACATTTACTTTCTTTTCATTTACCTTAAACCAGCAATAGATAAGCAGAAACTGATATCAAATATACAGTATCTCACAAGAGTACACCCCTCACATTTCAGCAAACATTTTAGTATATCTACTCAAGGGACAATACTATAGAAATGAAACTTGGATATGCTTTATTTTAGAGTAGTCAATCTGCTGCTTGTATAGCTGTGTATATTTGCTGTCCATGAAAATAACTCAACATACAGCCATTATTGTCAAAATATAGCTGGCAACAAATAGTGAGTACAAATGAAAATGTCAAAACTGTGTCCAAAGTCTCAATATTTTGTGTGAGCACCATTGTTATCTAGCACTGCCTTAATCCTCCTGCGGAATTCACCAGAGATGAACAGGTTATTGCTGGGATCCTCTCTCACTCCTCCATAAAGACATCACGGCGCTGCTGGATGTTATACACATGGCACTTCTCCACTTTCCGCTAGAGGACGCCCCACAGGTGCTCAATAGGGTTCAGGTCATACTTGGCCACTCCATCACCTTCACCTTCAGCTTCCTCAGCAAGGCAGTGGTCATCTTGTCTGTGTGTTTGTGGTCATTATCATGCCGTTCGGCCCAGTTTCTGAAGGGAGGGCATCATGTTCTGCTTCAGAATGGCTGTATGTTGAGTTATTTTCAGAGGACAGTAAATATACACTGCTATACAAGCAGCACATTGACTACTCTAAAATACAGTATATCCAAGTTTCATTTCTATAGTATTGTCCCTTGAGTAGATATACTAAAATGTTTGCTGAAATGTGAGGGGTGTACTCACTTTTGTGAGATATGTATTATATTAGTAAAATAGGACTGATTAAACAATCAAGAGGTAATATGACCCATAGCTTTTAATAGATGATGTATCCTTGCACTGTAAAGACAAATATTTGTTCATTACAGAGTAGCTTTTTGTGCGTGAATGCAATTCTTCATTTGAACATTTCATCAAACGGTGCATTGTAATAAACAGTCTAAATCTAAATAAAATCTATATTACATCTATACAAGGAAGTAAAGCCAGGACAGGTCAGTGACAGATGAAATACCTTACATTAATTGGAAAAACTGGTTGAGAAATATTTTGGTTGTAGTCACAGTCCGCCTACATTGATCAAGAATATTTAAACTGAGATATGCAGCATCATTGAGTTCTGGTTTGAATTGTTGCACAGAGAAACACCGTGTTTCAACAGCATTTCATCTCAGGTAAAAATGACTTATTTTATCCCGTCTACTCATTCTTCCTTACAGAAGCGTATTGCATTTACTTCAGGAAAAAAATCTACTCTGTTTTTCTGAATTAACGAGTTAATATCTCAGAATTCCGAGATAATTTTTCATGAAAATATAGTTTTTGCTCTGTTTTTCTGAATGAATGACTTTGTTTTTATGAATTAATGAGTTACTCATAATTTTGAGATCGAGTGAAAAAACTTTTTTTCATGAAAAATTCTCTTAATTCTGAGATAATGAACTCGTTAATTCAGAAAAACAGAGGAAAAACTTTTTTCCATGAAAAATTATGTCAGAATTCTGAGATATTAATTCAGAAAAACAGAGTAGATTTTTTTCCTCAAGTGAATGCAATACGCTTCCGTAATTCCAACTGCTTTTGTTTGACATATCAACTGTTTTGTGATATTAGCTCATGATATATGAACATTTTCATTTGGGGTTAGGGTTACCCTGGGATTGTGGAACTGTAAAACCTAAGTCAAATTTACTAAAATGAGTTAATTTTACTCAGATATTATTTAAAGTTATACTCAATAACTGACTGTATTGAACATAACTCAAAATTAATGAGTTACATCAGATTTCTAGTTCAGCATGCTTTGTTTCCAACATTTAAAGGAGAGTAAATGTTAAAATTGAATAGTTATGTTGTGTTTTTGTTCACGTTTAATAGGGGGAGATATGTTATTGTCTGTGTATTGGGGGATTACCACTGTGGTGAAGAGTAGAGCCTGTGGTTAGATTGAGGATTGGGCAGGTTACATTAAGACTGATGCTTTATTTAGCCGTTAACAGAAAGAGGTTTAAGTTCAATTAAAAAGAGATTGTAATTTTATTAGTCGTATGCACTATAATTAAGTTTTAGTTGCAAAAATTATTTAAGTGGATTTGTTTAATTCAGTTGTTTCCAATCCTGGTCTTGGGGACTCACCGGGGAGCAGGGTAGGATTTAGTCATTTTGGGGCCCAAGGCAAACACAGACAGACACAAACACTCTACATCTCTTGTTTCCCCCCTTTTGTCAATCCATATTTTTCCTTATATAAAAGGAATTTTAAAAACAAAAATAGTTTTCCACTGCTAGCAGCAGTGCTAACGGTCGTGATGGTGGTTGTATCGTTAGCATTGCTGTCATTGTCAGCGGGCATCCCAAAAATTTGTTACCTTCTGCAATTTTGCTAAATACTTTTTGCTTTCCTCCCGCTTCCTCCTTTTTTCAGCACCGCTTGGGTAGCTTCGCTTCATTTTTACTCTGGAGTTTTTGCTTTGTACCTTAACCTTTAAAATAAAGGGTACATATATGACAGTGTTAAATGAACTCTCCTGTGGCCAAGCGTGTTAAAGTTAATGAGCTAATTAAGTGATTCATTGAGTGATGATTGACCATTATTGAAGACACGTGATGTTAACAAGCTGAATCACTGAAGGAGAAATCTATTTTTTTAAGACACCATTATGATGATCAGTGTTTGCTTTAGTTGGGCTCTTGACTCTTAAACTGTTAACACTAGATTTTGTTTGACTGTTGTATCTGAGTTATAACTGCCAGATGAACAAAGAGAAAAGTTGATCAGATGGAGTTGCTTATGTTTTAACATAATCATAATTTGATTTGAATCACAAATCTCATTTAGAGAGTTATGTCTACCTTGTTGATTACAGCAGAGTGTGATTCAACAGTAAATAGTTTTCAAAATTTTCAATATCATACAAAACATTTCGTGAAAATGGCAAAAATAACTTATTTATTTAATTCATTTACCCTTTACAGAAGAGAGCACCACAGACATGACCAACACTGATTCAAGTTTTCCCTCAGGTATTTTTTAAAGATTTTTGGGTGGGAAGAAGGGCACTGAAAAGGTGGACAATCACTATTGCCCTCTATAGGCATATCAGAGTTGGCATGTGAAATGGAGAAAGAAAAAAAAAACAACTTATTTTCTCTTTACAGAGGATAGTACTACACTCATGACCAGCACTGAATCAAGCCTTCCCTCAGGTATTTTTTAAACCATTTTTGGCAGGAAAAGCTAGGCCACTAAAAAGGTTGACAATCACTGTTGCCCTCTGTAGGCATATCAGATTTTGTCATATGAAAAATATATTTATTTATTTTCCCTTTACAGAAGGGAGCACCACACACATGACCAGCACTGAATCAAGCCTTCCCTCAGGTATTTTTTAAACCATTTTTTTGGGGTGGGAAAGGTCACTGAAAAGGTGGACAGTCACTGTTGCTCTATGCAGACATATCGTATTTGGCATGTGAAATCGAAAAAAATAAAAATACTATTATTTTCCCTTTACAGAAGAGGGCACCACACACATGACCAACACTGGATCAAGCCTTCCCTCAGGTATTTTTTAAACCATTTTTGGTGGGAAAAGCTAGGCCACTAAAAAAGGTGGACAATCACTGTTGCTCTCTGTAGGCATGACCGGCACTGGATCAAGCCTTCTCTCTGGTATTTTTTTAAGAATTTCTTCTGCGGAAAAGGCCACTGAAAAGGTGGATGATCACTTCTGTGCTCTAGTAATATCAGAGTTTGCATGTAAAATGGCAAAAACTTTTTCACATCCTCACTGAGAAAATGAATTGGAAAATTGGACAATCACTGTTGTTCTGTATAGTCACTGTTTTTTCTTTCCCTTTACAGAAGAGAGCACCACACACATGACCAGCACCAGTTCAATTCTTCCCTCAGGTATTTTTTAAAACATTTTTTTTTTGGGGGGGGGGAGGTCACTGATGGAGGTGGAAGATCACTGTTGTGATGTGTAGACATATCAGAGTTGGCATGTACAATGACAAAAAAAACAACAACTCTTTTTCTTCACAGAAGAGAGCACCACTCACATGACCACCAACGGATCAAGTATTACCTCAGGTATTGAAACATTTTTTTTTTATGGGGAAATTAAGGCACTGGAAAGTCGGACGATGACCTTTGCCCTCTGTAGGCATGAGTTGGCATGTAAAATGGAAAAAAAAAAACGTATTTTTTATTTTCCATTTACAGAAGAGAGCACCACACACATGACCACCAGAGTCCATCAATGTATACCATAAACGGTTAGTTCACCGAAACGTAAACAAATTCTGTCAGTAATTACTCACCCTCATGTTGTTCCAACCCTGTAAGACTTTCGTTTATCTTCGGAACACAAATTAAGATATTTTTGATTAAATCTGAGAGCTGTATCACTCCTCCATAGGCTTCTATGGGATTGAAACTTGCCGGCCCAGAAAAGTTATTAAAGACATCGTTAAAATAGTCCAAGTGAATACAGTGGCTCAATCTTAAGTTTAAGCGACGAGAATACTTTCTGTGAGGAAAAAAAAAAACGTGTACGTGACGTACAACACAGAAGCGCTGCACTGATATACTACGTGAACTCACTCGAGGCCCACAGAGAAGAAAATTAATTGTTGAATAAAGTCCTTTTTTTTTCGCACAAAAAGTATTCTCGTCACTTGATAAACTTAAGATTGAGCCACTGTAGTCACTTGGACTATTTTAACAATGTCTGAATCCCATAAGCCTATGGAGGAATGATCCAGCTCTCAGATTTAATAAAAAAATATCTTAATTTGTGTTCCGAAGATGAACGAAAATCTTACAGGGTTGGAACAACATGAGGGTGAGTAATTATTGACAGAATTTTAATGTTTCAGTGAAGTAACCCTTTAAAACTGACCTTTGATCACAAAAAATACATATTTTGCTTGGTGAAATAAAATTGTCATGCCTTAACATAGCTTAAATGTAACTACTCTACACCCTTACCTCATTTCGTATACTCAGTTCTATGAATATGCAAATTAGCCCCACCTCCACTCACTCACACCAGCTCAGAGATCCACTCGTTGATGATCACACATTGACGTAATTGGTTACAAGGTCTTCAGAAGAAACACCAGTGATTTCAAACCGCCTTTATGAGACTGTCTTTGGTCCACTGCAGTTTGAATGAGAAAATACTCAGCAACAGTGTTGACTTATGAATGTGCACATGGTTTGCCTTAAAGCATATTAAAAACACCACGTAGACATAGAAACAACATTAAAAGCTTGTGTAACGCGGTTCAATGTTATGGGAAGAATGAGGCGGGAACCGGTGAACATTTAACAAACTTTAATAAATAAATAAACAAATACAAAACAAAGGTAAAAGACAGCAGCCCCTCATGGACGACTGCTGTCACATAATAAAACACAACATAAGACCAGGCCTGTTCCTCTCTCGATCTCCACTGTCGTCGCTCCTCCTTTTATGCTTCCGCTCCTCTGTGAGAGATACGAGACCGGTGCGTCTCACAGGTGTCGCTCATTAGTAATCACGCCACTGGCCTCGCGCCGTTCTCTCACGGCCCTCGGCCTCGTCCTGATCGCCACAGCTTGATTTTCACCACAGAGGGACTTAAAGATTTTTCATTAGAGGTGGTTGGCTTAACTTAGAACTTTACTGAAGAACTTTTTCACATCCTCATGGAGAAAATGAATAGGAAAAGTGCACAATCACTGTTGTGCTCTATAGGCATTGTTTTATATTTCTCTTTACAGAAGAGAGCACAACACACATGACCAGCACCAGATCAACTCTTTTAACAGGTATTTAAAAAAAAAAAAAAAAGTTTTTTTTAAAAAGAAGTCATATGAGCTGATATCAGTAGTGGTTTTTAAGTTTTTCCAACTCATAAATTGTTACAGATCTATTTTATCAATTTAGTGCTTTATTTGTTTTACCAATTAAAAAATCTATAACATATAACTATAACATGTGTTTCTGTTAAAGGGGACCTATTATACAAAGTTCACTCTTGCATGGTGTTACATAAATGTTTGTTGGCAGTATGTGTATACAACCACCCTAGTGATATTCACCCACTTCTTTTTTTTTTTAAATCCCCAGAAATCATAAGCAGTGTCTCCCAACGACCTGTTTTTTATGCAACAAAAAATATACAAAGATTTGTACATACATATACACCTTACAACAAGTATAAAGTAACATGCATAAGAATATCTAAAATAAAGTAGGTCATGCCAGGGGTAAAATTACAACAATTTAAAGTAACAAAAAGCTCCATGATCTAATGTCGTACCGTATTGTTTAATCTCTTTTATAAAAAAAGATCTCAAGTTACATTAAAATAAGTTATGTCTCCACCACGTGCATGACGTAATAAACCAACGTGGTTAAACAACCACTTTGCGACAATGTTTTCGGGATTATGTCGTGAGCAATGATTTCTTCAACGATGCATCGTACTATGGTAGTGAAGCTGCGAGTTACGTCGTTGTACGGGAAACGCACCCCTGATCGAATCCACAGTGATTTGTACACATCCGCCATTGCTGCACTGACGAGAATGTCTGCCAAGCGTTGTAGGTGTTATGTAGCTGAATGTATTAATACACATAGCTCTCTCAATTTACTCCTGAAATCTGAGCTGCTGAAGACGAGGTGGGTTCATTTTGTTTTCGAAGAAAATGCTCCCTCAACTCTACCGAAATTCGTTTATGTCTGCTCAACTCATTTTACACCGGTGAATGTGAATGAGGGTCAGTATGAAGCAGGTTTTTTTCTCCGGAGCGATAGGCCTAGCGTTACTGATCACGGCAGAAATGAAAGTGAGAGCACACACTTTATGACAGCTCATCAAGTTTTACGGATATAAGGTTGACCAGTTTATTAAGCACTCCCTGAAAAGGTGTGATATGTTTGTTTACTGTTAGTTGTAACAAGTGTTTTGTGTACTTTGCTGTGTATGTTGATGATAATGAAAAGGAGAGAGAGCACATTTATGGATAAGATTTTAAAGGAACACTCCACTTTTTTTGGAAATAGGCTCATTTTCCAACTCCCCTAGAGTTAAACAGTTGAGTTTTACCGTTTTTGAATCCATTCAGTCGATCTCTGGGTCTGGAGGTAGCACTTTTAGCATAGCTTAGCATAGATCATTGAATCTGATTAGACCGTTAGCATCTCTCTCAAAAAATGACCAAGGAGTTTCGATATTTTTCCTATTTAAAACTTGCCTCTTCTGTAGTTACATCGTGAACTAAGACCGACGGAAAATTAAAAGTTGCGATTTTCTAGGCCGATATGGCTTGTATTAATAGTGTATATGGCCGCGTGTCAACCAAAGCGTTTTTAGCCAGCTGAAAACGCTAGACGCTCTGCTGAAAACGCCTAGCTGTGGGCGCTTGAGAGTGTTTTGGCAGCGCAGCCGCAGCGTTTGTTCTGTTGAGACGCTTCGTTGCTATGATACAGAATATCCGCAACACAGTTTATTTGTAACTGATTTCGCAGAAAATTTGTTTCATACTAAAAAATTATTGATCTATTTTGTTCGGTTAGCTCTGCTGGTTGATGTCGTTGTACAGAAAGAATGTTGTCACAGTTGGTCGGTGTGGTATTTGTCCCGCCCCTCCTCCACTGTGATTGGACGGTTGGGTAAAAAGTGACAGTGATGAGCGCTGCGTTTTACCCAAAGTTGAACCTTCTTCAACTCTCGGCGACCTGTAAAAAAACGTAGAGCGCACAGCGCTTCACTGTGAAAAAAACGCTCAGCCCCTCGTTACGCTCACGGCGTTATAAAAACACGGCAATCCCATTGAAAACAATTGAAAAAATATGCCAGCCGCGTGAAAAAATGCTTTGGTGGACACACGGACTTGAAGCAAATGACAAATACGTTATAACCGTAATTAAACTAAACTATACCTGTTCTATCTCTATACAGCATATATTATCTGACTCTGTATGCATTATTGTATGACTCCAGGTCGAAAGGAACACAGCTACTGAGAGTTTCTGATCTGATATTATAATTCCATCACGTGAGATGAGACCTGACAGAGTTGAGATGATGTCCTGACAGAGTTAGCATGTAAAATGGTGTAAATAAAATAATGATCACCATTCAGTTTCCTACTTCCTACTCAGGTTTGTTACCTCTTGATAGAGTTTAACTGTGCTTTATTGTGAATAAATGGATCTCTCCCGTTTCTCTATTGAAACTACCTTTGTTCTTGTGTTCTTTTTTTATTCAAACGGGTAACTTTACTTATAATAATCCAACAGGTGGCGATCCATACAAAGAATACACACACACCATAGTGTTAACAAGACCGGATAAAGAGTGCAGGATAAGGTGACCTATATACAAACTCAAACAAGATGGTTAAACTAACACAGTTGACACGGATGAACAAATAATGACCTCGCGCCTTAACACAACGAAGACAGAGGGATGTATGGCGAGGGGTTCCGGAGGAGGGCAAGGATGTGACGAAGGTCTGGTGATGGTTGGACGACTGGATAAATGGATGGTGATGGTGATGGTGGGATGACAAGACCCCAGTGGAAAAGATGGAAATAGTCCACTGGCACAGACCCAGTGCTTCCCAGTGCCGACAGCCCACGGTGGAGTCGATGGAGGAGCCAAGGTGGTGTAGTGGCTGACAAAAGCTGAGGGACTTTTGCAGGAGACGAGGCTGATAGATCCACATGCGCAGGCGGAGAACCGCAGGAGCCGAGGGGAATTGCTGGTGAAGGAGACCCAGGGGACGTCTCTGCAACGAGGATCGCAGGTGGAGCCAGAGAATCCAAGGACCGGGGCGACGCTGGTAAAACAGAGGACAGAGGCGACCCAGAATGGAGGAAGGAGCCTGCTGCAGATGTAGGGGAGAAGGGACAGAGTGCAGGGGAGGGCCCGGATGTCTGTGGTGTATAGGCAGAGCGATGACAGACCAATGGGGAGCCGGTGGGGCGAGAGAATCCGGTGGAGTCACTTGGACGAGGGTTCCTGGAGGAGCCAATGGTTGGAAGAGCCAGGGCGATGCTTGGTTTACAACTCTATTGAAGAACTTTTTCAACATCTTCATGGAGACAATTTTATAGGAAAAGTGGACACTCGCTGTTGTGCTTAATAGGTATTGTTTTTTTCTTTCCCTTTGAGAGGAGAGCTCCACACACGTGTGACCACCACTAGATCAAGCCTTCTGTTTTATCCATTTGGAGATTGCGTTTTTTTAAATTGATGTCTTTTTTTATCTTCATAGTTAGACAAGTGAAAACTAAAAAGTCTTAATGTTAAATATTTTATAGCAATGATTACTTTATTTAATAAAGGAGTATGTTATCTTCAAATATGTGTTTTATATATGCCCCAGTTATTGTCATTAATCCTGTGGTTCTCCTCTGTTTGTCAGACCGCTGTTCTGAGCTCAGCTTCACTGAGGATGAGCGCTGTGAAAAGAAACATGGTGTTTATGGCTGTTTCTGCGAGGACAACCATCACAGTTCTCAGCGTGGATCCTTTGGTTGGTCATTCAGCATTACAAATATATGTTCATCATTGATTACATTTTATTTTATTTTTTTCACTGTTGACATTCTCTTGAATATTTTTCTCTCTCAGATTTCTCTGAAACCTGTGAAAGCAGCTCTGGCTCCATCTCTCTGTCTCGCTGTCAGCTTTTTGAGGCTGGTTTTCCTTCTGACGTCTTACACCTCAATGACCCCAAATGCAGAGGAACAGTTCGGAATGGCAGAGTGGAGTTCTATTTTGACAACAATGAACACATTTGTGGTACAAGTCTTGAGGTGGGAATCATTACATACGTGCTCAAATTATCAAAAGAACAACAAATACTTGTAGTAGAAGGAAATCTAAGGCACTCTTCTTAGAAATGGATTAAAAGCCTTTATTATTTTGTTTTATAGTATTATTTTTTTACTTTATTTTTATTTTTTATTTTTATCCATTTCTAAGAAGAGTGCCTTGGATTTCCTTCTACTACATGTTATTGAATTCCCGATCCCAAAGAGCACCTTCTTACACTTTTTTTTGAACTCCTTGAGCACCCTGGACATTTTTTTTCCCTTTTCGAACAACAAATACTTTTTCCAATTCTTTTATAATTCTTTAAAAAGTCCCTTAATGTACAAATGTTCCTACATGTGCCTACAGGCCAATGGCACCCACTTCATCTATAATAACTTTATTGTGGGAGAGCCAGACACAGTTGGGCATCTCATCAGCAGGAAGAGAATTCTGAAGCTTCCTTTCAGCTGTGTGTACTTACAAACCCAAACACTCTCCATGGACATCAACCCTCTGGAGAGGTGGGATGCACTACATTCAGCCAACTTACTGACTAACTATTTAAAATATTCTTATTTGTAGTTGGCACATCTCTTGTGAAATTATTTCAACAGCATTCTGCACAGGACCCTTCCTGCTGGTCAAGGGAGATATCAAGTCAGGATCATTGCCTATCTGGATGCTGAATTCACCCGTCCCTTCACTGGTAGTGTGAACGTGGAGCTGAACAGACGTATTTTTGTGGAAGTTCGTGTTGATGGAGTTGACAGCCGTCAGTTTGCCTCAGTGATTGACAAATGTTGGGCTACACCTGTGAATGATCCTCATTACTCTCTCCACTGGGACCTCATCGGTGGCATGTAAGTCAATCTTCCTTAGCACTTATTATTTGTATTTTGCCAGAAAACAATTACATTGATTACTCTTGAAAATAAAAATCAATCTAAAAAAAACAAACAAACAAACAAAAAAACAATGACATTTTTATTATTTACTTACCCTCTTGTCATTCCAAACCTTATCAAACCTAGCCATTTTTTTATTAATATCTTTTAAATATTGTTATTATACTGTCCCAAAATGCTTAGGTGCCCCAATACAGAGGACAATACAGTGGACTTGGTGCAGAATGGTGTTTCCACATCCAGTCGTTTCTCCTTTGAGATGTTTATCTTCACAGCAAACTCCACAAAGGTTTACTTGCACTGCGCTATTCACCTTTGCCTTCAGTAAGACAATCACTGTTTAGTGGTGAGTTCACAAATTCACAAGCATTTTCAGATTTTACTTATGGACATGGATATAGTTATTGGTATTTGTTAATATATCAAGTTTATTTAAGTAAAAGGTAAATACACAGAAAATCTCTACTTTTGAGCTCCAGTCAATGAAGAAAAATGCCAACTGTATACAGCATTTACAACACCTACCAGTAGAGGGCCTTATGGGGCCATGCTAACCAGCAAAACCTTGACCCCTTGGTTGACACAACTTGGTTGTCTTTTCATCTGTATTTTAGCACTGTGAACACTACCATAGAGAGGGCAGATCAGTGGACTTCCAAGACAGTGCTTCCATATCTATGGGTCCATTGATGTGGTCTGACAGTAACAAAGGTGACTTATAAAACAATAAAAAAAGATATATTGTTCATATTTGAATATCAAATGAGCATGAGTGTTGTAGTTCTGCAATGGTCTGGAACACAGTGAATGCAGAGGAATGATACATATAGTAAAACATCTCTCAGTGCTGTTAACTGAAACATCAGCACTCTTGAACCACTGCTTGCCCAATCAACTGACTGCTGTGTATTCTCTGTTCACAGATACGAAAGCCAAGTGCAAGTATCCAAGGCTCCATGGCTGTGTGGTTCTCTGACTATATCACTTATATCTCTGTGTGTTCTGATATGCTTTTAGAAAATGTTCACTAAGAATCACCATAATTTTATCTAGTCTATAGTCTAGTCTTATCTATTTTTAAATTAATGAGATACTGCTGATAGACTAATAATCTGACAATAATCATTTTATAAAATTAAATAAATTAATAAATTGAGTCTAATTACTATTGTTTGAATAAAATATATAATAATAAAATAAACTGATTGTCCATGTATTTTGCTCTCTGGTTTTAGTTACATATTTTCATTTACTGTGTGTGTGTGGTGGGGGTGGTCAGTCCTGGTAAACCCATACGTTATGAATTTTTTTTTTGTTCCCTATGAAGAAAACCGCTAATAAATCATACAGAATAATGTTTTTTTAAAAATGTAAAAATACAGAAAGTTTTCTGTGATGGATAGGTTTAGGGGTAGATATTGGGTTAGGGGATATAATATACAGTTTGTACAGTATAAAAATCATTATGTCAAGTCAAGTCACATTTATTTAGTGCTTTTACAATACAGATTGTTTCAAAGCAGCTTTACAGAGATTATGTCTTTGAAATGTCCTCGTAAATCATGGAAACCCATTTTGTGTGTGTGTGTACACATTTGACATACAGTCTTTAAGCATATGGGATCCTCATGTTTGCATCTTCTTTTAAAGTTTAGGTTGATATCAATCAACAGAATATTTACACAGACATTTTAAACGTCACAAGCTCTTTTGCAGCATTTTTTTCTACAGCGGTCATACTTAATAACATAAACATTATTTTCTTGCATACTGTATGTTACTTCTGTAATTAACTTGGAGTTTGACTAATTTCTCTTCATTCTTCACTGATACAAACATGTTTTCACCACAGATTTCTTGTATATTTGTACTTTTACCGAAAAATATTACGTTAGAAACCATTAAATTGATACATATTTAATTAATCATGCAGCATAAATAATTAATCATATTGCACATATTTGGTAAAGGTACACTGTAACTTTTGTCCATCTAGTCTAGCGGTTAAAAAAACAAACATGCAACTTTGCTGAATAAAATCGTTTTGGTTGTGCTTCGCTCTGCATGACTGTGCGGATGAATATGGTTATCCTTCTGCTGCAACCATAATCAAATGACCCTTCAAAATACATAATGCTTTACAGTGAACTCAGATAGCTACATATAGCAATTGATCTGTTCAATATAATCCCTTACTCACATTGAGTAATAAAAACACCATCTCCGCGTCGCAGTTCTTGCCATCTCCGAAAAGCCAAGCTAATGTTGATTCTTGTTTTATTACCAGATCTGTCGCATTCTCTTTTTGCCAGCAGACTCTCCTTGTGATCAACCTATGTCACTCCCACACCATACATGTAAAAGTAGATGGAGCAACGTTTCAGAGTGTTATATCAAGAAAATGATTTTACAGACAAGTTTGACGTCTGCATGAGCAGTCTGCAACAATGAGGTTTCTAATCTCATTGTGCATGACACTACAGCTGCTGAATAATGGTGAGTTTTACAGCTAACCTGTGGCCAATAATCTGTGATTTAAGAATGACACACTGGCAAGATGTGTGACTGAAAGTCAATAGAACTTACTGGAATCTTTTTGTATTTAACAGTTGAAAAGATCGATGGACAAACATCAGGTAAGCTAATCATTCTTCTACTTGGGGTCTGCTTCATCATGAACTAAAACCCTTCAATTCTTTCCCTTTCAATCCTTTAAAATATATTCTTTCAAAAATAATTACTAGTACTAGTCAAGATGTTATGGACTGACACAATGCTTCAAAAGTAACCTATAATATTTTTTGTAGTCTTTTTTTAAACATGCATTTATATTTTTGTGGATGTTTTTAATCTGCAATACTTTTAATGCACTCAACATTCAAATCAATAAAATCCGTCAGTGGTTGTATAGAGGCACCTAAGGTACCAAACGTTCTTGTCGAAGTCAAGATACTTAGTAATTTTGGAAATATCGAATAGAATTAGTTCAGAAGTCATTCATTCATTGGTAAAAAAAACAACAACTGCAAACAAATTGCCAGTTCAGAAAAGCAATTTTATTTTTGTGCCTCTCTATTAACTGTCATATTTTGTTTCTTTTGACACTATTCTCTTAGAAGCCACGACTTTGGGCACTGATCCATGCTTTGAATATACAGTGCTGGATAAGACAACCATGAGGATGACAGTCTTGTTGAATGGAATGGCTGGTATCGGCTGTATTTGAATGGAGAAAATGCTGAGATGTCTGAGTGGTGTGTGAGGGACAGAAGATATAGTAGTGATACTGGACTGTATCTCAGTATCTCAATGGTTCTCATCCACAACTTGAAGATGGGGTGGTGACCCGAGAAGTCTTGGGATATCATCTAAGGGGTCAGTGTGATGAATTTAGATCCACCCCATCCAAGTTAAAGCCTGTGCAGGAGATTATTATGTCTATAAACTTAGAACACAGGCCTTCATACTGCGCTGATGTGGCATTACACGTTCACATTCTGCTCTGTCAAAGACTTTTCCAACCCAGGGTCATTAGAAAAAGGCGCCTCTCTATCGACAGTTTTGCACTCAACAATCCAAAAACATTCAGTAGCTATGCAATTTAATTCACTGCAGGTTCCAGCTGAAACAAACATTAGAGGCGGTGAAACTTGTATTCCATTTCAAACAACAGATTATTGATTAAATACTTATTTTTGCGTGGTTCCTTGCACTTCAAAAACCTTTTACCATAGTGCATTATTTGTACACTAATAGCTACATTTTGACATTTGCATCACATAGCCAGCTCCAAATGTTTGACTTTTGTTACATAGTGATCTTGTTCGGTAACTCACATAGAATAGGGTTGCATTTGTGATGCAGAGCGTTCGGGTAAGAGTCACTTAAAACACAAGTCACAATAAAAGAGCTCAAAGACTTGAACAAGCAAGCAAAAATGGCATGGTTGCTTCAGCAAATTCGTTCTTATCTCTTGCTATTGTTAACACTATCAATTAGGTTTAGGGTAGGGTTTTGCAGGTGCACTATAACGGGACGGATGGTTAGGATGAACCCCCCCCCCCCCCACCCCCAATGAAAATTAGTATTTATGCCATTCACAACCGTTATTTCCACTGTTAAGCATTTGCCTATTTAATTCCAAACACTGTTTTTTTTTGGGGGCTATGTTCATCATTTATTATATTTTTGTTTTTTATCACAGCTGACATTCTCTTGACTTGTCTCTCTCTCAGATTTCATTGGAACCTGTGAAAGCACCTCTGGCTCCATCTCTCTGTCTCGCTGTCAGCTTTTTGAGGCTGGTTTTCCTACTGACATCTTACACCTCAATGACCCCAAATGCAGAGGAACAGTTCGGAATGGCAGAGTGGAGTTCTATTTTGACAACAATCATGACCACATCTGTGGTACAAGTCTTGAGGTGGGAATCATTACATATATGCTCAAATGGTCAAAGTACAACAAATCTTATTTTTTGATAGAAATACAATTATTAGCTATTATGTACAGTATAAATATTAAAACATTATCCCAACAGGCCAATGGCGTTGAACTTGAGACAGACAATATCGATAGAGTCATTGTCAAATTACAAACAAAAAAGTGGCATTCAAAAGCGAAAACGAAAAGAGGAATTCGAGAAATGAATGAGTAAATTACCAAAAAATAGGAAGCTTTTTAAAAAAGATACCACAGAAGGGGGAGATCGAGATTGAGCCGGAGCAAGAGAGTGAAGCACGTGAAGCGAACTTTAGCATAGCAGTGAATAACAATGTGTTATGGTTGCGCATTCACCAGTGTTTTTTTGTTGTTGTTGTGGTGCGCGTAGGCTAGGCCTACTCCTGATTTTGTCAGTCATCTCATCTCTTACGTTGTCTCTATGATGCTATCCTGTCCTATGGTGGCCTAGTCCTGTCATCAGGTGCTGTAGGGGTCCCCCTTGTGGCCTGGGTTGAGAGTGTGTGTATGTCAGCAGCTCCGATTACCTCACGCAGACAAGCACTGAAATGTCAGAAACTCTTCTGCCTTTTATATTTAACTGGAGTCTGACAATGATGGAGAGACTCAAGAAGAAGTGACAACATGTAGAATGCAACAGCACGTTTCTGAATGGTTAGTTGGTGAATTTATGTTGTTGATGTGGAGTTAACTATCTTCAAGTCTTTGATTAGCATATTCTGTCATGAAAATCTATAAAATTGTTTGTGTGAGAACTGTTGTAAGATGCCAACAGAGTGACATGCTATTGCATTTGTGTTACGTACTGTATTTAATGTGATAAGACTGATGCGGCAGCTTGAGCAGACTCTCAAATAACACAACTCATGGACTGCGTGTTCCCGGGGGCCGGGTTTATGTACATTTTAGGGTTAGAGATGTCACTAACCCGGGAGGAATGTTGTAGTCCCTACCAGTCATTTGTTGTAGTCCTTAAACGATTTCTTTAAAAGCAAATATCTTCCATTGCTTTGAGCATTGTAATTTTGCTGATGTTGTTTATGCTCAAACTGCAACATTACACACTAACAAAAGTTAGAAAAGTGAAATATTAACAAACCACCACTTTAAAATAGGCCTATAGAGAAAATAATTGGCCCAATCTTATCAGCCCATATCCCTATTTTTGGCAGATACATCGGTGCATCCCTTGTACCAAGCCACCCATCAGTTCCTTTTTTTTCTTTTTTTTTTCTTTTTTAATTTGTTGATCATTATCATTCTTAATATGCCCAGGT
Organism: Meda fulgida; assembly: GCA_030578275.1. NCBI lineage: Eukaryota > Metazoa > Chordata > Actinopteri > Cypriniformes > Leuciscidae > Meda > Meda fulgida. The sequence goes on along the minus strand of CM060627.1, from coordinate 5,856,996 downwards.
GTACCTGTCCAAATGACGTAGTGGGGCTTTTGCATAATTGTTCTTATTTTTTCTTCTGGGAAATATGTAAGGATGTAGCTTCTGAAGGGTAGTGCTAAAATATGATCTTTAAATAAACTAAGTAATTTCCACCAATCATCCTGTTCTAAAGTTTACACCGCCTGGCTCTAATGTGTGGTGTTGCATTGAACATCAGTGAATGTCTCTGGCTTTTGATCATCCAGGAAACAACACACTGTATTACAAATCAAACGTGTAAACTTTTGAACTGGATCTTTTGTGTAAATTCAGTTGTTATTATTAGGTCTTGTGGTCTATATGTAATCGATCGTGTGAAAAATAACAGTGCTAAATAAAAACAAAATACATATTTATAATGCCTCCTTTTTAAAGAGCCTTGCAGAATCTGCTAAATGACAGTCTCAACTGTACTTATATTTAGAGTTCCTCTCAAATTACTTGCAATAAACATGTATTTTCTTTTACTTGCAATACACATTAGAGAAAGTATTAACTTTTTAATTTAATTGGGTTTTATTAAAAGTGCCCCATTATGGATTTTTGAAAATTACCTTTCATGTAGTGTGTAACATAGCTCTAAGTAAATTAAAAGTTTTAAAAGTTAAAAGTTTTATATCTGAAAGTGCATCGTATATAAGTTATTGTCTTTCAAAAGTAAGAGTCGACTGAGTCAATGAAATTTGTTGTGACGTCAAGACGAAACATTAGCATATTGCCCCTTATTGCGCGCGAGGACACCGGGGCAAACTTGAATCCCCTCAAACACTGCAGCTGATACTTGTATAGACTAGACAGGTTCATGTCGAGAAGACGCTGTGCTCTACAATGTGAAGGTAAAGCCAGCCCCCCCTCACTGCCCAAGGACGAGCATGTGAAGAATCAGTGGTTAAAATGTATCTTTACCGATACCACAGCAGCATAATCCTAAACTTTTGCTGTGTTCCCTTTATTTTACTGACGACTGCTGACGTTCAATGCAGGATTCGCAAACCGCTTGCTCTTGAAAGATGGTGTTCAAAAAACGTATTTTTGAGTTTTATATTGTGTAGCTCTCCTGCTAACTGGCTAACTCATGTTATTACTGTCTTACTGATACACTTCTGTGTTAGTGAACCTTAGAGTAACCATTCGGACATTTTGCCTGTAGATCTGGTAAACAAACAAACAAACAAATGGCAAGACAACTGCACATACAATAACTAAAATGAAATTATAATGACCAGGAACAAATTTTGTTTTATTTTGTGATACACAGAATATTATAAAATTGGAAAAGTTTGCAGTCCATCAGTAAACATGATACAGTATTTCTTTCTACATAGCAGATATATGTGATATCATGGGAATTCTGTCATGTCGCATGAAATAAATATAAAAAAATGGGTTCGATCATTTCAAGTTGTTAAAACTTGAATATTTATATATATATATATATATATATATATATATATATATATATCAATCATTTAAAAGTGTAATTTCGCAGTGATTTCTGGGGTTGGCAAGGATGCGAAGGATCCTTCTGATGTATCCTGCATTCACGGGAAAAGTGGGACGCATTTGCAGGCCATGGCATTGGCATGACATTTTTTTTAAAGGACCTTTTCATTGGGACAGGCTTCGTCGCGCCGTGGTGATGCAATTGGCTATAATTTCCACTTTAGTTAGTGTGTCCTTCGTAGGCCACGTTGCCGCGCACTTCGAGGGACGCAGCCTTCAAAGGATGCAGCCCTTGAATCGGCACACTTGTGTCTTAAGAACTAGTCTGACCAGCTACAGTTAATTAGGGCTAATCAATATTACTTTTCAGATTCTAATTAGACAAATCTACCTTTTCATGTAACTGACTTTAAAAAAAAGTTCTGACCAGTCTTGAAGAAAACAATTAGATGACTAGTCATCAGCATTTTATGCAATCAGCTCCTGGGCCGCTCTTCCCACCATTAACCTAAATAGACTGTAGAGACCATTGGCATAAAGTAGTTGATCGATTTACCGAAAACATTGAAAACTTTTGGCCATTTTTAACTCTTGAACTTTGGTTGCATTATCCTGGCTGAGCTTTCACCGAGATCCTTATTGCAGAGTTTCAAGGTAAGTTACAATAATTTCAGTGTTTCCAATAGTGATTAATATTGAGCTTTTAATAATCTTTTTTTAGGCTTTGTTTTCTTGTTTTCACAGATGATGGAAAATTGTCATGCAAACTCATTTTTGTTTATTTCCTTAATGCTCACCAGGCCATGTCCTACCCCTCAGATATTTGGGCTCCAGAACAAGTCAAGGTGTCTAGGGCCCTAGGTCTGTGTGGTTCTTTATTGATTTCAATTTACCATTAGGCTAATTGTTTGTTTCTGTAAGGACAGACTGACAGTCCCCAATACATCTGCATCTTTAAACTGCATTCTTACCAATGAACATTAGATGGCACTGCATGCAAACACTTGTGTGCTGAGGCTGGACTCACTTAGAGGCAGAGAGTTACATTTGTATTAGCATAATTTTCTCAGTTCTCTGCAGAGCAGACATTTGTATCTTAATGGTGCAATGTATAACTGCGTGTGTGTGTCTCTGGCGCTGAAAGATTCATGTTTGTCTAACATGATCGATATGCTTCTCACCTCGTCAAGCTGGGGATGAAATTGAAATTGATTTGTGAACAGTGTTATTCAAAAGATCCACCCTGTGATGCAGTTCCTTTGTCTGCAATGGCACAAGTCTGAGGGATATAAAAGGGTCATGATCGTTTCTTTGAGAATTCACTTCCTTGACGTTTCAAGGTTTGTTGTACTCTAACATGAATTATCATCAAACCACACCTTCTCTTATACATTTTTCAACAGCAGATATTATTCCATCTGTGGTTCCATTACTTTGAGTAATGCGTCCTAATTAGCTAACTATAAAGATGAAACACTTTCATTTATTATGCATTATGATTTTTGCATTTTTAAAATGTGAGGTGCACCTGACTCTATTAGGAAAATGTTATTATGAGCATGTTGTTCTTTTGACACAGAATGACAAGTAATATGATGCCAACGATCGCAGCATTTGCTCTTTGGTTCAGTGTCTGGCACACTGATGCCCAAACGCTCGCCAAGGCTTTCAGATAGATTATAATAACATTCATGTATCCTCATATGAATGTGTAAACATTGTCAGTGCTTTAATGGAATATTGAATACAGACCACAAAAGGAGATGTTAGGCAGGATGGTCATGCTCCTTTTTTCCATACAATGAAAGTATTGGATCGCCATAAAATACCACAAAAGTCCATTATGACTCATCGGCTGTATTTTCTCTGTAAGCCATACTGTATGTTAGTTTTTTTTTTTTAAAGAGACCGTTAACTGTTGTTTACTGTTAAATTTCTCGTGCACTTTCCAAACTAATTGAATGTGCATGTGAAAATCCGATTTGCCGTCATTTATTGTTATTGTGCCATCAATGCGTTACATGTCTTGATGTATCATGTTTGTATACACAAGAACTGCGAATATAATTTCTAGATCATTATCTAACACTACAGAGATAGCAATATATCATAGCAAAGATTTAAGAGCACTACTCTGTGAAGAGTGCTTTATCTTTAAGAGTTGCTTTAGTTTTTAGTGTGCTTTATATATCAGTTTTCAGCCATAACATGAGCATAATTATTGACTAAATGAAAATGTTCAGAATTGGTCAGTGCATGCTTCCTTTCTATAAAGCACAAGAGATATATGAACTACTTTTATGGTGCTATTTGTTTTTTAGTTTGATAGCTCCTTGTTATCCATTCACTTTCATTGCATGGGAAAAAAGCGACTCAGGCATTCTGCCTAACATCTACTTTTGAGCTCCACAAAATAAAACAAATAAAAATCATACAGGGAAGATTTGGTGGGTAGATGATAACAGAATTTTCTTTTCTCTGTGAACTATTCCATACATATTCCATACATTACATGCATATATGCGGCTTTATAGCCTGCCAAAGCCTGAACTGGGTGAATTATTATTTAAAGGCCAAAGAGATGAACTAATCAAACAGAGGACAAGGACCATTACCCAGCCATAAGAGAGAAAAAGAGAGGGGGAGAGAAAGATTAATAACAAGCGCCTGTGATTCTACAAAATCCTGTTAGTGTGCAACTCACTAAAGCTTTGGAGATTTTAACACGTGATGTTACCGAGTTGTTAACATGGATAATGAACACACAAAAAAGTTCAGCTATGAGTTCAGTTTTTCTTTTTGCTGTTTACTTCAACTATTCAGCCAGAAATCAGAGATGCTGGAACATTGAAACAGTCTCATCACAGATGATGCCCTCTCCGAATATAAGAAGAAACTGATTTATGAATGATAATTAAATGTTCTGTGGAAGAATGAGCGGGAGAAGTCAACGTGTCACAGATGTACACACGCGCTCACAGACACGCAGACATTTGCTGATTACTTTTGGCCCGGCCATTCATTCATATGTCTATGTGGATTTTCTATCTGCATTTTCTCCATAATGAAATGCTGACTTTGTGGCATGTTTGATTTAAATGATTGTGGCATACATTGAAATCACTGGCTCAGAAATGTGATCTGCGCAGAACTCATTAAAATAGCAAAAACTAATATCATGGAGACCAGTAGGACATTACCTGTACTTGTCTCCTCAGGAGAGCAGAATTATCTAGGAAACGGTGTCATAAACAGGAATCCAAGTTAATGATGCTTTAATGATTCATGAAATAATGGCATGTGCTGCTGTATTTAACCATCCTAGTGCAGATACAACCATTTTTGAAGGATCTGTCTCTGAATCTGTTGTTTGGCAGTGATTCATTATAGACACAAAATCAGGGAAGTTTTCTCTGAGGAGGCAAATAAACCTTACTTTAGTCGAAGTTAATTTATGCAGTAGTTTCCAGATTTTATATGATGACTCTGATCATGTGGGGACAATACATTTCTGAGATTGTATGTTGCACGTATAAACAACTTTTTTTGTTCGTCTATGGCAGCACCCGTTCATGTTTATGATGCAATTTATATACAACATTTTCCCCTCCAGAACTGTTATGGAATTAAAACTTATTTGATGTCAACATGGAATGATGTGAATTAACATTTTGGCAGTAAGGTAAATATAATACACAACATGCTACAACATACTTGCTTTAAAATGTACAAACTTGATGAATTGTAATATATTTAAAAATGTAATTTGGTTCTTGCTTATTGCTATTTTTAAATGTGAATTATATGCTGGTGCTCAATAAATTTATTATCAAAATTGTTTAATTTTTGTGGAAAATTGTATATTTTTTTCAGGATTATTTGATAGGCTAAATAGAGTAAAAAACAAATTGTACTGACCCCAAACCTTTAAATAATATTACATCAATGATCATTTATATTACATTGCCTAAATATATGGTAGGCTGTATTATGCAGAAATGCCCATTAAACGGTTTCATTTTTAGTTGTCATATGCACAAACAACTTGAACCTACCTTAATGCTAAGTGTTCCACAGTATAGTATACAAATATACAACAGTATTGGTTGCTTGCTTAAAGTGTAAGTTAAACTGTATTTCAAATGCCTAGAAATGATGCAATATCAGTCCTAATGCTACTACTTGCTTTTCTCAGTGTCTTCTTTGATGTATGACCTCTCAGTTTGCCGAACTGGACGTCCTGATATGGACACTCACAGTTGGATGCGTGTTCGTTGGATACGTGCTATGTGTGACAGAAAAGTTGTCATTCAAAATCAGCTGTCTCTTTTCCAGCTTACAGAACATAGGTGAAGTTCTCTTCTGGTTCTCCATCTCTTTCTGATGTGACACGGCTGACTAGCCTGACTCTCCCATTAAGGCTGCACATATACCCTGCTCTTCACTGCCAGTAGTACTTCTTTTCTGCTCCCTCTCATCCTCCTCCTCTTTCGTTTTCTTTGCATTGTGTCATTAACTGACGGCTACTGGTTTTTGTTCTGTCTGTTCTGACAATTGAAGCAAGCAAGAAGACATGCAAGGCAAGAGTGGGCAGGCATATGTCAGACTATGCTACACTTCTCGTTGAGAGGCAATGGTTTATGAAAATACAGAGAGCATAACAAAGAATTGTCATTTTAAATATGGCCTGACTGTTGTCTTTCACTATAGGCATTGATTAACATAAGAATCCATAAAGATGTACTTGTTTTATATCAATTACAAACATTTCTCATAAATTGCCATGATAAATTATTTTCTGGAGTGATTCATTACCCCATTCTTATAATAGTTGGTCTTTATTTAGCCTAGTCTAATTACACCGTTCCTTAGTGAATGAGGTTTTGTTCTTCAATACTTCTGGTAGTTTAACAGAGGGAATTGTTGGCTTCAGAGCAATATAAGCTTAAGACTGATCACAGACCAGTCCAGATGCTAAGCTTATCCTTGGAAAGCCCTGGTTGGCATGGCAATAGGCACTAAAGCACACCCTCCATCTTTGTTGGCGACTAGGAGAGTTTTTTGGGGCTAACTCAACAGATGCTTCTCGGACTGTGAACTGCTCCAAGGGGGTTGTGGAAATGGGAATGAGCTCTGGATTACTCTGATGTAAAATCAAATGTTTTGAGGTTTATGACACAGTGTGTGTGGACCATATTGAGGGATGCTAGTTTGAGAGGTCTCTGGGACCAAGCTCAATGTCTTTGGTGTTTATTGCTGTTTAATAATGACTGAATCTAAGCTCAGAGAACTGCTTTCTTCTCACAGTCTTGATCTATCCACTTCAGTCTGAAACATCTTAAACAGCAGTTCACCCCAAAATGATTTTTGGTCTATTGACTCGCCCTCATTTGTTCATTAATTTCATATAGTCAAGCTTCAAAAATGACAAATGAACCTTAAAATATTTTTCCACAAATCACATTCTCCATCCGTCTTATTCATATTTATTAACATTTTGTTTTATTTTTATATTTTAGGTTTTTAAATTATTTTATGTTGTAGTGATTTTGTCACGTTCTTTTGTCATTTTATTCATTTTTGTATTGAATTCAACGTAAACTTATTTTATTTCAGTTAGTTGCCAATATTTCTATTTTCTATAATATATTATAATATATAATTTTAGCTCTATTTTAATTCATTAAATTATTTTTAATAGTTAATAACAACACTGGTTTAATAACAACATACATGGGAACCAATCACTTTCACAAACACAAAAGGTTATCATTGAATAAAAACATCAGTTTCTCTGTTCTCACATAAAGCTATCATATGGCTTCAGGGTTTGGAACGACATGATCATTTTCACTTTTACTGACATTCTCATTGTTGGATGTAGTGTGTCCAAATATTCAGTAGAAGAGTCAGAGAGACTCTTAATCACTCTGGCTGTCAGTTTCAGGGAGAGAATCAGCCCTTCTCATGGAGATTTTGCCTGACTAATGTCTGCTCTCCTCAAGTTTTGCAGAAGAAACATTAGGACAAGTGCTGCTGGAATAATGAATGTCGCTCTGGTGTCTCTGCATGTTTCTCTAAACTCCTCACCTCTCATCTCCAGCACCGTCAGCGGCAGTGAGGCGTGTTTCATTTCAACCTTCCTTCAGCTGTCAATTCACATTCACATGGGGACAATGACTGAAAGGGGCCGCCACACACATACCTCAACTGTAAATTAGACCTGACTGTCTAATTAACTAGACCAGTAGGAATATTTGTACCATATGCTAGGGAAGATGGAACCAAAAATCCATGTTCCCACATAGAAACTCAGATTGCTGACTTTAAAAAAATCCCATAACTGAGCTTGTAATCACTATTATGGGGAATGCATATCCCCCAATATTCAGATAAGTTATCAATAGTCAATGTTTCAGTTATTCATTTTTTTTTTTGTTTGGGTTTAACCTAAACAGTGTTGTACCCTAAATATGTTGATTAATCCCAGAAGACAGTATTTCAGCCATTTTCTGCAGATCGCAGTGGATTTTTTTTTTTAACCACCAAGGGACAGCGAGTACATCCAACTCTCACTTGACACAGAAGCAGAAAGAAGGGACCAAAGTAGGACATCCCTGGAGCAGACAGATGGGCACATGAGCAGTGGTTAAAGGCAAGATTAGAACCTGAAGTTTTCTGTTCATAGGAAGGAACCTTTTGCTCTTTACCATAACCATTCACCACACTAATGAGGCAGCTCCCATTCCATTGACACCTGCTGTAAATACATTTGAATTTCTAACAACTAGTTAACAACTTTCTGTAGGGATTGATAAATATTTAACATGTTTGATACATTTTTAATAATGTTATTTGATGAATATTTTCCAGATGCTGTTAATCACCACAATGGTTCACTTCATAGGGGGTTGTGGCCAGAAATAACTTGTTTTGAAGTCTGCCTAAGGAACAGTGCATAAGAAAAGGTGAAGATGATAACAATAGTTTGTGATATATACACTACCCCAATGTTTTGACATTGTGGGGCCATTTGGTTGGGGAATCAGCTTATAAATCATACCAAGTGATGTTTTTTGAAATGTAAATATGCAGAAAGTTTTCTGTGATGTTTTAGGGGTAGGGTTAGTGTAAGGGGACTGTACAGTTTGTGTGTGTGTGTGTGTGTGTGTGTGTGTGTGTGTGTGTGTGTGTGTGTGTGTGTGTGTGTGTGTGTGTGTGTGTGTGTGTGCATGTGTTAAAATGCAAAAGAGTTGTCCTGAACCAGCTGAGCATCTGCCATTGATATGAATGGGATTGATAGATAGATTTCCAGGCTTGGAAAAGTCATGGTCATTTGAAAAGTTCACAGCAAAGTCATGACATTTCTAATACTATTGTCTAATTATATGTATTAATTCCTGGTTATTTTTCTGTCTCAGCTCTAAAGAAAAAATAAAGAAAGAAAAGAAGCATATTCTATTTTCATACATTGTCACTAAATTGCTCAAGTGAAAACTGCTGTAATTTACTATGCGGGGGAATCCAGGCTTTATTTCACTTCATCCATGGCTTCTAAAGTTCAGAGTCAGTCTGAAGTCTGATGATAGTCAGGGATTGCTCTGACAGACATCCGTCATCGTAAAGCAAAGCCAGACAAAACAAAATCCATCCTCGTTGAGTCTGTCAACCACCATTAGTTTGCTGTGACAGAGCGGATCACTGACAGTTTAACCAGCCTCGGGAAAGTGACGCAGCCAACTGGTGACACATCCGTCATGGAAGTTGTCGGATCTAACATGGCAATGTGGAAAACCACACGTTCTGCAAGTGCATGAGAGAGAAAAAGAGTGAAGGATTGATAGTCTACAAAGAACAAAGTGACATTTCTTTTGAGAGTTGACTGAGGGCTTTTTGCATAATTAATACACTGATTATTGTATTGATTGGCTGAACTTTTGACTGACAGTTCTGATTATCTTTCAGGACATATTTGGGACCTTGTAATTTTGTTTATCTGAATTCTTTTTTTTTTTTTTTCATACCTGTCATTTAAGAGACATTCATCATGGTCACAGTGCAATTTGCATACCGACGTGGAATCATCTGAAGCACTGGTTTTAATGAGGCTTAATTAGATTAGGTTCAGCCTTTCACTCTGCATCAATTAACTATCAATTAACTTTGGCTGAGATTAAGGAATATTCCATTTATAATCCCTGTATCAATCAATTTCTAAATTAATAATATTTAATATGTTATCTCAATCATTAGCATTTCAATCAAAAAGTAGCAAGAGAATAAATAAATTATAATGAAATGGAAAATTGGGATGGTGGAAAAATAAAGTTTTGTCCTTTAATAAATCCTAGTCTAATTATACAGAGGAGAGTGGGGTAAACTGGTCTACTTTTTTTAACCCAAGTTGTCTCCTAGTCTAATGCCAAATGTTTCTGAGCGGGCATTTAGGTGTCTTTACACACTTTTTAATGTATGCCAGGGTCTGAAGTGGGTCAGAGCAGGCATAACTTGGTCTGGCTTTTATGCAGCATTATATCTTTTCAAAGAATTGTTTAACAGGCACAGAGCAGCTTTAACTCTGATGTGCAAGTCTTTAGAAGAATTAAAACAATTGCACTTATATGGGAATCATAACCACCATCTTGAATGCGATGATAACCCCCTCTCTTTGTGATGCATACAATGTTGTCGAAATATTTTGCCAAAATAATGCATCTTAGAAAGTAGCATCATGTTGCTAGTGACCTTTTGAAACAGGCTACGCTTGTGATGCTTGAAAACTTAGAATGGTTTTAGAACAGAGCACCGGTTTTGAGAGGAACTTTTGTTTTCATTCCTACAACTTTAAAGACTGCAGGACATCATCATGTTAAGACCAAGTATTAATGGCCTCTGACAGGTAGTGAAGTTTAAGTCCCATCAGTATTCCAGTCGAGCATGATGGGAAGGTCATTACTGAATGCCGATAAATGTTACAAGAGATTAAGCACTGACCTCAGATCAGGATAGAAAAATGAAGAAAGGTCAGATTTACATTTCTTCTCTCTCACATTCTTCCTGGACCACTTCACCTCAGCTTCTCTCGTGAGTCTCTCTTTCTTTTGCATATGTCTCTTCTTTAATCATATGAAAACAAGAGGTCTTGGTGGATCATCAGTGTTGTTTATTACACACTCTTCAGAAACTCTTACAGCTCAAGTAATACATATGACTGTTTGGATGCGCTGCTAATGCCAACCACCCCCACGGATGGTCTGTAATATGATATGTTATATTATATACAGTGGGCTCCAAAAGCTGGACACACACTGAATATCCTAAATTAAAAAGTATATTAAAATAAAAATCTAAGAACATAAGATGAAAATGTAGCAGCCATTACTGCAGTCTTCAGTGTCACATGATCTTTCAGAAATCATTCTAATTTGCTAAGTTGGCGCTCAAGTAACATTTTGTAATATTATCAATGTTGAAAACTGATTAATATTTTTGTGGAAACAGGATTATTTGATGAATATTTATGTTACACTTAAACCTCATTTGAGTCAGTTACAAAACAACAGCGGTACATTATATAAGCTAGGCCAATAATATGACAGATCTTACTGATATTAAGATGACATCTGATGGACTGATGCATAAGTGCTCAGACCATCAATATAAGCCTGACAGAAATGTTAGCTGATGATGCTGTGGAAAATTTTTATTTATCCCTTAAAAGCTTAATTATCAAAGTTGCCATCAAATATAATCATGACAGTTTTAGATACCATCATCTGAAAACCGTTTTTTTTTATTTTATTTTTATTTTGTAAAACAGCAGAAAACAAAATAAAGGGAAACCTGCTGGATGAGATATTAGTACAGTGGTGGTCTGCTCAGTCTTAACATCTTTAGTGCAGTGGGAATAAACTGTGGCCTGCTGGTGATCAAACGAAATGTCTTGGGATTTACTAGGTCACATGGTCAAATAGTGGATAAAAGAAGGAAATAACCTTGTGCTCTTTTCTCGCTCTATTTTTCTGCATTCTTCCTTTGGTTTGTCCTTCTATGGCTCTCTTTCTTAAGGTGGACAGATCACAACAACCTTAAAATAGGCTCCTTTTTCCATTTCTAATAGTGTTCCCTAACAATTTAATTGTAATAGCATCACTACATTTTATGCATACAGACATACATACATGCATACATACATATCGTGTTTTACCACCCCTTTAATGCTTGAGGTACTAATGTTAGCGTCCTCTCAGCCTCGAACAGCTCAAAGGCAAACATAGCCTACTGCTGTTCTGCACTAATGCAGCATAACAAACTAATTACTTAATAATTATATGAAAACATGTACTGTATAACAAAGCCTACTGTTTTGTTGTCTATGTTTCAAATCTGTTTTTGTAGTGTCCCGCTCTGTGCAACAAACAGCCTCATGTCACGTGTCAAAACAAACTCCACGAGATGTCAGTGATAGTTTTATTTCACCTCTAGAGGCCTCTCCGTATAATGCCAGCAACAGATGCAACGACGTGTTACTGACTGGACAAACGCAGCATGTGACCTGTTTACATAAAGGCTCTGGCATTGCATGTCCTCATATTACACTGCTGACTGTAATTTTTTTTTCTGAGTGAAATTTTCTAACTATGAAGGTAAGAATGAAACGGTTTCTCTCGTTTTCCATCATGGTTTGACATTTATCCTATCATACTCAGAAACGACTAGCTGTTTAAAAACACTGTTTTCGTGACTGCGCGATTGGTTGTTGGTTGCTAAGCAACTAGTTGTAACATTGTAACGCAGAATTGTTTCACACTGTACAATTTTGGCACCGCAATGTGGAGTTAACACCACAAAAGCGGTGCAAACCCTGCATCTAAATTGCAAGTGTGAAATGATCCTTTACCCAGGGTGAAAAAAGCGTTGTTTGAACGATTATAACGCGGGGTTAAGCGCAGTCTGAAAAGCCCTTCTGTCTGTCTGTAATCCCAGTTTATTCTGCTTTTCATTCATAACATTCATGCTTTGATAATTTACCCAAAGCAAATGCAAACGAACCTGTTTGTTTCACATTTTACCTGGCCTTTAAAAAAATATCCTAATGGGATTGAAATGCTTGCTTTCGTATTTGTATGGTTTTAATTTCATGGTTTTTTTATCCTTTAATATTATTTCCTGATAATTTATATTGTATTTAGAGCATCAAAAAAATCATTTTTGCAACTAGTTGTTTAATTTTTTTTCTTTGAAAGTGAACTCGCACCTCTTTTCATTCAAGTCCTCTTTTCACTCTGTCACGTATTGTTTTGGTCATGTCTTATGTCGTTAGGCTTGTTCAACTTGAACCGGCGCTGCACAGACCGATCCAGCCCGATCTCATGGCAATTCGTACGAATTATACGAGGTGGCTAATTCGTAACAATTCATACGACCTCACTCATACGAAATTTGTACGATTTTTGCTAAATCGTACATATTTTACGAGTTGCCAAATTCGTATGAATTCATACGAATGACCTACCCCTGACCGCACCCCTAAACCTACCCATCACGTGGGTTTAGACAAATGGTACGAATCCTTACGAGTGAGGTCGTATGAATTCGTACGAATTAGCCACCTTTTAATCACTCGTACGAAATTCGTACGAATTTGTCGTAAGATAGCGTTGGACCGATCAGTGAATGACATCAAACTACTGCGAGAGCGAATAGAGAGCAGACGGCTCTTTATGCTTTTGAATTGCTCTCGCGGTACTTTAATGTCATAAACCAATCGGTCTGTGCAGCGCCGGTTCAAGTCGAACAAGTCTTTTATCATGTTTCCTCTTGTCATGTGATTCCCTGTTATGGTCATGTGATCCTGCCCCGTGTTCCCTTGTCTGATGTGCCATGTTGTCATTGGTTCATTGTTTCAATGTTCACAGGTGTCCCTTGTCTAGTCATTAGTCCTTGAGTATTTAAGCCCTCATGTTTGCCATGTGGCCTGGTCAAGTATTGTTTGTGTAACCGCTGTTGGTAAGCGTTCATGTTCATGTTCATGTTCTAGCACATTCCTGGGAGTAATGGCGGCTGCGGATGTGAGTGGTTTGGGAGGCTCCACTCACGAGCGCAAATCGGGACATATCGCAATGCTTTATATGATATCTACAAATACTTTCTCAAACAAAAGAGAAACTGCAGACATGAGAACGACAACTACCATACTGCAGTCTTAGCTACCTATTGCATCTTGGCACTTATGTCTGTACTGTTCATATGTGATGCACCAACCAAAGCGGGTGAATTGGGATCCACTTGGCGTTGGGGGTGAGAAAGCAAATTTATATTTTTTTGGTTTTGGCTATGCTACCATCTTCTCCCACACCTTTGCTGCCAACGAAGCACAGATATCCAAAAGACTGAACCAACGCAACTGCATGAGTAAGCAGAAGCATGCTCCTCCAAGAATAATTAAAACTCTAATGTTGTTGCTACTTCTGTCGGGAGATGTACACCTAAATCCCGGGCCTCTACGTAAAGTTGATGTACTCCAACACACCTTTGAACAGCAGTACCAAGACAACGATTCAATTCCGGGAGTAAATGTGACAACAAATGTACTCTCTCTGACTAAAAATGTGGGTGAGATGGGTTATCACGTCTCACAAGTGGAAACTGTAGTTGACGTGTTTTTTCCTGCTGCCGAGTCTGTTGGGACATCTGAGTACATCCGTCGGCGGGAAGGATGGAGCAGTTGCTGGCGCTGCCGTGCTGGAGCCGCAGCAGACGCGGGGCCTTGTTCGCGGTGGGGAACGCAGTGTTGGAGTGTGCCATCCAGTTCCAGCAACAGAGTCTCAGAGCACCGGTGTCTGTAGCCCGGATTCGGATAGTGCGGTGATCGATACGGCGCATGCATTACAATAGATGCCGAATGTAAACAGCGACGGCAACCTATAGAGTCCAAAAATTCAAATCGGGCAGCGCTCAAGCAAAAAGAGCTGAAGATCTTCCAAACTGTAAATCATGCCCAGATTATTTGGAATCCCCAGACAAAACCAAAGGGGATTTTGGGAGAACACATTAATATAAGGAGTATCTTACCAAAAATAGATCAAATTAATAGACCGTTAACTGACTCTAACCTGGATTACTTGTCTGTGACTGAAAGTTGGCTGAATCCATCCACTTCTACAGACCTAATCAACATACCTGGCTTCAAATGTTACAGGAGAGATAGGGTCCAAGGAAGAGTGTGCTATTATACATTAAAGAAACCTTTAAGTGTGCAAAGTTAACATTGATATGAAACTGGAATGTCTGGGGCTAAATGTAATTATGTCTCCAACGATGAAATTTAAATTAATTGTCATTTATAATCCACCTTTATTTGGAGCAAATTTCGAAGTCGAGTCTTTTATCGAACATGGACATTTGTACTGAATGTATAATTATGGGTGATTTCAATATAAACTGGCAGGAGAAAAACAACAGCAGAAAAAAGCTGAAAGCTTTGATGGATAAGTTCAAATATAAGCAAATGATAAACAAACCTACTAGAATCACCAGACATAGCGCAACATTGATTGATTTGATTTTTGTAAATAGACCAGATAGAATAACCAAAATTTATAACCTAATCACAGGGCTTACCGATCATAACATGACATTAGTTGTCAGAAAGTTAACTAAAAAGCATTTTATTAATCATAATAAAGCAGAGAACAAAACAAAAACAACAGGAATTCCTAAAGCAAAAATAAATTCCTTTGAAAATGAGTTAAACCAAATTAATTGGAATAATATTATTGCGGAGACAGATTTAAATTTGAGTGCATACGAATTTGTCACTAAACTAAATGATGTAATAAGTATACAAAAACCTGGACAAGAAGACCAAGATCTGTGGTTTAACAACGACATTTGGTTAATGGCTAAAAATCATGACTTTGCACTTAAAAAGTCTTTAAAATTTAGGAATAATATTGACCATCTAACCTTCACTGGTCTCAGGAATAAAGTTATAAGTGAGCTGCGCTAAGAAAAAACAAAATATTTTATAAAAATGATTGAAGAAGCAAATGGAAGCAGCTCCAAATTATGGCAACATATACACAAATTGACAAACTCTAATAGGAAAAACCATCAAATGATAGATTGCCTCAAAATTGATGATAATTACGTTAATAACAATCAGGCAATAGCTAACGAGTTCAACAATTTTTTCGTTGAATCAGTCTACGATCTAGCTAAACCTTTCAAGGGCAAATTACGTTTTGAGAACAAGTAAGCAAGACAAAGTAAGAAAAATTATTGTCAATATGAAAAATTCTACATCAAGAAACATACATAATCTTAATGTAGCTCTAATAAAAAAAACATCTAAGCAGTTTACTCGATCCCATTACTCACCTTGTAAACTTGTCAATACAAACAAATACTTTCCCACAGAAAGTACCCTGGAGGGTAGAGAACAATGTGTGAAAGTAGGAACTGTTCAATCCAATCTGAGTCCAAATGACCTAGAAGTGCCCCAAGGGTCAGTACTAGGACCGTTGTTGTTTTCAATGTATATAAACTATCTCCCAGATTGCTGCCAGGGTGTAAACTGCCAGCTTTATGCTGACGACACAGTTATCCATGTGTCAGCAAAAACAACTGTGCTGGCTGGGCAGCAGTTAACAAAGGCTTTACATAACATCTCAAGATGGCTTCAGCTGTCCCATTTAACTAAATGTTCAGAAAACCTTCTCAATGTGTTTTTCTATTAACCGGAGGTCCCCTGACAGCATCTTCGAAGTTTATTTAGACCATGAACCCATTCAAGATGCTCATGAAACAAAATATTTGGACATTATAATAGATAAACATCTGAAGTTTCAAAGTCAAGTAAACTATGTTTGTTGGAAAGTCAAATCAAATTTAAACTGTTTTCGTTTTATTAGAGGAGAGTTGTCACATCACGCAGCTTTATTGTTTATGCATGTAATGGTTTTTTCACATTTGTCATACTGTATTACAGCATGGTCACAAACATCAGCGTCCACTCTGAAATCAGTCACTTCTCTATATAAACAGGCAATTAAGATATTTGACAAGAAACCTATAATATGGCATCATTGTGATATCATTCAAAAGCACACGTTTTTTTACTTTTGAAAATGTTGTAAATTTTAGTATTTTGAAATTGACTTTTAAATGTTTGAACAACTGTGTGTCACCGTTGTTCTCTGACCTCATGGAGAGGCGTCAGGGCTCTTTTACACCTTCCACCAGAGCCTCAGTTAGCAGGGATTGTGTGCTACCAAAGTTCAGAACATCTTTTAGACAGTCTGGCTTCTCCTTCAGAGCGGCTACACTATGGAACTCTCTCCCGATTGGATTCAAACTGCAGAGCAAAATTAACATCTTTACCAGAGAGCTCAAACAGTGGCTTAAATCGGGCCAAAGTTGTACTCATGTGTAAAATGTGCCTTGTTTTGCTTAATGTGTTTTTATTTGTTGTAAAAGGCCCTATGGACCGGTGTTGAAAATTAGCACATGTGCTATAACACTTTAAACAATGCATCTGGTTCGTCCAATGTTATTGCTATGTCCATATTAAATTAAATACATAAAAAATATATATAATAATAATAATAAAATGTTCATGTTCATGTTTTGAGTTCATGCCAGGTCATGCCTTTGTTTTATGTTTGATCACATTTTGTAAATAAACTGCACTTGGGTTCTCTACCTATTCTTTACACACTCATACTGTTTTTAGAACTGAGAAGCCTACCCATAAAAATGTTATAATGTTTTATATATATATATATATATATATATATATATATATATATATATATATATATATAAAACATTATAAAATTTTTATGGGTAGGCTTCTCAGTTCTAAAAACAGTATGAGTACAGTATGAGTATATATATATATACACACACACACACACACACGCTGTATATTACAAACAATTAATATCACAAACAATGCACATATGTGGATATTGAGTTGACAAGTTATTTTGAAGCTTTCACATATATGCCATTCTGAACCTTGCATGTGTGTCTGTGCTCAGCACTCAAGATCCAAACAAACAGCCAATAAGAGTCACACCTCATCAGCTGTTATTTTTCACATGTTCTTCAAGCACTAATAAAATGTGTGAGTTCCACTAGAGTGCGTATTGCTTCTAAACAAGAACATCTCTTGTCAAATACCAATCTGTGAAGGGCCAGCTGCCACGGTGGCAGACAGAATAAGCACGATTACACACATTAGGCTGGTGGTGGATTTTACTTGTGCACCCTGGTGGTGACAAATAAGAAACACACATTATAAGGCTCTGGGGTTTGTGCTCACTGAATTGAGCTGGATGTTCCTTCAGTCATTCTAGCCTCATAGAACAAGAAGAAATGTTGTGCTTTAAACTCAAACAACTGATTAATAATGATTTCATGAAATAACAGAAAATGGTGAACTGTTTTTGTAAATATTTGGTCAACCTTTTCAGTATATCACAGTATCATATATAATACAGGCTTTATGGCTCAACTAGTATGATATAGTGAGCATGTGGAACTCATACTCAAAGAGAAAATAAACACCTACATTTTATTCAGAGACCTAAACTGAGCAAACATATGGAATTCTGATAGCTGTAAATCACTGTAAATCAATGGGATCTTTATAATAGTATAGCAGACTATGTACTTAAAATGCATATATATATCAGTTGTCAATTGTCACGCTACTCTATATCTCCTAATAATATGTCTTAAGTAATAAGTTAATAATTAGTAAGTAATAATATGTATTTTATTATCAAAGCTCTGTATAGTTTTAATTCTGTGGGGCAAACCATATAATGCAAAGCAAATTGCAATATGATGGTGATTGAGCTTGCACATCAATCATTGTGATTTAAAAAGAAATATACAGTTTGTTATGATGGACTATGATGGATTACACAAAATTTCACAAGTTCATATTTGAACTTGCAAATCTTAGCAGAGAAATATTGATGTGTGAGTTCCAGAATAAATAAAAAAAATCCCACTGAAAACAATTATGAGCCTCGTGTTCTGGGGTAATTTTTTTTTTTTTATCTTGCATTGATTTTTATCCTGTTAAAAGGAACTGAAAAGTAATTCAATGCAACCACTGTATTGAGTGTGCCGTGTGGGCGTCTTGAAAAGTTATTTTCAGTGGTTTCCGCCACTCTCCACAAGCTCTTTCTGATGTCCCTGTCACTAAGAGTAAAGCACCTTTAAATTACTGTCAGTATAACGCAATTACCTTACAGAGAAGGATAGAGAGAGAGAGAGAAATAGATTTACAATGCCCATCTGCTGTTTCTCTGCTGTACATGTTGGATCTAAAATGGCTCTTACAAACAATTTAAGACACAACAGATGTGATACAGACGTTTTTTTTTTTTTTTAAAGCAGAAATTCTGTTGATAAGAGCTTAAACTTCTCAGTTCGCATTGATCTGACTTCGCTTGCTCAAATACTCCTCTGCGACAACTTGAGAATACTCAACAACATATGCACACAACCTGTGTCTCGTAATTAACCGTATCCCCACATGGTCAGACTGACATATACCTGATTGTCTTTGCAGTGCGCTTAAAGCTGTGTTGTCAAGGCGTCATACAACTTAATGTGGGAGTTTATTACTGGAGTTTATTCTGTAATTCTGTGCAATTTAATCTAAATCGAGAGGGAATCAACCTTGCATAAAACTTGAAATACAGAATACACTTTATGTCCATGTGAGCCATTGCACCTGTAACAGTTGAGGATGTTGTAAAAAACAGTTTTAATGAAGATAAAGAGTGTTAGGGATCAAACGAAGTAGGCTGGAAGCATCTGTGCTTTTAAACCTGGGCTCCAGTCTAACTTTTTGCCTTGGTTGCACTGGTGCGCCTAACTTTTTTATTTAGGTGCACCAGCACAAAATTTAGGTGCACCCACATTTTCCCCTTTAACGCCACAATTTCAAGGTCACCTTTTTATTATGCTCCAAATACATTCAGATATATTATGTAAATTATTTTAAACAAGAAAAAGGTGTAGGTAAATACTTTTTTTTGTAGCACAATTATACTGTTTTATACATTTTATTATACTTTTTTTTTTTTAAATGCTTAAAGTGCTTCACTGAGCTGCCAAACTGCCAGGAACATTTTTATTTCTCTGAAAAAAAAACATATCTGATCTACATATGTGCATTTTAAGACATTTGAAGACAAAAAAAAAAAGGATTAGAAATAGCTTTAACAACCACGTCAGCGGGCAGTAGATTATTTGTCAATACCTGTTCTCTCTTCATCTCCATCATCCTTTCTTTTTTCTCAGTCTCCTCATCTTGCCCTTTCTCTTCCCCTCCTAAAGCTGAGCTTTTTTAATTTACTAAAGGCTACAATTTTTATTATATTCTCAATATGTACGCATTCATTATTAATCGTGTGCCTAACATGATGAAAACGTCTTTGTTAATGTTTCTTGTCCCCTCACAATGACGGTAAACAAATTATTACATTACATCAGTCACATCGGCCTATTTTCAGTTCAAAATGGCGAAATTAGACAAAACTATATTAGTTTGCCTGATTATTTTTTGTCATTCGTTTAACATTTATGACCTAAAAAAAGTCAAATATGAAATGTTAAGTTTAGCTACTTACATCTCATCTCACACTTGACCGCGTAGGCCTACACTGAAGAGCTGAATCGCTCTGCTAAAATTCGCACTCAGCAGAGTCTGTGAACATAAAGCCCGCCTACTTTGATTTGATTTGTTATCTCAGATATTCTGACATTGACGAGCAGTGACAGACCAATGAGGCTCAGAAGAACACACACACATTATAACAAGACTGAAGCTCCCCTAAAAAAGGGCCTAGTGACGCCCCTGGTCGCACCCTTACAAATTTTGGTCGCACTCTTTAAAACTCTCGTTTTAAAGGATAGCGAAAAGCTTACGCTAACATATTTCTTTGTAGGCTATTATGCATCATCTCCATCCATCCATCCAATCAGGAGATAAATAGTGTCAGATAAGTTTATGTGCTTATGTTAAGACATGCTTCATATAAAATACATTTTCTTTTTCTAAATTTCTGGCGTTATGCAGAGACCCGTTCGTTGTTAATAACAAAGATCCCATATCTGTGGTCTAATGCAGAGAACAAATAGGCAATTTTCCAACAATCATTATTTTTCTAACTGCACAACAGGCAAGAAATGAGTTTTCTCCCAGGCTAGAGTAATGCAAAATAATGTTCTTATTGTTTTCCTGACCTGATTTAAAGATTTCTGCAAATCTGCAGAGCTAGCGAGGAGATCCAATGTTCAGTATTTTGTGCTTAACAGTGGTTTACATTACACTTGGAGTATGTGGTATTTGAAAGAGCTATTCAGTATCAAATGCTCTCCCTTTTGAACCTCTATATTTATTGTGACTCCTTCAGAGCAGAGATTACATGGACATCAGTGTCTTATCTGCTGCATTTAACTACAGTCATACAACCATGAAAAGCTTTACCATTTTTCTCTTATGATAAGAACAGAGAAGCAGCATGGAACAGCTTCAGAATTCTTGCATCATCCTTCCCTGCGGAATACAGTGTAATACGTGTTAGCCTCTGAAAGAAAGTTCCAGACTTCCTCTAAAAATGTGTCGTATTTAGACTGGAGAGAGCAAAATGCTACCCTGAGGTGTTACAATGTAAGCGGCTTTATGGAGCCTTGGAAAACGAGCTCTGAATCCTTGTTCAGCACAGAAAGTATAAGATTCTGAGTGGTCTCATCTCTTGTGTGTGTGTGTGTGTGTGTGAGTGTGTGGTTTGCAATTGAGAACTTTTGAAACGAAACATAGTTGAACAGTTTGAAAGGAACCATTGGTTAAGAGAGCTTTGGCTTGTGCGTGATTTGTTTTTGTTTTTTCTGAGAGCGTCTTAGATGGTCTCTGCTGCATTGGCATCAAGTCACATTGGCTAAGTGCCCCGCTCTAAAGGGTTTTAATCACTGCCAACATGAAGTGCAGCTCTGAAGCTCCAATGATAATGGACAGAATGGAAGAATGAAAAATTTAAGTCGGATTTAGGTGGCAATGTTAAGAGATCTGTAGCAAAAAGAATAGTTCACCAAAAGAGTAAAATTCTGTGATTATTTACTCACCCCTCAAGTCGTTCCAAACTAGTATGACTTTCTTCTGTGGAAGACAAAAGTTTTCAGCTTTTTTCCCCATACAATGAAGCCAATTTTATTGTTTGTCAAAGCATCTTCTTTTGTGTCATTCAGATGAAGGAAGGTCAAACAGGTTTGGAATGTCATGAGAATGAGCAAATGATAATATAATTTCCATTTTATGTAGTTACTGTAGTAATAACTATAAATAATGCATAATTACATGCAACTAACCCTTACCCTATAGTATGTAGTAGTTAATTACAGACACCTGAAAATAATATGTAACCATAGATTGTAAATGTAATGTAGATTGTTGTGCTGTAAAACCATCTAAACAAGTATATGCACGCATGTTGTATTGTTGCTATGGGTGATAATCAGCCAATCAAGAAATACTAATGAAGCACTATGTCAACAGCGTCTTATTTTCCTTCTACCTATATATGATGAAGATGGATTGCAACTGAAGTACACTTGTATGTGGTATTATGTGTTACATTACAAATTACATAAAAAAGAAATTTGCTTTTCAAAGTTTTAATCTTTGTCCTGCAATAATACCAAGTCCTCTCATCAATCAAGTCTTTAGAATCACAAGAGGCTCTGTGAATTGTCCTTCATCTGTTCTTCAGTAATGCATCCTCGTATTCAGAGGAGTTTAATGGAAAGAGACATTTTTTTTTATTTCAGGTTTGTCCCAGCAGAGCTTTTTTTTCTATGACTTTCCCTTTACACTTACACTAGCCTATATCTCAGATTCGACTTCTGACCCCATGTGTTGCTTTTCTTTCTTACCTTGGCATTTGTCCTTTTGTAGTTTTGATGGGACATACATTTGGGATTGTATTTTTTATTTTTTTAATGTATTTTTTAGTCTGACTGAAACAATGTTAGTTTCATAATGTTTGAAACAATTCTGTTAATTTACAATGAAGGAAAACAAAATCATTTGAAAAAAAGATAAGGCTCAAATTAAAATGTAAGTTGATATCTATGTTGTTAACTGTGTTTATTGACTTTTGAGGACTTGCATTTGATTTTCTGAAAGCAGAGCAATAGTCATAAAAAAATAGTGTAGAGCAAATGCAATTATCGTGAACATTGACGTTAGCCTTATCCTGAATAAGATTATTTTAAGGAAAAGGGAAAACTTCCAGGGATGAGATAAGAGAGGGTCACCGAGATGCTTATCACCCAACTAAAACTATGCCATCGTACTGCAAAACGTTACAGATGAAAAGCTTGTGCTAAATGATTAGCAACTTGATATTCGGAGATAATCTTCTGCTGGATTCATTAATCTTTTCAGCATGTTGACACATTTACTCGCAATAACTTGCAACACAAAATAGTTTTGAGGGGCATGCCAGAGGCTCATACCCACCCAGGATGTTTGAAAGCAATCAAAAGTACAATATTTATTTCCCATTAATTTTCAGCTTATACGTTTATTCCCACGTTTTGGCCTTAAAGAGCTTTTATTTATGCTTTTATTCCTTGCTTTTCCTGAGCTCCGTGGGTTGGACAAAAAGATGAATTGAGAATAATAAAGACTTTGATTTATTATAAGAATAAAATGACCTGTTGATTATATTAGGTTTATTACATTAGGTTGAGAATGGGTTTGCTCAGTGCTGACCGATTACAAGCTAATGGCAACTGCTGATTGTTGCTCATTTTTTGTTTAAATTTAGAGATGAGCCAAATTGGGGGTGGGGTGGGGGGTCATTAAGGATGAAGCAATTTATTATTTTGCCTTCACAGTGCCTATTTGCCCAGCTAAACTCGTGCTCTCCCCGAAATCACGATATGAAGACTTACATTTTCAAGAGCCAGCCTACCATTTTTTCCCTTTCAATAAATCTTATTTGATGCACCCACTCATAGATCTGAGTGCAAGTGTATGAGGATGAGGACAATTTAACAGAGTGGGATGTTTAACC
This sequence comes from Meda fulgida, assembly GCA_030578275.1. Classification (NCBI taxonomy): domain Eukaryota; kingdom Metazoa; phylum Chordata; class Actinopteri; order Cypriniformes; family Leuciscidae; genus Meda; species Meda fulgida. Next base: position 5,833,426 of record CM060627.1, on the reverse strand, counting down.
CCACTCTCATGTTTCAAAGCACTATGGAACTGAGTTGAATCATATGAGTATGCTTTACACTGCTTCAAAAATGGCTAAAGTAAAATCAATATCATGCTCTTGAGCATATACGTTGCAAAAGGGATATCATTTTTACAGTTTGTCATGATTGAATCGACAGTATGTCTTTGAATTTTAGAAGGTTAAAGATTAAAATACCACACGGACTGTTCATGTATTTATCTTCTGAAAGGCACAACGCTCTCCTGTAATCATCGCGTCTTGAATATGTTGAAGGACAACTTGTAGAGTGTCGGAAATATGAATAAATTGCAACTGTTTTTTTTTTTTTACAGCCATTCTCCATGCATTTACACAGTCACCGAGCAATAAAAGAGCCAAACAATCACAGATGACACTTCTGGAAGCGCCAAGGCCACCGGAGCACCAAAGAAAAGTTTGCAAAGTTATTGATCCTGCAGTTAAGCTCATCCTTGAGAGGCTTGGAAATGACCTCAATCCTTATTTGAGATGGAGGGGAGGTGTTGGAGAGCAGGGGCCATTTAATCTGCCCACTGGTGAGAAAGATGGGCAGAGAGACATCTATTAAACTGAATCTTTGTGCCTGAATACAGGATTTTGCTTCCTCTGAGACTCTACCTAAGGCTGCCAACAGTAACTGGCATCCCCAGGGAGCACGACTTCCCACAGAGATTCCCGAGACCGTGAACATGTCACAATATTCCCTGGTTCTCGGTCACAGTCTAGGTTTTTCGTGCGGTACTTTCCTCTGGTATTTCTCTCCTAATTATGCAGGTGCCACGAGGCATGACCACTTGTTCTCGCCAAAACCGCGTTGCCATAACCTTTAATTGGGTCTCATTATAAAAATACTCTACTCCTGGCCGATAAGATGTGAATACCTGCTGTTTCTCCTCTTAACATGTGTGAATCACTTTAAGGAAGGCAGATTATGAAGGCAGAAATTCCAAAAGGTACTGTAATATGTTTGTGCACTCATGTCTCTCGGCCATTTTCTCCGATAATTAAGGAGAAATGCAATGAGTAGTTGCGACTCTGGCAAGTTCTTCTTGTTTAGTAATTATGCATAAGGCTGTAAGTGAGTCTTTCAGCACATCTCAACTTCTGGCTGATCATTATGTGCATTGAATACTAAGAAGGCTCTTTCAGTTGGAGGCCGAGGGCCTGGTCAGCTTGTCCTCCACTGTATGAGTGAAATTTGATTAGGAGTCTAATTATGTGTAGCAGAGAATGAGGGGGTCACGCTAGGCTGGCTGCTTTCCACAGTCGTTTTCTCTCTTTTTCTCTCGTTTCCAATCATTCCTCGCACTCTTGTAGGCTGTAGAAACGGAAGCACTTAACAAAACCAGAAGTGGCACATTTCCCCCCCTATATTCAGAATGATTTAAAATCATCAGCACCCACCCAAAATCTCTGCCTGTATATGATCATATGAGCATTTGTCTTGGAGGTAAAAAGAATTGATTTTAGGAGAATGTTGTAGCAGGCTGCTTTTGCGTTTCATCAGCGCTGATTTTTGATGAGATCCTATGTGGGATTTTATTTTTATGGTGACCTTTATCTTTGAGCATCTTACCATCTGCAGTGGAATCCTTCAATTTAAATAGCTTATTCTGAAGTTTTGACAGGGCATATATTTTATCATACAGTTGATGCATCTATACTTTGGAAATTAATTTGGACCATTTTTCAGCATGGCGATAATGTGACTGGAGAAAGTTTAAAATGCAAATGTATATTAAGGTGTGTAAAAGTGTTGGTAACACTTTATTTTGATTGTCCCTTTTGAACATTCTGGTGACTATAAGTAACTTTGCAACTACATGTCAACTAATTCTCATTAGAGTATTAGTGTACTGTCTGCTTAATATCTGATAACTCTTTATTGTGATGGTCCTCCAACAGACAGTCTACTGACTATAAGTAACTTTGCAACTACATGTCAACTAACTCTCATTAGAGTATTAGTGTACTGTCTGCTTAATATCTGATAACTCTTTATTGTGATGGTCCTCCAACAGACAGTCTACTGACTATAAGTAACTATGCAACTACATGTCAACTTATTCTAACCCTACCAGTCTACTAATACTCTACTAACACTAATGAGAATTAGTAGACATGTAGGTGCAAACACAGACAATATGTGGCATTTTATAACATACGCATAGTTTACTTGTCAATCACTCTGGCCAAACAGATTTTAACAGATTCATTTTCTTGTATTGGTTGAGCCAATGTTGCTTTGTCTGGCTGGACAAGGTTGCTAAATGGCTATACCTTGTCTCTGCATATTAAGCTATGAAAATTGTTTTACTATCAAAACAATTACACATGCAATAGCCTGAAATCCTCCCACAGACCAAGAAAAATGAGACCTGATGATTTAAATCTGGAATGACACTATGGAAATGATTGAGGGGACTTTTTGCAGACAGGCCTGTAATAAGAGTTCAATAACTGTGAACTAATGAGACCAGCTCCTATTAATACATTAGTTCACACACACACACACACACACACACACACACACACACACACACACACACACACACACACACACACACACACACACACACACACACACACACACACACACACACACACACACACACACACACACACACACACATATACACAGGTCCTTCTCAAAAAACGAGCATATTGTGATAAAGTCCATTATTTTCCATAATGTAATGATAGAAATTAAACTTTCATATATTTTAGATTCATTAACTGAAATATTTCAGGTCTTTTGTTGTTTTAATACAGATGATTTTGGCATACAGCTCATGAAAACCCAAAATTCCTATCTCAAAAAATTAGCATATCATGAAAAGGTTCTCTAAACGAGCTATTAACCTAATCATCTGAATCAACTAATTAACTCTAAACACCTGCAAAAGATTCCTGAGGAAAAATAGGCTGTTCCCAGAGTGCTGTATCAAGGCACCTCAGTGGGAAGTCTGTGGGAAGGAAAAAGTGTGGCAAAAAACGCTGCACAACGAGAAGAGGTGACCGGACCCTGAGGAAGATTGTGGAGAAGGACCGATTCCAGACTTTGGGGGACCTGCGGAAGCAGTGGACTGAGTCTGGAGTAGAAACATCCAGAGCCAACGTGCACAGGCGTGTGCAGGAAATGGGCTACAGGTGCCGCATTCCCCAGGTCAAGCCACTTTTGAACCAGAAACAGCGGCAGAAGTGCCTGACCTGGGCTACAGAGAAGCAGCACTGGACTGTTGCTCAGTGGTTGCATGTCATTCGGAAATCAAGGTGCCAGAGTCTGGAGGAAGACTGGGGAGAAGGAAATGCCAAAATGCCTTTGCCCGGTTGCATAAAGCACCTTAAGTGTAATTTTCCCTTAAGGCGACATGGCTGAATTTATGGAACCAGCTGAAGATCTTAGGGAATAGGGAGAACCCTTTGGACCAATTTAGCGATGAAATATTGTTGCAAGAATACCGATTTGATCGACGCGCAATATTTGACATTGCTATCAAACTAGACAGCTGTCTGTCTGTCATTATACGCGACTTGCATGTAAACTGCAACGTTAAGAGAGTGTGTGGCCGACCCGTGCAGAAAAAGATTCACAGGAGAACGAGCTGATTCTGTGTTTAAAAGGAATCAGGACAGAAGAAAACGGGGATATGCTATGGAAGTATACTCAGCTGTATTTCGAGACACAGAGCCAGAAGTGCATTCACAAAACCTAAACAAATGCCAAAGCATGAGACGGTGAATAACACAAACTTATGAATACGGTGAATAACACGGTGAATAACACAAAAAGCCGCCACTTTCGGAGCTAACGCGGTGTTGCGTTATAGCGTCACTGGACTGACACGTGATATTCCGAGTATTTTGCGTATCTATGGCAACAACAGACTTTTATAACGTGAATCCAGGATCGCTGTCGTGAAACACTTAAATGTTTCCCTTACCTAACAGAACCGTTTAAGAGATTATATGCAACACCCTTAAGTTATTCTCTTAGGTAAGGGTAAATCGCCCCTTAAGTATCATACTTAAGAGAAAAACTTAAGGTGCTTTATGCAACCGGGCACTGAAGTCCAGTGTCAAGTACCCACAGTCAGTGATGGTCTGGGGTGCCATGCCAGCTGCTGGTGTTGGTCCACTGTGTTTTATCAAGGGCAGGGTCAATGCAGCTAGCTATCAGGAGATTTTGGAGCACTTCATGCTTCCTCCTGCTGAAAAGCTTTATGGAGATGAAGATTTCATTTTTCAGCACGACCTGGCACCTGCTCACAGTGCAAAACCACTGGTAAATGGTTTACTGACCATGGTATTACTGTGCTCAATTGGCCTGCCAACTCTCCTGACCTGAACCCCATAGAGAATCTGTGGGATATTGTGAAGAGAAAGTTGAGAGACACAAGACCCTACACTCTGGATGAGCTTAAGGCCGCTATTGAAGCATCCTGGGCCTCCATAACACCTCAGCAGTGCCACAGCCTGATTGCCTCCATGCCACGCCGCATTGAAGCAGTCATTTCTGCAAAAGGATTCCCGACCAAGTATTGAGTGCATAACTGAACATAATTATTTGTAGTTTGACTTTTTTCGTATTAAAAACACTTCTTTTATTGGTCGGATGAAATATGCTAATTTTTTGAGACAGGAATTTTGGGTTATCATGAGCTGTATGCCAAAATCATCAGTATTAAAACAATAAAAGACCTGAAATATTTCAGGTGGTGTGCAATGAATCTAAAATATATGAACGTTAAATTTTTATCATTACATTATGGAAAATAATGAACTTTATCACAATATGCTAATTTTTTTAGAAGGACCTGTACATCCATACACACACATTTTTAAAATTTTTTTTTTTTTTTTTTTTTTTTTTACCTCTGAAGAACATTGAAATGATTGAAATTTCAAATTAAAATTTTATTCTACAACCAGTAGCCTAATTATTGTTAGCAGCCAACTGTGACATTTTTTAATTCTGTTAGTAAATACATGCAGACAGTCGATGCGTTGCTAATAACACGCATGTTTGGTTTTCCAACCTCAATGCTGAAGTTTCCCAATAGTGAATTTAGATTGAGACTTGACGTGCATGTAGAAATCTAATCTCAGGCAGACGACAGCAGATATTGATATATGCTGTGCTGTGTTTTTTCATTAATGAAGATTACCTGCCTATTCCTATTTGTACATACAGGTGTCAGACTTAGATTTGATTCCATCAATTTGACTGTGTGTGTTTGAGCTACTACAGTACATCCAGCAAATGGAAAAAGGTTCATTCAGCTGCCCTTAATATGCATCTGTCAATATTCAGCAAATTCAAATAAAGACAGGCAGTAATGTCAGAGATTTTTCAGCTATTCTTCTCCCAGATTGTTTTACAACTTGAGGTTTGTCTGACTAGATGCAATTTAAATGATAAATCGACATAAGGGACTCTTTATTTGTCAGGATCCTGCCTATTAATACAGATATCTGTATGCGAAACATATCCCCTGAGCATGCAATAATGCAGGGATTGATATTCTTCTTATTGTCGTTGTTGAGATCTTGTGACTCAGATTGATGAAGTGACAGAGCAACCTATTATCTATATTCTGAATATAGTGATGTAACCTCTCCTTAAGGATGACAATTTAATGAGACAGGGATGCAACTTGTTTATAAAATACATACAACAATCTGAAATTGTTGACTACCCAGTGAAAGTTGACATTTTAAAACGATCATCTTTCGACGCTCCTTGACTTTTACCATTTTTCTTTTCCCCTCCCATTTTTCTCCCGAGCAACCTTCACCACCGACTTGGATAATTATTGTCCTTCTCAAATGATGTGCAATGCTATGTGTTTTCCTGCACACTTATAGGCCATCCAGCAGAGTAATATTGCTGAAAAATAACAGAGCAGTAGTTCTGCTGATCTATTACCACTTTTTGTATTTTAATGATATGTAAATTACTCTCCACTAAGATTAATTCAGGTGAAGGTTTTCTCACAAAAGCTTTAGTGCTGCACCAACAAGGCCAAGGACAGCTAAATGTTTGTTAATGTACCTTTGTCTTTCTTTACGCTGACTGTCAGGTGGTCTTAAAAACAACCTTGTCATTGCTGCCTTCATCCTAAGGAGCTCGTATGAAATCATGTCAGCTTGGATCCTGTTTACCCCCCAATTAGACGCTACGGGTCTGGTAATCTGAGATGTCATCTTTCATTGCTTTCCTGTCATACTTTCTCAAAACCATCCAGTGACCTTTGCAGTCACTTGATATTAACTTGGTGACTGATTAAAGCTGAATTTCCCTCAGGACAAGCTACCGCCAATGAAACACAAAGGATCACAAAGTATAAGTTTTATTAAGTGATTGGCGCAATATAACTTTGGCATAATATCTGTCATCTGTTTGAATGGATAAATATATATTATATAATTTAATTTAGCTGAGTGGAGGCCAAAATCTTTTTGTGCCTCCTGGATATTTTGCCACCCGCAATCATACAAAGCCACAGCTACCTATGGGCCAATTTCATTAGCAAAACCTCTGAAAACATTTCTAGACGTCTATGTAGCGGAGTATTAAAACATCAAATAACTCAGACAGCCTTGCCCTCAAGTGCAAAAAACGTTGTTTCAAAGTAGAAAAGATGCTTCATCTCATTCCAGGAATATTCTGAAGGATCCTCATGAGTCTTGACTTTGCCAATTTTCTAGTGTTTCTCACTTCTTAAACACTGCAATTTAAGCTGCCCAGTGCCCTGCTAAAAACGTTTGCGTGATTCGCAGCATGGTGACCAATGCATAATTGCATTCCATTCACTCAGAAGTTATAGAGCCAACAGGGCATTATGGTAATTAGAAAGGGACAGAAAACTGGCAAATGAAATATGGCTGAACGAATAAATGAAGGAGGGGTTTAGAGGGTACTTTAATCAGCTAGAGACCAGGTGCAGCCAAAAACAAAGTTATAGATTAAAAGAAAAAGTTCACCCCTTACACTCTTGCCTAAGACGGCAAATTAAGAAACTTTTAATACAATATTGACTGTACTCTAATGTGTCTCAATTCTCTTCAATATTCCAGACTTTTTTTTTTTTACAAGCTCCTGACAACCATATGCCTTCGTATCATGCCGCAAATGAGGATTGGCTTGGTTCCATATGGTTGGACAGCCCTAAAATAAACACATGGGATCATTTTATGACTGCCATAGGTGAGTAATGGATTGTGAAAGGTTAATTTAATGAAAGTCTCGCAATTGTATTAAGTAAACGTCTCTTTCCTGATCAGGCAATGTGGCTATAAACCCAAGAGAGCGTAATTTAATTTATTCTCTAAAATGGGGGTGGAGAGAGCAGCTGTAGGGCAGGTGATTGGTGGGAATATTGACTGACAGGTGTCGGATTGCAGTCCTGTCCTAATGTGCATTTGCATACCCCTCATGTTTCCTGAGCGGGCCTGGTGGCACATTTGGTCTCCCAAATAAATATGGCCTATAGTCTTGTTGTTGTAGGCCTATCCTGTTGCTTTAAGGCCAGGACCATATTTTTTTTATGTGAACGAGTTGAATATCTTATAACTTATCTGATACAAAATTCTCTTTCACCCATATGCATGTAACTCTACAATAGGGTACAATAGGTACACTAGAACTAATAATGAACTGCAGTTATACAGCATTTATTATTCTTTGTTAATGTGAATTTCAACATTTACTAATACTTTATAAAAAAATTGTTAACATTAGTTAATATACTGTGAACTAACATGAACAGCTTAATTTTTATTAACTAACATTAACAAGGATTAACAAATGCAGTAACAAATGTATTACTCATGGTTAGTCCATGTTAGTTAATACATTAACTAATGTTAACTAATGAACATTATTGTAAAGTGTTACCATGTTAGTTAGTCTACCTCTGACAGTTTAAAATGAGGTATAGGCTTTTTAATTCAGATGAATCCCATGCCTCTGATGCTATCTTATAAAAATAGTTAGCATAATCTCATTGCTATTCCATCAACCACTTGAAATATGCAGAATGAATGAAAAATCTTGTATTAGCAGTGTCAGGTTTAAGATCATTTGTGAAATTCATCGAAATGAGACATCCCTCTACCTCTAATTAGAGGCCCCTCGGCCTCGAGATGTTATGAGAATGCCAACGAAAATAATGAATTGGTAATAGCTGAAGGAGATCAATGATATCCTGAGCAGTTAATGAAATTATCACCCCATGCCCACGCTACAGTATGTAAACAAAGGGCTGTGTAAACAGAGCCAAAGGACTTATGTCTGTTGAATAATATGCTGCTCATCAGACGAGAATGAATAAGTAAAAAGTGCCTTTTTGGGAGTCATTTAATTTATAGATGCATGCGGCGATGTCAGACGTGGCATTAATGATGAATATGAAATATCAGCTAAAGCCAGGTGTAGATATCATGTTCCTGCAATATGAGCTAAATTAATATGAGTCTGTGTATTTATTGGTTTACCTTCGAATGATTGAATTCCCACAGAATTAAAAGTGCTTGTGAGATTTATAGATTGCTTAAAATGGCAATATGTCTTCAGCCTTCAGGCCTCAGTGTGCAATTGGCAAAATGCAATAAGTGCTTCCTATTGTCTTATGTAGTAAAAACGTTGCCCTCTTTGAAACTAAAGGTCTCCCTGTCATTTTTAGAAGAAAAAAAACTAAACAAATAAAAGAGTAAGTTTCCCTCTTAGCATTGCCATTTGAAAATAAGCTTTTATAGTCTATCATTAGTCTCTCCATGATTCTGTCCTTCTTTTTGTGAAACAATTTAGAGTTCTGTTTAAAATGCACTAGTTTGACTCAATGGCAAAGGTGAGATTGTAATTTATGGTGCAAAGCGGTGCACAACACTCATTTTCATAATTCTAGGTCTGAGACTGCTTTATAAATCACTAAAATTAATTGTACAATCTGTGATAAAGAGGATTACACAATGACAATTGGATTGTATGTCTGTTTAAAGGGTCAAATATGTGCTTTCACTGTCTACATTTATTTTCATGTATGGCCCCTTTAATGGCACTCTCTGCCTAGATCTGGTAGTATGATGAACTGGTTCCGGTAGGGTCACTTAGAATTTTTTTTCTTTTTTTTCTTGAACAAGGATCAAAGGGGATGTATCACATAAACAAATAGGATAAGAAACTCAAGGTAAAGCAAGGCAGTAAAGTAGCCTACATACAGTGAGAGATGTAGAGAAAAAAAAAAGAATAATTCACAAGACATTTAAAGCAAGAGAAACTAAACATACATTAAATGAATACAAATAAATAACATGGGGAAAAATAATTAAAAATGGTTATATTCAGGAAATCAGGAGGTAAGGGTCACTTAGATTCACGCCTGCCGAGAGAGTGAATGGCTGCGGTGAGAGTGTGCTCCATGAGTAAAATATATTGTAGTAATTGTATAACCATTTTATGCGTTAATACTCAGTTATACGTGTGTTTAGAAGTATGTTATATGATTTTGGGTCGTGCCACTGTTATATGTATTGTAAGATCAAGTTTAATGTTCACCTCCATTATAGAATATGCACAAGGGTGATTCCTGAATCTGATCACCCCTATTCTATGTTATCAACAGGTTCAGACCATGTGATTAAATTTGTTGATTTATGACTGTTTATTATGTAGTTTATGTAAACGAGAGTTCATTTAGATTCGCGCCAGCCGAGAGTGAATGTCTGCGAATATGCACAAGCATGATTCCTGAATCTGATCACCGCTGTTATATGTTATCAACAGAATAAAAGTCATAAAGCGTGAATTGGTGTCCATCATGAGTTAAACACAGCACAACGCAGAGTCAACACTGATACATCTATATTAATATTCAGTGTTTTGTAAAGACCATTAGTGCATTATACATGATCCCTAGCGTATACACTCAAAGGCACAGAAAGAAAGCCATCGGTTTCATTGATCTAAACAGATGCCTGGTTGGATAATAATCATGTTTTTTACATGCAGCTTGAGATGCCCCTGCTGTATCTAAGTATTAACCTGAACATAGTGGCTCCATTGAAACTTTAAGATCATTTCAGCCTAAATTACATTTGCAAACGATACTACCATTCAAAAGTTTGAGGTTGGTAAGGTGTTTTGTTTTTGAAATAAGTATTTTATACTCATCAAGGCTGCAATTATTTGATCAAAAGTACAGTAAAAACAACAATATTATGAGAGATTGTTACAATTTAAAATAACTTTCAAATTTTTATATATTTTGAAATGTAATATTTAAAGGAGCAGTATGTAAGATTGTGGCCAAAACTGGTACTGCAATCACTTTAAAAATACCATAGAGCGCTGTATCCCTTCCCCCTACCCCCTGACTCAAGGTTGCCAGATAAGCTGCAGGATTCAGCAGAAACGTAGGCTGCTTCCAATGGCAAGTGATGACGAGACGTACACAGTAAGTTTTTTTTTCTGTTCATTATGTTTATGCTTCATGCGAGGTATTTTGATATTTTGATAAGTAATTATGTATTTTAAAAATGTACTAATTGTCATTAGTTAAATATAATCGTAAAGATTTATGCTCGTATATGACAGTATAATCGTAAAGATGTATGCTCGTATGTGCCAGTATAATCGTAAAGATGTATGCTCGTATGTGCCAGTATAATCGTAAAGATGTATGCTCGTATGTGACAGTATAATCGTAAAGATGTATCCTCGTATGTGACAGTATAATCGTAAAGATGTATGCTCGTTTGTGCCAGTATAATCGTAAAGATGTATGCTCGTATGTGACAGTATAATCGTAAAGATGTATGCTCGTATATGACAGTATAATCGTAAAGATGTATGCTCGTATGTGCCAGTATAATCGTAAAGATGTATGCTCGTATGTGACAGTATAATCGTAAAGATGTATGCTCGTATGTGCCAGTATAATCGTAAAGATGTATGCTCGTATGTGACAGTATAATCGTAAAGATGTATCCTCGTATGTGACAGTATAATCGTAAAGATGTATGCTCGTTTGTGCCAGTATAATCGTAAAGATGTATGCTCGTATGTGACAGACAGAACGGTAGCTGTTAGTCTAACTTGTAACGTTATTTATCTGTCATTAATGCAAGTTTTTGTCATAATCGTAAAGATGTACGCTCGTATATGACAGTATAATCGTAAAGATGTATGCTCGTATGTGACAGTATAATCATAAAGATGTATGCTCGTATGTGACAGTATAATCGTAAAGATGTATGCTCGTATGTGACAGTATAATCGTAAAGATGTATGCTATGCTCGTATGTGACAGTATAATCGTAAAGATGTATGTGACAGTATAATCGTAAAGATGTATGCTCGTATGTGACAGTATAATCGTAAAGATGTATGCTCGTATGTGAAAGTATAATCGTAAAGAAGTATCCTCGTATGTGACAGTATAATCGTAAAGATGTACGCTCGTATGTGACAGTATAATCGTAAAGATGTACGCTCGTATGTGACAGTATAATCGTAAAGATGTATGCTCGTATGTGACAGTATAATCGTAAAGATGTATCCTCGTATGTGACCGTATAATCGTAAAGATGTATGCTCGTATATGACAGTATAATCGTAAAGATGTATGCTCGTATGTGACAGTATAATCGTAAAGATGTATGCTCGTATGTGACAGTATAATCATAAAGATGTATGCTCGTATGTGACAGTATAATCGTAAAGATGTATGCTCGTATGTGACAGTATAATCGTAAAGATGTATGCTCGTATGTGACAGTATAATCGTAAAGATGTATGCTCGTATGTGACAGTATAATCGTAAAGATGTATGCTCGTATGTGACAGTATAATCGTAAAGATGTATGCTCGTATGTGACAGTATAATCGTAAAGATGTATGCTCGTGTAGTGACAGTATAATCGTAAAGATGTATGCTCGTATGTGACAGTATAATCGTAAAGATGTATGCTCGTATGTGACAGTATAATCGTAAAGATGTATGCTCGTATATGACAGTATAATCGTAAAGATGTATGCTCGTATGTGCCAGTATAATCGTAAAGATGTATGCGCCAGTATAATCGTAAAGATGTATGCTCGTATGTGACAATATAATCGTAAAGATGTATGCTCGTATGTGACAGTATAATCGTAAAGATGTATCCTCGTATGTGAAAGTATAATCGTAAAGAAGTATCCTCGTATGTGACAGTATAATCGTAAAGATGTATGCTCGTTTGTGCCAGTATAATCGTAAAGATGTATGCTCGTATGTGACAGACAGAACGGTAGCTGTTAGTCTAACTTGTAACGTTATTTATCTGTCATTAATGCAAGTTTTTGTCATAAGTAGGCTAACAAATAACCAAAACATTTGCCACAGCAATTATACCGCGGGACAAATTCAATATCACCAATGGCCATCACAGGGTTGTTTTCAGTTCATCATAAAATATTGTTAGAGTAACTAAATTTCAGAGCTGCCAACTCTCACGCATTGGCCGTGAGACACCCGCATTTGAGTGGTTTCACACGCTCACACGCCACACCCCCGATTTCTCACTCTGAAATGTCAACCTGGTCGGTCAAATGCCTGAAAGATGAGTTTATCTATGAGTTTACCTGTTGAGCCACTCGTGATCGACTAGTTATGCCTCAAATGAGTTAAAATGTCCCGGAATCTAGAGCGAGCGCACATGAGACAGAGAATCGCACGGCAGAGGTGGAAAACGAGCGAGAGCCCATGTTGGAGAATGCCATCGTCTACGATATACACGAAGAACGAATGACGAATCCTTTTTTTCAGAGGTAAAGTTAGGCTTCTGTCTCAATTACGTTTCAAATTGCCATAATGGGCGTGCTTATGTTGTTTTCTTCTGTGTCTCAGCATAAGGACAGAGAAACGGGCTCCTATAATGCTTTGCTAATGTTAGTATACGTCCATGTGAGCTAACGTTACGTTACTTTGCACGTACATGCATAACTTTGTTCGACTGTCATGCATATGTGAAATGTCCATTGACATCAAGTACAAGTTGGCCAAGCATAGATGAATCTTACCTGTCCAGGAGAAAATTAGCAACGTTGGCATCTGTGTTCAAATTCTTCTCCGTTTTCAGCCGTCCCCATCTTTCAAAAGCATCTCCAATACAAATTCTGGTTTTATTTCGGACTTTGTCACGACGAATTTCTGAATGATAATGAGGTCTTGATTTAGTAACGTTAGACATTTTTATCCGACTAGAGTTAGGGTAGATTAGAGCAAAGCTGGCAACCTGGATCCCGAAACACTACTGACTTCGTGATTGGTAGATAGGTGGAGGGTGGCGCATCAGACCAAAACACAATATGACAACATCAACATCAGTTGAGGGCTGCAAGTCCACTTTTTAAATGACAATATCCTAGCCATACTACTGTTGTCAGTGATATAAGTATTTGAAATGAACATGATTTCTTAATGTCTAGTGACACATTAGGGCCTTTTTATGAATAATTGAAATACATTTCTTACATACTGCTCCTTTAAACGCTGCATTTTCAGTATCCTTACTCCAGTCTTCAGTGTCACATGATCTTTCAGAAATCATTCTAATATGCTGATTTATTGCTCAAGAAAAATTTATTATTATCATTATTGAAAACGATTGTGCGGCTTCATATTTTGGGAGAAAGAGTGCTAAAACTAATGTCAAGACTCTTCGATGAATAGAAAATTAGAGAAAATACAAATCTTTTAGAACATTATAACTTTATTGTCACACAAAAAAAACAAGACCATTGCATAAGATTTACAAGTTTTCTTCTTGTTGCACAAGGCCGATGACACCATACTGAATTTTAAACTGGATGTCAATTGGAAAACCTGCAGTCAGAATTCATCCAAATTCTTTCTCAAGCTAATCAACAGAATGATGTTTCTCTGATATAATGCATAACATATTTCTCATTCATAACATAAGTCCAGCAATTTAAATGAGATTCATTCTTATTGCAGAGACTTCCCTCAAGACTTCATTCCAAATTAGTCTGGCATCTACACATAAGGCCTTTTGGATGTTTTGGAATGCTTCAATATTTTCTTAATTTAAGATAGGAGTTAAATGAGTAGTGATATTTTCATTTATATTTTTATATGAATATTGCACGAATGTTAACCCTATGATGAGCAATCACTAAAACATTTGCATAATTTTGTGAGTTCTCTGTCAAGAACCCTTTGGTGGTAAGTTCAAATAAAAAAAATTAAAATATAAAATTATACCTATATGAAAACAATCTTATTTTATATATTTACACATGCCAATGTGTATACATGACATAGATTTATTTCCATTGAAAACTTTGAAACACATCATAACATCTGTCCTTATGATTTAGTTTACACAACTCATAATTTCTGTAAAGCAATCCAAGGTGGAGAGACAGGAGCTACACTATTGGAAGAGTTTTTGTTGTGAGTGCTGTGTCAGCATACATGCTTATAAACAGCTCTTAAAATCCGAGCATTTTCTAGGCTGTTAACCTTACACACATTCAGGCAGGTTTACTTTTCCCAAGAGTTCAAGACACAAACGATGGGATGGGCGAGTGTTTTCAAAGCAATGACAGGAAAATATTAAATGAGTGTGACACTGATGTTACCAAAGCTTGTTAACACGATTAATCTGAGTTACTAATCTCTAATTGACACTTCATAATAAACAAGATATATATACAATATTCTTTTGCTTTTGAATGTTGTATGTTTCCGAACCCTTTGGTCAAAAACTCGGGAATTTGAGTGTGTGAGTGTATAAATAATAAATAGAGGAAATTAAACTAAACAGATGTGGATAAAAAGGTAGATATAATGCTGCGTTCACGCCATATTGTTATTACGGTAAATAAAGCTCTGTATGCTTTTGAATCACTCTAGCTGTACTTTGATGTCATACACCGATCGGTCTACGCAGTGCCGCTTCAAGTCGAGCACACAGTAAATCTGCAGTGATCAGGTGGTACAGCGGTCACATGGTACAAGTCAGCTCTCAGAAAATTACGAGTTTACACGTTGTAATTAAAAGTTCTACATTTTTAATGCCGTGTGTCATAAGCAGACTCGATAGTGAGTGTGATTATTCAACCCGATCTCACAGCAATTCATATGTATTTTACGAGATGGCTAATTCGTACACATTTTTTTATTCGTACGAATACGTTTTTTGCTAAATCGTACATATTTTACGAGTTGCCCAATTCGAATTAATTCGCACAAATTGCCTTACCCTGACTGTGATTTAGACAAATCGCTTGAATTCGTACGAGTGAGGTCGTACGAATTTGTACAAATTAGTTACCCCGTACACACTCTCACTCGAATTGGTCGTGAGATACCATTGGATTATTAGTGGCTGCATGTCTCCACACAGTAGTAGTTGTTCATGAACCCATTTACATTTACACAATACATTCTGTACAATGTATTTGGAAAGGGTTGGTGCTTTTCCTCATTTTTATCCTCTTGCCATCTAGTTGTTTTTTTAAATCTTTTGGGGATGCAACTGGCCTTTTCAGTTTTCTTTTCAATTCCCATATGAGAGATGGGGTGTTGACGTGTCATGTCTGTTTGTGTGATAAGTTTTCAAACCAACTTATTCCAGCGGATACACTCAGGTCCCGAGCCATCTGTCCGCAGTCTCCACTAACACAGTCATTCAGGTCTAAGACAGACTCTCTTCGATTTCCTTTATTTTACACGGACAGATCAAGTCAGAGCATGAGCAGCAGATTTTACGTGTGTAATGTGAATTGCACTTCATAAACCTAACCATATATCATCAAATTCAACTTTGTTATTTGCTCCTTCTCGTTTATTTGTTTGTCTGTTTAATTAACCTTCATTTTATTGCTACAAACCAGCAGGCCTTCTAGAGTAATTGTTTTGCTTGTGCATTATAGCAGTAGATTAGATTTGATATGTTAAAATGCTGTTTATGCTGGAGGAACATATGAACAGATTGGACCCCTTCTGAGAGTATGAGCTAATCAAGTTGGACACTTGTAGTCACCCCTGAGGTCCATGGATGTGAGGTGTGTTATTTACGAATTCTTCTCACGGGCAGGTCTGGTAGCAGCAGTCATTCCTCTTGAGCTCACCATTACGTTCGGCTGTCAGCACGACTCGTGAACACATACTGAATTAGCAGCAGGAGACTCATTTGTAAAGATGTGTCTACAATCATTCTAAATGTGATTTTGTATATATGACAAATGTTCCTGCAAATTTCCTGGAAACTTTTGTTGAAACCATAGCTTGAAAAGGTACAAATAGTTTGAATTAGTTAAGCTAAAGTCAAGACAAAAATAGATAATTAGATTATAAGCTAAGTAGCTAATTACACTGAAGGGCAAAATCAGTTTAAATATCCAATTATAATCAGGTTTTACTTTTCATTATACAATTAGAGCAATATTATTCTGGCAGAAAAACAAACTTAATTAAGTAAGAGTCAAAAACATTGATGAATCGCAGCATTTGACTATTGCAATTTAGAAAAAATAAAATGAGACTCAGGTAAATCTGTGAATTGTTTCCTTTTAATCACCCAGATTAGATCACAAAGATTATTGTATCATCTTTAATAATCACAAATGATCTCTAAAAAAAAAAAAAAAAATGCTTATATGTACAGTATGTATTTAACTCAACTATCAACCACTTAATTTTCATATTCAACTTTAAATTTCATGACCATGGATGAAGTCTATCATTGTTTTGTTTTTTCAGTTAAGGTCCATATTGCCATACTCTCATAGCTTTATGCCCATTTTGTTTACAGGCTTAGTTTACAGTTGAATTATTTCTATACAAATGCAAAAGTTTGAAGGATAAATTGAAAAAAAAAGAGCTACCTTTCTTAAATATGAAGCTTTTCCGTGCATGTCTGTGTATTGACCTATTTCTTTAATTGTTATTAACAATTTCTCTCTCTCTCTCTCTCTCTCTCTCTCTCTCTCTCTCTCTCTCTCTCTCTCTCTCTCTCTCTCTAAACAGTTTACAATCTTTCATCACTTACACTGTCTTGTCTTTTATTCAAACATAGAGGATATTTTTACATATTCCCCAGAAGTGTTGTTTTAATTTTTTTTTTGTATACCTAACTCATTTCTACTAATATCTTTTAATGTGTTAACGTGTGTCTTTCCTGTTTGTCTTTGATTTTAGAATGATCTATTTTCATTTCAATTAAGAGAAACAAAAACCCATCACGTTTGCAATTTGAAGTAAATTATCTAAATGAGAGCATGCTAAGTGGCTGGTAGATTTTTTGACATTCGCCGTAGGAATAAATCAAACCTTTCTTGTCATGTTTTGAGTTAATATGAATTTAAATTGTTCTCTAAACTAAGCACTGCGCTTGTGAGCTTTGTATCAACGACTGTAATTCTCCTATTATGTGTCTTGCTGTAAGATTGCCACAAGTGGATTTGTAAGTGGATAATTGTGATTATTGTCCATGGTTTGAACACCATGTTCTTGCTATTAGAATTGCAAAAACATTTTGGCACTTTGCCTCTTTGTTTTGAATTGGCTTGTTCTTGTCAAGTGTTGTCCCTCTCCATTTATTGCAGCAACCAGGGAACAAATTTCCTGGGCACAGATTAAGCCTCTTACATGCCTCAAAAATGAAAGGTAATTTCCTATTCTCAGTCACAATTTGTTCAAAATTAATCTTCGACTGTAAAATTTGACCCTATTTCACAATAGTTTTTCAGCGTACCCACCCAATACACATGGGGTAACATGTTGACTGAATGATTGTGAATGAGAACTACTATCCACTGTGATGCTATGCTTTTTTACATTTTCAACAGTTTTTAGTTTGTAATGTTGCTGATTGAGCGTGAAAAAGGTCTGCAAAGTTAAAAAGCACAAAGTCCACTTCAAAGGTTTATTTATATACATTTCTGAACTCCCTGAAATGCTTTGATAGTAGACTTGAGTTTTCTTCCTGGAACATTCTCTCTCTTTCTCCACCTACTGGTCTTGAATGTGGGATGTACACATCACAGTATTCCTTATTTAAATAACTCCCATTTGGTATATGCAACAGAGGCCTGGTTGAGTTGTGTAGTGTGTTAAAACTTAAGCCGAAAGTATAAAAAGTGAATAATACTTTGGCCTTCACGGTTATGGTAAGGGGGCACAACATTTCCAAAACACTCGAAGCAGTGGACCAATCACAACACACTGGTCCAACTGACCAATCAGAGCTCATTGTGCTTTTAGGAAGGAGGAGCTTTATAGAGATAGGAACTAAACAGAGCATTACTGACTGACTGGGAAAAGAAGTGCTGAAACAATGTAAAATATGTGAAAAATGATGTGTTTTTTGAACATTCATGCATAAAAACCTATTCCGGAAACAAAATCAAGACTTTGTGAAAGGGCATAATATGGCCTATTTAAGGACACTATTTGCACAGCAAATTAAGATTAATGTTCTAATTCATGTCTGCATTTGCTGCTTTTTTCAGTCTCTTTGAAATGCAAATTATTTGTAACCATGATTTGTCCAGTCAATTTAATGAATTAAGCTGTGGGTAAATCTCTATTGTTCTTGCTCTGTCTCCTAAAGAGTTTCTCGCAGTGTTTACTGCTTGTTTGAGTGTTGGATGTTTACTTTGACACTTTGATCTCAGCAGCAGACTTGATTCTGACTGGTTGTATCAGTCTGAGGTTGGTGTTTCCTTTTGTGGGGTTGTTAGGTGTCCGCACTGTTATACGCCCCACAGAGTGTACCAAATCAAAGGATGCTATGCTTTTATGTTAGTAATAATGGTGTTCGGTTTGCTTCCAGGCAACCATGCACCACTAAAATGTTGCTCTGGTGATCTTCTCGCCTCATTTTGGAAGATTCCATCACGCCACTGCAGTCTTTGCATATTAGCATCTGTTTGAGGCTACGTTTACACGTCTGGCTATTTTCATAAACGGACATTTCACCCTCTCCGTTTTCAAAAATAACATCGTGCACACCTGTCAGTTTTCAGAAAAGTGTTCGTTTACACAAACCCGTGTATGCAGTCAAGAGCATGCCAAACCTGTAGGTGGCCGTGTAACGAGAAGCTCAAGCCCGCGTTAGTCAATCAGAATCCCGAAAATAGCAACAGCTCCTCGACATAATAGAGCAGCTGTATTTGCAAATGCAAACAGACGAAAAGGGTTTGCACCAACATAAATGCGACTGCCACTCTGAATGCATCCATGATCACCATAGCCAAATTAAAATTATACATAGGTCGCACTTTTGACGCAGGTGCAAGTTCTGCCGCTTCTGTGACGTCGGCTGCCTAAATCTCAGTTTTTATCAGTTTAGATGTGTGGCAGCTCTATGGTTTGACATGGGGCGTGTAAATTGAAACACAGATTTACACCTCTAAAATCCTCGACTACGCCACCCCAGAGGCAACATTACCAGGGAATCGCCTTTCAGAATGATTTAAAGCACACAAGTTCGGTTATGGCTGAGTCAGGATCAGAAACAGAGGCGTAGAACAAAAAAATAATTTTATTAACAACCAACAGCATGTACCAATAGTCAAGTAGAAACAGGGATATCACACACACACAGCTACACCTGCTCCAGGGCTGGGAACCACCTACCTTTCCTCAAGAAAAAAAAAAAAAAAAAAAAGCGTGTTGAAAAAAAAAGAAAAATGCACCTTCAAAGCCGAGCCAACAAACTCAGAATGTTAAGTAAACAGATTCATGGAAACTTGGCTAGCACAAATAAAGAAAATAGATTCACAAGAATGAATCAACCATTTAAATTGTACCAGGTCTCATTCACAGATATCATGAAACAAAATAAAGAAATGAACCAATTAAAAGGAAACATTAAAACACAAAAGAACTTTCCATCTTAACATTGGTCAGTGAATGGTCAAACCGTTTCGTGGATTTGTGGAGGGAGAGAGAGAGCGAGTCACGTTGCCGAATCTGCGACACATCAGGCGGCCACTCCAGCAGACATTTAAAGTGTCCAGCTTCGGAACTCACACGTAATATCGGCAAAACACCACGCAACAGCATGCGAGCACTGATCACAGGCAAGGCGCAGTCGATCTGACGGTCTGCAGCACCCTGCTGAGTGAGATTCAGCACGCTTCAAGCGTCGTCATGCGAGGATTCATCCGCCCAAATCCCAACAATGAGAACAGCAGCACTAGCGAAAGAGCAGCAAACAGAAAGCCCACTGCAACGTCTCGCACTCGGTTTGAACTTGCGATACACCTGTGATTCGACTCAGGACACTAAAACATTCTATTGCAACACACGTCGCTATACTGTGTCACCGGAGTCCTCAGTCCACACAGACAAACACTTCCGTGACACGCCGGAAATGGATAACGTCACTCGTGACGATGGGACGCACATAACAAAGACTACCACGCTGCTTTTATAGTCCACTAAATCATGCGAAATAGACACGCCCCATCATTATGCCAACGGCAATTACTAACAACGGCTACACATGCAAATGTGCAAATTAAGTTTTCCAAAATCTCCACTCTGGCCGGAGTTATTAAAGAATCGGTTTCAGAGGCGAATTCTCCGCTTGCGTGTAAACGAAGGGCACAAACGAAGGGAAATGCGTCCGTTTTTCAAAATAACCATGTACGTGTAAACGGGGCCTTAATGAAGCGTTTGGCTTCAAATGGCCTAAAAATACCAACTTCTCAGGCATCTACTTGTCATTTTTCTTGCAATACATGTCTCTTTTAAGTTACAGATCCATTTGACTTTTTAGGTACATTGTTCATTAAATTAGATTTAATTTACATTTATTTGTATTGCTTTTACAATATACAGTATTCACAAATTCGCTCTAATCAGATATAGGCCTGGTTTCACAGACAGGGCTTACATAAAGCCAGGATTTGGCTTGATTTCTATTAGGACATTTAAGTACCTATAATAAACATGCCTTAGAAAAAAAAAGAAAAAAAAAAGAAAAAAAAACTTTACTGGTGTCCATCTTGAGACAAAACAAAAACATCTGAAACATGCATTGTAGTCAGGGACAGTACAGATTACAGAATATGCGTATTTGCCGTGCTGTCCGAGATGAGGGCTCCGAGCTTAGAACCAAGTTTGGCCTGAAGGTGTATACTCTGGGTCCGGGCCATCCCTGGATAGGATAGGAAAATTCAACAGTGAGGAGTTGGGGTGGAGGAGTGATGAGCTCTGTAAATGGTTCCACAGCAAGTTATACAGCTAACATTTAGCACCAGTCTGTTTGAGATGTTTTACCTCCATAACATCAAAAGAGAAGCACAATAATATCTGCTCATACTCCTCATTTACATGCATCGGCCTTTGAGTTCTCGCATAATGAATCAGTTCACAAACACGGCGAATCTCTCCAGCGGCGGCTGTAGTCCAGGCAGAGACGAGCAGTGGGCTTAATTTCCTTCTGCCTGTTTTGAAGGTCATCCGGATGTCTGCCATGACCCCAGTGCTTGTCTTGGTTTTAAAATGCTGTTTAACTCAGGGAGTCTCTCAGCTGTTATGCTTGAGATAATGTCAGGCCTGACATTTTCCTCAGAAAGTATGATTACCGCTGAACTCTCTTTGAGCTTCGTTGGCGGACTTTGCGGCAGATTCGCATCCTGTTGAGAAACGCGCTCATGAGAGAGTGAGCGATATCTGTTTTGACAGAGTCGCTTCCACGGGACGACAGTGCGGCTTGATTAATATTACAAAAAGGAAAAGGAACATTTAATGTTATTGTTTATGGTTGGATGATGTGAATTGTACAGTTTTATGCCTCTGTGTGCCAACGTAATCCAAACAGTGCAATCAATTTATCATATGCCCGCAGGGAGCACTTGAAAGTTTAGGATGATGGGGCAACTTCTCTCTGGGGTCTTCATGTTTTCTAACCTATATCAGGTTGTTCATATATATTGTATGATTTCTTAGCACACTTCCATGATAAAGTAATCAGAGACTGTTAAACTGCAATCAAACTAAATAGAATATTCCCCTCTGGTTCAAACATCTCTTTTTGGAGCTGAAAAGTTATGGAATAACAACTGGTAAATGCATGACATAAAAGATAACAACTCATTAATAGGATATAAACCACACACACCTCTCAACTTGTGTGTCTGAGTACAATAGAAAGAAATAAATTCATTAATTTACTGAATTAATATCAGAGAGGGAGATAAAACTCAGGCACAGATTAAAGCCATAGATTAATGTCAGAAAAAGCCATGATATGAATATATTGTATTTTTTTCTGCACTAAACTACAGTCCCATCCCTGGGAACACTGATGCTTTGAATAATGCATTTTCTTCTGTTCAATATTAATTTAAATGTATAACAGCAAAGCAACACCAGAAAGCGTCATGTCCCAATTACGTTCACCGGCGGCTTCAAGAACAGATTTACAGAAGATTTGCTGCAATATAGGTCTGTGTTTTTTCAAAACTCTGAAAAAAAAATAATTACACAAAACACGAGGCTTAGAGCCTTCAACTTGTAAGATTAAACTCTAAAGCTGTTTGGTCCCCTTGACTCAAAATATGTTTTTCAAGGCTTTCAAAAAATGAACACGTTTAAAGCCATGTCAAAAGTCTAGTAAACAAAGCATCAGAAATCTGTAATTAGACCATAGCTGGAGATGTCTCAGAGACTTGGCACGGAGAGATGTATTTATTTATTTATTTGGACTAAAAAAGCCTGGCTTCTATCATCACCCATATAAAAATGACCTTGTCTTTTTAAGAAAAGATCTTTCCATAGTGGCCTTCATGTGCTATCAGAAATGTCAGGAATCATGGAGGGACACCAGGTTTGTTCTCGCCTATTTATTTGGAAAATCTTATTAAAGCCAAAATGATATTTAGTGACCCATTCATTGACAACCATATAAACCCTTATTGTGCTAAAGTCAGCTTGCTGACAATTCTGGAATTTCAGTCTAAAACAGGCTATTTCCACTGTGTATAATACATACATTACTCTTCAAATGATTATATATGTAAATATGCACAACTATAACAATGAGATGTAGCTGTTGTGGGAAAAAAAACTAATGAAGAATACCAGTGACAGTAGCAATCGTTCTATCCTCTGCCATATTTAACATTTATGGCACGTCCAACTAGGGAACTTGTGCATCACAATTATTACCAGACTTCCCACCGGTCAATACAACTTTAGAGGGTGTCCGATTTCCAACTAGGAAACTCGTATTTACAGTAATTACGATAGCACATGAAGACAGCATTAGTGACACGAAATTAAGCGCATACATAATTCACGACATGATGAAGGTGTGCAGAAACTACATGGTTTTGATAAAGGTCCAACTCTTTAAATAAGTGAAAATGAATACACATTGTAATACATAATATCAACAAACAAAAGCTATCTCATTTAATTCTGGCAAGGCTTAAAGATTCAGCATTCAACTAGTGCTTGAAAATAAGCTTATTTTGATGTAATCCTCTTTTTACTTGCATTCTTTATTGATTGGCTTACAGTATTATGTGTATAAATCCAACATCATTCACACAGCTTTATTTAAACATGCTGTTTGTCACTTTGAAACAATGCCTTCTGTCTAATTAAAGTTGCACTCACATAAGAGTTTAAACGCAACCCAATATGCCAGATGTTTCTCTGACTTACATGAACCTTATGCCAGGGGTTTTCAATCTTTTAGATGCCACAGACCCCCAAATGTGATCATCCTAATGCATGGGACCAGCCCCCATCCTAAAATTAAAATATTATAGTATTTTCATGTAAACAGGCCCAATTCATACTGTGAACAAAATATTATGTGTAAATTATGTGATTATGTGTACATTATTAAAGTCGCCATTAAATCAGAATTGACATTTTTAATGGAATATTGCTGTATTTATTATAAATAATCTTTTTATCCATGGACATCATTATTATTATTATTTTTTTTAATCCTATGCCCTAATAATCTTTGATCAAAATTTCCAGTGAAAACATTAGTACAAACTGTCCCAACTTTTCTTGATTTGGGGTTTTACGTGTTCATTTTCTCTAACCCTTTGTCTCCACCACTTGACATTTTCCCAGAAGTTTTAGGTTGTATTCTTCCACTTTGGTCATCTCAGCACTGTTGGAGAAACTAACAGGCCAGTCGATTCCTAGACCATTATACTTCCTTTATTATTAACATTACTCCCACACAACAGTTTAAATGCATCTAGATGTGCCAGGGGCTTTTCAGAGGTTTCCCATATATGATCCTTTTTATGTTTTGCAACAACTGAAACCCCATTGTCTTATATGTTTATTCTAATGGTTTAATTAGGTATTTGAATGCAAAATAATTATTTGAAGTGTCCACTGGATAAGTGTTTAACCCTCTTGAGCTTTTTTCTTATGAGAGTGATAAACAAAGCATTTATTTGCATGCATGAATACTAATTAAGCCGTTTCTTCTGTTCCTGCTATACCGCTATAATGGATCTTGATGATCTCACCAGCTCCAATGTCACAAGACACATCTTGATCTTGACACACATATCTAAATGTATATTTATGAGGAACCTTGAGCATCCAAAGACACAACTGTCAATAGCCTGAAGCAGATAATCTTGTTAATTAGATATGATCTTCTTTTGTTCTCCTTTCAAAGTGCTTGTCTCAAGTTCTTAATGACCCTGTGTGACCCTCAACACAAAAATGGTATTTATTTTTAAATATCAAAGATTTAGTCAGCAAATGAAAGATTATGTCTGATATGTTAAGAGTTCTGGACTTCCACTCCCAGGGTATTTATTGATAAAACGTCACAACGTGTGCTTAAGTGAAGTGAATTTAACGTGTGGTTAACAGCCAATTCCCATCTTGCCTCTGACTCATATGGTGCCAATAATGACTGCATTAACACATCATTTCCTATCAGATTTGGTCTGTGGCTTGAAAATGAAACTTTTGGTCCAGTTGCCCCTGATGTTTGAGAGGTAGAATCAATGAGATTATGAAACACCAGGAGCGATGGGTGAAGTAAAAATAGACAGGTGGTCATACATGAGGAAAAATGACCCTTGCGTAGGAGGCCTGTCCATTATACTGCTTGACCTGGGTCATTTAAAGAAAAAATACAATAAAAATAGAAGATCAATCAGGCAATACAAAAGTGGAGGAGGCTACTGAATTATAGGGGAAGGAAGTTGCTAAGAGCATGAAGTTAAGTACAATGTTGCTGCACTTATGAGGTCTTTTCAGCCCTTCTTTCTGGCTTTTTGTTGAAGTCGCCTGTCCTCTGGAGATAAACAGATCTTCCCTGTGAGTGGCATGGTTATAGCAACATTATTTTGAGTACGTAAATCATTGCCCTTCTGATGCAGTTTTATTGCTTAAAAAAATCTCTGCATAAACCTGTTGACACTCAATTACGCAGGGGTTGGTTAAATACAGTCATGCTCCACTATACACTTGCCTATAGTTATTGTTCCTCCGAGCACTCATAGAACTTTATGAGCAATTATAGATTTTCCGATTTATTCCGATTTTCAATGCTTAACCAAAATGCAAGGCATTTTTACTCCCGCTTTCAAAGCTCATGCAAACAACTGGATATTCAGTTGGTACAGGTTAAGGAGGTCTATAATACCTTGAGAAAACTGTATTTTTTTTTCAATTTCCCATATTCGTCCCAATAGCGGCTCGAAGTAGCTGAAATATGCAATTCAAAAAGCTATCTTTTCTCATGGGCTCCCAGTTCTGCTGTCCAATCAACAGAGCTGTGAATGACATTGCTGACTGGATGAAGCCCCACAAGAATGTGCATGTGAACAAATGTATGTTTATTTAAAGAGCCCTTATAAAAAAAAAGGGTTTCCCAATGTAAAATAAAAGCTGCAAGATAATTGTGATATGGTGATATTATCAAATTGAAGGCTGCAAGTTAATTAAACTCCCTAAAAAAAACTCCCTACTGTGAGTTTTTTTTGTTCCCAAATGGTGTAGTTACAACATCCACCAGCAGGGGCTAAATGGGTTGCACTAACCAGCTAAACCCTGACAGTTGGTTATGAATAAATATTTTTCAAATCCAAAATAAATGGACACCAGTAACTTATTTGCATCCACTAAGTCAGTAATCTCTCCCCAGCAAATATAGCCCAGTTTCTCTTTTCTGTATGTTGACATGCAGAGCTCAACTCTCTCTTTATTCTGTCTTCATACTCTCTCTTTTGTACTCTTTTGTTGACAGTTCTGTGTTGCCTAATCCCTTGGAATCCCTCTTGAAGCCATTGCTGTGGCAAACAGCGTGACAAGAAAAACACTTTTCTGTATCAGAGTAGCTCACCCATTGTCTACTGTGCGTGTATGCACATCTCTCATAGCATACATCATACATGTTTACAGTGGCATTGTTGTAGCTGCAAAACTGAGTTTTTGAACAGTATATATTGAAGAGTGCATATTGTGCACTTTTCGATCTTTCAGATCAGGACATTAGATTCTGTATACTATCTTAGGATGAATTTGAAACACACTAGATTTGTTTCAACATTACTTGGATTTGGTTCTACAGAAAAAGGGACAAAAATCAAAGTTAATGTCAAGTTGTCATAGCAAAGAGATTTTAAACAATGTCAACTTTGCATTAAAAGTGTCATAATTTACCGAATGACATTAAATGACAACAGTCATAAACATTCATAAAGACTCCTTCATGTTCATGACAGGTGTTATGTCATGTTTATGACAGTGTCATGTCAGTCTTATGCACACCCCTTTAAATAAAGTGTTACCATCTGATTTTATAAATGTAAAAACTGATCCTTGTCCTTACATGTATGTCAGTGTGAATTTGGTCATATTTTGAGTATGTATTTGTCCTGTAAATACTATATTCAGAATATAAAGTTAATTTCTTCACAATGTTGACATGATGCACATATTAAAGAGGACCTATAATTACCTTTTGCAAAGTCTTGCTTTTGTTTTGGGGGTCTACTTGAATATGTTTTCATTCTTGAATGTACAAAAAACATTATTTTTCACATATTTTACATTGTTGCAGCACCTCTCTTCCCAGTCTGTCAGTAACGCTCCGTTTAGTTCTTGTATCTGAAGCCCCTCCTTCTGAAAAGCACAATGTTCTCTGATTGGTTGGCTGAATCAACGTGTGGTGATTGGTCAACCGATTCGAGCATGTTTGGGAAATGTCACACCCCTTTAAAATAACCGTGTTAGACTCAGGACATGGGACATGGCGAGAACACACTACTAACGCTAACACACTTAACCAGGCCTTACCCCCTTTATTTTGCATATGCCTTGGACAGTAATTATTTAAATTATGAATATTGTGACATTTATGTTACTAGAATAAAATGTGTTTCAATGAACAGTGCTTATTAATATAGAGAATAACTATTTACAGTGGACTTTTTTCTTTGTAACTCGGCAGAACTTTTTATGCTCAAACAGCAATATAACACAATAAAGAAAGTTGAAATATTTTATGTCCATAAGAAGTAATTCTGAGACCTGAGAATTCTGACATATTAGTATACCAGCACAGCATTTTTTCCCTGAGCATCTTGTCTTTTATTTTAAAGAATATCAATGAGAATTAATGATTTGATTAAAGTACTACCCAGAGTAATGGCAAACACACACACACACACACACACACACACACACACACACACACACACACACACACACACACACACACACACACACACACACACACACACACACACACACACACACACACACACACACACACGCACACAAAAGCAACAAGTACCATAGACAGACCATTTTCATTCCAGGTTTGTTTTCATGGAGGGGACAAAAAAACATATCAGACATTAGTATTGGCAGACACGACTGGAGAGAAACTGCTGGGGTTTGTCTCCCCATGGGCTATAAACATAAACCTGTAGCTGACAATACGAAAGATGTGTCTGATAGAGTCTCAGAAGAAATGCTTGTCTTATTATAAAATCAAAGTAATAAGCATCCTTGGTTTTATTTCAACAATTATGCATAAATGCAACAGACACAAGGATTAAATGAAAGAATCTTAGAAACTATAAACTTACGCCCATATACACATAGAGATAGCAGGACTTTATTCCCCTCCATGAAGCAAAAATCAATTTGTTTCCTGTCACCTCTACACATCTATCCCAATCCAACCACAGTTCAGACATAATGATTGTGTTCCTAAAACCTCGAGCCTTTAATCTCTAGCTCATCATTTCCTCTTCCCAGACTCTTTGATGTTTCAAATGCATAACACCTAAACAGCACTGCTGAGATTTTTTTTATATACCTTGATATACTGCCCAGGTCTGTATCCTAGCAACAGAAGCATCATGCCCATTCAGACTGTGAGACGAAGGTGTGACAGTCCAAGTTGCACCTTCTGTAGATCATTTGCTTTAAACGGGAAATTCTGTCATCGTATGGCCACCCTCAAGACCTTTTTTTCTCTGTGGAAACTCGAGGAAATTTCTCTTCGCCTAGTCTTGAGAGGCCAGACCGTCGACTAAATGGCAGGACTTTGGGTTCTGGCATTCTGGTTGACACTAAATGAGAAAAAAAAGTGAGCTGGACTGTTATTAGTGAACTACAAAAATATTCACAACACCTGCCTAGCAACAAGCCACGTGCACTTCAAAACTTGCCACTGGTATTTCCTTTCGGTTTCAGTTGAATGACTCAGAACTTAAGCATATGTCCAAATGTAAAATCTTACTTAGACGCAGTGGCAGTTGCCCTGACAGTGATCGCTCTTCCTGATCAAGTTACGGTTAGCTTTCAGCTCCCAAACTTACCTACACTCACCTCCTTTTGACCTTCTGTGAGCTGCTGACTAAATCATTTCCTGAGTTCATTAATCTCATGCTAAAGGAAGAATGCAGTTCACCACAAATGACAGCTCATGAGGTGATGCACGTTTGATAGAGGACATATTCATTCATCAAGGGAGCCTTTGTTTGATGGATATGCAGCTGTCAGTGCTGGCTCTTACCCATCCATCATCTGCAAGGAGGTCAGGCCTGAAGATCAGAGCCCAGTCACTCGCTAAATCGTCTACGGTACCTCTAGACTCGGGAGTCGAAGTCACCTACAGTTTCATATCTTGCCTTTACATGACCTACATTTAATAGTTGGTTCAGTCAGTTCTTTGTACACGGTCTCCTGTTCTGGAGTTGGCAACAAGAAGCAAGTGGAAAATGGAAGTGCGTTTTCTTTTTAATGATCATGATCATGTAATGCACTTACATCCTATAGTTACCAGCCAGAGTAGTGTAAACTGAAAATATTATTAATAGATCATTTATTTATATCTAATCTTGTTATATTAATCAGATTAATTCAATTATAATTTAATTTAGGGGGTTAGTTAGTTGTAGTTTAATTATTTTATACAACTGAACATAAATCTATCATTACAGCCCACAGTCCTACATGTTTCTATTGTTCAGACTGCATAAGTGGTTGTGAATCAGTGTTGGGGTAACGCATTACAAGTAAAGCGAGTTACGTAATCAGATTAACTTTTCAAGTAACTAGTAAAATAACACATTGCTTTTAAATTTACAACAAAATATCTTAGTTACTTTTTCAAATAAGTCACACCAGTTACTTTGTTTTCCCATGTATTGACTGACAGCTCTCCTGTCTCCATGTTGAGGGAAATCGGCAGTAAGAGGAGTTTTGTGCGCTGTCTAAACATGATGGTTATTGTAGTCGACTAAATGTGAACATGCATTCAGTAAGGAATACAGATTCAGTATTTCGTTCTTCTGTACATGTGTGAATTTGCAGGATATTCATTTCACTTTTGGTGTGAAAGTGCATTTACATTTGTGAAAGTGAGAAAAAGTAACATAGAAGTAACGCAACACTACTTTCCATAAAAAGTAATATTGTAATGCCTTACTTTCCCCAACACTGGTTGTGAAATTAGCAAAAACCAGCACAACTGCTTACTTTTACATGCAGCATACGACTACAACTCAGTAGAAAGACATTTCTTGTCATTATTTCACAACACATTGTGTTTGTATTGCATCACATTGAATACAGACTCCAAACCTATTCTCAGGTAAAATTTTTATTTTGTAAAATGTTCACTTCGCCATAGCGCTGACAAGCTATGCAGAAATCAATTTTGTCAATCTGTTCTTCATAGCGGAGGCCGTTCTTAAATCCCATGTTCTTAAATCCTATGTACACTTTATATACTTTTTTTTTCTGTCAGGATTTGTTCATCATATCTGTTTTGGACTCGCAATGGCTCTGATGGTAGGAACGTTGTTTTTTTGTTGTTTTTTTACTAATGGGTCAGGATACCATCATTACATATGTACACTGTTTATTATTTTATTAAATGTTATTTTTATATATATATATATATATATACAAAAAAGTACTATTCTAACTATGTAGCCTATTACTTATTTCATTATAAACTTATTAATACACAGATTGATGATGAGTAACTATAATTAAATTTAAACATATACATTGTCCAGGAAATGTGAGGCACTAGCTGAACCCCTATGTAGTGTTCTTCTCTCAGTTTCCAATAAATTACATTACTCCCTACACTCATGACTTTCCCTCAACTCTTTGAAGTCTGCTGCTTTTGAACAAAATTCAATAGCAGTTTAAAAAAAAGATGAAAGGGACAGTGGCAATTTTTCACACTTTTTCCGTAGACATTAGGGCCTTAGTTCTCTCATTCCTTCCCAAACCTCTCACAGCTCCACACACTGTGCAGCCGCATATAAGTATATTTTTTGAAATATGAAACAGCAAATATTATTTTTGCACAGCACAAGAGAGAATCCTCTCAAACCCTCTGTGATGGCACTGAACAAGCACTCGCCCAGAGCGTGTTTGCTCTCTACTCCACCACCCCTCCTCCTTCAGATTTATCTATACTTTTTCATCTCCCCTCCATCTTTGTTGTATTTGGTCTTTGGCCTTATCCTGGGGCTTAGGACCACTGCCAGATAGGACCAGATTTGATCGCTTCCACAACTCCTTTGGATGTTTTGCAATGCAGAAACAATGCTGAGTGCAACAGTTGCAGGGCACATCTGCACAAACAAGGCAATTTAGATGAAGACAATCTTTAATATTTAGAGAAATAGTGGCGGTTGCTCGGCTGACGTCAGACCTTCCAGAAGTATGCAAGTAACAAAAAAGAAACAAAAAAAATCCCATACACGCGCCCAGTTCAGTCAAAAGGTTGTTCTGACCCAATAACATGAGCTGTAAAAGCCATGCTAGCATTTTCTCTTGAGCAGCAGCCAGATTATGTCAGGACAACAATGTCTGATGGCACTGTGCTGTGAAGGCAGCAGACAGGGGAAAACACTGTATGTATTTTAAGAGATTTCAACATACAGCTACTAAAATGTAAACCATTTACTAGTAAATGTTAGAGAAGTACCAACCCGATCTCACGGCAATTCATACAAATTCATACAACCTCACATTTTTGCTAAATCGTACATATTTTACGAGTTGCCCAATTCATATGAATTCATACGAATGACCTGCCCCTGACCCCGCCCCTAAAGCTACCCATCACTGGGGTTTAGACAAATCGTACGAATTTGTTCTAGTGAGGTCATATGAATTTGTACAAACTAGCCACCTTTTACTCACTCGTACGAATTGTTCGTGAGATAGCGTTGGAAGTACACATTTACGAATCATTTAAGGTTTATAGAATATTGAATTCATGGGTTGATTTTCTTGTGTTCATAACATAATGGCATCACACTTAAAGCTTGGGCAGACAATGTTTTTCATTGTTATACTGGTTGAAACTCTCTTCACTTACATGTGGCAGTAGCACAGGTTCCTGTAATTCCAGTTCTGACGAGTCTTCAGATGTTTTGTTAAAGTGTGTAAAATGGTGTACTTTTTTGATTCCATCTCTTGGTTTTTTTTTTTGTTTCGATGTCAGTATGTGTGAACACTTTTAAGTATGTATATGAATACAAATGCATTGACACATAACACAAATCTATTGGTATATGTTGGGAGCTTTAGAATAGAAGTATGTAGTAGTTATTTGGCAGACACTTTTACCCAAAGCAGAGAGACAATCCTCTTGGAGTAACCCAGGGTTAAGTGCCATGCTCAAGGCCACGATGGTGGTGACTCCTTGCGGAGCTTGAACCACCAACCTTACGGTTACTATCCCCGAGCTTAACTCACTCCACCGCACAATATAACATCAACCGCCTGGGAAAACAATTCACAAACAATTCTATCAAGCCAGAGCTTTAGTTTGACACAGAAGATCAAAAGTCAGTGGCACATCTATCAGCAATCTTAGCAGAAATACTGCTGACCAGTGTGACATTTGTTGTTTAGTTGACTCTCTTATCCACCAAGACTGTGAACTAGTCACAAGAACAGACCCATTGGAGCAATTGAATGTCAAGTGCCCTGCACTAAAGCTCTGTGGTGTAGCAAAGATCGTGATCTTGGGTTGCTCTTAATGTTCTGGCTCACTGAACTCCTGTATCTTTAGCCACAAGGTTATTTGTTTGTTAAATTTTGCAGTCCATTTAGATTCACTGTAAGAAAAGGAAATTTAGTTAACATGGTCAAATGTGATGCGCAGCGTCTTGAATTGTCAGTGTTTCATTCAGAAGTGGATGTAGTGATCTGCAGTTAAATTAATCTGGAGTTGATAACAGCTTGAACCTACCAGGGGAGCCCTCCGACTGAACAGCTATTTATTCAAGTACGCGGGGTTCACACGAGATAACTTGATTACATTTTTTTTCAAGAATTATTCGGCAATGAACACCTGCGGTTTAATGAAGTCAGTGACACAGCTGCACTTTTGTGCTTCTCCCTTTTTAAATCTAATTTCTTATAGTGCAACACGATTTTAACTTTAAAATTTTTAATGTGTTCTGTGGGTTTACTTACACAGCACTTTTGCAATTTTTTTCACACGAAAATTAAGTCTAACTTTATATTGTTCCAAAACAGCATGACTTTCAGAAAAGAAGATATTTGGAGAAATATCTCTCTTTTTTTTGTCAATACATTGGAAGTCGGTGGTCACCAACGTTCTTCAAAATATCTTATTTTGCGTGTTACTCAGAATAAAAAAAAAATGCATGCAGGTTTGGAACAACTTGAGGGTGAGTCAATTTTCTTTTTTAGGGTGTGTTATCTCTTTAATACAATTGTTTTCATTACAATCTATATTATCAGGATAATAAATGTTAACATTAACATAAATTTCAGAATATATTTGGCATGACTGTTTCCTCTCATTTTGCACTCAATTGACAACAAGAACATTCCTTTAAAAGGGATCTTTTTACTTATTTTCTTTAGAACTGACAATAAAGCAGATAAAAAATTATATTAGAGAGTCTCTAACTGTTTAAAATAATACCTCATATTATACAACACTGCATTCACAGGTCTTTTAAAATTATATAACCTGTTTTAACCACTTGCAGGATTACATTTACTGAAAAGAAATGTCATGAATTATGACGCATGGGGGTTGTATTTGTGTCACAAGCTATGGAATTAGTTTTACTTTTGTTATACCATGTTGTAGTTTGTCAAATCAACTATGATTAAAGGTATTTAAAGGTCACGTTGTAATTAAATGACATGAGCAATATTCTTGTGGTACTTGTCTGATGAATCACATATTATTTTCTACTTGTGTGGCAAAGAATAGGACACAAATTGCTCCTGCTTTTATTGAAATTGAAATTGTGAGCTCTTAAAAAACTCCAAAGGGTTGATTTTAATTAAATAAAGACTGATTATGAATTGTGGTGTATTATTGCTAACAGTGAAACACAGTCAGATACAGTAAGCCATGAACACTGGCTACTATCATTGACAGATCTCAAGCAGCAAGTTTTAAAAGACCATATTCATTTTTCCACCTGCTAGCTTTCTGAAACCATTCATTTTTGACATTCCCATAAGATTACGCTTTCAAAGAGGCTCTTCAAAGCGTACATGTTATGGGTCTATATTTAATGAGTGTCAGCTTTGAAAAGCTCCCATCACTTTTGAGGTTCGGCAGCTTGAATTGCACTCTGTGTAGAAATCTGACATTTTTCCTCTCTCCGCCTTGGCACGCAGAGTGGACTCGTGGAGGTTGGAGTCGTAACCTACGCGTCAGACTTCAGCTGTTGGAGAACAAGTGGATCCACCTGATGGCAAAGAAGGTAAATTATACTGTCACTGTTGGTGATTTTGGCGTTGTTGATTATAATGATGATAAAAATGACAATGATGATGACATTTATTCATTTTCATTTTATTTATAATTTTAGTAACACATTGGACAACCCACAGTGACACAGGGATTCATTTTCATAAGCACCTTTTAGTAGTAAATGCAAACAAAAATATACATTTACAAACAAAAATAGTTTTTGTTCGCCTTGCTCTCTCTCTCTATGCAATATGCAACATATACTCTTGCTCTCTTCTAAAAATTCATACTCATTTTATTTATATAAGTGCTATGTGGCTGGTAGTGTACTGTGCTTTTTTTTTTTTTTTTTTTTTTTTTTTTTTTTTTTTTACAATGATAGCATCGTCCACCCTTGTATAGTATATTACAGGGATATTTCACTGCTGGTGGCAAAAATTACTTTAAATTAAAAAATTGGCTGCCTATCCAGAAAACAAAAAAAGAAAAGAAAATAGTTTTAAGCAAACTTTTAGTCATAATGGTGTTGACTTGTATACTCGGGGTGCAAGAATCCAAAGAGTAGACATTTAGTGGAAGTGATTATTTAAAAATTGTTTTGGTTTCCAGTGAAGGATCCAGCGTGTCTTAGGCAGCAGCTAAAGGCGGCAAAGAATATGGAGAGAACAGCATGATGGAAAATCTGAAAAAACTCTGTGTTTGTAATCAACATTTTTTAAACTATAGAGGAACCTGAAAGAAACTGCTATTCTGTCAGAAGCAACCATAGCAAACCGCTGTCACGTAGGCCTACAGGTAAGAAGGCTGTTGCCATAGTGTTCCATTTTTACCATAATGGTGTTTAAAGAATAGAGAAAGTACGGTACTATTTTTAGTGATAAGCATACCCTCTGTCGATACAACTGTCCATGGGCGGGGGTATAAAAATGCAGAAGTATGTATAGTTTTCACAAAAGCCCTCTCAAAAGTCAGACATTTGCTGACAAATGAATGGGAATTTCGCAGGAAAGAGAATTTTGTCCAGGTAAGAGTAAACATTATTCATTTACATATACTACTGAAATTAACAATACAAAGCAGGTTGAAAAATCGGTGAAGCTACATTTTAATTACCAGCCAACTGATAGCATTTGACTTTTATTAATCTTGGATTCTGGTGGATCCAGTCCTTTTGAAAAACAATGTCAATTTAGCCCTCTAGAATCTACAATGTAAAACACAAGATGTCAAACTCCATGTGTATGGAGCGGATTTACCTCTAGTGTTACTTTGTGCTTGACTTGACCTCTAAAGATTAGACAAATGAGGACATAATTAATGACTAAATGGGTGTGTAAACTGAGGTTATTTGCCAGAAGAAAGGTCGTTGTGCTGCTTCTGCGTGTATTGATGATGTTACACGATACAGCTGAGACAACGTACCCAAGGCAACCTTTTTGAGTTTAATCTAATAAAGACGCAATATCAAATTACCTCCACATTTTCCACCTCACTGTCAGCAACAGATATTCTCACAGGTTTAAGTGTGCTTTGACCTGTTATGGTGCATACATATTCCTCTGCATACCAACACAAAATACGACAGTCTCGTATATTGTATGTGTATACCTGTCATGCATTGAAAAATCTCAAGCAAAGAAAGAAACAAAGCTCAATATTTATTGACATTTTACAGTCTGCACTATAAAATAGTGTTACAGAGCTCTTAAAACTTCTTAATCCGAAGTCTGATCTATATTTAATAATACATATTTAAAAAGTGGAGTTTGGGGGTTTTCTGAAAGAACGATTGAACAAATCGTATTTCGGTGCATTTATCTGCCAGCCCGTGTTTTAATAATACATTTCAAAGAATAATTTCTAAGAAATAGCAAGTAATATTGCAATTAACTTGTGAGGGGCATTTTAGTAATTCTTTAGTAATTCCTCACTTACTAATGCCAGTGTCAGATTAATAAAGATATAAATAAAAATATTCAAGATATGGTGTCAATTTAATACACTTTTGCTAACTCAGTATAGTTGCAATGAAAGATTCCATTTGAAATTTGAATGAAATGTAGTAATATGTACAGTGGATATAAAAAGTCTAAAAACTTGGAATAACTAACCACATTAGTGTGCACAACCCTGAATACTTAAAGCTTTTTTTTTCTCTCTCTGCATGTGTCACTTTGGAAATCACTTACAAAATGGGATGCAAAAGTATCTTTGTTTCATGTTTTCTATCACAAAAAACAGCTGTAGACATTTTATATCAACTGTAAACAATACAATTTAAACTTCAGCACATTGACTTACTCACTACCTGCAACTCCAGCCGTCATTTTCATTCCTCATTTGCATAAAGTTGTGCTTTCAACAACTTTTGAAATGCTCTCAGCTCTTTCTCCGCTGTCAATCTCCCAATCCACCGTGCAAACGTTGTGCTCGGCTCTCATAGAGATGAATTGAAAATGCCCGCTCTGCTCACGTTAGGGGCTGTGGTGGTAAATGCCTTGACCTTAAAAAATAAATAATGTATTCAAATGGCAGAGTCTAAAGAAAATAGCACTGTTGATGAATATAACATTAACTGCACTCGATAACCTCTCTTTCCACCCAGCAGTGTAACATCTCTCTGAGCAGGGGCATCAGAGCTGGTCTACAGTGGCTGTCTGCCTCCAAACCACATTTAACCTCACGCTCATGAACTTCTGCCCACAACAACAACAAAGCAAATGCATTGAAAGAATGTTCTAGGTTATTTTCAACCCTCATATAACTGCATATGTTGCATGTTAAGACAATCATTTCAGCTCCATTAAAAGGACTGAGAAACAGTAACATAATACAACTTTACATTGTACAACAATACACTTGAAATGGAAGTCTGTAGGCATGTGGGACAGGTGACAAAAGCTTGTATTTTTGTTAAAGCACTTTCATAATTTAGTAAAAATATTTGTTAATACAATTGTTTAGGTTGTCATAACATAACAATTTTTATATTGTATAAAGTGTATTTTCTATCCCCTAAACCTACCCATCACAGAAAACGTTCAGCATTTTTATATTTTCAAAAAAACATCACTTTGTATGATTTATAAGTTGTTTTCCTCATGGGGAAAAAAAATGTGTCCCCACAAGGATCAGGAAATTGGATATTGCCATCTTGGTGTGGACATTTTGTAACGTAGGGTATACCTAATCTTTCTTATACTGCAGAGATTATAAGATCCACACAACAAAGTGTTCAAGTCCATCTAAAATTGTCAAAGGAACCGCAAAACGTGCAGAAAGGTTCTGTAAGGAAATACAAACAAATGAATGTAATAAAAATCCTACGCAGTAATATATGGGTAGATGGTTCTACCTGCTGCTTTACTCCATCACTGTCTAAATTAAAACACAGCTGCAAAACTCTAATCCTCTGAACAGCAGGCCTCATTACTGACTGCCTCTCTATTGATCCAAACTAAACAGCTCACACTTTTGGTCGGCTTTGTTCCATGTGGTGAAGTTTGCCGAACAAACATTCATCAGGTAAATGTAACTGTGAGGAATGAGACCCATAGAGTTCTGTTAAATCCTTACCCTTCAAATAATTCCTGTCTTCTGAATTAGTGTCTTTAGAAACATTTTAAATCACACATATAGATTGTCCTCAGATCAGCCAAGAGAAGTCCAGAGAATGAAGAAAGTCTCATTCTTTACAACCTGTGTAACACCTCTTACAGCTAGAGTGATCCCTTATAGGAAACTGTTGGTTTGCATGTGACCTTTTCACATTCATCCTGGTGTGAAAATGAAGCACATTTGAGCTCTGTTCTCTCTTTTGATCAAATCTAGTTATGAGTATGAGGGCGTTTCATCATTCTCTTTTCTTTTTTTGTTCTCTTTTTCTTGCTTGATTGTCTGCTTGCCTCCTGTTGATTTCTTGCTATTGCCTTTGTTCAATGTAGTTTTATTTTAATATTTTCTATAAAGCTGTTCTTGCTTTCTACTTTGGTTTAATTTGGTGTTATTTTATGGTGATTTCTTGATTTTGTGTTTATTATTTACTTATTTTACTTCATTGTTTTGTGTAAAAGGCATTTCAGCTCAACATTTACATTTTTCAAGACATTTGAGCTCTTTTCTATCCTTCTACAGTAGCTATATGTACATATGTGGGAATTCTTCTGTTTTGTTTTTTGTTACTTTAGTTGGGAATTGGAATTGCAGTTGTTGTTTATTGTTATTTTAACGTTTAATATCATATTGTTGATCATTTGTTAGAAAGCAGCATCTCTTCCCTCCCTGTTAATTTCTTGTTTTTGTGTTTGTTAGTTCCTTTAATAATTTGTATAAAACTGTATTTTCTGCTCCACATTTATTTGTTGAGTCCCTGTAAATTACTTTTGACTCCATTATAATGATTTCTTAATTCAGAATATGATCAAGATTGCGTAGGTGGATGTGTTTGGGCAATTTGGCTATTAAAAGTATAACATTTAAAGCTACTTAAATGAATGAAATGACTCAAAAATTTTTTAGTTCATTTTGATGAAGGAGATCGATCAAGAGAGTCAGTCAAATGATCCGAACTTCCCATCACTACTGTAGGCTCCAGACAGAGGACGACGGAAGACAGAAGATGGCTGACAGGATTCAGTGATCTCAGGTGAGTAAGCAGGTAAGTGGACGTGTGTCTTCGAAATATGGACAAGACCAGACAGTGACTGAGAGTGAGGTGTGTGCTTAAAGAGGGTGGCTGAGTGATGATGAATCCGTAACAGGTGTGGGTGACTGATGAAGGAGTGCAGGTGAGTAGAAGGAGGGATGTGTGCAGGAAGTGTGTAGAGGTGATAGACTGGTGATAGATGACTGAGGATGTGACACCCTAGTTTTTCTTTTTGCCATATTTATTTATAATTTTACTTTATTAAGGGCTGAGCATTGAATGGTGTGAGGACCCTATTGGAATTTGTTTTTATTATGATTATTTTGTTAATTTCATGTTGAAATATATTGTTGATTATTTGTTTGGAACTAGATGTTATCTGAGAAATTTGAACACCCTTTTTCTCGATAGACTAATTATAGCCTTCCTTCCTTCTTTCCTTCCCTCCCTTCCTTCCCTCCTTCCCTCCTTCCTCCTCCTCCTTCCTTCCTTCCCTTCCTTCCTTCCTTCCTTCCTTCCTTCCTTCCCTCCCTCCCTCCCTTCCTTCCCTCCCTCCCTCCCTTCCTTCCTTCCCTCCCTCCCTTCCTTCCCTCCCTTCCCTTCCTTCCTTCCTTCTTTCCTTACCTCCCTCCCTTCCTTCCTTCCATTCCTTCCTTCCTTCCTTCCCTCCTTCCTTCCCTTCCTTCCTTCCCTCCTTCCTTCCTTCCTTCCTTCACTCCCTCCCTCCCTCCCTCCCTCCCTTCCTTCCTCCTTCCTTCCCTTCCTTCCTTCCTTCCCTTCCTTCCTTCCTTCTTTCCCTTCCTTCCTTCCTTCCCTTCCTTCCTTCCCTCCCTTCCTTCCTTCCTTCCTTCCTTCCTTCCTTCCTTCCCTCCCTTCCTTCCTTCCCTCCCTTCCTTCCCTCCCTCCCCTCCTTCCTTCCCTTCCTTCTTTCCTTCCTTCCCTCCCTTCCTTCCTTCCTTCCATTCCTTCCTTCCTTCCTTCCCTCCTTCCTTCCCTTCCTTCCTTCCCTCCTTCCTTCCTTCCTTCTTTCCCTTCCTTCCTTCTTTCCCTTCCTTCCTTCCTTCCCTTCCTTCCTTTCCTCCCTTCCCTCCCTCCCTTCCTCCCTTCCCTCCTCCGTCCCTTCCCTTCCTTCCTCCGTCCCCTCCCTCCCTTCCCTCCCCTTCCTTCCTTCCTTCCCTTCCTTCCCTTCCTTCCTCCCCTTCCTTCCCTCCCTTCCTCCCCTTCCTTCCTCCCCTTCCTTCCCTCCCTCCCTCCCTTTCCTTCCCTCCCTTTCCTTCCCTCCCTCCCCTCCTTCCTTCCCTTCCTTCCTTCCTTCCTTCCTTCCTTCCTTCCTTCCTTCCTTCTTTCCTTCCCTCCCTCCCTTCCCTCCCTTCCTTCCTTCCTTCCTTCCCTTCCTTCCTTCCTTCCTTCCTTCCTTCCTTCCTTCCTTCCTTCCTTCCTTCCTTCCTTCATTCCTTCCCTCCCTCCCTCCTTCCTTCCTTCTTTCCCTTCCTTCCTTCCTTCCTTCCTTCCCTTCCTTCCCTCCCTTCCCTCCCTTCCTTCCTTCCTTCCTTCCTTCCTTCCTTCCTTCCTTCCCTCCCTCCCTCCCTCCTTCCTTCCTTCTTTCCCTTCCTTCCTTCCTTCCTTCCTTCCCTTCCTTCCTTACCTCCCTTCCTTCCTTCCCTCCCTTCCCTTCCCTTCCTCCCTTCCTTCCTCCCTTCCTTCCTTCCTTCCTTCCTTCCTTCCTTCCTTCCTTCCTTCCTTCCTTCCTTCCTTCCTTCCCTCCCCTCCCTCCCTTCCTTCCTTCCTTCCCTCCCTCCCTTCCCTTCCCTTCCTTCCTCCCTCCCTCCCTTCCCTCCCCTTCCCCTCCCTCCCCTTCCCCTCCCTCCCTTCCCTTCCTTCCCTTCCTTCCCTTCCTCCCTCCCCTCCCTTCCTCCCTCCCCTCCCTCTCTCCCCTTCCTTCCCCCCTCCCTTCCCTCTCTCCCCTTCCTTCCCTTCCTTCCCTCCCTCCCCTTCCTTCCCTTCCTTCCCTCCCTCCCCTTCCTTCCCTTCCTTCCCTCCCTCCCCTTCCTTCCCTTCCTTCCCTCCCTCCCCTTCCTTCCCTCCCTCCCCCCCCTTCCTTCCCTCCCTCCCCTTCCTCCCCCTCCTTCCCTTCCTCCCCTTCCTTCCCTTCCTCCCCTTCCTTCCCTTCCTCCCCTTCCTTCCCTTCCTCCCCTTCCTTCCCTTCCTTCCCTTCCTTCCCTTCCTTCCCTCCCTTCCCTTCCTTCCCTCCCCTTCCCTCCCCTTCCTTCCCTCCCCTTCCTTCCCTCCCCTTCCTTCCCTTCCTTCCCTTCCCTTCCCTTCCTTCCCTTCCCTTCCCTTCCCTTCCTTCCCTTCCCTTCCTTCCCTTCCCTTCCTTCCCTTCCTTCCCTTCCTTCCCTTCCTTCTTTCCTTCCTTCCCTCCCTTCCTTCCTTCCTTCCATTCCTTCCTTCCTTCCTTCCCTCCTTCCTTCCCTTCCTTCCTTCCCTCCTTCCTTCCTTCCTTCTTTCCCTTCCTTCCTTCTTTCCCTTCCTTCCTTCCTTCCCTTCCTTCCTTTCCTCCCTTCCCTCCCTCCCTTCCTCCCTTCCCTCCCTCCCTTCCCTTCCTTCCTCCGTCCCCTCCCTCCCTTCCCTCCCCTTCCTTCCTTCCTTCCTTCCCTTCCTTCCCTTCCTTCCTCCCCTTCCTTCCCTCCCTTCCTCCCCTTCCTTCCTCCCCTTCCTTCCCTCCCTCCCTCCCTTTCCTTCCCTCCCTTTCCTTCCCTCCCTCCCCTCCTTCCTTCCTTCTTTCCCTTCCTTCCTTCCTTCCTTCCTTCCTTCCTTCCTTCCTTCCTTCCTTCCTTCCTTCCTTCCCTCCCTCCCTCCCTCCTTCCTTCCTTCTTTCCCTTCCTTCCTTCCTTCCTTCCTTCCCTTCCTTCCTTCCCTCCCTTCCTTCCCTCCCTTCCTTCCCTTCCTTCCTTCCTTCCTTCCTTCCTTCCTTCCTTCCTTCCTTCCTTCCTTCCTTCCCTCCCCTCCCTCCCTTCCTTCCTTCCTTCCCTCCCTCCCTTCCCTTCCCTTCCTTCCTCCCTCCCTCCCCTTCCCCTCCCTCCCTTCCCTTCCTTCCCTTCCTTCCCTTCCTCCCTCCCCTCCCTTCCTCCCTCCCCTCCCTCTCTCCCCTTCCTTCCCCCCTCCCTTCCCTCTCTCCCCTTCCTTCCCTTCCTTCCCTCCCTCCCCTTCCTTCCCTTCCTTCCCTCCCTCCCCTTCCTTCCCTTCCTTCCCTCCCTCCCCTTCCTTCCCTTCCTTCCTTCCTTCTTTCCCTTCCTTCCTTCCTTCCTTCCTTCCTTCCTTCCTTCATTCCTTCCCTCCCTCCCTCCCTCCCTCCTTCCTTCCTTCTTTCCCTTCCTTCCTTCCTTCCTTCCTTCCCTTCCTTCCCTCCCTTCCCTCCCTTCCTTCCTTCCTTCCTTCCTTCCTTCCTTCCTTCCTTCCTTCCTTCCCTCCCTCCCTCCCTCCTTCCTTCCTTCTTTCCCTTCCTTCCTTCCTTCCTTCCTTCCCTTCCTTCCTTCCCTCCCTTCCTTCCCTTCCTTCCTTCCTTCCTTCCTTCCTTCCTTCCTTCCTTCCTTCCTTCCTTCCTTCCTTCCTTCCTTCCTTCCTTCCTTCCTTCCTTCCTTCCTTCCCTCCCCTCCCTCCCTTCCTTCCTTCCTTCCCTCCCTCCCTTCCCTTCCCTTCCTTCCTCCCTCCCTCCCTTCCCTCCCCTTCCCCTCCCTCCCCTTCCCCTCCCTCCCTTCCCTTCCTTCCCTTCCTCCCTCCCCTCCCTTCCTCCCTCCCCTCCCTCTCTCCCCTTCCTTCCCCCCTCCCTTCCCTCTCTCCCCTTCCTTCCCTTCCTTCCCTCCCTCCCCTTCCTTCCCTTCCTTCCCTCCCTCCCCTTCCTTCCCTTCCTTCCCTCCCTCCCCTTCCTTCCCTTCCTTCCCTCCCTCCCCTTCCTTCCCTCCCTCCCCCCCCTTCCTTCCCTCCCTCCCCTTCCTCCCCCTCCTTCCCTTCCTCCCCTTCCTTCCCTTCCTCCCCTTCCTTCCCTTCCTCCCCTTCCTTCCCTTCCTTCCCTCCCTTCCCTTCCTTCCCTCCCCTTCCCTCCCCTTCCTTTCCTTCTTCCCTCCCTCCCCTCCCTCCCCTCCCCTCCCCTCCCTCCCCCCTCCCTCCTATCCCTCCCTTCCTTCTCTTCCTTCCCCCTCCCTTCCTTCTTCCCTCCCTCCGCTCCCTCCCTCCCCTCCCCTCCCCTCCCCTCCCTCCCCCTCCCCTTCCTCCTTCCCTCCCTCCTTCCCTCTTCTTCCTCCCTCCTTCCCTCCCTTCCTTCCTCCCTCCTTCCCTACCTTCCTTCCTTCCTCCCGCCTTCCCTCCCTTCCCTTCCTCCCTCCTTCCTCTCCTTTCCTCCCTCCCTTCTTCCTCCCTCCTCCCTCCCTTCCTTCTTCCCTCCCTCCTTCCCTCCTCCCTCCTTCCTCTACCCTACCCTTCCCTTCCTCTCTCTCTTTCCCCCCCTTTCCCTTCCCTCTTCCTCCCTCCCCTCCCTCTTACCCCCTCTCTTCCCTTCCTTTTCCCTCCCTCCCCTCTTTCATTTTCCTCCCTCTCTCTTCCCCTTTCCCTTCTCTATCATCCCATCCCTTCCCC
Organism: Meda fulgida; assembly: GCA_030578275.1. Taxonomy (NCBI): domain Eukaryota; kingdom Metazoa; phylum Chordata; class Actinopteri; order Cypriniformes; family Leuciscidae; genus Meda; species Meda fulgida. The sequence goes on along the minus strand of CM060627.1, from coordinate 5,789,868 downwards.
TCCTCCTTCTCCCATCTCCCTTCCCTTTTCCCCCCTCCCCTCCCTTTCCCTCCCTCCCCTCCTCCCTCTTTTCCCTCCCCTCTTTTTCCTATTCCTCTCCCCCCTTTTACTGTCCCGCCTTCCCCACTTCCCTCCCTCCTCTCCCTTTCTCTTCCTCCCTGTTCATTTTCAATTCCTTTTCCCATTTTTTCCCCTTCCCTCCCTCTTTCCCTTCCCCCTCCCTTTCCCCTTTTCTCTTATTCCCTCTTCCTCCTTCCCCCTCTCCTCACGCTCTTCTCCCTCCCCTTTCCCCTCCCTTTCCCCTGTTCCCTTCCCTCCCTCCCCCTTTCCCTCTTCCCTTTCCTCCCTTCCCTTCCCCCTCCCCCTCCTCTCCCTCCCCCTTCTTCTCCTTCCCTTCCCTCCTCCTTCCCTCCTTTCCCTCCCTCCCTCCTCCCTACTTCCTCGCCCTTTCCCTCTTCCCTCTTTCCCAGTATCCCTCCCTCCTTCCCTTCTGTCCCTTCCCCTTCCCTCCCCTCCCTCCCTTCCCTTATCCCGCCATTCCTTCCCCCTTTCCCGTTCCCCCCTTCCCTTCTTCCATGTCTCTCCCACCTCATATTCCCTTCCTCCCCCTTCCCTCCTCCTCCCCTTCCCTATCCCTCCTCCCTCTTTCATTTTTCTTCCACTCGGTCCCTTCTCCCCCTCCTCCGTCTACCTTCCCTACTCCCCCTCCCTCCCCCTCCCCCCCTCCTCCCGATTCGTTATCCCCTCCCTCCCTCTCCTTCCCTCCCTTCCCTTCCCGCCCCTCATCTCCCTTCCCCTCCTCTCCCATGCTTCCCTGTCCCTTCCCTCCCTTTCTCCCTTCCCTGCACGTCCCCCTCCTCCTCCCGTCCCTCCTCCTTCTTCCCCCCCTTCCCTCTTTCCCTCCCCCCTCCCCCCCTCCCTTCCCTTCCCTGTTCCCCCTACGTACCCTCTTTCCCTTCCATCCCTCCCCCTCTCTTCTTTCCCTATTCCTTCTTTCCTCTTCCTCCCTCCTCTTTCCCCCTCTTCCCTCCCTCCCTCTATACCCTCTCTTTCTGCCCCATTGTCCCTACCTCTCCTTCTCCCTTCTTCCCCTCCCTTTTCCTCCTCCCTTCCCTTCCTTTTTCCCCATTCCCTTCCTCCCTCCCCTCCTCCCTCCTTCCCCCCCTTTTTCCCCTTCTTCCCTTCCTTTCCCCTCCCCCTCCTTCCCTCTCTCCTCTTTCTTTTCCCTCTCCCCACTTTTTTCGCCCTTTCCCTCCCTCCTAGGGTCCCCCTCGTCCCTCCCTTTCCCTTCTCCCTCCCATGTGCTCTCCCTCCCTCCCTCCATCCCTTCCCTTCCCCCTCACCTCCTTCCCTTCCTTCCCTCCATCCCTTCCTCACTCATTCCCCTCCCTCCCTTTCCCTCCTCCCTTCCTCCCTCCCTCCCTCCCTTCATTCCTTCCCTCCCTTCCTCCCTAGAAGGTGAAATCCTGGGTAGAATGTACATACATATTTTCTTAGAGCCCATTGCCACACTGCAGAAAATACGATGAAGGAAAGGAAGGCCAATATCCTACCATATAGCATATTTAAAAAAACAGCATTGAAATTTGTTTTCATAATAGAGTATTTCAGTGGAAAAGGAAGAAAGTTGTAAATGTCAGAAAACAGAAGGTATAATACGTTCTGTGTTGAAAATGAAATGACAGAAAAGCACAGTGAGCATGATTAGGCTGTGCATCTCTACAACAAAAACAAATGCATATACACTGGGCAGATGACTCTAAATGTTTGAGACGCCGCAAATTCAAACAAATCCCAAGGGATTGTTGACGTCGCTTACTCTGTCCTCCCATTATTTTCCCATCCCTCTGTTATCTCAGAAATACAACACGATCCACCATACGACATATCGATATATAACATGACATTGTCCTTCCAAGTGTTTTTAGGAGATGAAGAACACAAATCATGATTACTCTTTTTCAACATAACATACCATGGCACAATGAAACAGCAGAAAATCCCCTCTTGCACTCAAGTGCATCACCAGCCAGCTCACTCTTCCATACAAGATAGAGCACATTCCTCAAGGCCCTTCGTCAGCTTTCAGGTCACTGTAAAATGAAAAATGTCTTTAAAACTCAGCAAGGGAGATTTATTTTCAGCTAATATACACAGAGGCCCTCACTAAAAAGCAAGCTGCACACAGGTTCACCTTAGTCATTTGATTTACCGCAGACATCTGTATTTGTTATTTTTTTTCTTCTTCATAAATTGCTGAGGTTCTTTATTATGCATAAAATTGGATTTCTAAACCCTGCTGACTGTCGGTACATTTGCCTTAAATCGCCATCTGTCTGTCTGTTTATCTACCTATCTGTCTGTCTGTCATTTAAAATATATTTACACGTGCACTTTAGATTAAAAGCACATTGCAATTATTCGTCAGCTTCAATTAAATATTTTTTCTATACCTTACAAGGACAAGAAGTCGACCTATATTAAGTATTGCTGAGTTTGTTATTATACAAATTGTATTTTATCTCCCCATTGAGATTGTAATGACATTAAAATTATTTCAAATTATCATGTCATTAAATGACTGAATGATTTAGTGAATTTTGTTGTAACTGCAGTGCAGATTAATACCTTTTTTTCCTGATCATGATCAAAAGATCTTTTTTTTATTTCTTCATTCGTTTTGGGTCTGCATCTCTCCTGCAAGCCTTTGTCATCAAACCTAACTTACCTAATCAAACACAGCAGTCACACAGTCTGGCTGAGTCCAGACTGGTTTAAATGGGCTTCTGTTCCACTGGAGCAGTGGGTAGTCTTTCTCAGTATAGGGGGAAAGTGTGCAGTTCACACATGTGAGCGATAAAGAGAGCCACGGAGTGTCAAAAGGAGAGACAGAATAAAAGGGAGAGAAAGTTATTGAAATCAGATGTTGAGAAAGGTCAGAGAGCTTAGTGAAGTTCTATGGCAATGTATATGAACTCTGATATGTTCATAAAATACTATAAAGTTAGGTTCAAAGATGGAGATATGTTTTGGCTGGAAAACAATTTTCTTTGCTATTGAAAAGAAATGATCTCCCTGAACTCTAACATTAATTTTCGTTCGGGTTTTATCCTTTGGAAATGAAAGATGAAAGCTGAGAAATCTCGGATATCTTCCTTTCACTTTTTCCTCTGAGTATGCATCTGACAGGACTCCTTAAGACAAAACCTAAATGACAAATGAACAGCTGCATTCGAGCAGCATGAATACACAATCATGTTCCTCCCAGCATGATATTGAGAACATGTAAAGAAGCTTGTGCTTCAGTGGAGGCAAGAACAGCTAACATACTAGATGTAACTCATTCCACTTGTTTGATTAATAAACTTCAAATAGTCCATGTAATAATTTCCTTTTATTTTCATCACTATTTAGATCATATTTTCTTAAACCTCCCAGAACGATCACTTTATATCCAAGGCTAAATATGCAGGAAAAATAAAAGTACCCTGGGGACCTAAATATGAGGTCCCCATGAGGAAAACCAGCTTAATAATCATTACAGAATGACTTGCAAAAAATAAAACAAAAAATTACAAAAATAATAAAAAACTGTACTCAGCAGAACATTTTAATATTTTATGGAACGGTTCCATGGATGTCAATGAATTTTTGGATACAATGGATGTGATAATAACTAATAATTATTATTTATAAATGTAATATTACAATGGATGTATTTTTAAGATTGAAGGCACTTCTTTAGTTTAGGTTTGAGTACTACAATAACTAAAAAATAAATAACCGAAAAAAAGGGATGTCCTGTTGAAGAGAGAGTGGAATTGTAATGTGCCATCTCAACTGGAGCTGTCGGTGTACAGTGTTTGTGTGCCGCAGCAGAGAGGAAACCTCACTTTTATTTGTTATGCTCTTCTTACAAAACAGAAAGGTAAGCCACTGTGGATTCCTACTGCTAATCAAAAGCGTTGTTTACTAAGAATGTTTTCTATGCAGACCTACGGGGACCTCTGCACAAGTTACATTAAATCCAGCATGGTTTTTATCAATCCAGCTTTTTTAAGTTGTTCTCCAGCTTCCATCATCGAGTATGGTCTGGCTGCCTACTTCCATCCGATGTGAAAGGTGAGATCCTGAGAGGTTTAAGCACCTAGCTGAGTGAATTTTTCAAAACACAGTAATTTATTTATGTAACGAAGCGTTTTCCCATTTCAGAACCGTTCACAATTTTAGGATCAAATAAAGAAAAAAAGATCCCAAAGAGTGTGTGTCTGCTGGGATTTGTCGACATTTTTGACAGTTCGTCTCTTGCCAGAGCCGGAGAGAGTGTTTGAGTGATATACGTCAGGCGGAGATGATTGCCAACTCAGACTTTTTTCTCATTTAAATATAAATAATCAATTTGTGCTATTCTAGACCTGCCCTTTGCGAAGTTTATTGACAGAGCATTTTTATTTTTTTTTTTTTTGCCAAGCCATGAAAACTCAGCATATGAATATGAATCCATGCGTACCTTGGTAATAAGCTATTACCAAAAGAAAAAACTTACTTCAAAATTCCTGTTCGAACCCACATAAGCTGTGGGTATACAGTACTGGTTAGGCCTTGAAGGCAAAATTATAATAATACTGGATAATCAACTGCACAAGTATTTTTTTTTTGGCATAGCCAGATTTCTCTTTTATATATATAAAATATAATATAATATAATATATATATATATAATATATATATATATACACCTGTCATAGAAGCAGACAGTGAGGTAGGTCAAGTTTTTTAATGATGAAAATGGCTGTTCCTTTCCCAATCAACAAATTTAATCTCAAACCCTCCTGAATAGCCCTACATATCTTTGGATTTTTCAAACAAAATAGAAGTAGAAGGGGAGCACACTTGTACCTCCCCATCCTATGGCCGCCCTGATGAAGCTCGTCTGAAGAAAACTTTCCCTCTCTCTTTTGTGCCAGAATGCACATGGCTCTTCATCAAAAGTGAAAGCCGGTATCAAGAAGCTCCACTCTGTTCAAGGCCATTTCATTCTTCTCAGATGAGAAAAGAAACAAAACTAAGGAAAGTTAAATAAAATGAAAATTTACAAAGTTCACTCGCACAACATAAAAAAAAAAAAAAAGATTATAAACAACAATGCTGAGAACGTTTGGAAGCATGATGGTCTTACTTTACATATTGCTATCATGTTAAGGAGTGAAAGTAGCCCGTTAAGCTCAATTTTTTATTTTATTTTATTAAAAAAAACCAAGCTAAAAGCAGCAACCAAGACGAAAAAGGGAGATATATCTTAAAGAAGTCAATTACACATTCAAAAAATGTTAACATTTATCTGGCACTAAAACATGAAGATTAAAAACTCAGTAGGCAGCCACACATGTACACTAAATAAGAACTAGAGAAACATTCCAGTTCCCTATCGTGTACACTCCGAGTTAGTTTGCATGACGACGAAGGGGTTTCGCTTAGAACACCTATCGGACTTCGAGTAATACAAAAACGAGCCCAATGGCAAAGAAATGCCAAGGTCCTGCATAATTGCATGATGTATCTCCGCCCCGCCCCACCTCGTGGGTATAAAAGGAGGACGCCCGGCTAACATGCAGTTATTTTTTCGCTTCGAGCCAGAGTATAATTGTTTTCACTCCACAAGTCATTCTGACTTCGCTCTAAAGAGCCATTCTCTTCAAGTGTGGTTGACTGGCGATCTGCAGCTGCAGCGAGTTCACATTGCCTGCTGATCTTTGCAGTGATCTGCCAGTGAGTGTGTTTCTCTTCTCCCTGCTCGCTTCAACATCGCAGAGTTTTTTCGCCCTCTCATAAAAGAGCTCGCACGCCGGCACTCTTTTTAAAGACGGGCTCGCCCATGCCTTTTCTGGTTGCGGCTGATGGTATCCCGACTCTGATGGCACGAGCGCGTCTAGAGTGTTTGGGCTTTGATCATGCTTTGAACAGCGCTGGTGGGGTGATCATGATTTCTCTCTGTGGGAACATGATCATCGCGTCAATTTAGGTCGAGACTCGGTGAACTCGCAAGAGTGACAGAGTCTTCTCATCCAACCCCCGATCTTCGCGGTGCCAGGGAGACCTGAGGGTCATGTCTGGAACAAGGCGCCGACTCTGTTCCGCGACCTCCGCCCCCCTCTGCTCAATACGTGCCCGCGAGCATCCGGTGATTCCACGAAGTCCTACCCACGGGTGGTCCCTGTGTGTTTTCATTTGAAGCTACAGAGGATGGTGCTAAGTATGTAGCAGCATCACAAGGTGGGCTTGATTCTTGCTGGAAGTGACGACTCGTCACAGCAGCCACCTTCTGGTGTGCATGGTTGTGTCTGAGACTGATCCGGAGATAACGGCCATGCTTCCCGGACGACTGGTTTTTTTGATAAGGCCGCCGACCCGCGAGCCACGGCAAACCCAATATCATCTTCCGGACATGCATGATGAGATTCTCGACGTCCTGAAAGACCCCCCTTTTTTGCCTTCTCAGTACCACTCGTAGGTCTCATCCGCCTTCCCACACCCTCAACGGGGCCCGCTGCCCATGGGTACACAACTGGGGTCCCCGCCGTTGAACGCTCTGTTGCGATGCTACGGTGTCCCTCAAGTGCTTCCCCCGGCGCAATCCTAAGCACCTGTCCCGAATCCCTCTAGTTTATTTTGTCTACATTAATCTGTGGTGAAATCCAATAGTGCAGGAGGGCTGGGGAAGAATCCCTTATTCCAGAAAGAACTACTCGCTCGTCTCTGAGCATACAGAGTTTCGGACGACACGGTGCGCCGCCCCCTGAGCCGTGCAACCCACCCTCGTGCCCCCTCTGTCTCAAGCCGGATGACAGTGGTGTGCCGTCCCTGAACCGTATCGCTCTCATCCCCCTCTGTCGCCAGAACCACCTGGCAAGCAGGCCCCCCGGGAACGCTGGTCCTTTTCCCCTGGCTCCTCTGTCCAGGGTGGGCTTTATGACCGCGCCCCCTCCTGGCCGCTATGTGATGGGGGGTGCCGTCCACCCTGGGCCAGTCTTCCGCTTCGCAGCAACCACCGAGGTCTGTGTTCGTGCCCCCGCTGGCACAGTTCTTGGGAGCCCTGCCTAGAGCTTCTCCTTCTGTTCCGCTGGTCGCGCGCACCATCGCTATCGATTCAGTTTCGCACGGTCTCCCTGCATTCAGGGGAGACCGCTTCACTATGGCCGGTGGCTAATACCCTATCATGAGAGCGGAGGTGCTACCCTACTGGCGATTGGAGACTGTCCCTCCAGCCGAAATGAGGTCCGGTTTTCGGCCCCTACCTCATTGTTCTGGAGAAAATCTAGGTTGGGTTATGGCCCAAATCCTGACCTACACATCTGAACCGCCCCTTACCACAGGCTGGCCGTCAAGATGCTCCTTGCCAAACGCATTACCGGATGTTGGTGCGGCCAGGATTGGTTTTTAGCAGCGATCGACCCTTAGGACGCCTACTTTTACTGTCTCCCGTTCTCTCTTCGACTCAACCATACCTACGGGTTTGCTGTCAGGACTGCGCATATCAGTACGCTGTTCTCTCTCACCATTCGGCTAGCCCTGTCTCCTCGCGCCTTCCAAAGGTTGCGAGGCAGCCCTGTTCCTCCAATGGGAACACGTGGTTCGCATCCTGAAACTATCTCGGCGACCTGACTGTCCTAAGCTCACCTCCGAGGACCAGGTTGCGACACAGAGACCTTCTGCTCCGGCACCTAGCTCGTACAGGGCCTTCGGGTCAACCGGGAGAAAGAGCAAACTTTTCCCCATTGCATTAGGATCTCTTTTCCTCGTATGGACATCGACTTGGTCGCCATGTGCCCCCGCAGCTACGAGCGAGCGCGCACAGTCACTGCTGACTTGCCTGAAGACTTATTTCCAGGGCAAGAGTTGCGGTTCCACTGAAATATTTTCAGAGCTCCTGGGGCATAATGGGATCTCTGACCAGCGGTAAAACGCCGCTCGATAGCTTCATATGAGACCGCTTCAGCTTTGGCTCACGACCGAGTCCCAGTGCATGGCAACAAGGCAACGCCCGAGTATCAGTTACTCTGACCCTCCGCATACCTTCATACTGCCACACGGCCCGTGGTTCGAACCTCAGTTTTCGTAGGGCAGTTGTCCCCCTGGAAAACGAGTTTCCTGGCATGTTAGTTGTCTCAACAGATGCCTTCACCACGGGCCTGGGGCCCCAATGTGCAATGGACATGCCATTGCCGCAGGTCCTGACAGGACCCCAAGCGCCTTTGGCATGTTAATTGGCCTCGAGTTGCTGGCAGTAAACCCTTGCCCTGCAACCACTTCGGGCGTCGCTCAGGAGATCAACACGTACTAGTCCCCCCCCGGTCAGACAAAACCCCGCCACGTAGCGTACATCAACCATCAAGTGTCTACCTCGTCCCGCCGTATGTCACAACTCGCTCGCCACCTCCTCTGATGGATCAGAAAGCATCTGAGGTCGCTTCGAGCCATTTATATTCCCGGAGCCCTGGAACTGTGGCAGCCGATGACCGCGTCACTGGCATCAAGGCCCTCCCTGGAGAATGGCGACTCCATCCCCCCTTTGGTTCAGAAAAGCAAAGACACAAAAGCACCAAAGAAGCACACACAGAACAGACACAGACAAAAAAGCAACAGATAAGCAAACAAAGCAAATCAGCAAGACAAAACAAACAAACACCAGAAAGGAAGAGAGAAAAGCAACAAGGGGAACAGGACAAACACACAAAGAAACAGAAAGGCACAACAAAAAAAGCAAACAGCAAAGAGACAGTCAAAAGAAAGGCGCAAGGCAAACAGACACAAGGACAGTCAGAAGGACACAAACAACAAAAAGCCAGACAGAAACAAAGCAAAAACAAAGACATCATCACAAGGCAAAGTCAAGCAGGCAGACAGTTTCAAAAACAGAAAAAGACACAGTTCAGAAGAGCAGGATGATCGAGGTCAACAGAGAAAAAAGAAACAGCAGCATCAAGCAGAGTTCAAGAGAAGTCACATAGCAGTCAAACACAGATAGCACAACAGTTCATCAGCAAACACAACAAACACAACCAATGCAGCAATCAGCAAACAAAAGCCGCAGAAGCCAAAAAGACAATCAAAAAAATCAAGGCAAACACACAAAACAAGACACAGGCAACCAAGAGTCATTCAAGAAGTCAAAGAGAATCAGATCATCACAAAGGGATTCACAGAGCATCAACAAAAAACAAGAGAAAGAAGACAAAAAAAACACAACAGACAACAAAAGAGCAAAAAAAGGAAAAGAGAAAAAGCACACAGCACAAAGCAGAAAGCAAAGAAGAAGTCAAAAAACCAGGAGCAGAGCAGCAAGGAAAACAAAAGCACAAACAGTTTCCGACAAACAGAAAAGCAGGAAAAGTCAGGCAGCAAAGAGGAAAAAGCAAAGCAGAAGGCAGATCAAAAGAGATCAAATGAGAAAACAACAGACACAGGAGCAAGCCAGCAGAAGAAGCAAAGAAAAGAGCAAGACAGTCAGCAAAGGGAAACAGCAAGCAGTCACAAGAACCGAAAACAAAAGGAGACACATCAGGATCAAAGTCACGAAGCAGTGAAAACAAGCAAGCAAATCAGGCACAGCAGAAGAGGAGGGAACACACACAGGCAAAAAGCAAAGGAAACAAAAAAAAGGTCACAAACACACAACAAACAGCAGAAGCATTGTCACAATTTCAGACAATCATTCAAAGAACAAAGAAGCAGAAGAACAAAAGAATCCAGAGGAACACACAAAACAGAAGAGAGGCAAGAGAGCAGAGAAAATTTCAAACAACAAAAAAAACAAAAAATCAGAAGAAAGGCAGTCAGCAAGAGCACAGCATCAGCAGATTCAGCATCAAGGAGTCAAGAGAGAGAAGAAACAAACCAGATTCAAAGAACAGCATCAGCCATCAACAAAAAAAGGCATTATCACAAAGCAAGTCACAAAACAACAGGAGTCACAATTCAAGCAACAAGAACAACAACACATCAATTCAAACAAGAACAGAGATCATCAAAAACAAAGCAAGAGAAAGCACGAACAGTTCAAAGCAGAGAAAACAGACAACAGGGAGAAAGCACAGTGAAAACAGAAAGGCAAAAGCATCAAGCAGCACAAGGGAAGAAGCAATCCAGGAGTCAATCATCAACACAAAACAACACAGAACCCAGACACACTTCAAGGAGCAGAGCAAAGAAACAAACATCACAGGTCACATAGCAGTCACAACGCCAAAGCAGCAAGAAGAAAATCAGGACAAAGCCAGGAAAGCAGAGCATCTCAGCCAGGCACTGGGAGCAGAAGATCAAAGGACAACAGCACAGGGTCAGAAGCACACAATTCAGGTGCAAAACAGAAAAAACAGGAGTTCACACAGAAACATCAAAGAAGGCAAGAGACAGACAAAAGCTAGAGGAGGCAAGAGAAAGGTCAAGTCACAAAAAAAAACAAGCAGCAGAGAGCAGCAACAGCACAGAAACAGCAAAGCAACACAACACAGATCAAAGAATTTCAAAGGCACAAACCATTCAAGAAGGCAAAGAGAGAACAACAGCAAAATGCAAGCAAACAGAGCAAAAAAGAGCAAGCAACAAAAGCAGGCAAAAAAGCAAACAGTCAGAACACACAATCAAACAAGCCAGACAGAACAAGAAAGGAGAGAGACAGCCCAAACAACAAGAAACAAGAGCAAAAAACACACAAAACAGCACAACATCATCAGGCAACACACAAAAGCAGAAACATCAAAAAATAAACAAAACACAAAAAACACAATCAAAACACAAAAATCACATTCATTCAAAGCTAAACAAAATCACACAAGCAGCACACAAGCAAGAAGACAGGCATCAAAAACAAAAGCAACAGGAGAGCACAGTCAAGAAAGCAGAGAGCAGCAAGTCACAGCAGCAAGGAAAAGAGGGAATCAGAAAAAGAACAGATCGAGAATCAAACAAGCACCGCCCCAAGCATACACAACACAGCAGAAACAAAGAACAGACCAGACAAACAGGAGAACAAAGCAAAAATAAGGTGCAGCAAGAAACAATGACATCAGAAACAAACAGGACATCAAGTCCAGCAAAAACACAAACACAGGAAAGCAAAAAAAAGAACAGAAACAGGCAAATCAATTCACAGAAATTCAAAAAAAACAAGCAAGACATCACAGACAAGTCAAAGAGTCACACATTCAACACAAAAGGGGACAGGCAAAGAAAAGGCAAAGATCGAAGACAAGAGGGCACAGAGGGAGCAAAGAAAAGTCAGAACAAATCAAAAAAAGGAACAAGCAGAGAAAGGCAAAAAGCAAGCACAACAAACACAAAGGCAAAGCACCACCAGCAAACATCAAGGCAGAACACAAGAGGGAAAGCAATTCATCAATCAGGCAAAAACAAAAGGACAGAAGAGACAAAAGAGAAAAGTCAAGATAGTCAGGCAAGCAGGGAGCAGCAAGAAAACACAGCAACAGACAAAGAAAGACACACAAGAGAGGAACAGGGAGGCATCAGAGCAGGTCAGAACAGACATGACAGAAGAGCATCAGAAGGCAGAAGACAAAAACACAAGCAAAGAAACAACAGCAAACAACAAAGCAAAGAGAAAAAATCAGAAAAACAAGAAGAGCAGAACATTCAAGAAAAACAATCAGACAGGTAAAGCAATCAAGAGAAAAAGCTAAGAGAAAAAACAGCAGAGCAGAACAAGCAGTCAAAATCACAAGAAGACAGCACATAGAGAAGAAACAACTGCCAAAGCACAGAAAAAAAAACAACAGCATCAACACACACAACATCACATCAAATTCAAACAAAAGGCAGACACACACAAAAAAGTACCAATTCAAAGCACAAGAGCAAGGGAAAAGACAGGAAGGTCACAAATCAAAAGAACATCAACATCAACAGCAAGCAGAGCCCAAACAAACAAGGAGAAAGGGAGAGAGAACAAACGCAACCACAAGAAAAGGCAGAAGCAACAAACCGTCACAAAAACAAAGGGAGAACCCAAAAAACAGAAGATTCAGGGCACAACAAGAGAAAAGCACAAAAGCACAACACACACACATCAGAGCACAGAATGAACATCACAATCACAAACATCAAGCAGGGAATTTCATGGCCATAGACAAACACAAATATCAGCAACAAGAGACATCACATCATCAACAAGAAAAGAGGATCAGAACAGAGTCAGAAGAGAAGCAAAGAAGTCAAATCAAGGACATCAACCAAAGCAATCAAGCAAAGTCACAACATCCAGCAAGAAGAAACAATCACAGAAAAAAGCAAAACCCCCATAAAAAAAAAAAAAAAAAAAAAAACAGCAAGAGGCAGACAACCGAGCAAGTCAATTCAAAAAAAGCAACAACAGCAAGACAAGAAGAAACAAAAGCAACAAGAGACAAAAGTTCAAACTCAACAGAGCAAATAACTTACAAGGACAAAGAAGGAACAGGAAACACAATTCAAGACAAGCACAGCAGAGAATAGGAACAAAGAGAGCCACAAAAAACACAAAGTCATCAAAAAGGCAAATTCAAGGCAAGATTCAAAAAAGGCAACAACAAACAAACATCATCACAGACAGAAGACAAGTCACAGATCAGAAACAAAAGAAGAAACAATAAGACAGACAGAAAAAAGAAACACAAAGCAGTCACAGCAAAACAAGACACAACAACAGCAATTCAAGACAAAAAAAGAAGAACAGCAAAGAGGGATACCAGAGATCACGAGCAGACAAACAGAAGCAAACAACAGAGAAGCAATAGAAACAAAAAAAAGCAGAATTCAAACAGAGGAGGAAGGAAAAGTTCACAGCAAAGTATCCACAAGACAACACAACAAAACAAACAAGAAAACAGACAAACACAAAAAGAGAAAAACAGTCCAAAAGGACACAACAATAGCATCAGACAACAAAAGGACAAAAAATCAAGACGGGCAGCAAACAAAAAAAACAAAAGAAGAATTCACACAAAGAACAGAAGATGCAACAAACAGCAACAAACAGACAAAGAAGAGCAACCAAAGGACAGGGTTCAGCAAGGAATGAAAGGATCAAGACAGCAATCAACAACATCAAGCACAAGAGGAGCAAAAGAGAGAAATTCAAAACAGAGCAGGAAGCAATCAAATCACAAAAAAATTCACAGGATCAAGTTTAGGGGGGGGGGGGGGGGGGGGGCACAACAGAACAAGTCAGGAAGAAGGCAATCAAAGATCAGGCATCAAGGGCAGCAAAGCGGAGACACAAGGAAGCAGAAAGCACAACAGCAAGTCAATCAAAGGAAATCACAAACAAAGACAACATAAAGGGACAGACAGACAAAGCAGGAAAAAGGAGAATCACAGTCAGGGAGACACGAAGAGACAAGCAACAGGCAAAAAAAAGACAGATTCAAGAGCAGAAGAAACAAAGAACACACAGGAGCACACAAATTCAAAGCAGAACACAACACAAGAGAAAGGAAGCAAGTCAGGGAACACGACTCAAAGTCACAAGACCAGACAAGAAGCAATCAAACCAGATAACAAACCAAACAACAAGCAAGAGCAAACAGCATCACAAAAGCACAAGCAGACACACACACGAACGCAGCATACAATCACAAAAGAACACCAAAAAAAGCACAGGAGATCAGAGGGAAAGAATCAAGAAAAGTAAAGACAACAAGAGGGAAAAGAGCATCAAAGCAAGAACAAAAGCAGAAGCACACTCAGAGCAAAAAGACACAAAAACACAGACAAACACAGAAGCAAGACAGAAGCACAGCAGAGGAGAGAGACATTCATTCAAAAAGCACACTCAAAGAAACAAGATCAGCACACAGCAGGCAGAAAAGGACACAAGACAAGCACAGCAACAGCAAAGAAAGGAGAAAAGAACAGCAAGCAAAACATTCAGACAGCACAAAAACAAGACAGGAAACAGCAGACAGAACAGGAAAACAAGTCACAAGAGGCAAGCAAGACAACAGCAAACACAATCAGAGAACAACACATCACAACAAGAGCTAAACAAGAGCAGCAAGCAAACCATCAAGCACAGCACAGAAAAGACAAATCACAGCAAGACAGAAGAAGGACAGAAAAGCAAACAAGCAAAAGCACAGACAAAGTTTCAAGCAACAACAGACAAGACACACGTAAAGACAACAAACACAAAAACAGAGCAAGCAGTCAAACATCAGGACAAAAACAGACACAGAAGAACAATGGAAAGTCAAGAGCCAAGCAGACACCAGTCAGAGACACAAAACAAAAAAAAGCGGAGACAAAACAAACAAGCAGTCAAACAAGCAGCTCATCAACAGAGCAAAGAAAAAAGCAAAAAAAGGCGATCAACAAAGACACAGTCACAAATCAACAGACAAAAGACAACAAACGGCAAAGCAACATCATTCAAGCACAAGACCAAGATCACAAAAATCAAAAGGCACACAGAGCACAGTTCCAAAGCAAGCAGCAGCAAAGAGAAGCAAGAAAAACAAACATCAAAAAAAAAGAAACACAAAGAACAGGCAAATCAACACAAAACAACACACAGTCAACAACAAAATCACCAGAGATCAGAAAAGCACACAGTAACCAAAGACAGGCACAAAGCAAAACAAAAGCAAATCACAAAAGAGAGAGAAAACAAACACATCACACAGTCACAACACAGCATCAGCAAACAGCAATGGTTCAGGAGAGAAGAAGGGAAACAAGGGCACAACAGTCAGAACAAACAGAAAAGATCAGAGCAACATCAGGGCATCAAAAAACAGAAGGCAACACCCACAACAGGAGCAAAAGAGCAAAAGGCAAAGAGCACATTCAAACACAAAATTCAGAAAATGAAAACACAAAAGCATCACACAGCAAGCAACAACATCAGCAGATCATCACAAACAGGGAAAAGTCAAGCAAAGTTTCAAAATCAGCAAAAACAGTCAGGCAAAGAGAAGCAGAACAGAGGCAGAGAAGGAAAGACATTCAAGAGCAGCAAAAAGTCAAAGGTCAGAGATTCAAAAGAGCACAAGAAAGAAAGAAGCAAGGACCCCCAGAATTCAAGAGACAAAACAAGGCAGAAATCAGATCAAACCAGAAGCAGAGCATCACAGAAGACACAAACATCAAAAGTCACAGGACAGTCAAATCAGCAGGGAAGAAGCAACAAACAAACAAAACAAGAAAAAAAGAGAACAACAAAGACAAAAGCAAAAATTCAGCAAGCAGATCACAGGCAAGTCAGAGATCTAAAGCAGGCAAGCACAGGAAGCAAGCAGAAGAAAAAACAAATAAAAGGCAACAAAAAGAAAGCACATCAGCACAAAGGAAAATCAAATCATGCAAATCAGACAACAATCAAAGGAACAAAAGGAAAGAAAAAAGTACAAAAAGCATCACAGGCACAACAATTCAGCAGCAGGTTACAATCAACAACAGAAGATCAGCAGATACAGGCCCAGCAACAAAAAAAAACCAAGACAGAGCACAAGATTCACAAAACAAACCCCAAAGCAACATCAGCAAAGAAAAGCAACAGAAACAAAAAACAAATTTTTTCCAGTTCAAAGGGGATCAGATTCAGAGAATGAAGCAAGAGAAAGGATCACAAGAGAGCAGCACAAACAGGTCATCAGTCACAAACAAGCACAATCAGAGACACAAGCAACAGTCACACCAGAAAAGGACAAAAAAAGGGACAAAGCAGGGAACATCATCAGTTCAATCACACGAACAAAGTTCAAAGAAAAAGAGCAAACAAACACATCACAACAAGAACACGAAGAGCCACAAACAAGCACAAAACACAGAGCAGCACATCAGAGAACAAGAAACAAACAAATCATCAAAATCAGCAAACAGTCAAGCAGACCACCAACAGAGCAGAAGAAAAACAACAGGCACCAGAAGAGACAAGCAGCCCACAGCAAGAAGGCAAAAACAAAAGAACAAGGAGCGACACCGGAATCAGAAGGCCGACAACAAGCAGAAGAGGGAGAACAACATCAAAAAAAGACGATTCCAGACATCAAAACAGCAGCAGAAAAAGGAGAGTCAACAGGAAGCAAATCAAGAATTCGGAGAGAAGCATTCAGGCACAAAGCAGGCAAACAAAGACCATCAAAAACAAACACACCAGAACAAACACAGCAACAGACAGAAGACAGATCAAAGCACAAAGAAGAACAGCAGAACAAAACAAGACAATCAACATCACAAGAAAGGCATCACAGAAAGCAAACAACAAAAGAAACAGCAACAACAAGCATAGACAAGCAGGAAACAAGGCAGAGACACAGACAACAGAACAACAGACACAAAAACAAAAACATACAACCAGAGAAAAGACGATCAAGATCAGAAAAACAGAACAGTACAGACAACAGCAACAGGCAAACAAAGTCACAGGGGCAGCAAGAAAAGCAGACAACAGGACAAGCATTCAAGTCACAAAAAAACAAAGCGAAGCATTCAGCAGCACAACAGCAGCACAAACATCAGCAAGCACAGAAGGAAACACAAATTCAGCATCACAAGCACAGCAACAGAGAAGAAAGCAGGCTCACAAAAAAAAGCACACCAAGCAGCAGGAGGCAAACAAGAGACACAATCACAAGAATAAATCACAGAAGCAGCACAGAAAAGATCAGACAAAATCAGAAAGAGAGAGAAAGTCAGAAACAAGAGCAATCAACCCAGACAGAAAGGCACACAAGCACAATCAAAGACAATTCAGCAGCACAAGCAAAACATTCAAACAGAGCAAACAAACACAGACAACAGTCAAGAGTCAAATCAGAACAAGAAGGGTCAGTTCCAACCACAACAAACAACATCATGAAAAAACAAAGAAAACATTCACAAGAAGAACAGAGCAAGCAGACACAAAGACAAACACCAGATCAGAAAAAAATGTCAAGACAAAGGAATCAAACACAGAAAAACAACAGAAAACAGGGCAAAGATCACACAGCAAACCAGATCAACCACATCAAACAAACAAAGGAGCAGCAAGATCAGAAACAGAAAGCAAAAAGCAGTGCTCAATATGGGACAAGAACACAAGGAACGAAATCAGCAAGACACAACAACATCAACAAAACAAGAGCAGAGGAAAAACAAGACATCACAGATCAAACACAAGAAGATCACAAGAGAAGAGGGAAAAGAAGGGCAAAGTAGACAGCACAACAACAGATCAAAAAAAGATCAGAGAGCAGACCACAGAGCAAAATAAAAGTCACAAGCACACAACAAAATTCAAACAGGGAGAATCAGGAGCACAAGCAAAGGCACCATAACACACAGACAACAAAACAAAGAGTATCAAGAACAACAAGGAGCAAAACAACAGCACCAACAGAGAGGGAACACACAAAGCAAGCACAGACAATCAAACAAGCAGAGGAAGGAGCAACAACACACAAACCAAGAGACAAATCCAGAGCAACAAAAACACAAAAAGAGAAGAGTCCACATCAATTCACGAGCTTCAACCCAAAAACAACAACAACAAGACACAAGAGAAAACACAACAGCAACACAGAAAGCACAGAAGGACCACAAAGCAAAAAGGGAAGCAAAACACACAAAGTCAGCCAAAAAACAAGAAAGACAAAAAAAGCAGGTCAAGCAGGCAAAGTCAAAGACCAGAGAAAGGGCAGAACAACAGAAGCAGTCAGACAGGATTCACAGGCAAGAAAGAAAAAACACAGACAGACAAGGCAAATCAGCAGGGTCAGCAAAAAAAAGAGGGGCAAGAATCACAACAAAAGTCATCAGAAGTCAAGTCATCGCATTCAGCACAAAAAAAAGACACAGCAAAAAAAAGACAAGGAGACAGAACAGAAGGGTTTCAGTCAAAAACACAAAACAAGTCAAACAGACAGAACAAGGCACCAGAAAAAGCGACAACATTCACAACAAAACACAGACAGGGGTCAAGAGCAAGACAAGCAGAAAAGACAAGAGGAAACAACAAATCAAAGAAAAAGCAAATCAAGAGACAAAGAGACACAAAACAACAAGACAAATCATCAAAACACACAAGAAAAAAAAAACCAAACAAGTCAGTGGCAAGAACACACAACAACGAAATGTCACCAGACACACATCACCAAATCACAGCAACAAACACAAAGGAATCACAAGCATCACACAGCTCAAAGAAAGAAGACAGAGGAGTCAAGAATCGAGCTACAGAAACAGCAAACAAGCAATCAAAAAGGAAAAGAAAAGAAGCATCAAACACGAAACAACACAGTCCAGACAAGAGCAGTCACAGGGAAGTCAACAGCAAAGAAATCAGAAGAGAGCAGACAAGAAGAAAAAAGAACAGCAACAAAGACAGCAATCAAAACACACAGATACAATCAGCATCACAAAAGAAGAAGAACAAGACACACACAAATTCAGCAATCACAAGAACCAAACCAGAGAAAGAGAAAAAGAGAAAAAGAGACAACACAGGAAAATCATGAAACAAGGCAAGAATCACAAAGAATCAGCAATCAAAAAAAGGAGAGAAAAAATCACAAGCAAAATTCAAAGGAATTCAGAGAACAAGAATCACAAAGCACAAAGGTCACAGAACGAGAAGCACAAAATCCAGCACACACATCACAGAACACAGGAGCAAAGAAGACAGCAAGATTTCAAGAAACTTCAACATCAGAAAGAACGAGACAGAGAAGGAAACAAGTCAGCATGAAGCACACAGAAAGCCACAGACAGGCAGAGAGGAAAGACAGGTTCAAAAGAAAGAAGATCAGCAATCAAATCAGAGCAAAGAACAAGCAAAAGAAGCAGAAGAGACAAGTAGAAAACAACAAAGAAAAAGGAAAGCAGAAAGCACAGCAATCAAAAGAGTCCACAACAAGAAAGCAGAAATCAAAATGACAAAGACAGGAGAGGACAAGAGGCACACACAAAAACAAGAAAGTCAGCAAGAGCAGTTCAGAAAGAACAGAGAAGAACACAAAGCAAGGAAGTCAAAGCAGCAGGCAGACACAGTTTCAGACACACACAAAGGAACAGAACAGAAACAACAGAAATCATCAAAGAGGAGGCAAGAGCCACAAAAGAGACAAAAGCATTCATCAGGGCACAAGTTTCACAAGAAGCATCAGCGGGGGGGAAATAGCAATCACAGGCAGGGCATCAAGCAGAGAAAAGCAAAGAAGCACAAAAGCCAAAAGCAAGCAAAAAAAAAGAAAAGAGAAAACAGAGCAAGAGACAAAAGCAGGCAAAATCAACAAGCACAACAAGCAGACACACAGACAGGTAGAAACACACAGGGAGAAAAAATCACAAACAAGGAAGTCATCAACAAGAGAAAGGGATTTCACAACAGGAAACAAAAAAGGCAAAAGTCACACGCAACAGAGAAGAACAACAAGACCGTCAAACACAGAGAGCAATTTCAAGGAAATATCAACACAAAGCAGAGAAGACAAGATCAATCAGAAAGCAAGAGCAAGAGCAGAATGCAAGAATCCCAAACAACAAGAAGACAAATCAGGGCAACAGCACTAGCAGCAGATCACAAATCAGAGCAGAGAACAACAACAAACAAGTCACAAGAACACACAAGAACAGAAAAATCAGAGAAGCAGAAAAAAAAGAAGACAAACAAACAGAACAGGCAATGCAAGAAAAGGCAAAGAAAAAACAGGACAGCAAGCAGAACAACAAAAAAAACAGTCAAGAACGCAAAGCCAAAGACAGAAAAGAAGACACAGCACAAAACAGAGAAAACAAATCAACAGAAAGAGACCAAAAGTTCACAAAACAAAGAGGAAAAGCCGACACAAGAGAGAGGCAGGAAGTCACAAAGAAAGAGAGCAGAAAACAACCAAACAGAACAGAGCACACAGTCAGGAAAAAAACAGGAGAGTCACAACACAGCAGCAAGGAGACAAAAGGCAACAGGAAACAACATCAGACAGAAGAGAAACTCAACAACAGTCAGCAAAAAGGAGCAGAGTCACAACACGCAAGCAAGCAGGAGGCAAAAAGGAGCAGAAGACACAAGCACAAGCAAAAAGCACACA
Source organism: Meda fulgida (assembly GCA_030578275.1). Taxonomy (NCBI): domain Eukaryota; kingdom Metazoa; phylum Chordata; class Actinopteri; order Cypriniformes; family Leuciscidae; genus Meda; species Meda fulgida. Next base: position 5,769,805 of record CM060627.1, on the reverse strand, counting down.
GACAAGGAAGCAGTCAGCAGAGCCAGAGAGAAAATGATGCAGAAATCCAGATCAGGCAAATCAAGGACAAAAGCAGAGAGACAAGCAAAAAGGACAGAGCAAGAGACCACAAAAAAACAAAGCAGCACACAAAAGAGGCAGAGACAAAGTCACAGCAGGCAAATAGGGAAAGTCAGACAACAACAGAAACAGAGGCACAGACAAGCATGAGAAACAACAAGCACAACAGACAAGAAAGCAAAGGTTCAGCAAGCAAGAAGTCAAAAGGACAGGAAGCAGGCCACAGCAGCAACAGAATCAGCAAAAAAAAAAACAGGTCAGGAAAGCAGAACAGGAAAAGGACAAAGTCAAAGCAACAGGGCAAAGCACACAAAAAAGAAGAAAAGCACAAGAACAAAAAGACACAAGAGCACATCAACACAAGAAAAAACAGCAGTCAGCTCAACAGAGAGGAGGGGCAAGAAGGGAAAAGTTCACAAAACAAAACATCAAAGAAAGCAGGAAGACAACACATCCAAGCAACAGAGAAAGAACAAGACAGACATCAACAGCAATCACAAATCAAGAACAGAAAAAGCAGAAACAGAACACACACACAACAGCACCAAAACAGCAGAAGAAGCAGAACAGTCACCGCAGGAGAGGGGACACATTCACACAAGAAAGAAGTTCAAGCAGGAAGAGCAAAACAATCACCAGAAGAAGGACAGACATGCAGGCAGGGAGAAGTCAAAGGGAGACAAGAAATCAGCACACATCAGCAGAAGCAACACAGAGACACACAGAGACAGCTTCAGAAGGCAGGTTCACAAATCAAGACCAACAATCAGAACAGGACAGAAAGAGACCCCAAGAAAAAAATTCAAAAGACAGGAGTCACAAAAAAACAGAAAGGGTCAGTCAAAGGCATCAACAAAGCAGAGACAGGTCAAAGTCAGCAACAGCACAAGAACAGCAGAAGGTGAAGAGCAGGAAGAAGGCACAGGAAGGCATCACACACAGGAAACACAAACAGACACAAGGCACACAAACAAGCACAAGGAAACAGCAGCAGCAGAACGGTAGAAGAAGGGAGAAACAAAACACAAAGAAACAACACAGAAACAGGAAGAGGAAGATTAGAAGCAAGATCAAGTGAGGTCATTCAAACAGGGTCAGGCATCAAAACAGGAGCAACACAAAACGGAAACAGCACAGTCAAAGCAGCAAAACACATCAAGCAAGCACAACAGAAGAAACATCAACAAAGGGCAGAACAGTCAACAGAAGCAGGGAGCAGAAAGACAAAGAGACACAAGAGTCAAGAAACAGTCAATCAAGCAGATCCCACAAAAAGGCAGACCACAAAGGAAAGCACAAAAGCATCAGCACAGGATCACAAAAAAAGAGGCGAAGAGAAAAAAGCACAGCATCACAACAATCAAGACACAGAAGAAAAAACAAGCACAGACAGATCATCACAAGCCAAAAAGGACAACACAGACACAGATAAAAACAACATCAGGAAAGCAAAGTCAGAGTAGCCAACAATCAAGAGAAAGCAACACAAGGGACAAAACATCAGAAGCAAGCAAAAGCAACACACAATCAGGGTAGCATCAACAAACAAACAAGGGCAAGGACCAGGGCAAGCAGTTCAAGACAGCATCAGAGGAAAATCAGCAAAGAAGCACCACAGAGAGGCACACAGGAAGAGAGAAATTCAAAGAGAAAAGCACAGAGAAGCAAAAACTGCAACAAGCAGACAATCAGAAAGACAACAAGAAAAGAAGTCAAGATCAAGACAACAAGGCATCAAGAAGAACAAAGCACAGCACCAAGGAAAAGTCATCAGTGACAGAGAGCACAGGCAGAGAGGACAGAGAGGTCAGCAAGCACAGCAAGACAGGAGCACACAGCAGCAAGAGGACAAGACAAGCAGAGAGCAGGGACAGCAGCAATCACAGATTTCCACAGAGCAGAGTTCAAGCAGAAGGGAAGCAGCAAGAGAACAAAAGCATCAGCAAGGGGGCAGGCAGTCAAATCACAAGAAATAAAGGGAGGACAAGAGAGAACAGAAGACAGTCAAAACAGCACACAGAAAAGAAACAAAGACATCCATCAGCACAAAGGCAGTCAAGGGCAGAAACAGCAAAAGGGAAAGAAAAAGAGCATCACAAAATCACAGAAAATACACAACATCAGCAAGGGCAACAAGAAAACACATTCAGTTCAAACATAGCACATCAAAGCAAAGGACAGACCAAGCACAAACAGTTCAGCACGCAGAAACACACGACAACAGCAAAGCCAGAAAAGGTCAGACATCATGGAAGAGAAAGAGGCACTTCATTCAAAGCACAGCAAAAAACAAAGTCAGGAGAAAAAAAACAAAGAGACAAAGCACAAAGAAACAGAGAGAGGTAACACAAACATGACATAGCAGGAAGACAAAGTTTCAGAAAATTCAAAGCAAAATCAAACAAGGAGCAGTCATCAAAACAAGCAGGCAAAATCAGTATGAAGAGACAAGGAGGCAGCAAGCAAGGTCAAACAAAAAAGTCATCAACAAGAAGCAGAGCAAAAGACAGTTGCAGCAAAGAAATAGCAACACAAGCGAAAAACAGTCAGAAGCAGAGCACGAGGAAAACGAAACAAAAAGAAGCAGCAACAAACATCAAGAAGCAAGAAAAGAGAAAAGCACAATCAGCAGAACAACACAAATCAAATGCAAAAAGAGTCACAGCACAGAGAGCACAGACAGAAGGCAAGATCAAACAGAAACAGACAGGCAGATTCTTCAATAGAGAAGCGGACAGTCAAAAACATAGACACAGAGAACAACATAAAGAAACAAACATCATGAAGAAGTCAAAGATAGGAAACAGAAAGGCAGTCATCAGAAGCAAAGAGCAGAGAAGGAGCAAGACAGAAAAAACAAAAAGGGAAAAGCCGGCAGACAACAAGAAAAGGGCACAATCACAAGCACAGACACATGTATCAAACAAACAGCACAAACACAAAGGGACAAAGAGGCAAGACAAAGGGGGGGAGGGAAAGGCAAGACAGGAGTAACACAAGCAAGGCAACAACACAACAGTTCAATCACAATGACAAAGGCAGACACAAGGCATTCAACCCCCCCAATCAAAACACAGAGTCAACAAAACACAGAGAAAAAAAAGCACAACCTAAAAAATCAAAAACAATCACACACAGACAGAAAGAAGCTAGCAAGAAGAGAGAAAAGGCAGATTCAGACAGAAAGGAAGCAAGCAGGACAAAACACAAGAAAGTCAGGAGAGCAGCAAGAGAAGGTCAAGAGCAACAAAAAAACAGCACAAACAGACATCAGCAACAAGAACACAACACAAGAAAGCAAGACAAAGCAAAAAAACAAAAAGGCAAGAAGGACAGCAAGACGAGAGCACAAGACAAACAGGTTCAAACAGAGGAGAAGAACAAAAGCATAAGCAACAACGAATCAGCAAGGACACAAAAATCAGAAACAACAGCGCAACCTCCCTCCTTCCCTCCCTTCCTCCCTCCCTTCCTTCCTCCCTCCTTCCCTCCCTTCCTTCTTCCCTCCCTCCTTCCCTCCTCCCTCCTTCCCTCCCTTCCCTCCCTCCATCCCTTCCTTCCCTCCCTCCATCCCTTCCTTCCCTCCATCCCTTCCTCCCTTCCCTCCCTCCCTTCCTCCCTTCCCTTCCTCCCTTCCCTCCCTCCCTTCATTCCTTCCCTCCCTTCCTCCCTAGAAGGTGAAATCTGGGTTAGAATGTAAATACATATTTTCTTTAGAGCCATTGCAACACTGCAGAAAAATAAGATGAAGGAAGGAAGGCCAATATCCTACCAAATACATATTTAAACAGCATTGAAATTTGTTTTCATAATAGAGTATTTCAGTGGGAAAAGGAAGAAAGTTGTAAATGTCAGAAAACAGAGGTGATAATACTGTTCTGTGTTGAAAATGAAATACAGAAAGAGCCACAGTGAGCATGATTAGGGCTGTGCATCTCTACAACAAAAACAAATCAATACTCTGGGCAGATGAATCAAATGTGGACCATCAAACGAAATCCCAAGGGATTGTTGAACGTTCTCTTACTCTGTCCTCCCATTATTTTCCAATCCCTCTGTTATCCTTCTGAAATACAACACGATCCACCATACGACCTCGATATATAACATGACAATTGTCCTTCCAAGTGTTTTAGGAGATGAAGAACATCAAATCATGGATTACTCATTTTCAACATAACATAACCATGGCACAATGACACAGCAGAAATCCCCTCTTGCACTCAAGTGCATCACCAGCCAGCTCACTCTCATAACCATATAGAGCACATTCTCAAGCCCTCCAGCTTTCAGGTCACTGTAAAATGAAAAATGTCTTTAAAACTCAGCAAGGGAGATTTATTTTTCAGCTAATACACAGAAGCCCTCACTAAAGGCAGCTGGCACACAGGTTCACCTTAGTCATTTGATTTTACGCAGACATCTGTATTTGTTATTTTTTTTCTTCTTCATAAGATTGCTGGAGGTTCTTTATTATGCATAAAATTGGATTTCTAAACCTGCTGACTGTCTGTACATTTGCTTAAATCGCATCTGTCTGTCTGTTTATCTACCTATCTGTCTGTCTGTCATTTAAAATATATTTACACGTGCACTTTAGATTAAAGCACATGCAAATTATCTACAGCTTCAGTTTAAATATTTTTCTATGACCTTAAAGGAACCAAGAAGTCTGACTATATTATATTATTGCTGGATTTTGTTATTATACAAATTGTATTTTATCTCCCCCATTGAGATTGTAATGATCATTAAAATTTTATTTTCAAATTATTCATGTCATTATAATGACTGAATGTTTTAGTGAATTTTGTGTAACTGCAGTGCAGATTAATACCTTTTTTCCTGATCATGATCAAAGTTCTTTTTTTTTTTCTTCATTCTTGTGGTCTGCATCTCTCTGCAGCCTTTGTCAATCAAACCTAACTTACCTAATCAAACACAGCAGTCAACACAGTCTGGCTCAGTCCAGACTGGTTTACAATGGGCTTCTCCAGCTTGGAGCAGTGGGTGTCTTTCTCAGTATGGGGAAAGTGTGCAGTACACACATGTGAGCGAGAAAGAGAGCCACGGAGTGTCAAAAGGAGAGACAGAAAAAAAGGAAGAGAAAGTTATTGAAATCAGATGTTGAGAAAGGTCAGGAGCTTAGTGAAGTTTCTATGGCATTGTATATGAACTTCTGATATTGTTCATAAAATACTATAAAGTTAGGTTCAAAGATGGAGGATATGTTTTGGCTGGAAAACAATTTTCTTTGCTATTGAAAATGATGATCTCCCTGAACTCTAACATTAATTTTCTTTCGGGTTTATCATTTGGGAAATGGAAGATGAAAGCTGAGAAATCTCGGATAACTTCCTTTCACTTTTTCCTCTGATATGCATCTGACAGGACTCCATAAGACAAAACTTAATGACAAATGACAGCTGCAGTCGAGCAGCATGAATACACAATCATGTTCTCCAGCATGATTTGAGAACGTGTAAAGAGCTTGTGCTTCAGTGGAAGCAAGAACATCTAACATACTTAGATGTAACTCATTCACTTGTTTGATTAATAAACTTCAAATAGTCCATGTTAAATATTTCTTTATTTTACATCACTATTTAGATACATATTTTCTTAAACCTCCAAATGATCACTTTATATCCATGGCTAAATGCAGGAAAAATAAATGTGACCCGTGGGGACCTAAATTGAGGTCCCCATGAGGAAACAAGCTTATAAATGATACAGAATGACTTGCAAAAAAATAAACAAAAAATTACAAAAATAATAAAAAAACTGTACTCAGGAGAACATTTTAATATTTTATGGAACGGTTCCATGGATGTCAATGAATTTTTGGATACAATGGATGTATAATATGTATAATAACTAATAATTATTATTTAAATGTATTATTACAATGGATGTATTTTTAAGATTGAAGGCAACTTCATTTAGTTTAGGTTGAAGTACTACAATAACTAAAAATAAATAACCGAAAAAAAAGATGTCCTTGTTGAAGAGAGAGTGAATTGTAGTGTGCCATCTCATCTGGTGCTGTCGGTGTACAGGTGTTTGTGTCCGCAGCAGAGAGGACCTCACTTATTTGTTATGCCTCTTACAAAACAGAAAGGTGAAGCCACTGTGGATTCCTACTGCTATCAAAAGCCTTGTTTACTAAGATGTTTTTCTAGTGCAGACCTACGGGGACCTCTTCACAAGTACATTATATCCAGCCAGGGTTTTATCATCCATCTTTTTTAAGTTGTTCTCCAGCTTCCATCATCTGTATGTCTGGCTGCCTACTTCATCCGGATGGTGAAAGGTGAGAGCCTGAGAGGTTTATTGCACCTATGCTGAGTGATTTTTCAAAAACACAGTATTTAATTTATGCAACAAGCGTTTCCCATTCAGAACCGCTCACAATTGTAGGATTCAAATAAAGAAAAAAAGTATCCCAAAGAGTGTGTGGTCTGCTGGATTTCGACATTTTTGACAGTTCGGCTCTTTCCAGAGCCGGAGAGATTGTTGAGTGTATATACGGCAGGCGGAGAAGATTGCCAAGCTCAGACATTTTTCTCTTTTAAATATATAATCATTTTGTGAGTTTTGACCTGCCCTTGCGAAGTTATTGACAGAGCATTTTTTTTTTTTTTTTTTTGCCAAGCCATGAAAACTCAGCATATGAATATGAATCCATGCGTACCTTGGAAATAATCTATTACAAAAAAGAAAAACTTACTTCAAATTCTGTTCGACCTCATAAGCTGTGGGTTACAGTACTGATTAGGCCTTGAAGGCAAAATTATAATACTGGATAATCAACTGCACAAGGTTTTTTTTTTTTTGGCATAGCCAGATTCTCTTTTATATATATATATATATATATATATATATATATATATATATATATATATATATATATATATATATATATATATACACCTGTCATAGATGCAGACAGTGAGGTAGGTCAAGTTTTTTTAATGATGAAATGGATGTTGCTTCCCATTCAACAAATTTAATCTCAAACCCTCCTGAATAGCCCTACATATCTTTGGAGGATTTTTCAAACAAAATAGAAGTAGGAAGGGGAGCACACTTGTACCTCCATCCTTGGCCGCCATGATGAAGCTCGTCTGAAGAAAACTTTCCCTCTCTCTTTTGTGCCAGATGCACTTGACTCTTAATCAAAAGTGAAAGCCGGTATCAAAGAAGCTCCACTCTTTTCAAGGCCATTTCATTCTTCTCAGATGAGAAAAGAAACAAAACTAAGGAAAAGTTAAATAAAATAAAATCTCAAAGTTCAGCTCGCACAACATAAAAAAAAAAAAAAAAAAGATTATAAACAACAATGCTGAGAACGTTTGGAAGCATGATGGTCTTACTTTACATATTTGCTATCAGTGTTAAGGGAGTGAAAGTAGCCCGTTAAGCTCAATTTTATTTTATTTTATTAAAAAAAACAAGCTAAAAGCAGCCAACCAAACTGAGAAGGGAGATATATCTTAAAGTCAATTACACATTCAATTAACGTTAACATTTATCTGGCACTAAAACAATGAAGATTAAAAACTCAGGTAGGCAGACATACATGTACACTAAATAGAACTAGAGAAACATTCCAGTTCCCTTTCGTGGTCACTCCGAGTTACGTCGCATGACGACGAATGGGGTTTCGCTTAGAACACCTATCGACTTCGAGTATACAAAAACGAGCCAATGGCAAAGAAATGCCATGGTCTGCATAATTTGCATGATGTAACTCCGCCCCACCTCGTGGGTATAAAAGGAGGACGCCGGAAACATGCAGTTATGTTTTCGCTTCGGAGCCAAGAGTATCTCTTCACTCCACAGTCATTTCTGACTTCGCTCTACGAGCCATTCTCTCCAGTGTTGGTGTGACGGCGATCTGCAGCGAGTTCACATTGCCTGCTGATCTGTGCAGTGATCTGCCAGTGAGTGTGTTTCTCCCTGCTCGCTTCAACATCGCAGAGTTTTTTCTCCTCTCATAAAAGAGCTCGCACGCGGCACGTCTTTTTAAAGACGGCTCGCCCATGCATTTCTGGTTGCGGCAGATTGGTATCGGACTCTGATGGGCACGAGCGCTGTCTAGTGTGTTTGGGCTTTGATCATGCTTGAACAGCGCTGGTGGGTGATTCATGTTCTCTCTGTGGGAACATGATCATCGCGTCATTTAGGTCGAGACTCGGTGAACTCGCAAGAGTGAGAGTCCTCTCATCCACCCCCCGATCTTCGGCTGGTGGCCAGGGTGACCTGAGGGTGATGGTCTGGAACAAGGCGCCGACTCTGTGTCCGCGACCCCAGCCCCCCTCTTCAATGACGGTGCCCGCTAGCGATCAGGTGATTCCACGAGTCTACCCTCGGGTGGCCCGTGTGTTTTCATTTGAAGCTACAGAGGATGGTGCTATGTATGTAGCAGCATCACAAGGTGGGCTTGATTCTTCTGGAAGTGACGACTCGTCACAGCTGCCACCTTCTGGTGTGCTATGGCTGTGTCTGAGTCTGATCCGGAGATAACGGCCATGCTTTCCCGGGACGACTGGTTTTTGGGTAAGGCCGCCGACCCGCGTCCACGGCAAACCCCAATATCTTTCTTCCCGGACATGCATGATGAGATCTCGACGTCCTGAAAGACCCCCTTGTCTTCTCAGGACCACTTGTGGTCTCATCCGCCTTTCCCTCCCCTCAACGGGGCCGCTGCCCATGGGTACACTGGGGTCCCCCCGGTTGAACGCTCTGTTGCGATGCTACTGTGTCCTCAGAGTGCTTCCCGGCGCAATCCTAAGCACCTGTCCGAAGCCTGTAGTTATTTTTGTCTACACTAATCTGTGGCGAAATCCTATAGTGCAGGAGGGCTGGGGAAGAATCCTTATTCAGAAAGAACTGACTCTCTCGTCTCTGAGCATACAGAGTTTCGGACGACACGGTGCGCCGCCCCCGAGCCGTGCACCCCTCGTCCCCCTCTGTCTCAGAGCCGGATGACAGTGTGTGCCGTCCCTGGACCGTACCGCTCTCATCCCCCTCTGTCGCCAGACCCCTGGCAGAGCAGGCCCCCGCGGAACGCTGGTCTTTCCCTGGCCTCCTCTGTCAGGGTGTGTTTATGACCGTGCCCCCACTCTGGGCCGCTATGCCGTCCACCTCTGGGCCAGTCATTCCGCTTCGCTGCACCACCGAGGTCTGTGGTTCGTTGCCCCCGCTGGCACAGTTCTTGGGAGCCTGCCTAGAGCTTCTCTTTCTGTTCCGCTGGGTCGCGCGAACCATCGGCTATGCGATTCAGTTCGCACGGTCTCCCCGCTTCAGGGGAGTCCGCTTCACTATGGTCGGTGGCTAATTCCCTATCATGAGAGCGGAGGTTGCTACCCTACTGGCGATTGAGACTGTCCCTCCAGCCGAAATGAGGTCCGGGTTTTCGGCCCCTACCTCATTGTTCTGGAGAAATCTGGTGGGTTATGGCCAATCCTGGACCTACACATCTGAACCGCCCCTTCACAGGCTGCCGTTCAAGATGCTCCTGGCCAAACGCATTCCGGATGTGTGCGGCCACAGGATTGGTTTGCAGCGATCGACCTGAAGGACGCCTACTTTTATGTCTCCGTTCTCCTTCGACTCAGACCATACCTACGGTTTGCTGTCAGGACGCGCGCATATCAGTACGCTGTTCTCCCATTCGGGCTAGCCATGTCTCCTCGCGCCTTCTCAAAGGTTGTCGAGGCAGCCCTTGTTCCTCCATGGGAACACGGGGTTCGCATCCTGAACTATCTCGGCGACTGACTGTCCTAGCTCACTCTCGAGACCAGGTTTGCGAACACAGAGACCTTCTGCTCCGGCACCTAGCTCGTCTGGGCCTTCGGGTCAACTGGGAGAAGAGCAAACTTTTCCCCATTGCAGAGGATCTCTTTTCTCGGTATGGACATCGACTTGGTCGCCATGTCCGCGCAGCTTACGAGCGAGCGCGCACAGTCACTGCTGACTTGCCTGAGACAGTTCCAGGGCAAGAGTGCGGTTCCACTGAAATATTTTCAGAGGCTCCTGGGGCATATGGGATCTGCAGCCGCGGTAACGCCGCTCGGATTGCTTCATATGAGACCGCTTCAGCTTTGGCTTCACGACCGAGTCCCGAGGTGGGCATGGCAACAAGGCACGCTCCGAGTATCAGTTACTCTGACCTGCCGTCAGACCTTCACCCCGTGGTCGAACCTCAGTTTTCTTAGGGCAGTTGTCCCCCTGGAACGAGTTTCCTGGCATGTTGTTGTCTCAACAGATGCCTTCACCACGGGCTGGGGCGCCATGTGCAATGGACATGCTGCCGCAGGCTCCTGGACAGGACCCCAGCGCCTGTGGCATGTTAATTGCCTCGAGTTGCTGGCAGTACGCCTTGCCCTGCACCACTTTCGGGCGTTGCTCAGGAGTCAACACGTACTAGTCCGGTCAGACAATACCGCCACTGTAGCGTACATCAACCATCAAGGTGGTCTACGCTCCTGCCGTATGTCACAACTCGCTCGCCACCTCCTCTGATGGAGTCAGAAGCATCTGAGGTCGCTTCGAGCCATTTATATTCCCGGAGCCCTGAACTGTGCAGCCGATGACCTCTCACGGCTTCAGCCCCTCCCTGGAGAATGGCGACTCCATCCCCAGTTGGTTCAGCTGATTTGGGACCAGTTCGGGGACGCACAGATAGATATGTTTGCCTCTCACGACTCGACCCATTGCGACCTGTATTTTTTCCTGGCAAATTTCCCTTCCACGCTCGGCACGGATGCACTGGCGCACAGCTGGCTGCGGGGCCGCAAATATGCGTTTCCCCCAGTGAGCCTTCTCGCGCAGGTCTTGCGCAAGGTCAAGGAGGACGAGGAGCAGGTCCTTCTGGTTGCGCTGTACTGGCCCACCCGGACCTGGTTCTCCCAACTGGTGCTCCTCGCGACAGCACCTCCTTGCCCAATCCCTCTGAGGAAGGACCTCCTTTCTCAGGGACGGGGCACCCTGTGGCACCCTCGTCCCGATCTTTGGAACCTCCACGTGTGGCTCCTGGACGGGACGAGGCAGGTTTGAGTACCCTACCACCAGCGGTGGTGGCTGCCATCACTTCCGCTAGAGCGTCGTCCACGAGACACGCCTATGCGTTTAAGTGGAACCTCTTCGTCAACTGGTGCTCTTCTCGCCGAGAAGACCCCCGGAGGTGTTCGGTCGGTGTCGTGCTTTCCTTCCTTCAAGATGTGTTGGAGCGAAGACTGTCTCCCTCCACCCTCAAAGTTTGTTGCCGCTATTGCCGCACACCATGACTTGGTAGAAGGTAAATCCTTAGGGAAGCACGACCTGATCGTCAGGTTCTTGAGAGGAGCGAGGAGACTGAATCCTCCTCGTTCTCCTCTCGTTCCCTCTTGGGACCTCGCGGTGGTTCTAAATGCTCTGCAGAGTGCTCCCTTTGAGCCTCTGTAATCATTGGAGCTTAAGTTCCTGTCAATGAAGACAGCACTCCTGGTTGCACTGGCCTCTGTCAAGAGGGTAGGGGACCTGCAAGCATTCTCCATTGACGAAGCGTGCCTGGAATTCGGGCTGGCTTACTCTGAACGTGATCCTGAGACCCCGGCCTGGATATGTGCCCAAGGTTCCTACCACTCCCTTCCGGGACCAGATGGTGAACCTGCAAGCGCTGCCCCTGGAGGAGGCAGACCCAGCCTTGGCACTGCTCTGTCCAGTACGCGCTCTCCGCGCCTATGTAGACAGAACGCAGTGTTTCAGGACCTCAGACCAGCTGTTTGTCTGTTATGGTGGGAAGCTGAAGGGAAAGGCTCTCTCCAAGCAGAGGTTGTCCCACTGCATAGTGGACACCATTGCTTTGGCATACCAGCAGCAAGGTCGACCGTGCCCCCTTGGTGTGACTGCCCACTCCACCCGGAGTGTGGCATCCTCTTGGTCTCTAGCGCATGGCGCCTCGCTAACAGACATCTGCAGAGCTGCAGGCTGGACGACACCTAACACATTCCCCAGATTCTGGCTCAGATCTCCGAGTGGAGCCAGTGTCCTCTCATGTACTCGCTTCAACCAGCTAGTACTGGACCCGCTCAGGTGTCTTCGCTTGCTCGCCATTCCACTCCACGGACTGGATACGTGCGATATTTCCTCAGGTGAGCTTCTCTGCAAGCCCTGAGTTCCTCCAGCACCCCTGATGCTAGCGCCAGTGTCTATTGCCTGTGCGTCGGCTAGGTGCCTCCCGTGTGCATGGTCAGTCTCCGGAGCTACCCCCACATGTGAATTTCCACTGTAAGCCTCTCTGAGCATGTGTCTTTCCCTTGGCAAGCAACCTTGCCACCCCTGGGGTTGAAATATTCCACCTGCGGCTGGACACCTCAGTATTCTCCATATGCTTCCTTCGGGTCATATGTGTATTTCCAAATGCCCCCCCCCCCCCCTCTTTGGGTTGGTGTTAATTGCATATTTCCTCTAAACTATGGGATATGCTTCCTAGTGTACCTTGGTATTCCTGTGTTAAATAGGAGTCATTCGTCCGTGCTAGTCTCACAACAAGGATCTCAGATTTACGCAGGGCACTGAAAGACAGCTGTGAAGGTGGCATGATTAGACTGGTAACCCCATTCGTCGTCATCCGACGTAACTCGGAGTGACCACGAAAAGGAACGTCTCGGTTACGTATGTAACCCTTGTTCCCTGAGTAGGGAACAGCGACGTTACGTCTTCCTGCCACTTCCGCTGTACCGCGGGGATCGCCTGAGCTCAGTCTTGGTTCCTCAGTGAAGAAACATAACTGCATGTTGCCGGCGTCCTCCTTTTATACCCACGAGGTGGGGCGGAGTTACGTCATGCAAATTACGCAGACCCATGGCATTTCTTTGCCATTGGCTCGTTTTTGTATACTCGAAATCGATAGGTATTCTAAGCGAAACCCCATTCGTCGTCATCCAACTTAACGTCTCCGTTCCCTACTCAGGGAACGAGGGTTACATACGTAACCGAGACGTTTTTATTTCACGGTTGAACAGCAGCATTTAAATACCTAAATGTAAAATATCTACACAAAAAATTATGAAAAACGAACACTTCATTGGGATTCTGTTTCAGCATTATGAGCACTTCACTTGTCTTTTGCACATATGATATGGGTCAGTTATTTAAGAAAAATACTAAGAAATTAAAGTTTAGTATTATTTCGAGATCTCTATTGATATCCTATATTTGAGCTTCACTCTTGAAAATCACAATTCGCCGCCGTATCTTGGCATGAATTTTCGGGTTCTTTCAGATATTATGCTTATGAGCCGAGACCTATTTTAAATGATCAGAAACAGAGTCTTTACTTCAGCCTGAGATCCTTTGCATCAGGGCAATTCACTCTAAAACAGCAATATCCACAGGAGAGGACAGTGAAATACTAGTAATATAAAACCATTCATGCGTGTGATAGCTTCATTAATGAATCATTGTGAGAAGTGTCCCCCAGACAGAAGAGTGCCTGAATCTGCTCTTATTTCTCACGACACATCAACTGTGACAATCAAATGAGATTTGTTGTAAATCTTTTGCTCGTGGCAGTGTGGAATCTGACAGACTTCAGAATGCACATGTAAGCTAAAGCATCTTACATGAAATATATTAAAATTATTCTCATTTCCAGTTCTTTTGAAGCACAGCTTGAAGTCAGTGTTTTTGAAATGATAACATAATTTCACTGGTTTTATGAATTTGGTTATTTTTGTACAGTACCTCTTGAACTGTCAAAAAAAATGTATAGTTTAACTAGTTGATTATTTCTATAGAATAGTAGGCTATCACTTTCAGAAATATTATATGGTCAATGTCAGGCCCCACTAATTCTTTAACTCGAATACCAAATGTAAAGAGATATTTATACAAACTATCAATGTAACTCTTTGTTTCTATCAAACATCATAAGATCATGAACAATTTGATGTTTCACCAACTGATGTTTGTGCTACTGTTGTGATCAAAAATGATGTCACTTCCTGAAGGGTGATGTCATTAAGAAACAGAAAATAATAATAATAATAATAATAATAATAATAATAATAATAATAATAATAATAATAATAATAATAATAATAATGTTTTGTACTGAGCCCTGCATATGACATTCAGGGAAAAAAAAATATGTATTTCGTGGTCATGAATTAACATTCATTGCCATTCATTCCCATGAATTACTAATACATAACTATGTTTTACTAATTAATACCCTTGTTTTGACTAAATCGTGCGCACAGTATAATAATTTGTTATAGTATAAACAAATTAGAATAAACCACTCAAATCAAAAGCATAAAAATATTAAAAATATATACATTTAAAGACTTATTTGTGATAAAAAAAAAACCTAAAATATATGGTTTGTATCTTTAAATATTTATCCAATATATAAAGACATAGGTGACCCTGGACCAGAAAACCAGTTACATGGGTCAATTTTTAAAATTGATATGTATACATCACACGAGAGCTGAATAAATAAGCTTTCCATTGACGTATGGTTTGTTAGGATATGACAATATTTTGGACGAGATACAAATATTTGAAAATCTGGAATCTGAAGGTGCAAAAATATAGCAACATTGAGAAAATCACCTTTAAAGTTCTACATTTATGTTTGCGATTGTGCTGCATTTACTCACAAAAATAAATGTTTTACTTAATATCTTCACGGAACATGATTTTAATATCCTAATGATTTTTGGCATAAAAGCAAAATCCATCAATTTGACCCATACAATGTATTGTTGGCTATTGCCACAAATATACCCGTGCGACTTGTGGCTGGTTTTGTAATCCAGGGTCACATATATCTAATATTAATTGAATGTATGATGTAGACATGAAAATGTAGTACATAGGAAAGACCAAGTTGATTTCTGCAGCTTTATTGTTGTTTTGATCTATTTTTAGAGGCAAAATGATATCCAACATATGTACTCCTGTACCTTTACCGTCAGATGTTGGACTTGATGTACTGTATGACAGTTCTTCACGCAGGGGCATTGTTTTTACAGCACAATATAACCTATAAAAGCAAGGCCATGAGGACATTTCTAAATATAGATGTGTGAATGTTGATAAGGTCTGCCTTTGTTCTCTCTCTCTCTCTCTCTCTCTCTCTCTCTCTCTCTCTCTCTCTCTCTCTCTCTCTCTCTCTCTGTGCATTTTCAAAATAAAGAGAAACTTTTAGAGGATATTCAAAGATATTACATTTGCCCCCAGCCTTAAGGATGAACTTGTTTAAATCTGACATAGCGCATACACAGAGACACTCAAAAGAAACTACAAAGAGAAATGGAATATGTAAGCTGACAGCGAGAGTTTCAAAACCTTCCAAGTTGATTAAAAAAAATACATGATATATAAATGTGAACATCATAGATACAAACTGTGAAAGTTGCTGAAGATTTGATGTAACTGATGCAAAAATTACATTTTCTTTTTTTATCAGACATCGGTCTTCTCATCTGTGAAATGTATGCACTTGAAAGAACTGTACCACCCAGCGGTCCCCTAGAAAGAATAATGACTTCCCAAGAGATCAGCCGGGTCTAGAATCCGCTCCAGTTATATGATCCAATCCTCCTGTAGAACGTCTATCCTTTACTGACCCCCAAAATTAGCACAGACTTCCATATCCAGCTGTGGAGGAGATTCGAAGGAGCATATTGTCAGGGGTGAGAAACCAAGTAGGACAGGCAGAAATGTTTTAGTTTTTTTGCAAGGAAACAAACACTAAGGCTGTGGGACGTTCAGCCAAGCTTCAAAGTCAGGAGGAAAATGCTCCACAAAGGCCAAGCACAAATAGAGACTCACCTCAAAGACTCAAAGGCAGACCAAAGAGAAAAAAGAATCAAAAAGAAGCTGAAGGGCCTGATATTGAATATAGCACAGTATCATAATATCATATCTCAATAAAAGTGCACAAGGAGAGAGCGGATGTAAATCGAGTTATTGACGGATTGTTATAGTTCCAGCTAGACAATTTAAATAAAACGTAACAGTATTTATAAATATTATAAAATTGTAATATAAAATAAAAGTATAAATATCGGTTAACAAATTGCAGGAAATAGTTTTAGTTGTATTTAATATATTTATCTTGTTTTGAAAATGTTTATAAATAAACTTGAACCGCAACATTTTATTAAATGGGAATGAATGATCTGCCACTGGCAAATTGTTTTATATTTTCTTGTTGTTTTAAGTATAGCCTACACCACACTAAATGTTGTTGGATTACTGATTAAAACAAGAAACAAAAATGCCAATGGTCTAAGAAAACTAAACTTGTTGTAGGGATGTTTAGATATTTTTTAAATGAAAATAAGATGAAAATACTCATTGAGAGAGTATATAATAAAGGAAATAACAGAATAACTGTTTGCTAATTCTCTCCCAAACTTTTTCTCCCCATTCTGTTCCCCATTAACAAGTGATAAATTGCCTAAACATTTTCTAAACAAGATGAAGAACAAACCGATCTTTACGAGTTGTGGGCGTTTCACT
The DNA here is from genome assembly GCA_030578275.1 of Meda fulgida. Classification (NCBI taxonomy): domain Eukaryota; kingdom Metazoa; phylum Chordata; class Actinopteri; order Cypriniformes; family Leuciscidae; genus Meda; species Meda fulgida. Next base: position 5,753,218 of record CM060627.1, on the reverse strand, counting down.
GAGAAACATGCGGGATACCACAATACTTAAATATTATGCAGGGATATTGCAGGCTTTTCTATTTACAGTTAAGCTAATTGCCTGCACATAATATGATGGCATTATAATATAACAATGCAACATGTAACGATAAAATTGAGTGGTTTCATAAATTAATTAAAAACATAAAAAACAAAGTACATCTGATGCACATTTCTTTGTTCATCATTTTTTAGAACAAGAGTTTAAGAACCTAACTGTATTTTTGTGTAATTAATTAAGAGAAAGTACTCCGCCATCTCCTGAAAAGTGAGGAGGGTGCTGCAAGTGAGCTTTTTTACAACAGTGTTTTGAAATATATAAGCAATGTTTTACTAGCATGATGATGCATGTGATTTCTTCAGACATATTTTAAAACATTTTAAGTAGCTAAAACAATAGCTTGATACTGACGTTTCCATGTGCCATGAAAACAAACATGATTCAGGACTTTCATTCACTTAATTCACATATATTCACCTCTTATTGCTGAGTGTATGTCTGGTGATGAATGGCTGTAAACACTACATAGTTCTGCTTAAAGCAATTAAATGATAACAAGTATATGTACAAAGCTGTCAATTTCAGGAAACATTTGACTTGATTTATTACTTGAGTTATTAATCTTTGTGATTTTAAGGACACATTTCTGCACATACACATTTTACTGGCTATATTTAAAACAAACACTGCATATGTGTTCGTATAAAAAGTGCATCATAAAGATTCAGCGTAGTAATATTGCAAGAATAAAAATCAAGGCAAAACATTCATGTAGTTGACTAATTAAATTATTTTACATGTAAAATGCACATATGTTTTGTCATTTCAAGACACCGCATTTCATAAATTATATTTTATATCATCATTAATTATATTTTCATCCATTTTTCACCATTAGTTACACCGTTACATTGTCTTTTATATATATACATCTAGAACCACAGCTTTCCATGCTTCCATGAGCAGTTGTTTATTAAACAGTATTATTATTATTATAACCTCCATAATTTTGATTGCATTGGCCATCATCCAGTTCATTACTGTGGGAAGTGACATTTCACCCTCTATTAAGCAAAGGCTAATGTTGCTGTTTTATTCTCCATCATGGTGTGCTGCACTTTTATAGCTCAACCTGTTTATGTACTACACTGAACATAATTGCAAATAATGTTATTCAAAATTAGCTAAATCTAAAGTAGAATAGGTTCAATAATTCAAGCAACTACTGCTGGTCTTTTCGAAGGACCAGACAACATTCAATGTTCTAAAATTACCTAGAGTGATATATTTAATATAAATAGAAATGTTAGATAACAATGATGGGAACCATTTAGATTGTCATATAAGTTTTAGCTTAGTAAAACGAGGAAACAAATTATTATTTTGTGTGCACGATTTAGGAAAACGAGGGAACGAATGATTGTATTGTGAGCATGATTTACTTAAAATGAGGGAAAGTGGGAACGATTTAATATACATATTTTTTGTCATGTAATGCGTGGAGCTCCTTAATTTACAATACGAGAATTGCACTGTATATATGTTGTAATCCATGTAATATATTTTGCAATATATTTACATGTTATAACTAGGCCATGACCTACCCATATATATTATGTACTTCTGACCTGCATGTTGTAGTTTTGAATATGAGCTAGATGTCATCAGTGATTGCATTCATCCTTGAAAAAGTGAAACAAGCATTTGAGCAAAGGTTGATCTAGTTTGATATGCATATGCCATAATGTGCTGACTACTTTTAATTACAGCCCCTAGTATTCTCATCTGTGATTATTAGCAGAAGTCATTCTGAATTTCTTAAGTCAAGCACACAAACTCACTTACACAGGTTTAAACTGATCTTCATCCCTTGTGATTTCACCTTTTTCTTTCTTTATATTGGCTGCATGCAGCGACCACAGCTTAGTTTTACAAATCTGTGTCAATGACTTTCATTGTTTTTATCCATCTGTCTCTTAGGACACACAGATTTCTTTCCTTCACAATCACCTGCAGGGCCCCTTAGCCACAATAATTATTTGAAAAGTTAAGAAAGGTAACCCACAATTTAATCAACCTTCTTTTGTCTCGTGAGATATGAAACCAGGTCTTTGCAGCACAGAGTTTTAAACCTGAGATTGCATTAATGGGGCTCAGAATGGGTTTTCCACCACAACACCTGATCACCTGTATGTGCTGACTTCACAAATAAAGGCTATGTTATTGTAAAAGTGAGGCAGAGATTTCTCTCTGGGTCTTCTGGATTCTATTAGCTGTGAGGGAAAGTTTATGAAGGAAACCATTCGTATTTTATTCTTTTTTTTCAAGGGTGAGTGTATGGCAGTGTGTTCCTTCACACTTTCCAGAAAGCATAACCTTTGACCCCTACTGTGTCATTTGTTGTTTTTTTGTTTCTGGTGACCGCACTGAGCCATTTTGTGCATTCAGCAAACTCTGAGTACAGCATCATTACTTCTCCAGATAGTTCAATGAAGATCTTAAAGTACACATGCGCTGCATCCGAAATGTAATACTTCCCAAATATAATATATATATATAATATATGCGAAAAACCATACGCCAAAAGTATGTCAGTATTCGAATAATACTAGAGAGAACAGTCCCTGGATGACCTACTACTTCCGCAGTGCGCATTGGACACTTTACTATCCCATGAGGCCACGGGACAGGATTTATGAAAGGCAGTGGAGCAACACATGTGGGTCACATGACAGCAACATGGCGGATGTAGTACATCCAAATTTCATTCTGGAACGTACCCTTTTAGCGGTTGCAAAGTAAATTCAAATGTGGTACCTAGTCAGACAGTATGTGATTTTGGATGCAGTGACAGACACATTTCTGTCATTATTCGCATTTTTTACCCAATTAAACCGAAAAAAAAAAAAAAAAAAAAAACTAAAGATGATTTTCGCAGAATACAGTAACAATTCATAGTGACCATGTCTATCAAAGTCTAAAAAGGACCATACAAGTTTTTTGTTTCAAGGTTTTGGGACAGCACATGAGTTTGAAATTACATGGGTGAGTAAATAATTTAATTACAATTATGTTAAATTTATATCATTTATATATTTGTCTCTTATAAAACAAATATATAATAATATAATTTAAAAAAAATAATATTATATGGGGTGAACTATTCGTTTAACCTTATGTTCATGAACAACTGCACATTCAAGAACTTTTTGTAGACATTAAGATATTCTGTCTTTAGTGAAGGGCAATCATAATATCAAAATCATAATCAAATCATAATCAAAATCCTGTCTCTCAAAGAATAAAATCACATTTGAACATTATGACCCAATCATGAGGCATTCAAACGTTTTCTTCAAGTGCTTGTTGTGCTATAGATAGACATGATATTCAAATCATAGTGTGAGTTACACTTTTCCTAAGAGTCCTCATTTGTTAAAGCTCTTTTTATTCTCCCAGATTCTTAGATGTGCAACTCAAAGCTCCATTTGAATGTAAAATATTCTTTTTTTTTAGTCTGTGAGTGCTTAAGGAACCACAGCAGTGGGATTTCTCCTCTAATTACCAAAACGTTGATGATGAAAAATGACAAAAATGCAAAAACTGCAAATAGATCCCAGACTGCCGCGTGGAACGGGAGCGTTTAACATTCTGTCAGAGCCGACGGTGCTGTTCGCCTGATGCATGTCAACATCCTCTTTTCATGAGAGCAGCCATTGAAATTCTTGCCGCGCTCTCGGTGGAAAAGAGTGGCAAAGAGAAAAAAGTTTGCACTGGCGTGACAGCCACGCCACATTACTCAGCAGCTGCTGACTGATTGCATTTCACATGCAGCAGCAAATCTCAAATTGCTAACCTACTCTTTACACGCTCCCTATTGTGACACGAGGGGGGCAAACCTGCTAGGACAGAAAAATTCCCGTTGTGTGGTTTATTTATAATTTGCTATGTTTCATTTGTTGTTGACCCTCTGGGATATATATTTTTCGAGCTGGGATATTTTCAGTGGCACACGCCACAAGTGCTGTGTTTTTTGATGACTTACATCACGGTTAGGTGCGATAGGATTGTGTGTGAATGGGTTTTCACCCTATTCTGATTTTGGGGTTTAATTGGCTAAAGCATTGCTGGCCTGTCTGCTTGTTTCATGCATTACCGATTTTAGTTTAATTTATGCATTTGGAAGACACATTTACTCAATGCAATGTATAGTGCATTCAAGATATAATTTTTTTTAATCTGCACCGGTATATGCATCCCCTGGGAATTAGACCAGTGGAGTTACAGGAAGGTTTCGTTTGGAGGTTCTAAATCAGTGAAGTGCAGAAGGAGCTTGTGAAAGACAGCTTGCCGAATGGAATGTGCCCTGAAGGTGGCATCTCCCTGAGTATACTGGAGTTTTATAAAAAGCTTTTTTTTTTGGCATTCTTTTCAGCCTTAATTAGCTCAGGACTTGACCTCTGACCTCTCCTCCAATATATCCAGTTCCTCCCACACTACTAAAATACTCAGGTTTCTAATGAAGTGTTGCATAATCACATGTTTCTTGGTCACTGAAGAGCTACCTTCTGAGTTTATTCAGAGTTTTTTCCCCCTTAAATAAATTATATAAATGCTTTGTTCATAATGAGGAGGATTTTTAAGTTATGAAACTTGCAGGATGTTTTAATGGTACAAAAAACCTTGTATATGTTGGCAAGGCAAATTTGATTTCTCATGTCATGACCCCTTTAAAGCCTCTTTGTATAATACATTATAAAGGTATTCATAATGTATGTTATAATGCATCATATCTTTTCACAAATCATTATATTATTTGCAGATTCTTGTTGAAATTGAATGTTTATCTTAATGTATTATACTTTCTAAAGGTGTAAAAATGAATAAGTATGATAAGTATTATAATGTATTATAACTGTGGTGACAATTATTCATGAGATCATACAATGCATTATAAGATGCATTACAAGGCATAATTAATGCATTAAAATACTTTTATAATGCATTATATATAAAGGCTTTAAGTAAAGTATTACAGAGTTTGCTTCAATAATGAGATCTTTTCAAGTTTTAACATTTCAAATGGTCTCATTTCAGTTACTAAAATGATCCGTAACGTGTTATCTTTCCTGGAGCACGAGCTTAAAGAATGACTCGACAGTATAAAAAAAGTCATTCTGACTATGAGAAAGTGTCTTTTTTGCTGCAAATGCCATCTTGAAGAGCCCTGTGGAACATGTCTTGAGAAAGAAGCTTGGCTCTTGTTAGAGGTGCGAGACCGCAGCTCGAGAACATACGTCTGAAATCATTCAGTGAGAGCGAGTGATGAGCTGGTCTCTTTCTCAGATTGTGTGTTAATTGCAGCGCTGCCTAACAAAAAGCTTCTCTTTCACACATATGCCCTTTGTTTCTTTCTTATTGCATCATCGGTGTGATGCCATACTTTTTATAGGCTTGTTCATTAATGTATGTAAGTCTTTCTCTCTGATCACATCACAGAGAATACAAATAGCATGAAAAAAAAAAGAGAGAGAGAGAGAGAGAGAGAGAGAGAGAGAGAGAGAGAGAGAGAGAGAGAGAGCTAGAGAGAGAGAGCTAGAGAGAGAGAGAGAGAGAGAGCTAGAGAGAGAGAGAGAGCTAGAGAGAGAGAGAGCTAGAGAGAGAGAGAGAGAGAGAGAGAGAGAGAGCTAGAGAGAGAGAGAGCTAGAGAGAGAGAGATAGAGAGCTAGAGAGAGAGAGAGCTAGATTCTTCCCAGATCCCTGGAGGATGAGAGTGGGTGAGGGAGGGAGGATGGAAATAAGAACAACCTTGCACACAACTCTGCATCTGTCTCCTCTACTGGTGCATATCCAATCACCTGGTTTTCCTGAACTATGACCACCGGGGGAATTCTAATCTATGGAGCTTATCGCGAAACAGTCTGTAATAACCGCGTGCCTTTTTCTCCTTGACTCCACAGGGTAATTCCTTTGGAGGAATTAGTTTACCCCAAAATTTGTATTTTGACATTATTTACTCCCAAGCATGTTGTTCCAAACTTATATGTTGTTCTATCTGTGGAACACAACATGACTCTTTATCACCATGTGTATGTGTATAGTCCAAGAAATTATAGCCATTCTGCTGCTGGGATCATGTATTTATCTTTATAGGCATCAAGTGATATTCCATGTAATTGGTCTTACCAACAGTATATTTCTTAGCATGATAGTAAGTGAGATAATTATAAGCCTTTATCTAGTCAGCCTATCTGCATTGTCAACAGGATCCCAGCAGATGAATGACAGAAGTGAAGATGTTGAAATAGTACCATTTACTTTATGGTCAGAATATCATATCATAGCTGATGTTGGTATCTTATAAATCAATAACTTGACCACAATAATGTAGTAATCATATTATTTTGTGTTAATTTGAATGGCGTATGGTGTTCATTGTGTGTTGGATATGCGTCTAATTTTGATATAATTAAGTATTTGATTAACCAATTTGTTAAAGTTCTTTTGCACATCAGTTACTCGCTCATTCGCATCTCTCTTTTACTGCAGGTGCTGCTTCTATAAGAAATCCTCTCAGGTGTTTTCACATGGTGGATGTGCATTTGATTGAAGTGGTATATTTAAATTGAGTCTGGATATGTGCCCAGTTATAATACTCATCTCTATAATTTTATCACAATTCGATGGCAGCCGTAATCACTTGAAAATGAACACAAACGTCTCTTTTAAATCCAACTTGTTTACTGCCTGATTTTGGTAGGTGGCAATATTACAACGGTAATTGATCCAGGCAATTTGCACTGACTTTTGTGCACTCTATAATGAAGCTAATTTACATGGAAAGGAGGCATGTTTGTGCTAAAAAGAACGACAATTACTGTAGCACCTGCTTAATCTATATTGTGAATTAATTTGCAGGTTTTTGCGCTAAAATGCCCTGGGCGAAAGAGATGCAACCTTTTAGTAAATTCACCCCAATTGTGTCATCCTCTCTGCTAAATTTAATTGTGCTGATGCATTGTCTGAAATAGTTTGAGTAGGGTCATGCATAGCAGGATTTTAAATTTGCGCTTCTTGTTACAATAATCCATTATGTACGGTCTACCAAACTACATTCCTGACACTGAAGCAAATTAATTTGTTTTTAAACTGCTTTATGGAAGAGCAGCCATAATGTAATTACCGTAAGAAACATGCTCATGTTGCAGGGATGAATGACCAGGAAGTGGATATTTACAGGTAACTTAATTACTCTCATGGGATGAAACGGATCTAGGCCAAAGAGACAAGGATTCTAGGCCATTAGGACATGGCTGAGAGTCTTATTCAAAATAAAAATATGGACAAGGAAAAAAAACAGAAAAAAAAAACAGGGTATTATTTTGTGAGGAGGCTGCAAGGAAACCAATCTTTCCATTTTTTATATACCTGCAGTGTTGTATTGTTAGCGTGAACATCACGCTCTGCAGCAGGACATAATGAATGTAATTTTCACAAGAGCCTCGACAAGCGATCAGCCTGTCTACACAGCTGACTGACAGTAAAGCAACATGAATCAATATGGCAGACCGTCTTAGACGTTGCTGCTTTGTTGTTTTTAACAGGACAGAGAAACTGGTATTTATAGTCTCTCAAAGGAAAAACAATCCATTAAAACAATGCTTCTCAAATCTGTCCTGGAGACAATACCACCACTGCACATTTTGGATGTCTCCCTCATCTAACACATCTGATTCAACCCATCAGTTCATTAGCAGAGACTCCAAGACTCAAAATAGGTGTGTCCGAAAAAGGGAGACATCCAAAATATTTGGTGCACGACTCAAGGACATGTTTGAGAAGCATTAAAAAGAACATTTATATACTAAGTTCTGACATGAAACTCTAGATGGCGCAGGCTGATAGGTCTTTAGGTGCGTTCAAGTTTTCCTGGGAAGTTCGTATGTACGAGGTGTTTACGACGGCATGTGCGTTCATGTGACTTTCATTGGAGTAAGATGGCGCCAGTGTACATTCTCTTAATGAATTACACAAAAATACAGCAAGAAAAAGAACAAAGACATCAGGCGTGCAATGATTTTTTACGTTTTTAAACGTTTTTGAAGCTACTGCAAACTTTATCGTTGCATATTATATTGTTAAATTATATTGCCATTATATTCTGTGCAGGCAGTTAGCTTACTTTGGTGTAAATAGAAAAGCCTGACACTATCACTGCTAAATACCTTTAAGTATTGTGGTATTCCGTCATGTTTTTAGTGACACGCCCCCAACTCATAAAGATCGGGGGTTAAAGAAAATCCAGAGCTTCCCACTCGTAAATAAGATCTTTACGAGAATGACTTGACCGCATCATTTAACATTTGCAATCACATCGTTGTCATCGCGCAGCTGATTGGTTGCTGTTGCATCAGCGGCCATTGAGTTGTGGCTGAACATTCAAATACGAGTAGTGTTGCTGTTAGCAGTCTGCAGCGCTCTTTCGTATAAACTGTGTATATATATATATATATATATATATATATATATATATATATATATATATATATATATATATATATATATATAATTACAGTATCACATTTTCTTGGGCAATGTTCAAATATACAGTAAATACTATTGATTAATATTTGACTGCTCAATGTTTCAACTGACCAATCACAATCAAGTGTTCCAGAGAGCAGTGTAATAAATTGATTTTAAAAATATAAAGAAAGGGGTACCTTTTTTAAAGGGACAGTAAAAAAGATTTAAGCAATTCAAAGGAAGCAGTGCCTTTCAGTACATTCATACATCCATCTAGAAAGTGAAATGAGTTTTCTGAGCTTCGTTTGAGCTTCTATAAGGGCCAAGAAAGGTAGAAGTAACCACTTTAAATAGGTCCAAAGTTCAGTGAAAACAGACAAAGAGATTGTTCCAGAGAAACACACACAGACAACACAAATAGTTCACAAAACCTCCATACACAAAAATCACCACAATGGCATCCCTAATACAATGCAACATTATAGAAGAGTGTAATCTCCACAGCTCTATTGGTCTAATCTCTGTGCCTCAGCTTTATGCTTTTTGTCAGGTAGACAAAGTTGTCAGTCAGGTTGGCAAAGCCATTTTCGGTTGTCAATAGGACACAGGGGGAGTGCTGAGCGTCTCAATAGAAACTGAGAAATTACAGCATGACTGAGCTCAGTTGAGACCCGTCCTACTGATGATGGATCGACATTCCAAGGAGCCTCCGCTCGTTTCTCTCACTCTTTCCCTTTCTCTCTTTCCACCCCATTTCTGCCATAGTGATTGAAAGACATTCAGAGGGCTACAGATAGATTGAAACAGAGAAATAGAGGGACTGTGAGAATGTAAGTAAAGGCTGACTGTGTAGATGAGAAGAATGGAGCTATTCAAACAGTGCTGTGAGCTACAGGTGAAAGGCTAATGTAGATTTCAGGCGAAAAAAAGGGGAGAAAAAAACATCACTTTCTCCCATCTTCTAGGAAGGGCATTATTGGATTGAGTAACACTGACACTGTACTGTTTCTGTTATGACCTAATCAGAAGGTGGTGAAGCAGAATTGACTGCATCAGGCACTTCAAATACCATTTTTAAGTTTATACTACAAAACATTTCTGACAAAACATTTCACTTTTCTTTTTTTTTAACAAGGGGTATGAAAAAGGGTTATTATCGCTAACTACAGCTATTTTAAACATTTGATTTCATAGAAATAAAGCTGAAATTAATCTAATAGAAATAGTAGTTGAAAAACTTAAATTAATTAACTGGACTAAATAATTAAAACTATTACATGGAGATAAATAAAAACTACAAATTGAATAAAAATTAAATGTAACCTAAATAGCAATATATATATATATATATATATATATATATATATATATACACGTCCTTCTCAAAAAATTAGCATATTGTGATAAATTTCATTATTTTCCATAATGTAATGATAAAAATAAACTTTCATATGTTTTAGATTCATTGCACACCAACTGAAATATTTCAGGTCTTTTATTGTTTTAATACTGATGATTATGGCATACAGCTCATGAAAACCCAAAATTCCTGTCTCAATAAATTAGCATATCATGAAAAGGTTCTCTAAACAAGCTATTAACCTAATAATCTGAATCAACTAATTAACTCTAAACACCTGCAAAAGATTCCTGAGGCTTTTAAAAACTCCCAGCCTGTTTCATTACTCAAAACCGCAATCATGGGTAAGACTGCCGACCTGACTGCTGTCCAGAAGGCCATCATTGACACCCTCAAGCAAGAGGGTAAGACACAAATAGGCTGTTCCCAGAGTGCTGTATCAAGGCACCTCAGTGGGAAGTCTGTGGGAAGGAAAAAGTGTGGCAAAAAACGCTGCACAACGAGAAGAGGTAACCGGACCCTGAGGAAGATTGTGGAGAAGGACCGATTCCAGACCGTGGGGGACCTGCGGAAGCAGTGGACTGAGTCTGGAGTAGAAACATCCAGAGCCACCGTGCACAGGCGTGTGCAGAAAATGGGCTACAGGTGCCGCATTCCCCAGGCCAAGCCACTTTTGAACCAGAAACAGCGGCAGAAGCGCCTGACCTGGGCTACAGAGAAGCAGCACTGGACTGTTGCTCAGTGGTTGCATGTCATTCGGAAATCAAGGTGCCAGAGTCTGGAGGAAGACTGGGGAGAAGGAAATGCCAAAATGCCTGAAGTCCAGTGTCAAGTACCCACAGTCAGTGATGGTCTGGGGTGCCATGTCAGCTGCTGGTGTTGGTCCACTGTGTTTTATCAAGGGCAGGGTCAATGCAGCTAGCTATCAGGGGATTTTGGAGCAATTCATGCTTCCAGCTGCTGAAAAGCTTTATGGAGATGACGATTTCATTATTTAGCATGACCTGGCACCTGCTCACAGTGCCAAAACCACTGGTAAATGGTTTACTGACCATGGTATTACTGTGCTCAATTGGCCTGCCAACTCTTCTGACCTGAACCCCATAGAGAATCTGTGGGATATTGTGAAGAGAAAGTTGAGAGACGCAAGACCCAACACTCTGGATGAGCTTAAGGCCGCTATTGAAGCATCCTGGGCCTCCATAACACCTCAGCAGTGCCACAGGCTGATTGCCTCCATGCCACGCTGCATTGAAGCAGTCATTTCTGCAAAAGGATTCCCGACCAAGTATTGAGTGCATAACTGAACATAATTATTTGAAGGTTGACTTTTTTTTTTGTATTAAAAACAGTTATTTTATTGGTCGGATGAAATATGCTAATTTTTTGAGAAAGGAATTTTGGGTTTTCATGAGCTGTATGCAAAAATCATCAGTATTAAAACAATAAAAGATCTGAAATATTTCAGTTGGTGTGCAATGAATCTAAAATATATGAAAGTTAAATTTTTATCATTACATTATGAAAAATAACGAACTTTATCAAATATGCTATTTTTTTGAGAAGGACGTGTATATATATATATATGTATATATATATAAAATAGAACTAAAAATTACTAAACATTAAAATAGAGTTAGCATAAAGGCAAAATAAAAGCTTATGATATAAACTAAAAGGTAACACTTTATTTTGATAGTCCACTTTAGACATTCTACTAACTATAAGTAAAATTGCAGCTACATGTCAACTAACTCTCATTAGAGTATTAGTAGACTCTCTGCTTAATATCTGATAACACTTTATTTTGTTGGTTCCCCAAAAGATATTCAACTGACTATAAGTAACTTGGCAACTACAAGTCAACTTATTTTCTAACCCGAACCCTAACACTACCAGTCTACTGACAGTCTACTACAGTATACTAATACTCTAAGAATTAGTTGACATGTATTTGAAAAGATACTTATAATTAGTAGAATGTCTAAAGTGGACTATCAAAATAAAGTGTAACCATCTAAAATAACACTGTTATAAAGCAAAGACATTATCTGTATCTGTTAGAATGACAAAATGATGTGTATATAAAAGAGATTAATTTGGTCAAGACTTTTTTGTGTTTATATTTTACATTTGCATTTCTTTTTAACATGTTGCCATAGCACATATCATTCAGTATAGCCTATTGTATAGTAAAGTTACACTCAAATATTTCCTTGCCTCTGCATGTCCATGTTAATAAGTTAAACTATACATAGCAAAATGTAATAAGCTCTGACAGAAGTGTAGAAAAGAAAAAAAAAACGTAAAAAAGGTAACCTTTTACATTTTTAACAAATGAACATCTAGCTTTATTAAAGTATGACTCCAGGGACGTGTGGTCAGGGTAGGCAGGGTAGGCAGTGCTTCACCAAAGGAAATATTGATATTACATTTATTACAGTTTTTTTCGATCCCTAAACGACAGTGAGCACAACTGGATCTACATGTGCAAAACTCTAACTACAGTCTGCACTACCAACAGTCACCAGAGCTAAACAGTTCACATCACCTGCAAAACTCACTCCAAGCAACACAACTCTTAACACATGGCTCAAAACAGGCTCAGTGCAGCTAAACACTATGCACAACCCTCACTGAGATAACACACACTGTCAATCAGAACACACTGAGAGGAAAAACACTAGCATCAAACACCAATACAGAAAATACTAACTTTTCATCTTTACAGTTTGAACAATTTCATTGACTTCATAGAAAGTAATATTTTCTTCAATGAAAAGATTGACATTCTTTCACATGATTTATTTAAATTTTTACAACATAATTCTTTAAGGTAAATTAAAATTTGCAGTTTGCTTCAATAGTCTCTAGTACTGTAATTTACGGAATTACAGTAATGAGAAAAAAGGTAGAAACTAAAAGTACATACTGTAATTCTAACAAATAATTGAGGGGCTAATCCTGCCTCTCTCTAGCATCAGGCCATAGGTTTTCGTCAACATCACATCTAATGTTCTCTCTGGCCATGCACCTGGGGAAGAACCTTCTGGAGTGCCTTATCCATCCCTGGCAGTCCTCTGGACTCGTGGACTCACATCCGGCACGCATGGCTTCCAAAAGAGACATTTGGTCATGTGGGTAGTGATCAAACACTTTCCACCTCCAGGCAGAGAAAAACTCCTCTATTGGGTTGAGGAAGGGTGAATATGCAGGCAGGTACAAAACCATAAATCTGTGATGTGCTGCAAACCAATCTGTGACAGCTGCAGAGTGGTGAGAGCAACGTTATCGCAAACTATGACAACAATTTGGGGGTTTCTTACTGGCTCCCCTTGTTCTGCTGGCACTAGCTGAGCATAGAGCTCTTCTAGGAAAGCTATAAGCCTTTCTGTGTTGTATGAGCCAATGAGTGGTGTGTTGAGAAGCAAACCATCATTGGCCATTGCAGCACACATGGTGATATTTCCCCCCCTTTGGCCTGGAACCTCCACAGTGGCCCTTTGACCTATAACATTCCTTCCTCTGCGCCGGGTTTTGGCAAGGTTAAATCCAGCTTCATCGATAAATACAAATGAATGTGGTGTTTCCAGTGCTTCCACCTCCATTACTCTCTGAAAAACAATAAGTGCACAGTTTACGTAACTGTAGTAATGCTAGTGTTTTTTTTTTACTGTAAATATTTTTACTGTAATAGCTGTGTATGTAACCTCAGACGTCTTACCTGGACATATTGGTATCTTTGCTCTTTTACCCGTTCACTGTTTCTCTCGAACGGTACAGTGTACAACTGTTTCATTGTAACTTGGTGTTTCTGTAGGACTCGACCAATAGTTGTTGTGCTGACAGAATTAACATTTTCAAATATATCATTATCAGCCAGCACTCTATCTTGAATCTCCCGCAGTGTTATCGCATTGTTGACAACAACCATGTCAACAAAAGCATTTTCCTGCGCATCTGAAAATATTTTTGCTCTTCCTCCTGTTGGGGGCAGCCTTTGGGTCCTGTTGTAAAAATACATTTTACAGTCAAACTTACTGTATTATATATCTTTGTAAATATTCTATAATTGCATAACAAAATAATTTCCTGTAATGTTTTTATTTATTGTAAGGATGTAACTCTCACCTGTTTGTACGATGGAAAATTCGCATTACAGATGCCACTGTGAATCTTTGCAGATTGGGTTGCACCCTCAACCCTGCCTCTCTCAATGAGAGACCATGGTTCACGACATGGTCTATAAGTGTAGCCCTTATTTCATCTGAAATAACAGCTCTTTGTCTTCTTTGTCTCCCTCCACGAACCCTCCCTCTCCCTGCCACCCTTCTCCCTCCACGAACCTGCCCTCTCCCTGCCACCCTTCTCCCTCCACGAACCCGTCTTCCTTGTTCCATTTCCAAAATTAGTCTTTCTGAGCCCTACCTATATATATATATATATATATATATATATATACAGCCCGTTCTCATCCCAAGGCGTCATTTAATTGAGACTTTTGACCATGCGTCAACTAAGTGACGCTAAAGGGTGCCTTTAGCGTCAGTTAGATGACGCTCATCCTCGGGCGTCATGTAACTGACGCTTTTGACCATGCGTCTACATCTGACGCACATGGCACCCTTTAGCGTCAACATGAGACGCGCCTACCCTACCCCGTACCTAAACCTACCCATAACGGAAGCGTCATCTAACTGACGCTAAAGGCACCCTTTAGCGTCAGTTAGTTGACGCATGGTCAAAAGTGTAAATTAAATGACGCCTTGGGGTGAGAATGCGTTGATATATATATATATATATGTATATATATATATATATATATATATGTTTGTGTCTGTTCACTAACAAGTCTAAAACAAGACACCTGCTTAGCCTTTCAGCTGAAATTGCAATCAGCAGTGTTTGAAAGGCACAAGGCTTAAATCTGTTCTGTTTTGAATGTGTGGTTCACAGTTTTGACAGCAGTGTGTTAGCATTTGAACAAAGTGCTGTAAATCCACAGTATTGTGCAGGTTGTGGTTAAAGTCATGGGATAAGTGTGTAGAGTTTTGAAAACTGTTCAAGCCATGAAAAACGAACTAGAGTTTGGTCCACATAAACTGCTGCTGTGCTGACTGTAGTTAGAGTTTTGCACATGTAGCTCCAGTTGTGCTCACTGTCGTTTAGCGATCGAAAAAAAACTGTAATTCCAAGATCTTTATTAATTCACCACATTATTAATTGCATTAATTTTATTCCAAATATTCATTTTTGTAACAAAAATGTTCAGGAATACACATAATATACCAATTTGCCATTGTTTGCTTCTAAAAACCATTGTTTCATGCAGGAAATTCAAGGCCATGGCCATTGAGGCAGAGGTTATCAGTGCCTCTTTGGTCCATAGACCGTAGTTTACGTAGATTTGCGCATGCGCAGTCAGTTCTCATGCTGTCTTGAATTATCAACATTGAGGCAGAGACTGAGCTTGCTTCATGTCACGTGATCCACTCGCTCTCACTCACTCCGCGCTTCCCGATACTTAGCATCTAGCCGTCACCTCTGCCACATTTGTACGGTATGTCTATCTGTGCGATTATGGTGCATTTCGTATGGGTTAAAATCAGTGGCGTAACTTTGTTTTAAAAAGTGTGTGTGTGTGTGTGTGTGTGTGTGTGTGTGTGTGTGTGTGTGTGTGTGTGTGTGTGTGTGTGTGTGTGTGTGTGTGTGTGTGTGTGTGTGTGTGTGTGTGTGTGTGTGTGTGTGTGTGTGTGTGTGTAAATGTAAATGAATGAATCACGTGAATAAATACATATATCCGACTGTTTCACGTGTGTATTTTAATGGTCCAGTGGTAGAACTTTTGCCGAGCATGTCAGATGTTCTGAGTTATAGGTTCGAATCCGGACTCGTATAGTTTTTTTTTATTTATTTTTTTTATCAAAACCGAATAAGATCATCAGTGGTTGTATTATATCAAGTAGGGACACGTTTGTGTGCATTTTTGTTTTGTGATTTCACCACAACAAACAAAGAGTCTCCGAAATGGATTGAAGCACACGTGCATGTGAAGACTGTGCGTGAGCCACAAGATAACACTGTAACCGCGCCACCGATCGCCACTTTGATCACTTGATTTAAAAAACAACGTATTTCAGCGCTAGATCGCCTCTTATTTAACAAACAAACGAAATGAAAGCTCTGCCAGCTGGAGATGTTTTATTTATTTCTATTGGTACAATCGTGCCGCCGTGAGAGGTTTTAAAATATGGTGGGGACAATATCGACCCTGGCAAAAAGTGATAGATGTGTCTATTAATTTGATTATTAGATTTGATTATGCATTCTTCACATATGACTGACTTTGCTGTATGCAGGCAGCGATGTGATAATGCCTGATATGAACTTAGGTTGCTACATTAACTGAATGAATATATATAGTCTATGCCACATTGATAGGTCACAGCCTACCCATGACAAGATGTCACCGCACGTTACTTAACTATATTAGGTTACACACACATACAAAATGTAAGGGTAAAATCAAGGAAACTCTTCAAGGCAACAGGCTTTTCACGTTTTACAATAAATACAGTATGGACAAGATCTTCAAATGACCCTGTAAAGAAATAGTTCAACAGTGTCCAAAGGTCAGATCAATTGCATTGGCAGACCATCACGATCAAGAGCTTTTTAAACTCCCAAAAATTGCAGAAGCAGCACGTTGAATCAAAGACACCGTGTGATCTATTCATCTGCTGATAGGGGAGCTCAAGTCTCTACACTCCACCACGCTTGTGTTTCTGATCTGCAGTTTAATGATCATGTCAGCATTTTAAGACTCTTTCGTCCTATCAGATATATGCTATACCATCCTCTCTTCAATTCTTCCCACAGCCAAAACTTCATCTATCAATTAATTGAACAGCTTTGGGCTCCTGATATGCTGATGTGACTTGGAAAGCTATTTTAGATCATTTTCAAGGACTTTTTTTTTTTAAATAAAATATTAACACACTCTTTTAAAGTTAAATATGCATCTGTATTTTCTTCATTTAGAACACATTCTCCTAAATATGTTTCTCTTTAGTCTGACAAACTGCAATGCATCAGGTTAAGTGGAACGACTGAAACAGGCAAAGAAGAGGATCCACGTGCAGTTTGGTTTAACATTAATAATCCACAAGATAAACAAACATTGGGTAGCCATGTTAAACCAGAAAACACAGGACAGGAACTTGTTCCAGCAACCAGAGAAACACAAGGGTATTTATGCACAAGATAACAAGCGGGCTGACTAGGGACAGGTGCATGTAATTAGTTGTCATGGAAATTAACGATGGTGTCTATGGTAACAAACAAGACAGGCAAAACAAGGGAAACAGAAACTGAATACAGGAAGTGAACATAGAAACAATGGTAAGTAAAGGGCACTTCAACTTAAAATTCCAAAAACACAAGACAGGCCCGGGAAACAACACCAGGTTTATTACATATAGCTACTCTTAAAAATGAAGGTTCTCATTAGTTCGACAAAGAACCATATTTTTATCAGAAACTATATTGGTTCTTCAGAGAAAAAAAGTAATTGTTGTTCTTCCTGAATACTTCCAGTGAATTACTGTAATGCATGGCTATTACTGGTTTGCTTTGAACGCAACTCATCGATTCAGAATTTGAAGTCTGAACTGTAAAAAGCTTTTCGATTTAAACTACAGCATGCATTTTTACAAGTGTCTATTTGCATCACTTTCTCGCCAGGTCAAGGTCCTTCAAACTGCATCGGTTTTCCTACATTATAGGAACATAAAAACGAGTGAATTTCCCACATAATGCATTTTCTATTTATAGCAAATGCTGACGTTGGCTAATACAAGAGAAGCAACAGTGATTAAATTAATATAATATTTGCAACCCCCATATAATTCTACTTATCTTTTAGTTTTGACCATGCTGTACTGTTTGTTTTCTCTTTCTGATGGTGAAATGTTCTGATTTCTCTGGGGAAATACAGTCCTTGCAATAAATTGATGGGTTTGGCCTTTATCTATTGTGAAAGATGAACAACAAAATACCAAACTAAAACTGAATGCATTTGATTTATGAGAATAAAAATGTGAATATGCTCAAATCCCAAATGTAATTTCAGAAACATGGAAAAAGTGAATTTCTGCTGAAAGTTTGAAAGGTAATCCTGAATCAGCACTTTGTTTTGCATACTTTAAGCATCGGTATATAATATTTATGAGGGAAATCCATAAAGGCTTCATTTAGGAAGAAGGGCAATCAGGAATCCCAGTAAAGAATCTCTTCCGAGGCTATAAATCCCGGCATTAAAGAGGATCAATAGACAGTTTTTAAATGGCAGCCAATTACTGCTAGTTAATTACATACTTAACATACCCACGGCCTTTAAAGCTCATACACACATATTTGTCACTTCAAATTGCCCTATCATCTCTAACTATTCTCCATTCATCCTCTCTCTCTCTCTCTCTCTCTCTCTCTCTCTCTCTCTCTCTCTCTCTCACTTTTCCCTCATCTATTTGTTTTTTTCATAAGCTTTACCGGTGACCTTGAGCATCTGCGCTGCTGCAGTCACAAGGGGCAAGAGCTCGATGATGATGAATCCATCAAGAACTCAGAGCCACAGTCTAAAGCTGTGAGAACCACGACAAACACACACACGCGCGACAAAACGTCAGTGTGAAGGGTCAGAATTATTGTGAGAAGTTAAGAGGGCCTTTCTGATTTAAAGTGGCATGAAATAATTTGCTTCAGTGAATGTGAACACCACATTGACCCCACATTTTTCATATTAAAATATTTTCAAAAAGAGGCATTTTTCAGATTGCTCTTATTTGCAGTTGATTGATGGTTGCATTTTTAACTGGTAGATTAGATATGAGTGATATTCACATACTGGATTTATTTTACAACAACATCAATAATAATGTAAAACATAGTGATTAATAATGAATAATAATGATAAAACACATCAATGTGGCTTCAGACCTAAAGTCACCCATGAAATCAAAAATATATACGGAAACCCTAAAGGGACATGGTGATGGAAGAAAAAAATCTGAGATGTGAAGAAAAAGAAATGTCAATGATTGTGCATTCCCCAATGCAACTATGCGTTCGCTTGCAAAACTTTTGAGTCCTTTGGAGCAAAGGCAAAGTTTCTCTAGGGAATGGAAAACATTTGTGAGGGAACACAAAAGCATTGAGATATTTTTGTTTTCTATCACCATGTTCCTCTAGGCGCTCCTTAAAATTGATAATTCTTGTTTTTTTATGGAATATTGCAGTATTTATTCTAAAATATTTATCCGTGCAGATCTTTTATGTTTTATTCACGTGACCTCGTAATCTTTTATCAAAATAACTTCCCCTCCCTCTTTCTTCACTTCTCTGATTACGTGTTTACTGGTGCGAGAGCGGGACAACATGTCACATGATCACAGCAGTAGCAAACCACAACCATCCAATCATCCAATCAATTCCCGAAGGACAGAATCAAGTCCCGCCCTATATCAATTTTTTTCTTGTTCAAGAAGCCATTTAACTTGGCTATGCTGCACAATAGGGAAGAAAAGTTTTTCCGAACTTCTGTTTCATGCTGACTTTAACCTATATATAATTCTCTCTAAAATCTGTCCTGTGCATTGGATGCCTCTACGCTGTGTTTCAACCGTGCAGCTTCATGTCAGATAGGTTTGACCTTTGTTCTCTTCTTCCCCGCTTGTGTCCAGAAAAAGGTCTGCTTTCTGACTCTCTGTATAGAACTCCTCGGGCGATGACCATTTCAACAAAGATAGTGCAGGCAGTTCTCCCAAAGTATGTAACCCTTTCACTTTGTTGTTTTCTTTAGTTGTGCTTTAAATGTGCCTTGGCATGAGGCTTTACACCGCTTGTCGATAAATGCTTTCCTTGACATGCTGTGGGTTTTGCTTTGTTTTAGTGATCCAGATCTCTGAGATCTACAGCATAGCATTTCTTTAAAGAGATCAGCAGGTCTGTGAAGATTTGCATGAAATTGTCTAGCTGTGTGACCCCCATTCAGTCTGACATTTAGTCCCGGTGTACTTTCCACAAATAGAGAACAAAGTTGGGCCTGAATCTCTTACAGTTTTTCTCAATTATTTACACACAAATTTTGGTACTTGAGACACAATGACCACAACATGTAACTCATTCACCAACCCCCTGAACCAATTCTGCTAAACTACAAGCACAATTCCTGCTTTACACTCAAATTACAGTTCTAAAACACACTTTTTTTCAAAACACTACACACAATTCTCTGCTTTTGGCACAATTTTCATGCAGAAAATATCTTGTTTTCACAAGGAACACACTGCCAATCAAATATCAAATATGCACACGGACTCATCACAAGGACAAACACCCGTCACACGGTTTTACAATTAGCAATCAGAGCTTTAGCATAAAAGGGCAACAGGTGAGCTCTTCAATGGAGCAATGGATGCCAACATTGGAAACATTTTTTTTTTTACTGTAACTGTGTACAGTAAATTCTTCTGTTGTTTTGTATGTAGTGAATGTGCAACTTTGTGTTGGTTGGGAATGGGATGTACACTGTGTACATTGTTTGTGTGGGAAAAATAAAATTTGTTACCGTGTATTTGTGTGTTCTGAGTATAAAAACAATATTCTCAAATATTTTACAACACACTTATGTATGTACTGTCTGTAGTAAGTGTAACACTGAACAAAAAAAAAGGCCTAAGTCATTATGATGAATGGAGAAGAAGTGTTTTCCATTCATCATAAGTGTTTTACATTGAGCACATCAGTGTTCAACTGGTTCTTATAATTGTCTATTCAGATGATGGTTAGTGTGTGTCATTTGAAAACAAAATACCATTTTGTGAAGAAATAAGATTGTTTTGAATGTAAAGTTTCATTTTGCAGGAGAATTGAGGGGTTTTGCCCATTGTGTGTGTGTGTTATGATTTGTGTGTAGAGTTCTGAGAATATGAGGCATTCTTTCAGAAAATGTGTGTAAACAATCAAGAAAAACTGTAAACTAAAGGCCCCGATATACTTCAAGCAAAATCGAAGAACGAAGAACTGGTGTGACGTCATTTGAACAAAATCAGGCCAAAACGAAGTTTGTTTTGTAATTTTTTGGTTCAAAACAGCTATTGATTATCAAAACGGCTGGTAAACATCTTTGTACTACCATTGCTCTCTGGCGATTATGTAATAGGTAGGTGTGCTTTGAGGCTCCGCCTTCTTTGATGTGGAAATCTCCTCTGGTTCATTTCTTCTGTTCAGTCTGTCCAGATCAGTAAACAGAAAAATAATGATTATTTTTCAAAAATGAATGGGAGAAGTTAATACAAAAACCTTCCTTAAAAGTACTATATGTAACGTTTCTACTAAAACGAATCCTTATTTTATTGCCTGTGTGTGAAGGGGTTGTAATCACACACTACAATGATCCACTTGTCGAGTTTTGCTATTACCTCTGAAGGCCAGTATTCCTATTTCTATGTGAAGGCTCCGGATCGGATTTACCATGCGAAATCCATCGGATTTGACGTGCGTGAGCACTCCCTAGCCTCTCTCCTTTTTGTAGACGGTCAGGGAGTTACGTCCAGTCTAAGGCACACGTTTTTCGGCTTATATCTCGGTCAATCTTTGATGAATATTCCCAAGACTCCTCCTCCCCCGAATTTGAGCTCTCTGGGTCGCCATCAACGGCGTCCGCAATTTGGCAGCGCGCCCGATGGTTTTCGGCTAATATCTCCGTGAAAACGCCACCAAAAATTATGAAACTTATATGGTTCTTTTCAGCTCGAGTATCCGCTGAGATATTTGCGTAATAGTCGGTATTTCCTATGAGTTCGAGCACGAGTGCTCTTGTAAAAGTTGGTTGCAATCTGAAACATCACCGCTAGAGGCCGCCAAAAACTACATATAGCCCCTTTAAGTGGAATATTTACAACAAACAAGATTTTTTTTTTGAGTTTTGATTATTACAGCTTTTCTCCATTCCTTTAACACATTTCTTGAAATTATGCCTCCTTTTCTCGAAACTCTAAATATAAATCCACAACTTCTCACCCAATTCCCCTTACTTCCTATTTTCAGGTCAGAATGAAGCTCTCCACTCAAAACCATTCAATCTTGCTGAAAAACCAAACTTTGCCCTCAGACATGACACACAAGCCCTTAAAACACATACACTTCAACATAGTCTTAAACACTAGTGAGATCAATTCAAAACACAGCTGCAGAAAACCTCCTTTTGTCAATCAGGTATCATTTTACTGCTCGATGTCTATTACAGTATACAACATAAACAGTGGGGTGCAGATACAGTGAAATTCAACAAGCTTTAAGAAAAGTTTATTTTCATTACACTATTGTAAAAAGATCTTGCAGATAAGGAAAGGTGAAATACCAAAGAATTGAACATGAACTTGGAATTGCAATATAATACAGTATCAATTACAGTACAGTAAAAAAGGAAAATTCTGCAACCTCAGCCAAATTGCATTGCAGTACTGACATGACTATTTCAGTTTCTTAGTGTCCTGACAACAGACTTTCTCTCCCTCCCCTAGGCAGTCATCTCTCAGTTCTGCAAAAATATGAAATGTAAGAAGTACTTGCCTACAAATCAATTTGACAATAACGAGTTTGAGGGTGTACAAGATGTGCTACAGAATGTGTTGTACATAGAATAGTGAAAGTTCTCGCATCTAAAGTACTGCTACTGTGTACTGTAATTATACTGTATGTGTACGTTATATAATGACCCTGCAGACCAACTTCCCTCATCCTTTGACCCCGTCCCCTTCATTTTTCTTTTCCTCTCCTCCTCCTCTCCCTCTTCCTCTTTGTAACCCACCACTAGGATTCATTTTCCAAAGCACGTAATCACACGTGGCCCTATTTATATTACCCTGAGATTCTGATTGGTGTCATCTGTTCTGCTACTTAATGTTTACACATGGATACATGTGTGCTATTTGAGTTCACAGTGTGAGAAATTAGGTAATTATATTAAGTGTTTGTGTTTTCTGAATGAGAACATGGTTAAACCTGTGCAAAATGAGGGTATTTATGTGTAGAGTTTTGCAGAAAACATTGAGAGAATTGGAAAGTGTGTGAAAACAGGTGAAATGTGTTAAATGTTTTGAGAAATGTGTCTTTGTTTCTAGAACTGAATTAATGGTTTGGGAAATTGGGCCAACTGAACAAGTTATAGTGTCTTAGCAATCGAGAAAAACGATATATCTAAAAATAAATAGCAACTGCATTTAATAGTTTGGGCTCTGTTGTTAATTGTAATGTGTAATGTAAGAGCTCCCTAAATATAGTGTACAGCAATAGCTAGCTGAGATAGATTTTTTTTTATCCTTAAGAAAATGTTAATTACACTTTAATTTATTTAAAGAGAGAGACACAATTTTTTCAATAAACCACTGTTTAATAAAAAACGAAGACAAAATACGCATTTTTGTGTTCAGTTTACTCCCCCCTGCTGTCCTGAACCATGACTTCAATAAACAGGTTTGTACCGAACCGTCATGTTTGTGTACCGTAACACCTCTTCCAGTAAAGATTTAATCTCGTTCTCTGTAGTTTGTGTGAAGACAGTATAATACTATTACCAGACCCTTCTCAGTCGTAACTGAAAGTGGGTCTGGGGAAGGTTCATTCACAGCCCATTTCAACCAATCAGAGCGATTGTCATCTTGTAAAGCCCGCCTC
Organism: Meda fulgida; assembly: GCA_030578275.1. Classification (NCBI taxonomy): domain Eukaryota; kingdom Metazoa; phylum Chordata; class Actinopteri; order Cypriniformes; family Leuciscidae; genus Meda; species Meda fulgida. The sequence goes on along the minus strand of CM060627.1, from coordinate 5,729,574 downwards.
AACGTTTGTGATTGGTGCCTCGATTTGGAAAGATTGGAAATAGGCTTGAATGGGCTCTTGGCCAGACTGACTTGCAGAGCAAATCTAAATTTACCGGAAGTTCGTCTGGGTTTTCCCAGGCTAGTATAATACACTGGTTCTGTAGTCTCTGTAAGGTGAGAAACTTTCTTTGGTTGAGGTGTGAAAGAAATCATGAAAAGGATATTAGTTTGCATTGGACACTTGAGTGTGTGTGTGCGTGTGCGCGTCCCAATCCAGTACAGAGCATTCACACTGAAGGAAATTCACTGTAATGTTTCACATATTGCTATAAAACCTATCAGTATTCATGTAGCAGTAACCAGCCTAAGGCCACTGTACTGCAGATATTCTCCTTCCTTCCTTCCTTCCTTCCTTCCTTCCTTCCTTCCTTCCTTCCTTCCTTCCTTCCTTCCTTCCTTCCTTCCTTCCTTCCTTCCTTCCTTCCTTCCTTCCTTCCTTCCTTCCTTCCTTCCTTCCTTCCTTCCTCCCTCCCTCCCATCCGCCCTTCCTTCCTTCCTTCCTTCCTTTTCCTTCCTTCCTTCCTTCCTTCCTTCCTTCCTTCTCACATTGACATATCATTAAGTTTTTTTTTTTATAACACCTTTATTTTGCTAGAAAAAATTATCTACACTAATATTTGTCATTCTAATAAATGATGCTTGAAAGACATTATCAATGTTATAATGTAATCACTTTCTTTTGGACCATTAGTCAACAAATCCTTTACAAGTGTAATGATGGCTGTATGAAATGGGCACCTTGAATTGAATCAAACTGGAGCTTGCTAAATACTGGCTCACTCACAGATTCAAATCATTTCAAGTTCATTCTGATTTGAACGTCACTAAAAGTGGAGATTTTTGAGTGGGTGTGCCGTTTAATTTGTAATTAGTCCACCCATTTCCACAATTTTAAGGCAAATTTGTGGAGTGGTTGAGAACATTCAGCCAATCACAGCAAGATGGAAACACTGCCTTCTGTTGTGTGACTTTTTGGCTGTATGTTTCCTTTCGCATTCATGCCTCAGCATCTTAATTAGAACACAAAAAGCTCAAGAGAGACTGCTTTCCTCTTCAATTTTTAACATTTTATTCTAATGTTTGTTTTTGAGAAGGCACTGCCTCCATTATCTCCTCAGAGAAAAAAAGTTGCTTATAAATTTAGGCTTCTTGCATCGCATATTACATTTTACTAGATTTAATTATTGTGATTATCTTGATTATCATGAGATTTGATTTGACAAGGAGCTGGATGACATCCAACTCAAAATAAATGATTTATACAGATGCGCATTGGCAAACTGGATGCACTCCACAGGCGCATGATTGTAATTACATTTCCATTGCTATACTCTCGTATTAGATCATTTCTAAATTCTTCAGATGAGTGACATAATGAAAAGTGATCCAAACAAATGTGTTCCACTCTTACTAATTAAGAGTGCAAAAAAGTGTCTTTTTTTCCTCATGTGTGGGGAGCCTTCAAGGAATAGATTTATTCTAAAAGATGAGCTTTAGTCAGAAACAGGTGGGTGGTTCGGATGAAAGGGATATGCGCTTAATCTTGTGCAAACAGCGTCTGCCGAGCACAAGACAGCAAACTTGCTTTTAGACAGGTGTACAAAATGTAATAAGTTTAAGAAACATAAGATCTTGTCATGCTATTTATGCTATTTATTTTTTTATTGCAGTGAAATCCTCCAAAAACAAAAAATATAGAGATTTTAAGAAAGAATTGCAGTTGCCGGTAGCGTTTATTTGCAAATGTTTTGCAATATTTTTGTGATGTGATTTGATTTGATAGTAAATACATGCTTTCAATCACAATCTCAATCAAATTACAATCTGCTCATCACATTAAACTAGGGATAGCTTTCGATGGACATGTCCTGCACAAATCACATGGACTACTTTTATCTTTTTTTTTTTTTTCTTGACAGGTCACTTTAAACATCAATGTACATTACCGGTTTCGCGTTTCTGCATTTGGTTTTGTAGTGAGTATTTGCAGCCCATGTGTTGTCAAACTAATGAAGATGTTTTCTTAATTTGCTGGTGTTTTTTTCTATTTGCACGTTTTCTTCAGATCTGGCACATTGAGCTCTCTTGGCTACCATACATTTTGGCCTTTTTTAGCCTTAATTAATGTAGGACGGACAGGAAATCATGGGAGATAGGATAGGGGAATTGGACCAGGAAATGACATTGAGGTGAGATTAAAACTATGGGTTTGACATATTTCATATATTTTAAAATGTAATTTATTCCTGTGATGGAAAAGCTGATTTTAAAATATATTTTTGTCCAGTATAAAAAAAGTATGGAAGCTTGTTTCTGCCACGGAATAATAATAATAATACATTAAAAAAAAACACAAAATACATTTTTATCTTACAATTCTGACGTTATTCTCGCAATCGCAAGTTTACATCCCACGATTCGGATTTGTTTTCTAAAAAATGTATTTCTGAATCGTGAGATATAAACTTGTAATTTTTAGTTATAAACTCCAATTCTGATTAAAAAAAGTCAGCTCACAATTCTGATATTTTTTCTGCAATTCTGATCATTACAAAACTCGCAATTGCATGAAAAAAGTCAGCATTGTGAGATAATTCTCATTTGCATTTAACAGGGAAAATAACAGCATAAAGGTTTGGCATGACGAAAAATAAATAAATAATATTAAATAAAACTCAATTCCTAAAACCGGAAGCTGTGTGGTCACTAGAGAATAAACAGGTTCATGTGCTCAATACGACACGCGACTGTTGAGTGAATTCCTCCATTAGAGTTTTAATTATAATAACAGCAGAGTCAATGTCTGTAAATGACAAGTACCTAGTCAGGGTTTCTTATCCCATAACCATGACCTTGTCCTCACATTCATCCCCTGCAAACAGTGAGGTGATTTTGGTGTATGTACCAATTTGCAATTCAAATGATGGATATTGACTTCAAACTGTGCCTACAGTGACCGTGAGCGGAGCAATATGTGTATCAGCCACAATTCCCCTGTCAGTCCGCCACAGGGCATTGTCCATGACTCTTAGATGGATAGAGAGTGTCAACATCTGTTTAGGTGGCAGAGTGGAAAAAAGTGAGAAAGAAGCAATTTGGGCAGGTTATTCTTCAGGGAATTTGGGAGTAACTCAATCTGATGAGTATCGCCTACATGCACAAACACACACAGACACATCAATGTAACACACTAATATAGTCATCTGACATCAGTCTGTTTCATGGAAGCTCCCAGGTGTTAGTCCTTCATTATGACGTGACAGATAAATGAGTCGAGCTGCTTATGTGCCTTATGGAATATTAATAGTCTTTATAATGCAAGACCTGTCCCCCTGCTCGCTAAGAGACACCCACCCTGTTTCAGCTAAATGAGCCTGAATCATGAATTATTTAAACTTGTGTTATTTTAAACAAGACTAATAACTCCTTGAGGACATTAGCACCAAGGTGATATGTGCCGTTAACAAGAGCTTTACTAATGCTATTGGAGAGAAATCTCCCCAAAGAACATGTAAATAATGCATGTATAGCTACATCTTCTATCGACTGAACCAAGGCCATAGACATTGACACGATTTGACAGATTTTCTAAGAAGACATTCTCGATTATCAGACAGAAAAGACAAGCTTGAAGGAACATGCTTTATTCTGTAGTATTGTCGAGCTTTTAAAGAGACTAATTGTTGACGGGAATCAATAAGTGACAATAACCTTCTTTTGTCAGTCTCAGTTGCCAATCTGTCTTTAAAAGTGAGGTATCTGCTTTCAGCAAGAACAGTGATAGTGTTTGGCAGTCAGTGTCTGCTGACCATAACTGTTACACACAGGAAAAATGAGCTGCTTGTAGAAATATAAAAGTTTAATTTAGGATCAGTAACATATATATATATTATCCACTATCTTCTATTGATTAAGCATAATAACCATTTTTAACTATTAATAATGCAAATAAATAATTATTGCCTACCAAATCAGCATATTAGAATGATTTCTGACGGATCATGACACTGGAGAAACTGGATAAATTGTCCCTGAAAATGGAGCTTTACATTTAAAGAAAAAAAGTAAACAATTAATACAGAAACATGTTATTTTAAAGTGTACTATTATTTCACAATATTACACATTTGTTACTGTATTTTTTATTAAATAAATGCAGCCTTGGAGAACATAAGACTCTTCTCTGCAAAAAGGGAAAAAGCTGAAACTTTAAAAACTGAAAGTTGTACATTGCTAAAACTTTGGAATAGCAAGTAAACAACATTAAAACTGACCTGCAATATCAAATACATGTTGCTCTTTCCCAGCATTTTCAATTTACCACCCACCATTTCGGTCGAATTGGTTTGCATTTGGTTTGCATATTTTGCCTCATCAACTTTGTCAAGATTTAAAAAAAAAAAGTGTTACATCTTGAATCGAACCAAACATCTCTGAGTCTTGATGTTAGCCATTGGGTGTCACTTGCTTGAAATTGCTGTATGTTAAAGGTGTCACAAGGTTGATACAAAGAGGCTTTGAAGTGGACCCACTCCTTTCTCCATGGCTCATTGATTAGCTTCACAATGACTTCTGGCATCCCCGTTGTGTCTCCTCATTTTTTGACATTACTATAAAACACAGGAGATGTAGGCTTGGCTTTTCGACTGATTATGAATCTCAGGCTACATCAGCTGTTTGATGGTGGATGTTGTTGTAAATCTCTGCAACCAATTTCTAAGGAATGCACTATGGTGTTTTGCCCTGTTGCAAGTCTGCACTATAGGGTTTTCTGATGGTTTATAATAACATGGACCATAGCACCAAGTCTGGCCTACGACTGGTGGTATCAATCTCCAGTGAGAAGACATGTTATTTCTAGACATCCACCAGTAAAGAAATGTTTTATTCTCTGTAACCGGTTCTACTCGACCTGCTCTGAGCGGGATTCGAACCGTCGTCTCTGTGGTCTGTAGTGTCCTTGTTAACATGCTCGACTCCCATGCCAGTCTCTATGGCATGAGTCGCTGGTGCATCCTTGAGATCAGGGAAATTAGGTTTACCCGCACAAGTTGGCCTTCGTTACACTCAACCCCCTAAACTTCACTCCCCCCATCCGGGTCACGGCACCAATGTAACCAGTCCTACTCAACCCACTCCAAGCGAGATTCGAACTGGCCTCTCCATTATGGGAGGTGCGATAACAAGGACACAGCTCTTACTAGCTGGCCTTCATTACATCTCTACTTGGGAATTGATATCAGTATGTTAGTTTTGGCTATACTTTATTTTAGATTGTCTTTGTTACACATTGCATGTACTTACTGTAGTAATAACAGAAAAGTATGCATAAGTACTGTACATGTAACTAACCCTAAACCAAACCCTAATCTTAACCCTAACCCTATAGTAAGTACATGTTGTTAATTAATAAAACTGTAACACCATAAAATACAGTGTAACCTTAGTTTTCTTTCTTTCTTTTTCGGCTGTAAGTGTTTTCTTGTCCGTTAATATCCCATATTAATTAGTCAGGTATCTAGATTTTTCTAGCCTGCCAAAAAATCATCAAAACTCTGATGGAAAATTCCATTTCCATGGTGACAGTGAGTTCTGATTGGTGGATTTCACTTCTAAATTGTCAGTAATGTAGTATTTTGGGAACTGGATCTCTTTTAAAAATGAAAATGATTACAGAAGCATGTACAATTGCTTAGCAGCCTTGAAGCTCATGGTAGTTCTGTCTCAAACAACAACAAAAAAATACAATAACTACAAAAATCAATTATGTGTATTCTGAATGACATTTTTTTACATCCAGACCTTCACAATCTATTCAAGTCCAAACGCAAGGACATCAGAAGCACTCCTACACAAACATTTCCGAATACACAAACAAGCAAAACAGTAGCAAAACAGATGTACACACACACCGTTGACCACAAAGCCTGCCCCACTGTCAATACAATTATTAGACTCAATTGTTTTGATGAATATTTCATTATGTGTGCATTTCTTTTTTAGCCGGAGCGTTCAGGGGTTCTGGCTCTGATTTCAGATGAGAGACACACAATTACATTCAGTTGCTGAGAAAAGCAACTGCACTCTGTCCTCTTCTAAACTCCATTAATGAAGGAAATAATATTTCATATGGGAACCCCAGTGAGACATCGGTACTAAATTATTAATATATGCCTGTGTGCGTGTGTTTAAGAGTGTGTGTATATTTTTCAATGTCTACTGAGACTAACAATGCGGCTTGAGGAGGATGTTAAACACTCTCTTTCTCTTTCTATTTCTCTTCCTCCTTCCTTTCCTCCCTCCCTCTCTCTCTCTCTCTCTCTCTCTCCCTCTCTCTCTCTCTCTCTCTCTCTCTCTCTCGCACTCGTTTTTTGTCTGCTAGCATCATTTCTATGCAGACAGCGACATAAACACTCTCCCTCATAAACACACTATTAGATTATGGAAATGAGAGCAGGGAGCATCTATTCCAGCTTAATTCCTAAAGGAAGGCTTTTTATCTGAACTAATAAATATAAAACATCCCTGCATCAGGTGTTTTGTGAAGGCTATTGTGTAAATATAATGCAGAATATGGAATAATAAGCACAGGATCTAATGGGGAAACGCTAACACGCCTGACACAGTGCCTCATTAATGCTCTTCAGAGACTTTGTTTCTGATGATCAAAAGACTATCAACAGACTCACTGATGCGATGCTATTACTGAAATTACAGAATACATATGAGGTTATGATATACTGTCACGAACAATTGGTTGGGAATGCAGAAACCAGTTTCAAGAAGCTTGCACCAGTGAATTATTGTGTAAGAGATGGAGAACTACGTTATTCTTAGTTCTCTAGCTAGGGTGGTTTTTGCCTGGAGGTTCAGCAACTAACTTTTTCAAACGAGACCTGGAAAATTAACATGTAGGAGTTATAATGAGTCATTTTGTATCACAATAATCTGTATATATTACACGTTTTCTTTGTTATAAATTAAATGAAAAATTGGTAGTGTCTATTTTTGGAAAATCAAGATAATTAAACACAAATTAAAAATATTTTGTCCTTGTATTTGAAATTTAATGGGCAAAAACAAATAAAAAAGATAGAGAAACTAAAAGAGAGGAAACACTTTATTTCAGTATTTACTTACTACTAGACATGTTACTAACTATAAGTAACATTAATTTGCAACTACATGTCAACTAACTCTAGTTAGATTATGTAGACTGTTAGGTTAGGGTTAGCAGAATAAGTTGACATGTAGAAGAGTTACTTATAGTCAGTGAAAAGTATTTTGGGGGAGCATCAAAAAAGTGTTAGCAGATATTAAGCACACTTACTCTTATAATATTCTTAATAAAACAATATTATTGATCTGCCTGCATTGACATGAGAATTGAACTAAGCTGGACGATGACATTACTGTTTTCTCCAAATATATATATATGATCTAAATCATTAACTTTTTTACAACAAAAATGAACCATCACTGAGCTTACTTAAGTTGGACTATTTTCTTCTAAGATCTGCTGTACAGTCGAAACAAACTTGCATTATTTCCTGTCACTGTAAAGCTGCTCTGAGACAATTTGCATTGTAAAAAGCGCCAAATAAATAAAGGTGACGACTCTAATAACTGGTATTTGACAGGTAGTTGCAAAGTTACTTATAGTTAGAATGTCTAAAGTGGAATATCGAAAGAAAGCGGAACCAGAAGATTAACAAATTGCACATGAATATGCCTGGAAGCAGGGCAAAAAGTTCCATTATATTTTTGATTGTTCTGATTGCATGTCATTTCTAAAGTCATTGTAAGCCAACAAGTGCACACCTATGACTGCACTTTATTTGAATCCTATATTAATGCAACAAGTTCTATCTTCCCATGAACAAATGGTCTGTATTGTTATTCACCATTTTCTTTACATAAGAGCAGGCGCTGCCATTGTAGCTTGATTATTTTATCAAGGCTTCGGGTCTCACCTGCCATCAGTTATTTTATCTGTATTTTATGCTGCCTGATATTGCAAACTGTTATTTGTTATTATATTATTTTAATTTATTACTGTAATCATAAACACACTGGTTTGTTGAGCAAAATATTTGACTGTTCACTGTATTTAGTTATTCTTCCGGTTATTTACAATAGCAGCTAATGAATCGGAAGTGCCCACAAATCACAAAAAAATAGCTTACTTCTGCGTAGCCAAGTTGAATTTAAGCAGAATTATATCTTTGTAGTACTGTAGTACTATGCATTGTGCTTAATTACAATATGAGGCATTCATGAATTTGAAACATAAAATGGTAATAATTAAATGGTCAGATCTTTTCCGGACCACATAATAATAAGGTGTTTTTGTTTTCTTCTTGAAGCACATTATTAGTGATATTTTGCTCACTGTAAAGATAATACTTAAAAGTTAATCACATGCGAATGAGATACACCCGAGGGCCTAAAATGAACTGTTGCCAGTTGTTTAGAAATGTGTGGCAAATTTTGGATGAGATGGATGATATGGATAGTTCCAATGAGTTTAATGCATATAGAAAAATGTAATCATAAAATGTTTACTAGCAACAGGAATTCAAACTTTAAAATAACGGATTGAGGTTACACTTTAGGCGTCTTTACAAAGCAAACATGCTTTTCTCTGTTAAACTGTTATATAACACTTTCCTTCTCTTTATACATTCAAATCACACACTTCTCCTTTAAAACTTTGCTGCAGAAACGACATTAAATGCCAGGCTACAGAAGAGGAGCAAGAGAAAATAAATGGCATTCTTTTGTCTAGTCTCCCACAGAACACAAATGAACCCTAGACCTTCTGTCTGCTCTCTCTGCAATCAGAAACACTGGAGTAATTTCTGCTGCTCAGTCTTCACAGGAAACCAGGCCAGTGCGAGAGTGAAAGTCACATGAATTATGCAGCAGGGACACCTGTGTGTGTGTGTGTGTGCGTGTGTGTGTCTGCCGCTGGAAGAGTCCGGAATGAGAGATATTTTACATTATATCTGGATCAGTTTGTCAGGACAAGGTTTTATTCTGCATCTTTTTCCAACTTAACAGCAGGTGCATCACGATAGAAGTGCCGTGTTAACTTCCAACAACTTTGTAGCATTTGTATCTCTTTTGAATCTTATGTGCAAGTCAAAATAATAACGTAATGTTTTTTTTGCACATTGCACAAACACAGTCAGTTAATGTTTTATCTGAATTATTAAAATTGAAGTGTGGTGATGGGGGAGGACATAACTGTCTATTTTGAGCAAGTAAATGTGATTATCAGAATAAATATATTCACAAATTTGAAAATGTTCATGAACAGTCTTTGCAGTTGACACATTTCATTTACACCTTCAATATTTGTAGTGTGAAAATAATTATATAAATTTTTCCAAAAGTCTTTCCCCACAGGTGAAATTTACATAAAAATCTGCAATTTTGCTCTTAACTCTTTCCCCGCCATTGATGGCATTTACCGGCAATCCATGTTTTTCCTGTTATAAAGTAGGGGGTGTTATTACGCGTCGTCTAAAATAGTACAGAATCTTTGGATCGAAACACAGGCGAAGTAACAGAAATAATCTATAGAATCATTACACACATGTTACTGATCATCAAACATTAAACAGCATATAAATAAAAACTGACTAATGTTACCAAATGTTACCACACTGGCAGGAAAAGAGTTAATAATTTAAAGAAAAAAAGTTAGTGTGCTTGTTTACTAAAGAAAACTGCAGAGTCAGTGAAAAACATACTTAAGAAAAGAAAAGAAAATCAAGGTTAATATCACTTCTAAACAGAATGCTTTTTTTTCTGTGCATCAATCTATAATTTTGTCAAAGTGCGGAAATATTTAACTGTGTATTTGCCCAAAAAACGCTAACAATGCAATTAGCTTTATTTTATTGCAAAAATATGAACTATTTAAAATATAAATTTAATGCTAAACCACAGCTAGAAATGTTGTGGAAATGTTCATGTTTCAGAAAACAAAAGACAGAATTCTCCTGGATGCATGCACTAGGTGCAGTAGTCATACTGTAGGCCTACACTGTTGAACAAATTACATGAACTAGTGAGAGTATAAAACATATTTTAAGAGTTAAACTAAACAAAAGTGCCTATAGATGGAAAAACACCTGATATACTGATATTCAAAAATCTGTTCTGATGATTAAGGACAATTATACAAGAGTGACATACTGTAAGTTTATGTGCAATTTCTAAAATTAAATTGAAGAAAAACAGATGTGTCTCCATACAAATAACAACCATCATAATCATTCTGTCCATTAAAGTGTGCACATCGAATGCGTCATGCATGAATCTGATAAGATACATATGGTTGCGTGACGGCCAGTGGAAGGAACTAAGTGCTGTATCTAATGGTTTTGTTCTTCGCTACTTTGATGGATTACCCAAATGGCTCAGATACCGGAAGAAATTTCTCTTCTCTTGTGCCATCATTACTTTCATATTTGCATATTAACAATCTGGGCATGTGCAATCATGAAGTTCGGCATCTGACTAATACAAGAAAACTTTTTCTATTGATTTATTTTCCACTTCTTCTTTTTTAATTACTGCGGTTTTGTTTATATACCTCTGCCGCATGATTTTCTTCTTCTGGTTTGTTTTTCCTTTTACTAAAAATAATGAGGAGGACTACATCTGTTTTTACATCCGATTACAATACTGGAGTAACTGTGCATCAAAGAGATTTCAAATGACCTTCAGTGTGACTGAATCGAGGGAGAGAAATCAAAGCCATGCTAATACGCAATACAGTAGACCAGATTAAAACGCTGTGGTTTGATTTATGCTGGTTTATGTTTAGAAAGTACGTAATGGACTTTAATGTTCCAAGCGAAGATCTGAAGTAATGCTTAGCAGAACATAAACATCAGATGCAATAAGCCACCAGAAACAGTTCGTTACCTTTGAATTGTTTTTCATAATTATCAGATTCTATGTGGGAGATACACATGTGTGTGTGTTTGAAAGGGACTAAAACATTCATTATTCACGAAAGCAGTATTCTTCGGCTGTGAAGTTCAACATAAAATGCATTTCAAAACCCCCCATTGTTTTTTTTTTCTTTCTTTCTGTTTTGCCACTTCCAAACTGAATCTCATGGTACTGATATAAACCGTTATTAATTAGCAGGACCGGCTGTAGATGCAGCTGGTCTTGGTCTGTTTCATGTCTTAATGTGGAGCCTTTTGCTTTTCAAATCCGCAGAGATGAACTAGCACAAACAATGATTAATATCTGACTTCAAAGCTCCTTAGATATAATCAATAAATTGTAATTGAGATTAATACTGAGAGGCAAAAAGCATGATGCATTCTAAACAGTTTCTTGCATCTAAATATGAAGCCAGACTACTTAGTTATTATATTGAAGGAGCTGCGATGTCACATTAATGTCCAGTGGATATTTAGAAGAATAATACGCTGGATTGAGATTAGGTGTTTAATATTCACATACTGACACTTCCAAAAAGAAGTCATGAAGAAGATGACAGATGTACTATGCAGCTCGTGGGTGGTATTTTCTGGCAATTAATTGCTGATTTTGGATTGTGACACTCCAAGAAATGGTCCTTGAATACACATTGAATTTCCTAATCTAAAGAGAATGACTCACACTCCACACACACACACACGGGCGCACGGTCATGATATTCTATGAACATTAATCCAAGATTTGGATTAGTATAAATCTCTCTGTTGGCTCTCGTTCATTTCAACCCCCCCCCCCATCCTCTCACCCTCCTCCCCTCTCCAAAGAAGAGAATTGGCAGTTTGATAACTGAATGACAAATGTTAGAGAAACAGTCTGAACCATGATCACATCCATAATCCTTCCAGGCCTGTCAGAGAGAGTGGGAAAAAGCCAGACACAATGAATATCCTGCTCAATAGACCCTGAAGAAAAAAAAAACTTGTCTTATGAAGATATTATTTGTTTTAATCTATTATTCTACTTTACACGTACTTTGCAAAAGTAGTCCACAGCTGTAAAAAAAATTCCTACACAAATGGTGTTTCATTGGGTTATCATCCTCTGATCATTTTGGTGTCATTGATAAAATGTACAATGAGGCTAAAACACTGTCTTGTTTTCTTTTTGATATGTGTGTAGTGAAAGATGATGCATTGATACAATGAGTATTTATGTGACAAAAAACGGCAATTGATAACAATATTAAACAATTCACTTTTTTGACAGAAATAAATCAATTATTAAGTCACTGTAGCTATAATATAAAAACATTATAACAATACATTAATGGAACCATTTCACGAATAAATACTTAAAAATCAGTGTACAATGGATTATGAGCATGCACATTTAACAGCAAATGCTTCACCTATAAGAAATTATAAAATGTATATAAATGTAACTATAATTGTTCTTATAATGTAGTATAATGCAGTCTTGATGTGTCTTTATAAATGTTTTTTTTAGAATAGTTAGTATACATGGGGCTATAATTCATTTTGAGCATGGGTTTCATAGAAAGTGTTACCGAAATGTTTTCTATTTTAATATATTTTAAAATATAGGAAATAAAGTATATTTTAGTCCCATTATACCCTATAAACAATGTCGTGTTGTCAGTGACAGATAATGTGGCCACCCACTTATTACAAAATATATGGCATTAGCAAAGAGTGAACTGCATAATTTCATCTGTGTTTCAAGTTTGATCCATTTAAGTAGATTAGGCCTTAAATAATTCCCCTTATGACCCATATTATACATGCCATGGTTCTATATATTTCATGATAATTCATGTCCATGGGGGAGTTTTGAAATTAGTCATTACCGAGTTTTACCCCATTAAGTCTTTTTTTTTTCTTTTTTCTTTTGTTATAGTGAGTCAGCTATACATCATTAACAGTAATGGGCTCCACAGGGCACATCTAGCTTGAATCATATTAATAAAAAAAAAACACCCTCATTGGCATATGCAATGGCACTGACAATTATACGACAAAAAAGCTATTGACCGAAGTGACTTTCTGGCCATTAAACCTGCAGGTTATTGAGAAAAAAACATTTAGATAGAAAAGAAAGAGAGTAAAAGCTCCCAGCACTCATTTAGAGGATATTATCTGTGGAACTTATTTTCATGGTGTTCCCAAAAGCATGACCGGCTTGAACTTAAAGAGAGGAAGTGGTAATCCTTTAGGATACAGGGTTTATCTCCTGAAGGCTCTGCCATGTCTGCTAATAGCATATGATTCAGCAGCATTAAAAACCTCGATTTCTCACCACCAAATGGCCTGTGAGAGGAAATGTTACCAAATCGAGTTTAAAATGACTTCCTGAGGTTTTTTACCTCAACAGTTTTGTCACCTTTTTCTTGTTGCCCATCAGCGGAAATGAGGCATAAAATAATGTCTCTTCCCCGTCTGTTTTCCTGACCCTCTCAACTCAAATGACTACCACCGTTCACAGGCCAGTTCATCCCACTGCCCTCTTCTCTCGAAACACACGACTGTGAGGCTCTACCTCTCACCACATCAGGGGAAACCAGCCTGAGTCATTCAGGTAAACTGGACACCTCAGTGGCTTCATCCTAAATGTTATTTATTTATCACTTTATTATATATTTATATAGCTTATATTGTATACTATACTAGAGTGTGAGAGAAATGGAATGAGATGAGTAATGATTCAGGCATCTGTTTTATATTTATTCATATATTATGGTAACACTTTACAGTAATGTTCATTAGTTAACATTAGTTATATTAACTAACATAAACTAACAATGAGCAATACATTTGTTACAGTATTTATTCATGCTGTTCATTGTTTGTTCATGTTAGTTCACGGTGCATTAACTAATGTTAACAAGTACAACCTTTGATTTTGATAATGTATTAGTAAATGTTGAAATTAATATTAATTAAGATGAATTAATGCTCTAGAAATATTGTTCCTTCTTAGTTAACTAGTTAACTAATGTTAACTAATGAACCTTATTGTAAAATGTTACCTACTATTATACTATTTATTCATATTTTGAATTAGTTTTTATTTTTATATTTTCAGTTTTCATTTTATTCCAAGTTTTAGTATTTTTTTAATATTACTATTAATATTTTTTTTTAGCAATAATTGTAGTACTTCAACTCAAAATCAAACTTCCAAAGGCTTAACAAGGCAACATTTCATTGTTTATTTTTAATCCAATATTTATATTTTATAGTATATTATTTCAGCCTTAATTCAATTAACAAAAACAATTTTGATAGATTTAGTTTTAGTTAACAATAACAACACTGGTCCTTGGCCATTTTTGATTTGTTTATAGTTTGTTTACTCAAATCTCGAAATTAGAGCCCCTAAATGGACATGGTGATAGAAAAAAAAAAGAAATTAAGATGAGATGTCAATGTCAATGCTTTTGCCCAATAAACTTTGTTCTTTGTGTGTGAATGCTTTGCACAAGTGGCCAGGGGTATTGCGAGAGAGAACGCAAAGAAAATTGTGAGAGAGAACACAAGAGCATTAAATACATTTTTCCTCCAATCTCATTTTTTTCACATCACCATGTCCCTTTAGGGGCTCTGTACGAAACAAATCAAAAATGATTGACTCCTTTATTAGAAAGATCAAGAGCAGACAGTTCACTTTCAATTGTAGTCCTTGTAACTAAAAGATGTAATTTACCTTGCATTTGGCAACTCTAGAGGTGCATAAATCACACACTTTTCTTTTAATTTCCAATTTCCAGTGAAGTAACAATGCGTGCAATACATTAAGGACTCAAACCTCCCCACAGTTGCTTATTCTGTTCTGTTAAGCCCCTTCATCACCATCTATTTATTTAAGACCGCATCCAGGAAATTGTCTGTGACAGCTCATATTGGAAAAACAGCGTGTTGATGAAGAGAAGTGTGCATTAGCATTATAAGGAAAATGTATGACTCAGTGTCTTGATTAATTGCTAAATGGAGACCCTCTCTCATCACCATGCTGTAGAATACCTGTCACACACCTCAGAGATGCGCTACCCTAAGTGTAGAGCACTCTTATCTGAATCAAGCTTACAAAAAGTAAAACTGTGCAGGATTGTTATGTTTGTGCTGTATAAAGGATCATTTTCCTCATAATGAAGCCTGGAATCAAGCCTGGATACGGATACTGGAAACAAACGCTCCTGGCATCTACAGACAGCAGTTTTGATCCAAGCGTTGAGGTCCTTCAAAATGGATTGCGTCCAAACCTCTAGTTTGTAGATTTGGGCATATAACATTAAACATTAAAAGGAGTGACTTTGAATGTTGTAATGTTGGTTCAATTGCTTCAGGACTCAAATTATACATTGGACATCAAATGGCAACCTAACTCAATACATTTTTCTTTTGTTTACCATATAAAAGCAAACACTAAGTGATATTGCTAAGAAGGTGTTGGTAATTAAGGTAGTTGTGTTTTCTTCTACCTTACACTTCTGTTCAAAACTTTTGGGTCGTAAGAGTTTTACATTTTTTTTAAAATTATTTCTCATGCTCACCAAGGCTGCATTTATTTGATCAGAAATACAGTAAAAACAGCAATACTGTGAAATAATATTGCAATTTAAAATAATAGTTTTGTCCATACTGGTATGTCCATTTTGGTATCTACATAACTTTTACCATGGGCAGATCAATTTGTTTCAAAAAATTTAATTAGAAAACTTTTGATGTCAAATACGAAAGATATGCAAAGTGTTTTTCTTTTCTTTTAAAAGTTGATAAGCTTATTCATTTTGCTGTCCTGTACACTATTGCATGGTTACTTGCAGTTTATTATTTGCATTTCGCCTTTTTTATTTTTTTATTTTTGGGGTCACAACCCATCGATTGCCAGTCACCGGTTCTTAACAATTACCTAATGTCAAGGAATGAATTATCGGTGAGGGGGTTTGTTAAAAATATACAGGAATATAACAGGCATCATCTCTGATTGTGCTGAATGAGTTAACCTTTGCCAGTGCAATTCTGACCCCCCGTCTGATTGCTTAGAGATTATCCCGAGATCAACAGAAAACAATTCATTAACTTCCCATAATATCGTTAATTAGACATTTTCACAACCTAACTGGCAGAGGAATAAAACCGCATAGAAATTGATTCATTACTGAGTAGGCTCTTGATTTATAATTTGATGATTTCAATTAACTTGGCTGATGATGAGTACCTGCTCTGCAGACTCAGCTGTCACAGGTGCTGTCGTCCAACTGGAGATCTAATCTGACAAAGTATGAGGCAAAACACTACAAAAGAATGGAGCTATTTCAAGCTTCATTATGGACAAGACTTAATTATAATTACTTTGTCTAAATAAGACTATTACCGGTTTCCAATTTCTATCGTAATAGGCTCCGTTATCATCTGTACGGTTGTGTTAAGTAAACCTTTAGAGATCAACACTTTTGATATCTAATTTGATTGGTTTGGGATTATGTAAGTGAACAGTATATTAACTAACAGGCTCTCATGGATGATCAGAATCTATGGCAGCTGTGTTGTCAACAGGATGAAACTACATGCAAAGTGATTCATTATAGATCTGCGTCTTAATTAATGTGTTTGACATTCAAATCAGGTATTTTGATTTAGAGTTATCAAACACCATCGCTGCAATGGAAATCTGCCATTAATTTGCTCAAATAACACATTTCAACATGCAAGGGTATTCACGTGCTCCTGAAGGTAGCGTTACACTCAAGTACAGCAGTTCATGGATGACAACTACTGTACGTCTTTCCTTAAAATTAAGTGTGAAAATTCTTCACTACATTCTGCACTAAAGTAAATTTCACCAACAATAGTTCTTCACAAGGTGAAGTATGTAATTTCTGGAACTGACAAGAGAGAGAGCAACAGGGTTGCTCAATCAATGGTTTGATTGCACATCTCAGGTGAATTTCAAACTCCCTATCTGAGATAGGACTATTTAAACCTTTAAAAAACATTACACACATGACCTCAAATAAAAAAAAAAAAAATAATTAGCTCCTTAAAATAACAAATAAACACCTTTTTTTTGTTAAGTATAGCAGCACCAAACAGAATTGTACTGAAAATGAATGAATGAATGAATGAATGAATGAATGAATGAATGCATGAATGAATGAATTAATGAATGTGTTCAACAATATTTTTGAAAGAAATTAATACTTTTATTTAGCAATGCATTAAATGAATCAAAAGTGACAGTTAATATATTCATAATGTTACAAAATATTCAAAAAAAGTTTAAAAAAAAATCAAAAATATTATAAGAAATATTAATACAGATATGAATTTTAAACAGTGATAGACATAAACAATTATTTCAAATTGTGACAATATTTTTTGATCAAATGAATGCAGCCTAGGTGATCAAATACATTAAAAAAGACCCAAACATCCATCCATCCATCGTATACATCTCTCTGTTGGCTCACGCTCAAATACAAAATAAATGCAAAGTGTTTTGATTAGGCTAAAAGTTGACACATTGACAAGTCAATCTCTGAGTCAATTACTGATATTTACTGGGTATTTCAATAAAACGTACACACCTTTATCTCGCCATCCTCTCTGAATACTGACATTGTCCATCTGGACAGAGCTAATATATCTTTGTAAAGTGGGGCTGGAGAGCCATGTATCATGAGCAGGTCTCTGTGGCGTTTCTCCATCATCCTTGTTTGTCTCCTGAAACAGCCTTGAATGGCGTTAGCAGAAGTGATACATGACTCCCCAGACTCTCACAGAGGCCACACACTGGAACTGCAAACAACCATTTGCAGGGAGGTGAAAGAGAGAGAGGATGGTGGTAGAAAAGTATTTATCGGTGGAGGTGATTAATGGATGGATGGAACCTGTGAGGACATATGAGGGAGAGAAATAGATGTCAAAGACTCCAAACTCCATTCCGCCCCATTCTTTCGGTGCATCACTTGGTTTCCTTTCCCAGGCTTTGCCCATGTTTCTCATCTTATGTCTCTCTGTCTTAGACTGAGGTGTGTTGTTCTCTTCAGCTGTCAAGATGAAAACCTTGTAAACCCAAAAGAGCAGCTTTTCAGGACAGGTAGGAAAAAGGAATTCTGTTCTGTACAGCTCCGTCTTGTTCTTTAAAAGATGTTAACAGTGAAGGTTTATACTTGTATATTTGTTTCTGTACATCTGGAGGATACAGACGGCTGTCAGCTCTCAGCTTCAATCATGTAGTGAAATCAAAATGATTAAAAATATCATCATGGGTTTTCTTTTGTCCATGATAACCTGGATGATTTATATGTGAAAACACATCTGTAAAAATGACCTGGTAATATGAACTGCGCCACGGACCATCTGGACCGCCATCTGATAATGATTACGAATATTTAATGAGCAATGCGTTTGGGTGGGCATTCTTTATTACATCAACAAAACCCCCGACTGAAATATTTGTGGAAAAAAGTATTTAAAAAAATAATAAATACAATGCTTTGGTATTTATGTTGATGCATAACTCAGTATCAGTATAATCAGTATAACTACCAAAGCGGTTGTATACATTCAAATATGTCATAATATAATACATTTACACTTATATATGAAGTTATTCTACACTTAATCCGCTGAACCTGCACCTGAAGTAAGTGGTGATGATACTTTTTTGGTGTAATTTTCATTTGGAACTCAGTGGTACATGTTTTAATGTGTTGTTTTTGTCGAAGTACTGCTCTGTTGGCATGTTGTGTCAGGAACAGGGTTTTCTTTTTCATCTGGTCGATTAAACCAGAACCCAGTGTGCTGCTTTGGGCATGGGACACAGTTTACCAGCGGCTACCTGAAGTATATTTGATGAAAGTTGATGCTGATGAGGTTTATATTTTAGTCAGCCAACCAAGAAAGAGAACTTTAATGAAACAAGACACTTCAGCAGAGCAGAACTTCTACAGAAAACAACAGAATAAGGGTCAGATTTACTTACAGCTTGTGTCAGCGCAAACCCTCTTTTGGTATAAAAATATGCCATCAGAATTTACCTTTTCCCTTTCAGATACAAAATTTATGGGAGGAGATTATTTAAATGAATCATGCAAGATGATTTACTAAGCTTTTGTGCTAGTCAATTAACTCGTACTAACCCTAACCCATTATTTACCACCCCAAAAAATCGTGTCTTGAACCAGAGGCTAATTTGCGCTGCTCTTGGTATATTGCGTTGGTCATTGTGGAAATTAGTGGTGTCAAAAGTACCGACTTCAGTAAACAAATGTAAAAAATGTGCCGCTTTGAGCGCGGTTGAGCGAAATCATAAATACCTGAGATTGGCCATTGTGTTCATGAGCTCATCGGATATGTCTGTGATTGGTTACAATGATCAACGCATGGGATCATTTGAGAGCACACGGAAGTGTTTGAAAGTGTTTTGAAAGCACAAGCAGGGGTCTATAAGCGCCAGCGTGTATGTGTGTAAGCGCTCACTGAAGAGCGTCATTGATGTACATTTACAAGATGTTTTTGAAGCGCTGATCATTGTAGCCAATCACAGACATATTTGCTGAGTGCGTGAGTACAATGGCCAATCACAGGCGTTTAAGATTCCGCTCAACAGCGCTCAAAGCGTCAAATTTGGTACCGAAGTTGGTACTTTTGACAACACTAGTGCAAATGATCCTGCTGTGTCTGTGTTGTTTGATTTGCACGTCTTCAGTAGATCACTGCAAAGAACTTTACACTCCCATCTGCGCTTTTATAGAATTGCACTCTCACGCTAATTTGCCCTGTTCAGTAAATCTGGCCCCATAACATTAACCACTGTGAGTTAACAAATGTTGCTAGTTCAAAATTAAAATTATACCCAAGCATATCTTCAGTCCTACTGTTTTCATATACAGGAATGGCTGATTAAATGCATAGAATAAAATTAAATAATAAGAAATAAAAAAAAACACAAATTAACATACATAATAAAAAAACATGAACATATTTTAGCCAGCAAAATGATCAGGCTATAGTGAAGAGATTTATTAAAAACCAATAATGCCATTACAAAGGTTTATCATTGAAATGAGAAACAATATAAAGACACACATTTGCCTCTATATTGTGATGTGCAAGGCTGTTATGGCACTATTTTGGTACTTTGACAGTAGGAAAAGTGGAAGGGAAAACTCTTGTTCATCTTTTCTTTTTTTTTTTTGCTGCCGACTTTAAACTTTTCCTTGACGTTAAACTCTCACAAAAACTAAACTGAAACATTTAACCTGCAGAGAAGTCAGAATAACCTGTTCCCTTCTGTTTGTGAGACTCATTTGTCTTTCTCGAAAGATGGAGATGTTCTTTGAGAATACCAAGCTAAACTCAACGTTCTTTCCAGTGCTGGTGTTCACCCCATTAAACAGCCTCGGACCTTAACTAACCCAGCCGTACACACACACACTGGTTTCCATGTTTTATGGGGACTTTACATAGACATAATGATTTTTATCCAGTGCATTTTATTGCAGTACAAACTGCATATTCTATTCCACTGCACCACTAACCCTAACTCTAAACTCCATCACAGACAACTTTCTGCATTTTTACATTCTCAAAACACATTTAGTATTTATAAGCCGTTGTCCTCATGTAGACCAAAATAATAATCATTTTAATTTAAAAAAGATTACTGGTATTTCAATCCTTGTGGGGAAATTTGATCCCATAAGGTAGGGAATACCAGACAGACAGAAAGACAAAAAAAAATAAAATAAAAATAAAAAAAAATAATCTTGAGCTGTGTGATAAAATTATAAATTGGATTACTGGACAACTAAGAAAATAGACACTATTTCGGGTACTTCTCTCTCATGATGAAGCAGAATTGAGCAGAAAAAGCATCAATGTGCAAATAGACTCAGAGTCAGTCAGATGCAAAGATCCACACTCAATCCACACATGCAAAGATCCACACTCAGCTATGATTAGAGAGTGTTTTGGTCTGGGCTGCGGGCTGAATAAATGGGAGAGTGAGGCCTCCTGCAGCTCTTCAGAGTTATAATCACCCGTCAGCAGGACTCAGGGACAAATAAGGAGGGTGGAAATATGAGGCCGTTCTCACAAACTGTTTTAGAGTTAATTACCTCTGGATGCACTGACTGTCCTGAGATTTGAGCACTTGAATACAAAATTTCCTCTGGGACTTGCTTTGGAGGTTTCATGGGCCCTTGTTCTATTTTTATTTATCTATCTGTTTATTTGTTTTTGGATGAAACTAGAAGTTCATGCACCATTAATTATAAAGCTGCAGTGACTGTGATTATAAATGACCTTTAATAACCTCGTCTCTATATTTAATATTATTAGTAGCCTTTATGTACAGTTAAGGTTCTTAAGAGAACACTAGTTAAGTTGTACCTACTTTTAGATTGTTGTTCACTGCCTCAGTTCCAAATGTAATCCTGTTTTCTGTTTAGTGAATGTTTCAGAAACCTCACTCAGCACCCACTGTTGCGATCTCTGTGGATTTCTGTGTGGAGTTATGCACTGTATATTGCCAATAAATAAATATGAACACACACACACATACACATGTTGGGTTTCCATGTTTTATGGGGACATTCCATAAACATAATGGTTTTTATACTGTACAAACTGTATATTCTATCTCCTTACACTAACCCTACCCCTAAACCTCATCTTAAACCTCCTGCATTTTTACATTTTCAAAAAAGATCATTATGTATAATTTATAAGCTTGTTTCCTCATAGGGATCAAAAAATGTCCCCACAAGGTCAAAATGTTATGGTATTTCTATACTTGTGTGACATTTCATCCCCATAATGTAGGGAATCCCATGATGGGAAGTGTTTATTAATATCAAATCATTCATATTGACTCATTATGCTCTTCACTGACATATTTGCTCTTTCAATACCAAGTAAAATATATTTTGAAAAAACGTAATCAGGGGCAAAATTGTTTGAGAATTATCACTGAGAGAGAGAACCATGACAGTTAAGAGCATGCCTGAAATTAAAGTTAATTAGTTAATAATGTATTAGTTAAAGTTAATTAGTTAAAGTTAATAATGTGAGTTAATTAAATAAATATGACAAATTATTAAGGTAAATATAACTGGTGATATTTTCTGTGTGTGTTTAGGACAAAAAAAATAGTCTTAGTAATAGAGTATTTTAGTGCATTTTAAACATTTCTGGAATAAAATGGTAATCACGGACGGCTTTCAAACACAATACATATTTTGAAATGTGATGGAAATGAGACCGTGAGGGGTCAAAGTCGTTCATGACTTTCACAACAAAATTACAAAAATGACAGAATTATCCTGTGAGGCGTGTCTGTCCACTGTTGGACATTGTTAGTAGACAAATTCAATAAACTAGTCGGAGTGTGAAAAATGTGTCCGCAAGGCCAAAAGTGGCCATAGCTGAAGAAACACTCATCAACAACCAGCAGATTTGTGTGACAAAATGACTGTCCTAGTGTTTCTCATTATGAGTGAAGAACTCCTCCAGTGGGAGAGTTTATGACTGTTCTCCATCGATCAGTGTCATAGAATGGAAAGCACTTAGAGGAACAGAGAGCATGAAGAGGGTGGACATGCTCTTCACCAATCTGCAGGGAGCTGGCCTACTAAAACACAGCAAGTCATTTAGTAACTGGATGTGAAAGGTGGTTCATTTGCTCATTTTTTGTCCTTCTGATAGGATGGAGGCACTGGTAAAACAATGTTAAGAGTTAAAGGGATATTTCACCCAAAAAATTTAATTCTCTCATCATTTAGTCACCCTTTACCATCCCCGATGTGACTTTCTTTCTTCAGTGAAACGAAAACCTCTTCAGGGGAAATTAAACAGGCAAAGCACTGGATGTGCTGGTTTCGTCCTCATCACTTATTATGAAACACTTGTGATTCAGCAACTGCCTGCTAATGCTCTCACATTCACGGAAAGTAGCCTTATTGACAAGTTTTTGTGAGTAAGTGCAATACACATAAGATATAGTGCATTCAATGTCCTGTAGATGTAAAATGTCACAAAAGTATTGGAGTAAAGAGGACATATACTTGTTTTTAAAATGTAGTCAAGTAGAGAGTAAAAGTTCCTAATATCTTTGATACTCAGTAAAACTACAAAGTATCCAAACATATAGTAACTAATTACATTTACTCAAATACGTTAAACCACTGCAAGGAAGCACAAAGGACCGCCATGTCTCGTGTCACAACGTCCCTTTTATGAACGCTTGTATGACAGTTGACTGGAAGCAATGATTTATACTTTGATATACAGTTTAAAATATGAGTATTTTTCTAACACACACCTATCGTGTCGATTTAGAAGACATTGATTCATCCACTAGCGTTGTATGGATTACTGTCACGATCTTTGTGTTTGGTTTTTCAAGTGTCAACCAAGCGGCACCCATTCACATGCATTATATGGACTCACTTAGATTGATTATTTTCCAAAAAATCTTTGTGTTTATCCGAAGAAAGAAAGTCATACACATTGGGGATGGCAAAAGAGTGAGTAAATGAGAATTTTCATTTTTGTGTGAACTATCCTTGTATATATGTAGAAACACACATATATATATATATATATATATATATATACAAATAATCATATTATTTAAGTAGCATTTTTCTTCAAACCCTCAAATTTAATAGACCAGACTCTTTGAATGCAGTGTTCACAAAGAAACATTTCTGTCCCTTTTCATAAATGTCATCCAAAGTTCAATGCCATTACATTTAAAATAAAACACTAAAACATTCTTCTCCCCCACTGAATCATTACTATTAGTAGATTTTGTTCTCTAAAAAATCTCTCTGAACCTCCACAGGTTACGACTGTAAGTATATACAGTATGTGATGTATGGAAAGGTTCTGCAGTTGACATCGTGTATACACCTGTATTTAGCAGAATGAAGAGCCCTTTATGGCCACAATAACACCTATTCATTTCCACATATAACAAACTCTTCCCCATAATCTCAACATGCACGCACAGAGGTTCAGCTCACTCCGGAGAGGTCATTAACATTGTTATTGAGCAAGGTACACTCAGAGGGCTGAAACAATTATTGCAATAATATAGGATGACACATGTGAATGGGGACATGGAGAGAGAACACTATACAGTAGAGAACACTAATTCAGCTACTGGAGGACAATAAATAAAATGAAAGAGGGAGAAAGATGAATTAACTGTCAGAGGTAAGCTCCAACAAAGAACTCAAACATCCTCAAAATAACACCTAAAGGACCGACACAGAGCGCACGACATCCGGAAATCCGCAGCAAACATCATCCAAAGTGCAGAGACGAGTTACAACAGAGCCAATTATGCATATCAAGCGTTATAGAAGGGACTTTCCCCTCAGTCATAATTCATCCAGCCCGGAGCAGATGGCCCTTTAATCATTGCAGACATTGGCACATGCTAGACACGATGGTTTCAGCACCATGGACAACAGCCAGTGGTTTGTTAAGAAGTTCAGCCCCATGGATAGCGACCAAAAAGTTCCACTCATATTTTTGGCACAGCCGCAAAGCAAACCACACCACTCCACATCAAATCACCTGCTTTCTTTTCTTTCTTTTTTTATCCACGTCCACTTCCTCTCTCACCCCCTATCTGTCCATCTTCCTTTTTATCTTTTCGCTCTTCCTCTCTCCCAACCGTTCCCTCCCAGCGCCAGTTCCGATCCCCTCCCTGCTTTCCTCTGTGGGCTGTGAACAGCAGTGTCATGGACGAGACCTTTTCCAGGTAATTGAGTCCTCTAGCTCACACCACTAATTTGCAAAGCTCGAGTCTCCCGAGCAGTTACCCGAGAGACAAAAACGGGAAGGAGTGAAAGTGAGAAGGAGAAAATAACTGGACTGAGTACAATATGTTAATTGGTTTCCTGTAATTGACAGGCTTTGGAAAGGTCATTGAGTATTTCAGAGGACTGCAAGAAGCATTTTACTCAGCGGGAACTGAAAGGGGACTGTAGCTAAAACCGGATTCACACGTGGTAACGATCAATTATTGCTGTTTTTCCGCATAAGGAAGCACAGCAATGACTCACCAAGTTGGCGCTTATGTTTGAGAATAAATAAGCAAGAGTTCAATGCGAGAGATAAGCCGTGAGCGCTCCTGCCACTCAAACCACATAACTGTATAGAAAAAATAAAAAACAAAATAATAACCATGCATCACATCAAGTCATATCTTCTCAAAAAAGTGCATGTTGATTGATCATTCTGCCGGCTCCTCATTCTGAATCTCAACAAAGACTCAACCGTCATGCACCTCAACTAAACCTGATATTCTTCAGTTGGTTTTGTTATCGAACATACTGTGAATGCAGAGTAAATACCTTTGTGTGTACTTTGTCTCAGCCTACAATGGCTCAACGGGTTCTATGCTTGTTTGGATTGGGCAAAAAACAAGAATAATGAGCATATATTATATTATATCTGTTTTGCCTGAACTGTGGCCTAAATGGGAGCACATATGAAACAACTCATTGATCTGTAGTGCTCATATGGACAACACAGGTTCGAGTCTGGCTCTGAATATATTACTTAACTATAACTTTATGGAAGAACTTTCCACAGAAGAATAACATAGTTCAGAGCTACTAAACTATTATTATTATTGAACATCAGACTGGAATATGATTTTGAGTGATCTCCCCACCCCCTTTCCCAATATTATCATTATTATTTGTTCAAGTAGAAATAGTAGTTGTGGTAATATATATGTTTGTTAAAAAGGGATACAAAAGGAATGGGTTTGAATTGAGACTGAATTTTGGAATTTCAATAGAATGCATTATTCTCTGTTTGTTTTTTGCTGTAAGGAATCTGAATCCCAGTTTATAATGTGCAACAAGTTGTTTAATGTTTCTTCCTCCCTCCTTGCGATGGCACTGTTATTGTCACTCAAACTGAATAGATTCTTACCTGGTTGTTCATAATGGCCGAACAACCAGGTAAGAATCTATTCAGTTTGAGTGACAATAACAGTGCCATCGCAGTGTGAACTGCATCATGGGTAAGTGGTTACAGTGTCATTTCAGTGCTTTGTGCTAGTGACACTGCAGCCAAAGCTCATTGCATCAGTCAGAGCTGAGATAATGAGGTCTGAAGGAAAAAAGATTCCCAGCAATCAAATACTCTACAGACTTTAGAATCTGTGACTGTTTGAGAGCCCAGCTGATATTTCCTCTCTACTTTAGTTTCTCAGTGCCAGCCAAAATGTCTAGAGCCCTTATGTTGTACAGTACAGAACTGACGTTCTCTCTCTCTCGCTGTGTGTGCGCATGTGCGGAGTGACTGGGAGGAGCGCGTGAGTGTTTGAGCTAGGAGCTAGTGGCGGCGTGTTTGAGTGAGTTTTTTCCTATTAATTTAGTTTAGTTTAGTTTAGTTTGTAGTTAGTTGTTAGGGGTTGTGGAAATGTCGGCAGACTCTGACAGGTTTGCTGCCTTAACAGCCCAGAACGGCTGCAAATGTGTACCAGATGACTCGATCACATTCGAAGACTGCTTGACTGCTGTTAGTAGTGAAATAGGTGCGCGGAAGTTTGTGTCAGCATCTAGAATGAATAAAGCTGTCGTTGTGTTTTTGAAAGAAGAATCTATGGTTCATCATTTAGTAGAAGTTGGCTTATCTGTTGGTGATGTTCCCTTTCAAGGGAACTTCGAGCTGCGTCAAACCCTGTGGGAACGCCCCTGCCTTGTGCGTCATGAAGCACGTACGGAATCAGTCCAATAGAGAGATGAAACGTCATAGGCGGGTGACGTCATCGACCAGGAACTATAAAAGCAACCCAAAACACAAGCCCATTAGCTTCTGTGCCTTCAGTCGCGCTACATGTGAATTTGTCCCTGTGTGATATTGTCTGTCTTACATACTCTGTACCACACAAACAATTTATGTATATATATTGAGAGAATGGCGGACGAACAGCAGTTTAAGAAGTGTGTTACTCCCTGCCCGCGCTATTTAACGGGTGGGGATACACATGTTCTTTGTGTTGTTTGTTTGGGAGTGCAGCATGCCCAGTCTGCTCTTGAGGGAGCTGACTATGAGCATTGCGAGCGTCTGCCGTTAAGGACGCTCCACTCCCGCCGAGCTCTCTTTGAGAAGGGCGCTCCCCACGGTTCGGGTCCTGCTTCTGTTGAGGCAGAGCGGCGGCGCTTATCGTGGGGATCGCAGATGGATCTCTCAGCGAGGGTTGAGACGGGCGCTGCCTTATCTCTCCCTTCACCTGTGAGATCCAGGGCCTCAGTCCCAAGTTCGGAAGCACGCGCTGTGGTTTCTTCCGCTCGGGTTGAGGCACCAACACTGCAACTATCCAGTTCTGAGGAGCTGGATGTTGTTAGTGTTGAGGGAGATGTGGAGGATTCGCCACCCCACACTCCCGAAAGTGATGTGTTAATGGAGGTATTAACAAGAGCTGTTGATAAACTCAGTATTGAGTGGCCAGTGACTAGACAGGAGTCTGTTTCTAGATCTAAATTAGATGAGAGATTTCTGCCGTCACGTGTGCAGCCTCCATGTCTGCCGTTCTTTAACGATCTCCACACTGATGTGTCGAGATCGTGGATGAAACCGGTTTCATATAGAATATTTAGTCCCCAGACAACTACATATTCTACTATAATGGGGCTAAATCATATGGATATGGTGCTTTGCCTTGCGTGGAAGAGTCGCTCGCGATTACCCACTAAGCCCCTCAGAAATACATCTGCTTTGGTGGGTAAAGCGTATTCGGCTGCAGGTCAGACGGCATCATGTCTGCATACATTGTCAATCTTGCAGGCATACCAGGCGGACCTGCTAAAAGACGTGAGTGAGAGTGAGGAAGTCAGTACTGACGTAGTTCGAGAACAGCGTCAGGGTGCTGATTTATCCCTGCGCGCCACCAGAGAATCAGCCAAGCTAGTGGGTCGATCTATGGCAGCTCTGGTGGCCGCAGAAAGACATCTTTGGTTAAATCAAACAAATATGAAAGAGAAAGAAAAAAACGTTTCTTTTAGATGCTCCTCTCTCTCCTTCGGGGTTATTTGGCGAAGCTGTTAATTCTGTTATGGAAAAATTCCAGGAAGAGAAAAAACAAGCTGCAGCTTTCAAATAATTTCTTCCGTAAAAAATTCACGTCTCTGGGGCTGCTGGGCGGGAGCAGCCCCGGGCGTTTACAAACTCATCCCATAGGGCACAGCAAAAGCAGAGTGTCGCGTCTCGTGCTCCCCCTGCTGGACAGTGGGCTCAGGTGCAGCACTCTCAGCCGAAGTCTTCTAGCAATAGACCTGATCTGAGGACAGTGTTATTGTCTAAAAAGGCTTCGGCTAAGAAGAAGTCCTGACGCCGAGGCGTTCAGGATGCTGAGGGTGGTCCCCACCGAGGCGGAAAGGAGTTCACCTCTTTTTACGGTGCCCATTCTTCCTCGGTGCCCTCAGGGGGCCGTTCTGCCAACCCCGCCTTTATGCCGGGGCGTTGACGGTCCCAGCGAGCGCTTTCCTGAGGGACGCTCGCTCCCTCTGAGGAGGGTCTCAGAGCAGTCAAACCAGTCGTTCCCTGCCGGTGCGCCGTTACAGGGCGCTGTGTTTGCTGCTCAAGTTACATCAGAGGCCAGTCTCGAAAGACTGGTACCCTTAGTAGATTTTCTGGCAGAGTGGAAAAGCCTTCCAAGAATATCTCATTGGGTCCTGCAGACAGTAGAAAAGGGTTATGCTATCCAGTTCAGGTGTTGTCCACCGAAATTCAGAGGGGTTCTGCACACAGTGGTGGGCCCCGAGCAGGCTCTGGTAATAGAACAAGAGGTGAAAACGCTCCCTCAAAAGGAGGCTATAGAACGGGTTCCTGATCCCAGTTTGGAGTCAGGTTATCACAGCCGATATTTCATCGTTCCGAAGAAGGATGGGGGGTTGCGTCCAATTTTAGACCTGCGCCTTTTGAATCGCTCGGTAGGGAAGCTAAAATTCAAGATGCTCACTATCAAGTAGATTGTGTCTCAAATCGGATCCGAGGACTGGTTTGTCACGATAGATCTAAAGGACGCGTATTTCCACATTTCCATCCTTCCTCAACACAGGAAGTTCCTGAGGTTCGCCTTCGGGGGCGAGGCGTACCAATACAGGGTTCTTCCGTTTGGCCTAGCCTTATCTCCCCGCACTTTCAAGAAATGCATGGATGCGGCACTAGTGCCTCTGAGGCTTCAGGGCATTCGTATTCTCAATTATATGGACGATTGGTTGATTTTAGCTCAGACGGAGCAAATGGCGGTTCGGCATCGAGATGTCGTCCTTGCTCATATCAGAAAGTTGGGGTTGAGGCTGAACGCAAAGAAAAGTGTATTATCTCCTTCTCAGAAGACCACTTTTCTGGGTGTCATTTGGGATTCGGTCTCGATGCGGGCGCGACTCTCTCCGACCCGCATCGCTTCGATTCTCTCAGCTGTGAAACAAGTAAGGCTAGGCCAGCTACTCACTATGAAGCAGTTTCAGAGACTGTTGGGTCTGATGGCAGCAGCGTCCAACGTTATACCTTGCGGCCTGTTGTACATGAGACCGCTGCAGTGGTGGCTCAGGATCAAGGGATTTTCCGGCGCAGAGGTGGACGTATTCGCTTCCAAGGAGACCACGCATTGTCATCTGTGGTTCTCCATCTGTCTTCCAGCCCCTCTGGGGTTGGACGCTATGGTGCAGCCGTGGCCGAGGTCACGCCTGTACGCCTTTCCCCCGTTTGCTCTGCTACCAGGAGTTCTGGAGAGGGTTCGCCGGGACGGGGTCAGCCTACTATTAGTAGCCCCGTTCTGGCCGGCCCGAGTATGGTTCTCGGAACTGATTTCTCTCCTGGACGGCTCTCCTTTGGAGCTCCAGGTCAGGAGGGATCTACTCTCTTAGGCGGGCGGCATGATATTTCACCCCCGCCCAGAGCTGTGGTAACTGTGGGCTTGGCCTCTAAGGGGGCCCAGCTCATAGATTGTGGTCTCTCAACTGAGGTTGTTGAGACCATTCTTCACTCCAGAGCTCCATCTACGAGGAAGCTTTATGCCTTGAAGTGGAAACTTTTCACTTCTTGGTGTGGAGAACACCTGCAGGACCCAGTTCACTGCCCAGTGGGTGCAGTGCTGGATTTCCTGCAGGAGCGTTTCTCCACAGGGTTATCCCCCTCCACACTAAAGGTGTATGTGGCGGCACTAGCTGCTTACCACGTCCCTTTCAGTGGAGTTTATCTTGGGAGACACCCACTTATAACTCGTTTCCTCCGTGGCACTTTGAGGCTGAGGCCAGCAGTTCGTACGAGGGTGCCGACCTGGGATCTGGCCATTGTATTGGAAGGTCTTTCCTTAGCTCCTATTGAACCTATCAAAGAAGTTCCTGAGAAGTTTCTCACTTTTAAAACTATTTTTCTTCTTGCTATCTCCTCTCTAAAAAGAATCAGAGACTTGCAGGCTCTGTCGGTTTCACCCTAGTGGCTGGAGTTTTCGCCTGGCATGGTTAAGGCTTTTCTGCATCCTAGACTAGGGTACGTTCCCAAGGTCCCTACTAATGTTATTAGACCTACGGTTCTGCAGGCTTTCTGTCCTCCTCCATTTATGTCATCGGACCAGGAGAAGCTTAATTTACTCTGCCCTGTTACGGCATTAGACACTCATGTCCACAGAGCTGCCCTTTGGAGGAAATCAGAACAACTATTTGTACGTTTCGGGCTACCCAGGAAAGGGTGTCCTGCGTCTAAATAGAGAATGAGCAAGTGGGTGGTTGAGGCTATCTCACTTGCTTGTGAGTCGGCTGGCCAGCCTTCACCTTTGGCTGTTCGAGCCCACTCTACCAGGAGTATGGCTGCTTCTAAAGCTCTATTGTCGGGAGTTTCCCTGAGTGATGTTTGTGATGCGGCTGGATGGTCTTCACCGCATACTTTTATTAGGTTCTATGACCTAGACCTAAGCTCTACCCCTGGGGCACAGGTGCTCTCGTCCTCCGTGCGCTAGTTCTCACATGGCGGTCATTTGGTCCTATGGCGACGTGGGAATTCGCGTTCCCACAGCGTTTGACGCAGCTTGAAGTTACCTTGAAAGGGAACGTCTCGGTTACGTATGTAAACCTGGTTCCCTGATAGGGAACGAGACGCTGCGTCGTTCCGCCATACTCCCGACAATCTCGTTAGCGCTTCCTTCAGGCCTATCAGAAGCTAATGCGCTTGTGTTTTGGGGTGCTTTTATAGTTCCTGGTCGATGACGTCACCCACCTATGGCGTTTCATCTCTCGATTGGACTGATTCCATACGTGCTTCATGACGCACAACGCAGGGGCGTTCCCACAGCGTTTGACGCAGCGCTGTTGAAATCACCTGGGTTGGATGGACTTTCAGCTGAGTCTTTCTGGAATTTAATTGGACAAGATCTATATGGTGTTTTTTCTTGAATGTATTGAGCAAGGAACTCTTCCTTTGAGTTGTCGAAGGGCAGTTTTAACATTAATCCCAAAAAAGGGTGATCTTGGGTGTCTAAAGAACTGGCGTCTGGTATCATTGATCTGTGCTGATTTTAAGATATTGTCAAAGCATTAACTAATCGACTTAAAAAATGTATGGCATCAGTCATTCATAATGATCAAACATTTTGTATTCCTAAAAGGTCGATTTTTGACAATCTCTTTTTGTTGAGAGATACTATTACTGTTGCAAAAATGCATAATTTGGATATTAGTTTTTTTGTTTTCACTAGACCAAGAAAAGGCGTTTGACAGGGTGGACCATCAATATTTATTTAAGACCCTGGAAGCTTTTGGTTTTGGTCCTTATTTTGTTTCTCTCATTAAAATGTTATATAATGAAATTTACAGCATGTTAAGAGTTAATGGTTCCCTAACTAGGCCTTTTTCTGTAACTAGGGGAATAAGGCAAGGGTGCCCTCTTTCAGGTCTCCTGTATGCAATATCCATTGAGCCTCTTCTAGCTTCACTTAGGAGGCAACTACATGGTGTTGATATTCCCAGTTTCCCCAAAGTAGATCCAGTTAAACTTACAGCTTATGCAGATGACATAACAATAGTTATGAAAGACTCGGAAGATGTTTCAAAATTGATATCTACTTTAGATAGATTTCGATAAGCTTCATCTGGCCATATTAACTGGGGGAAATGTACATCCTTGCTGTTGGGAGAATGTGTCCTCATCTTTAACCACCAATTTTTGAATGCTGGCATTCCGAAAGTAATGGACTTGATCGATTTAACAAAAGGCCAGTGGCGAGCTGAACATGAACTTGCTAATCAAGTTGGACTAGCTTCGGTTAGAATTATGGAGGGATTAGTTAGGAATCTTAAGACCTCTTTTCCCTCCGATGATGACTTCTTTTATAAATAATGTTTTTCTGAATGGTTTTATTCCTCAAACATTTCCTGAATTTAAGGTGGTTCTTAAAGATTGGGAATAAGTTGATGATACAAGCCTAACAAACTTACTGAAAGGGTACGGGGATTTGGTATATTTTTGTATTGAGAAAAAAATGTTATATCATATTTGTGTGAAGTCTGTACATCTTGGCCAATTGAAACAAAGACTGGACGCTAAATGGAGGACTGTGCTTTCTATTTCTGATGAGGTATATCCATCTTGGAGATTACTGTACAAACCCCCTATCTCTAAGAGATGTAGAGGCCTTCAGTGGAGGTTATTGCATTGCATTATTGCCTCAAACTCTTTTATTTCAAAGCTTAATGAGACTGTTTTACCGATATGTCCTTTTTGTAATGCAATTAACACTGTTTTTCAGACAATGTTAGACTCTGTTCATTGTTTGAATTGTTGGGAGAAATCATTGTAAAATTGGGTTTCTCATATAGCAAAAGTCTATTTATATTGGGTTGCCGATATAGGAAGTTTTGGCAGCAACAGTGTACACTTTCCATTTTTTAATAGGGCAAGCTAAACTAGCAATTTTTAAGACACATCAGTGAAAAAATGCTGGAGAGGATGTAAGCATGGTGCCCCTTTTTAAGTCTTTGGTGAAGTCAAGAGTGGTTATTGAATATACCTATTATCGGAACACTAATAATATCTCTTATTTTGAATGGAGATAGGGTGTTGGAGCGGTTCTGGTGACTATAAGTGAATCAGGGAATCTGGTATTTAATTGGTGATAAGAATCGTTTGTTGTATACAGGTCCTTCTCAAAAAATTAGCACATTGTGATAAAGTTCATTATTTCCCATAATGTAATGATAAACATTAAACTTTCATATATTTTATATTCATTGCACACCAACTGAAATATTTCAGGTCTTTTATTGTTTTAATACTGATGATTTTGGCATACAGCTCATGAAAACCCCAAATTCCTGTCTCAAAAAATCAGCATATTTCATCCGACCAATACAATAAGTGTTTTTAATACAAAAACAAAAAAAGTCAACCTTCAAATAATTATGTTCAGTTATGCACTCAATACTTGGTCGGGAATCCTTTTGCAGAAATGACTGCTTCAATGCGGCGTGGCATGGAGGCAATCAGCCTGTGGCACTGCTGAGGTGTTATGGAGGCCCAGGATTCTTCGATAGCGGCCTTAAGCTCATCCAGAGTGTTGGGTCTTGCGTCTCTCAACTTTGTCTTCACAATATCCCACAGATTCTCTATGGGGTTCAGGTCAGGAGAGTTGGCAGGTCAATTGAGCACAGTAATACCATGGTCAGTAAACCATTTACCAGTGGTTTTGGCACTGTGAGCAGGTGCCAGGTTGTGCTGAAAAATGAAATCTTCATCTCCATAAAGCTTTTCAGCAGGTGGAAGCATGAAGTGCTCCAAAATCTCCTGATAGCTAGCTGCATTGACCCTGCCCTTGATAAAACACAGTGGACCAACACCAGCAGCTGACATGGCACCCCAGACCATCACTGACTGTGGGTACTTGACACTGGACTTCAGGCATTTTGGCATTTCCTTCTCCCCAGTCTTCCTCCAGACTCTGGCACCTTGATTTCCGAATGGCATGCAAACACTGAGCAACAGTCCAGTGCTGCTTCTCTGTAGCCCAGGTCAGGCGCTTCTGCCGCTGTTTCTGGTTCAAAAGTGGCTTGACCTGGGGAATGCGGCACCTGTAGCCCATTTGCTGCGCACGCCTGTGCACGGTGGCTCAGGATGTTTCTACTCCAGACTCAGTCCACTGCTTCCGCAGGTCCCCCAAAGTCTGGAATCGGTCCTTCTCCACAATCTTCCTCAGGGTCCGGTCACCTTTTCTCGTTGTACAGCGTTTTTTGCCACACTTTTTCCTTCCACAGACTTCCCACTGAGGTGCCTTGATACAGCACTCTGGGAACAGCCTATTTGTTCAGAAATTTCTTTCTGTGTCTTACCCTCTTGCTTGAGGGTGTCAATGATGGCCTTCTGGACAGCAGTCAGGTCGGCAGTCTTACCCATTATTGCGGTTTTGAGTAATGAAACAGGCTGGGAGTTTTTAAAAGCCTCAGGAATCTTTTGCAGGTGTTTAGAGTTAATTAGTTGATTCAGATGATAAGGTTAATAGCTCGTTTAGAGAACCTTTTCATGATATGCTAATATTTTGAGACAGGAATTTTGAGTTTTCATGAGCTCTATGCCAAAATCATCAGTATTAAAACAATAAAACACCTGAAATGTTTCAGTTGGTGTGCAATGAATCTAAAACATATGAAAGTTTAATTTTTTTCATTACATTATGGAAAATATTTAACTTTATCAAAATATGCTATTTTTTTTAGAAGGACCAGTATTTGTTTATTTTGAATTGTTTCCTTAGTGCTTTTGTAAATTAAAGTGTGTTAAAGTCTCTCTCTCTCTCTCTCTCTCTCTCTCTCTCTCTCTCTCTCTCTCTCTCTCTCTCTCTCTCTCTCTCTCTCTCTCTCTCTCTCTCTCTCTCTCTCTCTCTCTCTCTCTCCTTCATTACTGTCCAGTTAGATTTTCAGTAGAGTACTGTTATAATTAATGTTATGGACATCACATGGACAGGAGTATAATTAATCACATTATTATTATTGCATTATTAAAATAATTTTAATTGCCACTTTAAATTATAATAAAAAATTATATTTTTTTTATTAATGATCATTATTATTATTGCATTCTTGGAAGAAACACAATCAAAACTATGCTATTTAAGATGTTGTTTTCAAATGAGGTATCAAACACTGTTCCAAATGTCCACTTTATTTTCCACCAGTTGATGCCTTTAATGCTTAAGTATACTCAGCTTGGTTGTACAAGTCATTTCAACTGACTTATATTGTGGCTCCACAACTTACTGATCATATCATTTTTAGAATTAAAGTATTATGCTTAAATGCATAATTTGGTCATAATTTGGTCATATTTTCACCTGCTTAAAAAGCAAAAGCTCAAAAAAGCAGTTTAGTCGTTCAAAACACTGTGACTGAGAAATGTAGCAAACCGCAGAACTAAGTGGCAAAGATCATATTTTGACATCACACTGCAGGTTTCCCACATTTGTAAGCTCACCAAGAATCTGTCTTTCGAGACTTGGGCGAAAGGAAGTCATTTATCAAATCCCTGGCTGTTGCGTGCCCTCGCTTCCATTTGTGAAGCACAACTGAATCCATTTCTAGGCAAATTTAATCAAATATTTCCTCTGGTGTAACATGATGTATTTCCTTAGCATTGGTAATCTTTAAATTAAGCCTGTGCAGAATAGGTTATGTACATGTCGCACTCTTTGCCGGAATCTTCTCTTTATCTTCCTGAGAGCCGCAGAGGCAGATAGACAGATTGAAGAAGAGAGGAGAAAATTACTCAAAGTATACAATTATTTACCTTAAGTTTACTTCAGCTATAGTGCCCCACTTTCATTTATAAATTTCACTTGTACTGAGGTTCAGAGAGAGAGAGAGAGAGAGAGAGAGAGAGAGAGAGAGAGAGAGAGAGAGAGAGAGAGAGAGAGAGAGAGAGAGAGAGAGAGAGAGAGAGAGAGAGAGAGAGGAAACCAACAGAGTGCAAGAAGTCTCAAACAGAAACATTAATATTCACTCAATCTTTCTGTCTGTCACTGGGTGTGAAAAACAGGTTTAAATGGGCTTGCAAAATAAAATAACAAAAATGACCCTGCATTCAATAAGCAGAATAAGAATTAAGACATTTTGACATGAACTAATCATTCACCATAAAATCGTGAATTCTGAATCATTTTTGCACTTTGTGACTGGTCAGTTCCTATCTACACTAGAACAGCAGGTCAACCATGATTATTTTTTAGATTATATTGATCTGATTTTGCATGCTGACATATTCTACAGTTTCAATGTAAAGGCCCTTGGTTAGAAGAACATTTTCTCACTTTTGAAAAGTTTTTTTTTTTTTTTGGGAGAGGGCAAAAAAAAAAAAAGAAAGAAAGAAAAAGCCTTCAAAAACCATTCACAGTCACTCACAGATCAAGGTTGTTGATCATTCCAAGCATGTGCAGGAAAATGTGAAGAATTGGGAGTTTATAATGTCTTTTAATATTCAAAATATATTTTGCTTCAGTGGGAGGAAATGACATTTTGTGTTCAAGCCAAACCACTCATCTGGTGAAGATGTCGTGGCCCTTTACTCTTGAACAAGATACAGTAATAAGATATGGCTAATGACAATTATGAGGCCAGACGCAGGTATGTCAAATACCCACATTAGGCATGACTGAAAGAGCCAGATAATGGCAGAATCATAATTTTAGGCTATTGGAGAAATGCAGCCATTTTTACAACCTTTTACAGTATATATTCAATTTCAAAAAGTAGCAGCATTACCAAGATACAACCGCCCTTCTAATTTGGTGGCCTTGCTATCAAATTCAATTAGATTTGTTCAGGAAAAGGAGATGAAAATGAAAAAAAATCTATTCAGTCATTTTTGTAAGGCTTAGTCTGAAAATGATCTGACCCAATTTTTGTGAAGACTGAAAAAAAAGAGAAAAAAAAAAGAAATATTGGTCCTGGGTTTGATTTACCAGGGAATGCATGACATGAAAGGTATACTTAAAATTGAATGCAAGTTGCTTTTAATAAAAATGCCAGTCAAATACATACATGGTGAAATGGTGAAAAACGTTTTTAACTGAACCTTGAGGC
This sequence comes from Meda fulgida, assembly GCA_030578275.1. Lineage (NCBI taxonomy): Eukaryota > Metazoa > Chordata > Actinopteri > Cypriniformes > Leuciscidae > Meda > Meda fulgida. The sequence continues at coordinate 5,692,440 of CM060627.1, read as the reverse complement.
TAAACTATACAGTATTTGAGAGACAAAACTAAAAGTGTGGCAAAATACAGCCCAGAGGACACAAAATACTTCAACAGATGGTCACCTAAAAAGGAAAACATCCATGATGGATTGACTTGCTGATATATGATGTCCAATCCGAAACCCATCTAATCTGTGCGCAATGACACCGGAATGAAGGAGAAAGAGCCCATAAGAAGTAAATCAACCCTAAAACAGGCAGGAGAGGGTGGTCGGGGGTGGGGCTGAGGTTCTTGCTTCTCATGACTCCTCCTGGAGAGAACAATGTCAAGGCATTTGTCTGCCTGTCATTGACATTATATCTCAATTGTTTCTCCTAGACTCCATTGTGAAAACAAACTGCGTAATTTCCCAGCTTAAGACCCTAGTGATCTCGCAAATGTCCCTTCAAGATATTCAGCAACATTAAACTTTTCATCAAACTTTGCTCAGTTTTGCATATTCTGCGATACGAAGTCAGAAATTTTAATATAAACTCAACATTTCTCATCATTTTCTCTTAAATCCAAATTCTCTATGTTATCTTATGTTCAGTGTTGGGAACGTTACTTTAAAAAAAGTAATTAGTTATAGTTACTCACTACTTGTTCCAAAAAGTAACTGAGTTAGTAACTGAATTACTCTATAATAAAAGTAACTCGTTACCAGGGAAAGTAACTATTTGCATTACTGTTAAAAAATACTTTTTTTAACAGTTTTCACAAGTCCGTTGAACTTAGTAGAACAGAAGTAGTGCTTATATTGCACCTTGAAAATGCCAACTTTTCATTGGATTGCTCCTGACTCGCAATCTCTGCTGCTTCATCAAATCTCTGTTTAGCTGTTGTGTGTGTGTGTGTGTGTGTGTGGCGCTTGTGCTGGCATGTGTGTAAAAACACTGGATCTGATTGGCTACCAGGAAACATGACTCTGCCTTAGCCAATCATAATCGCATACCTCGTTATTAACCCACCTCCTCACTAGCTGTGTGAGCCACGGGGTGCGTTCGGATTACAGTTTATTCAATCAATAGCCTACATAGTAACCTTTATTGTCTATAATAGTAACGCACATAGGCGTCGATTTCGGTGGGTACACGTCCCCACCAGATTCCGTCATGAGTCATTTTGTACCCACCACTTTTGAAACATTGAGGCATGGATGTTAATACAAAAAATAAAACATCTCCAGTTAGCAGAGCATTCACATTTAGTTCGCTATTAAATATGAGATCTAGAGCTAAAATGTGTTGTTTTTTAAATCAAGCTGAGCGCTCGTTCCCGCTGCTATCAGTTGCATGGATAGTTGTTCTCTTGTGGCTCGTGCTGTCACGCAAAGTCTTCACTCAGACACATGCTTCAATCTATCACCGTTGTGGAGACTATTCGTTCCAGTGAAATCACAAAATAAAATGCACACAAACGTGTCCCTGCTGAACAAATTCAATTTTGATAAGAGAGAAAAAACAACTATAGAAGTACGGATTCGAACCCGTAATCTCTGAAACGCTTGGCAAATGATCAACCACTAGCCCACTTAAGAACTCAAATAACACTTGCGGATCGATGGATTTATTTACTGGTTGAGCAGAGAGGCTGCACAGTTTGACAACTTAGTATCAGCATTTCTGTAAATGCACGTCCGAATGCATCTCTGTCCCATTTCAAACCAAACTGATACCCGTGGTAACGCACCGCATTTAACGTCCAGTAACGTTAACGCCGTTGTAACGACGGGAAAAGTAATTAGTTAGATTACCACCTTACTGAAAAAATAACGTCGTTACCTAACGCCGTTCTTTTAAACGCCGCTATTCCCAACACTGCTTATGTTGAATAGCTCTCTGACATCCAAGCTGTAACCTTAATAAACAGTATTGGGGAACGTTTTAAAGTAATGGGCCCCATCATAGACCCGGCAGCGGCGCCAGGCGCGACAAGTGTTTTTTGCTTGTTTCAGCCCGACACAGTTATCATTTTCACATCATGCGCTACGTTTTTTTTAAATAGCAAATGCATTTAACTTTAAAATTTAACTAATTGTGTTACTTGCTTACTTTTTATGGAAAGTAATGCATTACATTACTTTTGCATTAATAAACCCAAAACAAAAACAAACCTTTCAGCTGTGCTGGCATTCTGGATTGCATAAGAATAGGACACAGGAGAAACACTTTTACTTATTTTTTATTAATTCATTTTTGCTGGTTGGTATGGTTGAATTGGATCATCGAAGGTTAGCAACAACCAAGACATGACAACCAAGACATGACAACCAAGACAAGGTTTATAAAGTGAGTTTAAATACATAAAGTATATTTGTGTTATTTAACATATTTAATTGGTTTGGGTAATATTTATGAGTTTGACTTTTGAGTTTTTATTAATTTTGCGGAATTCTGTTTTTGTGCAAGTGAGATGACCTGCTCAAATTTAGTCTAGAAATGAAAGCTTTAGCGTAAGTTCTGACATGGAAGACTCAATCAGCGCGTCACGTGTTACCACACTTATAACCAATCAGGTGCTAACACTACAGTATACAAGATTGGTACTTACATTTGTCTGAGTTCGCAGATACTGACGCTGCCAATTACCTCCATCCTCCCCAACCACCACCAAGATGGTCCCTTCCTTTACCTCCAGGGGGGTCGGCTGCGCCCCTGCATTCATCTTCAGGCAGGACATGCAGATTCCGCTACCCTCGTATTGCTCGCTAAGGACAAGGCCTACGCCAAAGAACTTTATACATTTAAAGCTAATAAATATATGCTTGTTATTCAATTTATCTCCCGAGTCTTTCTGGTAGAACTATAATAATCATCATGTTTACACAGCGCACACAACGCCTCTGCATTTACTGCTGATTTCTCTAAACATGGAGACAGGAGAGCTGTCTATCAATAAATGGGAAAAAGTACATTGTACACTTTTCGAAAAAGGTAAATCAGATATTTTGTTGCACAGTAATGTGTTACTATTAGCTACTTGAAAATAGTAATCTGATTACGAAACTCACGTTACTTGTAATGCACTAAAAAATAATTGAGAGCTCAATTTAGTCTCCTAAGCTATGAAAAAAGCAGCCAATTAGCAATATATACGCGTTCACCGGCAATACATCACATAAAGCAAGCTCAATAGAGAAAAGTGAGAGTTTTGCTTGCTCAGTCAAACTGAACCTCTCAGCAGAGCATTTGATAGAAGAATTAAATGAGAGAGAGAGTTTTAATCTTTATTTTAATAGCCCTTGTTTGCATAATCAAACAGTTACTATAACAGTTACTATATTTGAAAAGCAGAAAATTCAAAAACTGTTGGATTATAAATGTGGACTCTTTTACACATTTGCATTCTCACACATTTTCTAACTCTAACAAGTTCTCTTGCGCATATCTAAAAGTAAAAATCACACTTTTCAGTAACCCATGACAACATAACTGTATAATGTGGCAGCCCAGATTACTCCGAGGCACTAGAACATCTTGGCTTGGCCTCATAGGGAATCAATCTCCTGATCTGAATGGAAGACCGGCCGGAGAGAACACAAACATTTAAGTGCTGGTTAGCTATAAGGGTAAAACAATATGCCAGATAGCTCAACTACTCCAAAGGGCACTGCATTTAGAGCCAATACATCAGCTAATGTTGGTGCTGCAAGCTAATTTAGCACTCATGGTTACAAGTATAGGCAGTGCTGGAGAAGATATATTTTGACTGTGTCTTAAACCTAAGGCTTTGTTGTCCAGTCAGTCAATGACTTATACAAGCAATATCGAGATACAGCTGAGGTATGGTTCATCTACAGAGAAAATGTGGTAAAGTTAGTAGCATTGCCATGTTTAGTGAGTTATTCCCCAACACTTGTACTAAGGAATAAAAACTAAAAATGTAACTGTAAATGCAAAATGAACATTAATATCCTGACAACTTTCTTGTTCATGTCGTGAAGTAAAGCACATGAGGTTTGTTACATTTGTACAGACTGTGCTACTTTATTACTGCCTGCATTAAATAATGTACTCGTGTGTTCTAAACTGCTGATGGCTCTCAGTTTAAAGGATCATTTTAAACCCCACAGTCATGGTTATTATCCATATATATATATATATATATATATATATATATATATATATATATATATATATATATATATATATATATATATATAGAGAGAGAGAGAGAGAGAGAGAGAGAGAGAGAGAGAGAGAGAGAGAGAGAGAGAGAGAGAGAGAGAGAGAGCAATAGAATGAGACTTTATATAACGCATATTGTGTGTGTGTGTGTGTCCTCTGCAGTGTGACTAATAAATTATTTGATAGAGACACTTCCATGTACATGCATATGAGGGTAAGGAAATTATCATCCCATTAATATTTTAACATATACTGAAAAAGCAGAGGAAGCACAAGATTAGATGAGCCTGAAATTCTGCATGACTTTCTCATGCTGATCTCTGCATTTCAGTGAGAATGTCTTATTAACTGTGGCCTCTTAATCTAAAAGTAAATTCAAATGACTAACTAACAGAAAAGTGTTGAAACTGTCTGCCATATAGACCAATTAGCACCACTTACTGTACTGAAGGTATTTATGTTTTCTTCTGTGTTGCTTAAATTATTAACTGTATAATATAATTGTGTTTGTTGGTAGCTTGTGCCAGAGTTTACAACAAAAACACACAAATACACAGACAGACAAACTCTAATGAGGTCTCTGTGAAAAAAAGACCTTACTGCCTTGTTAATTTTATAATTGCATTCTTATTTACACTCGTTGGGCATAATTATGTGTGATGTTGCAAAATCTACGTTTGTCCAAATCTAAAATATTTTTTTAATCCCTGATGCAACCTCACATGCGGAATATGTAATTTCACACATTTTCTAGCATTGTTTTGCGCTTGTTGAAACATCTTTTCTCTTATCTGCAATAGTTTTTCAATGCATTCAGTTTTTATATGATGTTGATTATATAAACTTATTTTGTGGGGCTTTTTTTTTTCTTTATGAACATCAACTAGGGACATAAACTGTATGCAGTACCAAAAACTACCAGAGATGGCACTGTTTACTTTCCAGTCTGTCTGAGTTCCTGTTCTGGGGGAGCCGTTGTCTCGATCTTCATGATACATTTATTTATAGTTAAGGAAAGATGGGACATCTTTGTCTGTCTGCCATATTGTCTTCCTCCACCTATTCACCGGTTGATCTGTCAGTTTTCAAAATTGATTTCCCTTCTGTGCCTAAAGGCAAAATCATGGTTTTAAACTTCAGTGGTTTGAAGAATAAATTCGTAAACATAAAAGCTAGAACAAATACAGACATGAGGCAATATCTCTCATTCAGTATTTAGAATAGCTAGGCTTAAAGTTCATGGCTGTTTCTGAGATCATTTATTATTCTTTCTTCAACTCTGCCCACCGACAGCAACTCAGAACACCATAAAACAAATCCTGCAAACTTGAAATATAAGCAAACATCTTACATCAATGTCTAAATTAGCAACTTAGTCTCCAATTAAATGAACAAAGTATACATGACTTAATGAAGCTGTTTTGTTGACTTCTCCATCAAAAAGCTCTAAATATAATATTCTGACTGCCGGTTCGTGACACACATCAGTGACCTGTTCCATCAAGCCTTTTTACTTTCAACTCTTCATAGCGTCTTATAGCGGATGACAAATGATCAGCAAATAGACAGGCTGTGAGAGAAAAGGAGCGTAAAAGCGAGTGCAAGGCAGAGAAAGTGAACACGGCCCATGATGAAGGCACTTGGTTGCTGCTTCAGAACTAAAAGCCAGCATCGCTTCCATCCTTCCCCTTCAGACTTCATTATCTCTGCTCTGACTGATGTGATGGAGCTTTGGCTGAAGTGTCACTAACACAGAGGGCTGAAATAGCTCTTTACCCACTTACCCATGATGCAGTTCACACTTGGCTTGGCATTGTTATTGCACTGTAACTGAATAGATGCTTTTCACTGCTATGGTGTGAATTGGGGGGAGTGAGCTTCAAAAGATGAAATAACTCATTACTGATCAGAGAGCAAAATTAAACTTTCAGTCACTTAGATGTGAATCATCATAGTGATCTGTACTATTTCATATTCTCTTGCACTTTCTCACACAATACATACAATAAGTCTCTCTCGCTCTCTCTCTCTGTAATACGATTGTCTGCTTTTTATATTTAGACTTTGTTTTAAAACTTTGTGAGAAGACTCTTGATCGAACTATTAAAAATTACTTTTGTTGGTGCATCCTAACAAATTCAGATCTATTAAAGTTAATTTAATACCTATGATACATTAAAGTCACCATGAAATTTAGATGTATACATCCACATCAATATTTATTTTAAATCCATGTGCCTTCATAATCTTTAATCAAAATAATGTCCCCTACCTCTTGCAGTGACGTGTGTTGACGTGTTTGCTTGCATATGGGTGGGGTAATCTGTCACTCACATAAGATCGACCAATAGCAAACCACAACCATCCAATCAATTCCCCATAGATAAAATCAAGTCCCACCCTACACATTTTTTCTATTTCAAGAAACCGTTTCACTTAGATCACAACAGGGAAGAAAAGACTATCGCAACTTCCATTTCATGCCAACTTTAAAGTACAGCCTATGGTTTTGGAACGTACCCTTTTTCTCATTGTGAATCTCAGGTCAAATCTCTCATTTTGTCTGCAAAAAACTCCAGGAAACTGCAGACATCCCTCTGAATGACACCGGTTCACGGCAGCTGATTGGGAATGGCGTCGTCCAGTGAGTCAGACGTCGACCCCTGAGTTCAGCAGTAGAGGCTTTCCAGGACTCATGCAGTCATTAGACTGATTACAGAGTCAGACATACAGTGACACAATTAAGAAATAACAGCAGGATATTTCACTCTGACATAATTAGAACATTTGTGAAATGCCCTTATTACATGGCTCTCTGGGAAACTTGATTCTGATAGGTCAAACGTGTCATTCTTCAGCCAAATATTTGTTAAATGACTTCTAAACTTTATAATTGAAGGTAACCAATCTAGAAGATATCTGTAAGAGACAGCAGAGTGATACAACATGAAGGAGTACACACACATACACTGGGCCGTTGCTGTCGTCCTGAAAATAAATACATGTAATCTTGTACATGAAATACAATAAAAAAATGTGATGATGGAATTTAATATTCAATTAACCTAAATGGATTTGTCTCAAAAAAAGTCTCTTATACTGTATGTACAATACTTGCATTTAAGATGCTGTCATCAGGGATGTTTCAGTGTGCACGGGCTAGAATAACACCGGAATACCTTACTATGAGATAACAATGATTTATTTGCTTACTAAGTAAGTAATCATTTGATAAGTGTAATAGTTTACAATCACCTGGTCACTGTCACAACCTGAACCTGACACAGAGCAACAATGGAACTATATAACCCATTATTGCATTGGTTTTATCAACTAAATTCAAAAGCATTAAACAATTATGATATGCTTTATCTCCATCTACATGCCAGTGGCGTGCAAATGTGTTATACAAAGTGAAGGAAAAGTCATCTATATATATGTTCTAACATTACATAAAGACAAAATGAAATTCTATTTATTTATTTTTTTTACACTATGCAATTAATGTTCTATTTATTAAATTATTACATTTATTTCAAAATAATAACTAAAGTAACCATTTAAAATACATAGATTTTATTTGTGAACTGATGTTCAGCTGTTCTTTTTTAATAGTCAACTAATTTTCATTAGTTATCAAGCTCGGTAAACACTGGTCACAGGCATGAAAACGTAGTCTTTGATTTCCCCAAGCTGATTGCTCAATAAAAAAACCCCACTGTTATCATGTTTTCAGGCCATTTCAAGTTTGATTTTGACGTTACATAAAGCAGGGATATTTAATTGGTTGAGTTGTTTACTTACTTTTTAATTAGTCTTCCCATTAACGCCATTATTATCTTCATTCAGGCCGATTTGCCAACGCGCACGAAAACAAGAGGTGGGATTTATCGCACTAACCAATCATATCCAAACATAACCAATCGTATCCAATCATAACCAACCATATGCAATCATAGCGCGATGGATGCATTGCTTCATCCCATGTGACTTTCCCTCATTCATTCTCAATTACCCCCGACCAAACCCACCGCACACTTTAGGGGCTCTGTTAAAAGTCAATGGGTTCAGGGGAGGCAAGAGATGCACAGACTCCCACGGTAACTTTATTTGCAGGTGTCGCTGTTTTCAGATTAAAAAAATATATATATATATTGATATACTTATTAATGTCACATTTTGTAATATTTGTGTGGTTTTATTTTTGTATTATCGTTAATTTTCTCATCAATTTATTTTGAGGAGACACCTCCCTTGCACACCATAGAGAGAGAGATAGATAGATAGATAGATAGATAGATAGATAGATAGATAGATAGATAGATAGATAGATAGATAGATAGATAGATAGATAGATAGATAGATAGATAGATAGATAGAAGAAGAAAGAAAATGATATTTTATTGGTGATAACAGTGTTATTCTGTGATAGTTTTAGTAACAACACGGATGCTCGCCTCAGAATATTTAAAAATGAACAATGACCTTTTTCTGATCTGATCACCTAAAAGAAACCAATTAACATATTGTACTCAGGCCAGTTTTTTTTTTTTTTTGTCTCTCGGGAAACTGCCAGGGAAAGCTGAGCTTCACAAATTAGTGGTGTGAGCTAGAAGACTCAATTACCTGGAAAAAGTCTTGTGTGGTGCTTTGCCCATGACACCAGTGTTCACAGCCCACAGAGAACACGGCGCGCAGGGGAGGGGAGGATGGGATTGCTGGGAGGTAGAGAGAAAGCGAGAGGTAGTATGTAGAGAAGTGGAAACAGGTGATGACATGTAGAGGTTTAATGACTCCTCCATCAAACACATTTTCTGTTGTTACCAGAAATGCCTCACAGGGGACAGTGGCAGGTTTTTTCCTCATTAGGCCTAAAACTTCCAGTGCAGTCTTCACTGTCTGACATGGTACAGTCTGTCCTGCATGAGAATAGTCCATAATACCAAGGAGGCGGGGGTTGTCTCCCTGAAGGCTAGCTAGATCCTGATAGCCTGTTCCAATGTTACTTTTCTCTCTCGCACTCTGTCAGGAAGATTGGAGAGACATCAAGATGAGAGACTCTAAAAGTGCAAGACCATCTACCATTTATTAAACGGCTGATAGTTGGCCATTCTGAGGTTGAAAGAATTTTATACAATGGATAGTGTATATTTTGTTTTTTCCAAACATTGCTATGAATTTTTAGTAATATTTGTTTTGTTGTTGTTGTTTTGAAATAAATCAATACTTTTCTTGTAAGCATGCAATTGTTTAAAAGTGACACCAAAACATTTATTATGTTAAAAAGATCTCTATTTCAAATAAATTATGTTCTTTTTTAACTTTTGATAAAATAGAAAACAAGTATCAGTTTCCACAAAAAAGCAGCACAACTGTTTTCAGCTTAATAAAAAAATATTATAATAATAGTAATTATAAAATGTTTCTTGAGCAAATCAGCATATTAAATAGAATGACTTTTGAAGCATCATGCGATGCTGGAAATTCAGCTTTGTATCACAGAGATAAATTACATTTTAAAATGTAATAAAATAGAAAAAAAGTTGTTTTAAATTGTAATAATATTTCACAATATCACTGTTTTTGATTGATTAAATGCAGCATTGGTGTTCATAAGACATATGTATTAGTGTATTATGCTAATCATAATCATAATTCTGCTACTAATAAAAATAATAATAAGAAGAAGAAGTCGTTAAACAACTATATAAAATGAATAAATGTAATTTGATACAAAATACCAAACCAAGTGGCCTCTGCAAACAAATGCTGCTTTTTCTCAGAACTAACTGCACTTTTCTTATCATTTTTGTAATGACTTTTAACCAGCTGGTGTCAAGGTGACTTTTAGTGAATGTGTGAAGTCTCAAGTTCACACAGGTGTCCTAACAAAGCAAACACAGTTCATCACATTAGCTATGGAAGTGTTCAACTAATATTTGACAACCATAAAACCCAAATAGTTTTGAACAATATATATGTACAGGTCCTTCTCAAAAAATTAGCATATTGTGGTAAAGTTCATTATTTTCCATAATGTAATGATAAAAATTAAACTTTCATATATTTTAGATTCATTGCACACCAACTGAAATATTTCAGGTCTTTTATTGTTTTAATACTGATGATTTTGGCATACAGCTCATGATAACCCAAAATTCCTGTCTCAAAAAATTAGCATATTTCATCCGACCAATAAAAGAAGTGTTTTTAATACAAAAAAAGTCAACCTTCAAATAATTATGTTCAGTTATGCACTCAATACTTGGTCGGGAATCCTTTTGCAGAAATGACTGCTTCAATGCGGCGTGGCAAGGAGGCAATCAGCCTGTGGCACTGCTGAGGTGTTATGGAGGCCCAGGATGCTTCGATAGCGGCCTTAAGCTCATCCAGAGTGTTGGGTCTGGCGTCTCTCAACTTTCTCTTCACAATATCCCACAGATTCTCTATGGGGTTCAGGTCAGGAGAGTTGGCAGGCCAATTGAGCACAGTAATACCATGGTCAGTAAACCATTTACCAGTGGTTTTTGCACTGTGAGCAGGTGCCAGGTCGTGCTGAAAAATGAAATCTTCATCTCCATAAAGCTTTTCAGCAGGTGGAAGCATGAAGTGCTCCAAAATCTCCTGATAGCTAGCTGCATTGACCCTGCCCTTGATAAAACACAGTGGACCAACACCAGCAGCTGACATGGCACCCCAGACCATCACTGACTGTGGGTACTTGACACTGGACTTCAGGCATTTTGGCATTTCCTTCTCCCCAGTCTTCCTCCAGACTCTGGCACCTTGATTTCCGAATGACATGCAACCACTGAGCAACAGTCCAGTGCCGCTTCTCTGTAGCCCAGGTCAGGCGCTTCTGCCGCTGTTTCTGGTTCAAAAGTGGCTTGACCTGGGCACCTGTAGCCCATATCCTGCACACGCCTGTGCACGGTGGCTCTGGATGTTTCTACTCCAGACTCAGTCCACTGCTTCCGCAGGTCCCCCAAGTCTGGAATCGGTCTTTCTCCACAATCTTCCTCAGGGTCCGGTCACCACTTCTCGTTGTGCAGCGTTTTTTGCCACACTTTATCCTTCCCACAGACTTCCCAATGAGTTGCCTTGATACAGCACTCTGGGAACAGCCTATTTGTTCAGAAATTTCTTTCTGTGTCTCACCCTCTTGCTTGAGGGTGTCAATGATGGCCTTCTGGACAGCAGTCAGGTCGGCAGTCTTACCCATGATTGCGGTTTTGAGTAATGAAACAGGCTGGGAGTTTTTAAAAGCCTCAGGAATCTTTTGCAGGTGTTTAGAGTTAATTAGTTGATTCAGATGATTAGGTTAATAGCTCGTTTAGAGAACCTTTTCATGATATGCTAATTTTTTGAGACAGGAATTTTGGGTTTTCATGAGCTGTATGCCAAAATCATCAGTATTAAAACAATAAAACACCTGAAATATTTCAGTTGGTGTGCAATGAATCTAAAACATATGAAAGTTTAATTTTTATCATTACATTATGGAAAACAATGAACTTTCTCACAATATGCTAATTTTTTGAGAAGGACCTGTATATACTGTATATATATATTATAATTGCATACCTAACAAACTCCTATTTGTAAAACATTTTGCTTTTGATATCTGTCTTTACGATAATATACTGGCTTTATATCAACCATTGCTATCAGCGCCAACCCAGAACACGTTATTAAAGATTATGAAGGCACATAAAATAAACATTAATGTGAATGTATAAATAAAAAAAAACACACACACTTCAGTAAACCACTAATAAAAAGCAACATGTTTCTGCAAATATCTCATTATCTTAGTCTTTCAGAGCTTGTATTTTATGCAAAGGCAGCTGCCACTGATCTTTATACTGAGAGTTTTGTTATGTTCAGCAGAGCAGAACAGAAACACATGACTTCTGCAATCTTGAGATGCTCTGTGAATTGCCGGCTGTCTGTGGTGGTGAAACGTTTGTTGTTTCTAGCAGGTGCAAGTGTCTACAATGATTAGAGGCCCATCTGTTCATGGGGTGGATGAATTATGACTGAAGAGAAAGGCCCCCTATATCGTTTAAGATTCATGATTGGTGTTAAAAGTGCTGCATTGGCTCACCTAAATCTTTAATGCCATGTTCATTTCTGCATCCCAAATGTATAATCACGTTTGTCCACATGCACACTCTCATTCCAACACACAACCACATGAAGCCATGCACACATGCGTGCGCACACACACAACCACATGAAACCATGCACACACATGCATGCGCACACACACAAGCCGTTCCATTCAGTTGTGTCAACTGATATTAGTTATCTTTTTTCCAGCGCTCTGAGTGTCCCGGTGCAATAGCAGTGTTAATGATGCATCCTGAACCTCTGTGTGTGTGTGTGAGATAATGAGACGATGGAGAAGAGTGTTTTAGATGTGGAAACGAATAGGTGTCATTGTTGCCATAAAGGGCTCTTCATTTCCCTGAATACATATTCACAGTATCATTCAACGTCAAAAGAATAACCTTCTATGCTTATTCTGAGAGTAATAATCCACAGATTTTAAAAAGAGGCCATTCATTAGAGAACAAAACACACCACACTCAGAGTTGTGTTAAGTGCATAACAAGTGCTAGTGAATGAAATAGACCTAGTGATTTCCTGAAAACCACTGAATGCATGTTATTAAAGAAATGGAAGTAAATGAAACACACTGATCATTTCTCATTTTGTAAATGGACATGAAAGTGATTACATCACAATCATCTTGTCCTTCATCTTTTGAGATAAAATAGTTAAATGAACTATGGAAATATAATATAGCTTTCAGAAAATTGTCTTCCAGTCCAAAAGCATCCTTTTTTTTTCTTTTTTTCAAAACTAAGCTACAAAAACTCTTTCTGTGCTTCTGCATTTGAATTCATGGCAGATGAGTCCTTTTTTAAAGGATCATTAAACCAGAAAAAAAACTGCACTGGAAGCAACAAAAGTTCTGTATCTCCTTTCACAAACAAAAAGTGTGTTTATCTAGGAACATTTTAAGGCACAGAAGCAAGTACAAAATGGTCAAAAACAACAACCACCTTAATTATGATTTTTTAGGGGGCATTGTAACATTATGCATTGTCAGTGGGAATACTAATAATAAAAATGTATAATATTTTAAGAGAAAAATACGTTATTGGCTAAATCTAAAAATACAATATAAAAGACAGTTCAACATGTCAACACTCTAACATTCTGAGTGAGCTTTTCTCCTTCAGCCTCTTTTACTCTCTATCCGTGTCTGACTTATTCAGCGTTATTCTCTGAGTACCTACACCAGCAGTTTCAGTGGCCTACTCCCACAACACTCCAGCATTCGGTTTCATCTGAGAATTCTGATGCAGAAGGCAACATTATCACAATATGTGACTGACATCTCAGCAGTTGACAGATAAGAGCCTCAAACGACCTGGACTCGACTGGAGGGGGGAGGGGAAGAAGAAGAAAAATATTCATGATATGTAAGTGCTCATCACAGGAGCGTCTTCTCACTACAAACATAAAATGGTACAGGACACAAGAGTACAGATTATGTCAGGAATGTTAGGCAGTTTTGATTTGCATGCTGTTTAGTGTTCGATAATCATGTTAGCTTATAGACCATGTTGCCCCACCCCTTTTTAGCGCTGTGCTCGTTGTGTTCGGTCTTCCGCTTTGTCTTTTTTCTCAGCATGAACGTAAGATCTTACGGATTTAAGAATGAACCGCTGGTTTTTAAATCTTCCCGCTCTACTGACATGTATTACATAAATCATGCCCATGATAACTTTCGTTAACTCTGCAATGAGTAAATCCACTTCACCAGCGAATTATTATTTGACAGCGATGCAATAGAAATATACAGAGCTAACGCAAAGACGGAAGTTCAAACTTGTTTAACTGGCACATAAGGTCTATTGCTGCGTCCCAATTAAGGCCACATTCTCGCAGCACAACGAAGATGTCCCAATTAAAATGCTCTTCCAAATGCCAGATTGGCAGATGCCTGTGAAATGAAGGATACAACAGATGGATTTGTTCACGGCCTTGCCTACCCCAGAATTCATTGCACGCCAGTGATAACGTTATTTTTTGAGAGAAATTGCCGAATTACACTTTCAGACATACAGTTGTGGTCATCATTTTTGGAACCTCTGGTAAATATGATCAAAGTTGGCTGTAAAAATAAATCTGAATTGTTTATCCTTTTGATTTTTCATTCATTTTTTTTTATCTCACTTTGACTAGTACTAAGAGTAAACTTTTTTTTATACGTTTACATGATTACATTATATTTATTCATTTACCAATCGCTTTTCAAGGTGACTTATGTAAATAATTATATTAAATAATGACATTAAATAATGACAAATAAAAACACAACCCATTAATCATGAGGAGTCAATTTTAGCAGTGCCACTATTCCCCAAAAGTACAGTGATGTGCAAATGCTGTGATGACAAAATAATGTCTTTCAAATGAATGTGATGATAAATTAGTTATGGAGGAGATGTGGTTTCATTCAGTAATAGGCAGGTAAGCATTACCTGTAGGAATGTCATTTTGACTGCAACACAAGTTTTTATTTTATTTTATGGTGGCAACAACAATATATTAAGACAATATTGATCAAGAAAACATAAAACAATAGTAAAACATATCAATAATAACAACTGAATAATTTCTTCCAACAAATATTATAGTCCCTTAACCTAACTTAATTTGCAGTTGCTAAGCAACATACAAACATGGTGCAGAATGTGTGATGACAAGTGTGCATTTATCAGCCTTTTACAATGACATTAAACACGGTTCATCCAATTGGAATTTAGAGTCATGAGTCATGAGCATTTTATAGTTAATCATATCTACTCACGTTGAGTTCCTTTATTTTACAGTACAACGCTATAACATCCTCCATAATACACTTTCATTACATAACACCTTTTTTACACCATCATATAAAGCCATCAGAAATCAGAAGCAGACATGTAAAGTGTTCTGAAGTGCTGCCTATAGGTCACATCCTATAGATTGTGTAGCAAGGTTTTGTCTATATTCTACATTTTCTATGCTTGTTATCTCTCCTGACACTCAGAAAAGCTATACAGTCTCCCACCGAGGATGAATTTTCAAATGTGATAGTGTTTTTCAGGCATTTTATGAAATATTAAGCTCTTGTTTAGTAGCCGTTGGAGTGTCTTACACCCAGTTAACCAAAGTGAATGTGCGAACACACACAAGAATAAACTGTAGAATGATAGGACAGCAGCACTTAAAGTCACCTCAAATGTTATAAGCAAGAATAGCTTTAATTTACAACTTTTGACCAGTAGGTGGTGCTATAACCACACACATATTGTACTCAAGGGTGTGGTCACAAGGTCATTTAAATAAGTACAATTCAGATACTGCTCCACCTTTTCATGAACAGTGTCTAAATCTTCCAACCTGTCATATATAAAAACTGCTAAATGATTTGAGATAGAGACCCCATATTTGGCATGGTGGAAGGTGAGACTCTTCTCCAAAGGTATGCCAAATTTCACAGGTTTTGAACAATAAAAAGTTGTGAAAGTTGAAATACATTTACTGAAAAGTCACAAAAAATTAATAAAATAAATAAAGGTTGCGCAAGAGTCTTCCAGTCAGTGGAAGCCAAACTGCAGATGTCTGTGCACCTTTGGCACTTGTCTTATCATAGTACTAAGAATTGAACACAGAGAATAGTGTGATGTGTGGATTCAAAGATAATTCAAGTTCTGTTTTCCCCTCCCCATTATTTTCCTTTTCAATACTATGAATAGAAAAGGCCAAAACCAAAACAGAAATACAAAATGCCCAACATAAAGAAAAAATACAATCACATCCTATCCATATCCACCAAGCGTCCAATTTGGGGACTACAGTGTAATAAACATGCATACTGATTCTTGTCAAGAACACTAAAGAAGGAACATAACATGGTTCATATCAAATAAATAGCTTCAGAACTTGTCTTTAATTTCACCTTCACTGGTCATTTTCAAACAGTCTCATTTTGCAATGTGGGAATGAAACACCTGGTGTTAATCTCCATCTCAGTGGGAAGAGCTGTATATTTCTTTCATGTTAAGGCGGTTTGGACTTTTCAAGTGCTTTCTGACATATCTGTTCAGAGCACAAAACACAAACACAATCAACAGAAGATTCAGATAAAGAACATCTGAAGAATGTGTGTATTAGAGTGAGAATGGTTATTGCAAGCCAAACTTCAGGACAGTCAGTGTCTCCAGATGTAATTAACTCTAAAACAGTTTGTGAGAACGGCCTCATATTTCCACCTTCCTTATTTGTCCCTGAGTCCTGCTGACGGGTGATTATAACTCTGAAGAGCTGCAGGAGGCCTCACTCTCCCATTTATTCAGCCCGCAGCCCAGACCAAAACACTCTCTAATCACAGCTAAACCGTCGAACGTGTTCATATGTGTGCGTGGAAAATGCATGGAAAATTTTGCCTTTCAAAATCCAATGACATTTCTCTATAATTTCCAAGGATGTCACGCCTTGTTTGTGTATGTAGCACTTTTTCTTGGCTTTTTCCATCAAAGCCACTTTTTTTCCCTCAACAAAAAAACAATTTTAATGGATTGCCCTAATTTTTTTTCCAGCTAGTCTCATGCTAAAGTCTTTAAGAAACTCTGATGGGGAGGGAATCCCACTGTTCAAACCCAATCTGTCATTTCCTGGCAGACAAACAATCTAAAATGCTGCCATGCAGGCGCCACACAAAAGACCCCGTGCCTATTGACTGACGGTATGGTCCAAATAATCTTTGACGGTGAGCTTAATTTCACATACTATTCTGAAGCAGAGTTTTACATCGCCTTTAAAACACACCAACACCTCCCATGAAAAACACTAGCTCAATAAAAGCGCTGTGCATTTGAACCAGTGAGAGACTGTGCGGTAAAAAGCTCAATAGAGCTGTAGAATATGAATGCAATAAACTAGAGGCAAAAGGCCGCTTATGTGATGCTCATTTTGCATGTTTTTTGATCCTGCTCTCCATCATCGCCTGCATTGCTTTCTCTGTATCCCATCAATACTTTGCAAATTCACCTCCCTTTAGAAGCATGTTCTTTGCACACACTGAATGTCCGTGCGGCAGCTCAAATCAGAAGATGATGTTTAAACAGCACTGAAAATTCTTCCTGATCGATGGTTTTCAAACTGCACTTTGTTGACCAGCACAGAGCTGCTAGCATGCTGTATTGTATGTTTCTAAAAAAAAACTGACTGCTCACAGATACTTTCTTCAGCATTTTAGAAATAGCAGGAAGCTTTTCCAAGCTATTGGCAGACAAGGGAATGTGAGCATTTACTTACAGGAGTAAATCCTTATCTTCAATGAATCCTTATCTTGAGCAAAATAAGCAAGCTGACATTCAGTACAATCTACAGTATATATTTTATTTAGAATACATATAAATGTCATTTACGTATTTCAATTTGTCTAGAGATTTGTGCGGGAAACACAAAGTGTTACTGACAGACTGCATGGGAAGGGAGGTGCTGCAATAATCAAAAATATGTGAAAAATAATGTTTATTGAATATTCAAGCATGAAAACCCAACCTAATAGACTCCAAAATTAAGACTTTGTAAAATGTCATGATATGGCCTCTTTAATGCATAAATTCGAACAGCCCTAGTTTCTACATATTTCTGTTTGAGGTTGAATTCACCAAAATGCGTCGTTACAATTCCAGAACCTATTGAGGTTGGTGACCGCTATCCATCCAGCCTCCTCCGTGTCTTGTTGGCGTGCTGAGAAATGCAGCTGCACAGTCATGTGGGCAGGTAAATGTCTTTCGAGAGAAGTGGGCAGTGGGATGAACTGACCTGTGAACAGTGGCAGTCGTCAGCGTTGAGAGGGTCAGGGTGGAAAACAGAAGGGGAAGAGCCATTATTTTCCACCTCATTTCCGCTGATGGTCTGCTCAGGAAGGGAGGAGGGGAATGCGAAATCATTTCAGCCTCCATTTGTAACATGTCTCCTTACAGACTCCCTGACAGGTAGAGGAGAACAGCAGAGGATTTTAATGGGGCCAATTCGTCCGCTATTAGCCAGCACAGCAAGGCCCTTCGCAGCGATACCGTCACACCCTCCTGTAAGATTACACAGCTAAATCTATATAACTCTTCACCTGCCATCGCTGTCTTCCTGAGAGCCCATGTGAGAATAGATTATGGTAAAGTGATATAAAATGGGCATGCAAGCTTCTAGAACGCCTCTGTTTCGCCTTACCAAATGGAGGTTTCCACGGCATGCTTTCGATTTTGTTGATGTTCTGAGCCATTTGCTGTGTTTTTAAACCATCTATTTTTATCACGCCTAATATGTTACCCTTTCCTACCCATTACTGTAAATGACACCCTACAGGCTAACAAATGTACCGAAGACTAATGGAGCGTCTTAAAGCTGTGTATTGGTTGAATAACCCTCCTTTAGACTGTAGAATTGCTTATAAATGGTAAGTTAAGACTGTTCACTTGGATTTTGTTGCATCCTGCACTCACATGCCTTCGATCTGGGCCAACTAACATTAGCTATTTGCCAGAATTTGATATTCAACAACAGCAACGAAAAGCATACTTCAGATGAGCTGTAATGTTACCGGAAAACCCCTTTAAGGGCAAAGATCGAAAGTAGAAATGAAAGGAAATCCCAATAAAGAGTTTTAAGCAATGGCAATCCCATAAATCAATGCCATCTTCTCAAATTCACATTATCCCTGAGGGGGAAAAAAAAAAATCACCTATGCCAAAGAAAAATATGAGGATATTGTAGGGGAAAGTTTTCATACTCAAAACTCTTATTATTACACCTCTTTTCCTGCTGCATTTTACCTTATTGATGTTGTGCATTCAGTTCAGTCATGATATGTGCATGGTATAGTTGCCAAAATTGTCAAGCTCTTTTCTCTAACAATTACAATAATAATCAGCCATTTTAAACATGAGTTTTAAAAGCACACATTTTAATGTACAGTACAATAAAATGAATATTAATTCTGACATTGTCTAAGGATTACATTTAAGAGTGTTGTACAATTATTTCTAATATCATAAGATTTAAGTGAGCATTACATGACAAAAACAAAAATAGGGTAAATGAGCATGCACAATTAAATATCCAATATCAAGATATAGCATTAGCACTACTGGACATTTCCTTTGAAAACTTCAGTGATATTTCAAGTTTTGCCAAAAAAAAAAAAAAGAGTAATATATCCCCATGAGACAGGCTGGTAGTGGAGGTTGGCTGGCAGTTCATTCATTACACACACACACACACACACACACACACACACACACACACACACACACACACACACACACACACACACACACACACACACACACACACACACGCGCACAAAAAACATATTTTATCTAAACAAGAGGAGTTCCTTTCAAATGCTTTGTGTATGGAGTTTTGTTGAGCAGCGTCTTCATCTTCTCTGGCTTTTTTCCACTCTCTCTGACAGGCCTGGAAGGATTATGGATGTGATCATGGTTCAGACTGTTTCTCTAACATTTGTCATTCAGTTATCAAACTGGTAATTCTGCTTCTGTCGGGTAAGTGTGTTTGGGAGACAAGAAAGCCAAGAGGGCGGTCCTTGCTGATCCAATTTTGGCCTGATTTTTATTGAATAGCCAATCAAATGCATGTGTGGAAAAAGTGTGTGTGTGTGTGTGTGTGTGATCATCACACTTGGATGAGGATGTTCTGTGTGTTTTCAGGGATGTAAATCCTTTCCTTGGCATGCTGTATTCCCAAAGCACCCATCAAACTGTCCTTCAGCTGCCAGCCAACACACACACACACACACACACACACACACACACACACACACACACACACACACACACACACACTCAGACACACTCACTCTCTGCAGGGCATTTGTTTCTATTTCTGTCATATTATCTACAATTAAGCATTATGGCTTTGTGTAAAATATGTAATACACTGATTTCTACAATAAAATGCTAACCAAAAAGGACGTAACTGAGTGTGATGTTTTAAATGCTTCATGTTATATTTGTTTTACTTCCATCTGGGCTGAATGGTGGTATTACGTTAAAGTGAAGTGAGTCATTCGTGCACCTCTAGTGCCACACAATGAATTGCAAACATAATAAACATTCTTGGAGAAATAAATCTGTCAACATTTGCAATCATCTCAATGACAGTGGCTAAAGCAGGACGTGATTGCAATTCCATTTGCCACCACTAGTGGCGCAGTAATTACATACTTCACCTTTAACCCCCTTATGCACTTTACCCTAAACCAATGTTCTTCTGCTAGAAGTGAATGACAGATTCTGTATTAAAGAGGACAGGTAGTCTGCCTGTATTTTCACACTGTGGTTGCATGTCAGGAACTCTATCTCGAATACATCATGCTCTGTGCCTCTTCATATCCATCTCGCTGACAGCTCACACCGATAAAAACAAGGTGCTTGAACATGAGATATTAATCATTGTTTGTGGAATGAGCAGATGTGGAGTTACATGTCATCAAGTTTGAAAAGCAAAAATAAATATATAAACCCAACACATTAAGCTGCAGTATACGTAAGCAGTTATGTTTTTTTGGTTGAAAGAGGCGAACTGCAAGACAACAAGGTGGTTTTGAAATCCATAATGCTGTACGGAAAACAGTCTTTTCTAAAGCCTTTGCCAGTAAGTGTCAGGAATCAATCAGACTCATTTCCATCCACAACTCAGAGATCACTCTCCCCAGAGTATTAACCACACACACCTGTTCACCATCAATTACCTCATCACCCAGCTCAATAAAACACTCTCGGATACTTCAGTCTTTGTCAAGCCTCGAACAGGAATAGACCATAACTCATTGCCTTCTGAAGTCTCTGATTCGTCCTGAAACCACCAAGTAACGTATACTCACCCGTGAAATACTAACCTCTGTGTCCTTGTTCCACTGTCTCCAGAAGCCTCGTCTGATTCCATGGTTCCCGAGATCTGATATTCACCTGAGTGTCCGGTATTCCCGCTGAGTTCTACTTAACCGTGGTAGTATCTGAAAGAGGAAGAGACCAATAATTAATGAACTGTGATTCTCTGAACCCAACTAACCTAAGGAGGATCTGCTCACCTGGAATCCACCTTGCACGTAGCGATTTTCTCCGAATTTTCATCTGCACTTTACTACTCACCGTTGCACTTGACTCACTGTAAATAAACTCTCCGGTGTTGGTGTGACGGCGATCTGCAGCGAGTTCACATTGCCTGCTGATCTGTGCAGTGATCTGCAGTGAGTGTGTTATTCCCTGCTCGCTTCAACATCGCAGAGTTTTTTCTCCTCTCATAAAAGAGCTCGCACGCGGCACGTCTTTTTAAAGATGGCTCGCCCGTGCATTTCTGGTTGCGGCAGATTGGTATCAGACTCTGATGGGCACGAGCGCTGTCTAGTGTGTTTGGGCTTTGATCATGCTTGAACAGCGCTCGTGGGTGATTCATGTCCTCTCGGTAGGAACGTGATCATCGCGTCATTTAGGTCGAGACTAGGTGAACTCGCAAGAGTGAGAGTCCCCTCATCCACCCCCCGATCTTCGGCTGGTGGCCAGGGTGACCTGAGGGTGATGGTCTGGAAAAAGGTGCCGACTCTGTGTCCACGACCCCAGCCCCCCTCTTCAATGACGGTGCCCGATAGCGATCAGGTGATTCCATGAGTCTACCCTCGGGTGGCCCGTGTGTTTTCATTTGAAGCTACAGAGGATGGTGCTATGTCTGTAGCAGCATCACTAGGTGGGCTTGATTCTTCTGGAAGTGACGACTCGTCACTGGTCTTTCTGGCTGTGCTCTGGCTGTGCCTGAGTCTGATCCGGAGATGACGGCCATGCTTTCCCGGGACGATTGTTTTTTGGGTAAGGCCGCCAACCCGCGTCCACGGAAAACCCCAATATCTTTCTTCCTGGAGGTGCATGATGAGATCTCGATGTCCTGAAAGACCCCCTTGTCTTCTCAGGACCGCTCGTTGGTCTCATCCCCCTTTCCCTCCCCTAAACGGGGCCACTGCCCATGGGTACAGTGGGGTCCCCCCGGTTGAACGCTCTGTTGCGATGCTACTGTGTCCTCAGAGTGCTTCCCGGCGCAATCCTAAGCACCCTTCCGAAGCCTGTAGTTCTTTTCGTCTACACTAATCTGTGGCGAAAACCTATAGTGCCACAGGACAGGCAGCCGCCTCACTGCATCCCATGACCGCTGGTCTACCTGACCCAGATGCTCATGGTTATGCATGAGGGCGGGACTGACTCGAGTCTCTTTAATGAGCTGCGCGCCGCCACTGACCTTGCTCTCCGAGCGACGAAGGTGACCGTGCGCTCTCCGAGTCAGGTGATGTTACCATTCTGGGGCTGACCGGTCTGATGTGTAGGATGTCGGCGGACTTGTCTGCTCGACACCCCCATATCCCAGGTCGGCCTCTTCGGCGGTGCGGTTGAGTACTTCTGACCAACAGTTCTCAACCGCCTGTGAGCAGATTGAGGTTATTCTGCCGACGGCCCCGCCGTCCGCTCAGATCCCTCAGTCTGCCAACCGCAGAAGGCCCCCTACCCCCCTGAGTACGGAACGGAGACGTTACGTCTTCCTGCCACTTCCGCTGTACCGCGGGGATCGAAGAAACATAACTGCATGTTGCCGCCATCCTCCTTTTATACCCATGAGGTGGGGCGGAGTTACGTCATGCAAATTCCGCAGACCCATGGCATTTCTTTCAAGAGGCTCGTTTTTGTATACTCGACGTCGATAGGTGTTCTAAACGTAACCCCATTCGTCGCCATCCGATGTAACGTCTCTGTTCCCTACTCAGGGAACGAGGGTTACATACGTAACCGAAACGTTACATACGTAACCAAGACGTTCTATGATAAGTTTTAAAAATAGAGACTACACATTGAATTTCATAACACTGGAGGAGGGGAGGACTAGCAGCATACAATATAACACACATTTCGGTCTGTTTCTCACAAAAAGCTGTTGTATAGCTGTCGTATTAGTAGAGTTTAAAAATATTGAATGAGACATACATATGTCATTCTGACAATGAATCATCATCCCACTTTCTTTTCAATAATAACACAGGGTTGGAACAACATGTGGTGAGTAAATGAGGACATTATTTCCATTTTGGGATGAACTATTGGATTCCTTTTTAAAAAATTCAGTCATGTTTTATTAGAAATAAAGATTTTTAGAGTTCTTTGATTTCAACAAACTCCAGACAGAGTGAAATGTAAAGTAACATAAAACACATTTTCTTATTGATTTCTACAAAGATATAAAATATGGACTGAATAATTCCATATAATGGGATTGCATAACTGATAACAAATCAGAGGAGATGTAAAACTTTATCATCTAACAGAATTATTAAGATCATTACTATATAACTTTACATTTAATGTTGGCCTAAGGCAAACCTTAATTAATTTGCTGAGCAAGACCCTGTAGAAAGCCAGCATTAGGTGAAACTGCATTCACTCATCTGGACTAGCAGCAACTGCTCAATCCAAAATCATTGTTGACTTTTCCCAAATGTCACAGTCGAACGTGCAACTCTAAACAAAGAGATAAATGTCTCTAAATATGATATGTCTCTAAACAGACACTTGCAGATGAGCTGTTTCAATGCTCTTTTTATCCGTTTTGTTATTGTTTACAAAGAGTAAACTAAGAAAAAAAATTGATGAAATATATATATATATATATAAATACTTTATAAATACTTTCTATATACTTTTTTATTTCAGTTTCTAATTTATATTATATATATATATATATATATATATATATATATATATATATATATATATATAATATAAATTAGAAACTGAAATAAAAAAAAGTATATAGAAAGTATTTATAAAGTTTGGAAACATTACTATTTTCTCTTTAAGGCTCATCAAGGCTGCATTTATTTGATCGAAAATACAGAATATAACTGTAATGTTGTGAAATATTATTACAATTTAAAATAATGGTTTTCTATTTGAATATACTTCTATTGGAAACAGTTGTGCTGCTTCACAAAGCTTGTTATTTTTATAACCTGTGATAGTTTGTTTCAACATTATTTGAATAAAAAGTAAAATAAGACCAGCATTTATTTAAAATATAAATATGTTGTAACAATATTATACACTACCGTTCAAAAGTTTGGGGGTCTGTTTTATTTTTTTAAATCAATATTATTCAGCAATGATGTGTTAAATTGATAAAAAGTGATGCTAAAGATGTATATTGTTAGAGAAGGTTTTTATTTTGAACAAATGCTAATCATTTTACATTTTTATTCATCAATGAATCCTGAAAAAAAGTAGCACAGGGTCCAAAAAAATATTAAAAACATAACATTAAATACGAAAATGAAATACGATACATAACAAATATTAGCACAATTGTTTCCAATGCTGGATTAATGGCCTATGAAAATTCAGCTTTGAATCACAGAAATAAATTATATTTTAAATTATATTAAAATAGAAAACCATTATTTTAAATTGTAATAATATTTTACATTTACATATTTTACCATTTTCTGTATTTTTGTTCAAATAAATGCAGGCTTGAAGAGCATAAGAAACTTCTTTCAAAAACATTAAAAATACAAATGTTTCCAAACTTTTGATCTGTACTGTAAACATAAAAGCTAATTTAAAATATTATATTATATAATAGTATATACATAATCCTAAAATAATTCAGCTTTTTATTGAGTTACAATGAATAGGGACCAAATCTGAGAAGCTTTAAAAGCGATATAAAAAACACCATAAAAGTATCATAAAGTAAATACTACTTTGTTCCTCTATAGTTGCTGCTAAATGCATCAATTTAAATGTAAATGCAAATATCCGAAATCATCTGATAATTTGACTTAAAACAGACCAAAATTTAAGACTTTATTGACTGAAAATATTCAGTCGGCCATAGCTCTTTCAACCTTTGTTCTGGTTGAAAGTAAGTCGACATGACAGTGAGTAAACAATGACAGAATTTTCAAGCAGTGAAACATTTTAATGCTCTCTCTTTCTTACTCTCTATCAAAACATTTGCACTTGAGAGAATCTCATCTCACCTGCTACAGTATGTGACGCTTCAAGTAGCTGACTAATATGTTTTTCCTTTCTGTGTGAAGGAAACATCTCCTCCACCTCACTCAAATTCACATTCATTGCTATGGAGACTCCTGGGTAAACAAAGCCGCTTTAATCATTTTCATGTTTAGAGTGAACAGTTGCTTTTTGGTTAGGACAAGAGGCAGGATTTTATGGATGACAAACCTTAGTGCTAAATAAGTGAAAAAAGATAAATCTTTAGTTCCTAGATTAAAAAAAAAGAAAGGAAAAAAAAAGAAAAACAAATCTGAAACAGTAAAGTCAGATAAACAAAAAAATAAACAGCACATAATCATATTGTGACAGCACAAGATATGATTTTAGAGTCATAACCTCACTCTCAACCAGTAAACAAACACACATGCATACATCTTTGTTATTACATCTTAACACGGTATGCAAATGATGATTCATCTGCCTTTCAGGTAGCAGGGGAAAATGGGGCATATGCTTGTCCCGACAGACTGATCCAAATATAATGTAAAATATCTCTCATTCTGGACTCTTCCAGCGGCGCACACACACACACACACACACTCACACACACAGGTGTCCCTGCTGCATAATTCATGTGACTTTCACTCTCGCACTGCCCTGGTTTCCTGTGAAGACTGAGCCACAGAAATTACTCCAGTGTTTCTGAAGAGAGCAGACGGACGACCCAGGGATCATTTGTGAAAGACAAGAGTAAAAAATCAGTGAAGATATGTACAGTATATCTAAAAGGTTTTGTTTTTTTTCTTACAATATGTTTGAAATGGCTATTATTCAAGTGTAGTTTTTTATAAATTGGATTTTGAATCAATATTTTGTGTGTCGCTGCAAGAGGGAGAAGTTATTTTGAGTAAAGATTATGAGGGCACGTGAATATTTATATATTTCTTGATGTGCACTAATAATTTATAATAATGAAATATTTCATGAAAACAAGAATTGAGTCATTTTTCATCAAAAATCCACAGCTCTCATGTCCAAGAGTGCTCATAAGAAAGGTCCAGCCCGTTCTCATCCTTTGGCGTCATATGGGTGACGCTATATGACATTTCGTCGAAATACTACGCACATGGCAGCCTTTAGCGTCAATATGAGACGCAGAACCCAAGGCGTCATACAGGTGCCTGGCATCCTTTAGCGTCAATATAAGACGCAGACCCTACCCCAGACCTAAACCTACCCATAACAGTGTGTGTTATATTGACGCTAAAGGGTGCCATGTGCGTAATATTTCGACGAAATGTCATATGGCGTCACCTATATGACGCCAAAGGATGAGAATGCGTTGAAAGGTCTTACTGATAAACAAAGCATTATTTTGAGTCAGATCGTTCCAATACTTCACAAAATTGCATCAACCGATTCAACCGAACAATCGGAGGATTCATTGACTAATTTATGGAAATCATTGATCGTTTATCACTGACTCAATGGTCTAGTCAATGTTCTCAAGTGTACAAGAGGGGAAGATCTCATTGCTTCAGAAAAAGAAGGTAACACTTTAGTTTAGGGTCCAAATCTCACTACTAACTAGTTTCTTATTAGTATGCATATTACTGGGATATTGGCTGTTTATTAGTACTTATAAAGCGTAACTACCTTATTAACTATTAATAAGCATTATTTAGGAGTTTATTTAGGCAAAAGTCATAGTTAATAGTGAGAATTGGACCCTAAACTAAAATGTGAAAAAAAAAAAAAAAAAAAAATGTTGTTCTGTTCATCACTTAGAGTGGTTATATGCATGGCTTTAGAGACTTGACTCATATTGTGCATGGGTCATCATATGGAACACTGCCATGATACTTTTATGGTGCATCTGAAGCTTGAAAGATCTAGTTAGTTCAACTTTCTCCTTCTGCATTTCAAAGAAAAACAAAAAAGTTTGGAACTTCTGACATGATGTATGTGTTTTATGGTGCATCAATGTTTTGTTTACCTTAAATGATTAAGAAAAATGTAATTTCTCATACTATAACCAATTACATATGTGCATTCATGATTCAAATAAAACTTAATATACTGACCATATAACAAATGTGGAGTAACAGAACATGTCTCTCTAGAAATCTCCACATGCATGCTAAATGCTGATTTGCATTACAAAAAGCTCATTTTGTTTGTTGGTTGGTTTTGTAATGCCATTCACATTTTTGGCTCTTTTCATGGTGAAAACCATACTTGAATTATTCATATTTAAAATTGAAACTAAATAAGATATTTAAAAACTTTAAGATTTTCCCCAAAAATTCTAAAACTAAACTCGAATAACTGACCTTTTCACTTTTTTTTTTTTTACAAAACACTCAGTAAATTGTAAATCTGTATGCAGTATAAACCTATGAACACCATACAATGTAAACCATCACACACCCTCATTATTAAAAATGAATAAACAGTGCATTAGAGTTATAGCTAATCAACATGTGTTAGATCGCAGAAAGTTCAGACAAAGAAGCTGGGGGCGCTGCAGAAATTAAAGGTCATTTTCAACTTTCTTTGAAAAGCATCTCTGCAGTGTAGCAAATGTCAGATCTGTTTCAGATACAGAGAGTCTTTGGCATAATAAGATTCAGAGAGCAACTTTAAAAGTGCCAAGCAACATCTGCGTCAACTTTCTTCATCAAACGCTGTGATTATAATTTTGTATTCCATGCTATATTTACACAATACCTTTCAAGAAACACCTGATGCAGGGCTGTTATTTATTTATTTGTTCAAATTAAACGCCTCCCTAAAGGAATTACACTGGAATAGATGCTCCCTAGTCTCATTTCCATAATCTAATAGTGTTTATGAGGGAGAGTGTTTATGTTGCTGTCTGAATAGAAATGATGCAAGCAGACAAAAAGGGTGGCAGACACACACACACACACACACACGATTCCACGGCTCCCCGCTGCCACATTGGACTGGCAGCTTTGTGGTCTCAGCACAGCAGACACTAAGCACATTTACACACGCACACACTTAGCAAGAGTGAGTGTCCCTTTCATACTTCATGGGAACTCTAAACACCTCCACATAATGCTCAACATACACACAATGAAATATTCATCAGTGCTATTGTAAGCCATAATGATATTGTCTATGAAACAAGCTTGCTCACTGTCTCTAAGGAGGGGTTTTAGGTGAGTGGAACTGAGAGATAGAGGATATTTGCTTGGCACAGTGAAGCCCGCAGTGGCTTGAACACAGTGGCTTTCATATAGAGGTCTGGAAGGGTACAGGGCAAACACGGAGAATGAAGATTTAGTAAGTAAAGACAAACGCTGTCATCATGTTCCCATTGAGACCAGAGTACCCAGTTTAATTGTAATGACGATAAGTCAGCGAGACATAGTTTAGTTTGGTTTTTAGTCTCTACGAAGCCTCTCCTTCCACAAAAGCGCAATGTGCTCTGATTGGTCAGCTGGACCAATGTGTTGTGATTGGTCAACAGCTTTGAGAGTGTTTGGGAAATGTAACTCCCTATTCACAGCCACACGTTTTAACACACTACAAACTAACTCAACAAGGCATTGCCCCTTTATTTAAATAAGCAATATTTTGATGTGTAAGTTTAGAAACAGTGCTTACTGATGTTGTAAAGAATAACTCCCTTTGGACTGACTTGTGCTTTGTAACTTTGCAGACCTTCTACAATGAATAAACCTGTAAAGCAACGCAGACCAAACAGAGAATCAATGTGAGGGACCAACCATATAGCAAACACAAACGAGGATGATTAGTAGAACACAGCTGACACAAATGAACTAATAATGAGGAGTGGGAACAACTGAACAAAGGAGCACATGATGAGAAGGAAAACGAACTAAAAGTCCGTCATAATGAAACTAAACTGAACATAATGGTGACAATTATGGTTCTTGACTTACACTTTTATTGTATTGAAGTAGTATTAGAGGCAAAAATCCTAGATGTTTGAAAATAGTTTAAAAAAATATTTAAATATTGTAATATGTATTATTATAATATTCATTTGTTTAATAATTAAATACAAAATATTGTTGTAATCCAATTATGTTTTGTTTCGTCCAGAGTGCAACCAGTATCGAATGATTTTCCTCCATTTCAAAAATCGGGTGCAAATATAACAAAACATTCACACACACACACACACACACACACACACACACACACACACACACACAAAAAAAAATGAAATCTCCATATTTAAAAATAGTTACTGTTGGTTTGTAGATAAACATACTTTCCATACATTTTTATACATATTTATTTTTTATTGGTTTATTTATTTTTGTAATGGGAAATGTACAAACCAACATTTACAAACTTGCCCTACTACATGTTCGGGCAAAACTCGTACTGCATTTATATGTATATATATATATATATATATATATATATCATAATTTAAATAAAAAAATCAGGATCAGTACCCTATTCATGGCAAGTGCCATTGTGATATTTCCATTGACGCCAGAGTTTCGGGTTTAATGTTCACTCTCAATGACAGGTCAAGAAACTCAATCCCGTATGGAATGCTGGAAAGCCTTAAATACAGTTATATTATTCAAAAGACCACAATCTGCAGCTGTTTGCATCAAACATTTGCGAACGCATGCACACCCAAGTATATTTTCTTATGACATGAAAGTGTCTCTCTCTACCTTGGGAGTGATTGGTCCAGAAATAGAACATGCATACAGTGTTGTGACAGGTTTATTTATTGGAAGCATGCAAGCTGAAAATCAGGGTAGGGAGTAGGGACAGTATCCATATTTTAGAGTCATGTTGAGACAAAAAAGAAGGCACTAGGTGTGTGTATTTGTGTAGAGAGAGAAGGACAGAAGGAGAGAGATAGATTAATTCCCAGTAGAAGGTCCTGCCAAATACTCAATGTTACAGGAAGAAAAAATAGCCTCTTTTCAGGGCTCGACTAGCTAAAGTTTTGAATCTGCTGTCATCTCGCCATAACTTTGGCCCCACAGTCACCCCACCCCAGGGGCAGTACATTTACTTTCACTGTTTCTCTGGAATAATTTTGACATGGTGGGTGTCATTGGGCTTTGGTAGATTTGTCAGCTGTGGCAGGCGGTCATTTAGTTAGTCACGGAGATGACATGCTGTCAAGAGTGAAATGATACAAAGGCTTCTGAGCACGGTCAAGGCCTCGGACAGACAAACTCCTTAGTTATCCACGTCAGAACAGAGAAGCCGGACTAAAAATAATGGCCGCAGACCAGCCAAAACACACAAAAAGTACAAGTTGTTTTCAACAGAATAACACCTTGTGATCTCTAACAAATGTGATCTATATGAAATTGAAAAGCGGTGTTCACTAACTCAAGAGAATGACCGCTGCTGGTAGTGGATAACTTGAGAATATGATCACCCACACCAGAGCTGAAGATCACAAGAAATGGTTATGCATGGTCACAAAACTGTTTCCAGGGGTCATCGCAATGCCCGAAAATGTCATGCACAAAATAACAACAAAAACCCTCCCACACAGTTCAGGTTGTTTTCTGGCTGAAACTTATTTTTTGGTGGTAATTCTGTTGAATGACACTTCTACTTAAATAGAGCTAAATTGTGATCTGTGTGATTTGAAGAACGCTGTTCGACTGGGAGTGAATAACCTGAGAATATGAACACATATATCAGGCTGACGGTCCTGAGAAACTTTTTAAGGCTTTTTTAGCCTACAACTTAGTGGTCAAATACACATTTTTTCTGGTAACACTTTACAATAAGGTTAGTTTATGCATTAAAGTGCCGCTATCATGCTATTTTATAGCTTCCTAATTTTGTTTAGGAGGTTTCTTACAATGTGTTTTACATGCATTTACATGCATCTGTCTTCGGAAACGAAACGCATATAACCATATTTGAAATTCAGCTCCAAAGGGCTTCCTCAGTGCTTGATACAGTGTGATATGAACAGTAACAAGGGCGTTGGTTTTACCGTATTAATTCCAGCCTGAGTCCTTATCCTTTGGAAATGCATGCAAAGTGGATTTGTCTTCTTGACACAAACTCTTCCAGGCCTCAGCTACAACTACGGTGTTTGAGGGGAGGGTCAAAGTAGACGTTGTTCGCAGGGCAGCCAATGAAGACCATAGGCTGGCATTATGCAGATTTGTTACATTATGTAGATATGTAGCAGGAAGTGAGACTGGAATTGTTGATGACTTGTTTCAGCAGTTGAGAATCGATTCTTTCATTTAGGAGACGACAACTTTATTTATCTTGCACTTTGATCTTTAAATCTTTGCAGACCTTTTACATTCACAAACAGCTATATTACATAAGCAATGCATGTATTGCTTGTTTCTGCTTCTTTTTCACATGTGTTTTGATCCAAAGATTCTGAACTCGTTCAGAAGATGGGTAATAGCGCCCCTAACTGAATAACAGTGAAAACATGGATTGCCGGAAAATTCTGAATATGGCGTTGAAGCGTTGTCATAAATTACACAAATTGTCATAATTGCGGGGAAAGAGTTAACCTTTGTCAATTTTAATTGATATAATTGTTCACGTTCATGACAGTTCACAGTGCATTAACTAATGTTAATGGATGGAACGGTTAACCTTAAAAATGTTAAAGGTACACTATATAACTTTTTGACACTCTGGCGAAACAAAACTGCACGCGTCTTGCGAATGAACATTGTAGCATTGTCCGGATAAGACAAAAACGCGGCTTGGAAGATGGATTCATGATGTACTTGTTCATGATATAAATGTTGACCAAAAAATTTAACATAGTACCTTTAAAAAATAAAACCTTATTGTAAAGTGTTATCAAAATATTGCTAAAAAATGTTTTAAAGAAAAAATCTGAGGCGTTACATGCCTCCTCTCCAGTCTCAATGGGTATGACACATCTGACAAAAAGTGTTTTATGTAGAGCCACAAAACAATTACTGTACCAGAAGCCATCACAATTCTGGAATATATCATACACACCTTGGCCAAGAGGGAAAGACTGTGATCTAGTCTACTGACTACATGAAAATAAACACAGCATCACAGGGATGACATGCCGTCAGGAGTGAAATGAGACAAAGGCTTTTGTGCTCTTTAGTGTCCCACTTCTGGACAGAACTGCAAGGCTAAAACTAATGACCATAAAACAATACAACACAACAACAAAACCCCACAAAGTACATGTTTTTTTTTTTTATAGATAAGAATTCTTTGTTTGTGGTTATTCTGTTGAATAACTAAACGGTGATCTGTGTACATTTGTACAGCACTGTTCGCTAAATCAAGACAACAACTGCAGCCACAGAAAGATTAACGCACAGACCTACCACACATTTGCCCCGGGGCCAGAGCATCAGAGGAGCCCAATGAGCTGCAAAAACACTGTATATTTACTAAAACATCTTTGGCTGTTAAATTGTTCCCACACAACACTGTTTGAAAACATTTATACGGCCCTGCATGATGCCCCCCTCGGACCTGGAGCCCCTGGGCACGTGCCCAATTGCCCATATGGTGTATGCAGGCTGCTCAGTGGTAAGGAGCACCTAGTGGGGAAATTAATTATGTGACATAAGCCAGAAAGCAACATAAATTATTCACAATCAATAAAATAAAATGTAACATCTTCAAATTGGGGGATCTAACAAAAATTATATAGTTATCTATAACCTAAACCCCTTACGTACATGTATATACAGTAGTTTGAGAGAGAGAGAGAGAGAGAGAGAGAGAGAGAGTGAGAGAGTGAGAGAGAGAGAGAGAGAGAGAGAGAGAATATCACACTAGCAAACCATATAAATGTAGGTAAGTATGTAGGGGTATAGGTAGACACACACACACACACACACACAAACACGCACACACTTTTTAGTTTATGCATTCCTTGAGAATCGAAGCTATGACCTTGGCTTTGCTAGCATAACATACACACACAGACACACACACACACACACATATATATATATATATATATATATATATATATATATATATATATATATATATATATATATATATATGTACACTACCGTTCAAAAGTTTGGGGTCTTTTTTTTTTTTTTTAAGAAATTAATACTTTTCTTCAGAAAGGACGCATGAAATTGATATAAAGTGACAGTAAAGACATTTATAATAATGCACAATATTAATTTTTTTATGAAATGCTTTTCTCTTGAACTTTCAAAGAATCCTGAAAAAAAGAATCACTGTTTGCACTAAAATATGAAGCAGCACAACTGTGATAAAACTCATAAATGTTTCTTGAGCATCAAATCATATTAGAGTGATTTCTGAAGGATCATGTGACACTGAAGACTGGAGTAATGATGCTGAAAATTCAGCTTTGATCACAGGAATAAATTACATTTTAAAATATATTCACATAGAAAATAGCTGTTTTACATTGAAATAATATTTAACAATATTACTGGGTTTGTTTTGTATTTTTAATCAAATAAATGCAGCCTTGGTGAGCAGAAGAGACTTCTTTTTATATCTATAGGTACTTCTCAAAAAATTAGCATATTGTGATAAAGTTCATTATTTTCCATAATGTAATGATAAAAATTAAACTTTCATATGTTTTAGATTCATTGCAAACCAACTGAAATATTTCAAGTCTTTTATTGTTTTAATACTGATGATTTTGGCATACAGCTCATGAAAACCCAAAATTCCTGTCTCAAAAAATTAGCATATCATGAAAAGGTTCTCTAAAAGAGCTATTAACCTAATCATCTGAATCAACTAATTAACTCTAAACACCTGCAAAAGATTCCTGAGGCTTTTAAAAACTCCCAGCATGTTTCATTACTCAAAACCGCAATTATGGGTAAGACTGCCGACCTGACTGCTGTCCAGAAGGCCATCATGGACACCCTCAAGCAAGAGGGTAAGACACAGAAAGAAATTTCTGAACAAATAGGCTGTTCCCAGAGTGCTGTATCAAGGCAACTCAGTGGGAAGTCTGTGGGAAGGAAAAAGTGTGGCAAAAAAACGCTGCACAACGAGAAGAGGTGACCGGACCCTGAGGAAGATTGTGGAGAAGGACCGATTCCAGACTTTGGGGGACCTGCGGAAGCAGTGGACTGAGTCTGGAGTAGAAACATCTAGAGCCACCGTGCACAGGCGTGTGCAGGAAATGGGCTACAGGTGCCGCATTCCCCAGGTCAAGCCACTTTTGAACCAGAAACAGCAGCAGAAGCGCCTGACCTGGGCTACAGAGAAGCAGCACTGGACTGTTGCTCAGTGGTTGCATGTCATTCGGAAATCAAGGTGCCAGAGTCTGGAGGAAGACTGGGGAGAAGGAAATGCCAAAATGCCTGAAGTCCAGTGTCAAGTACCCACAGTCAGTGATGGTCTGGGGTGCCATGTCAGCTGCTGGTGTTGGTCCACTGTGTTTTATCAAGGGCAGGGTCAATGCAGCTTGCTATCAGGAGATTTTGGAGCATTTCATGCTTCCACCTGCTGAAAAGCTTTATGGAGATGAAGATTTCATTTTTCAGCACGACCTGGCACCTGCTCACAGTGCCAAAACCACTGGTAAATGGTTTACTGACCATGGTATTACTGTGCTCAATTGGCCTGCCAACTCTCCTGAACTGAACCCCATAGAGAATCTGTGGGATATTGTGAAGAGAAAGTTGAGAGACACAAGACCCTACACTCTGGATGACCTTAAGGCCGCTATTGAAGCATCCTGGGCCTCCATAACACCTCAGCAGTGCCACAGGCTGATTGCCTCCATGCCACGCCGCATTGAAGCAGTCATTTCTGCAAAAGGATTCCCGACCAAGTATTGAGTGCATAACTGAACATAATTATTTGAAGGTTGACTTTTTTTTGTATTAAAAACACTTCTTTTATTGGTCGGATGAAATATGCTAATTTTTGGAGACAGGAATTTTGGGTTATCATGAGCTGTATGCCAAAATCATCAGTATTAAAACAATAAAAGACCTGAAATATTTCAGTTGGTGTGCAATGAATCTAAAATATATGAAAGTTTAATTTTTATCATTACATTATGGAAAATAATGAACTTTATCACAATATTCTAATTTTTTGAGAAGGACCTGTATATAAATACACATATTAATTGTGAGCATCACAATAAAACTAGATTTCTGCCAACTAAGTGAACACTAAGAGCTGAAGGTCAGGAGAAATGGTTGTGTAGAAGCAAAACAATTACAAGAGTTCATCTTAATGCTGGACTATGTCACACAAGGCCTGTCTAAAAGAAAAGCGCTGTGGTCTAGTCTGCTGTCTACATGAAAATAAACACAACAACTGATTTGCACAAGGTCAGAGTATGCAGAGATCAACATGCAGTTTATAGGGGATGATAGAAAGAACAAGGTCACTGTCCTGAGGTTAAGAGTGAAAGTTGAGCTGTTTGTCATCACAGCTGCTGTCTACTCCATGTGGGAAAGAATGTGCCCTGCATGCAGAGAGATAAATCGTATCTTTCTTTCTTTGTCCACATGTTTACGGAGACATGTGGGGCTTGTGACACACTTTTAGGCTCTGTTGACAATAGTTTTTTTTTTCAAAAAGAATATTTCACAGTTGATCTTACAAAATACTTCACTATGTATTTTATTTCCATTTCCCTTTCAAAGGAACTTCGAGCTGCGTCAAACGCTCTGGGAACGCCCCTGCGTTGTGCGTGAAGCACGTATGAAATTAGTCCAATAGAGATATGAAACGTCATAGGCGGGTGACGTCATCGACCAGGAACTATAAAAGCACCCCAAAACACAAGCGCATTAGCTTCTGTGCCTTCAGTCGCGCTACATGTGAATCTGTCCCTGTGTGATATTGTCTGTCCTACATACTCTGCACCACCCAAACAATTTATATATATATATATATATATATATAAATATATATATATATATATATATATATATATTTGAGAGAATGGCGAACGAGCAGCAATTTAAGAAGTGTGTTACTCCCTGCCCGCGCTATTTAACGGGTGGGGATACACACGTTCTTTGTGTTGTTTGTCTGGGAGTGCAGCATGCCCTGTCAGCTCTCGAGGGAGCTGACTGTGAGCATTGCGAGTGTCTGCCGTTAAGGACGCTCCGCTCCCGCCGAGCGCTCTTTGAGGAGAGCGGTTCGGTGCGCGCTCCCCACGGTTCGGGTTCCGCTTCTGTTGGGGCAGAGCGGCGGCGCTTATCGTGGGGATCGCAGATGGATCTCTCAGCGGGGGTTAAGACGGGCGCTGCCTTATCTCTCCCTTCACCTGTGAGATCCAGTGCCTCAGTCCCGAGTTCGGAAGCACGCGCTGCGGTTTCTTCCGCTCAGGTTGAGGCACCAACACTGCAGCTATCCAGTTCTGAGGAGCTGGATGTTGTCAGTGTTGAGGGAGAGGTGGAGGATTCGCCACCCCACACTCCCGAAAGTGATGAATTAATGGAGGTATTGACTAGGGCTGTTGATAAACTCAGTATTGAGTGGCCAGTGACTAGACAGGAGTCTGTTTCTAGATCTAAATTAGATGAAAGATTTTTGCCGTCACGTGTGCAGCCTCCACGCCGGTGTCTGCCGTTCTTTAACGATCTCCACACTGAGGTGTCGAGATCGTGGAAGAAACCGGTTTCATATAGAATATTTAGTCCCCAAACATCTACATATTCTAATATAATGGGGGCTAAATTTTATGGTTATGGCGCTTTGCCTCGCTTGGAAGAGACGCTCGCGAGCCATCTCTCTCCCGAGGCGGCGTCATCTTTTAAAACACCGGTATTACCCACCAAGCCCCTCAGAAATACATCTGCTTTGGTGGGTAAAGCGTATTCGGCTGCAGGTCAGGCTGCATCATGCCTGCATACAATGTCAATCTTGCAGGCATACCAGGTGCTTCGAGAACTGCGTCAGGCTGCTGATTTATCCCTGCGCGCCACCAGAGAATCGGCCAAGCTAGTGGGTCGATCTATGGCAGCTCTGGTGGCCGCAGAAAGACATCTTTGGTTAAATCAAACTAACATGAAAGAGAAAGAAAAAAACGTTTATTTTAGATGCTCCTCTCTCTCCTTCGGGGTTATTTGGCGAAGCTGTTAATTCTGTTATGGACAAATTCCAGGAAGAGAAAAAACAAGCTGCAGCTTTCAAAGAATTTCTCCTGTTAAAAATTCACGTCTCTGGGGCTGCTGGGCGGGAGCAGCCCCGGCCGTTTACAAGCTCA
Source organism: Meda fulgida (assembly GCA_030578275.1). NCBI lineage: Eukaryota > Metazoa > Chordata > Actinopteri > Cypriniformes > Leuciscidae > Meda > Meda fulgida. The sequence goes on along the minus strand of CM060627.1, from coordinate 5,654,954 downwards.
TCCCATAGAGCGCAGCAGAAGCAGAGTGTTGCGTCTCGTGCTCCCCCTGCTGGACAGTGGGCTCAGGTGCGGCACTCTCAGCCGAAGCCTTCTAGCAATAGGCCTGATCTGAGGACAGTGTTATTGTCTAAGAAGACTTCGGCTAAGAAGAAGTCCTGACGCCGAGGCGTTCAGGATGTTGAGGGTGGTCCCCACCGAGGCGGAAAGGAGTTCACCTCTCTTTACGGTGCCCATTCTTCCTCGGTGCCCTCAGGGGGCCGTTCTGCCAACCCCGCCTTTATGCCGGGGCATAGACGGTCCCAGTGAGCGCTTTCCCGAGGGACGCTCGCTCCCTCTGAGGAGGGTTTCAGAGCAGTCAAACCAGTCGTTCCCTGCCGGTGCGCCGTTACAGGGCGCTGTGTTTGCTGCTCAAGTTACACCAGAGGCCAGTCTCGAGAGGCTGGTACCCTTAGTAGATTTTCTGGCAGAGTGGAAAAGCCTTCCAAGAATATCTCATTGGGTCCTGCAGACAGTAGAAAAGGGTTATGCTATCCAGATCAGGTGTCGTCCACCGAAATTCAGAGGGGTTCTGCACACAGTGGTGGGCCCCGAGCAGGCTCTGGTATTGGAACAAGAGGTGAAAACGCTCCTTCAAAAGGAGGCTATAGAACGGGTTCCTCCTCCCAGTTTGGAGTCAGGTTATTACAGCCGATATTTCATCGTTCCGAAGAAGAATGGGGGGTTGCGTCCAATTTTAGACCTGCGCCTATTGAATCGCTTGGTAGGGAAGCTAAAATTCAAGATGCTCACTATCAAGCAGATTGTGTCTCAAATCAGATCCGAGGACTGGTTTGTCACGATAGATCTAAAGGACACGTACTTCCACATTTCCATCCTTCCACAACACAGGAAGTTCCTGAGGTTCGCCTTCAGGGGCGAGGCGTACCAATACAGGGTTCTTCCATTTGGCCTAGCCTTATCTCCCTGCACTTTCACGAAATGCATGGATGCAGCACTAGTGCCTCTGAGGCTTCAGGGTATTCGTATTCTCAACTATATCGACGATTGGTTGATTTTAGCTCAGACGGAGCAGATGGCGGTTCGGCATCGAGATGTCGTCCTGCCATATCAGAAAGTTGGGGTTGAGGCTGAACGCAAAGAAAAGTGTATTATCTCCTTCTCAGAAGACCACTTTTCTGGGTGTCATTTGGGATTCGGTCTCGATGCGGGCGCGACTCTCTCCGACCCGCATCGCTTCGATTCTCTCAGCTGTGAAACAAGTAAGGCTAGGCCAGCTACTCACTATGAAGCAGTTTCAGAGACTGTTGGGTCTGATGGCAGCAGCGTCCAACGTTATACCTTGCGGCCTGTTGTACATGAGACCGCTGCAGTGGTGGCTCAGGACCAAGGGTTTTTCCGGCGCAGAGGTGGACGTATTCGCTTCCAAGGAGACCACGCATTGTCATCTGTGGTTCTCCATCAGTCTTCCAGCCCCTCTGGGGTTGGACGCTATGGTACAGCCGTGGCCGAGGTCACGCCTGTACGCCTTTCCCCCGATTGCTCTGCTACCAGGAGTTCTGGAGAGGGTTCGCCGGGACGGGGTCAGCCTACTATTAGTAGCCCCGTTCTGGCCGGCCCGAGTATGGTTCACGGACCTGATTTCTCTCCTGGACGGCTCTCCTTTGGAGCTCCCGGTCAGGAGGGATCTACTCTCTCAGGCGGGCGGCACAATATTTCACCCCCGCCCAGAGCTGTGGAAATTGTGGGCTTGGCCTCTGAGGGGGCCCAGCTCATAGATTCTGGTCTCTCAACTGAGGTTGTTGAGACCATTCTTCACTCCAGAGCTCCATCCACGAGGAAGCTTTATGCCTTGAAGTGGAAACTTTTCACTTCTTGGTGTGGAGAACACCTGCAGGACCCAGTTAACTGCCCAGTGGGTGCAGTGCTGGATTTCCTGCAGGAGCGCTTCTCCACAGGGTTATCCCCCTCCACACTGAAGGTGTATGTGGCGGCACTAGCTGCTTACCACGTCCCTTTTAGTGGAGTTTCTCTTGGGAGAAACCCACTTATAACTCGTTTCCTCCGGGGTACTTTGAGGCTGAGGCCAGCAGTTCGTACGAGGGTGCCGACCTGGGATCTGGCCGTTGTATTGGAAGGTCTTTCCCTAGCTCCTTTTGAGCCCATCGAATAAGTTCCTGAAAAGTTTCTATCTCCTCTTTAAAAAGAATCGGAGATTTACAGGCTCTGTCGGTTTCACCCTCGTGCCTGGAATTTTCGCCTGGCATGGTTAAGGCTTTTCTGCATCCCAGACCAGGGTACGTTCCCAAGGTCCCTACTAATGTTGTTAGACCTACGGTTCTGCAGGCTTTCTGTCCTCCTCCATTTATGTCATCGGACCAGGAGAAACTTAATTTACTCTGCCCTGTTAGGGCGTTAGACGCCTATGTCCACAGATCTGTCCTGTGGAGAAAATCGGAACAACTATTTGTATGTTTCGGGCCACCCAGGAAAGGGTGTCCTGCGTCTAAACAGAGAATGAGCAAGTGGGTGGTTGAGGCTATCTCACTTGCTTATGAGTCGGCTGGCCAGCCTTCACCTTTGGCTGTTCGAGCCCACTCTACCTGGAGTATGGCTGCTTCTAAAGCTTTATTGTCAGGAGTTTCCCTGTTTCCCTGTATGTATGTGTGTGTGTGTGTATATGTATACACACACACACACACATTCTTTAGCAAGATTATCGAAAGTTACATTGACATGAATGCTGCCCAACAGACGCCGAAGGCAAGGAAGGCCGAAGAAGACCTGGCGAAGTACATTCAAAGAGGACTTAAAGCGAATCCCATGCAGACAAACGCAACCGGTGGAATGCTCTTGCTGCTCAATGTGCCCTGTAGCACAGACGGACATAAAGAAGACTATTGCAAGAGTTTCTGTGTGCACGACATCGAAGATCAGACTGGATATAGAGTGAGACACATGAGTTTCTGCAGCATGGTTGTCATCACTGGATGCTAAATGGTTGCTTCGCCAAATGAAGTGAGTTACTGTCAATCTCCATTAGGCATTAAAGCCCATTACACATCATCAATCCTGCAGTAGTGGATAAGACTTTACTCAGGAAATTGAGATATGCGACTTAATTCACCACACAACACACACACACACACACAAAAACACACACACACACACACACACACACAAACCACACACACACACACACACACACCACACACACACACACAGGTCATCACCTTGATTTAGCTCCCTTTACTAAGAGCACCAGAGGAGGTCTTAAAGCCCTTGATGAAAAAACCACAGAAGCTATCCCTTCCGTGGACTACCGGTTACTCCATTAGCTTAATTTGCATTTTCGATCTGTGAATCACACCCTCACCCTTTACATCTCATAAAGGCAAGATCAGTGTTAACACATGAATGAATCCACAGACCAGGAGCCGCTGAGAGCAAAATGGAGCTTTTGAATATTTCTTCTGATGGTTACATTAGTGAGGAGAAAAAAAATTGATGGGTTTTTTCTCTGAGCTTTCATTAGCCTGAATATTGTAATTTACCTGGAAACATGTTTTGAAGTGAAGGAAAAGGGCTAATTTAAAAGATTTGCATTTCCAAAAAAAATAGCAGTGCTTGCAAGGCAATAAATAATATTACTAAAGTTTTTGGTTTATTTTTTAGCATCAGAAACAGTTTTGGTGCATGTCATTACACTCACTTATGCGTCACTGTTTAGAATTAACACACAATATTACACTGTATTTGCAGTGAGATGTGACATTTGTAAAAATAGATGCAAGACAAGAACAGACCAATCACTATTTGGTATGCAAAATTATGAAGTAATGGGAATAGTTAAGTTTGATGATACACTTTATCATGTAAAATGGGAGATTTTTAAAGTTCAATTTTAAATTTCTTAGTATAGGGCTACATTTTATAAATACAATATTTATTGAACATTTGTCAAATAATGAAATATAAAATGAACAAAAATAATACATATAGTAATATCTACGGTGCCCAGCACCATGGACATTGAGGATAATACAACAATTTTACACATACTATCTCTGTTGACGTGTCTCTGTTGAATTTCTATATTCAAAGCCTTGAAAAGGTTGAAGACCTGCATTATATTCAGAAATGGCCTGTGCTCTTTCAAAATGATCAACAGAAAACTGGTTCTTCAGCAAACAGAAATTTGCTCTTGAAAAGCACAGATCTCTGCAGAAAGTACGTGTCACTAAAAAACAGCTTTCTTACCTTTACATCACATACACTGACTGAACTTTACTTTGAAAGGGGCACTTTCATGTGGTCTTTTCCTGAGAGGAATGGGTATTCTAACTTTCCAGACAGCCAAAGCTCTATCATTTGATATGCCTCAATTGTTTGGTTTGTGTGCACTTGTCATGGTTATACAGCTTTCGATGTGTGGCTTCAGGTGCTTGATGGATTTCATTATCATTGCAATTGAGGCCTCTCATGACTGCAGCAGAACAGAAGGAGGAGTCAAGCGCTCAAGTGTCACACGACAGCTAGATGAGGAAAAGAGGGGCAGGGGGATAAGTAAGAAGAGAGGGATGAGTTGAGATGAGGACCACAGGAATTCGCTGCTCTTGTGTTAATTTAAATTGAGGGGTTTTTTATTTTATGTTGTGAGCTGTAAATGCAGTGATGAAGGTAATTATATGTTTTTTGGGCTCACGGTAATTAGAGACTTCTGCTTAAACTGTTTATTGCTCTCTTCAGTGCAATTATAGTCCCTTTGGATTTCTGACCTGGCTGCCTGACCTTTCTTCTCAAAAACGATGTGTTCTGAGCGGTCATGTTCAAGAAGTCTAACGTTACCTTTCTGAAAATATATAAAAAAACGTTTTGAACAGTAGTGTAAATTTCATCATTTCCACATAAACCACACCTATTTGGATGTTCAGCAAACATGGCTCACGTAAAAGTGTAGTTCACCCAAACATGAACCATTCACTCATTAGGTCAACAGGAAAACCCATTCAAGTATTAATATCGAAATGGTTATGTGACTTAGAATGTAGCACATATGCTGACTACTTTAAAGACTATTTACTTTTTTAAAACTGAACAACAACACAACAGGTTTTGATAAGTGAGGTTTGAGTAAAATAAATTAGAGAGCATTTAATTCTGTGAACTATGCTTCAAGAAATGAAGAAGAAATACAGACAATTTTTTTCCTTTTCCTGTGAATCTCAATTAAGCTTTCCAAAGAGACTTTTCCAAGGACAGGACAACAGCAACTATAAAATCAGACCTAACAGAAAACTTCAGCCGTGGAAGTAAGCAAGTGCCACTCAGTTACACAATCAAGAGGTTAGCCATCAAAACAGGAGATCGTTATATCAAAGTCAAAGTGGGAACAAACATGTATTGTAAACATAAAATAAAAATAAAAAATACATTGCAAGAAACCTTGACTAACATAGCAATGGAGAGCTGAGGGATAAAGTATAAACTATTAGACTTTAAAAAAATAAGATTGACTCCTTGAAGAAAATATCATAAATAGTGTATGCTTAGAAATAAGAAGTGGTTTGCTGATTTGTAGAAATAGTTTTTGTTAGTGTTTGCTTTTGTCTTGCAGCAGGATTGTCTCTTTTCAGGTTTTGAAAATTTCATATGGGATTTGAAATATGGACATTTTGGATGGAAACAAAATGCTAGGGAAATGGAATTCTTTTTCAAAAGTTAATATAGTGAAATAGATTAACTTCCAAAATACTTTACTCATAAGTCTTCAGCAATTATTTCCTGCAGATAAACTTAACTAAACACCATAACCCTGACGCAGACAAATAAAACTCAAAATGTATCGTAAGCTTGGTGAAACTTCACTCAGACAACCCTTGGAGAGGAAAAGTGAAATCATATGAAAACGTGTTCAATTAAAACATAACATGTTTGTTCTATAGTCTGAACATGAATGTATATGGATTGGATTCTGAAACATACATGTACAGCACTTTATGAAATGTAATCATAATTGGAATATTATATGGCTCCCTAGTAATTCTAATGAAATATTAATTCGAAAACTTAATCTCAGTTCAATTTCTTGGTATTTGGTTCAGAAGGTCTTTTTGAACAGAAGAACAGGCGAAATCATTAACATGAACATGGTGGAGATCACAAATTTAATCAGATACAAAACAAATCACCAGATGCCTTTGAATGAAAGTACTTCTCCTGCAGTTACTCACCAGATCCTGATCATCATGGTCTGAAAAAGCGCTCCTCGACCTACTGAATGATGGTGTTTTCACATGGAAAGTGTCAGTCACGGCCTTTCCCTTATGAAAAATTTCATCTTTGAGCTATGCTCGCTGTACATTGTGTCAGATATATCACTGGGTATATGACACATCCACTATCATCCACATATCTGAGGAACGATTAAGAAAATTGGTACTAAGTCTGTATCTGGTGCAGTGTACTTTTAGATTCAATATTTTGACCACATGTCAGTACTCTGTGTTGTTTTTATATTTATATAAATTGTAGGCCTATACTTGTATGTTGTTTATGTGGATACAGGTTGTGCGTCATTCAGAATTGCATTGACAAAAATATTGACCACAATGCTTTCCCGCCATTGATGAGTTTTTCCAGTTATCCGTGTTTCCAGTTATACTGTATGGGTGCTGTTATGGGTCTTCTGAAATAGTATCTACAGATCCAAAAACAAGTAAATAAGTAGATCTGCATAAACCAGAAGGAGTGGATAGAAGTTGCTTACGCACAAGTAAGCTAATCAAACATTTAACAGCGTATAAGTCGAACCTAGCATGAAATATTCTAGTAGGGGCAATGACATTTTTGCAAGCTTTCTGATAAACAAAAAATGACAAAACCATCTTTTACACTCCGTACCATTCCCCTTGTGAAAAATAATTTAAAGTATACTACTAAATTAACTTTGTGCGGAAGTAGTGCTGAAGTCCAACTAAAGATATACTTAAGTGTAATTGATTGTGCTAAAGTGGGACTATTGTGAGTATAAAACAACAAGAATAATAAAAAAAAAACGCTTTAAAAATTAAAGACTGATTATAGAGAGATAATATTATCCTTATTAATAATGGTATTAAAACATATTTTAGACCAGTCTGATCTCATGACTATGCGTCTGTATAGCACGCATTGTGCTTATCGTGCAATTTATACGCGAAAATTTGTTTTTACGTGCATGTGATATGCAGTTTTCACAAGCAAATACACACTCTATTGCGTGTAATACACACGCACCCCACACCACTAATCCTACCCAAACGTATAATACACACGCACCCCACACCACTAATCCTAAAATTCATTTTCGCATATAAATTGTACGATAAACACAATGCATGCTACTTAGTGTGACCGCGTTGTTTAGACTTAATATTAAGAAATGTGCATTGTGCAGAGAAATACTCCAAATAAAGTTTCATTACAAGTTTATATCAGTTATTCTTAAGTGATATGCCAATACATATGTTAATGGATTTGAAGTATATAAAATACATTTATTTTTTTAAAAAGACATTTTAATAGGGTTAGTGAACAAGTTCAGTCAAAATATATCTCAGTGTGACAAAATAATAGGTTTAGTGACAACAAAAGCTGTACATACCACAGACTGAAAAGGACATTCAGAAGGCAATATAGATGTCTGACAGTTTGTGTTCTGCACGAAACAATCTCAAAACCGTTCACCAGAACATATACAAAAAGACCTTCTGCTCTTTGCACAGTAACAACCACCAATACTGTTATTATTCCGATTTCCCACTGTCCTTTCTCTTTCTCTCTTTCATTCCCTTTTTTTTTCCTTCCTCCTGGAGTGTCTTTCAATCATAGTGGTAAAGGGAAAGAGTGAGAGAAACGAGCGGAGGCTCCTTGGAATGTCGATCCATCATCAGTAGGACGGGTCTCAACTGAGCTCAGTCATGCTGTAATTTCTCAGTTTCTATTGAGACGCTCAGCACTCCCCCTGTGTCCTATTGACAACCGAAAATGGCTTTGCCAACCTGACTGACAACTTTGTCTACCTGACAAAAAGCATAAAGCTGAGGCACAGAGATTAGACCAATAGAGCTGTGGAGATTACACTCTCCCATTATGGAACATCATATCAGATTGAGTCATTGTGATAATGTAGAAGTGTGTGTGTGTGTTTGAGTGTGTCTGTGTGTGTGTGTGAGTTGTTTTCCCCTTAAAGTAGCTTGTCGGTGCTGATTTCCTTTTTCCCCTCTCGCTGTTCTGTATTTATTTTCCCGACCAATTTGAAAACCAATTTGTCTGTGAAGAGACTCCATTCTGTGGATGTTTCTTTTTTCATATATGGAAACTTCTTTCATCTTTAAAATTAATGCCTAGATTATATGATAATTATCCTCAGATCACATATTTTTTGTTCAAAGATCCTCTATACACAATTTCCTTTAAAATAAAAGCAGGAAGACTTGAACTAATTGACGAAAGAAGAAAGAAACAAGATTTAATGAATCGTGGATGGATGGATATATAAGGGACAATCCACGGCTAGCCATGCATTAAAGGATTTTAATGCATAACTTAGAGGCGAAGAACCACCCGACGCGAAGCGGATATCCCGCTTATACCACGGTTATTTGCCAAGTTAAAAATAAGTTAAAGCTGTAACTGATGTTAATTTTGTAATAATAATGTAATTTTTTAACAGACGTGTAAAAATGACGGTTATTTTCTTAAGTTACGGCTCGTTAGTTCTAGCACTCCGTCCACTTTAAATAAAGTAGAGCCATCGGATTGCTTTTAGTTGAATGAATTATCACATTTATTTAAATTCATTATTAAAAGAAAGAGACAAAGAAGTGAAAGAGTCCCCTCGTTGCTTAAGCTTATAGCTAACTTAATGATTATTTAATGGATTTATTAAAATTATTTATGAATGACAGGCAACACCGACAGTGACAAGGCAATCTTTATTTGAACTAATCATGTCATTTATTTAAATGAATTATGTAGAGTGTGAAATAAAACCGGTTTCTCTAACCACGATTAGGCTACCATATAAAGACACATTACATTTATTGAAATGCATTCAATTAAATGAAAACAAAAAAAAATCAAACAGTTGAAAATTTCGATAGGGGATTGTTTTACTCATCATTATACTAATTGATGTTAAACTCCACATTTCCATTTACCGTGAAGTTAGACATGGAAAAGGGTAGGGTTATTTCAGTTTTAGGCTTGGAGGTGAAATTATGTTTAGGTTTATACCTGCTCTGAGACACATCAAACTTGCAACACTGTATTCGCGTCCAGCGGTAGACTGAACAGAGGCATAAAACTCCTGGAATGTCTCATTTAAAAGAGAAGTCTCGAAATCATATTTTTTCTGTCTTTGGCGCAAAAAGTCACTGAAAGTGTTAACTGCCCATTTAGTTGTCTTTTTCGTATTGACTTCATCTTTGTCGTCTTTGATCTTATCTAGCTCTGTCAGTGTTAATTATTTGTGCCGCTTTTTGTTATTCAACGTCTTCTCCAAGTCTTCTATTTCGTTTTGTGCCTGGGCCCATTTCTCAAAATTGCCATATTCACATACACATACAAATTAAATGATTATAATAGCGGATTAATTTTGAACTGTAATCAAATTGACTGGAACTACCTATTAAACGGTTTTACTGCACACCTTCCAGCCAATCAGAATTGAGTATTTAAACAGCCCGTGGTATAAGAGCTAAATAAGGAACGTCTAAATGATCTCAGAACTCATGTGGATATCATGGTGATATCTAATGTAATTTGGATAAAGTGCCACTCTGTTCTTTCACAAAGTCCCAGCAGTCCTACTTTTTTTTTTACTCAATAAAAGCAGAGAGCTGAGAAAAAGTGTTATTTTGAGATTATTTATACACAATGAACCCTGAGGGGACCTCAGTCCATTCTGTTTGTGCATGTTTGTGCATGTGTTCCAAACTCCTAATCCTAACCCTTCTCTAACCCTTTTTCACCAACAACGAAAAATTCTTTTATTATTGAAAGCTTTAGCACAAGTTCTGCCAGGAAGACTCAATTAATACGTCACTTATTACCTTCACATCTATCCAATCATGTCCTAATACGTGCTGTATAAAAGATCGGTACTTACACAAGTTGGAGATTGCAGACGCTGACGCAAATAATTACCTCTACCCTTCCCACCACCTCCAGGATGGTTCTGTCCGTACCTCCCGGGGGGGTCGGCTGCGCCCCTGCCTTCTTCTTTAGGCAAGAAATGCAGATCCGTTATCCTTGGAATATGCACTACGGATGGGGCCTATGCCAAAGAAAAAAAAAATGTATATAAAAATTCAGTGTCTTGCCATCTTGTCCAGACACAGGTCCATTCACGTAATCAAACCAAATATCAATTTAAAATTCTACTGCTTATAAGGTCCAGGTCAAGTCTTTGGTGTGTTAAAAGAGTCCAGTTTTTTATATTCTTTGTGATCAAAATGATCAGAGGCAGAGATGCATAAATTAATGAATAAACAACCAAACATGAAATACAAGGAAAATAAAGAAAAGCATGGCATCAGACCGATGATGCAACAAGAAAGCAACTGAGACAGTATATTTATATGCTATAGCACCTTTGTGGTTACAGAGAGTTCATCGACTGAAATTCGAGAAAGATAAAAAGGACCGGATTGCTCCTGATGAAAGCATGAGAACTTTGCTGCACAATTATAACTTATAATTTTTCAATTTTTTACTTCAATTTTTCCTGAAGTTGAGTCTTTAGGTGCTGCAAGCATTTCTAAGCCATCCTGATTTTCAATATTATGTCAAAAATAAAATGTATATCAAGGCCCTGGGGCTGTAAGGAAAAAAAAAAATTCTGCTGATCGTTACAGAACACTTGCATCACTTATAGCACCTTAAACTTTTTAACTAACATTTCACAAAAACTTGAATGAACAACACATGACAATAGTCTACAGATAAACAGTATTGTGTAGGCAAGCATACCAGTCGAAAATTGGTTTAAAAAGTGTACTTTCAGGATCCTCTCAGCAGCACAACAGAAGGTACTCTATGTTTTCTCCACTGTCACAGAAGCCATTTTTCAGGTATACTGAGAATTAATTTAAGGGTTTGCTCTGAATCCTCTTCCCAGACACTGAGTAAAGGTCCATCGCTGAAAGTCTTTAGAATAAGGACATATTTATCTATTTTACAGTGGAAACAATGTGACAAGAGTAGGTTAGCAATTTGAAATGTGCTAGAGCTGCATGTGAAATGTAATCAGTCAGCATTTACTGAGTAATGTGGCATGGCCGTCACGCTAGCATCGGCTTTTCCCCTCTGTCTCTGTTTTCCCTCAGAGGATACAACGTGAATACGTTTCTCTAAAAGAGGATGTTGACATGCATCAGGCGAACAATGTCAGAATGTTCAACGCTCAGGTTCTGTACAGCAGGCTGGGAGTTATTTGCAGTTTATGCAGTTTTTACTTTTTTTGTCATCACAATGCAATAATTAGAGGATAAATCCCACGGCTGCAATATTTTAATCTCTCAGAATAAAGAATATTCCACGTTCAAAAGGAGCACTGACTAGCATATTTAAGAATCTGAAAGAAAGGTTGAAAGAAGGGGGATAGAGGTAGTCTAAGAATCCCAATGAGCAGCTCCTTGCTTAAACTTTTCAAGCATAAAAGGGTCATTCTTAAACTTGATATCTCACTTTTGTTCTTAATTTTATTATTTAATTGCATGAATGAGGCAAGAGTTGTAACATAGGTCGCAATAACACCAGTGACAGATCTTGCAAATCGGGGGCGGGCGTCCAAAAACCAGTCAGTATCTGGTGTGACCACCATTTGCTTTTCGCTGTGCAACATCTCCTTTGCATAGAGTTGATCAGGTTGTTGAGTGGGGCCCGTGGGATGTCGGTCCACTCCTCTTCAATGTCTGTGCGAAGTTACTGGATATTGGCAGGATCTGGAACACGCTGTCGTATACACCGATCCAGAGCTTCTCAAACATGCTAGATGGGTGACATGTCCGGTGAGTATGCTGGCCATGCAAGAACTTTCAGCTTCCAGGAATTGTGTACAGATCCTTGCAACATGGGGCCATCTATTATCATGCTGCAACATGAGGTGATGGTCGTGGATGAATGGCACAACAATGGGCCTCAGGATCTCGTCACGGTATCTCATTCAAAATGCCATCAATAAAATGCACCTGTGTCCGTTGTCCATAACATACGCCTGACCATACCATTACCCCAACGCCACCATGGGCCACTAGATCCACAATGTCAACATCAGCAAACCGTTCATCCACACAACGCCATACACGCTGTCTGCCATCTGCCCTTTATAGTGAAAACTGGGGTTCATCCGTGAAGAAAACACCTCTCCAAAGTGCCTGACGCTATTGAATGTGAGCATTTGCCCACTTAAGTCGGTTACGACTGCAATCAGGGTGAGACCCCGATGAGGACAAGCATGCAGATGAGCTTCACTGAGACAGTTTCTGACAGTTTGTGCAGAAATTATTTGGTTATGCAAACCGATTGTTGCAGCAGCTGTCTGGTTGGCAAGGTCTCAGATGATCTTGGAGATGAAGATGCTGGATGTGGAGGGCCTTGGATGGTGTGGTTACACGTGGTCTGCGGTTGTGGGGCCGGTTGGATGTACTGGAAAATTCTCTGAAACGCCTTTAGAGACGGCTTATGGTAGAGAAATTAACATTCAATTCACGGGCAACAGCTCTGGTGGACATTCCTGCAGTCAGCATGCCAATTGCACACTCCCTCAAAACGTGTGACATCTGTGGCATTCTGCTGTGTGATAAAACGTCTCGGGTTATGACTATAACCCTTGTTCCCTGAGAAGGGAACGAGACACTGCGTCGAGAATCGACACTTTGGGACGCTCCCTTAGCGTGCGCCTCTGAAGTATGAATGAAACTAATCCAATCCTGATTGGTGTTGCGCCGTGACGTAACATGTGACGGCATACCCGGAAGTATAAAAGTGACGCTGTCACAACACACACTAGCCTCGCGATGAAGCAAGACGCTCCAAGGCCTCAAGGGGGCGTGGCAGAACGACGCAGTGTCTCGTTCCCTTCTCAGGGAACAAGGGTTATAGTCATAACCCGAGACGTTCCCTTTCGAGGGAACTCTACACTGCGTCGAGAATCGACACTTTGGGGAACGAGCGCCCACTAGGCCACGCGCCGAATAGGCCTGTCCCGGAGTGAAACTGTCTAGGCACTCAGCAAGGACTGAGCACGTGTGCGCCAGGCGTACTACGAAGGTGGAGACTGTAGAACCTAATAAAAGTGTGTGGAGTAGCCCAACCGGCTGCCTCACAGATCTCCTGTAGAGGTACTCCCGAAAGAAGGGCCCTAGAAGAAGCCATGCTTCTAGTTGAGTGAGCCTTTACGGCTAAAGGTGAAGGCAAATCGCGCACCTTGTAAGCCTCAGTAATAGCCTGAACAATTCAATTACTAACAGTTTGCTTGGATGCCGGGAGCCCCTTCTTAGGTGACCCAAAACATACTAATAACTGGTCCGACCTTCTCCAAGAAGAGGACCTCTCAAGGTACACACTTAAAGCTCTGACGGGGCAGAGCAAATGAAGCTTCTCTTCTTCTGCCGACACATGAGGTGGAGGATGGAATGCTTGAAGGACTGTAGACCGAGCCGTATTCGATGGAACTTTAGGCACGTAGCCCGGACTCGGGTGCAAAAAAGCTTTTACTCTGCCAGGGGCAAACTCCAAGCAAGCTGGTGTTACTGCCAGGGCTTGGAGATCTCCCACCCTCTTAAGTGAGGTAATAGCCAAGAGAAAAAACATTTTCAGCGTTAAATCCTTAGGTGAAGCCGACTCTAGAGGTTCGAAGGGGGCCAAGCATAACCCTTCCAGAACTATCGCCAGGTCCCAGCCAGGAACCCTAGACCTGGTTGCCGGCCTCATCCTCCAAGTACCGCGGAGAAACCGAATGACCAACTGGTGCCTCCCCAGAGGCCCATCACCTAATGGTGCGTGGAAAGCCGCAATGGCTGCCACGTACACCTTAAGCGTGGAAGGGGAGAGACCCGCAGAGAAAGGATTTTGAAGAAATTCCAGAACTGAAGCCACCGGGCAGTTTACTGGATCTAACTCATGTTCTCTACACCAAGTGACAAACACATTCCACTTGAGACCATATACTCTCCTAGTAGATGGAGCTCTAGAGCTAAGTATGGTTTCAACCACTCCAGCTGATAGACCAGCATTTAAGTACTGAACCCCCTCAGAGGCCAGACCCACAGCTTCCACAGCTCTGGCTGGGGGTGGAAGACTGTGCCCTCCGCCTGAGACAACAGATCCCTCCTCAGAGGAATCTGCCATGGCGGAGCTATCAGGAGTGATATGTCTGAAAACCACACTCGGGTCGGCCACATTGGGGCAACCAGAAGTAGACTGATACCCTCCTGACGGACCCTCTCCAGGACTCCCGGGAGCAGAGCGATCGGGGGAAATGCGTACAGGCGAAGCCTCGGCTAGGCCTGTACCATGGCATCCAACCCCAGTGGGGCTGGAAGTGAGAGGGAGAACCAAAGTGGACAGTGGGACGTCTCTCGAGACGCAAATAGATCCACTTCCATTGGTCCAAACCTCTCCCATATTAACTTCACCACCTCTGGGTGAAGTCTCCATTCCCCGGGCCTCAGCCCCTGCCTCGACAGGATGTCTGCTCTCTGATTCTGAACCCCCGGAATATACATTGCCCTGATAGACAGTATTTTCCCCTGGGACCAAAGAATAATCTGATGTGCCAGTCTGCACAGAGGGCGCGATCTGAGTCCCCATTGTCGGTTCAGATAGGCTACCACCGACGTATTGTCCGATCGTACTAAGACATGGTAACCTTTGATGTCTGGGAGGAAGCTCCTCAAAGCCCTGAACACAGCCATCATCTCTAGGCAGTTTATGCCAAGAATGATGATGGTCCTGCCACAGACCCCTGGCAAAGCGGCCGTCCATGACCGTGCCCCAGCCAGTGAGGGAAGCGTCTGTCGAAACGGATTTCCTGCGACATGACACTCCCAACACTGGCCCTTGGGATAGGAACCAAGGTTTCTTCCATATTTTGCAGAGAACGCAGGCATCTGCGCGTTACTCTGATTATACGAAACGGATTCCCCTTGGGAGAAAACCCCTAGGTTTTTAACCACCACTGAAGGGGCCTCATGTGTAGAAGGCCCAAAGGAATGATGTTGGATGCCGCTGCCATGAGGCCCAGCATTCTTTGAAATTGTTTTACAGTGATGGCCTGGCCCAGCCTTAACCCGGATGCCATCGCCAGAATTGACTCGATATGTGCGGGAGACATTCGTGCCTGCATCGTAATCGAGTTCCACACGACTCCCAAAAATATCGTGCACTGGGATGGTTCTAGCACACTCTTCTTTGTATTGAGTCTCAACCCCAATTTCTGAATGTGGCCAAGGTCGACATCTCGATGCCGAACTGCCATTTCTCGAGACTGAGCCAGAATGAGCCAGTCGTCGAGATAATTCAATATACGAATGCCTTGAAGTCTCAGTGGAGCAAGGGCTACATCCATACATTTGGTGAATGTGCGGGGAGAGAGTGCTAGGCCGAACGGAAGAACCCGATATTGGTAAGCTTCGCCCCCGAAAGCAAACCTCAGGTATCTCCTGTGACATGGAAGGATGGAGATGTGAAAATAGGCGTCTTTTAGATCTATCGTGACAAACCAGTCCTCGGATCTGATCTGACTCACGATTGCAGGAATGGTTAACATTTTGAACCTGAACCTCCTCAGAGATCGGTTCAAAACCCTGAGATCTAGAATTGGCCTTAACCCCCCATCCTTCTTTGGAACTATAAAGTACCGGCTGTAAAACCCGGACCCCCTGTCTAAAGGATGAACATGTTCTATGGCTTCCTTTAGCAGCAGAGTCTTTACGTCTTGTTCCATCACCTGAGCCTGCCCTGGAACCACTGTAGTTTGCACCACCCCAGAAAACTTGGCGGTGGGGCGGTGCGCGAACTGCAGTCTGTACCCTGATTTTATCATATGCAGGACCCACGCAGATATGTTGGGAAGATGATATCATGCCTCTACAAAATCTACTAGGGGTACCAGCCTCTCGAGACTGGCCTCTGGTGTTTTTCGAGCATCTTTCTCGACTACCTGAAGCGGAATACCGGCAGGCTGTAGTCGATACGGTTTTCGTGACCATAACTGATGCTCGTTTTTTTATTTTTCGAGGAAAAACGACGCAGAGTGCGTTCGCTGGAAAATGATGCGGCCCGAAGCGCCATAGACGGCGTGCAAAACACATCGTTTCCGGGCCCCGCTGCAAGAACAACATTGGTCGCCCTGCAACTGAGTGGACAGCCCCAACTTTTAGATCTACCATGCCAAACCAGTCCTCGGATCTGATTTGGTTTCCGATAATGGAAATTGTAAGCATTTTGAACCTGGATCTCCTTAAAGAACACGTCAATAGCCTTAGATCTAAAATTGGCCTCAGTCCACATTCCTCCTTTGGAACTAAAAAGTACCGGCTGTAAAACCTGGACTTCCTGTCTGGTAGGGGAACACTCTCTATGGCCCCTTAACTCCAGTAGAGTCTGTACCTCTTGTTCCATAACCCGAGCCTGTTCTGGAACCACTGCGGTCGGTACGACCCAAACAAACTTGGGAGGTCGGTAACCGAACTGCAGTCTGTACCCATATTTAAAAATATTCAGGACCCATATAGATAATTGGAAGGCGCTGCCATTCTACAAAATCTATTAAGGGAACCAGCCCCTTGAGACCGGCCTCGGGTGTTTCTCGAGCACTATTCTCGACTTCCTGAAGCAGATGACCGGCAGGAAAGTCTAGAAAAAAATTGTGACCATAGTTGGTGCCTGGTTGCAAGATCTTGGGGTGAACGCCACGGTGTGCGTTCGCTGGAAATCGATGTAGCCCGAAACGTTCAAAACGGCGGGACAATATATATATATATATATATATATATATATATATATATATATATATATATTTTGTTTTTATATAAATATATTTTTTATTTTATTTATTTATAAACCTGTCGACGATTGAAGTTACAGCGTCGGAGAATAGGCCAGAAGGTGATAGCGGAGCGTTCAGCAGAAAATATTTGTCTTTCCCTTTTTTTGTACCAGACAAAGTTACCCACTGATGTCTCTTAGATTTGGGGAAAAACACAGTTAGCCCGGCGCTGAGGTTGTGAATAGTGCTACAGGAATCTCTCGTCTAGCTCTTCTTGCTTTGACAAGGATCATCCTGCTTATTTTGTGGCCAGCTAATATATATACACATATATATTTAATTATTTATTTTAAGACTGGACTCCACAGTATGCATCACAACCTCCACAAGCTCTACATAAGCAGAAACATGAGCCGGCGAATGTGACTCATGTTGCTCGTTCCCGATGCTGAGCATAATCTATTTCCTCAGAAACAGATAGCTCGAGCAACAGGCACTCGTCACGTGCAGAAGAAACTGCATTGCGGGCTTCTGCGTCATGAACGAGTGTTATAGAATCAGCAGATGATGAACGAAAAAATGCCTCAGCAGTCTCGTTTCTCATCCGCGAGATCCTTCTGCGATCCCCGCGATCCAAGCCGCCGCGCCGCCTCAATGGACGTGGGAGCCGAATCGCGGGGATCGCGAGCCTGGCCATCATAAGAAAATACTATGGCCGAGCGGGAGCGCAGCACTCTATTAGGAAGTGCTTCACAGTGTTCACAGGCAGCCCTCTCGAGAGCTGCCCGTGTGTGCTGCGCTCCTATAACTATACACACACAACTGATGCGTGTCCCCGCCCGTGAGATATACAGGGCAGGGGTACACACACTAGTGTAATGTTCACTCGCCATATGTAGAGCTTTGTCACAGACAAACAACACCAAATAAGACAGACAGTTTCACAGAGAGCGCTTACTGAAGAGCGAAAGCTAGTGTGTGTTGTGACAGCGTCACTTTTATACTTCCGGGTATGCCGTCACATGTTACGTCACAACGCAACACCAATCAGGATTGGATTAGTTTCATTCATACTTCAGAGGCGCACGCTAAGGGAGCGTCCCCAAAGTGTCGATTCTCGACGCAGTGTAGAGTTCCCTCGAAAGGGAACTGCACATTTTGTGCACACCTGTGCAATAATCATGCTGTCTAATAAGCATCTTGAACACAGAAGTGCTCACTAACACAGATTTAGACAGATTTGTGAACAATATTTGAGAGAAAAAAGGCCTTTTGTGTATATAGAAAAAGTCTTAATTCTTTGAATTCAGCTCATGAAAAATGGGGGCAAAAACAAAAGTGTTGCGTTTATAATTTTGTTCAGTGTATATATATATATACACACACAATTTACTGTAACTGGGATAAACAGCCTGATCCTCTTGTATAAGAAGGATACAAGGCTCAACCCCTGAGGTTGGTGCGGTCTAGTCACGCTGGTGGTCCTTGGGTCTTAATGTGTGTTTGCTTAATGAGACCCACTCTACTGTGCTACTCAAATATTTGAACTAACCTTTAATCCTAGTCAGAGACAGGTGTTATCTTTACATTACTTGAACACTGCAACATACTTCTGAGGAGTCATATACTTGAAGACTATGAAAGCCACTATGATTTGAAGAACACAGCACACTGTGCTTGTGATTAATACCGTGATAATTGGAATCAACTCACAGTCATTGAATCAGAATGCAAGCAAACAGACCGAGACAGAAAAGAAGAAACCATAAGACAATGTCTTGTTGGCCTGCTACAGACAGCCGGCGTTCTGTCATTTCTTCAACCAACTTGAGGATTTTATCATGATGTGAGAGGATTTTAAGTGAGGCTTAGGCTTGAAATTCTCTCCTTGTGTCGTGTCATTCACTAATTTGGTTTGGCTCACATAAGCGGTATTGGTGAGGAACCCAAGGCCAACAGCTGCTGAAAGCAGTTGTTTAATGCTCACCTAACTAAATTACTGCAAAATAGATACACAAATATCCGCATACTACAGCTGTTGTGTTACAACTGATTTGTTTGTTTTTTGTTTTTTTATCAAAAAAAAATTATGTTAGAATGTGGCCAGTGAATTCAAATGAGATCTAGGACTCTTGTAGCATTTGCATTACTGTCAATAAGCAAATGTTCTTGAGGTGGACTTGTCAGAAACTCTAGATATATGAAATATAAAAATGTTATGATGGTAATATTGGCTTCTGAAGGCACATATAACATATGCTGTTGTCAACAAAAGTAAAAACTAAACCATGTCCCAAATACCTGAAAAATAAATCTAGATCATTAATCAAAAATGTCTCAAATTCATTGTAACGTGCAAATATTATATGAATTTGTAAATGCATATAAAACCATATACATTACCGTTCAAAAATTTGAGGTCGTTTTTTTTTTGTTGTTGGAAAAAGTATCTTATGCTCACCAAGGCTGCATTTGTTTGATCAAAAATATAGTAAGAACAATATTCTACTATTATTACAATAAAACAATGTTAAAATAAGGGTTTCTAATTTTCTTTTCTTTTTTTCCTGTAATGGCAAAGCTGGATTTTCAGCAGCCATTTCTTAAATAGCATCATATTTCATAAGCCACTTTCACACAAAGATTACGGAAACTACACGGATAAAGTGACCTGGACCCGGGTTCGTTTGATTTTGGTTCATTCACACTGCCATCTTCATAGTCTCAAAAATGGGCCGGTGCAATACCCTTTTCCAAAACATTGGATGGCGCTCCAGGGCAAATACGTAATCCTAGTCACTCTAGAGAAGGAGCTGGACGTGGATTATGGTGCATTCCATGGGAAATTCTTAGGCCCCAGTAGAGATTTTTAACTGGAATGCTGCCTCAAGTAGGATTTGCAACTGGGGAAATCAAGGGAAGAGCAACAACCCCGTCTTCAGAATCTAATATGAATGTTCAGCACATCAACTGTGGTGAAACACGAATACAATGTTTATTAGCACTTATGTGTTTGTCTGTGTCTCAATACACTCAGTGGTCCATCCAATTTGTGGACATGATACTTGCCATTATCTGTTCAAAATATATATTTTTGATGTGTTTGTATTACAAAAGAGCAAACACAACAAAGGTTTGCCTGGACACATCTAGTTTACTGGAACGCAGTCAACTCGGGTCTGACATCATTCCCAGTTCCTACATCCCTTCTCCCAGGTAAATAACGCAGCATTACTTCCTATTACTCTATACAGAAAACCTAACGTTACTGTTTCATTGGGGATTATACAATTTAGAGACAAAATTGAGCAGCAAAGTTTCAGACGGAATATAATTTATATCTGCGAGAAAGAAATTCTAGGTACTATAATACAAAAGCTGCTTCAAAATCAAGCTGTAAAAACAATGCATTTCTGAAACAAGACAACATTTTTATACAAAGGAAATAAACATAAGTTAACATCCAGATAGGCAAAAGCATTGTGGCAGTGTCATATCACATTTTGCAATGCTTATTTTATATTATTAAGGATGTGTAGAAGCTTAATATTGATGACATGATTAAATTGCTGTGAAGAAATTATTAAAATGCAGTGAAATTTGCCAACACTAGGTCTGTATCTTCTGCAAACAAAAAAAAAAAAAAATAGATGAAGGATAGGACAGACTGCATTCAGGTCTTTTTGTCCACTGTGTCGATTGGAAGCGATAGCTCAATAGAATAGCTTAAATATTTAGGTTTATCGGATTCATATCAGTTCAAATATGTGGGAAGATGTGGTAGCATGAAACTAGTTTGTTTAGGATGTGGTCTCACTCCAGCGCTGATCAGAACTCAAGTAATAACAGCCAGAGACACAAGTAGAATTGGAATCATGCCTCAACCCTTTTTGATCTGCTCCTTCATAAAACTTTTAGAGGTCTTTCTTTTAAAGCTTGGCAGGAGGGGAGGAACAGCTTCAGCACAGCGATCTCGTACCTCACCCTCTTATATAGACAATTCAAAGCATTGTCAATTTCATGTCTGTTCATGAAAAAGCACATACATAAGATTTATTGCCTCATTAACAGTGACGTGTGATGTACCTTTGAAATTACAAGAAGTCAACATTTGGCCCTGCTTAATGGAGGATAAGAAATAGTTTGCTAATGTAATGAATTGGACGACGGCCAATTGTTCACAGAATGACGCGCATGATGATGGCTGTAATCTTTCAGGATTAAGACAAACCTGCTTGCAGATATTAGCATTATGTTTGCATATATATGACTAACCTAGGCAGCAAATGTATGCCTATATGAGCTGTGTATCATAAGAGGGATGCAAATCTGGAGTCTTCATTTTAAGCTGTGTATCATGGGCATTTACATATGATACAGTGTATGTTAAGATATAGCTTATCTAGTAATAAAAGTTTGGTAATCATAATTTATTTTTTAGTTTTTGAAGTGTGCTCTCCAGTTCTATTCTATTCAACCACAATGCATCCAAGGTAAAAAAAAAAAAAAAAAAAAAAAAAAACTCTTTTCTAACAATGTCTGAAATGGTTAGAAAAGGATTTAAGAGTCTCTCTAAACCCCCTTTTTTTTCAAAAGCCTGCCCTGCTCGGTCAGTAATTTGTCTACCACATTCAGCACATTGTTAAAGAAACACCAACAGAAATGTGTTACAAATACAAACCAAATTTGTTACAAACCTACGGTTGTCCGTGCAGGAAGTGAGACTGGATTACCTGACGACTCGTATCAGGCAGTTCAAAATCAGTTTTTTTTTTCTTTTGGAAGACAACTCCAGTAGTAAACAATAGTCTAGTTTAGTATTTAAGCATAACATCTGACTAGTTGTGTATTCTGTTAAAATTAGGGATGTGCACAAGCATCGGAGCACTTTTAAATGAAACCAATGATCGATTATGAAGGCAATGACCAGTAATGATTATGCGTAATGTGACTTTTTACTGAATTCAAAATTCTCTAACAACTCTAAAGGAATCTGTCAAATATGGAACTTTTGTAACTTTCTGACTGCTGCGACAATTTGCAGAAACAGAGAGTATGTGCACTCATAAACCCAGCATACTGTATGTTCATTCTAGAACTAAGGCACAGGACACATTCATAACCCATAAGGCAAATAAACAGGAACAGATTGGGACAGACTCATTTAAAAATACCATTTTACCATGACAAGGTGCATTAATATACTAAGTTCCCTTTCAAGGGAACTCGCGTTGCGTTGAGATGACGCTGTGGGAATGCTCTGAGTGATTGAGTTGTGAAGCACTTGTGAAATAAGCCCAATGGCGTATAGGTGGGAGACGTCATGGCAGGCAGTGGCGGTCTTAACATAGAGGCATAGGTAGGCGGCTGCTTGGGGCCCCCTACCAGCAGTCGTAGTAGGGGGGCCCCCAACCAACCTCAAAAAAAAAAAAGGAAAAAGCCCCCTAATCATCATGAACGCTTCAAAAGCATGGTAAAGGTTATTCATATTCTTTAGAAATACGTTGAAACGGTGAAGTAGTAGTTAAAATGTCCAGTTCATAGTTATCTGTCCCTACACACCCCCTACTTTCACAATGAAATGGACTAGTCCGTAACGGTGCGCGGCGCGAAAGATAAACACAGTGACAGGACTGTATACATTTCGGTAAGTTGTAGGCTACTGTATCTTTCAACACACGTTACACACTTATTGATCATTCGTGTTTATTTACTATTAACTAGGCTAGTAAAGAGAGATGATCGGTTCACGTGCCATTTGAACGGAGGCGCTACAGCGGTCTGTCACATAAAAGCGCCAAAACGGTATTTATTGTTCGAATTTCGTAATAAAATTGACAGAATCTGAGAGCTGAGAATTTGTTCCATTACCTTCTCTGTCTAGTCTGTCGGTCTCAGTGTCAGTGTCTTTCTTCTTTGCTTCGTGATTTTTCGCTTTGTGAGAAAATGGATGTGTGGCGTGAGAGCGTGTGAAAAGGGTAAATTGCGTGAGCCTCATTTTGATGCGCAATCATCAAATTGCGAATACATACTGTAATATCGACCAATCAGTATAATTCAACCGTGGAAAGAGGTCAATAAAATAGCTGGAGTAGACTACAATGTCACATAACGTTACATTTACCTCAGTAAAGCCATTTAATGACCATAGCACGTAAGTTGGCTAGAAAAAATAGTATTTTATAATATATTTAGTATTAGTATAAATGAGTATTGTGCACTATAAATATGTGCACTATATTACAGTGGTAATACCTAATATGTATCCAAATTGAATCAAGATAAGAATTAAATTGAAATTGTAAAATTTTTATCAAGCAAAAATAAAAGCAGTACGCCTATACCAATTACACCATGCTGTCACTAAACTTAATAAAAATATGTGTAGTTAGGCTACCAAATGTTTTGACAACCACAATAGCCTACACCTATTGTGATGCAATTTTTTTTTTTTCACATTTCATTTTGGAATAAATAAGTGTATGCAGGGTTTAAAGGGAAAGTTTTTTTTTTTTCTCCTCTCCAACCTTTACTTTCCCATAGATTAGCTTTACCTGCCTATCCACCATTCAGTCGGTAAAACATTTTTTTGTTCTCTTTTAAAGATCGGATGGGGGGGAGCCCCATACCTTCGCCTTGGGCCCCCAATGTGCCAAATCCGCCACTGATGGCAGGAAGCTAGAAAACGCACCCAGACCAAACATTGTCAGCTTCTGTGTCTTCAGCAAGCGCTCATACTGTCTCTGTCTATTTATTGTTGTTTGTCCACAAGCATATTATATATCTAGACAAGAATATAATGGCGAGCAAACAGCATTTTGGACCATGTGTTCCGCCCTTTTGGATACACGTGATTTATGTTTTGTTTGTTTAGGAGTGGAGCATGCACAGTCGGCTCTAGTAAAAGCGAGCTGACAGTATTCTTTCATAAATTTGTCGAGAGTTTTAGCTCTGCTCCGGTTGGCTTTATTCTCGAGGGAAGAAAGTCAATAAGTTTCTTTGGCTCGGATCTCTCATTTGCAGAGGCAAACGTAGATTATGGGTCTGCATCTGAAATAAGAATCTAGTGGCTCAGATTGAGCTTTTGCCGAGGCAGCTCGCAGATTATTTGTCTACATCTCTGCAATAATAATCAGGCATTTGCCTAGGCAACGTGTAGATAATGGGTCCACTATATATATATATATACACTGGAACGCAGTCAACTCGGGTCTGACATCATTCCCAGTTCCTACATCCCTTCTCCCAGGTAAATAACGCAGCATTACTTCCTATTACTCTATACAGAAAACCTAACGTTACTGTTTCATTGGGGATTATACAATTTAGAGACAAAATTGAGCAGCAAAGTTTCAGACGGAATATAATTTATATCTGCGAGAAAGAAATTCTAGGTACTATAATACAAAAGCTGCTTCAAAATCAAGCTGTAAAAACAATGCATTTCTGAAACAAGACAACATTTTTATACAAAGGAAATAAACATAAGTTAACATCCAGATAGGCAAAAGCATTGTGGCAGTGTCATATCACATTTTGCAATGCTTATTTTATATTATTAAGGATGTGTAGAAGCTTAATATTGATGACATGATTAAATTGCTGTGAAGAAATTATTAAAATGCAGTGAAATTTGCCAACACTAGGTCTGTATCTTCTGCAAACAAAAAAAAAAAAAAATAGATGAAGGATAGGACAGACTGCATTCAGGTCTTTTTGTCCACTGTGTCGATTGGAAGCGATAGCTCAATAGAATAGCTTAAATATTTAGGTTTATCGGATTCATATCAGTTCAAATATGTGGGAAGATGTGGTAGCATGAAACTAGTTTGTTTAGGATGTGGTCTCACTCCAGCGCTGATCAGAACTCAAGTAATAACAGCCAGAGACACAAGTAGAATTGGAATCATGCCTCAACCCTTTTTGATCTGCTCCTTCATAAAACTTTTAGATGTGCACAAGCATCGGAGCACTTTTAAATGAAACCAATGATCGATTATGAAGGCAATGACCAGTAATGATTATGCGTAATGTGACTTTTTACTGAATTCAAAATTCTCTAACAACTCTAAAGGAATCTGTCAAATATGGAACTTTTGTAACTTTCTGACTGCTGCGACAATTTGCAGAAACAGAGAGTATGTGCACTCATAAACCCAGCATACTGTATGTTCATTCTAGAACTAAGGCACAGGACACATTCATAACCCATAAGGCAAATAAACAGGAACAGATTGGGACAGACTCATTTAAAAATACCATTTTACCATGACAAGGTGCATTAATATACTAAGTTCCCTTTCAAGGGAACTCGCGTTGCGTTGAGATGACGCTGTGGGAATGCTCTGAGTGATTGAGTTGTGAAGCACTTGTGAAATAAGCCCAATGGCGTATAGGTGGGAGACGTCATGGCAGGCAGTGGCGGTCTTAACATAGAGGCATAGGTAGGCGGCTGCTTGGGGCCCCCTACCAGCAGTCGTAGTAGGGGGGCCCCCAACCAACCTCAAAAAAAAAAAAGGAAAAAGCCCCCTAATCATCATGAACGCTTCAAAAGCATGGTAAAGGTTATTCATATTCTTTAGAAATACGTTGAAACGGTGAAGTAGTAGTTAAAATGTCCAGTTCATAGTTATCTGTCCCTACACACCCCCTACTTTCACAATGAAATGGACTAGTCCGTAACGGTGCGCGGCGCGAAAGATAAACACAGTGACAGGACTGTATATATATATATATATATACATATATATTTATTTGCGCAGCGAACTGAGCAGACAGGAATTTCCCTTTCTCTCTTTCTCTTATGATTGTGTGCAAACTGATGATGTGTTTGCAGACTATTATTTATGGTTGTTTTTGTGTTTGAGATTATGATATTGATGCGACTAAGTTACTAACTCAGTTATTTGTGAGAAGTAACTAGTAACTTACCAAACACTGGTTACGACTGTAACCTCAGTTCCCTGAAGAGGGAACGATACGTTGCGTCACCCTGTCATACTTCCGGCATGCCTGTGATCGACATGCTTCGACCTATCAGAAATTGACAATGTTTAAACAGGGTGCGCTTTATAGCTTCCTGCCATGACGTCACCCGCCTATACACCATTGGACTTATTTAACAAGTGCTTTGTGACGCAATCACGCGGAGCGTTCCCACAGCGTCATCTCGACGCAACGTCTCGTTCCCTCTTCAGGGAACTGAGGTTACAGTCATAACTGAGGCATTCTGAACTTCGGTCAAGCAAGCCAGTTATGATGAAAGTAGTATTTACTATGACAATTACGATAATCTGAATACCGCACAAAAAGACAGACCTCCAGAGGTTTTTTTACTCTAGTAGTCCAAATAAGTCAAATGCACACTGAGTAAATTTGAAATCAGCAGCACAAACAATAAAACAGCCCAGCATGCAACAAAGTGCTGCAAACAAAGATGACTCAAATGAAATGAGTCACATTCAGAATATCCAAATGGCCTCGAACAAGATTCTTGTATATGTTTAATAAATTATGTGCCTTGAAACTCAGGAGACTTAAATCCAATGTCTCCAGTGCAGGCCGTATGACGCAATACTTTTAAAAGAAAAGTGTGATACAAATCGTGTTGTACTGCATGTCTCCATAATCAGATTACAGCAAAAATGTGATGCTGTAAGGGATAAAACACTTACTGTACTGAAAAAGGCATCAAAATATCCAAACAAAATAAAAATGTATACACCAGTTACCAGTAAAATAAACTAAAAACTAAAATAAAACTGAAACGGAAAACCAAAATAGAAAGTGAAATAATAACCAACTAAACTGATTTAACTTTTTAGCACAGTTATGTTCACTTGCTTGTGTGTGTGTGTACTCCAAAAACACCATAGACAAGTATAATTTTAAGGATGTTTGTGCACTATTTTCCAAGGTTCCTGAAGTCATACGGTAGCTTTGAGTGTGGAAAAGACACAGATTTAAGTCAGACTAGAGATTAATTGGTCAATACAAATCCTACACCAAGGTGATCTGAAAGTACTGGGGGAATTAGCAACGTCCCAGCACTGGCCACACACTGGGATGATATCTTACTGAACCAGGATAATTAAGGCTCCTTTCTATCAATGCAACCAAGCTCTGTGGTATTGCCATTGCCATCCCTCACTTTCAGTTCATCTCAGTTATTTCTCTCTCCTGTTCACCCCTCTTTACTCCATCATCAGTTTACTTCATTCCTATCCATACAAGTGGAAAAAAGGTAAAATATATATATATATATATATATATATATATATATAGGTATAGGTCACAGTACAGAGACAATGCAGACAAATCAATGCTGAAAGATATGACTACAGTCAGTTGTTACTTTTAAAAGTAATGTGTTTCAATATTGCGTTATATTCCCTAAAAAAAGTAACTGATTGTATTAATTATGACTTTCCATAAAAAGTAACTGTTGCGTTATTTTTCTCACCTGGGCTTGGCTTGCTTGTTTGTATTTCAATAAAAAAATAAAAAAAGTTAAAATGTTCTATTCTTCGCAAATGTTCAATTAATTTCAATTCACATTTATTTGTACACCGCCGTTATCATTTCAAAGGCAGCTTCACATAAAATGCATGTTTCTACATTACAATTTAGAGTAAACTGCATTAGTGTGTCAAAATAATGTCCATATGTCAGAAAGGTACAGTTCTAAGATAATACAAATCATGCAGTTAACTAACATAATGTATTCGTTTTAGGCAGAGACAATGATCTCATTAAAGAAATTACAATTTGTGATCATAATGATTAAAATATATAGTAAAGAAATTTTGGCAGTTGTGTATGTTGATTCAGAGTTGGCGTCAAATGTAAAGGCCCTTTCACAAATAAATAAGACTTGGGCTGAAGGAAATGCAAATTCATTGTTCTGGGCGCAGCTCAAACAAACTTTTCAGCTGTGCTGCTATTCTGGATTGTGGAAGAATCTGATGCAGGAGAAGAAAGTTCAACACTTACTTTGGCAATATAAACAAACAAAAAAATAAAAATAAACACAACTGTGATATTTATCTTATATCCTTTTTTTTCTTGTTGGTATGGTTGAATTGGATCATCAAAGGCAAGCAGCAAAGACATTGGTTAATATAGTGAGATTAAATAGATAAAGTATATTTGTGTTATTTAACATTTAATTATTGATTTTTTAAAAGCAATGCATTACTTTACTAGTTACTTGAAAATAATAATCTGCAACATAGAAACAGCAATAGATTCGGTGAACAAATTAGTGCACTTTTGTATAGATGTCATATTGAACAATCTCCTTTGTTTTTCAATAAATATGAACATTTACATTAAGGCTACTAAAGTCACAGTGATTTATTTCACTCCTGGGTTTTGTATTGCTTTTCAGCAAATGGATTTTTAACAAGGTAGCCAAACAAAACCTCTGCTCAATATCACCTATGCGAAGATGTGTCCCTAGCACGGCTAATTGGCTTTCATTGCGCCGAGTAAGTATCTTTTTCCTGTAATTGATTAGTTTGAACAGTGTTCTAGTAACATATAAAGGCTACAAAGTCATGAGTTGTGTTCTGGTTATATTGACCTGCTAATGAAAGCCATTTAGCACTTATTGTAACGTATGCACATAAGCGTCATCCCCATTTTCTAAATAGATTTTTAATGTAATCCACACAAAATGTATCTTTCATAAAATAAAATATATTTTTTAATTTCTTTAAATTAAATCTGTTAAATGGTGTCTCTGCACGCGATGGTTTCTCGTGAGCACGCAATGGTTTCTCGTGAGCACGCGATGGTTTCTCGTGAGCACGCGATGGTTTCTCTGCACGCGATGGTTTCTCTGCACGCAATGGTTTCTCATGCGCACGTGATGGTTTCTCGGGCGCACGTGATGGTTTCTTGAGAGCACACGATGGTTTCTCTGCACGCGATGGTTTCTCGTGCACACGCGATGGTTTATCGTGCGCACGCGATGGTTTCTCGTGCGCAGGCGATAGGTTTCTCGTGAGCACGCGATAGTTTCTCGTGAGCACGCGATAGTTTCTCGTGAGCACGCGATAGTTTCTCGTGAGCGTGCGATAGTTTCTCGTGAGCACTCGATAGTTTCTCATGAGCACGCGATAGTTTCTCGTGAGCACGCGATAGTTTCTCGTGAGCACGCGTTATTTTCTCGTGAGTATGCGATAGTTTCTCGCACGAGATAAGTTTCTCGTGAGGGCGCGATAGTTTCTTAGTTTCTCGTGAGCGCGCGATAGTTTCTCGTGAGCGCGCGATAGTTTCTCGTGAGCGTGCGATAGTTTCTCGTGAGCACGCGTTATTTTCTCGTGAGCACGCGATAGTTTCTCGTGAGCACGCGATAGTTTCTCGTGAGCGCGCGATAGTTTCTCGTGAGCACGCAATAGTTTCTCGTGAGCGCGCGATAGTTTCTCCGGAGCGCGCGATAGTTTCTCGTGAGCGTGCGATACTTTCTCTTGAGCATGCGATAGTTTCTCGTGCGCAGGCGATAGTTTCTCGTGAGCACGCAATAGTTTCTCGTGAGCATGCGATAGTTTCTCTGCACGCTATAGTTTCTTGTGCGCAGGCGATAGTTTCTCTGCATACGATAGTTTCTTGTGCGCAGGCAATAGTTTCTCGTGAGCATGCGATAGTTTCTCGTGAGCACGGGATAGTTTCTCGTGAGCACGCGATAGTTTCTCGTGAGCACGCGATAGTTTCTCTGCACGCGATAGTTTCTCTGCATGCGATAGTTTCTCGTGAGCATGCGATAGTTTCTCATGAGCACGAGATGAGCATGTGAAAGTCTGTATATTTTTATTTTTGTAAAGGTCCCTTTAGGGGATCCGTATAATCGAGTTCCAGCTTCTGTTGTAAACAGAAAACCATCATGTTAAAACTAACTGTGCTTAATTTAATATATTAATTAGTGTTTTTTTTTCTGTTTTATATCACCCTTGTGCTAGTGACCCCTTTACAAATGTGTATAAAATGCTGATGTCTGTACCTTTGCAGGCATTTAAACATCCTTTGAAGTTTGAACATTTCCTCTGCATAGAATGAGAATATAAACAAGAGAAATTGGAGAACCATCCCTTCAAACATAAAGCCATTTTTATGCCACAAACAACTTGTTTGCCGTGTTCGACTACAACACTGCTGCTTGTAAATAATACATCTCGCATCCAAGGTAACATCACAAGTTAAAAGCCTGCTAAATGAATGATTCAGAAAAAAAAATGGTGGGGTCAAAAAGCAGAGCATCTTGGAAGCCAGGCATTTACCCTGAGGGAATACAAAGTGCTCCTTTAATAGGCTAGATGAAATATACTGCAACACAGTGGACTTCTGTAATCGAACCAGCAATATTACGTACATGCTTCCCATTTAAAACTACATGCCTGTAGATAAAATCACATAATTTAATGACCCATATTGATTGTAATGTATGCATATTTTTAAGTCCCTTATGGCAAAGCAGCTGACCTCTTTTTGATTCGTCTTTCCCTTTGGTCTGTCTGTGAGTCTTTGAGGTGAGTCTCTCTTTGTGTTTGGCCTTTCTGTAACATTTTCCCATTCCTGACTTTGAAGCTTGGCTGAGCATTCCACAACCTGCCGTTCCTTCTCAACCTTCTTAGTGTTTGTTTCTTTATAAAAAATTACCTGCCTGTCCTACTTGGTTTCTCACCCTTGACCATGAGGCTTTTTTTTCTGAGAGCATCTATTCCACAGCTGGACTGGTTACAGAAGCCCTGCCACTTTTCTAGGTCAGCAACAGCTATAAGTGTTACAGAAGACCAGAACTGATCCACACCCAAGATACGTGACTGAGTCGACCTCCTGGGATGTGGTCTTTCAGAGAAGAAATAATTCCGTTTCGGTATGAAACTCCGCTGAGGATTCAGAATTAAAAAAAAAAAAAACTGGACCACTTATAAACTGTTAAACAAGAAAATACTATAACGCACCAGACAAAGCCTAATTCCACAACAAAAGAGTGCAACAGCGCCAGTCCCTTTTTTTAGTGATGTTGGTTCCGGAAGTATTTTGTCCCTTCTTTTTTCCCATAGGGATTTTTAAAAAGGGTCTTTGCTAAAAAGGGTCAAGCCATGAAGATCAGCTATGAGAGTTTTATGGGAGTGGGCGGAGCTAAAGAGTTATGACACATGTTGCTTTTTTCTACTCTCTGATTGGTGTAATTTTCTCTACAGCATCATGGCCAATGTAGTTTTTCAGCCAGGTATTCCACTGTTTAACATGATTATTTAGACAATAAGCTGAAAAACTGCAGGCTGACGGCTTCTACAGAAGCATATGTCATGGTTCATAGTTCCCAAGAGGGCTGTCTTTAAAGGTTTATACATTATTGTTCAAAATCAATTTCCCAATGGAGAACATGCATGGAGTCTTTAATTCCAGATCTGACTGTTGTACTGTTAACATTTTGATGAATTTGAACACAATTAAAAAAATAAAGAATTTGCAGGATGAAAACATTTTCAAGTCAAGAACTTTACTTACAATTATGGAAAAAAAAAACACAATTAACCAAAAATGTCAAACTATTGATATGCAAAACTTATTTACTTTATAATCTACCACCAAATTAGCAATTAACTAACACATTATCCCTGAACCACCACTCAAAGACCTCAACACTTGGCACATGAACAAAGATAACAATCAATTGCCTGATCATCACAAAACAATAACAAAATCAACAATGATAATTAAACAAGCAAATGGTCAAACAATGGAATGATAATTACATTTGCCCTAGTGCATGCTGGGAAAAGGCTGAACCCCACTTTTTTCTCTTTTTTGCAGTGAAAAGCATCAAACTGTCTACTGTAAGCATTTACCAAAAAAAAGAAAAATTTACAAAAAAATTTACGGATTCCCATTCCCACCTCAAGATACAACATGCACAAATCTAATTTTAACTCTATTTCTTATAACTGTGATTTTCTATCTCACAATTGAATTGTGACTGTCTCTCACAGTGTGAGATTTATTATTATTATTATAATTTATTAGGATTTATTAGGACTCAACGATGCGTCGATCGACGCCATGGGAACGCCTCCAGCGTGACTGCGTCTGAAGCATCTATATCAACTAGTCCAATGGAAAGAATGAGCGTCACGGGCGGGTGACGTCATGACCAGGAATTGATAAAAGCACATCCGGTGCAAGCCGGCATTAGCTTCTGTTGCCTCAGCAAGCGATCTGTGTTATACTGTCTCTGTCGATTTATTGTTGTCTGTTGCAATTTATTCGGTTACGTTATGGCGAAACAAGTGTACAAGCAGTGTGTTCCTCCCTGCCCGCGTTATTTAACGGGTGGGGACACACACGAGCTTTGTGTCATTTGTTTGGGAGTAGAGCATGCGGTCTCAGCCTTCGAGGGGGCTGAGTGCCATTATTGCGAGATGCTGCCGCTTCGCATACTCCGCTCTCACCTGTCACTCTTTGATGAGAAGAGTGGGCAGGCTCGCGATCCTCAGGGATCAGGACCCGCGTCTGCCAAGGCGGCGCGGAGAATGCATTCTTGGGGATCGCAAAAGGATCTTTCGGAGGGATTAGAGACGGGTCCGCGGGCCTTTTCTCCTTCCTTACCCGAAAGATCCAGCGCTCGCCCCCCGGTGTCGGAAGCACGCGCTGCGGTTTCTTCCGCCCGGGGAGAGAGCCCTCCATTACTTCATTGCTCTTCCTCCGAGGAGGTTGATGTTATGAGTATGGAAAGTGAAAGCACACACATGGGGGAAAAAGATTCTCAATGTATTTCCCCAGCATATGATGAGCTGGTGGATGTTATGTCATGGGCAGTAGAGAAATTAAATATTGAATGGCCATCTGAGAATAAGGACGCTCGTCCTAAAAGTAAATTAGATGAGCGTTTTTTTATCTTCAGCGACATTATCTCCACCACTAGGGCTTCCTTTCTTTCCCGATCTTCGTAAAGAATTATCGAAATCGTGAAACAAACCATACTCTTCACGACTTTTTAGCCCTCAAGTTAACACTTATTCGAGAATAAGAGGGCTAAAACAGTATGGTTATGAGGCGATGCCCCAGGCGGAAAATAATTTAGCCAGCTATCTTTCGCCTGGTCCTGCATCGTCTCTGAAAGCCTTGGCTTTGCCCACTAGACTGCTTAAAGCCACCTCGGTTTTAGTGGGCAAAGCTTATACGGCAGAAGGTCAAGCTGGAGCGTGTCTGCATACAATGGCAGTGCTACAGGCCTATCAAGCTGAACTGCTGGGGGATTTGGACAATAGTGAGGGTATTTCTCGTGACGAAATTCGAGAACTTCGTCGGGCTACCGATCTTTCTCTCAGGGCTTCTAAGGAGACCGCCAGAGCAATTGGGCGGTCTATGGCAGCCTTGGTAGCTACTGAGAGACATTTGTGGTTAAATCTCTCAGAGATTAAAGAAAAAGATCGGGCTTTTCTTTTAGATGCTCCGCTTGAGCCTTCTGGTCTCTTCGGCGACGCAGTTCACGCGGTCGTCGAGCGATTTCAGGAGTCTAAAAAACAAACTGATGCTTTTAAAAAATGTATCCCTCGCCGTGTCCAACCCCTTGGGGCTGCTGGGCATGAGCAGCCCCAGCCGTCAAGCTCATCATATCGTGTGCAACAAAAAGAGAGTGTTTCGTCCCGTGCACCTCCACGTAGACAATGGAGTCAGACGCAACACAATCAGTCGAAGTCTTCTAAGTCGAAGCCGGATCTGAGGACCGTTCTTCAGGCGAAGAAGACTTCGTCTGAGAAAAAAAAAAAAAGACCTGAGGTTATGCGTCAGGCCTGTGAGGACAGCCCTGACCGAAGTAGAGCGGTGTACACCTCATTATACGGTGCCCGTTCCATTTCGGGGTCCTCACGAGACCATTCTGCCAACCCTGCGACCCTTGGTGCTTCAGGGCGCAACGGTCTCCAGCGAGTCGCTGATGCTATGCTGCGGCACAGCATCGGTTTCGCGCCCTCTGAGGGGGGCTTTAGAGCAGCCAGTTCAGGTAGTTCCTGCCATTATGTTTCAGGCTCCAGAATTAGCTGTCTCAGTGAGACAGAGGCTGGTTCCCTTAGTAAATTTTCTGGCAGCGTGGAAGCTTCTGCCGAATATTTCTCGTTGGGTCCTGCAGATTGTAGAGAAAGGATACAGAATCCAGTTTGGTTCTCGTCCTCCTCGTTACAGCGGGGTGTTGCCCACAGTGGTGCATCCCGAGCAGGCTCTGGTAATGGAGCAAGAGGTAAAGGCCCTGTTAGCGAAAGAAGCTATAGAACAGGTGTACTCACCCGACCGAGAGTCGGGTTTTTACAGCCGTTATTTCATTGTTCCAAAAAAGGATGGAGGGTTGCGTCCCATTTTAGATCTTCGTCTGTTAAATCGTTCAGTACAGAGACTCAAGTTCAAGATGCTGACACTCAAACAGATCGTGACTCAAATCAGATCCGAGGACTGGTTTGTCACGATAGATCTGAAGGACGCTTACTTCCATGTCTCCATCCTCCCTCAGCACAGGAAGTTCCTAAGGTTTTCTTTCGGGGGCAAAGAATACCAGTATCGGGTACTTCCTTTCGGTCTAGCTTTATCACCCCGCACGTTCACGAAATGCGTAGATGCAGCTCTAGCCCCGCTCAGGCTGCAGGGCATACGTATTCTGAACTACATCGACGACTGGCTGATTCTAGCGGAATCAGAGCAGTTGGCGGTTCGGCACCGAGGTGTCGTTCTAGCTCATATGCAGACCTCAGGGTCGAGGCTCAATGCCAAGAAGAGTGTGCTTTCTCCAGTACAGAGAACCACTTTCCTTGGTGTGGTATGGGATTCAGTGACGATGCGGGCCACCCTATCGCCCGTTCGTGTAGCTGCTATCCTGTCAGCCACAAAAGAGCTGAAGCTAGGCCAGTCACGCACTGTAAAACAGTTCGAGAGACTGTTGGGTCTCTTGGCAGCAGCGTCCAACATGATACCTTTTGGCCTGCTGTACATGAGAGCTTTACAGTGGTGGCTCAGGACCAGAGGGTTCTCCCCGAGGGGAAACCCACTTCGTATGATCAAGGTCACGCGACGTTGCCTTCGTGCCCTAGTTATATGGAGGAAGCACTGGTTCTTAACCCAGGGTCCGGTGTTGGGAGCTCTTTGCCATCGAGTTACTATCTCGACAGATGCTTCCCTCACCGGCTGGGGAGCGGTAATGGAAGGCTGCTCGGTTCAGGGTCTGTGGAAGAGTCATCATCTCTCGTGGCACATAAATTGCCTGGAGATGATGGCGGTCTTCAATGCGTTGAAACAATTCCTCCCAGACCTGAGGGGCCATCATGTGCTCGTACGTACAGACAACACATCAGTGGTCTCTTATCTGAACCGTCAGGGGGGTCTGCGTTCGCGTCCGCTTTGCAAACTGGCGCACCAGATCCTCCTGTGGTCTCTGGGGAAGGTACTCTCCCTGAGGGCAGTGTATATTCCTGGGGACCAGAATATTGGAGCAGACATCCTGTCGAGGCAGGAGCTGAGGCCAGGGGACTGGGGACTCCACCCCGAGGCGGTGGAGAAAATTTGGGAGTTTTACGGCCAAGCAGAGGTGGATCTGTTTGCGTCTCAGCAAACGACGCACTGTCCACTTTGGTTCTCCCTTACTCACCCAGCCCCCCTGGGGCTGGATGCTATGGTGCAGACGTGGCCGAGGCTACGTCTGTGCGCCTTTCCCCCTGTTGCTCTGCTCCCAGGAGTTCTGGAGCGAGTCCGGCGGTATGGAATAAGCCTACTGCTAGTAGCACCACGCTGGCCGAGTCGGATCTGGTTTGCGGACCTGATCCATCTCTTAGACGGTCCTCCCTTGGAGATCCCGATCAGGAGAGACCTTCTGTCTCAGGCGGGGGGCGCAATATTTCACCCCCGACCAGAGATTTGGAACCTGTGGGTTTGGCCTCTGAGGGGGCCCAACTCATAGAGAGTGGTCTTTCAGCCGAGGCTGCTGAGACCATTCTAAGCTCCAGAGCTCCAGCTACTAGGAAACTATATGCGCTTAAATGGAGAGTTTTTTCTGTATGGTGTCACCAACATCAGTGGGATCCAGTTAACTGTTCTATGAACACAGTACTCGAGTTCCTGCAGGAGCGCTTTACGTCAGGTCTATGTTCTTCCACGCTTAAGGTCTACGTGGCGGCCATTGGGGCTTACCACGCCCTGGTGGGGGGTACATCGTTGGGTCGAGATCCCCTGATTACTCGTTTCCTTCGTGGCACATTGAGGCTGAGGCCTGCAACTCGCACTAGGGTGCCAGCTTGGGATTTGGCAATAGTACTAGAAGGCCTTTCTAGGGCTCCATTCGAGCCCTTAGACTCGGTTTCAGAGAAATTTCTTACCCTTAAGACTATCTTTCTGCTAGCTATCTCATCCCTTAAGAGAGTTGGAGACCTTCAGGCCCTTTCGGTTTCCCCCACTTGCCTTGAATTTGCACCGGGGATGGTCAAGGCATTTTTATATCCGAAACAGGGATACGTCCCTAAGGTCCCGACCTTGATTACGAGGCCTATTGTGCTGCAGGCTTTCTGTCCTCCTCCTTTTACATCTGCGGACCAGGAAAGGCTGAACCTCTTGTGTCCAGTGCGAGCACTGGATGCTTATGTTCATTGGACATCTTCAATGAGGAAGTCCGACCAGTTATTTATTTGCTTTGGATCACCTAAGAAGGGTCTTCCTGCTTCTAAACAGACGGTTAGTAAGTGATAGTTGAGGCTATTTCACTTGCATACGAGTACTCTGACCAGCCGTGTCCTTTGGCGGTCAGAGCTCATTCTACTAGGAGTATGGCGGCCTCTAAAGCCTTATTATTTGGAGTTTCTCTTCAAGACGTGTGTGATGCGGCAGGCTGGTCCTCACCGCTCACATTCGTTAGGTTTTACAGCCTGGACCTGGATGCTGCCCCAGGTTCTCAGGTGCTTACTGCTTAGTTACAACAGACTAACACTCAGGTACTTGGAATTCTGGCGCTTTGGGTATTCTCGTTCCCATGGCTTCGATCGACGCATCGTTGAGTTCCCTTCGAAAGGGAACGTCTCAGGTTACTATTGTAACCATAGTTCCCTGAGAGCAGGGAACGAGACGATGCGTCACCCTGCCATACTTCCTGCATCCCTGTGATCGGCTTGCTTCGGCAATTTTCGAAGCTAATGCCGGCTTGCACCGGATGTGCTTTTATCAATTCCTGGTCATGACGTCACCCGCCCGTGACGCTCATTCTTTCCATTGGACTAGTTGATATAGATGCTTCAGACACAGTCACGCTGGAGGCGTTCCCATGGCGTCGATCGACGCATCGTTTCGTTCCCTGCTATCAGGGAACTATGGTTACAATAGTAACCTGAGACGTTTCAATGATAGCATGTGCAATCTACTTTAAAATAAAGTAATAAAGATTGTTTAAACAACTGAAGTGAAGTAATGGATCTAATATCTACAGGTAAATAATTCCAGTCTAATAGGGCTTTAAACATGAATGCTCTCTAACCAATTGTTTTTTTTTAACACGAGGAGCGATAAAGTAAGTCTGGACAGAATGCCTAACTTGGTGATTTGAGGAAAAGAGTACAAAGTACTGTTGTAGATAACTAGGATAATCAAAGTAATTTAAATATAAATTGGAGCCAGTGAATCTGCCTTCTCACATTCAAAGATGGCCACTGAAGTGTATCATACATTGCACAGTGGTGAGTGGAAAAAGAACATCCTAAAACAAATCTGCAAATTCTATATGCCGAATTAAGTCAGACAAGATCAGATTTTAAAGCCGTCTGATAAACCACATCACATAAAAAAACGGGAATATTAATTGAGCAACTAGTTTCTTACGAACACTAGAAGAGAAGCAATTTCTAGATCGATGCAAGATACTCATTCCAACATTGACTTTTCATAAAACATGATTAATGTCCGGTTTAAAGGAAAGTTTAGAGTCAAGCCATTCACCAAGGTATTTAATAGTATCAACTCTATGCAGAGGAGTATACATGATATAACACAAGAGCAGGTTTTGCAGTTAAGTTTATGTCTAGAACCAAAGATCATATGACTGGGTTTTATTGATTCATTTTATGGCCAAAAGCCAGTCTTGTAAACTATTAAAATCCGATTGAAGAGATAATTTAATTTGTGTAGGGTCAGAATTAAATGTATATATGACAGTATCATCCGCATAAAGTTGAACCTGACATTTTTTTTGTCATGCTTTTGTTTTTATGAAAAGCAATAGCTAGTAAATCTACTCTACACAACACGGGTGGACATTTGATTTGACATAAATCTTTGATCATCTGATTTAAATTAGATGTTCAGTTTTAAAATCGGTATTAAAATCAAAAGCCTCAAGGGTGAGTTCACTGAACAGCTGCAGCCTGTTATAGCTGTGCGTCTTATCATACCCAAGGCTATGTGCACCGGCAATGCTGTGCAAAGAATATTTAAATTAAAGTTATTGTGCATATTTTGCTGTACATTTTGCTTATTTTTTTTTATGGGGACAGAAAACATTTCATTTCTATGGATAGCAGATTCTTCTTCTTTTCTAACAAACCCACTTTTTTGTGAAACTTCACAAATGCCACTGACACACATGCTGCACATTGATGTTGTTTGAGGAAAAAAAAGTTGTATTTACTTAGACAGCCTCTCTCTCTCTCTCTCTCTCTCTCTCTCTCTCTCTCTCTCTCTCTCTCTCTCTCTCTCTCTCTCTCTCTCTCTCTCTCTCTCTCTCTCTCTCTCTCTCTCTCTCTCTCTCTCTCTCTCTCTCTCTCTCTCTCTCTCTCTCTCTCTCTCTCTCTCTCTCTCTCTCTCTCTCTCTCTCTCTCTCTCTCTCTCTCTCTCTCTCTCTCTCTCTCTCTCTCTCTCTCTCTCTCTCTCTCTCTCTCTCTCTCTCTCTCTCTCTCTCTCTCTCTCTCTCTCTCTCTCTCTCTCTCTCTCTCTCTCTCTCTCTCTCTCTCTCTCTCTCTCTCTCTCTCTCTCTCTCTCTCTCTCTCTCTCTCTCTCTCTCTCTCTCTCTCTCTGCCATTAGCATGAGATCATATGTGTGTGTATGTGTGTGTCCTGACACACACTTTAGGTTCTGAGGGAATTCACTACGATCCCTGAACCCT
Organism: Meda fulgida; assembly: GCA_030578275.1. Taxonomy (NCBI): domain Eukaryota; kingdom Metazoa; phylum Chordata; class Actinopteri; order Cypriniformes; family Leuciscidae; genus Meda; species Meda fulgida. The sequence goes on along the minus strand of CM060627.1, from coordinate 5,615,789 downwards.
GTGTAGATGCTGTCATACTTAGATGTGCCTAAATCATAACAGAAATTTTCAAAAAAGTTGTCCTAACAAAAGTGTCAGATTTTCAGAGATGTTCGAGATGAAAAAGGAGGAGATGCTTCATCTGTGTATCAAATTTAGAGGCTTTTAAGACGTGCCTCCTAGAGGCAAATGATATAAGCTTCTAAACACCATTCTGTCAGAATCTAACACTTGAGATCTAACAGTGTCAGACCTCATGTTGGACAGGAATAACATCAAGTCAACACAAGATGAACTGAAGATAACGCTATAACGAGAATCAGTGCAATGTTTTGACTTCTGAAAACAATACAGTATCAAAATAACCCTAAAAGACATATTTTTAACAACCCATTTAATAATTAAATGGCAGGAGTCCATAGAAACATAATTATTCTTAGAGGTCTTAGAATCCCAAATAAATCCTTATAAAAAAAATTGCATTTACAGATGCCAGTTTCTACCTAAATATAAATAATAATAATAAATATAAACATTTCAAAGGTATTTGCAACTGTTTCTCATAACTGTGACTTTATATCTCACAAATAGACTTTATATCTTGCTGCTTTGACTTTGTTTTTCCTCATTTTTTATTTATTTCTTGCAAATGTTCCTTTGGTATAATGTAACTGTATCTAAAAGTTTGGCAAGTTTTATTTCAAGCTTTCTTCACACTTACCTTTTTTGTGTTTTACTCTGAGGCATCAATAAAAATAAACATAAATATTCATACGCATTTGCAAGAAAATGAATCAAAGTTCTGCAACATTCCTAACAATTTCATTGCACATTAAATGAATCGTTCATGCAAATTATGACAGTTCTGTCATTTTTTTACTCAACCTCACATCATTTGAAATCCACATGCTGTTAATTTGTATTTTTTGCTAGCATTATGAATTGTTCTTGTAAGAGCTGTATAAACATTTTTTTTCAAAATGTATTATTTCAAGTTCCATGAAAAACAATAACAGAATATGGGTTTGAAACAACATGTATTTGAGAATTAGACAAATCACAAAAATGTCATATTCAAGCTGAATTGTGCCTTTTAAGTGGGCCTAATGATCTGTTTGGTATTATATAACATAATAATGCTTGTTAAGATTATTAATGAGTTGTATTAATGACACGTCTAACCGATATAGCTAACACTCATTTTTACTTTAATCCTTCAGTTTTTCCATGCCAGAACTCCCTCTTCATTAATATTCTGGTGTTCCGCTATCATTTAAATGAACTCATTCCCCACCTGACATTAACAGACGAGAACGAATCTCCTTCGCTGGCTGCATCATATGTAGACCTGTCAATGTCAGCCATATCATTCTTCAGGCTCTGTTTGTCCCAGGGAGAGAGAGAAAAAAGAATCCACGTTATCAGTGGCTTATTTGAGAGCCAATGTCGGTGTCTAAATGAGGAATTAGAACAGACATCCAATCATAATGGTCCCGTGTCTAGGGAAAAAAAAAATCTCTCTGGGCCTCGTGAATGAAGTTGTCACACACATGGGCAAATTTGCATCTACTGGCATAACTCACATTAATTGAACTCTTAGAGAACGCCTGAGGTGAATTTGTCTAGTCATTTTTTAAGCTACTTGGAGTGAACTGTGGAACAGGTGAAACCCAGGGCAACCAAGATTGCATGTTTCAGACCGCATGCGGGGAAATCTGTAAGAAAAGTTTCACACGTTTTTAGGAGAGCTTGACAGTTTGGCTTTTTCTGCATGGTGCTTAGTCTTGAGGGCGATAAGCTAATGAGATAATGAAGTGAAGATCATTTGGTGAATGGGAAGAAAGACAAATGTTACATCACTAATAGGTTTTAGCCTGCAGACTAAAAAGCTGAGTGTCCGCCTCACCAATGTCTTACCCAATTACAATCCTTTCAATCTTTAAGGCCCTGTTTGCATCTGGTCAGGGGCGTCGCTCACAGGATTATGAACCAATTGCTGTATATTATATTGTTAAATTTGCCTATTTGGAGCAATTACTGAACACAGAAGGGACAAATATTGTGTATTTACACAGATTCTGTAATACCACACAGAGTCAACATAAATGTATTTGCTCAAAGTAATCACAATCACATCACGTTTGACATGCTTTCAAATGTTAATTATTGATTTGTGTCCACAGAGAACACAACGCATGATGCATGCTGACTGACATGGCAGAGCAGCAGCGTAAAGATTCTGCAGGAGCTTTTACTTCTAGAATTCTGCCGTGCTAAAAAAAAAGCCATGTGCCACACAAAATGTACAGCTTATAAATGACAGAAATCAAGAAAGATGAAAAGAAAAACATGATAAATGTGAAAGTGAAAAGCTATAGACCAAGGTGGATTAATTGCCTATAACATCATTGTCTCCATCAGTGACACAATGTCTAACCCAATTCAAAGGCTTGTGCATTATGACACCACTAGTCTAAGCCTCAGACGTCATGGCTGATTGTCTGATGCAGAAGGCTCAAAAAATGGGAAACACGTCATCATCTGATTGGTTGAATTCTACAGGATTTCCGGTAGACGTGTGAGTGTCGCCTTCTTTAATGGTCTGCCTGGAAATAAAGCTGTCGCGAAGCCAAACCCCCGCATGGAAGAAGCAAACCGTAATGTTTACAACTGCGACAATGAACGTTTATTACGATCAACTAAAAGCTGGATTTTCAAAAGTATGTGAAGTCAGTAAGTGAACTTGCACAACGTTCTTGAATTTATAATTCATTAGTTGCATGTCGGTCTGTTATCGTATGGATATCAACTTATTTTCACGCCCCTAAACATAACGTGGAACATAATGTCGGTCAGGCGTCCTCTTTGATGGTCTTTGGCCAATGAAAGCTGCGATGGATCCCAATCATTTGTTTGATCCAACATACTATAAAAGCAGTAATACTGTGAATTAGTATTACAATTTAAGCCATTATTCCAGTCTTCAATGTTGCATGATCCTTCCGAAATCATTCTAATATGTTAATTTGATGGTCTTTGTGCTGATCAGGATTCTTCGATTAATAAAGTTCAAAAGCATTATATATGTTTTTACTGTCATTTTTGAACAATTCGATGTGTCTTTGATGATAAAGTATTAATTTATTTAATACTGAGGCATTTTAGATATAGTTTTGTCGACTGAACTTGGATCATATGTTGGCCAAATTTAAACAAAGTTTCTCCCAAAGTCAGCGACCAGGTGGTGATTTTAAAGCAAACATCTCCCAGGGGACTGAGGCCAAATAAAGGTAAAATTGTTTACTTGATGAGGAGCATGTGCCCTTGTCTTGATGAAAGACTAAACACCACTGCACCTGGTATTGGCATCTGGTGATAACTGGCACATTTTAAAATGTTTATTTTAGCACAAAGTTGACTGACAGGTGTAGAGGTGTAGAGAAAAAAGAAATCCCATATTGGATTCCCAGGTGAATTTGGAAAAAGTGGCAACACTTAAATGTATAAAACATCAGAAAACATATCAGGACATGTATTGTTCCAGAATAGGTCCATCAGACAACCACCTGTCAATCATATATTACTCTTGGACCACAGTTAGGTATGCAACTCAGCCCCAGTGAACCCTGTGAAATATGCTTGTGGCCAACAGATATTTTAGCATTATTTTGAGTAATTAACTTTCATATTGATGTTGCAACACTGTATAGTAAACTGTTTCTAGTGTATATGTCATGGGGGAGGCATGTTATATAATTTGATTTTACCACATAATTCAGATTCAAATGGGAATCTGTAATCGGCAGCAGAGAGATCATGTGATGCCATTTCACCTCAACTTATGAAAAATAATGACTGACATGTGGGAAAAGTTTTTCAATAATGCAGCTTCTGTTTTCAATTACAATGATTATATTGCAACAATATATTGTTATCATTTTATCAAAGTAAAACAAAAAAGTGAGGAATGTGAGGAAAGTTGTATTTTTGATGAATGTTTTGCTTGTAATAAAGTGCACTAATGAATCATCAAGGCCAAGAATGTGTAATGAAGGTCAATTCTGAATTTATGCTGAAATCAACTAAAAACATTTGTAGTGAAATAAAAATAAAATATATACAAATATCAGACAACATAATTAATCTCTTAAATGTTTGAATGGTCCTTCATGCTCAATTGAATCAACTTAATTTATCACTATATCACTATAGGCTAATCAAAACACTCTGAAAATTATACTCTCTAAGGTTTCACTAACTTACCTTGATGTGAATATTTATTTTCAAAGGCACAGCAAAGTTTATTTTTGAACAAAATTTTAGTTTTAACAGAAAAAAAAGTGCAAAGGCAAGATTTCTAGATCTCAAGAGAAAAATTTATCCCAGATTTTAGATTTTAAAGGACGAGTGCAACACCCCAGATGGGATATAATACTCAAGTGAAGTGCTCCCGAAAGGTCTGCACTACAAAAACATCTCAGCCTTTACAGCTGTTACAATTTACAGTGACTCGAGCCTTCTGTGGTGCAGCAGACTTCGACAAATGAGAACAGGCTTCTGTACAAGAACAATCTGTTTATCTCTCATATACCCTACTATTAAAAATGTCACTATGACTAACATTTCAAAAAGGTTGATCACATCATTTTACAAGCTGGAAAAGCACTGCACTTCTAGTAAACTATAAAAAAATACAGCCATAAAAAATGGGAGCTGGCTCTTACCAACCATCTCACTTAACTAAAGCATATCTGTAACCATCAGGAAAACACAATCATGGGAAACCTGAACAAGTTCTCTCACCTTCTCTGTCTCTGTGCAGTCTTCACAATTGAAGAAACAATAAAAAGAGCTTAACGGGGTGTGCGGCATTCAGAAATTAAATGAGAATGGTTTTTGAATTCCTAATTGAGGTAGAAAACAGGATGTAGAATTGTGATTTCAATTTGAATGAAGTGGAATGAGAATGGAATCATTTATGTAACCATCATTTAGTTTGTCCAGATAAACTTTGATAGGCTTGTTTGAAAGTTGTTGTTTAAAAAAAAAAGAAAAAAAAAAGAAAGTTGTATAGGCTTTGCAGACAGACGGATAGACAAGACGGGTAGACAGACAGACAGTAATTAAAATATATTTGTTGATGAAAATAACCAGGATAAGACACACAGGAGCTTAAAAGTTCGCAAGATTTGCATAAAGGCCAACATGTCAGGCTTCTGAACTTGAGGCTAGATGCATTGAATTTTGATGAAGTGGTAATGACTGAAGGAAAGGTCTGAATACTGAATGTATATATTTTAATTAGAGCCTACTTTGGGCTTTCAGTCTCCTATTCCATGTTCAATTTATATAATATTTATTGTGTGTTCTAGCTGGTACATATTTGAAGAATGTCAGGCTGGTAATTAACTGAGGGCAGATCTGAATGATTTCTTTAAAAAATAATTCTTAATTGTTTCGAGTAGAAATGAAGAAAAGATGTATGGATTCGAGATGTTATGTCCTCTTTTAATCCCTGAAATGCTGTTCACCTCTTAAGGCTGAAATTAACTCTTAGTAATGAATAAACTCCACGACCTTTCTAATATATCCCCAGTGGACCGTCATTTTATAAAATTATTCTGTGCTGTATGAATGTTGTATTTTCCTTTTCTCAAAGGTTTTCTAAGACTGAGTTAAATAATGTTTTTAAAGGCATATTACTCACAGCTCATGTCGTTCCAAACCCGTAAGACTTTCGTTCATCTTAGGAACAAAAATATATTTTTGATTAAATCTGAGAGCTTTCTTTCCATCCATTGACAGCTATGCAACTGAAACTTTGACACTTCAACAAGTTCACCTTTAAGCACACAGTTTACTAATACTCTAAGTAACTTTGCAACTACATGTCAACTACCAGTTACTAGAGTTAGCAGATTGTCTAAAGTGGAATATTGCAATTAAGTGTTACCCTCCATACTTCCAGTCTAAAAGACTTTGAAATGACATATTTGCATGTGTATAAACACATTTATCTGTTGCAAATACTGTATAGCAAGCTAAAAGCAGTATGTCAAATAGTCAAATATGCACATAAACCCTGACATGGAGGCTGATGTTAGAGTTAGAATAAGGGGGGCACTTGTGTGTTTCAAGTTTCCAATTAAAATCAGTATATTTAATGTACAATTATGTTACTCTTAAACATGCTGTTGCTCATTTGGTTCAAATAAAATCCAGTGTTCTAAAAGGTGAGTCATGAAAAGGGCAAATATGTTTAGCTGTGCTTCACAACATTTTTTTTCTTATTGCAAAACTGTGACTATATAGGACAGTCATGTCTCAGTGGTATAAATAACATTGGATAACATCAAACATAACTGAGATGAAGTTCTGCAAGAGGCAGTTGTGTGATAAATGAGGGCTTTCCATGAATAATGACATTTCATATGAAGTAAGACCTAAAGTTCAAGCTCATCATATCCTGAAATTATTCTCACAAATAGCTGGACATTCATTTTCACACAGCACTACAAGAACTGAGTGGAGAAATTACACTTTTTCGCCAACAAATTACATGTTTGCAATGCCAAGAAGGAAAAAAAAATCCAAAAGGTTCCCCGGCTGATAAGGAGATTTGTAAATTACATTACATACGACTGAGTGGGTGTCAAAGATGTTTCTTGTATGGTCTTTGGGAAAGCCAAGGTTGTGTGTTCAGCTGAAGTCTGTTGAACAATGATGGTGGTTCCTGAAACAATTCGGAGGCCCTGTCTGGAGAAACATGGCAGTGCAGGATGTTTGAAGCTTTGCGGTGGGATGTGTTGGATTTGAGAGGGATATTAGAGGAATTGGGAACTAATGGGAGGGCAAAGTTAGGGAGCGTTCAACAATCCCAGAGGATTCCGATTGATGGGGCCGGATTTGATTCATCTGCCCCAAGTATCGATTTGTTTCTGCTGTACAATTTTACAGCTCTCATCATGCTCTGCCTGGTTCCTTCTGTATTTCATTTCCACTGATTCTGTGAGACATTCCTCTGCTGTGCACAATTTAATCTCCACCATTTTCTGACATCTAAAACTAGTTCTTTCTTTGATCAATTCACTGTGGTGGGAATATATATCCTCCCACACCAGCAGACAGCAGAAAGGGGACATTTATTTCTAAACAGTGGCAAAGGAAACGCAAGGATTTATCTGCCAAATCTCATTTGTCTTTTGCGTTGCTTTGGCACCTTAGTGTTAAGAGAGGTACATTTCTAAAAAACAAAAGTAGATTTGCAGGGTTTTTCCTTTAAAACTGGGATTTAAAAAAAAGAAAAATCCACAAAATTCTAATGTTTCATACACAAACTTATAAGAAGTTGACAGATGAGCGAGCACAAACTTTTTACTTTTAATTTGTAACAATATTGGGTAGCATTGTATTTGACAGTCCTGTTACCTTTGTACATATGTACTTATTATAGTAATTACAATAACTAGGTACTAATCCTGAACCTACCTCTAAACCTAACTGTGGCGAACAGGACGGCCGAGGGACGTGAGAGAACGGCGCGAGGCCGGTGGTGCGATTGCTAATGAGCAACACCTGTGAAGCACACCGGTCTCGCATCTCTCACGGAGGAGCGGAAGCATAAAGGAGGAGCGACGACGTTGATGATCGAGAGAGGAACAGGCCTGTATTTTAGTTGTGTTTTGTTTTTGTATTTTACTTTAGCCAGCAGTCGTCCGCGAGGGGCTGCTGGCAGTTTTATTTATTTTCGGTAGCCAGCAGTCGTCCGCGAGGGGCTGCTGGAAGTCATATTTATTTTCGGTAGCCAGCAGTCGTCCGCGAGGGGCTGCTGGCGGTATTTTCGTTTGTTTGTTTTATTTAAATAAATTATATTTTGATTGTTCGCCGGTTCCCGCCTCCTTCTTCCCTGAACATTGCTACACTGGTGCCGAAACCCGGGAAGAGGGAGGAACGCGCTGTCAGAGAGTCCTCGCCGGTGTGGGGAATCCGCGGTGCCATCGAGCATGGTGCGCGAGTCGCCGCCGCTCGCCGTGGGCCGGAGCCTGCTGCCATCCGCCGAGCGAGGGGAGGAGCAGGGAGCGGGGGACTCGCGGCCACGGACGCTCGAGGCGGTGCGCTGGAGTGAGTTGCCGGTGGGACGGTCGAGCTCGCTGCCGGCCGCCTGGGTATTGGAGGGGCGGCTGCCATCCGGGAGGGAGAGGAGGAGTCGCCGCCGCTCGCCGTGGGCCGGAGCCTGCTGCCGTCCACCAGTGAAGGAGGAGCAGGGAGTGGGGGACTCCTCCCGTCTGCCCAAGGCACCCGAGGAGCCGTCGCCGTCCACCGGGCGGCGGAGGAGCGTCGAGCCGTCCACCGAGGGCTACCCAGCGTCACCGCCAGGCACCGCGGAGGAGATCGCCTAGCTGGTGGGGGACCAGATGGCAGCGCGTTGTGGGAACCGGACCAATTTTTTTTTTTCCTCTCTCCCCTCTCTCGATCTGTCGCTCCTCATGCTTCCGTCTCCGTTTCCCTCGGTTTGTCTGTCCATACTCCCCAGGGATCGCCGCCGCCGGGGGGGGAGTAGGCACAGGCTCGTGGGTACCCCCCGGCCTGTGAGGGGCGATGGGGGTATGTGGCGAACAGGATGGCCGAGGGACGTGAGAGAACGGCGCGAGGCCGGTGGTGCGATTGCTAATGAGCAACACATGTGAGGCACACCGGTCTCGCATCTCTCACGGAGGAGCGGAAGCATAAAGGAGGAGCGACGACGTTGATGATCGAGAGAGGAACAGGCCTGTGTTTTAGTTGTGTTTTGTTTTTGGTATTTTATTTTAGCCAGCAGTCGTCCGCGAGGGGCTGCTGGCAGTTCCTTATGTTTATTTTCGGTAGCCAGCAGTCGTCCGCGAGGGGCTGCTGGTGGTATTTCGTTTGTTTGTTTTATTTAAATAAATTATATTTTGCTTGTTCGCCGGTTCCCACCTCCTTCTTCCCTGAACATTGCTACACTAACCTTAACTCATGTAGTTACCTTATATTACCTTAGGTAAGTACACTGTAAGTACACCAAGTACACGTACTGTAAAATAAAGTGCAAGCCACTATTGTAATGGTGCATGACGCAGGAGAATATAAAAAAAACAGTCTTTGATAATAAATCCAAAGGGAAACATGCAGGCGAATCACAGGGTGTAATAGTGGTAACACTTTATTTTACAGTCCTGTTCCCCATGTACATACTATAGGCTTGTAATAACAATTACAACAACTGGGTTATAACTAGGTAACCCTGACCCTGAACCTAAACTTAACCCCTGTAGTTACCTTATATTACCAGTACTTTCTTGGGTAACTACACTATAAGTGTCACGGTTCACCGTCTATCTCTGCACTACATTCCCCAGAATCCTCTTTGGCGCACCTGCAATTACTCTCCCCTGAGTATTATCACCTGCACCTGCTCACAATCAGCAGCCTCATTAGCAAGCTCTATAAAATACTCACCACAGCCTCAGTTGATTGTCAAGCCTCCAACAGGAACAGACCATTTCCCGTTGTCTCCCGAAGTCTCTGATACTTCCAGTACCAGCCAAGTAATGTATACTAACCTGTGAATTACTATCCTTTGCATTCAGAAATCCTGTCTGGATCCTTGTTCCCCGAGACCCTGTATTTTCCTGAGCCCCTGTGTCCATGCCGAGTTGTCTTGCTCGTGATTGCATCTGAAAGAGAAAATACAAGTATTAAAGATCTGTGACTGCTTGACATCAGTTAACATGAAGAGGACCTGCTCACCTGTAACCTGCCCCGCACGTAATGATCTTCACCGAATCTGCACCTGAACTTGAAATACTCACCTTTGCATTTGTGTCACGTTAAATAAAGCTGTGTTTGGATTCACTTACCTCTGTCTCCGTGCCTGTATCCTGACAGTAGGCTTGACCATACCGACAGAAGAACTCACCACACAAGATCCAGCAGTATGTTCGCCAGTGTCTCTTCCCCAGCTACCGAGCGGGAGAGTGGACATTCCTTTGAGGGGACCAAGTTGGCCAAATTTCGCGGGACCCGTGGAGGCCGCAGTAGAGGAGGTGGTCGAGAAGAAGCCCGACACCACTCTACACTCTGGCCTCTTTTCAATCCTGGGTTGGTGATGTCCAGTCCAGTGCTCCATCCGCCACTGTTTCCATCTAGCCCAGAACCCTGCACCGCTGTGAATCCTGCACAGCCCGAAGACAGCGCTTCCGCACACCCCACGGAATCCACTATTTTCGACCAGAACTGTAGTACTCTGGAGGAATTTGCTAAAGTTTACCTTCACCTTTACCAGGATGGGAGCTGGGATGAGGACTTCCTTCACCAGCAGTTCTGGAGCGGGTTAGACGATCCACTCGCCCAGTTACTGCTGTTAGATGATATCAACCTACCTCTCATCAAATTCATTGACCGCACGCTATGGGTGTGTGGTTCCTCACTCACAGTGGGAGACATCCAGGCCGAAATCCACATCAGTCTTCCCAAGCCTGCACGTCACGTCACGGCAACATCAACCCAGCCACCAGATCAGTATATGGACGTTCTGGACTGATTTCCAGCGTAGCCGATTCCCCGCTGATATGAGCGCGTGCTGCCAGGAAGGCCATAGTCCAGCTAGAGCTTCCTCCGCTGATCCCGTCCAGCCCCGATCCTTCGCCGCTGGTCCCGTCCAGCCCAGAGCTTCCTTCGGCGCTGGTCCTGTCCAGCCCAGGGCTTCCTTCGCCGCTGGTCCCGTCCAGCCCAGAGCTTCCTTTGCCGCTGGTCCCGTCCAGCCCAGAGCTTCCTTTGCCGCTGGTCCCGTCCAGCCCAGAGCTTCCTTCGCCGCTGGTCCCGTCCAGCCCAGAGTTTCCTTCGCCGCTGGTCCCGTCCAGCACAGAGCCCACTGATCCTGCGCCAGAGCCTACTGATCTTGCGCCACAGCCCACTGATTCTGCGCCAGAGCCCGTCCAGCTGGTCCCGCCCACGTCTGCTGATCCAGAGACTGTTCCCGTTCCTGAGCCGGTGTTTGTTCCTGAGCACCAAGAACCAATCTTTGTACCTGCAAAATTTCCCATTAAGATTTTTTTTTTGGGGGGGGGCGCAGTATACCTGCTAGGGGTCGTCTCTGCCATGGCCGCCCGAAGGGTCGTCTCCGCCGTGGCCACCCGAAGGGTCCTCACCGCCGTGGCCGCCCGAAAGGTCCTCACCGCCGTGGCCGCCCGAAGGGTCACGGTTTCTGTCACGGTTCACCGTCTATCTCTGCACTACATTCCCCAGAATCCTCTTTGGCGCACCTGCAATTACTCTCCCCTGAGTATTATCACCTGCACCTGCTCACAATCAGCAGCCTCATTAGCAAGCTCTATAAAATACTCACCACAGCCTCAGTTGATTGTCAAGCCTCCAACAGGAACAGACCATTTCCCGTTGTCTCCCGAAGTCTCTGATACTTCCAGTACTAGTCAAGTAATGTATACTCACCTGTGAATTACTAACCTCTGCATTCCTGTTCCACTGTCTTCAGAAATCCTGTCTGGATCCTTGTTACCCGAGACCCTGTATTCTCCTGAGCCCGTGTCCACGCCGAGTTGTCTTGCTCGTGATTGCATCTGAAAGAGAAAAGACAAGTATTAAAGATCTGTGACTGCTTGACATCAGTTAACCTGAAGAGGACCTGCTCACCTTTAACCTGCCCCGCACGTAGTGATCTTCACCGAATCTGCACCTGAACTTTGAAAATACTCACCTTTGCATTTGTGTCACGTTAAATAAAGCTGTGTTTGGATTCACTTACCCCTGTCTCCGTGCCTGTATCCTGACAATAAGTGCACAAGTTCATATTTTTGTTATTCAGTCAGTGTTCGTGGGTCTGGTGGACCCGCTGCATTTTGGGGTTTTTAATCAACACAATAAGAAAAAATTATGCTAAAATACTCAACAGATGTTTACTTCATCCCAATTACAAGCAATATAAACAGCATATATGGTTCATATTTTATCTTTACCTATATCTATACCTACCTATCTTAAAATGTTATCTAACAAAGCTACCTTTACCTTTGTTAGATCACATTTAAAAATTGCAAACTTGTGCGAGAACGGCAGGGGTAGAAACACAAAACTCACTCTTGCACTCACACTTACACACAATCTCACTCTCGCACACACGCACGCACGCACGCATGCACGGACACACACACACACACACACACACACACACACACACACACACACACACACACACACACAAACACACACACTCACTTGGATATGTGGTTTACGGGGACTTTCCTTGGGGATAATGGTTTTTCTAATGTACAAACTGTATAATCTATCCCCCAAAACTAACCCTACCCCTAAACCTACCAATCACAAAAAACTTTTGTCATTTTTTGAATTTCAAAAAACAACATTTAGTATGTTTTTTTAAGCCGTTTGATCTGTCCTCATAAACCATGTTTACATTGTAACACCTATGTCATTACACATTTGTGCCCTCATAACACAGAACACACACACACACACACACACACACACACACACACACACACACACACACACACACACAATAACAGCAGGCCCTGACAGGAGGAGGAGAGAGTAAAGGCCTGTGTACCTTTACACTACAATTTCCACACTTTTATTAGCCCTGTGTGTCCTGTGTGAAATATAAATGTGTTCTGATATATATTCTTCACAGAAAATGAGCCAAGGCCAATGAGTCTGAGTTTGAAAAAATAATGAATCGTATAATTTTTATTTTGATAAAAAATGAAAAAGGGTCCTACAGACCCAAACACCACACAATGGTTAAAATTGGTACAATTGTGAAAATGGCAGAAGACGGCAACCTACAGTGACTAATGGAACTAATGTGTTAAGTGCACTTGAAGCTAAGATGCTTATTGTTATATATATATATATATATATATATATATATATATTTATATATATATACACACACACACATACACATCAAACAAGATCAAGCTAAAGAGAAATATATGCTTTTAATATATAAAATAACACACACACACACACACGCACGCGCGCGCACACACACACACACGTACATGTAGGATTACATTATATATATATATATATATATATATATATATATATATATATATATATATATATATATATATAATAGTTTATATATACATAGTTTATTCTCAGAAAGTCTGTATGGTCTTACAGAATCAGTATTCATAGTCAGAACTAAGTCAATGCATAATTTGCTGTTTATTTCTCTTTCAGATCAATAAAGAAAGGCGCCAGTTGGTAAATGAGGCTATAGTTGTTAGAGCTTTTGAGGGGTGTGGGAATTACAACAGGAAGAAAAAAGACGTGTGCTTGACGGACCCATCTCCTTATGTTTCAAGAGGTAAGCCATCAATATTTCCCCCATCTAACTTGGCCATGGCACAAAAAAAAAAAACATGTGGGTTTAGAGTTGCAGATGAAGCCATTATGAAAAAGATCCAGACCAGCTTCGGAATGTCAGAATGTCCTATCCGAGTTGTTAGCATATTCCCTAGTGGGGTTGGCAGGGATCAGTTAATGAACAGGCTGCCGAGGCAGCATAGTGCCAGTCTAAGTATTGACAACCTCTGGTCCAGCGGGAAAACTCTCGATTGTTAGTCTGCGTGTGTGTGTTGTTGATGTTTTGCTTGAACACAGTGTAAAAAAAAAAAAAAGTGCAGATGGTCCTGATCCGAGGGTTAAATAGGATTTCAGCAAAGCTTGAGACGGCAGATTGGAGTTATGGCTCCTTTTCTGGGATGAGCTACACGGCTGAGCGGAGGTCTGAGGTAATGTTCTATTCATCAACTATGTTATTTGCTTTTGACTCCGCTATTAGATGCATTATTTACTTAAAGGTCAAGACATTTACAACTGTTGCCCTACATTGGACACTGCACTCTTTTTGAAGGATGAATACCAAAATCTCCACTGGAGACCTTCATTATATTTATTTGAAATATAATAACCGTGACCTCAGTGTGGGAATATGCTCAATGATGGCATTCCCTGGTCATCATTAAAACAATGAACACCAAGACAAAGCATGAAGCAGAATATAGCTATAACTTAATTTTATTAACCCTAATAATTCTATTTATATAACTTTAATTTAAAGTGAAAGTATAATGGTTCTTTCAAAGCCTGGTGAAATATGCAGCATTTCTAGACATCCTGTGCTCTCCCGACAACACCACTGCTTCAAATTGCATACAGCAGATTATGCGCATTATCCATGGAGTTCATTACCTCTCCTGCTATAGGTCAGGCCTTTTTTAAGTAAGGATACTTAAAATCGATTGAAATCTGACATGAATTTATGCATTCTAATGGATGCAAATTAGCTCAAGAAAGGATTTGCTTGATTAAAGATTCAGCCTGTAAACTCCCAAAGTGCGCCACATGAATTTTCAGAATTAGCTTCAATCTCTCTCCTTTGACACAAATTGTGCTCCTGCGGTAAAATTGGGCATTTTTTGCATGTAAACGCTATTTGTACAAGTGTCATACTGTTCGGTAGATTGTAAACAATATAATTTTTTTTTCACGTTTCTTGCATTATTGAGGGGTATTGCAATTTCTCACACAATAGCAGACTGAATTATGGTGTAGTTATTTTAAGACCCCAGGCACTGCAATGAGATTTATTAAAATAATATTCCAGGTTGAATACGAAAAGCTTTATGGAAAGTGAGGCACACTGTTGATTACCACAGAACATATTGGCTGCATACGAAAACTGATAAATGCTGCCTTCAGAGGAAACATTCCAAGGAAGAAAGGCAACAAGGTATGTCCGAATCCAAAGTTAGCTTCACTTTCTGTCTCCTGAGATGCCATCATCTGTTGAAGCCAGCATGTATCCTGCCCTGTCTTTGATATCCCACAATCCTGTGCTTTCCATTCAGTGAAAAATACTGAAAGTTGTGATTGGTGGTCAGTTTGTGTGTAAATGAAAAGTGGAAAACAATTGTCAAAAACGTACATGTCATTTCTAGCGATAAATTACGATTGTAGCAAATAGTAATTAAATATCCGCTTAGTTATCTCCAAGGCTCACAGTGTTTTGCTGTATATCATTTAACCGTTAAGCTGCCTTAGAAGTCTATCCAAAATCAGTTTCGTGAGGTATTGCCTGATTTGGCAGAAAGGGAGCTGCCAAGGTTTTCGGATGCAGCCATTGCTGACTCGGCCCTCAGTTTGAAATACAAGCAATGCAATGGAAATCTGACTGGCAAGTTGGCAGCAGCATGAAAATTCTGGAAGCAACACTTCTGCATGTAAAATCATTTAACATTACAGATTCAGCAATGACTAGCGGGATAGCATAAGACGGCTGGAAATCGCTTAACAACACTATTTTGGCAAATATATCTAATTTTTTAAATATCTAATTTTTAAAACTTTGCTACAAAAACTAAATAATTGACTTACACTCTGCAGGAGATACCAGAGAAGGAGCACTGGACTGAAGTGACGTAACTAATTAAAAGTCAGAAATTCTACAAGAAAAGCAACTAAAAAAAATAAGCAACATAAACATAGCAAAAACATAAATATTTTTAGAATGTAGAATCCTTAACAAAAACACAAGCTTCATATTTCTGGACCGCGGCGCTTAGCAGGTACTGTTGTTGTTTTGTACAAACTGAGGGACAAGTCATTTTTATTCTTTTTATTATAAGTCGTTATTTTCTGGTAATCGAGCCATGAGGGTAAATCGAAGTGGTCAGTTTTTATATTTTATATTCATTTAAAGGCCACTGAATTAGACCATCCCAATCTTGTAAACCACGTGCCTTCTTTCCATCAACGCTGAAGTCATGTCAGAAATCCCAACGTGAGCAAATCTGAACATGCAAAATGATTAACAGGGAGAGGATATTTCTGATTGGCGAAAAAAAAGTGTAGACCACTTCCCAGTGTGATCTGCCAGTTTGCAGAAAATGGATGTATTAATAAAACAAAACAAAAAACAAGTTTAGAGGGTCTATGACATAACAAATAACTCATACTACGTAATCAGATTACTTTTTTTCAAGTTACTAGTAAAGTACTTGATAGTTGCTATAGTTAGTAGTTGCGATAGTTAGTAGTTGCTTTTAAATTTATAGCACAATATCTGAGTTAACTTTTCCAATAAGCAACACAAGTTACATTTTTTCCCCATTTATTAATTGACAGCTCTCCTGTCTCCATGTTGCAAGAAATCAGCAGTAAATGCAGAGGCGTTGTGTGCTCTGTGTAAACATGATGATTATTGTAGTTCTAGACTGAGCCCTATCTTGCACCCAGCGCAATTGACTTTGTACACCGACGCATGCATCATTCCTCTTTTGCACCCGACGCACAGCAGACTTTTCCCTCCACAGACGCACGTTGGTATATTCAACACGATCTCATAAAAGTGCGTATGTATACCACAAATTTAATTTCTCGTACCATTTATACGGCAAAAATCTTTTTTTTTTTGTGTGCATATGCTACGCACTGTAAACCCCTTGGGTAGGATTAGGGTGTGGAGTGCGTGCGTATTACACGCCATAAAGTGCGTATCATATGCACACGAAAACTGCGTATCAAATACATGCAAAAACGATTTTTAGAGTATAAATGGCAAGAGAAATTAAATTCATGTTATAGATACGCAGTTTCATGAGACCGGGCTAGTACATTAGGAAATTAACTTGCGCTACCGGGGCAAACGTTCCCTGGTGCTATTTTGCAGTTCCAGAAAACAATTCCACCACTGACCAGGAAAAACCTAGTCTAAAGTCAGGGCTGCGATATTCAGATTATATTTTAAGGGCGCATGCTTGGCCATAATGCAGCGTGTTTAGATCGTTAAAATAGGGCCCTAAATGTGAACCGCCATTTTTCATTTGGCTTATTCAATTCACTTTTGGTGTGAAAGGGCCTTTACATTAGCCAAAAATAAAACTTCTGCTTTTTGTTATGAAATACAAAAAGTAACGTGTAGCATTACTTTCCATAAAAAGTAATTAAGTAATGCCCTTAGTTACTTTTTTAGGTAAAAGTAAAGTTTTTTTTAAACTAAAGTCTAGCCATCAAACCAGAAGGAAACTGAAGGAAACTGCATTAGCTTCAAGACCTTCAGCCTTTGTTTCTTTTGTTCTTTCCACCCTTTCTGCTCTCGTGCAGATTCCTTGATTCCTTGTGCCTATCTCCCTTTCCTCCCTCCTCTCTGAAGTCTTAAAGCTGAAGTCGCAGCTTGATGAATGAGGCTGTAGAAGCCGCATACGTCTCCAGACAGCCTCCAATCTGCACCGCGCGACAGTGAGAGAAAGCGCTGGCTCTTCCACGCGGTGAGCGATTCAAGCTGCCACAGCTCAAAAGTGATGAGACCTTTTAAGAGTTATGACTCACATTAAATATAGACCCATAACATTCACTAGGAGCCTCTTTGAAAGTGTAATTTTGCAAGAAAGTTGTGAATGAAGGGTTATGACGAAACTGGCAGGTGAGTACAGTGCTCCATCAAGTCTCGGATCCAGGGCGACTGATAGAGCAGTTCCCAGGCTCGCTGCCCTCCATTAAAATTCATTACGCACTCGCCTATAACTGACGAGGAGTGTAACTCAAGGTCACTTTTATTAAACAGTGATTAAAAATTTCTGAAAATATCTGCTAAAACATATTCCAACCTTCACATACAGTCAGTTTAAGTTGTTTTAAACAAATTAACAAAAAAACTAATTCAAAATATTAATAAATACTACAAATGTGTACATATCTTTTTTTTTTTTTTTTTTACAAAAGTTTACACAATTTTGTGAGGTTTAGCTTACAAAAACGGACTGCGGTCAAGAAAAATAAACTTTCTATTTTGGAAACAAGTATTCTTTTGCAGAATTTTAAATGAGGTAAAATGAAACTGAAGCATGTTTTGTTCACAGAGTGATCCCTCACAAAAGAAAAGTCTGGCCAGAGACTGACAGAAACTATAAGTGAGTTTGTGAAAGCAGCATTGATCTGTCAATGTTCATTTGCAAGCTTTCAATTCTCGCTCACATCGTCAAACCTCTGATGCAGCACGACATGGGTCATTTACATAAGGCAAACAGTAAAAACAAGTACTCATGCAAGCCTTAATTTGTACAGTGTTATGTCTTTTACCTATACAACAGTACATGATGCGCATCTTCAGATATTTACTGTGATAAGTGCCACCTGGGTAAAAACAAACATGTCTACTTTCTTGCATGCCACTTTATCTAGAAAGCATCTGCCAAGAAAATCAATGCAATGTAAATGTGATGTCAAACCCACAGTTTACATCAATCCACTTAGCAGAGCTAGTAGGGAGAGACCAGTGAATTAACACGCTACATGAATAAGGTGGAAATTCACTTTCAATGTCCAGAGTGACGGCTTTTACGTTTGCACCAAGACCAGCTTTTTCCTCACATTATTTGACAGTGATGTTTTAAATATGCCCTCTGTCAATCAGGAACCATTAGCATTCATTAAAGAGAGGGAGAGAGACCACAACAAGGCCTGAATGTAATGTTTTTTGCAGCGCTGTGGACTATTATTTCTAACCCTGGTCATCTGTTGCATGCTACCATACGCATATGCTTGTATACAGCGTCATCACTCAACCTGCCTGATGCAGGACGATGATAAAGACGGCGCCTGTGACTGTAGTGCTGAAAGAAACATATAACGTTGTAGGATACATACATAAATTTATGCCCTAATCTGCCTCCACTTTTTTCTCAACAGTGTATGATTTTTCATGCCAGCATTTAAGAGCTGCCCATCAATCCTGGTTGCTCCTCCTCTTGTTTTATAAGGAATAACATCTTATTTGAGTCGGTTTTATAATGTACTCACTGTTCTGTGGTGTCAGCTGGAGAATAAAGCTGTCTCTGTGATTTGCTGTCTTTCTGTCAGGAGAGAGAATGAGTAAGAGAGAAAAAGGCTGATTAAAGTAGGCTGATGTATATACTGTGGGCACAGCATGTATTTAGACACTTGTGTTACACTTAATGTATGAGTCAATGCGTTTACATGCACCCTCATAATGTGATCATAATGGGATTTTGGCAATATTGTGATTGTGATTATACTACCTTATGTAAAGGCAATACTTGATCAAACTAATGTGATTAAAACTACATTGATTACATAGTGATTACATAAAACTAATCAATGTTATATAGTTCAACATGATGAAATGTTAGAATATGATCAGTATGTTATTCTAATGTTGATCTTGCGCACTGCTCGTCTCATTCAGACAAAGTAACACATAGAATAACATTATAACTTTCAACACACTCAAAAGCAGTGTAGACCAAGTGAAACTTCGAAAGTGCTGCATTACCTCACAAGTTTAATTCGTCAAATAAACTGACCTGTGTGAGTATTAAGTATATTTTTCTATTTTTATCCAAAATGAGGTGATGTCAGCAAAATGGAGCGCAAAACACTCACATGTAATTTCTGTTTCATTCATTCTGGAGGCCAGAGGGCACCCTTATTGGAAATCCCTTGCATGGACATCAGATATCACTACAGCTGAATAGCATGTAGATAGAGACGTTTTGACTAATGAAAAATGAAGACAATAAAAAGATTGCAATGATCTGTGTTCTCCAAGCCATCTCAATTATTTTCGTAAGAATGATGTATATCTAATGCAACGATAATCTATATAGCCTGTGTTAGAGTATAGCATTTTTATAAAATTATGTATTTTCTGTCTCACTCTGTGTTAAAGGTGCAGTTTGTAAGAATGAAAGTTTCTCCCGCCACCTGCTCCTCAGACTCCTCAGACTGGACGGCGCTCACACAGGGTTGCCAGTTTGAGCACACAACATGAATGAGCGCAAATGACAATGAAAATTGGCAAATTGGCAAAGTACAGTATCACACAGACCAAAACATAAACAAACATTCCAGCCTCGAAACGCACATTTCAAGGTAAAATAACTGGCTGTAGAAGTGTTTTTCAGAGAAACAGGTATGTGAACTTAACATGTGTCCTCAATTTATGCAAACATATCATGGTATTTTTATGCTTTAGTAGAGTGAAAAAAGTTACATACAGCACCTTTAAGAAGCAACTTGGGACCACTGAAGCAAGTTATTTCAAACACGACTGACGTGTTTTTGTATAGTGATTTTGTAGCAATTATATTAATCTAATAGATTGTTGTGTTTGACACTATGCTAAGCATACATACTAGCTATCTTTGTTGCTAAGAGCGATTGTTTCATTACTAATTTTGAAAAAATAAGATCTTTTGAATGTTTTTTTTTTTTAGTTGTTTTAAAGGGCAAAAACACAGAAGGGTAAGTGAGAGGTCTGATAAAATAAATGATGGATTAAAACAGTATGAATAGAAAAGTCCCAGTAAAAAAATAAAGTCGGGTATGGCCCGTACGGGTTTAAAGTATTTTTTTTTTCATTCTACCGAGAAAAGAGACCACTGTTGCTATAGCAATGAGCTACACTTTTACGTGCATCTGATTGATAGATAATTCATGCAGTCTTTTTTCACTGTTGTTTCTAATGTTAAGGTCTTTTACTAACTCAAGTAATAGTAAAAGTACCACAATTTATTTATACTCAAGAAAGTAGTAAACATTTAAAAATCTAATTAAGTAGCCTACTGTAAAGAAAGCATTTGTAATTAGTTACTTTCCTCTGGTGGTTTAAGCATAGGCCTACTTATCAGCGAATAATCAGAATAATGAAAATTGCTTGTGCAATGTAAACCTCTTACTGCGATTAAGACATTACTCTGATTATTAGAAATAATCACATTATTGGTGCACGTGTAAACGTAGTCAAAATCAATGCATTAGATCAGGGGTGTCCCATCCTGCTCATAGAGGGTCACTGTCCAGCAAAGTTTAGCTCCAAATTGAACACACCTGAAACAGCTAATCAAGGTCTTATAATAGAAACTTCCAGGCATGCGCGTTAAGGTAAGTCAAAGATAAACTCTGCTGGACAGTACCGAGTTTGGACACCCCTGCATTATTGATCACATGGAATCTGAAATTACTGATGCTGGAGCTTTTCTCAGAACTAACTTCTCTTTTCAGAGAAACAGTAGGTGTGAGAATTCTGGCTTTGCATACGAGTATGATTAAAACATACTTAAAGGAGATTTAAAAGTTTTCAGTATCGTTTCATGAACTGCAACAAATTAAAAGACTTGACTAGTTGGTTCTTTTCACTCTGTAAGTAGCCACTTTTTCACTGTCAGACCAGTGCGAGCCAAGGTTAACGACGTACAGGGCAGGTCAAATAGCCTCAGACCTTGAGCCACAAGGCCAAAATCAAGCTGTGTTTCCACTGTCGAACCAGTATCCCCACAGCGCTACACTAAATCCCGCCCTCAACACGCCTCCATAGAACAACATCATACAACTCGGCTCGGTGACTGAAACCAAGCTACTCACAAAATGAACATGACAGAACTGGATGTTTGGGTTTTTACTTAAAGGGACAGTTCACCCAAAAATTAAAATTAGCTCATGATTTACTCACCCTGAAGCCATCCTAGGTGTAAATGCCATTCTTCTTTCAGACAAATTAAATCGGAGTTATATTCAAAAATGCTTTTCCAAGCTTTATAATGTGAGTGAATGGGTGTATGTCTTTGGAAGTCCATCAAATAACATCTGTATATGATTAAAGTGCTCCAAACGGTTAATAAAGGCCTTCTGAAGTGAAGCTATGTGTTCGTGTAAGAAAAATGTCCATATTTAAAACTTTATCGACCAAAATAACTAGCTTCCGGCAAATGACCGTACACAACGATTTACAGCGAAAGACACACCCTTAAACTTGACGCACAACGTAATGACGAGCGCTGTTGCCCAGCCCTGTTTGTTTGAACCGCGAGAGGCGTCAAAGCTTGTGCTTATGCTACTCCTACATCATACGTCATACATCGTCAAGGGTTAATTTCTTGGTGTAAGTCAACTTGCATAAGGCCGTCTGCCCGGAAGCTAGTTATTTTAGTAGATAAAGTTTTAAATATGGATATTTTTCTTACACGAACACATAGCTTCACATCAGAAGGCTTTTATTAACCCCCAGAGCCACGTGGAGCACTTTAATCCTGGATAGATGTGCTTTGATGGACTTCCAAAGAGATACACCCATTCACTCCCATTATAAAGCTTGGAAGAGCGAGGACATTAATATAACTCGGATTGTATTCGTCTGAAAGTAGAATATACACTTAGGATGATTTCAGCGTGAGTAAATCATGGGCTAATTTTCATTTTTGGGTGAACTATCCCTTTAAAGACCTAACACTCCAGCATTGACCAGTGATTTACGAAAAAATGTTACCATGACAGCGATTTATTCATTTGTTTTAGGAGTGCACACTAAGCATTATAGCATATGTATCATTATAGCACTTAAAAAGAGACACATATTAGCGGACTTATTCAGTCACGCCTGCTCACGGAAAACAGGAGTCGCATGCGTTATATACTCCATAACCGGAGTATGTTATGTAATATATGAACATTTACGGATACAGAAGCCCAGTATCAACAAAGTCACAGGGAAGAGACAGATGAAACATGAAACCAAATAAATGCATATGCTTTGTCTTTAGGGGTGTCCTAAACATGTCAATGTCCCTATGAAAACAGACCGGCGTGCATCTAATAAATTATTCAAGAACTTTGTGCAAGTTTACTGTAACAACAAGTAAACCCCAGTGAACTTCACATACTTTTAAAAATCCAGCATTTAGTTGATTGTAATAAGCTCTCATTGTGACAATTGTAAACATGACGGCTTGCCTCCTCAAATGATGTTTTATTAACAAAGTTCGGGAGAAGCACGTTCAGATAATTAACACGGGTGGAGAGCACTCAGCAATCATGATTAAAACGTGTATATATAGACTCAGCAGTCTCACCTCATTTCTCTGACAGTTTAGCAGCGTCCCTATAACACCCCTTCTCCACTCTTCTAATCCTAAACCACTTTACATACAGGGAGGAGTACTCTGGGTTCGGGCCGAATTCCGAGCTCGGAGCCCTCCCTCCGGACAGCACGCCAAATACGCATTATATTTTATTCCCTTTAATTGCATGTAAGTGTGAACTCGTGAATGTGGGGGTTTGGAGCCACGAAGGCTTTGTTTCCAGGTGGACTGCTAAAAAACCCAACACGCACATCTCCTTTCCTGACTCGGATAAACTCCACCTTTGTTCATGACCACTCCTCAAGCCCCAGTTGGCCCACTTTGGACCAAGGTATATGGCAAAAAATAAATAAAACAATTGGTCCTGAGGAGGCCCAATCAAGCCCCAGAAGTGACTGGAAATGTGACTGGCCCTGACATGCACTGGCACGCACGCTTTTGGCCTGAAAATACGACTTGTGATACACTAACACCATCTAACTCCCCCCTAACACACCACTTACTGAAACTGAAATTAATTCCAGAAAAATGCACTTTGAATGCATGCTGTAAGTTAACACAGTGTTGTTCGTTTTGTGTAAACAATGAAATTGCAGATAAAATAGCATGCATATATCTTTGTTAGAGAGTTGTATCATCAAATATACGTCAAATCAAGGCATGTTTTCTTATTTAGCACCGTTCACAATTCATATCGGTTCAGAGCAGCTCTATAGAAAATGCATGTCAATGTTCCAATCTCCTTGGGCCCCAATAAAAATGGAATCCAGCATTAAATCAAGAAATCAAAAAAGCCACAGTATAGACACAGGTGACTGTGTACCTACAAATGTCCATGCAAGCAGATTTAAAC
The DNA here is from genome assembly GCA_030578275.1 of Meda fulgida. Classification (NCBI taxonomy): domain Eukaryota; kingdom Metazoa; phylum Chordata; class Actinopteri; order Cypriniformes; family Leuciscidae; genus Meda; species Meda fulgida. The sequence goes on along the minus strand of CM060627.1, from coordinate 5,592,011 downwards.
ATTGTGTATTAATACATGGAGATAAAGTGAGGAGATTTCTATGAATATAAACTTTCTATACAAGGCCAAAATTGGACCAAACTAGATATAGACTGACATATTTGCCTAGCTAATTAATCAGATGATATTTAATTTCACCAGATAACAGTGTCAATTAACTGTTAATTTATATGATAAAATGTAATGTTTTATCTCTTGTCTCAAAGTTCTGCAGTATTTTAGCTGATGGTGAGTCTAGATAGAACAGGACGTCTTAAAGCTTCATAGAACGATTTGACTATGTAATGAGTGTGAGAAACTACAGCCAATTTCATCTGCACCATTGGCTTTTATATTTTGTTCAATGTAAAGTACATCAAAGGGCTTTCAAGCACCGCAGAGAGGTGTAGTATTAATCACCGTGGATGCACTGTAGGAAAAGAGGGAGAGAGATAGAGAATTGTACACGTCTTCAGTGATGAGGGACTCTTTCTACACAGAGAAAGACGGGCGGTAAAGCCTTAATTTATCAAAAGAACATATTTGGAGGCTATTTAACCACAAACAGATGCATCACATTCTCCAGTGTATTGTTTTAAAGCTAAATGGGAAGGAAGGAATTTGGGGGTGATGGATGGAAAGAAGAAATAATAGAAGCAAATGATTGGTAGAAATAAGGAAGAATGAAAGGAAAGAAGAATGTAAATAAAGAAATAAGGTAGGAAGGAAATTATGAATAACCAAAGGAAAGAAGAAAGCAAAGAAAATGAGGGAAGGAAAGAGGGAATGAAAGGTGGAAGGAAGGAACTAGAGAAGCAAGGAAGGAACGAAGGAGGGAAAATGAGGGAAGAACCAAAGGAAAGAAGAAAGCAAAGAAATCAAAGGGATAGTGGAAGGAATGAAGGCAAGCAATAAGGGGAGAGGAAAGAAAGGAAGGACAGACACAAAGGAGAGAAGGAAAGACGGAAGAAACAAAGAAAGCAAATGAAGACCGGAAATAAAAAAAGAAATCAAATAAATAAATAAGGATGAAAGGATGAAAATAAGGGGGAGGGGGGGGGGGGATGGAGGCAAAGGAGGGAAGAAAACTAGGCAGAACCAAAGGAAAGAAGAAATCAAAGAAAAGGAAGGACGGGAATAGGGAAGAAAGGAAGGAAATAAATAAGGGAAAAGTAAAGAAAGGAAGAACATAAGCAATGGCAGAAAGGAAATAAGGAAGAAAGCAAACAATTGAAAGAAAGGAGTGAAGGGAATAAGGAGGAAGACAGGAAATAAGGTTGTTAGAAAATGAGGGAAGCAAATAAGAAAGCAAACAAAGATTAACAAAGACTAAAACAATGAACGAATGAAATATAGAAGGAAATAAAGATGGAATGAACTGCTGAAATAAAGGTGACTTTAATTCTGTGTCATGGTTGAATAGAACTGCTATACTCAGCGACTGGGCTCTGATCTTTAGGCCTGACCTCCTGTGAGGATGATGGATGAGTGAAGTCCAACACTGATAGCTGCATATCCATCAACTAAAGGCTCCCTTGATGAATGAATACGTCCTCTATCAACAGTGCATCTCCTCATGAGGTATTGTCCATCCGTGTGAAATTAAGTCCATGAAGAATATTGTAGCGCAAGATGGATTAACTAGCAACTTGATTTAGTCAGCAATCATGTTCAAAACACTCATCAATTTCTCTTCAAGGAAAAGAAAAGCTGGGCTGATTCACAACTCCAGGGATAGAAAACGGCACTGAAGAGAACTGGATCAGTCTCCTTGAGAATGAATAATAGAAATTGAAAGGTTCAAACTGAAAAGAAGTGTGCAAAAAGCCCACAAAAGCATGCACACATGGGTCCTCACAACTCAACTTACTCTGTGAGTTCACATTTATTTCTGGAAGTTTTCTAAGTTGTTTAGATTGAGATGTTCTTGGCCTGTCATGGGTTGGCAACAATGTTGATTTTAAAAGGGAATAGAGATGACTTGGCAACACTGAACATATTAGAAAAAAATGAAGAAAGCTCTATCAATAAAACTAAAAACAAAAAAAAAAACTGACATTGGGGTATTGTACTTCTACCAGAAAGACTCGGGGGATAAAATTAAGTAACAAGCATTAATTTATTGGCAGCCCAGTAAGCAATTATTTGTAAAGTTCTTTGGCGTAGGCCCCGTCCATAGATCGTAGTCCGAGGGTAGCGGATCAGCATCTCCTGCCTGAAGACGAAGGCAGGGGCGCAGCCGACCCCCCAGGGAAGTATAGACGGGACCATCCTGGTGGTGGTGGGGAGGGTGGAGGTTGTTGTCGCGTCAGCATCTGCGAACTCAAACATGTGTAAGTACCGATCTTTTATACAATAAGTATAAGGGCGTGATTGGATAACTTGAAGGTAACGAGTGACGCAGTAATTGAGTCTTCCTGGCAGAACTTATGCTAAAGCTTTCATTTCTACCAGAAAGACTCGGGGGATAAAATTAAGTAACAAGCATTAATTTATTGGCAGCCCAGTAAGCAATTATTTGTAAAGTTCTTTGGCGTAGGCCCCGTCCATAGATCGTAGTCAGAGGGTAGCGGATCAGCATCTCCTGCCTGAAGACGAAGGCAGGGGCGCAGCCGACCCCCCAAAAGAAGGTGGATTGAAGATCCGTAGGGACGGGGCCAGCCTTCCCCCAAAATTGATGAATGAAAGTATACCCACCGGTCATGAATCCTGAGGTTCCTGAAATAAGAAAAGGGAGATACCATAATTAGCATGATGACGATAGTCATGTACCTATGTACCTAGCCGGACATACACAGGATTCGATAGACCACAGATACGCCACGATAGGCCGGACATAGACGGGTCTCGATAGACCAGATACATCATGATGGCCAGACATAGACAGGTCTCAATAGAACATAGATACATGCATAGACAGGTCTCGGTAGACCACTCTGATACAGCCACAATAGGCCAAACATAGACGGTCTCGATAGACCACATGAAGACAGCCACGATAGGCCAGACATAGACAGGTCTCAGTAGACCACGGATACAGCCACGATAAGCCAGACGTAGACAGGTCTCGTTAGACCACACAAATATATAGCCAAGATAGGCAAGACGTAGACAGGTCTCGATAGACCACGGATGCAGCCACGATAGGCCAGACGTAGACAGGTCTCGTTAGACCACACAAATATATAGCCACGATAGGCCAGACGTAGACAGGTCTCGTTAGACCACACAAATATATAGCCACGATAGGCCAGACGTAGACAGGTTTTGTTAGACCACACAAATATATGGCCACGATAGGCTAGACGTAGACAGGTCTCGTTAGACCACACAAATATATAGCCACGATAGGCCAGACGTAGACAGGTCTCGTTAGACCACACAAATATATAGCCACGATTGGCCAGGCGTAGACAGGTTTTGTTAGACCACACAAATATATAGCCACGATAGGCCAGACGTAGACAGGTCTCGTTAGACCACACAAATAAATAGCCACGATAGGCCAGACGTAGACAGGTCTCGATAGACCACAGATATAGCCACACATAGACAGGTCTCGATAGACCACAGATATAGCCACGATAGGCCACACATAGACAGGTCTCGATAGACCACAGATATAGCCACGATAGGCCACACATAGACAGGTCTCGATAGACCACAGATATAGCCACGATAGGCCACACATAGACAGGTCTCGATAGACCACAGATATAGCCACACATAGACAGGTCTCGATAGACCACAGATATAGCCACGATAGGCCACACATAGACAGGTCTCTATAGACCACAGATATAGCCATGATAGGCCACACGTAGACAGGTCTCTATAGACCACAGATATGGCCATGATAGGCCACACATAGACAGGTCTCGATAGACCACAGATATAGCCATGATAGCCGGACATAGACAGGTCTTGATAGACCACAGATATAGCCATGATAGGCCACATATAGACAGGTCTCGATAGACCACAGATATAGCCATGATAGCCGGACATAGACAGGTCTTGATAGACCACAGATATAGCCACGATAGGCCACACATAGACAGGTCTCGATAGACCACACATATAGCCATGATAGCCGGACATAGACAGGTCTTGATAGACCACAGATATAGCCACGATAGGCCACATATAGACAGGTCTGGATAGGCCACAGATATAGCCACGATAGGCCACACAAAGACAGGTCTTGATAGACCACAGATATAGCCACCATAGGCCACACATAGACAGGTCTCGATAGACCACAGATATAGCCATGATAGCCGGACATAGACAGGTCTTGATAGACCACAGATATAGCCACGATAGGCCACATATAGACAGGCCTCGATAGACCACAGATATAGCCATTATAGCCGGACATAGACAGGTCTTGATAGACCACAGATATAGCCACGATAGGCCACACATAGACAGGTCTCGATAGACCACAGATATAGCCATGATAGCCGGACATAGACAGGTCTTGATAGACCACAGATATAGCCACGATAGGCCACATATAGACAGGTCTCGATAGACCACAGATATAGCCACGATAGGCCACACATAGACAGGTCTTGATAGACCACAGATATAGCCACGATAGGCCACACATAGACAGGTCTCGATAGACCACAGATATAGCCATGATAGCCGGACATAGACAGGTCTTGATAGACCACAGATATAGCCACGATAGGCCACATATAGACAGGTCTCGATAGACCACAGATATAGCCACGATAGGCCACACATAGACAGGTCTCGATAGACCACAGATATAGCCACGATAGGCCACACATGGACACAGTAGTTGCATTGGTATTTACCTGAACCGTTACTGGAGAGCTTGCTGAGCTTCGAGGATGATTTTTTTTTTTTTTTTTTTTTTCATCATTTCTTATATACATAACTCAATGCAGAGGAAGACCACTGCAGAGGATCTTGATAGCTGCAGTAGAAATACCACTTTCAGCTGCTGTAATGGCAGGCCCAATCCTGAAGGAATGACCAGTATACTGGGACGGAGATGGACTGCAGCTTTGAGGACAGAATCTAGAGTCCTGACCAGGCTTTAGAGAGAGGTGCTCCATTAGTTAGGATAGACAGAGGGGAGATTTTAAGAAATGTAATCATAGATGAGAAGGGACAGAATGTATAACTAATTTTAGAAATTGTTAATGTGATACCAGAGCCTTGAGAGTTTAAGAAAGAGAGTAAAGGAATTCGGTGAGAAACGATAATCAGAAAAGACGATGGGAAATTTCTCAGTTTAGCTCCTAAAGATAATTCCCCGGAATGCATGAGCCGTGAATGCTGTAAAAACACGTCTACAAACTGAACATGACAATAGAAAAGAGAGACCATTGTGGACAGTAAAAAGGTATAAAAAAAAAAAAAAAAAAAAGGTAATAAAAGGGATTGAATGGACTTCGCTTTTCTAACTTACTTAGAGTGAAATGTTGCTGTTTAAGCATAACATCTGCAAAGTTACAACGCACAAAGTTCGAGCAAAGAAAGAATTCATTTAAGAAGTTACTTTTAAAGACTACAACAATGCTGAGGAACTACCCAACATTCCTCCCGGGTTAGTGGCATCACAAACCCCAAATTTACATAAATCGTGCCCGCTGAACATGATTTATAGAATATCAAGTCAGAATAAGCTAATCATTGGCTAGAAGATAACTACACAAGCTACATAATCCATCAATTAACCATTCGGAAATGTTCTCTACATGTTGATGCCTCATGAGTTTCTCCATCTTTGTCTGACTCCGGTTTGAATGTGAAGCTAAAAGTTTTGAAATTTGTCTGAGAGAGGTAATTAAAGCTGCAAAAAAGCTGTTGAAACTCTACCCCTTGTGCCGCGAGCCGCAGCCTGACTGCATTCAAGAGACAGACATGCACTTTACTCCCCCTCGAATGACAATTTCAGCATACTATATGAAAATCTGTGGGGCGTTCCGAACCAACCTTTCGCACACACCCTGGGGACACCGGAGACCCATCACGCATCAGTTTAGTAAATGTTGATGAGGAAGAACAACCAGCCATAATCAGAATGGGAAAAAGAGGAAACTGAAAAGAAAAGCGAACGTTATAAGAAATAGTGTAGAAATACGATTTAAGTAGGGAGCCTTCTCTTCGAACCCAAAGGTTGACAGCCGCTATAGGATAATTTCTGTGAAGCACCGATGAATTAAGCCTGAGCAGGCTTGGTAAATCGTCTTACCACTAAATCTTAATACGAAACTTACCTGAAGTAAGGTGAAGGCATAAGATAATACCTCAATCCCACTTGATATTCTGTTGTTGACTTTTGAGCGTAGAAACCATTTCTCAGCTGTGAAACATATACCTGACATTATTCTCGAGTAGCTTTTGTAGAAGAAAGTTTTATTCACGGCTGAGAGAGCGCTGGCCATGGCAACCGAGGGAGTCCCTTGAATAGAAAAAATAAATGACATTTATATCGTACAGATGAGTAAATGTCACTCAAAACTCTTTGACTGATTTGTTCTGGTGATTGGTTTTGATGTTATGATCTAACATATAACTGTTAGTTCTACGGTGTAAAACATGTTTTGGCTAAGTTATGACCTTTACCCTGAGCATCCTTAGTCAACGTTCTCTGTACATTTTGTACCAAATACCTATTACGTAAATATTTCTATAACACGTCAGTGGATTAAATTAGTTGCCATGAAATTTTGAGTACGCCGATTGTACCGTATTTCAATTATTATAACTTAAACTTAGGTATTAAGATATTTATGATATGATAATATATATATATATAAAATGTAAAACAGTTATAGAGAATTATCAGCACTTGTAAATATATCATTTATTTTCTTTTGTAAATATACTCCTGCTACATACCCATTAAGCCCTACATATATACACTTCGTAACCATATCTACTAGGCATAAGCAAACTTTCACTGACCAACTTGCTCCAGCTTCTTAAAGATATGGCCATTTATTTATATATATGTTAAAAAACGAGCTGAGATATACATCAAATAATGTGCCCCCTGTTTTATTAAAGTCTGCGATCATCTAGGTGTAAGTAGAGATCCTCCACGAGTGGAAGAGATTGGAAAAAACAATCACCATAAATGTCGAAGCAATAACGAATTTAAGGAAGGGCTTAAAACCAGTTGAATGGGTCCCCCTTAAGATGGAAGGCACTCTCACAATGTTGAGTGAGCAGATGAGGAATGCTAGCTGAAAATATTGCATATAAAGCCAAATTAATATTTAAATTTGCTCCTAAGCTTGTTTTAAATTCTATTCAGCAAAGCAGTTAATAGTATGCATTTTGCAAACTAGTCATATGTGCGTGGAATGAACAACGCTGAAAATAATTTACCACTGCACTGTGGAAAATCAGTTACATAAATCTGCATAGGCTTTGGTATGACCATTCAGCGAGATATTCGGTCCTACTGTTAAAGCGTTACAGTATGTTGTGTTGTGCAGTGTTCGAACTACACCGTGCCCTTCGGGGAGCCCCCCCCCCCCCCTTTTTTTTATTATCGTGCACTTGCGCGTGCCGAGGATTGAAGCGCCTTTCAGACAGGACGCGAAATGTGTGGCGCTGCACTTTGAAACCCATTAATTTCAAGGACTTCCAAAGATGCATAACAGCTACCAGTGTATGCACTATGCAAGCACTATACAGGATTCACCCTATTATACTCTATCGACACAAAATGAAGTCAAACAGCAAACAGCCATCCCCAAATAGTCTACATAGGCTGCCTTAGACTTGAACCAGGTTAAACTCTTATTAATTAAGAATACCATAATTCATCCGTTCAATTAGGCCTAATTGTGTGTTCAAAACGAACACGAATTTAATTATTTGCGCGAGTAGATTACATACAAAGTCAATGCAAAGCAAATAGATTGGGCGACGCGTTTGCCGCAAACTTCTTCCGCGCAAAATTTGAACTCGAGCGAATGTTCAAGCGTCTACTAGACGCGATAGACGCGTATTTGACGCTCTGTTTGCGTTCGGTCTGAAGACCTATAACAACCCAGCCACAACATAATTGGGAATAATGCCTTACCTTAACACAGAATGGATTTCAAGGACTTTGCGTGCAGATCAATAGCATCCAGGTTTATATTCGAATCTTTGAGTTAACATGTAGCCTACGTAAACATGATTGGAATTTGCATCGCAGCACCACCACACCTTGATTCTCATGACAAGAATAGCATGTATAGTTTTTTTTTTTTTTTTTTTTTTTTTTTTTTTTTTAAGTGAATTAGGTTTAAATCGCCGTCAAGCATGCGTGAATGATATTTTGCTATTTTAGACATACTCCACGATGATCACATTACACAAAACTGAAATTGCACGTCAAAATAAAACTTTGTCAATATTTTTTGAGACCCCCCCAAAATTTCACGAATCACGTTTTCAGGGGAGCCCATGTCAGCTCCCCCATACTTTGCACCCTGTTGCAGTCTCTGAATCAGCAGTTTAAGACGAGCTGCCGCGTCACCACAGTCACCAATTGAACTTTGCCGCTGATGAAGTTAGCACTAGCAGCTGAGTAGCCAAGTTAATATACTTACCTGAAAGAAGTTTAATTGTGATAAAGGGGACATGTTAACACTGGCTGCTGCAAGCGCCTGCCAAACTTGGAAACCAACGTAAAAGCCTTAAAAGTGGAACTTAAACTTGAAAAAACTTGAAGAGATCGTCTCTCATTAGATTTACAGCCGCCATGTGCTGGTTTCCTACACACGTGTCTAGCACTCGCGCACCGCCAGAGTTGGTGAGATCAAATCAACAATATAACTTGTGATGACTACGAATGGAATCGAAACACGAGTGAGTGAAAGCGTCAGCATCTGCTTGTTGTCGCGTCAGCATCTGCGAACTCAAACATGTGTAAGTACCGATCTTTTATACAATAAGAATAAGGGCGTGATTGGATAACTTGAAGGTAACGAGTGACGCAGTAATTGAGTCTTCCTGGCAGAACTTATGCTAAAGCTTTCATTTCTCAGTGATATAGAATACCAGAAGACTAGAATAGTTATATTTGGAAAGAAATAATAGTTTTTGAGGTAATAGTGACTGGGGTGATTCTGTAGGGGAGGGGATCTGCATTGAAAAAAAAAAGAAGGGGGAGGGGGGACTTTGAATTATAGTCATTAATTCAATGACTATAAAATAATCATTATTGTTTATTAATTAATAAAAGTATGAATGAAAACAAGAATTATAACGTAATACATGATTGAACTAATAAAAAAAAATTGTACTGTAAAATGAATATTGATTATTTAACACAATAATAATGTTTTTGTTGAGCATTTACTGTGAACTAATTCGCTCACATGAACACAGTTCACAGTGAACACAGAGCTTCACTCTGAAACATACAGCACATATATTCATTTAAATTGCAGCCTTTGCGATACATATATCGTGCAGCCCTACTACCTAAATCATTTCCCTATCGAGGGAACTCGCGATGCGTCAACGATGCTTTGGGAACGCCCCCAGCGTGAATGCGTCTGAGCATCAATGTCAACTAGTCCAATGGAAAGAATGAGCATCACGGGCGGGTGATGTCATGACCAGGAAGGTATAAAAGCACATTCGGTGCAAGCTGGCATTAGCCCTTTGTGTCTCAGCAAGCGATCTATGTTAGTCTGTCTTTGTCTATTTATTGTTGTCTGTTGCAATTATTTTGGAAAGAGTTATGGCAAAACAACTATTCAAACAGTGTGCTTCTCCCTGCCCGCGTTATTTAACGGGTGGGGACACACACGAGCTTTGTGTAGTTTGTTTGGGAGTGGAGCATGCGGTCTCAGCCTTCGAGGGGGCTGAGTGCCAACATTGCGAGTTGCTTCAGCTTCGCATGCTCCGCTCTCGCCTGTCACTCTTTGACGAGAGTGGGCAGGTTCGCGATCCTCAAGGGGGAAGGACCCGCTGCTGCCGAGGCAGCACGGAAAATGCATTCCTGGGGATCGCAAAAGGATCTTTCGGAGGGGTTGGAGACGGGTCCGAGGGCCTTTTCTCCTTCCTTACCCGGAAGATCCAGTGCTCTCTCCCCGGTGTCGGAAGCCCACTCTGCGGCTTCTTCCGCCCGGGAAGAGAGCCCTCCATTACTTCATTGCTCTTCCTCTGAGGAGGTTGATGTGATGAGTATGGAAAGTGCAAGCACACACACAGGGGAAGTAGATTCGCCAACTATTTCCCCAGCATATGAGGAGCTGGTGGATGTGATGTCTAGGGCTGTAGAAAAATTAAATATTGAATGGCCAGCTGAGAAAAGGGGCGCTCTTCCCAAAAGTAAATTAGACGAGCGTTTCCTTTCTTCAGTGACATCATCTCCACCACGAGGCCTTCCCTTTTTCCCCGATCTCCATAATGAGTTATCTAGATCATGGGATAAACCGTACTCGTCACGACTTTTCAGCCCTCAGTCTCATATATATTCTAAAATAAGAGGGCTGAAAGAGTACGGTTATGAGGCGATGCCCCAGGCTGAACAGACACTCGCGAGCTATATGTCACCTGGTCCAGCATCATCTCTGAAGGCCTCAGCTTTGCCCATTAGACCGCTTAAAGCAACTTCGGTTTTAGTGGGCAAAGCATATACGGCAGCAGGTCAGGCTGGAGCATGTCTGCACACCATGGCAGTGCTCCAGGCTTACCAGGCTGACCTGCTGGGGGATCTGGATAAAAGTGAGGGAGTTGGTCGTGACGAAATTCGAGAACTTCGTCGGGCCACCGATCTGTCTCTCAGGGCTACTAAGGAGACCGCTAGAGCAATTGGGCGGTCTATGGCAGCCCTTGTAGCTACTGAGAGGCATCTTTGGTTAAATCTGGCCGAAATAAAAGAAAAAGATCAGGCTTTTTTCTTAGATGCTCCGCTTGAGCCTTCTGGTCTCTTCGGCGACGCAGTCAATGCGGTCGTCGAGAGATTTCAGGAATCAAAAAAGCAAGCGGAGGCTTTTAAAAAGTTTCTCCCTCGCCGTCTCCAGCCCGTCAAGCTCCTCATATTGTGCGCAACAAAAAGAGAGTGTTTCGTCTCGTGCACCTCCACAGAAGCAATGGAAACAGGCGCAACACTCTCAGTCGAAGTCTTCTAAGTTGAAGCCGGATCTGAGGACCGTTCTTCAGGCGAAGAAGACTTCGACTCAAAGAAAAAGGTCCTGACGTCACTGGCGTCAGACCTGTGAGGACAGCCTTGACCGAAGTAGAGCGGTGTACACCTCAGAATACGGTGCCCGTTCCACTTCGGGGTCCTCGCGGGACCGTTCTGCCAACCCTGGGTGACGCCCTTGGTGCTTCGGGGCTCAGCGGTCTCCAGCGAGTCGCTGATGCTATGCTGCGGCACTGCATCGGTTTCGCGCCCTCTGAGGGGGGCTTTAGAGCAACCAGTTCAGGTAGTTCCTGCCATTATGTTTCAGGCTCCGGAACTGGTTGTCCCGTTAACACCAGAGATCAGCCTCGAGAGGCTGGTTCCCTTAGTAGATTTTATGGCAGCATGGAAGTCACTGCCAAATATTTCTCATTGGGTCCTGCAGATTGTAGAGAAAGGATACAGAATTCAGTTCGGTTCTCGTCCTCCTCGCTACAACGGGGTGTTGCTCACAGTAGTGCATCCCGAGCAGGCTCTGGTAATGGAGCAAGAAGTAAAGGCCCTGTTAGCAAAGGAAGCTATAGAACAGGTGTACTCACCCGACAGGGAGTCGGGCTTTTACAGCCGTTATTTCATTGTTACGAAAAAGGATGGAGGGTTGCGCCCCATTTTAGATCTTCGTCTGTTAAATCGTTGAGTACAGAAACTCAAGTTCAAGATGCTGACACTCAAACAGATCGTGACTCAAATCAGATCCGAGGACTGGTTTGTCACGATAGATCTGAAGGATGCTTACTTCCATGTATCCATCCTCCCTCAGCACAGGAAGTTCCTAAGGTTTTCTTTCGGGGGCAAATATTACCAGTATCGGGTACTTCCTTTCGGTCTAGCTCTGTCACCCCGCACGTTCACGAAATGCGTAGATGCAGCTCTAGCCCCGCTCAGGTTGCAGGGCATACGTATTCTGAACTATATCGACGACTGGCTGACTCTAGCGGAATCAGAGCAGTTGGTGGTTCGGCACCGAGGTGTCGTTCTCGCTCATATGCAGATGTTGGGGTTGAGGCTCAATACCAAGAAGAGTGTGCTTTCTCCAGTACAGAGAACCACTTTCCTTGGTGTGAAATGGGATTCAGTGACGATGCGGGCCACCCTATCGCCCGTTCGTGTAGCTGCTATCCTGTCAGCCACAAAAGAGCTGAAGCTAGGCCAGTCACGCACTGTAAAACAATTCGAGAAACTGTTGGGTCTTTTGGCAGCAGCGTCCAACGTGATACCCTTTGGCCTGCTGTACATGAGGCCGTTACAGTGGTGGCTCAGGACCAGAGGGTTCTCCCCAAGGGGAAACCCACTTTGTTTGATCAAGGTCACGCGGCGTTGCCTTCGTGCCTTAGTTATATGGAGGAAGCACTGGTTCTTAACCCAGGGTCCGGTGTTGGGAGCTCTTTGCCATCGAGTTACTCTCTCGACAGATGCTTCCCTCACCGGTTGGGGAGCGGTAATGGAAGGCCGCTCCGTTCAGGGTCTGTGGAAGAGTCATCATCTCTCGTGGCACATAAATTGCCTAGAGATGATGGCTGTCTTCAAGGCGTTGAAGCAATTCCTCCCAGACTTGAGGGGTCATCATGTGCTCGTACGTACAGACAACACATCGGTGGTCTCTTATCTGAACCGTCAGGGGGGTCTGCGTTCGCGTCCGCTTTGCAAACTGGCGCACCAGATCCTCCTGTGGTCTCTGGGGAAGTTACTCTCCCTGAGGGCAGTGTATATTCCTGGGGACCAGAATATTGGAGCAGACATCCTGTCGAGGCAGGAGCTGAGGCCGGGGGACTGGAGACTCCACCCCGAGGCGGTGGTGAAAATTTGGGAGTTTTACGGCCAAGCAGAGGTGGATCTGTTTGCGTCTCAGCATACGACGCATTGCCCACTTTGGTTCTCCCTTACTCACCCAGCCCCCCTGGGGCTGGATGTTATGGTGCAGACGTGGCCGAGGTTACGTCTGTACGCATTTCCCCCTGTTGCTCTGCTCCCAGGAGTTCTGGAACGAGTTCGCCAGTACGGAATAAGCCTTCTACTAGTAGCACCATGCTGGCCGAGTCAGATCTGGTTTGCGGACCTGATCCATCTCTTAGACGGTCCTCCCTTGGAGATCCCGATCAGGAGAGACCTTCTGTCTCAGGCCGGGGGCACAATATTTCACCCCCGACCAGAGATTTGGAACCTGTGGGTTTGGCCTCTGAGGGGGCCCAGCTCATAGAGAGTGGTCTCTCAACTGAGGTTGTTGAGACCATTCTAAGCTCCAGAGCTCCAGCTACTAGGAAACTATATGCGCTTAAATGGAGAGTTTTTTTCTGTATGGTGTCACCGACATCAGCGGGATCCAGTTAACCCTTAAAAACCGACGGCATCGTCCACGACGCCACACGACTCCTCCGATAAATATTTATTTTATTTGATGAAAATTTGATCGATTTTCTTACCGTTTTTTGCAGCAGAAAGCTAACGAGCTAGCCGTCACGGGGGTGTCTTTGGTGTCTTTCTAGCCTTTACAGAAGGTTTTCTATCCAGCCTGGAACTTGTGCGTCCTTTCAGAGTGTTTCAGCAATAAATCCAAACGCTTATATCCAAGTTTCATTCACTTGATGTCCATAATTTATACATTTTCCGTCATTTTTGCCGCTAGCTCGAGGCTAGCTGCCATTTTGGATATTACGTCATGATTTGCGTGAGGTTGTTGACCAATGACAGGCTGATCTGTCGTCCACATTGGTGTGCGTCATTACGCATGAACCAAGGCTACTATTGTGGAGAGAGAGAGACGCACGACACAGTGGTTTCGAGGAGAGAGAGAGAGTGACGCACAGAGAGAGACGCACAGAGAGAGACGCACAGAGAGAGACGCACAGAGAGAGACGCGATTTTTGAATAATAAACAGATAATAATGGATCGTCAGAGAAACATGGATCTAAAACAAGCGCTGGCCTTTTTTGATGCCATGGACGATGATGGATTTTCTGGAGAAGAGAGTTTTTCGACTGATGAGGAACTGGATTACCAGGATGGTCTAGACCCTGTTGAAGAGTAAGTTTCATTTATTTATTTACTGTAAAAGTATAAAAATAAAAAAAACTAATATGATAAAATATAAATTTTATAAATATGTACAAATAAGTTCTGTAAAAGTAGTATTTCGTTTTCCTATGTTTGTTACAGAGGAGTAAGAGTTGTGGATTACACTTTCTCTCTCAGCCATTGTTTGTATGAGTTTTTTATTTACTGTAAAAGTATAAAAATAAAAAAACATAGAATAAAATATACATTTTCTAAATATGTAAAAATAAGTTTTGTAAAAGTAGTATTTCGTTTTTCTATGTTTGTTACAGAGTAGTAAGAGTTGTGGATTACACTTTGTCTCTCAGCCAGTAGTGGGGGGATGGTCACACCTTTTAGCTGTGGAGAGAATGTCTCAAGGATGTTGTAGTGGGGGGTTGGTCACACCTTTTGGCTGGGGAGAGAATGCTCATATTATAGCTGTTGGGGGTACAGTAGCAATCTCAGCCATTGTTATCTTATGTGAGAAATCAAATGTACAAAAACACTAATTGATCTGATATGTCTGACCTAATATTTTGCTTTATTTGTTTTACAGTCATGATAATGAAGAAGACACCAGCCCACCCACCCGAGCCAGACAGGAAAGCTCCCATTGTTCCGCTGAGGAGGGCCCTTCCACTTCTGCTGCAGGATCCCAGCCTTCCACTTCCCAGGATCTGCCAGGAATAGGTCATGGACGGCTGCAGTCACGGTCACGAGGGAGAGCGCGGTCAAGGTCAAGATCCAGATCCAGATCCGGCAGCTTGAGGGGTCGACAGAGTCCTGAATCCACAAGGTCGAGATCTAGATCACCACAGTCAGCAGCCCCAACTCCATCTTGGAACAGTGAGAGTCAGCCAGACATCCCTCCAGTGCCCAAAAGGTTTGTCCCAACAAGAAAGCCAGGACATCAGCTCAGCCCCACATCCATTTACACACCATTGGACCTTTTCAAACTTTTTGTCAGTGACAGTGCAGCAACCACTTTGTGTAATAACACAAACACAAACGCTGCAAAAAACATTGCAAATGGCAAAAAATATTCCTGGAAAAACTTCACTGTTGAAGAATTTTTCAAATATTTAGGACTGACTTTCTTTTTTGCACTGGTGAGACTGACAAATATCCGGGACTACTGGAGGACAAACACCATTTTCAGCCAACAGTTTCCCCACTCAGTGATGGCACGTGACAGGTATCAGGTCATTTCCTGGAACCTCCACATGAGCGACCCTGCTGAAGATGTCCACAACGACCGGAAGAGAGGGACACCAGCTTATGACCGGCTGTTTCGTCTGAAGCCCCTTTTAGATGACATCAAACATGCATGCAGAGCATTTTATCACCCACGGCAGAACCTTTCAGTGGACGAGAGGATGGTGGCAACAAAGGCTCACACTGGCATGACCCAGTATATGAAGGCGAAGCCAACTAAGTGGGGCTTCAAACTTTTTGTGCTGGCAGACAGCAGCATTGGGTACACTTTAGACTTTGCTGTATACACGGGGAAGTCTGTGTTTGCTTCTGGTGTAGGACTGGCATACGACTCGGTTATGTCCCTCATGAACAAATCATCCCTGGGGAGTGGCTACAATGTGTATGTAGACAACTTCTACACAAGTCCAAAGCTATTCATGGATCTCTACAGCATGAACTTTGGAGCATGTGGCACCTACAGGGACAACAGACGAGGATGCCCCCGCACAACCACAAATGCCATGAAGAAAAAGGATCCTAGGGGCACCATCAGGTGGATCCGTGACGGCCCTCTGGTTTTTGTAAAGTGGATGGACACTCGGGAAGTCTCTGTCTGCTCCACAATTCACCCGGCCTTCTCTGGCAACACAGTTCAGAGAAGGGTAAAAACTCAGGATGGAGGCTGGAACACCAAATCCATTCCATGCCCAACCCCGGTCACTGAATACAACAAGAATATGGGAGGTGTTGATCTTTCTGATCAACTCATCCAATACTACTCAGTTCACCATAAAACTATGAGATGGTACAAGACACTGTTTTTCCATTTTTTGGACATTGCTGCGACCAACAGCTACTTGCTTCACAAGGAAGTTTGTGCAGAGAAGCAGCAACAGCCCATGACCCACAGGGCTTTTCTGGAGGAGCTGACAGCCCAACTCTGTGGTGTTACAGTTGCTGTTCCCCCCACCCAGCAACAAAGTGACCATGTGCCTGTGCCAACATCCGACCAAACTGAAACCAGCAAGAAGGCCTCCTATGGTAGAAGGCAATGTTTGAACTGCAAGAAGACAAGGCAGGTCAAACAGGCCACCCCCTGGAAATGCAAAGCCTGTGACGTGGCCCTCTGTGTGATTGCTGATAGGAACTGTTTTGAGGCTTGGCATCAGTGAGATTCATGAGGCCCAAAACGCCTGGACTTCTTTTGATAAAATGTAAATAGTTTTGGTTCTGTTTAATTTATAATGTTTATTCCTGTGTTCCAGGACTCCAAAGACATAAAGAAACAAATTTCCAGAGGAAATTTGCTTAGCTTTTATTTATTTGTGGTTGATTTCAATAAATGTTTGAGTGATTCAATTTCCGTTTTATTTTTTCATTTGTCTTTGTGGTCCCATAACTTATTTTACATTCAGGTGACATCAATGCAACACAAATATGCTGAAAGTTCAATTTGTCCTGAAAAATAAGAGGTGTGTCAATTGTCTGTGCACAAAAGGGTTGATTTTTTACAAGCTTTTTTAGTAAATAACACCAGACGGAAAATTTAATTTAAAAATACCCTTAGGTCTCAGAGGGTTAACTGTTCTGTGAACACAGTACTTGAGTTCCTGCAGGAGCGTTTTACGTCAGGTCTATGTCCTTCTACGCTTAAGGTTTACGTGGCGGCCATTGCGGCTTACCACGCCCTGGTGGGGGGTACATCTTTGGGTTGAGACCCCCTGATTTCACGTTTCCTTCGTGGCACATTGAGGCTGAGGCCTGCAACTCGCACTAGGGTGCCAGCTTGGGATTTGGCAATAGTACTAGAAGGCCTGTCTAGGGCTCCATTCGAGCCCTTAGATTCAGTTTCAGAGAAATTTCTGACCTTTAAGACTATCTTTCTGCTAGCTATATCATCCCTTAAAAGAGTTGGAGACCTTCAGGCCCTTTCGGTTTCCCCCACTTGCCTTGAGTTTGCACCGGGGATGGTCAAGGCTTTTTTATATCCAAAACAGGGATACATCCCTAAGGTGCCGACCTTGATTCCGAGGCCTATTGTGCTGCAGGCTTTCTGTCGTCCTCCTTTTACATCTGCGGACCATGAAAGGCTGAACCTCTTGTGTCCAGTGCGAGCACTGGATACTTATGTTCATCGAACTTCTTCAATGAGGAAGTCCAACCAGTTATTTATTTGCTTTGGATCACCTAAGAAGGGTCTTCCTGCTTCTAAACAGATGGTTAGTAGGTGGATAGTTGAGGCTATTGCACTTGCATACGAGAACTCTGACCAGCCGTGTCCTTTGGCGGTCAGAGCTCACTCTACGATGAGTATGGCGGCCTCTAAAGCCTTATTATTTGGAGTTTCTCTTCAAGACGTGTGTGATGCGGCAGGCTGGTCCTCACCGCTCACATTCGTTAGGTTTTACAGTCTGGACCTGGATGCTGCCCCAGGTTCTCAGGTGCTTAGTGCTTAGTTACAGACTAACACTCAGGTTGTTGGAATTCTGGCGTTTTGGGTATTCTCGTTCCCAAAGCGTCGTTGACACATCGCGAGTTCCCTCGAAAGGGAATGTCTCAGGTTACGTCTGTAACCATAGTTCCCTGAGACGATGCGTCACCCTGCCATACTTCCTGCATCCCTGTGATCAGCTTGCTTCGACATTTTTGAAGCTAATGCCGGCTTGCACCGGATGTGCTTTTATCAATTCCTGGTCATGACGTCACCCGCCCGTGACGCTCATTCTTTCCATTGGACTAGTTGACATTGATGCTCAGACACATTCACGCTGGGGGCGTTCCCAAAGCGTCGTTGACGCATCGTCTCGTTCCCTTCTCAGGGAACTATGGTTACAGACGTAACCTGAGACGATTTCATCCATCCATTTCTCTCACATTTTCCATCTAGCATATTTACAAAAATTTTGAAGAAAGAGATTATGCTGTGGAGTCTTGGTACTCATTTGGGTGTCGCAACATCGACGCTTCGGAGTCCAAATCTCATTCCCCTTCTCTCTGTCCAATCATTTCATCACCTTTTTTTGCTGTCTCTATCAATACAAGTAGCAAACGCCCAAAAGTCAAATAAAATGAGGGTCATAAACCGTGACAAGTGGACGAGTGCTTTGGGGTC
Source organism: Meda fulgida (assembly GCA_030578275.1). NCBI lineage: Eukaryota > Metazoa > Chordata > Actinopteri > Cypriniformes > Leuciscidae > Meda > Meda fulgida. The sequence goes on along the minus strand of CM060627.1, from coordinate 5,573,507 downwards.
ACAGCTAAAATGTGCAAAGTGAGAGATTCAGAATGGCAGTGTCACATTAATGCTCCAACTTTCTCTTGATACAGGAATTGTGACATCTCAAACACATCATGGGATGCCAATTACGACCACCAGACACTTTCAACTATAATGTTGGCGTGTGCTGTTCAATCTATAGCCACATGATTACAGCACACTTACAGTTGGGAAAAGCCTTTAATAACAGAGGCACTATCTCCCTCCTACTAGAATTCAGCGGACACATCCATTCTCAGATTGCCTGATTGATTGCTTTCTCTAAATGACCCACACAGGTCAGCCTGTAATGGACTGGCCTCCTACACAGAGAAGGGGTGCAATCTGTGGCCTTATCCCTGTGCCAGCTCACCTCATACCTTCATGAACATCCGAATCCAATTCTGTAAGCGACGGTGCTTCCAGTCTGAGTGACATTTCACCTTCCAACTCCACACACATCTGAAGGAAAATTTGAAAAGCAATTTTAATGCATAAAGTGATTTGCACATTGTTATTTGGGCCAATCCTATTAAAGATATCACAGTGTAGTTGAGGGGTCTGTAGATCACGGTTTCAAATATTCATCTCAGTAGATTGCAATGCGGAAACTGTTCTGTTGGGGGCAGTTCATGAAGAATATTATATAAAGCTTCATATCATTGAAGGAAATATTTTTCACTTGAAACAACAGAGCCACATTTAGTCCAGTTTTTATGAGGGCTTAAGCACCATTCAACAACACATAACGAAAAAAAAAAAAAAAAAAAAAAAAAAAAAAACGTTTTAGTCAGATTTAGCATTTGTTTCTTCGCCGATACATTAAATACACATTGATTAAAATATTTGAAAATAGTTTCAAAATAGCATCATAAAGGTTAATTAACCAAATAATGCACCATCATTACAAAAAATACATAATTTAGAATCTAACAGACTAATAAACTCAACATAAGATCAGCAGTTTGAACTGTGACCAAAGCCTGAAAATGCCACCAAAATAAATACATTTAATTAATGAGAGATTTTATTTCTGCAAGCTGTGACTGACAAACTTTAAACCACTCATCGACCCTCATGAATATGCATCATGTGCAAATATGTGGCAAGATCAAGAAGTAACCTTTAACACTGAGCTTTATATCATCATCCATATTTGAACCAACACCTATCATGTCTGCTGCAGGTTGAGAACAAACAGCTTACTTAGTATTAATGCATGCAAATTAATGCTTTGTTTATTCATCTTGGAAGGCTTCTGGGCGTATAAATTTTACCACTCGATAGACATTGTATTTCATGCACGAAAAAAAGATGGTTCCCTAAAACTGACTAACCCAAAGTTGGCTAACTCAACATACACCACAAAAATGTACTGTAACTTAATGACTGTCTGAATGCTATACAAATCTCAGTTTTGCCTTTTCCAAGTGCATTTTGGCACTGATGACAGCCAAACTATGAAATGTAGGAAAGGGAAAAACTGAAAGAAACAAAAGAAAAAGGGCCACATTTATTCTTCTGCGGTTTCACATCAGGACTTTTGGGAAAGAAGTAATAGGCTTATAATGTCGAAAATGTCAATTTATTCACAGAAACCAATGCGTCTTCAACCTCTGTGCTCTAATCACAGTGTTTTGATGCTATTTTCATGGCCTTGACATGCACATTGCACTTAAAAAGCTTTTATTGTGCAGCCTGGGAAAGCACCAGGAGTAAACAGAACAAAACATTTCTCATTTGTGTTTTTCCCTATTTTGCTGAATTGTCTCAGCTTTTACACTTTTCTGGTGAAAAACTAATATCACACATTTTGGTTGATTTTCTGATTTTCTGAGATCTGCTGTGCTTTCTCGAAATAAGATTATTGTCAAAGTGCATTAAATGCCATCCATATAATACTGCTGCTTGTTTAACAAACACATATTAGTTACTGTATTCTCAAATAGGTTTTAAGCAACTTGCAACAATCACTGTTCTTTCTAAATAGCTATTATTCATACTGTTCTTGTCCCGATACTCACGATTTAGCACTACACCATAAATGGTATTCTCATCCATAAGATGCTTGTCTTTCAGGATTTCACATACCTGAGTAAACAACCAAACACTGACAGAGTGAAAGTTTGGCATCCCAATAGGCTTTGATCACTTTCTGTCATCATTTACCAGTTGTTATTCAACACGTTCATGACCACAAATGAAATTGCCAGGAAAACAAAAAGCGCCTCTTAAACCGTAGGGGGAAAATGGCGCAGAGAGCATCATCATGTTTTTTGACACTTACATTACAGCTCTGGCAGAACGCTCTTAGCTTCCATGAGATCTAGATTACTTTATAAGGGAAACACACAGGAATCACATCATAACAACATTTTTTTTTTTTTTTTTTTGTGAGGACAGCAATATAGAAGACTAGATAAATGGTAATTATCCCTTTCCTACCAAAATGGTTTGATCACACTCTTTTGTTTATCACATAATCAGACAGGGAAACCTGGCCACATAAAACTGTACACTTAGATGCTTTCATACCACAATGACAAGACAGCATTTGAATTCTAAGCTTGTCGGATAGCTTTCTAAAATAAGACTGGTTTCAGGAAAATAATTCTGAATCAGGACTAGATTGGGCTTGGACCAGTGAGAATATGGCAGCACTATCAAAACGGGGGAAATTAAAGGTTAAATAAAGGCCTTGCGAGTCTCACTTGAACTATACACACTGCCTGAACCTACAGTGGCCTGTTATTGATCCTTTGCAGCTTTAACTGGAAGAATGAAAGGGATGAAGCAAAAAGAATGAAATTTGATACCAGCAGACTTAATGCAAGTAAATCGGTGTCAGATACTGTAGATACACAGTTCATAGTATCAGTCTGTGTGCCTATTACATTATGTTTCACATGTATTCACTTTGTAGACTCTATAAATATAGCATTTTAAATTGCATTAAAAGTAGTTCATGCATTCTCTGAAAATCAGACCCCATGGCCTTGGCATTGGTATAGCATAACAAGCTCAACTGTTAGAACTACAGGAATGCCCACATGACATAATGCAACCTTTCAGTCCACATGGACACAAAACTAAACGTGTTTACAAGGTACTGGGTTAATAGGGTTATTGTTAGCATATGCTCAAACAGTAGAACATAATGCTAACAACGCTAATATCATAGGTTTGATTGCAGGGAATGCAAGATCAAATTATATGTATAACTTGAATTCAATGTATAGCTCACTTTGGATAAAAGCATCATGCCAAATGCATAAATGTAGATGCTAATAAATTAGCCCACGCTGATCACTTGCTGAACTGCTAAATTTTGGTCGAAGTTTAATATAGTTAATATATATATACACCATTATTCCAAAATCTATTCAGCAAGGATGAATTTAATTGATCAAAAGTGACCGTAAAGATTCCTATTCTTTTTAGAAGGATATATTAGAAGGATTTCTAAAGGATCATGTGACACTGAAACTAATGAGTAATGGCCATCACAGGAATAAATTAGTTTATAATAGAAAACAGTTATTATTTTAAATTGCAATACTATTTCACATTATTACAGTTTTTAATCAAATAAATGCAGCCTTGGTGAGCATAAGAGACCTCTTACTGATCAACTTTTGAATTGTAGAGTATGCAGACTTTGTTTTGATATTTCAACGTTTCAGTTGGATTCTAATCTGTGAAAAAAATCTTATTTAAAACAAATAAGGCAAACAACTAGATTTGTCTGTCAGGAAAATTTCAAAGTCTGCAGAAGATCTGTGGCTTAGGAGGTATTATAGGATGCAAGCATCCCATCATGCCTGTGAATGAGGCATTTAAAAAAGAAAAACGTGGACCACCATTAGGAGCGACGCATATCAGAGTCTCTGCCTTAATGAGCATGCAAGCAACGGGTTCACGCTCAATCAAACTCTTCTACCACTGTTGCTTTTAGTGACTTTGAACAAATACTTGGATAAACTACACAAACAAATGATATCTGTAAACAACTCAATGCTGATTTTTGGCTCATCGATAAGAGGAAAACACAGATACGGTGAGTAGTACCAAATGACCTTGATATCAGTGATTGAAAATATGTCTGTGACAAAACTTCATTTTTTTTTTCCTTCTTTGTCTTGCAACTTAACTTACTAATGTGGTCTGAGGGAACCAGCGGGAGATTGTCTGAAATAAATGATCCATATTTTCCATCAGAGGCGTCTCCGCAACACGGACAGATGGTTTGGGACGTACGTGTCTCCGGTAGAAGCTTCATATTGTTTTTTATTCGAAAAGGCACGGCATCATCTCAGTATTGAGATGTTTCCCGGAGAATAAAAGGGGTTTTGATGTGGGTTCAAATGGGACTCTTTTTGCCGAGATGGAACCACAAGTGGTTGTCAAAACAATGTTTTCTCCCGTTGAGCGAATGAAAGAAGGAATAGCTAAATAGATAGAAAAATAAATAAATAAATTAATGCACAAATTGCCTATTTGAAATGATAATGACATGAGATGAGACTATTGAGGTTGCAGCCAATATCTCCGTGATATCAGGGTCTTGGCAAATGTGAGCAGACCATTATGAACCCTGTCCAAATGCTCTCTGCATGCAGTGAGCAAATTTCTCCTTGGGAGATAATTACAGAGATTAATCTTGTGTTACCAGGCTGCTCCAAAATCAGTTTGTCATGCTTACCCAAGACTGTCTTCCAGCCAGCAGTGACTTCAGCCAGAAGACATCTCGTCCTTTGAGGCCTGGTCAGGCACCTGTCCTTGGAGATGTCAAAGGGAAAGAATCTCAGAACTGATTTAATCTTGACTCCGAGAATGACAGTTCAATCATTGGAGAGATTTCAGAGAAAGGTTTTTGGGTCTAGTAGTGTCTGACTGCAGTTGACTCTTTTTGTTGTTATACCATATGGTGCCAAATGGCGCTTGAGTACAGAACTACAGAACAGTTCATCAATACGTAATTGACTGGCCAAGAGTCAGGCTCCCCATGAAAGTGAGCAATCGGCAAAGAGTCCTACCGCTACCAGAGAGAATATTTTGAGAGCCTGCTCTACCAAATGCTTTCTGCGAAAAGTAATTTTCCCTATTGACTTGCATTGCTGTTGCGGGAGAATTTGGCTTACCATTCGGCTCTGTTGTTGCCTTGTCACTACTGGGGTGACACTTGACACAACAAAAAGTCCTCAGGTGAAGGAGGAGGTCTTGTAAATCGAAATGGTGAACAAGCAAGACAATAATAATCCAAAAACTTTTTCAAACTATGTAGAGTTCTCTCTATCTCTAGAAAGAAATTGTACATCAGCAGCAGATAATTTCTCAAAATAAATTGTTGGATCCATCCAGGAGTGGAAATGGCACGGCATATAATAGAACCAATTATGCCGTGAATGAGGCATGCTTTTTGCATTGTGTCAGAGGAAGATCTTTTGTTTTGTAGAGGGGATTTGGTCTGCATGTCAATAAGCTCACGGCCAGATCTTGTTTAAGAGCATCAATTTGTTTCCTATCAACTCTGATAAATTCAAGGGCCAGCTACAGAAAACAGACATACTATTGAAAAATAGCCTTTTTTTTTTTTCTTTTTTACAAGCCTGGAAATTATATATATATATATATATATATATATATATATATAAATATAATTTAATATAATTAATAGCAAAGCTGAATTTCCAGAAGTCTCAAGTCTTCAGTGTCACATGATCCTTTGGAAATCTTTCTAATTTGATGAATAGGTGCTTCTTAATTCCTTCATAATATTTTAGAGGCACTGTTACACTTTTTCAGGATTCGTTGATGAATAGAAAGGTCAATGAACAGCATTTATTTGAAACATTACTATTTTGTATCCTTATTCAAATCTTTAAATTGTCACTTCAATTCAATGCATCCTTGCTGAATAAAAAGGTTTATTCTTACCTCAAACTTTAGAATAGTTGCACATCACTCGCGATTACCATTCGTTCAATTAAAATAACATCTGCTGCATTTCCTTCTAAAGTTAGTGTCCAACTGAAAAGTAACACTATTTGTTTGCAAAAGCCTTTGTACTTGCAGAGAGCTAATTCTGGACAAATTGATGTTGCTGCTTCTGTTTATGTGGCTATTAGAATAAAGGGCTGATATACTCATATTCAACGCATTCTCACCCCAAGGCGTCATTTAATTTACACTTTTGACCATGCGTCAATCCATGACGCCTTTAGCGTCAGTTAGATGACGCTTCCGTTATGGGTAGGTTTAGGTACGGGGTAGGGTAGGCGCGTCTCATGTTGACGCTAAAGGGTGCCATGTGCGTCAGATGTAGACGCATGGTCAAAAGCGTCAGTTACATGACGCCCGAGGATGAGCGTCATCTAACTGACGCTAAAGGCACCCTTTAGCGTCAGTTAGTTGACGCATGGTCAAAAGTCTCAATTAAATGACGCCTTGGGATGAGAACGGGCTGTCATATTTTAGACAGATCAGGTATCCTATGGGTGGATTTACAACAAAAGAATGAACAACTAAAACAGAATAAAACTTTTAAAAAAGTAATATATAGCTCATAGCAGATCTGGTCGTATAAAAACATAAAATTAAAATGTTGACATTACTTAAGGAATGTGTCCATACACCAATACAGTACTTCTGGCAATCATCTCATTCTGTTTTGTTCATGTTGTTAAGAATTGAAAGTCAAAAGGCATATACAGTACAGTGCCATACAGACTTCTGAGAACAAGAGATATGGAACTCAGAAGGCATAATTCAACACGCACTATGCTGGATAACATCAGCGAAGGAAGACTGCCCCCATAACGTTACTGCACATTCACTTTGTGACCCTGTCCGAAATCATAAACAACATACAATGTGCAGTGTACACTCTGCAGTTTTCTATGGGCACAGTATAGGTCAATAGTTCTCTGTACTTGAAGATGGCAGAATCCTTTGTGAGCAAGATCGCCCAATGGTAATACGGCCTCCATTTAAATTGTTTGTTTACACACACACACACACACACACACACACACACACACACACACACACACACACACACACACACACACACACACACACACACACACACACACACTCACACACTCACACAAACACACGATTGTGATGAAATAAAAGATCACCCATTCAGTTACAACCTCCATCTGAATTGTTCGTACAGACATGAAATATAAAAATCTAGCCTGACCTGAGATGGAATCTGCTGTATTCAACAAAACAGACAAACAACAGTTTCTTCACAACTTGAGATGGAAAAGCCAGAGCTGCTTCAAAAGCTGGCTAGATTGAGGCATTCATGGCAGACTGAATATCAAACAGTCACTTGAATTCGAAAAAAGGAATTCATTCTTGAAAAAGTGCGCACACATTTCAGCTATACTGCAGCAACACTTTTTTTCCTATTTAGTGCAAAGATTTATTTTTCTTAGATTCTAGAGGTGCTCAAAAAGACACAAGGGCAAATTGCTTGTCAAGGGGACTTTGTTGGGGACAGGAATTGCAGTTTGTCATTTAGTTATTTGTCATTTAGCTGTATAGTTATTTTGTCATTTAGCTGTAACTTTCTATTGAATGGAACTCAGATATCTAGGGTCACGGTGTCTGTCATGGAGGATTCTGGGACAAAACCTGCAGCCAAGGACGCAGTGGCAATAGGGCATACTCGGATCTCAAAATTTCTTCCACATGGAATAAAAACAAGCTTTTGTGATCAACACCATACTGTGCTTTATCACATGACAAGTGCCAGAGACTAATCTACCAAGTCCCATTTCTCTATCCACAAAGGAACTTCTGACTTTTCTTACAGAATTTGTAACTGAATAAAATATCAATATTTCTATTTGCATCCAAGGTTATGTTTCTCTATAAACAAGACATGAAATCTACTTATACTCCCTAATTTAAAGGGATAGTTCACCCCACAATGAAAATTCTGTGTTAATGACCTTCATTTGGTTCCAAATCCAATTTGTAAAGGATATATTTAGCAAAATGTCCAAGCAGCTTGGAAATGAAATTTCTTTTGAGGTGAACTATACCTTTTAAGTATGTGACCTGGAGATCATCAGGGATCCTGCAAAAATAATTATCCGCATTATGAGTACAGTACTGTGCGAACCTTATTTACAAACATTAGTATGCCAAAATCTAATCTTTAACAAAACCTTCCGACCTGCCAGAGGGTTAAACAATCGGCAAATCCCTCATGCTTCTTCGATTCTGCAATAATTCAATATTATACAAAAAATGCAGTTCCTTTTTAATGACCTGGAGGAATGTGGTAATTTCTCTTGGTTCTGGCTAATATGTCACACTGTGAGTATTAGAGGGCTTGACAACCATGTATGCATGTTTAAATGAATGTATCCAACCCCCAAAATGCAATTTCAAATTCTCTTCTCTCACAAATGGCATGTGTCTCCTCGATCATATGTGCCTCTGTGCTGTTTATAAAGTCCCTTGTTTACATAGTTGGGCAGTGTGTAATTATTTTATTAACGGCGAGGGTTATTATTGATCTCTCAGTCTATCAGGAATTCATTATTTCCCAGCATCGCAACCTCTTGAGGTACAAATACCTGGCAATTAAAGCTACAGAAATGTGCCCAGCATCTAAATTACACACACAGGCATATCAAATCGAGTCTTCTGTAATGAAACAAGACTAAGGATTCTTATATATGCAATCAAAATGCCCTTAGTTTGGTTATGCTTAAATTAAACACCACCATTCATAAATAATGGTATTGATAATATATGTTGCAAGGTGATTATGAAACCTTAGTTGCATTGTTTTACACAAAGGTAGTCTAAATGTTTTACATAGGAAATATAACATTCCTAAAATCAATTAAATTCTAAAAATAAAATATACAAAATATAATATAATTTTGCATGTAAATCACATGCTTAAACAATGAGCTTTTGACTTATGTATTGACATTTGTTTGTTTTTTTCGTGACAAAGAAATATCTAATAAATAATAATACAATGTTAAAATGACATAAAATCCGATTAGAGCGGTGGATTTGTTGTTTGGGTCAACAGTGTGTCTCTTCGTCTTGGCTCATTCTCCGCAGCTTCATGCCAGTGACCTTTAGCATGTCTGGGTCGAGATTGTGGACACTGTCTTGTCCTTATGCTGCTTTCAAACAACACATGGTTGACGGCAGACGGTAAACCAGATGTCTTTGTTTTCAACGAGTGCACAAGCACAAATGTTGCAGTGCTCAGCGGACAGCTCGGAGAATGAAGTGAAATAGATAGCTAGCAAGTCGGCTACTTTGCTAATCACTTGTATGTTTGATGGATTCTGACTCTGTACTGTTGTTATCTTGTCAAATGGCTGGCCTAACATTATGCACACAGTTGTTTTTCTCGTGATAGACAAAAATTATTCACGAGGAACTTATTCTGGCTTCTATACAAGGTTTAAATGCATTGAAGGGGTAATTCACACACACACACACACACACACACACACACACACACGCACACACACAATGTTGGGTTTCCATGTTTTCCATAGGTGGAAATATTTTTTGTACTGTATAAACTGTACAGGCCTATTGTATCATTTTGCACTAACCTTTACCCTAAACCTTAACCTACCCATCACAGAAAGCTTTCTGCATTTTTGCATAAAAAAAAATAAAAAATAAAAAAAATAAAACATTTATGTGCGGTTTTCCTCATGGGGACCGAAACATTTCCCCATAAGGATTTCAGATATTGCTGTCTTTGTAGGGATTATGGTCCCCATAATAACATATAGGATTTACCAGAATCAAATCACACACACGCACACACACGCATGCACGCAAATGTATTTTGAAGAATGTTGGGGTCTAAACAACACTGGACCCCATTAATGAACAAAAAATAAATATATGAAAACCAGATAATGATAATGATAATAATAAAATAATAATAATAACAATAAGCAAATAACCTCCATCATTCAGCTTAAGTTCTTACATTATGTGAATATAAAAACTGTTTATGAAAATGTTTACAGAGACACTGTAAATGCTCCTCTCTGTTGGTAATTGCACACCTGCAGAACAAATGCTAGTGTAGCATTGTTTATCCTCTGTAATTTGGTTGCTATGAGACCTCTTTGTTGTCAATCAAACAACTGCCCTCTTCATGCTTCGAAAGTCAGAGCTCCTTCAAGTAGAAATATCCTACATTTTGAATAAATAACAAATTATATTTTAAATACTAACCAAAAAATCTACAAATGCTAATGGAGTATTGATAGATAAATGCTTGGAGGAATAGTTCAGCAAAAAATGAAAATTCTGTCATCATTTACTCACCCTCAGTGTTCCGAACCTGTAAATATTTCTTTGTTCTGCTGAACACAAAGGAATATATTTTGAAGAATGTTTGGAACCAAATAGTTGCAATGCTATGAAAGTCAATAGTACCCCACAACTGTTTGATTTGGAACAACTTGAGGGTGAATTAAAGATGACAATTTAAATATTTGGGTGAACTATCCCTTTAAGTTGTCCTTGTTTGATTAAATATGCACTCAGTATTCGAAACGCTGACTTCCGAAGCATGAAGAGGGCAGGTTTTACACACACAAAAAAGGAATAAAAAAATAGTAGGTAAAAAAAATAAAAATAACTAAAACATGCTGATTTTGGTTCATGAAGTGACACCAAAGACTGGAGTAATGGCCATCACAGAAATATATTACAGTTTAAAGTATATTGACATCAAAATCAGATATTTTGAATAGTAATTATATTTTAAAACATTACTGTTTTATTACTGCATTATGTGGAAGGCTGCATTTCTTTCAAAATAATTCTTTCAAAAACCTTACCGATCCCAGAATTGTGACCAGTAACGTACCTTCATCTTTGTGAAATCTCCAATTTTTCTGAACTTTCAAAGTTTTTAACTTTCAAAATCCGACTAAAATTGTTGAATATTTCTCTTATATTTTTTATTAAAAAGTACAAAATTATGATCTGAATGGAATGAAATAGCACAACTCTTTATTCAACCCTAGTTCAAAGAGTGACACACCTAACATTTATACAACTCAAATAACAAAATAAAGCACTGTAATGCAAGACAAACCAATGTGTTGAAAGTTTCTGCCGCACCAAATAAACACCGTTTGAATCAAAGCACAGTCCTGCACACATATATTTGCGAACATAAATATGTCCTCAAGCAGGTGGTCTGGTTTAAAACAATAAAATCTTCCAGAGATAGCATTACCTCAAGGGCAGCTCAGAGTTAATCCAATAAGAGTAAACTGATATGATCTGGCTCCCCAGCACTGCAGAACACACACAGAAAACATTAGAGGTCAGAACGCAACATGGAGGGACGGAACTGCAATCTGGCACATGTCAATCATTATGCCAACCACAGCTGCTCTTCTCCACCTCCATTTCAGAGGCTGAATTGAGATCTTCTTTTCTCACCTGATGCCCGGTGTCCCTGGTCAACAAAGATCAGATGGATAATTGCATTGCAAGACTTACATTAAATTAACCTTTCACAATGCATGGCACGTGTGCAAAAAATCCTGATCTGATACCGCTGACAACTTTTTGGTCATATTTGAGCATATAAGTCACAGTATGCCAAAAATTTCAATTTTTACTTTTTAATCCTTATTTTCAATATTCTTCCTGAGCCTAATAATTAACAAAGTTTGTTTTGTGCTACTGTGCCTTTAAGCCTGAATGCTTTAAAACTGTCAGGTATCTGAACAACAATAGGCATCACTGACATTTTTTTTCATTTGGCAGACACTTTTATCCAAAGCGACTTATACTGCATTCAATGTACACATTTGATCAGTTCTTTCTTTTCCTTAGAATTGAACCCATGACCTTGGCATTGCTAGCACTGGACTGTGCTCTACTTTGAGCTACAGGAAGGCTAAAAAAATAAATAAAACATACTGCTAATGCAATGTGATTAATGTAAATGTAAATCTGAGCAGTTAAACATTCAAAAATATTTTAGAAAAGCAATTTTAGTCTTTTCTCAAAACATTTTTTTTGTGCTAAAAGTTACAAGATGTTTTTATTCCTCACAATATGACTTAAATACTTTCAAATGGAACTCACACTATAGTAACGTGTGTAATATGCCAACATCCCACATGCCAACCAAAAGGTACCAGCATGAATAGAATTCAACGATTAACCAGCCTCCATAGAAAGTGACAAGAACATTTCCAGCAACACGGAAAAAAAGAAAAAAAGCTGAACATTTAAAGAATGCGAACAATCAGAAGAATGACAAAAACGCACCTGCTGTGCCGCGCTCACAACGTTCCGGAATGAGATGAAGTCCTCTCTTATTTTCTTTAAATCAATAATTGTCTTCCCAAGGCCATGTTGTCCAAATTATTTGATGTTTTAATATTCTGGCTGTAAGATGTGCCGGCTAAGAATGATTTCAGAAGCTAATGTAATTGCTGGTAGCCATGACTGCACTTTGTGAGATTATGGACGGTGAACTACACAGGGAATAGACAAGGAGAGAGGTTTACATCCTTCAAAGGAAATTAATGTACTGCAATTAAAACACACAAAGAAAGACAGAAAATACACTATATATATATATATATATATATATATATATATATATATATATATATATATATATATATATAGTGTATTTTCTGTCTTTCTTTGTGTGAGATCATGTCTTGCATTTCAAGCACAAAGCTCAGGACCATATGATCTTTAGTGGCATGTGGTTATTGCAATATGCCTTTTAAAAACATGTGAGTAGCCTAGTCTGTAAAAGCCACAAACTCCTGCCGCATTGACTCTAGACAGAAACCTGGCTGCCATAAAGTGGCTGACAAAAAAAAATGGCTGCCCATTTTTACAAGATGTAATATAAGTCTCGGTTGTCCATAAAATTTGTCTGAAGTTTCAGCCTAAAATACCTCACAGATAATGTAATATACAGTACAGTGTTGTAAATGTCTATTTGTGAGTGGAAGGAAAAACATGCCGTTTTCATGACTGTATCTTTAAATGCAAATGAGCTGCTGCTCCTCACTCCACTTTCCAGAAGAGGGCGGAGCCTATAGCTCATGCCTCAGATACTCTGCCAAAAACTAAAACATCTGTTTGGTTTTGATTATCAACTCTATCGTGGTCACGCTCAAGTGACATTGCAGTTCTTCATCATCATGAAAGTTTATTATCTGCATGCGTTTTAAAGCCGTTTCAGTTTACTTCTGATGTATGTTTTTTTGAGTGCACACACTCGCAGTAGGCGCACGGAAAGCTGGATGTCAGACGGCACGCCCAGGCCCGGATTAAGAGGACTTTGGGCCCTGGGGCTATAGCAACACCAAGGGCCCCCTTTCATCTGATTGCCACGCCACAATCTTCTACCGCAATAGATATTTTTGTTTTATTGTTATTAAAGCTGCGGTCCGTAGCTTTTCCTCTTTGTCGCCATCTCTGTTCGAAAACTGCAATTGCAGTTATTTTTCGGAATTATCAACTTTACGTGGGTTGTACATCGGCATGAAACAGCGCGGATGAATCCAATGTTTTGAGGTGAGTGTGCGGCTGTTAATCACCGCGCCGGTGTGGATACGGGCATTCAGAATCACACATTATACTTTTTGGAAGTATGACCAATATTAGAATTTTCAACAGAAAAGAATGTCTGAACAAGTAAGTAACATCCACTTTTGTTCTGATCAACTAAGGGGGGAAAAAGCATTACAGTAAATCTTATTTTGTATAAACAAATAACAATCTGTGCTGTAACGGTGTATGAACAGAATCCCTGTTATGCATAAACGTGTTATAATATAACATAATATAAACATCTTATGACAGGAAAATTTTGATATGGAATATCAGGATAAAATTACTCCACATAATTTCTTGGTTCATTTTGGGAACCTTTTATTGATAAAACATTTTTACCCCCTCCCCTTCCATAAGTGCATTTACTCCAGATATGAACTCAAAAACATAAAGGTTGCCAAAATCAGCAAAAACATTACTCATACTTCAGTCATACTTCCTCAATAAGTACTTAACCATGAATAATTTAAAGGGATAGTTCAACAACATCACCCTCATGTTGTTCAAAACCTGTATGAATATATTTCTTCTGCTGACCACAAAAGAAGATATTTTAAAGAATGTTGGTAACCAGACAGTGACAGCACCCATTGACTTCCATAGTAGGAAAAATATATATTAAGTCAATGACTACCGTAAACTGTCTGGTTACTAGTTTGAACAACATGAGGTGAGTAAATGATGACAGATTTTTTTTATATATATATATAACTTTCCTTTTACATAGGGTCTTACAGTTAAATAGTCTTTTTTCTAGCTTTAGCACAGCAGACATCCTTTATGATATCATTAAAATCCATCAAAATTCATTAAAATCCAGTCACTGTTTTAATAAGCGAGTCATTCATTCAACCGATTTGTTCAAACGGCTGTTTGATTCAACGATGAAGCGAACGAGGAGTCATTTAATCATTCAATGAATGGATTCGTTCAAAAGGCGGATTATTCAGTAACGAATCACCACTATCAGTTTCAGAGATTGTTTCTACTGTTGTTTCATTTTGTCATCGGCGAAGTGACGATAAACCAAAACGTAACTCTCAATGTTAACTTATTGGTCAACTCATTTTTTGTTGCATACCATATATCACATTGTGCTGATATTTGGGGAAAACTGGGGTTTTACATGTGAATATATTACATTGTTTTATATTATGTTATAATAAGACAAAAACTCATCGGGGCAAAAATGCCCATGTAGACCTTGGATATTGGACCTTGATGTTCGTCAAAAAAAAGTAATTCGGCTTTTTTTTTTTTAAATAATATAAAAAACTTGAAAGACCCCGTGGAAAATTTTTACACGGGTGAGTGGTGAGAGAAAAAACACTGACATTCTGGATTCAGACTGCAATAAAATCACCGACCAGCCCCTATAAATATTGAAAATACCTTACGATCCACGAGAAACAATTACCATCCAAATAGTGCTTAACTCATTCATTTACTTCAGCTGCTTGCTTACCTTCTTCGACGTATAAAACACGCAGATCGATGACGACGCAGGAGGACGAAGCTAACTGTGGGCTGCTGTCGCTGCACTCGGGGTCTTCCACGGGCACGGATGAAAGTCAACCAAAGTATTTAGTTAGTTTAGGAATTTTTGCATCCCTTTTCTGTCTTTCAATTTTTTCTTTTTCTTTTTTTGTGCTCCACTATCACTTTTTTTCATAATTTTTGCACTCTAGCGAGCGATTTATACCCATGTTCTATCATGAAAGCATAACGAAAAGAGGCGTTTCTCAACGTCATGGCGCAAATTGTAGAGTTAATTTGATTGGGCGGTGAATTATATCAGTCAGGCACATTTTCCAATAACTTCTTGTTATTTTATTATACACCTATGATTTAACAATCTCATTTCCTCCAGCCAATCACGGGCCCCCTAATCCCGCGGGCCCTGGGGCTTCAGCCCCACCTAGCCCTTATGTTAATCCGGCCCTGGGCACGCCCCGTAAATTCTCTTTCACATCTTATTGCGCTTAAACTGTCAAATACACACTAGGTTATGTCAAAAACATACAAGTTCACATGTGTGTTGCATATGTATATTAGATCTGTTTATTAAAGTGAAAGCAGCATATTATACAGTACCTATTGCTATACATGCTCTTAATATGAATCAAAAAACAAAAGGAAAACAGAAAATCACTCACTGCTCTTGTTTGAATAACTTAGTAACTTTCATAAGAATACATTTCTTACTTGAATGCTGCTGTTAAATGCTCTGGTGAGGAGATAAACATGGCAGACTGTGTACAGCTCACTGAGGGCGGGGTCTATGCTAATAGGACAGAGTCTGTGGGCGGGGCCGAAGCATTTGTGACATCCCAAAATATGAACCTGCAAATTGCTTGCTCTGAGACACTGCTTATGATTTATGGGGATTAAAAAAAGTGGAGTGAGTGGATTTATACCATTAAAGGGTGGTTTTGTACACACACACTGCAAACACATTTATGTTCAAACACCATGTAAAAAGGGAATTTTTTAATATTCTATCACAAAAAAGTATTTAAGAGATAATAAATTGTGCTGTGCCAAATACCATTCGCAAGTCAATAAACAGTAAAAATAGCATATACTATATGTATAATTCCTTATGCTTTATGAAATAAGATAAAAACACGTATAAAAGCTAAATGAGCAGTATTTTGTTAACTTGAACTTTGCTTCACTGAAAATGATGTCACTTCCTCTTCACTATGCCATTTACAAAATCGAATTTCTGTGTCTATATGGACATTTTAAAATGCATATGATTATTTAAAACATGCATTTAAAAATACAGAATTATCAGAGTAAGTGCTGTTTTTTTATAGGATAAAGTATAATTGATTTTGAATTAGAATATTTAAGTTCACAAAACACATAATAAACAATATTTGTTTAATGCACTTTATCAATAGATATGGACAACAAATGTTTCTTTCATTGAATAAATAAATTCAAGCATCTGTTGCATCACTATAGACAATGCAAAAAAATGCAAGAACGGAAGGCTGCAACCAAGTCAGTTCATAGTGAATAAAACAAACTATGTCAGCTGTGGACTTGTGACAGAGGTAAAGGTAAAGAAAAACAAAAATATATTTTAAAAAATTCTTGCACTGGCACGAGAACTTACGAGGAGAGCTCAGCTGCAGGCTAGGAGACAGGCAGTGACTTGGCTACCAACATAGACCCACCAGCTGGAGGGCATTCTGGATAAGGGTCAAAATTCATGATGAAAGTTATCCTGAATCTGATGACATCTACCCTCGACCACAGGCAACACTCAGTGAAACCAAGGGCTGAAAGATACACGTGGATTTAACGATTAACTAGGACAACACACATTTTTACAGTAAATAACACACTATATAAAAAACTCACATACACTGTAGAACTGTACCATTAAAATGACAATCAAGACAAGAAAAGATTTGATCTGATATGTAAACACCAGAGAAAAATCCAAGACTAAATGGGTAAATAAATAAATACTGTAATGGTTTGCAAGTACTAACACTGACATTGTCAATGCATTAATGTCTGGAGTACCTAAGTGAGGGATAAACAAGACTCAAAAATGGATGTTTTTTTCTGAGGACGCTGGGACAGCAAGCTCACTCTCTCCTCTGAAGAGCAATGACACTGCGATCGGACAGACATGGGAGAGTGAGGGGGAATTAAAGTGTCTGACCTATTTGGGAAGCCAAACTGCTGCATACCAATGGGAAACAATGACTGACGAGACCAAAAGGGAAGTGGATGTGGAGACGGAACATTTGCTGATGCTTTTGCTTTTACTGTTTTTTTTTTTTTTTTATAATAAAAGAGAAAGCAATTTTGAGTGTTACTTCAAGGAATAGCTCACGTCAAAATGAAACTCCAGTCATTATTTACTCTCATGTTCCAGCATCTAAATTCGGTTATATTTTCCCCACTGTGGAACACAAAAGAGCTTTTCTTTTCTCCATACATTGACAGGTCCTAGTAACCAGGTATGGACAGTAGCATGGCTCAAAAATGTACTTACAGCTTTAAGTTATAAATGACTTTCTCTGCACTTGCTCATTTTATTAATTTACAGTTCAGGAGACCCTCCAAATATGGAGTCTATGGTTAAAGCTATACATCAATGGCATCAGGCTTTACTGGTTTGTGCATGTCCGTTGACTAAATATTATTGACATGTTCAATTTATGACCTTGTCTATATGGTGCTTAACAAACCTGGTCACTATGAACTGTCATATGTAAAAATTTGTCTTCCACTGGAAAAATAGCGACATACAGGTTTGGAAACAGGCTTTGTTTATAATGAGGTTTTTTTTTTTTTTTTTGAGCTATTCCCATCACGCTGTTCATATCTCTGAAATTGCACAAACTGAAAACTTAGAAATGCATTAAATGCTTCAACAAATGCGGCCCTGTGAGCATTTCACCGGTTCTCCATTTACACAAATGTATAATCCTTTACATATTAATTAGCATTCAAACCAACAGATGAATCTGATGCTTGAGTTGTTTCGTTTAAAAAGCACTGTTGCAGTCTCTGGTTGGGTTTTTATGCTCTGTTGAGGCACACTAGAAAAAAGACAACAACAAACTTTGTAAAGTAACAGCAAATATAAACAAAAAATAACCAAAACTAAACTAAAAATAACCAAACCAATAGCACAACTGCCATAAATTAGCTCCAAGTGTGGTGTGTCCATGCACAGAGGGATGCTGAACAACTGGTGTCCAGGTGCCATGGAAACAACTTGGAAATTAATAATATCCTGACACTGTGAGGCTGGCACAAGGCATCAGGAAATGTTCCTTCCACCTCCCCTCGGCTCGGTTGTAAACATGGACACAACACATCATGCAAATTACTGCGCTTGAGTACTACCCAAAAGATCTCAAATGGGCCAAGAACATCACATCTGTTACTATGAACGAACACTAGCACAGACCTCCTGCACCATTGCAGCAAACCCAATTTTTAAACAGTTTGCACTTTGCACTGAACCATTTCCCATTGAGATTGGTCTGGTAAAGGCCAAAAGGGCCTCAGCATGTTCTCTCTAAACTACCTCTCAACTTACTTTTCTTATATCAAATATGTCTGTTCTGTTCCCTTTTGTGTTTGCTTTTGTCATTGAAACCTGAGTATATATATACACACACACACATATATATGTATATATGTATATATAAAGATCTCTTTGTATTACTATATGCATTAACCAACTGAAGTTCATTTTCACAAGGATCAAACTAGGGGTGGGTGGTATGGCACAAATGTACATACATTTTTTTTCCAGGCGAGATCACGATTAATTTTCATGTTGGTTTTTGAGACTATTTTGCAAGATACAGAGCAATATAGCCAAACTAAATAAATACATAAAAAATGGTATCCTTAACAAACTTTTTTATATTTTTATCTTTAAATAAAAAATGTTTTAAAATCATAAACAGTGTGATATTTTCTTTAAATTATGTCTTATCTAAATGTATACTCTTATTTCATTAATTTGCTTAATTATCACAATCAATTCGACATAATCAGTGATTAATTTGGGTAAACTAATTAATGTGCTGCAAATGTTCTTTGTTTATTTATTGGATAGCCAACCATTGTTTTGAAGTAATGATGCTCAATTTTAAAGAAAATGTTTCCTTTTTTAAAGACTTGCATTATGTTCCGTAGTCTTGCCATGTAATTTATGAATAAATGCATGTTGTCTTGACTGAATGTTAATATAAAGACTAATTTTAGGGTTAGTCAAAAAGTATAATTTTAATTCAAACAGAGAAAACTCAGACACCAACCTAGAAGTGTGAAAACAGAGCATTACAATTTGAGCAAAAAAAAAAGATGTAAAAGGTTCAACAAAAACAATATTGTTAAAAGCAAAACAATAAAACTCCAATTGTAAAGCTATTAGTATGTCAAGCTCACCCACAATGAGGTGGGCAGAGGAACCCCCCCAGTCCCACCGCCAGGGTTATTTTACCTGCACATACAATTTACCTTGTGCATAATAAAATTGGCCTTATCGAGTCTGTTCCATTTGCCAAGGAAGCTATTCAAATTCTGTATTAACATACCACTGCAAAGTGAAATTGATGGAACACGTCCAAATCTGTGCATGACATCTAGCAAAATATAGATCAACAGTCCAGTCAAAACAGGTTCTTTCATTAAACAGGTGATACAAAACTCCATCAGCGACTAATATCCACTGGCAGTTGGCTGAGATTGGATTTTTACATTAGTGTCAAAATTTATTCTCAACTCGCTGTGGAAAAAGTTCAATTTTAAGATTGGGCTAGAAGGCTTTGCTAGTCAGACAAAAAATATATGTCTAGCCTATACAGTGCTGCAGTAAATTATTGCATGTAATCTGGATTACATAATCAGATTCCAAAAATTAAGTGCTTGTAATTAGATTATATTACATTTTAAAATACTTGTAATCAGACTACAGTCACTTTTACATTGATTACATTACATGTTTTTTTTTTTCTCACAATGTCAGTGAATTATTCAGAATTCATTGATTCTACTTCTTTTTACATTTTAAATTTGTCTTTCTATAAACATCTACTGCTTATATATTCGTTCAGAGAGTCTTTCAGGTATGCGGAATTGCACACAGACCAGCCAGGCATGAGCCTATCACTGGGAACTGAGACCCACACAGCATTTGATCACTGGATTTACAGAAATCATTTCACTTTTAAAAAGTATTTTCCCATCATTTCAACACTGCATATCAAATCAGCTCCTGATGAACACATTAATTATCATTTGACCATGTATTACTGAATCTTGAAGGCTATTGTCTTTCAAACACACACATCATTTCATACTTACATGCAATGCAGGGAATCAACAACTTTTTTTCAGCTGAAACTCTTTGCCTTAATATATTTACTTGAAGTAAGCCTTTAGATTTTAAGTTAATAAGTTAGCTCAATAATAATAATAAACAATAATAAAATAATGTTCACTGTCCTCTGATGTTGGTTAATGGTCACATGACATGCAGGTAAACAATTTTATTGTAAATGTTTTGTAAATGTTTTATTTTAAAATGATTTATTTAAATTTGTATAATTTAAATACTTAATAGCTTTTCATTAAATTCACAAACCACTGCAGTTTCATAGGAAACCCCAGTATGAGAAACCCTGATATAATGTCATATTTAATGCACTTCATGTTGTTGATAATAAAGAATGTAATATATTTTCTTTCTCTTTGTATTTGTATATCAATATGGTACAAGATTATCCTATTCAAATCAATGTGATAAACAAATTAGGTCAAAAGTAATTAAAAAGTTGTCAGAATGCATTAATGAGTAATCTAGATTACATTACTAACAATTTTGTCATGTAATTTGGAATCAGTTACCGACTAAAATTTGTAAGTAATCTACTTAGCACTTATTCTTGAAAACAAATTGTAATAAAAAAATTGACTATTCTACATGTTTACAGCTTTACAAATTTACAAAAATTTAAAGTATTGTAATTTCTGCCAACAAATGCACTGCTCTATTTAAATGATAGTTCACCCAAAAATGAAAATTATGTAAGAATGTACTCATTGTTTCAAACCTGTATGAATTTCTTTCTTCTCCTGAACACAGAATAATATATTTAAAGAATATGGGTAACCAAACAGTTGTATTCCATTCTATGGAAGTCAATGGGGTCCATCAACTGTTTGGTTAACTTATGACGTGACGTGAATGCCAAGTACTCGGAATATGTCCTCTGCATTTTACCCATCCAAGTTAGTGCATACACATTAGGAGTTGTGAGTAGTGAGAAGTGAACACACACACACACACTGCAAACGATGAACACACACACACCCGGAGCAGTGGGCAGCCATTTGCTGCGGCGCCCGGAGAGTGATTGGGGGTTAAGTATCCCTTTAAGGCAAACTATCAGTCTATGTCCATATAAGTAACATCACAAATGCAATCTCTTTAATTCTTGAATGTTTGCTCTTGTTTCACAGGTGTCTCTTTACGAGTTGCAGAAAAGATCTCAAACTGTGTGCTCATATTTCAACATTTCTCTTTTAGTTATTCTAGGACCAGTTTATCTGAGATATACCTTCCACATTCATTTGATAGCTTTATACACTTGATCTATGTGTTAAACAAATGAAACATACAGTTAATGAGAACTTTAAGTCTCCTGACTGTTATCGAACAACCTCTGAGAAACAAAATGTTCTTCCTGTCAAATAATAAAAAGAAGATATAGCAACTAAATCTTGAAAAGCATGCTCTCAACTGGTGGAGCAATGTGTTAGCAATGCCAAGGTTGTAGGTTTGATTGAAGGAAATGCAAGTATTGATAAAAATCTCTTAAAGAGGTCCTATTATGCCCTTTTACGAAGTCTTAATTTTGTTTTTTGGGTGTACTGGAATGTTTTCATGCTTGATTGTTCAAAAAACGCTTTATTTTTCACACATTTTACATTATTACAGTATCTCTCTCCCCAGTCTGTCTCAAACGCACCATCTAGGTCTTGTTTCGATGAAGCCTCGCCTTCCGAATTATGAAATGTGCTGTGATTGGTTAGTGGGCCCAATGTTTTGTGACTGGCACCGCATAGTGTGTGTTTGGGAAATGCTCCACCCCTCCATAACTGTGAGTTCTGCTCTAGTGTAAATATTTTCCTAAGGAGGAGTGAACCGTCTTACAAAAGTGAGACCTTACAAATCAACAGAAAACGATCTGTTCTCCACAAAATGTGCAGCGCAAAATAAATGAACTTTTTCTGCCTTAAGAAGGCCAAATAAAGGGGTTTTGGAAACGGGGTGGGGGAAAAAAGCATCTCTTCGACATTACACTCTTTATCTCTAGCGCAGCTCAACCAGATAAAGACCGGACTAAAGAATAAAGCAGAACTAATTATTAATGTAAGCATCAGTTTGGCAAATGAGCTATGCTGCTGTCTATGAATAATTTGAGTTTTACCAGCTGACCCCTCATTATTGCAGTCCTCAGTAAACCTCTTCATCTTGGGTTGCTTAACAAAAGCTCACCAATCAGATCATCACCAAAGCCAATTCAAGTGTCACTCACAAGGTCAAATCTCACTTTTTGCGTAGGTGCTTATCATATAAATTACCGTTCGAAATGTCATCCCGCCCACCACTACCTTATGATGATTAGAAATAAATCTGAGTTTTTTTTTTACTTCCTTCAAACTTGTCAATTGTCAATTGTCAAAACATGTAAATTATTAAGGTATTGTTTTAGGTAATATATCAATCAATTAATACAAATAAAAACATTTATTCCGTCGAGAATTATGTCATTCTGTACTCACCTGCCAGTCATTCTAAAGGCTTGTTCACAGTTCACACCAAGAATAAATACATTGATAACTATATTACCATCTACACCAAGCACAAAAACATTCTGTTTATTATAATCATGCACTGCAGTTTCGTCGTCTGCCTCATTAAATACTCAAGCTCTTTTTAGCAAGATGGATTCTGATTGGCTGACAATGTTTTTAGCATTTATCAGCTAGAAAAAAAGGGAAACGTGGAAAGGGATTCAAATGATAGTGTTCCTCTGTGTCATTATCCGTATGGTTTAGTTGTGGTGCACACTTTTGTTTTATACTTAGAATGATTTTTGTAGTTATAGTTGGTTACACACACACACACACACACACACACACGCACGCACGCACGCACGCACACAAACACACACACACACACACACACACACACACACACACACGCACGCACACAAACACAAACACACACACACACACACACACACACACACACACACACACACACACACACACACACACACATACACACACACACACACACACACACACACACACACACACACACACAAAAGCACTATTAAACTGTCATAAATGTGTCCCATACGACTTGTGCACTGTATCACTATATCACTCAAGTCAACTGAAGCAATTTGAAAACACACACTTAAATAAGTCATATCTCAGTGATAATGTAGAAGCTCATGTCAACTCAATGCCATTTTATCAATGCAACAATTTGGAATCTGAATAGAAGTCCACATTATAGAATATTAAACACTAAAATCAATTATTGGAAAAGCTATAAATGAGTTTAGGCATCATATCTTTATAATGTACAGTATGAAAAAATAGTTCTTTTTATTTGAGATTTTGCTAAAGATTACATTTAATAGTGTTATTAAATAATTAGTGATTGTTTTAAGATTAACTTTGAGTGTTAGATGTAAAAATGTAAATGTAAAAATAGAAGCAAATGAAAAATGAGCATGCACAATTTTAAACCCAATATCAGACAATATCGACACAAAAAATGAATATTAGTTGTTAACTGATACCAATATAATTTTTGCTCCATAAGATCACTAAGCCAAATTGGAAAAACAATGACTGAATGCAGACAAGTTTCTCGACAAATTGTCTGCTATTGGTCGGCAAACATATAGTCCTGCTTATTGGTTAAACCACTGGTGCAATGTCGGGCTGGTTAATAGCACCACAGTGTTTCAGTGGAAATAATTAAACAATTATAAATAAATAAATGCCTGCACACATCAACTTTAAATTGACACTTTCATAATTTGGAATGACATAGAAAAAAATACAACGATATGGATTTCACAGCCAGGGTCAAGCACTGATTCAAAAGCTACCAACAAAAATAACTAAATGAAAAATCTTATATAAAACCACAAATCAATAGTCTGAAATGACTGTCCAGTTCTCCCCAGACAAGAGGTTGTGATGGGCAGAGAAACTATGTGAAAGGCTGTCCTGTGCCCTCTTAAATTGGACAGGGAGAACGTTTCCACCAGCACCTGATCACAGCTCAGCAAGCTATTATTAAAAAGCCTCCTGCACTAACTAGATTTCCTTGCACTGGATCATAGCAGTGACAAGGCTGCTGTCAGTCAGGGAGTGGAGATGATGACCCTGTCTGGACTACACGACCTTTTGACCACCACCAGAAAATAACAGTCCCAAACAGACTTGATTTTATTTCATTTACTGAAAGTGTCGGTTTTATCCATGCTGAAGCTTTGGTGTAAAACAGACCAGGCAATAAATAATAGCATTTATTATTTATTTTTTTTACATTTATGCACGTGTGAAGCGACACTGAATCAAGCTATATATTTTCTTGCACTCCTGATGTATCAAACATTGGAGTTGCAAGCATCATTCTTTACTGTTTGTAATAATAATAATGTATTGCAACTTAGTAATTATTATTACATTAACACCAATAATAATAATAATCATAATCATATTTTCTAAATGTCATACTCATTTGTTAACAAACAAGTATTCATTACTTCAGTGAGCTCAGTGTTTCTGCAATAATTTATTAAATTGTTTAAATTAATACATGTTTAGCTAACTGTGACTTTGTATATGTATATTTCTGAAATACTTAACTTAGACAGTTACCTCTGATAACAGATCACTCTAAATTGTAATATGCACTCATGCACTTTCTGTAAAGCTGCTTTGAAATGATGTGTATTGTGAAAAGCGCTTTACAAATAAATGTGAATTAAATTTAATTGAATAGTATAAAAATACAAATAAAAACATATTTTTTTAATGTAAAAAAAGCGAACAAATCTAAAAACAATAAAATGTGGTTTAAAGCCCTGTCTACTTCTGAACAGGAACATAATACTAATTAAAGCTGCAAGCAGCCTCTCAGGGGCCAAGCCTTCAATTGTTCCATGGGTTCAAAAAGTACTTAAAAATACTTTGCATTCAAAACTTTAAAAGAAACTTTAATAACCAAAGTATTCTTACTTATTAACTTCTTACCTCACAGAAGAAATGAGTTCGTCCAGCTGCTGAGGTTCAGTAGTTAAAAAGAGAATGAACTCAAAATAAAGACTTTGCATATAAATGAAATCACGTTATATTTAATATGAAGAAAGAATAGTAGAATGCTTTTCAGTATGATAAAGGAATTGAAATGACACAACTTTATAAAGTTGTAAGACAAAGGACTTGAACCCACAAGCTCTGGGTCAAGTGTCTGTCACTCATCTTGTTGCGCCACTTGGCAGACATGCACCTTCAATAGTTTCAAGAGATAATCAAGTCAAATTTAAGAATTTTGAAGAAAATGCAGAGCATATTGTATTTAAAAAGTTTGATTAAATCATCCAAAATGGGTCAGATTACTACTCATTACCATTACATGTGTGCAAATTGTCCTACTTGTGGTTCATAGTGCTGCCACTGACAACCATTCTGGGTGAAGAAGAACAATTAATTTTACGTAAAAGCACTGCATGTTGTATGTGACAGCTTCAGATGAGATCATTCTTAGGCACAATGCCTGGAACAGATGCAACTTCTTCATCTTTTCCAGCCACAGTACCTCATGCTGTCTGGGCACGTGTCACACTGAGTGGCGAACCCACGACGATGAGCATCGAGATCCGTGGTGTAACATATTATGCTAATCACTCATGCATGTTCACCAGCCTGCTGAGGAGAGGTTTCAGTGTGAGAATGAGTTCACAAAAAAGTTCCATGATATGTTAACCAGATTAGCATGCTAAGCTAGCTTAATGCTAATTTAGCTTATGACGTGGTACATCCAATTGTGGCAAAATAGATATCCTCGACATGATGCAAGGAATCGATAGACACCAGTTTTATGATTTTGTGACAAACTGTTCACAAGTTACAGCCTCTGAACCAATTTTGGGTCGCCCTTGTTAAATTTGCGACATCATAACTTTTTTTTTTTTTTCCAGTATAGCAAAAAAAAAATCGGCCACAGTGCTTCTATGCGGCTCGGTCCGAAGATCATTTGAGCAAATTTTGGACAATTTTGGACAAATTTTGAAGGAGGAGTAGCGAAAAAACTGTTTTACATTAGCTCCAATATGGCGGCCAGTCACATTGTTGGAAAATGATAAATGAGATATCGTCTGAATCGGCATAAACCAAGGAACATAATGACATAAAGAACTCAAAATTTGAACAAAATTTTCAAATGTTGTTAACATTTTTGCCGAAAACGTTATATCTCTGGAACACTAGGTGGCGCTGTGTTCAAAATTTTCATGTCCCTTTAGGACATGGTGTCGATCATCCCTACCAAATTGTGTGCTGATATGTCAAATAGTTTAAAAGATATTGCAAGTTATGACAAAATTCAAAATGGCGGACACGTGGTACGTCCCATCATGGCAAAATCAATATCCACGGATTCGGCATGATGCAAGGAATCCATAGATACCACAGATTCTGACAAACTGTTCAAAAGTTATTGGCCAAAATAGCAATTTGTCACATCTCATGACTCGTAGGTGGCGCTATTCCTTTGCTATATAACTTTGGCATGGGACCTCAGAACATGCTTCCGATGAAGGGTACTAATTTTCGTTTTGATTGATCAAACCTTGGCCGAGATACAGTCTCTTAGGCAATTTTGGGTGGACCTTGTTAAGTTTGCGACACCAAAACTTTTGAACAAAGATGAATAAAAAAAATCGGGAACAGTACTTTTATGCGGCTCAGTCCGAAGATCATTTGAGCACATGGTTGGAGAAAATTGGACAAAATTTGTAGGAGGAGTAGCGAAAAAACTGAATACTGTACATTTCAAAATGGCCACTACTGTAATGGGCGGGGTCTTAATGTAAGGTATTGGTTATGATCAGATTGATGAGAGGAATCAGGTGTACCAAGTTTCATGTCTCTAGATCAAAGGGTTCAAAAGTTATAACCATTTCAATGTTGAATTTTTGAATGGTGGTGGCGCTATAGAGTTGGTTCTAAAGACTCAAAATTTGGTCAAATTGGTATTCATGACCATCACTAGAAGTGTGCCAAATTTCATCATTTTCCTATGTACGGTTCATAGGGCTGCCATAGACTTCCATTTGCAGAATAATAATAACAATAATATATAAATAATAATAATAATAATAATTAAAAAAATAAAAAATAAATAACAGATACAATAGGTGCCTCAGCCCCTTCAGGGCTTGGCCCCTAATAATAATAAGAAAACTAACAGATACAATAGGTGCCTCAGCCCCTTCGGGGCTTGGCCCCTAATCATTATAATAATATATGAATAATGGATGATTAATAATAATAAATTAATATAATATAAATAATATAATACATTTTATGATTTCCAATTCAATTGTGGACAGGCAAAATGCTTGTCACTGGAAACTTATTTGCGTCTGGTAAAGCTGTGTAAAGGGCAGCTTCATAACCTTTCACCAGCCTGCAATCAGGAGAACCTTGAGACAGACAAAAGCGCAATCATTTACTTCTCTTTGCTATTGTACAGGTCAATAGCTTCTGCAAGACAATTAATAACTACACTTTGACCTGCTGATTGTTCAAGATTATATGGTAAGAAAGATATCGTCTACACTTTTTAGCACTGATTCCATCTTCATTACAGGCACAATACTGTATGTCTAGAACAAGAACAAGCTAAACTATGAAACAACCTCCACCCTAATTTTTCTGCTGGACAAAATTAGAGTCAATCAAATTTCAGTCAAACAGTTGAGGACAGAGGACAAGCTGACCGGGCCCTCGGCCTCCAACCAAAAGATCCTTCACAATATTCAATGGATAATGATTAGCTATGAGCTTAGGTGGGCTGAAAGACTCACTTTTTCAGCCTTCAGCACAATTACTTTCAGTTAACCAGATTGGAACTTCCCTGCATTGTGGCCACAAACAGCACAGAAAATTAATGATGGAATAAGACAAGATGACAACGAATACATCACAGGAATCCCTGCCCATTAAAACTGCAATGTTTTGAAGTTTTTACACTGCTGGAGAGTACAGTAGCAACAGGCCAACAATCCCTGCAGTCTTCAAAGAAACCCATTCTCAATGAAGTCTAATTAAAGTTTTAGAGCTCTGCGCATCTTCGGTGGCATGCAGGAGATGCGGGCGGGTTATTTGTGTTTCGTCATAGTTAGGACTAGAATGTGAATCAAGAATGAAAGCTGTCCTGACAACTTTTTTTGTCGATGGGGCAGCCAGGAACCTGTGTGGGAGATGATTTTCCCAGAGGAGCTGGATGGTTGCCTCAGGCAAGGTCTCGGAGGAAGAGTGATCGTACCTACAGGCACAGTGTTTCTGTTCAATAGACGCCACACTTCTGGCATTTTCATCCACAAGTGGGAAGATTAAGCTTTTTTTTTTTCTTGTTTTATTCATTTTCTTGTCACTCTCCCCTAGTCCTACATAGAGACTGGGGTCAAATTCCTCAGCTGTTTAAGGTTGAGTTTAACTTGATTTATCGGAAGATCATGACATTCTCCTCCAGCTCAGTTCAACAATTCTGTCAGTGCTGGCACCACTTTTTTCCATTATTTTATTGAAAAGAGCTCATCTATATGCAAAGAACTCAATGAATGTGCCATTGTAACTTCATTACAGGCCATCATATTTCCCTTTTGACTTGCATCGTCAACTAAATAAGATTTTTTTTTTCACTAAAAGTCAAGTACTTAACCGGCAAAGCACCTGACCTAGTAAATTAGCATACTCTTTTGTCTGCCCAATTAAAACCATTATAAGCATCTAATGACTGCACTTACACCTTGATTTCATCCAATATCAACAACTGTAATAAACCGACAAGCGCTCACACTTGACCTTAAGGTGATTTCCTTCATGAAGGAATAATGCACTTAACTATGACCACACAGGATGTGCATGCTTGCAAATAAGCCTGTTCATCCTCTGTTATTTAGCAACATCTCAACAGCAAAAGCATATTTTAAAAGATCAGTTCACTCCGTAATAAAAAATTCCTGATAATTTACTCACTCCCATGTCATCCAAGATGTTCGTGTCTATCTTTCTACAGTAAAAAAAAAATATGATTTTTTAAGGAAAACATTCCAGGATTTTTCTCCATATAGTGGACTTCAACGGGGACCAATGGGTTGATTTTCGACTGAAGAAAGAAAGACATGAACATCTTGGATGATATGGGGGTGAGTAAATTATCAGGAAATTTTTATTCTGGAGTCAACCAATCCTTTAAATTGCAGATATAAGTCACCCTGCCATATGCAGTGTGTCAATGGTCTTTTGTGGTCCAACATTAGATTTTTCCAAAGTGTATGAAAGGCACAAAATATTTTAGCACTTAATTCAGTGTTCCCCTGGCTGGCTTGAAAGTTTGAGTACTGATGGCTGGACGCTATTAGCTTGTAATTGTGCAGCTTGGGCTGTAACTCACTCTCATCTTTTATGGGAAGTGTAATCAAATGGTCACTCTATCGCCACAATAAATCACACACTCTCCTCATCGCTTTCCGCTCATTTTCATTTCATAACTGCAGCTGCTCTCTGCAGTCAGTGATGCATTAAAAAAGACTAACACAACAAGCAAAATTGAAACATTTAAAAAAGATTAAAAAGCAAAATCGCTATTCACTTGACAAATTAATTCATGTTGCATCAGTTGAAATATTGTATTAAAATTCAGCTCAAATGCTAAAAAAGTGTTCCCACTCATTTTGTCATTTTTTTCAGCATTCTTCAAAGCCACATTATTATAATCACAAGCTTATACAACTCTTATATTCTCATATTCCTAACAATTTCTCAACTTCTAGCAAAATCTCTAGGGGATGAAATATTTGTGCCATCGAACCACCCTGCCCTACTGTCATATTGAATTCATCTCAAAGTTTATTTATTTCTATTGAATATATATGGCAGTATAGGGCAGGGTGGTGTGATGGTACAAATGTTTCATCCCCTAGAGATTTTGCTTCAGTCATCAAAATCATGTTTAATTTTGATTGCAACATGGCTACCTGAAGCCAGTAAAGAACAAGCGTATTTATTCTCAATAAAGAATAAAACAGCTCTGATTGGGGCTAAAACAACTTATACAAATGAAATAAAACAACTTTTTTTACTAAAACAACTGAAATCCCTGAACAGGATAAAAAAAAAATATATATATGAAATTTGTTATGTACGCAGAGACTCTTACATGCATGTAGAGCCTCTTATATTATCAATATATGATAAAAGGCTTGGCCAGTCGATGTTGCTATATTAATGATAAAAAAGAAAATGAATATATAATATAATATTACTTACTGTAGATCCTCCCGTGTTGTTGGGCACATCGAGCGACAAGGTCTCTCCACCATTTCTGGTCGTCTGCCATCACTTCAGCTTAGTCTCAGAATACGACAGCAAGCTTGAGATTTGTAATAGTAATTGATGAGGTTCAACAACAAGTAGTGTGGGGTCGGCCCCATCCACACTTGGCACCCGGGGGCCTCCAGTCCCAATTGCATTCTCCACCCGGGGAATGCAATGTCGTTGCATTCATAGAATATGCCCATAACGTTTGGCGATGCGGTCGATGTACCAGATCTTGAGAATCTGCCGGAGACATCATTGGTGGAATATGTTTATCCTCCGGACAGCGTTCGCCATTAGCTTCCACGTTTCACATGCGTAATCGGATTCATCTTCAGGCGTCGGACAGTGACTTAAAATATCTTCTTTTGTATTCTATAGAATAAAGAAAATCATATGGGTTCAAGGTCTAAGTCTGGAAAAACAAGTTGCATACCATTTCTACAGTATATAACATTAATAAAAAGAACCTCCATTATTACATGCAAAAAAATATTATTAGTGTGCATACGTTGTTAATAACAAATTCCTGTAACAAAATATTGATTTAAAATATGAATGACAAATTGTATGAGCCGAAAAGCTAGAGAGATTAGGTACAAGTTTTTTTTGGGTCCTAATCTATTCAGGGTCAGTAAGAGCATGTTTTATTTATCAAATCTGCCCTTATGGGGTAACGGATGTGTAATGGGAGGCAGCTTACTGTAGCATTACTGGAGCTGCTCTGTGTTTTGCGCTCTGATTGGGGCCAATAAGGCAGTGCCTGTTCAAGGATGAGGACAACCTGTCCTCTGGCACTGGGTCCCCTTTCCTGGGTATAATTAGCTTTGATTTAAAGATGGAACACAGACCTATTAT
Organism: Meda fulgida; assembly: GCA_030578275.1. Classification (NCBI taxonomy): domain Eukaryota; kingdom Metazoa; phylum Chordata; class Actinopteri; order Cypriniformes; family Leuciscidae; genus Meda; species Meda fulgida. Next base: position 5,541,827 of record CM060627.1, on the reverse strand, counting down.
TTAATATAACTGCTGCTAATGGTGGCAAATTGTACTAATAATCTCGTGGTGAAGTTTATGGAGGTCAGGAGAGGAAGCAGCAATAAAATGGATGTCAGAAAGTGCTGCATCACTCAGAGAAGACAGACATTCACACACACACACACACACACACACACACACACACACACACACACACACACACATACACACACACACACACACACACACACACACACACACACACACACACACCAACCAACAGAACTGAACAATATCCAATACATAATGAACAGATCAGCATTGGTGGGACGAAAATGAAGGACTAACGACAAATGGGATATATGACATATATGGGGTGTAACAATACTCATATTCGTACAGAACATTTTCACATATATACTGAACAAATACATTGTTGATTTAACCGCTGCATGTAATGGGAGACATCACAAAATAACAAAGGACACAGAGTGAGATGCTGCCAGTTAACTGCTTAATCCAAGTAGCGCTTCAAACTAAATCATACACCTAGATTGCTTGCCCTACTGTCAGATGTGTGTGTGTGTGTGTGTGTTGCTTAATGTTTTTGAGATGCATTTAAGATGTAAGTGTAAGTGCTCATCTTGCTGGATCTGACTGTTGTTTTTGACAGTCAACCACCAGATCCTCTATATCAACCCTCACGATGAAAGGCATCTCAGGAACTGCAGTCCAATAGTTCAAGTCTTACCTCTCAGGTAGGTCCTTCAACATCTAGCTACTGGGGTGCCTCAGGGCTCAGTGCTTGGACCACTTCTCCTCTCCATCTACATGTCATCACTAGGATCTATCATTCTAAAACAAGGTTTTTCCTATCACTGCTATGCTGAAGAAGCACAACTCTACCTCTCATTCCAGCCAGATGATCCTATGGTAGATGCTCAAATCTTGGTTTGCCTGACAGACTTTTCTTGCTGGATGAAGGACCACCACCTTCAACTCAACCTTGCGGAGACAGAACTGCTTGTGTTCTTAGCCAATTCAACACTTCATCACAACTTCTTCATTCAGCTAGGTTCGACAAACATAACTTCATCCAGGACATCCAGGAACTTGGAGTTGTGGCTGATGATCAGTTAAACTTCACAGACCACATTGCTAGAACTGCGTGGAGTCCAGCAGCTTTGCCTTATACAACATTAGGAGGACAACATAGGCGCTTCCAATCGTAGCATACTACACAACTTCTTGTCCGAGCTCTTGTTCTATCCAGACTGGACTATTGTAATGCTCTCTTGGCAGGCCTTCCAGCATGCACTGTCAAACCTCTGCAACTGATACAGAATGCTGTAGCAAGAGTGGTTTTTAACGAGCAGAAGAGAGCGCATGTCACACCTCTCCTCATAAAATTGCATTGGTTGCCAAATGCTCCTCGCATCAAATTCAAGACAATGATGTTTGCCTACAGAACAACCACTTGCTCTGCTCCCCTATACCTAAACTCACTCCTTCAGACCTATGCACCCTCAAGAAGCTTGCGTTCTGCAAATGAATGCCGCCTTGTGGTGTCATCCCAAAGAGGCACAAAATCACTTTCACAAAGTTTTATTTTGACTGTTCCAAGCTGGTGGAATGGCCTGGCTAACTCAGCCCAAGCTGCAGAGTCTTGAGCCATTTTCAAGAAACTGCTGAAGACATATCTTATGCCTAGTACAGGCTATTCAAACTTAAATGTTGGCAGATCGCCGTGCTGTTCAGACTACATGACTTGCTGTCTGTAATCTGGAGTCTTGAAGTCATTGTGGTGTTCACACTATGTGACACTGCATAAATGAATCGCAACAGGGGGTCACACACTACGCGAGCTGTCACCTAACGACTCTATAGAGACCCCAAACCACATTTGCTCACAAAAACACACACGAGAAGTGGAATGGGAAATGATGCGAAAAAACGCAAGAAACAGGAGTTGTTTATTTGAAAATGGATGTGGGGAAGAAATTAGCGCTGTAACCTGGTGATCTGTTTAAAAAAAAATAAAAAAAAATAAGAATATGGGTGAAAGATTGGATCAGCACACCCGAGTGGGATTGTCTGTGCTACAGAGAGAGTTGGAGGTGAGTAAAACATGTTTGTAATGAAAAAGTAGCTGCCTGCTCGTGTTGTGGTTTGGCATGTTGCTGCTGCTGTTTTTGTTCCGGTGACCTCAACCCATACCTTGCTCTCTCATTGGCTGTAGCTCGTCATGACACTTGAAACTGAGTTAAGTCAGCCCATAGCTCCAGATATTTAAAATGCTAGCTATTTGTCTGCCGTCAGTGAGGCGTCAGCGAGCCTCTTTGATGTGTTGTTGAGTAGTTTTGAGTAAAATTTACTGCGTTAGACTAAACTGGGAAGGGTCACAGCACCTGTATATTGTTGTCCTGTTGTTAGTTTAATTGCTTATATTGTTCTATTAATGTGTGAGTCGCTTTGAATAAAAGTGTCTGCTAAATTATTAAATGTAAACAAAGATTGGTGAGCGCTGATCACCCGCTGATTTGCCCCCTCACAGCCCGACTCGTCGGTGAGCTTGTTGACTTGCAATCCTGTAATGTGAACTTGGCATTAGACACACACAACTATATAACTGCACCCAAAGGACATTGAGATACTGAGATTTATTATTTCGTCTTTCGTTTCTATGTTGGTGCATTTTATGTTGTGTGTGTTTCTATTTTCAGAGAGAAATTGGGTTTAAAATAAGATGCTACGCATGAAGCCATTACTGGCACAATAAAGGACGAGTATTCTCTGAGCTATCTGGGATGTCGTTCAGCAACCTTGATTGAGCACTGCTCTAAAGACACAGGTGTGATTGGCTCAATAGCCACATTACCAGCTGAGAAACTCTTTTTTTTTAAACAACTGAAAGTTTGACAGCCAAGGATCACATCAAGCTCATTTTATCCAGCAGTGTGGCATGTTTTCATAATGGAACCTGCTTTGAACATCCAATTCTAGACTTTTTTTTTTAATTTAACTGCATGTGAAACCTTTTTTTTTTTCTTAACCTGAAAGTCATGACAAAATAGACATCGTCAAACCTGATTGAAAAATGTATTGCTATGAACTATTAGGCTGGTGGTAAATATTGCATATTGACATCTATAGGCACTCTTTATCGATTCAAAGCTTTACTTTTCTGCCACAATAGTATATGCCACAGTAATATATTGAATCTACCGTTCAATAGTCTGTGTTTTTTTTATGATCTTGAAAGTCTGTATGTTCACCAAGGATGCGTTTATTTAATTAAAAATACATTTAAAATTACCGTTTTCTATTTGAATGGTTTTATTTATTCCTTGATGACAAAGCTGAATTTTCAGTATCATTACTGCAGTCTTCAGTGTCACACGATCCTTCAGAAATCATTCTAAAATGCCGATTTGGTGCTGAAGAAACATTTTGTTATGAGGTTGGGGAGAGATGAACCCAATCACAGACAGTATGCAATTAACATGGATTTATTAAGACAAAACAGGGAAAACAAAACCCACGATGGGGAAAAACAGAGACAAAACAAACAAGAGATAACTAAACTAGAAAAACACTTGACAAGACTAGACTATGAATTAACAGCAAATACAAGATAACAACATTCTTCTTAAACAAAGTACTCACAAGGAGAATCTCACTATGAGAATCTCACTATGAGAAACACACAATGAGAAACAATGAACCAGCACATGATAGCAAACACAAGGGGATTAAATAAGGGAACACTAATGACGAGGACAGGTGAAGCCGACTAGACAATAATGACAAGACGGGGATAACAAGGGGGCTGGGTAACATAACGAGACAACACAAGCACATGGCCCAAACAATTGGCCATGCGCTTGTACACAAAACATGATTCTGTCATGATCCTGCCTCACGACTGGGGAAAATCAAGGACACAAAAGCAGAATCATGACACAATTCTTATTACCATCAATGCTGAAAACAGTTTGGCTTAAAGGATAATTCCGTTTTTGAACACTTTGAGTCTATTTTGTAGTTTGTTTTGGATGAACTAGAGTGGTGGACACAGAAATTTTGACAATGGTTCCTGTCTCGACTTTTTGACTATTTTAGAATCGCCTTTGACCACTTCAGAGTGGCAGTCTATGGGCACGTTCGTTTTCAAAACTGTGCAGCTCACCGAGTGGTTAGTGGTGTTTGTTGATGATTAAAAACAAATATATCGGCACAATGTATGATTCCAATCCGTTTATTTTGCTATGGTGGAACTATTTTTTCAGATACCTCACAACGTTAGCACACTCCTGACCACTTAATGGCAACAACCACTTTGCCGTACAAGGACGCTGTACGGAACTCGGTGTCTAGCGCATAGACAGTAAAAAAAGACGGAGAACCGGGCGAAACGACTACAACCAAATGTAAACAGCCCCCCCATTTCCGGTAGCGCAGTAATATCAACTAGCAATGAGTCCTCCAACAGAAATCAATGGGATTTTACAAAATGCCGACAGAAACTGTATTTCACTACACTACTTGTTTTGGAACATCAACGAGCACCACTAACCACTCGGTGAGTTGTACAGTTTTGAAAATGAATGTTTAGGGTTGTTTTAAGGACATGTTTGAGCATGCCCATTGACTTCCATTCTGAAGCTGTCAAAGGCGATTCTAAAACAGTCAAAAAGTCGAGACAGGAACCATTGTCAAAATGTTTGTGTTCACCACTCCAGTTTATCCAAAACAAACGACATAATCTTTTAATATTTTGTGTACATAGTGATCATTATTGTTTTTTAGGATTCTTTGATAAATAGATCTGTGGCGAGCAGGGCGAGAGCCGTGAGAGAACGGCGCAAGGCCGGTGGCGTGATTAATGATGAGTGACGCTTGAGTAATCTTGTATCTTTCACAGAGGAGCGAAAGCATAAAAGGAGGAGCGACGGCAGTGAAGATCGAGAGAGGACACTGCCTGGACTATTTTTAATGTGCTGTTTTGTTTTATGATGTGTGGCAGCAGTTGACTGAGAGGGGCAGGTTCCCGCCTCCTTCTTCCCACAACAACGAACTGCGTTACAAGAACATTCAAAAGAACAGAATTTATATGGGGTTTTTTTCGTAAGAACATACAATTGTTTACCGTCACTTTTGATCAGTTCAATGCATAAATCTTGCTGATGCCAAACTTTTGAATAGTGTATATATTGTCCAGCTTGATGTTCTCAAATCATGCCAAAACACTACATGCATTTTATGACATTAGACAACAAACTGAACTGATCCATAACACTATCATTTTACAATAGCTTCAGGGACAGTTATTTGCTGCCTGGTAAAGTACTTTTCTTATTGTACTGAAGTAATGTAGCAACGCAAGCGATACACAACCATAGGCCTCGCTCAGTCACTAGTGTAATAGAATCTAAATGTAATGTGCAGGTCTTGACTCTTTTGTGGAATATGATAGTGTGGTATGCTTTCAGGCTATGCTAACAAGGACCTCTAGAACTCGATATGCCTGGTTTAGTCCCCGAGTGGGCAGTTCATGTCCCATAGCAACAGTGTCATACTTCATGGGTGTGAGTGTGTGGGTGTGCTTGTGCGTTTGGAGCGCTAGATATAAACCTGATATTTTTTGATTTGCAGGTCCCTCTTTCTCTGAGGTAATATCTGCCTGCGTATGGCTCCACACAATAGCTGCTCACTAAAAGCAATGGAAATTACAATGCTAATAAAATCAATATTAATATGCTGTCATTTACACTTGAATTTTTTTTTTTACAGTTTTTATAAAGTGGCATAAAATGCTTGCAATGTTTGGCATCATTTGGAACAGTTAAACCAAAAACACTAAACAATATGTAAATTATGGTACACATGGAGAACTTTACTAATGATACACTAACATTGTCGTTCAGGAAAGGCCACCTCATTACTAACGTATATTCTCTCACAGACCTCCATCTCATTTAATTATCATTAGGGCACTGGAAGACCTGCACACCTTACCGTTAAGTTAATTATGATTAATAATCCTGCCAAGCGAGGCACACAGCCAAAATCAGTCATGGATGTCTGCCAAAACCAGTGCAGGACTGGTTAATAAGGATGTCCTACAACTACTCATTTCAGATAAAGTCAAAAATAATAGGTAAAGCAAATACTTTGCATGTCCAGTGCCTCTGCAACACATCTAAGGTCCATTGATTCTACAATATGCAAAACTCTACTGGTGATCTTTTTAAGTATGACAAAACAATGCATTCAAATTGTTGGATGCAGATTATCTGAGTTCACTCCCTATCATATCTCTGAATTGCCTTGTTGTATGAAGACAAAATGCCTATTGAAATAAAGCCCATTGCTCTGTTGAAGAAAATTACTTATTACTTTAGAGGACAACATTAGACTACCAGCCAACATTACACTAAAATACCCATTATAAGATAATGAATATGTGATTATTAACTATGAAGGGAAAACAAAGAATAAGAATATAAGAAGAGTCAATTATTTTCATGAAGAATGCAAAGAATAAGGGAGTTCTTATAGTACAACTAGAAGAGCCTGGCAACACCAAAATCATGGGTTTGATCCCAAGGAAAAAACAAACATTTTGCATAAAATAAATTTAAATGAAATGTACTGTATGCCAAATTCATATGTACATGATACTATTTAAGTTCACTATTCGCTATTATACTATTCCCAAGTACTTAAAGGGATAGTTAATTATAATTTAAATGTTTAGGTGAACTATCTCTTATAAAGCTACTCCAAACTAAAGAATTAATGATCAAAGATCAATGCAGAATTAAGTCTGTGTTTCCATTAGAAAAATGTAAATATATATATATATATATATATATATATATATATATATATATATTTTTTTTTTTTTTTTTTTTTTTTTAAATATTGAAACAACTATGAAAGTGTGTGTGTTGATATGAAAATGGTTTGTATACATTTATACAAGTCATAATAAGCACCAACATAAAGATGTTGACGACAATGCTTTTGGGAACATTGTTCTTCGACAATCCCTCAAAATGTAATTTTAGAGTTCCAAAACACAGGTGGTTGATACAAAGCAAATCACGATGGCATTCACAGAATAACTTTGAAATAGTAATAATAGCCTTAATTTGGAAAGCTTTTCAATGGTCGAGGAAATTAGTGTTTTAATGTGATTATTGAGTTTAGTGAATTCATTTTCTCTATTATTCAACATAAAGCCCTAAACGTATTATTGCCTTATTTTTTGTAGCTCTGCAGTAGATACCAGCTTTTACAATGGGCTATGAAAGAATGGATGCCTACATTATAAAATACTGCAGCAGTCTGGAAGTTAAATTATCACTTTGTCGGTTCGAAGTTATAACTGCAGGTAATTTATCCATTCATATTCTGCTCTCTATATTTGGTCTTCATTGTGCCTAAGAAGTTATTACCTTCAAACAGGACTTTGCATATTTGTTTAAAGTGAAGATATAGGAAACATGATTAACTATGGAAATGATTTGATGTAAACCGAACCAAGAGCAAGCTTTTGGAGGTGAAGGAGGAAGTAGGAACACCAACAATAAGAATTTCATTGCATTTAAACTGCAAATTAGCATGTAGTATTTCATAGATGTATAGAGAAGCACAGTTCACAGACAGTGTTTAGAAACACAGAGATCATTATTCTAGGAGGTGTTGATTTAAAAGGTGCTGCGAGTGAACTACAATGAATTTTTCACTAATCAAGCATGGGCTGCTACCCTGAATATGTGTGTTGGAGATGAGAAAGGGATATTTTATCCTGACTATTCATAGATTCAGTTTGATATAATAAGATGATTAGTTATTAAAATCAAAATTGATTAGTAAGACTTGGTTTATTAAAAAATAAAAATGTCATAAAACTCATGCATATTTTAATCAGAATACACTAGCATCGATTGCAATGATATGGCAGCAAAGACAACATAACATGGAAGAATGCAGATGTTTGAGACCTGTCTATGGAGCCAAACATCATGAAAATCATTCCAATCCTAACTTCCAATCTTTAAAAAAAAAAAAAAAAAACTATTTTTTTCTAACCGTGCTGACTGATAACAGCTCAATTTAAAGACCAAACTACCAACAACACAAGCTTAGACTTCTAAATACACTCTTTCCACCTTTCGACACAACTGGAGTTGACTGAATTACCTCCGCTTTCCCTTTTAGCAGACCACAGATATCAATACATGATAAGCGATCCACCTCAGAACACAAGCCTGCTAATTGTTTTCAGTGCATCTTTTATTTAGGGGCTCATCCACTTTTTCTGTGTGAAGGGGGTACTCGAAATCCCACACTTCCGTGCTTTATTGTAGTTAAGATGTCAGGCCCTGTTGGGAATTCACTCACCTCTGTGGTTTTGAGTACATCAGATAAGGAATGAAAATGAATAATTCATTTTTTTTTCTTTTCTTTTTTTTTCTTCTTTTTTTTCTTGGATTGATTGCAATTGATGCTGTTATCTTGGATATCCAATACCATTTATGTCAAGGATCAATCATCTTGATGATCAACATCTCATATGTTCAGTCATGACATTGTGGGTCACAATGGGAAAATGAGATAACCTAATCCTCTTCCTTCCTGTACATACAGGAACTCTACATCCACAAATGCGGACATGCGGATTGGATATCAACATTCACTTATAGCTTCCCTATACCTCCCTTTCTTTTCCCTCTCTTCCATCAGTCCTACACAGGCGAAGTAGTGTGCGAAGTAGTATTTTCATCATAAGCAGCAACAAGGGAAATAATCTTGTCCCAGTGAATGTTACAGGCAGTAATAAAGGAGGAAAAACCCTTATTCTGGAAATAAAGCATTTTCCAATCAAAGACTCCACACATCTCATACTGTGCGTTTAACTAAGGATGTGAGAGAAAGAGAGGGCAATGCAATCTCATAAAGAAACAAAACTTTAGTGATTTTGCTCCTGAACCACCGCCGTATTTAAATGTTTCTCTTGTGCCGGTTCAGAGGAAATTATTTAATCATTTATTCAGATTCATCTGCCTCAAAATCTGTATGATTCTGTCTTTTGTGTGTGTTTTTTTTTTTTTTTTTTTTTTAAAGAATATTAAAAAACGCACCACAGAAGTGGTCCATAATTGTGCACTACATTACAAGTCCTCCCTAGACTCCCTAAAACCAGTTCTCAACAATATAAAAATATAGTAGACAGACAAATATATATATAAAAATACAATATTTTTTGTTACAATACACTATTATATAGATATTATTATTCATGCGATGGAGTGTTTGAAACCGCAATTGTCCCCTGGTAAACAAAATAGAAATAAAATGGTTAAGTAATGATTCAATGATGACAGCATTTCCATTAGTTTTAGACTAAATTAGGTTGGGGTATCCTTCAAGTGAGTTGAATATGACACCAGAAATCCGCACAGAATGAAACAGTTATGATGTCCAATTAGTTCAATTAGTCCAAAAACATTGTATCAGTAAAACCTGCATTTTCTGTAAAGCTGATTTGAAACAATATTTATTGTAAAAGGCTCCACACAAAAAAAAAAAAACTTGAATTGAATTATCCGTCTTCTGTGTATATTTTATTTCAAGAATGTTTGCAGATAAATTCTTCAATGTAGTTAAAGTTCCAAAAACTACAAATTCACCACAAAACTAGTCTATTGCAATACAGTGCACCAGTCAGGTTCCACGGGTACCGGTAACTAATTTACTCCATAGAGAAATAGATTTTTAATAATAACTTAAAAACCAGATTAAAGAAAACCTTGCGATTAACAATGAAGTTGCTCCTGCCATCAGCATGCATCGTTGCAGCTTCTTTAAAAAAAAAAAAAAAAAAAAAAAACAGAGGAATGTGTGTTATATATACGATTTTAAAATACTTTTTTTTAACTTCAAATCAAGGTTTGTGATCTTACGATTCACCTCGTGGCTAGTTGGCTTGGTTCATGGCTTATAACGCTTTAACAAAGACTTTTAAAAAATCCCTATGGGAAAAAATTATGGAAAAAATACTTCCGGAACCAATGCTGCTTAAAAATGTGGGCGGGCACTGTTGTGCGCTATATGTCATGTCCTCCCTAAACCTCAACAATAAAAAAAATAAAAATAATGAATAGACTAGGGATATGAAAATTTTGGCCGATACTGATAACCAATAATTATTTATATTTAAAAGACGATAACCAATATATTGGGCGATAGACCTTAATCCAAATTTTTATATAATTGTTGAGAGCCTGATTACAAAAACAAGTCTCACCGTTAAAAACCATGTACTAAGCACACAATTATGATGTTCTCATTACAATTGTATGAAGCCAATATGACAGACTTGACTATATATAGATATTGATATTAATTTTATTTTTTTAGGAACAGCTGATCCATAGTAATCAAAATGGAAATTAAATTATCAATTAATGATTAAATGATGACAGATTTTTCATTAATTTCAACAAATCTAAGTTTGGATAAAGTAATGATTTTTTTTTAAAACCAGTCGAATATGTCACCAGAAATCACATAACACAAAATGAAACTCATATAATGTCAAATTACTTTAATGTGTTAAATAAATACCATGACCCTGGACATATTTAATTAATGCCATTGATTAAGTACAATAAATCAATTCCATAAACTCAATATTCTATGAACCTAAAATGATTTGTAAACAATTGCAGTAAATACATACATTTTACTTAATTGTTTGTCTGATCCTCACACAAAGTTACCGTACATCTCCAAAAGACTTTGAATATAGCACGCCAGTCATGGCCTACATTTATGTTGCTAAAATGGTGTAATTTTGAATTAAGTAATTACTTTTTTATACCAGTTATACGTGTAGAAACTCAAAAATATAATAGCATCATATAATAATACTGTTTATCCTAACACATTTCCTGTTTTACATCATTCAAAAATGTTATAAAATACATAGATTCCCAGAAGCTTGGACGGAATCCTCTAAAAATTGAGGTGAGAATGTCATGAGGGCAATGTATTGGTTGGTTTTGCAGGATAAAAGTCAGCACAAAAACATTTCGCTTACAAAACTGCCCTATGGGAAATGATTTGTCTAGGCATGATCTCTGGCTTTCACTTAATCAAAGGATACAGTAAACATATATCCATCAGTCATAACCTTGCCATAAGTGTCAATTATTTTCCAATGCAATCCTCTGATTGCATCCCATTTTAGAGGACAGAGAAAGCGAGAGAGAGAAAGGAGAGAAAGAGAGACTAAAATGTAAATTTGACCTTTCTTCATTCTCCAAATCTGATCTGAGGTCAGTGCTTTATCTCTTGTAACATTTATCTGCATTCAGTAATGACCTTCCCATCATGCTCTACTGGAATACTGATGGGACTTAAACTTCACTAGCTGTCAGAGGCCATGAATACTCATACTAAACATGATCATGTCCTGCAGTTATGTAGAGCTGTAAAAAAAATCCTGACTAGTCCCCATTATGTGAGCAAGCACACAGTTTCAGTATCTGGTAGCCCAATCTTAAGCAATCCTTTCCGGTTCTCTCTATGAACACTAATGGTGCTGTTTCAGCTCATTGCAGATGATGCCATTTTGTCTTGAGGCTTAACTCTTGTCATTTCTTTCCCTTGCACTCTTTCTCTGCAACTGTGAGTAAGGGATGTATTTCTGAAATCTGTACTACGATAAGCAATCTAAAGATTTGTTATATTGTTTGTAAGAATGAGGTGACGGAACAAGTTTAAAAATGCGGGGCCATCGTGTAGATGCTGCTAGTCAAGTCAAGTCAAGTCACTTTTATTTATATAGCGCTTTTTTACAATACAGATTTCAAAGCAGCTTTACAGAGATAACAGGAAAATAATACAAAAAAAAATTGTTTCCAGAAGAAAATAGCATCACAGTCCAGCTTAAGTAAATTCAGTGATGTTTCATTTTTGTTTTAAAAAAAGTATTAAGTTAATTTATATGCATTTGTATATTTACATACGCAAGTTATTATTGATCATAAAAGCTATATATAGCTTCATATATATGGAATAAATATATAGCCGCTCTGGAGTAAACCGTGATGTCATCATCCAACTCAGTTCAGTTCTTGTATAATAGTGTCAATGCAGGCAGGTGAATATTATTGTTGAATATTAAATTAATTGTTAAATGTAATGTCCCCGACTAAGCAAGCCAAGACAATGGCAACAAAGGTGGAGAAATGTGACAGTGGCAAGGAACCAAAACTCCATCAGGTGACAGAATGGAGAAAAAAAACCTTGGGAGAACCCAGGCTCAGTTGGGGGGCAAGTTCTCCTCTGGCCAATGAAGGAACAGTGTATGATTATGATTCAGGCAGCATTATAGGTCAGAAGTCAGATTGGTTTAGAACAATCGGAATATTATCCAGTTCCTGCTAGTTAACCTGCCCAGTCACGAAACTAATTAATATGCCTGAGAAAAAAATATCTATCCTATATTAATGGTGCCTTCAGGTGCTATCGGACATTTCTTACATCCCACGTCTGAAGTCATGATATCGAGCTTGTTGCATTCAAGTGTTTTGTTGAAAGAACAGGAAACATGGAGGACATTGGGTTTATTCCCACCTATTTATTGGTAAAATGATATTAAAGCCAAAATTAAATTTAGCGTCCATTCATTGACAGCACGGTTCATGTTATATGGTTATCTAGACAGTCAACTTGCTGACAATTATGGAATTTCTGTCAAATACAGGCAGTTTCCGCTGTGTATAATACACTATGCATCAAATGTTTTTTTCAGATATGTAAATATGCACTACTTTAACGTCAAGACATGAGATATCTGTTGTAGAAAAAAAATATTTAGAATACCATTCAGTCACAGCAGCAATATCTAGAATTGTGCAGCTCTAACGTGAAGGAATTAAAATGTTGAAAATGATTTATTTTGAAATACTAGTAAATGAAGCAAGGACCTAAACGGGTTTTCTGGGATTTCACAAGGGCCTTAAAAAATCTATATAAATCCAGCATGCTTGAAAAAGAAGAATTTTTCCAAAATATATGGTTAACTGTTGCTGTTCTCCATCCTTCAAATGAAATACTGGGTTTAGGGGCCATTTGGAAAAGCATCAAGTCTAACATTATGCATCATAATGACAAATAATCTACACTCTGGTCAAAATTGAAGTAAATTGCTAGCTAATTGAAGCTGAGTAGATGACTGGAACCCATCCAATTAGATCTCATTACTTGAGCATTCTCTTCATTTTTTCCTCATTGGTGTGCAAATTGGAAGCTAATGATTGTAAGTTTTCATATGGCAGGTATGTTTAAAAAAAGAAACTCAACTTGGTTTACGGGACTAACATATGCAATCAAAAGTTTGACTACTCAAGACTACAGTTTCTTCCCAAAGTGATTGACATGCCTGCTGATGCAGTAGATGTGTTGATATGAATTATCAATCATTATTTTCTTATACCCTGAAGAGAACATTCTGGACAAGCTACTGCCAAAATGTCCAACATGACAATTTCCATGAGACACATGTCATCATAAAGCCATGTCAGGCTGGTTGGACTGTTGTTGATACGCTCTGTCACAGCAGACTAATAGTGCTTGACAGAGTCAATGAAAATAGATTTGTTTTTCTGGACATCTAACCTAACCTAAGAGGTGTTAGTCATTCTTACTGACTATGGTAAGGAATTAAAAAATCTGATTATTTTGTACAGTATAGGGCTCGACAGCTTGTCAGGGAAAAGTGGATTTTTATTTGCCCGACCGGACAAGTAGCTTAAAACTGTAATGACAAAAATAACTAGCCTAAGCATCAAAACGTGAGAATAGTTCTGATTTTATTTACTTTTAGTGTATTGTATTTCTTGTAACAAGGCCATATGATAGGCCAATAGTTAAAGGGATAGTTCACCCAAAAATGAAAATTCTGTCAGTAATTACTCACCCTCATATTGTTCCAACCCTGTAAGACTTTCGTTCATCTTCGGAACACAAATTAAGATTTTTTTTAATTAAATCTGAAAGCTGGATAACTCCTCCATAGGCTTCTATGGGATTGAAACTTGCCGGCCCAGACACCTGTCACGCCTGTCGCGTTCCCCCTTAGCGTCAATCGACATGACTAGTTCTAAATCAGAACCAAAGGATGTTCCATTCTATTGAAGGGTTTCAATGACTCGTAACAATCTTATGAAAAGTTATTAAAGACATTGTTAAAATAGTCCAAGTGACTACAGTGGCTCAATCTTAAGTTTATCAAGCAACGAGAATATTTTTTTTTTTAACAGTGTAACAGCGTAGTGCTTCAGTGTTGTATGTCACACGTAGGCTCATTATTGTCCGACGCTGGTCATGTGTGTGATGCGTGTGACGTTCAACACAGAAGCGCTACGCTGTTTTACTACGTGAACTCACTCGAGGCCCACAGAGAAGGAAATGAATAGTTGAAAAAGTCGTTTTTTTTTAATTTTTTTTTTTGCGCACAAAAAGTATTCTCGTCGCTTGATAAACTTAAGATTGAGCCACTGTAGTCACTTGGACTATTTTAACAATGTCTTTAATAACTTTTCATAAGATTCTTACGAGTCATTGAAACCCTTCAATAGAATGGAACATAATTTGGTTCAGATTTAGAACTAGTCATGTCGATTGACGCTAAAGGGGAACACCACAGGCGTGACAGGTGTCTGAAATCAAAATCAAATCACGGCAATCCTATTGACTGGTGACAGCCCAAGAATCATTACCGTGTGACCTGGAAGTATATAAGGGCCCCTTGCAAACATGATAATCATCTTTTTGTCTTCAGGGACTGTTCTGTCTAACAGTAAGCGCTTGAAGATCAGGTAATTATGAAATTCACTGAGAAGGCTGAGTGTGCAGACCTGAGTTCAAGATATTTGACGCCGGGTGACACACACAAACTGTGCGTTTTCTGTCTGGGAAGGAAGAGCGAGCACAGGCAGGTCTCAAGGGAACTGCCTGTGAAAATTGTGAACGTTTTTCTTTGAGAAAGCTCCGCTCTCGTCTGGCTGGGACCTTCAGCATCTGGACCTCCCGGCTCAGGTGCCGCTCGTGCTGAAGAAAACAAAAAAAGGAAAAAAAAGAAGAGCGGCGACGTGCGTTATGGGGTTCCCAGGTAGAGCTCGCCGATGGCCTTGAGAGGGGTGTAATCCTCTCAGACGATTCGGCAGTTGACGAGGGTGAGCTGCAGGTGGATGATGAAACTTTTCTATAAAAAAGAGAACTTAGTCTGGCAGCGAGTGCTCTTCCGGACGAACAGGTGATGGGTGATGAGGGTGGTGATAATCGAATAGATCCTGAATCTTCTCAGCCACCTTCCCCCCTGTATTCTGAGCATGGTTGGTGTTATGGAATGTGCCGCGGGAAGGCTGCACCTGTTATGGTTCTCCCCAGTCATAAACCACCAGCTCAGGTGAGCCTTAAATTTCTTCCCAGTCTCCAAACTGAGATTGAGAGGACAAGGAAGAACCCATATTCTGCCCGTATCAACCGACATCAGCAGCATCGACACTGAGAGCTCCAACCCTGCCAGTTTGAATGGCAGAGCATACACGCCAGTGGTTCAGGCTGGTGTTGCCCTTCACATCATGGCTGTGTTGCAGGTATACCAGTCCGATCTGCTGGGGGATCTCGACCAGGGGTTGGAGCCCCTGAGGTGGTTACAGAGCTGCGCCACCCCACAGATCTAGCTCTCTGGGCCACCAAAGAGACTGCTGCCGTGATCGGCTGGTCGATAGCGGCGATAGTGGCCACGGAGAGACAACTGTGGTTGAACCTGGCCGACATTGGGGAGAAAGAGAAAGGCTTTCTCCTCGATTCACTAGTTTCGCCCTATGAGCTTTTCGGCACCTCTGTGGAGGCGGTGGTTGGAAAGTTCAGAGAGGTGAAGGCGCACTCAGCTGCATTTAGGACCACGTATAGCACTGAGATCCGTATTCACGCACAGACAGACAGGAGGGCCCGGCCCATCACGGTCCGAGGACTGTAGACAAGGCCAGAGAGCCAGCGTCGCCTCCCTTGCGCCGCCTCCGTGGATGATTTGTTGGTGAGAGTGCCTCTTTCAGGCATGTAAAGGTGGTAGACCCCATGTTCATAAAGAACTGACTGGTGAGTCTTCACTTTGCACGCCGCAGGTGAGCTGAGTTGGTCTTCTTTAAGAGTATTTTTTGTGTGCAACTAACACTAAAATGTATCTCTCTACAGACCTCGTTCCCTGTGTAGAGTTATAGGGTCATGTCAATGTCATAAGGTAAGGTAAGGTAAGTTTTTTTTTGGTATTAGGGCCCTGAAGTTCCTGTTAGGTGCCTAGAACGATAGAGAGAGAATCATCAGTTGTATAGGCTTCTTTTGTGAGAATGTGATGGCTTCCCTTGTTGTCATATTTAAGATAAAGTTTTCTAGTTTTAAAACTATGTTTATAGCTTAGGCTACCTCTCATGGTGAGAGCATTTGAGGCCGCCACACATTAATATGAAACATGTTATCAGCAGAGAGTTAAGTGGCAGAACGTCATTCTAGAAAGAAGAATGGGAATGTTTATGCTACCGCTTGTTTTTTCTTTTCTACACACACCTGTGTTAGCCCTCGGGCTATTAGCCACCTCAGGGTAGAGTAGTTGGTCTCTCTCAAAAAAAAAAATTTGAGTATAGACTGACACTGGAGCTTATAGATAGATCTTATGTATGCCCTATAGGACCGTCTGACATCTTTTGCCCCTCGTATGACAACAAAAAAAAATATCGTTGGGTTGTAGGTGAGTGGCTTACAAGCAAGCCCCACTCCCCTAGGCTGGGCACAGATAAAAGTTCTGTCACCTCTAGAGCCGCTGGCGGGCCCGTACACGGTAGAATTTAGGTAGAATTCCCCTGGTAGGTCTAAGTACTTCACTTTCAGTTCTGTATTATCCTACCTCGCACCATTATGGCTCGGGTCGAGCAGAAAGTTCTAACCTTCACTTCATTTTGGTTTTACACTCCCTTAAAGCCAGAGCATTGCCATGAGCTGACGCCCATGCGTACAGATGGTAGACCCCTGAATCTGGGGCCTCCATTAAGGCAGAGTGGTGTATGTTGTACTCCCCTTGCTTAAAGGCTGCTGCATTTTTTGCTGAGATTAGGTACCAGGATGCTGTAGGGGGTGTGTAAACAGCTTATCTGCAAGCAAAGGCTGCACCAGTAGGTAGTAGGCCTCAGTAGGCCTCCTTGACTGGTTAGCCCCCAAGAGTGCACGGTAGGCCAGCTTACCTCAGGTGGTTGGCCTTAGTAGACCAGAAGGGAGTCCTTACGTTGTGGGACATTCATTTTATGTCCAGGTAGCTAGCCTTATTAGGCCTCCTGTGGGTGGCCTCAATATTTGTGTTGGTGTATCATGGTTCCCAAAGGTATATGTGTGTAGTAGAATAGACTGGCTATCATCAGCAAGTAGACCCAACCAGGCCTCACTGACGGCGAGTCCCCGGCAGTATGAATTTGGCTGACAGCATTGACTTGCTTCAGGACTAGGCCTCTCAATCTTCTAAATAAGAAGATCTTCTTGACCTTAGCAAGGCCTCCCTGACCCTGAGCCCCATCACGGGGTGCTTGACTGTTAAGTCATTTCCCATCGTGCTTTGATCAGTGCAGTCAGAGGAGAGCAACTGTGCCTGACTGCAGAACCATCACAAAAGTCTTTTGCCACACATCAGCATGACATCAGAGCAAGGCGGCCCACACTCGGACACATTTATAACCGGCATGCATTTCGTGGTGATTGGTTCTGTGCAGATTTTACTGATCTCATACGAACCTTTGACTTGAAGCGGCCCTGCGCAGACTGATCGTTTTTGACATCAAAGTACCACGAGAGTGATTAGAGCACTCTCGCGATACTTTGATGAAATACACCTATTGTTTTTGAAAGAATTTGCTGATTGAACGATTTAGTTTAAAACTGTCATTTGTTCATGCCTTAAAGGTGCTCTAAGCGATGTCACACGTTTTTTAGGCCAAAACATTTTTTGTCACAAAAGACGTAGTCTCTGCAGACACCCCAGGCTCCACAAACGGCAACAAAACAAACAGGGCTAACCCGCACCATGAAACATAACAAACTGTTCCAGCCAATAACCGACAAGAAGGATTTGGGGGTGGGGTTTGGGGGTTAGTGCGTGGATGAGGAGGAGGGAAAGTCGAGCTAGCCTCCGTTTTGTTTGACAATACTTTAAACATCAACAAGAAGTGACGTCACCTGACATCGCTTAGAGCACCTTTCATGAGGCAGTGATTTTGAAGGAGTTGGATGAGTAAATGAGTACATAACTTACTTTAAAAGGTCCCTTGTTTTGTTCCAGAATGGATCGGTCCGTTTTTAACAAACTGGTTAAGTAATGATTCAATAACTCACTTACAAAGACAGCTCTTATCGCCATATAGTGGATACTTGTACATAAAAATGAATGAAAGACATCACCAATTCTGCACAATACAATGCAAGCTTGAAAACAAATAAAGGTTCTGTGAATGTGTGGTTTCCTGAAACAGATACAGTGTGAAAGACTCACACTCACAGATTCAGTAACACTCACCGTAGCTCTCTGTCTATGCGTGTGGCAAAATGATGAGAAGCCTCAAACCGGGTTATTTACAGGTAAACATGGCAGTGATATATGAGTTCCATCTCACACACTTACGACTCTATTCCACATTATGATAGATCACCTCCTCCAGATTCACATTGTACTGTCAGCTATGACAGTAAAAAACGAGGAGCACCAAAATAAAACAAACCACAAAAATCCACATATTCCAGTCAGCTATAACTGTAACAAATGTGGTGTGCCAGGAACACAGTATTGATCCACAGTGAAAATTTAAAAATACTGCCGACAATATGTTCCTCCTGTCTTTACCTCACTTTGACTTTTTCCTGCACAGTGTGGAAACTCAGATGAGGAGCCCTTTGTAATAAAGACAGTTCTGAGACAACAGCTGTTATCAGGATTGGTGATTTGTGGCTATAATGGTGAGTGTTGCTATCCACAGCCCAGTTTTCACAATGACAACATGTCTCTTACAGATAATCACAACAGTCAACCTCATACAAAAGCAAACCTCTATCCTGCACAGAATGACCATGACATTGCACCAAGATAATATTTATTTTCAATGGACATATAGGATGTCAATACCATCCCAGCTAACAAAAAAATATATGTTTGTTTTGATAATGTTACCATTTAGTTATGAACACGTTATTTTTAAAGGTCCTCTGAATGTTCAAAATGTCAAATTTTTAAATTGTTTTACAAATATTTATTAGTTATGCAAAATTTAGCGGAACATTTTATTATTTGTTGTCAATCATTGTGGAAATGTTATGTTCTCTAACCATTCTAATACAAGTAGTAAAATGTTTTAAATGTTAGACGGATATCCAGCTAAAATGCTTCAGAAAATGTTAATGTTTCGAGAACATTAAAGACAAGATAATTTTGAACAAACATTTTATTAATGTTACTGCAAGGATGTTTGTTTATAATTTGAGACAAAATTTTCAAAATTTTAGCCAAAGTTCTGAGAACATTCCCTTTTTGCTGTGATAATATATTTGAAATATATTTATTTGACAATCAAACAATGCCATGGTATTTTTCGAAGTACCATAGTTTTACCATCTCTAATCACTTTTTGCAAGGGGCATTTATCTTGTCAGGCCCACCAGTTGCTCAGCAGTGTCAAACAAGTCAATAAATATATAATTATTATTATTTATTTTTTTTGTTGTAATTGCTAAGTGCAAGAGCTTTTCAAAGACCATAAATACTAATTCTTTTTTTTTTTTTAGTCCACTCTGCCATCTTCCCATCAAATGTGTTTGATCTCTACAAATAAGCTGGTCTGACTAATTACGCAGTCAGGTCTAATTTACAGTTGAGGTATGTGTGTGGCGGCCCCTTTCAGTCATTGTCCCCATGTGAATGTGAATTGACAGCTGAAGGAAGGTTGAAATGAAACACGCCTCACCGCCGCTGACGGTGCTGGAGATGAGAGGTGAGGAGCCTAGAGAAACATGCAGAGACACCAGAGCGACATTCATTATTCCAGCAGCACTTGTCCTAATGTTTCTTCTGCAAAACTTGAGGAGAGCAGACATTAGTCAGGCATACTCTCCATGAGAAGGGCTGATTCTCTCCTGGTGTCACATGATCACTTTAATGTAGTACACTGTAGTACACCACAACATGGCTCTGGTAAAGTTTTAACGAGGGCAGCCTTGTAAGAGAAAAAACGTGATGTCTGAAAGGTGTGTTTTTGTGTGGACATCTCTGCAACATTGTTTGAATCGCACTGTAAGATTGATTGTCTGATTCTCACTGATGCAAGCTATTCAATTGAAGGACATACAAGCCATTTAAAGAAAACATCTGTCATGACTTGCACATCTTCTAACAACTTTAAGTTTGAAGTTTATCTATAGGATAAGGATTTATTATTATTGTGAAAGTTACAGTTTCACTAAGAAACTAATACTTTTTTTATTATTATTATTTATAATCTGATATATTCCTGCAGTGGCAAAGCTGAATTTCTGAAAAATAAAAATGTTCAGTTGGTGCCTTAAATTTTGAAATACAATCAACTTGGCTAATAAGTAATTTCAACTTAAATTAAATTAAACTGACTTCTCAGATATTTTTTTTTTTCAAAAAGTTGAAATCGCTAAACTTATTTTTATGATTTAAAGAATGGTAGTGTATTGCCCTTATAGGGCCTGTATAGGCCTATACATTCAGACATACATACATATATACTAACATATGTCAAAAAGACACCTTAGAATATCTTATTTTAAGCCTGAGACATTCATAACTTATTTTCAATCCCAGAAACCCCCTGGAGCACTTGACAGCCACGGAAGCATCTGGTGACGACGCTCCAGAAATCTCCCAGTAGCCAACAAAGACAGTGGCTGTGCTTTAGGGTCTATCGCCATGCCAACCATGTCTTTCCAGGATTATCTCAGCATCTGGGTTGGTTTACTCACATGGAGGCAATCCTCTCTATTAATCCACGCAAGCTGAGCTAACCAAAGGTTAAAGAGCTAACTGCAGATTCACAGATGATTTTCTCCAAACAGATTTACAGTGTGCAGATTTATTATAAACCAATTTTGAAAATGGCCTAGCACTTAACGCACATTAGTCCCGACACAATGAGCGGTGGTGCTCAGGCTTTCAACATCTCTTGATCATGTCCCCTATCATTTCCTGTCTTCTCTCAAGAAAAAGGCCCAACAAAAGTTCTAGTGGATCATTTTGACTTTGAAGGATGATGTGGTTCTGCGCATAAGTCTGTACCATTATAAAACACTTTGTGATTGATGATGGCTAATAACCGGCCACTTACTGTGTTCAGGACAAGGACGTGAAAAAGGAATTTTAAGTTCAAATTGAAATCCTGTTTGCAAACCATTATACCTCTTAATTTTACTTTCATTGTATGCATGTATGTGTTTATTTATTTGTTTGTTTACAAATCATTTTTCTATTATTATTGACTTATTCCTTTCATATTAATGTTATTTTAGTATTATTTGCATACTATTATAGTATTTAATAATATTTGAATAATTGAATTAATTTTATTTTTATATTTTCATTTTAGTAATTTAGAAATGTGCATTTGTCATTTTATTAGTGTTTCTAATATATCTGTGTAGCTTTCATTTCTTTTTCATTTTTAATTTCAGTTTTAGTTTTAGTACTTTTAGTTCTTCAACATTCTTTTTCTTTCTTTTTTTTTCTTACATTTATGTAGTTGCCAAGGAAACATTTGTAATCCCCCCAACTTATTTTGATTTCAATTTAAATAGCCTATATTTTATTTGAGTAGTTTTCATTTTAGTTAACAAAAACAACATGGAATCAGAGTGAATCTGCTTCACATTATTGGTTAAAGCCTTTAAGCCGATTCAGATAGATAACTGATGTTTTGTTGTGATTTCATAAAGAACCAGCTCATAAGACTCTCTTCTACTGTAGATGGTCAGTGGTTTACTCTGATGATCGGTTCTGTGAGGCGTGCACTATAGAGAAGCATATTGGCTGTAACCTACAGATATTATGGCCAATCATGAAAGTCGACATTGTGCAATCAACCATATAATACCCGGCTGCATTTTTACTATATATAATTTTTTAATGAGCTAATTTTTTTGGGCTGCTTTCATAGGCTATTGAGTGAATAAAATATATGAATCACTTTTATTTCCTTAAAAAATCATACTAATTTCAACTGGAACGCCACCCCTCCGAAATTCACTCCCGGACTCTGTACCCCTGCTTAGGGGCCGTAGCGAGGGAGTCCCCCTCGGTTGAATTCGTGCTGGGGGGGTGGGCTGGTGATGTTTGGCCCCCTCAGGCTGTGAGGACAGCTCAATAGAAAGATGTGTTGTCTATTTATTGTCTCTGTATTATTCTGAGGCTCCCAGTGATTCTCTTTCATTCCATCCAATTCAGACTGCAAGCACAACTCAGCTAAAACAATTTATTTTGCCGTGGCGTTGTAGATTCAGTAAAGGCACGGCTGAGCAATGCAGGAACCACAGTCTGAGTATTTTAGTGCAGCATTTCATCCTAACGTAGACATTTGTGTATAATTAGATGATAATATTTCCTTTAAAGGTACACCATGTAACTTTTGGCCTTCTAAAAGTAAAAAAAAAAAAAAAAAAAAACTTCATGCATTTTGCGGAAGATGATTGTTTTGGTTTTGGCACTGCGTGACTGTGTTTATGAATATGATTACACATATGGCAACTTATCTGTTCCATAAAATAGCTTACTGGCCTGTTGAGTTATAAAAACAACATCTCCGCATCGCTTTTACAACATTTCAAATCCCTCAGTTCTCGTCATCTCCGAAGAGCCATTGATTCTCGTTTTATTACGAGGTCTGTCACATTTGATTTTTGCCAGCAGACTCTCTTCTGACTGGAAATTAGTTTAAAGTGAACGAGAACTGTCAGCCTGTGACATACACAAAAGTTCACAAACTTCATATGATTCATATGCACTCTCTCTATTCACCAGAGAGCGGTGATATCCAAGGAGAGCTACTGTCAATGCCCTTTTGCTCTTTTTGATGGAACTTGATGTATCAGTTTCACTCAGTTCACATCACTGTCTTGTGGGTGTGATCAATATTGCTCAACTGTGGTTGGCCACTTCAGAGAAAAATTCAATAAATAAATAAAATATAAATAAGAGAATATAAAACAGCTGAAAGCACTGCAGGTATCCAGCCTGCAGTGTTTTCCAGCCTTATGACTCAAACCAACTCTCTGTCTCTGATATTCCTGTTTGTTTATGAAAATAAATGTGTTTATGTGAGGGGAAGTTAATGGTGCCCCTGCAGTGTCCAGTAATAAGCATAAAGGTAGAGTAAATGTAATTGGGAAAATGTAGTAATATGTGTAAGTATCTCTGCGTGTGTGTGAAAGTGTTTATATTTTCATATGAACTCTGCATTAGCGCTCCCCCTACTTCATCAGTCATGGTCATGTAGTTCCTGTGGTTTCAATTTTTCATGCACATCTGCATTACTGTGCTGGGCACATGGTAGCTCTGTTTTTAATGGTTTTTTTTTTTTTTATTATTATTGTATTTAAGGCCCAATAATCTGTCATTAGTCCGAGAGAGTGAATTTATGACATTTAAAAAAAAAAAACTTTGGCCCAATACTGCCCCCAACTGGAGACATTACACACAATGACTGTACCCAACCACAGACTAAACTTCTTACACTTGAACATCAGCAGTGATGAGATGAACTGGAACAAGAGAATTAGAGTCTGTTAAGCTCTGAGATCTACCTTTGGCTAAAATCTAGATCACTAAAAGATGCAAAATGACAGAGTAAATCTGTGTCAAACAGCAGCAGTGCCCCAGGTGGTGATTTATTCCACTGAATACAAAGAGATATTCATTAGTTAAAAAAAAAATGTCTTATTTCAAATATATAACAGTTTTGAGCCCAATCAATCAAATTTGTTCCTCATAAAAACGGCTTGAAGCCAAGACATACAAACTGATGTATTAAACAGAAATCTTTTTTTTTTTTTTTTGGCACAAGTAATCTCCAGAGCTGTGCAGGTCTCACAGCATTCCTCTAAGGATGAAAATAAACCTTATGTTTACAGTATCTCTGTAAAAAACTTCCAAAATGGTTTGTTTTTCCCTTTTATCACAGGTATGTGTTCATAAACAACATAAGTGCATACACACATTCTGTTTAAATTACAGAAGGTGAGGACTTGGCACTACAACAAAGCAGTGTTACTGCACACAGACTGTGTTAATCGAGTCCATCACTGCTCTCAGACCAACCAACCTTTCTTTTTAGACGCATTTTAAAACACAATCCTCACTGAAGTCCTCTGGTCTGTGTGCCTTTTGTAGATGTACCCTATTAACACTGAGTCCTAACCTGACTTTCAGCCTTGAGTAATTTGTCAGTCCTAACTAAGTGTGATACTGCCGCACAACTACTGCTGGATTTGCTTTAAACGTTATATATATATATATATATATTGTATATATTGTTTTAAGTATATTAAGTATTAATAATTGATATATGATGATATTATTTGATAGAGGTCTCTAACAGTGCACAAAATGTTCACAGAGGCTGCATTTATTTGAACAAAAATACATTAAAAAAGAGTAATACTATGAAATATTAATACAATTTAAAATAACTGTATCCTATTTAAAAAAAATGTAAAAGAAAGTCATTCATTCCTGTGATGGCAAAGCTGAATCCTCAGTCTTCAGTGTCATGATCTTATATTCATTCTTTGAAAAGTTTCATTCTTTGATGAATAGAATGTTTAAAGGGATAGTATAGTTCACCCAAAAATTACATTTCTATCATAATTTACTGTCATCAACCCTGTCATTCCAAACCCAAAAGAATTTCATTCATCTTCGAAACACAAATGAAGATCTTTTTGATGAAATCTGAGAGCTGTCTGTCCCTCTATCGACAGCTACGCAACTACCACTTTGACGCAACAAAAAGCGATCGCTTTAAATTATGAACAGATTTAATTTAGGCTTTTATTCACATGTAAACATTTAACTCACACATCAGTTATGGTAAACAGAAGCTCAAGCATGTTCGCTTGATGTACGAGAACCAATGAGGTTAATTCTTGTGTCACGCAGCACATTTGAGCTTCCGCAAGAACCAGTGAGGTTCATTCTCGTGTTACGCATCACGTTTGAGTTTCAGCAAGAACCAATGAGGTTCATTCTCGTGTTACGCATCACGTTTGAGTTTCAGCAAGAACCAATGAGGTTCATTCTCGTGTTACGCATCACGTTTGAGTTTCAGCAAGAACCAATGAGGTTCATTCTCGTGTTACGCATCACGTTTGAGTTTCAGCAAGAACCAATGAGGTTCATTCTCGTGTTACGCATCACATTTGAGTTTCAGCAAGAACCAATGAAGTTAATTCTGGTGGTGTGCAGCACGTTTGGGCTTCCGCAAGAACCAATGAGATTAATTCTTATGTTATGGAGCACGCTTTGAGCTTTTGCAGGAACCAATGAGTTAATTCTCATATTACGCATTAAGTTTGTGCTTTCGCAAAGAACCAATGAGTTGTGTCAAGCAAGTACGGTTGAGCATTTGTTCATTTGTGAATAAAAGCCTAAATTCAGTCTGTTCAATCTCAATCTGGACTAAACTGCTAGATTCATATAGATTCATTTTACGATCAATTTAATTTCATGTTTGAGCCGTACATTTTCACATTGATTCAAGACAGATCTACAACTGTGGTACGGGTCAATAAATGCCAGTCTTTCATGACTTTTAACTCTCTCTGTCAAATGCTCTGGTAATATATCTCTTAAGTTTGTCTTTGAATCCAGCTTTTCCCCATCGGTTCGTTTTATGTGAGGTGATGGACTAATATGAACTGGAGGAGAGAGCTGGTAATGACACTCCCGCTGAGTGCCTGGACATGGTCCCCCATGCCCCCATCTCCTACCTCACTTTTGCCTCTCTCCTGGTGTTGATTTACTTATTATGGGCTCTTTCTCCTTCATTCCACTGTCATTGAACCCTGATTAGATCAAGCTAGGATCGCTTTGGACAGTTAGCATCGATGAGTCCATCTATCACGCGACTTCCATTAGCTGTGGACCGCTACCGCCATCTATTGCCTGCGGTTCTAACGCCCATGGTCCTCATATCCTTGACCTCTTCCCTCTCGCTTTATATCTCTCTCAGTCGTTGGCAGTGTATCTTCCTAACCCCCCCTCCCCCACACACACACACACACACACGCACACACACACAATCTGTGGCAAGCAAAGTCAAAACCGCAGCTCCAGGGGAGTAAAGCCTCTTCTTCTCTCTCTACCCTTTTTTTTTCTGCTGTCTTTCATCAGCGATGACTGAGTGGCAGCCAATAATGGGCTCAATCCTGCTGCCACAATCTGCCTGACACTCAAAAAAGAGAGAGAGAGAGAGAGAGAGAGAGAGAGAGAGAGAGAGAGAGAGAGAGAGAGAGAGAGAGAGAGAGAGAGAGAGAGAGAGAGAGAGAGAGAGAAAAGCAGATTAAAGGAAAAATAATATGCAGTCACACAAAAAAGGAGGTAAATAGACAAGTAGAAATCAAAAAGCATTGGGAAAATTTGAGACAAAGGGACTAGAATAAGAAAAGAGAGAACAGTCAGACAGCTCTCTCTCTCTCTCACAGTAAGCTGAACAATGTTCAGTCTTACAGCGAAAACTAAGAGGGAAGGTGACAAGCGTGGAGCTTATGTTAAGGAGATATAGAAGTTGCCTGAAAACACAGCAGAAAACAATGGAGTATAGACAACGAAGGTAAAACTCTCTCTCTCTCTCTCTCTCTCTCTCTCTCTCTCTCTCTCTCTCTCTCTCTCTCTCTCTCTCTCTCTCTGTGTGTCTCTCTCATCTGTCCCTCCTCTCTCTCTCTCTCTCTCTCTCTCTCTCTCTCTCTCTCTCTCTCTCTCTCTCTCTCTCTCTCTCTCTCTCTCTCTCTCATCTGTCCCTCCCTCTCTCTCTCTCTCCCTCTCCGGCTCTGTTGCTCTTGTGCTCTCTCGGTCCCCCACTCTTGCTCAGACGGATGAGGAGAGTCCGGAAAGAGAGCAGTCATGTACGTAATTTTCTCTCTCGCTTGCTGAATCTAAAGGTTATCATTAAGACAGATGTGCCCTGCAGAGTGGTTGCCGTGGAGATCATTTTATACTGGAGGAACTATTTGATTAAAGAGTGGCTAAGACGGATTTAAAGCAACTGAGAAAGACGTGGCAAACGCAAAAAGAGAGTGTGAGTAGATGGTTGATTAGTTTCTTTTGCAGGTGGTTTCAAATAATGTGCGTAGGATCTAAAGAGATAGTTTAGTCACTTTTGAAATGTCTCAATGCCTTATTTACAGTCAAGGACTTTACAGGATTTACTAAGGATTATTGAGTTAATATTGTCGAAAAATTCCTGGCTAGAAAGTGTTAAAACTGTTTTTTTTTTGTGCTTTGCTGTTGAATTGCATCTCTAGACACTGTGTTGCTTCTACTTTCAAAAGATGTTTAATATACTTGTTTGCCAATACGGAGGCACAATTCTGTCATTTTAGATCAAAAGGCTTTTTTAATTATTGCTTAAATTATAATTTTTGTTATTTTTAAATAAAACTGTATTTCTACACCCAGGTAAGATTGTTATAGATGCATTAAAAAATAAAACATTAAAACAGTACAAGATGTGTCTTGATAAAACATACAGTAAAAGATGTGAACTTCATACAGGCTGGCTGCACTGCTCTGCTCTGCTCTGCAGTAATTTTATTTGACAATTGCTCTGTTATGAATCCTGCAATTACACAAATGCTTTTGCTTGATTCTGATAAGCAGATTATTGCTTTGCCCCGTGTGTCAGCTATTTTACAGGCAGCCTCAGTTTGAAGATAAACGATGTGCGTGAATGTGTGTGTGTGTGTGTGTGTGTGTGTGTGTGTGTGTGTGTGTGTGTGTGTGTGTGTGTGTGTGTGTGTGTGTGTGTGTGTGTGTGTGTGTGTGTGTGTGTGTGTGTGTGTGTGTGAAAGAGAGAGAGTGAGAGATATTTTCATAAATATGTATTGCATTGGACACAGCAAGTCTACCCCCTGCTCATGCCTAATCACTCACTCACTGTTTCTTTATCACACACACACACACACACACACACACACACATTAGGGTATGCTGCTGTTAAATATAGCCGATCAACTGGATGTCTGTATTGGAGGTCATTAGTGAGTGGTCATTATTGTCCAACTCAAATTAACCTCTAAAGTGCTTGTTGCATTTCTGCATTGTAAATTAGCCACACTAATAGCATCTCTTTCAATGCAAAACGATTCACTTGGAAACACACACAAAAGCCTGTGAATAGAAGATCTGTCACTGACAGCATACACATTTAGGAGACACATGTCTAGTCAGAAATTTACAGGCTTAAATTACTGCTTTTATCTGTTTTATAAAGATTATTCTTTCTGGAAAGATAAACTTGATTAGAAGATCCATATACTATCTCTGTATTTTCTCCATGAGATTAAACTGAATGCAAATGGAGACCTCCTGTTTCTCAGATTTGTTTCCCTTCTAGGAAAACTTCCTAATAGTCTCTCATGGAAGAGATCTCAACAATGTCTCAAACTTTGCTCAGATTTGCGAGATTTCAAAGACAGAAATGTATATGAACTTGTGAAATTCTGAGCTATTCACAATAATTGTATAGCATCACTCTATCACTTTACCAAGAACTTTAGAGGTACACATTTTATGGGATCGTTTTATGGATTTAGTTAAATTATTTATTTGTGTTTTAATACATTTTTTATTAAAATGTATGAATTAAGCAGCTCGTAAGACACATTATCGCTAGAATTTTTTTTTAATTATAATTATTACCTGTTAAACGTTAAAGTATTATGAAATTATTTAAGACATTTCTCCTTATATAGAACCTTTTTAGCATAAAGTGTCCTTCAAAATTTAGTCAAGTCATTTAGTCAAGTTTAGTCATTTAGTCATTTAGTCTTCACTCTAAGAGTGTATATTTTGACTGGAAGCCAAAGGTGATACATAAAGTATTTTCAATCAAATCTGTCCTGAAATGAATTTTTGATATTATTGATATTGATATTGATTATAAGACTGATATTTTGCTAAAAAAGCCAATCATAATCCTCTTCCTGGATTATGCCTTCAGTACAAAATCATTAGCATTTATTTTTACCCTTTTAGACTGAAGACATATGATTTACACTGGGAAACAGAGCGAGACACAGATGCAGGACGTTCAGTGTTATCTGAGAGAGAGTTAGCTCCACCAAGTGGCTCAAAATTCTGTGCTAAGCAGCAATGAAGATCAGTCTTCATCACGTTGATCTTGAATCTTTTTAAGCCGTCATGACTTTACTTTCACAAACAAACATTAAAACCCTGCTGCCACAAGTCCCAGCCCTACATTTAAAGTGAAGGAAGGGCTCTGCCATATTAAATGTTTAAACAAAACAGACTTAGCCTCCATCTTTATTTGACCATGGCAGAGCGATTGATGCCCGGCAAGTAATCTGGACAGACCAGGAGGCTGCTTCGATTGTGAGATATCAGACAGGCCTCGGGCAATATTTCAATCTTTTACACCGCATACAGTCTATGTATTATTAAGCGATTAGTTCATCCTGTTCCCAGAAGTTCTCCTGTCAAACTTATGAGCTGCATGAAGTCTCTATCATTAAAAGCTTGAGATGTCAAAATCTCAAGGTCAAGAAAAAAGAAGCACCAAAAAAACTTTCCCCAAGCAATTCTAAGCACGACAAATGCACAGACACAAACTGCCGTATATGGCTCCAGACATCCATCAGAACACAGGTGTAGACAGAAATAACCCAGTTTCCCTAAATGATCCGTGTCTGATATGGTCTTAGGTGGAATATTCTAGGGAGAGAAAGGGGATGGGGGGGGGTTGGTGTTTGGAGGCAGATAGCATGAGTGAACGAAGCCGTGTTGAACTCTGGCAGATGTATTCCCCAAAGACAACGCTGCCCCAGACTGCTTTTATAAACCTCGGGAGAAATATAGCAGTGCCTTGCAGACAGGATAACGGCAATTACATGGACGATGGGTCTGTGTTTGCGGTAGCGGTCTGATCCTGCAGACTTTAGTGGTGTATCACTGTCAATCAGGCCTGCAAATTACAAAACGTGAACTTTGTTGTACGCCTGCAAAATACCGCTCTGCACGGGCACAAAATGTTTCGCGTGTCACACAGATCAACTGGGTCATCCGTGTGCAGTCTTCAGAAGGACAACGCGCCATTCTCTCTGCCAATTAATTCATAATTATATAGCATTACCTCATTATGCCTCGACTAGCATATCCACACACGCCTAAATTCACATATACACACTAATTAGACACTCTTAATAGGACAAGTGAGAAGATTCTTCCTCCTCGCTCGACTCCCTCGAGCATCCTTCGTTCCTCCCCTTATATAGTATCACGGATCCTCCCTTACAGCCGCTCATAAACAAGTTTTCAATGCACTAATCAAAGTGAGATAATTAAGTGACAGTCCTAAACATCTGGCAAGATATTTTTTCTTTGTTGTATGGTAACAGGCAAAATAATAATAATAAAAAAAATAGATTCACTGGCCTAATGCTTAATAGGCATGCTGTATCAAAGATTAATATCCAGAATGCTATTAAACCTCAAGGACAGCCTTGAATGATAATTAGAAAATGCAATCATGAGAATCACCACGCATAAATTGGTGCACACAATTGCGGGCATTTTTTTTTTTCCCAGAACGTTCCTGACATTGCAGAGGAAGGGCTAAACTAACATGATTTTTTTTTTTTTTTTTTTTTTTTTTTTTTTTTTTTACATTTTCTGCCACCCTGTCCTGCAGTCATCATAGAAACACACAATTTCCTGTCTGGGCCTTTTTACAAGTGTTAACATCTCCCCGGCAGAGCTGGATATAAACAGCACTTCTCACTCCATTATTATGTTGTGTAAACTTCCAAAAACCTTGTACAGCGTGTGATTTGATAACTCAGCTCACCATGCCTAATGAAAACAAAAGCAGCCCGAGGAGGTAAACTTCAATTATTAAGCAACACTTGTGAACAATGAGAACCAAAAGTCGTTTGTGCAGTAAACATATGTGTGGATAAGAATTTGTAACGGTTTAAATCTCATTTCTCAGATTTTTTAGTAATCCCATGCCGTAATCTCAACAGCATCTTAAACTGTGCTTAATGTTGCCAGCATACCAGAGTCTCCAATAAGAAGTCTCATCAAATTCTTTCAAAACGAAAGTGTCTGTGCTATGCTATCCTCATTTAAAGCTTTACTAACATATTTTAAAAGAAACAAAATTGGGTATTGAGACATAATTCTACTGAGAACTCTAACACTGAGAACATTAAATCGGAGGTATGAAAGAGCAACCTCTGAACATCAAGGGAACATCAATTCATCCGTCCAACAAATTTAACCACAAATGTCTAAAAATTATTTAAAAAAAAATGTCTCAAAATGTGCTCACATTTGTCAATATACCAACATCTGCCAAAAAAATAAAAAAATAAAAAAATAAATAAATTATTCCAAGAACAAATGGTTCTGGTTTGCTCACGCTATGCTATGCTATGTCAATCATTGGCTATTTTGGCTATTAATTTCTTCTCAGGGATTTTAGGAGAATCATCCGAGAAAAAATATATATATATACTTGAATGAGACATAACTCAAAACTCTATTAAAGGAGAATAATGTAAGCAGCATTCAGAGATTGGAGCCACAATTCATTTCAGCAAACTTCAGGAAACTTAAATAAATTTGTTAAATCTCCTGAGCTATAAAAGGTGAAAATACATGCAATAAAGTACATAAAGTAAATGTATAAATAGTAATAAATCTTAAGTCTTAGGTTAAGTGAATATGTCTGCATGGTTCTCAGAAGCCTGCAATAGACTAAACTGATTGTGCTGCTATCCACTTTCATTTTGTAGCTATACTCTCTTACTGAATGCGAACAATTGGTGCTATTTTTATTTTTCCTAAGCAATTTTAGAAAAAAAGAGAGAAATTGAGAAAATAGAGATGAAATTGAGAGATAAATGATACATCACTGAGAACTGAATTAAATCCATCAGTGCTATGAGGGGAGCCCCAATAAGCAGACTTCATCAGGTTTTGAAAGAGCATTGCAATAAACACGCATGAATCAAAACTCATTTTTATTACCCTTTTGTCCACGTTCGCCCTTGAGCTAAGACCACGGATGGAAAACGTGTCATAGAAACCGTTAAATCAATCAAGTCGGTTGTGGACCATGACACTGACAGATGGATATGTATCTGTCAGTCAAGGTCACGCTAGAGACTTGAGCAGGTTTTTCTATGCCAGCTGCTGATTACATGCCTCTCTACGACCCTTACTCCAAAATCAAATGTGGGCGGCACTTTACCTACATAGACACAAACCGTCTCAGTTTGTGCCAAAGTGTGATTCATATACCAGATGTGAAAGGCTCAGAAAAAGCATGTTTAATTCATAAAGACCTCTGCAGACCTTCCTAATGTCAAAGTTCTGCCCTACTAGCTAACCTTGAGCTGCATTGAAACATATGTATGAATGGAAGATTGAGCCACAAAAGGCCTCCTCTGCTGGGGCTGACAAAATTCATTACTCGCATTAGCGAAGCCAGTGATTCCACAAATTACAAGTAGTCTGCACACTTTCAAACGCTGCCTAGTGAATAATTCCTAACTTCATCCATATCTCATTAAGTAAATTATTGGATTCGTATTCACAAGACAATGTTCATTTACATGCATAACTTCAGTCACATCAAATAGAACCAGAGCCCTAATTTTCTCTTAGACAAAGAAAGGAATGGCTTTGTTCGCTGAGATGGCCGTGTTGACACCGTGTGTGTTTTATTTTTCTTTCTTTTTCTCACCCCTTTGCCTAGCCTCCCCTTCTTTTCTTTTCTTTGATTCAGATCGTTAAACAAAAACGCCACAACATTATGAATCTGCTCCTCGTTTGCTTGCGAGACCCCTGGAGACGTTTGCCGTAATGAATGCCTGTCAGGCTAACCTGGCTCCTTGGCCTTTTCCTGCAGACTCCTGGAAAATGGGGGAAGAAAGATTTATTAGGATTAACTTCCAAAAGCCAATAAATTATGCATACATCCTCCAAATTACCTATCAGAACTAGTCCTAGAGGAGAGAGCGCTTCTGTGAGCCGCTGCCTTTACTTATTTTACGCTAGTTTGTGATATAGAAGTGGAAGTCCTCAGGATTTTTCAGCAGTTCCAGTTCGCTATCGACTTGCTGCGTTTTGGCTGTAACCGCAAATCTATGCCGAGTGTGGAAAGTAAATGTTTAGAGATGTTCAAGCTCAAGAAGTTCATCAATTAGAGACCACCAAGTGACTGCTGTGTGCTAAAATCACTTATTCTTTTGTGATCAATCAATATTAATGATTTGTTTTCTAGTTAGCCAACATGATTTTTAGTCAGCTAACATACATTTATCATTGTAATATGTGGCACTCAACCCAGAGGTAATTTTGCAAATGAAATGCATTCTTAAAGATCTTTTCTCTCCATCACAGGCCCCAAGAAGACATAATTGAAGAGAATTAAGGATAAGATGTCCCATTTCGTCGGTCCCACTATTCAGCAGTATCTTCAACACAGAGCTCTGTTTCTTAATTGATTCTTTGTCAAGGACTCTCCAGGAGTGATCGGATACAATGATAATCAATCAAGTTACTTTCCTCCTGCTGTCCTGCTTGCTGGGCTGGAGCAGTGCACTGATCCGGCCGGTGCCTGGAATTAGCACGTTGGATCGGGATGGACGGACTCTACACCGCACTAAACGAGGATGGATGTGGAATAGTTTCTTTCTCTTAGAGGAGTGGACAGGAACTGGAAAACAGTATGTC
Source organism: Meda fulgida (assembly GCA_030578275.1). Classification (NCBI taxonomy): domain Eukaryota; kingdom Metazoa; phylum Chordata; class Actinopteri; order Cypriniformes; family Leuciscidae; genus Meda; species Meda fulgida. The sequence continues at coordinate 5,507,764 of CM060627.1, read as the reverse complement.
GGAAAGGTAAGAGCTGTTACTCTTAGGGTTGAAGGAGCTGCAAATGTTGGGTACAGGTATTATATATATATATAATTTGTTTTTACCCTCTATGAAAAAGTACCTTGGTATTACAATGGACATAGTACCATGATGATAATCCATTGGTTGTCTTTCAAATGCCTTACAATGCAATTCAAATGGAACATAATCAAACAGTACCACTAAATTAGCATGCTTTTACTATCTTTATCATGGTACTTTTTCAAACAATTTTAGGCTGTTAGCACAACAAAAACGTATAAAGTGTATTTTATGAGTGTACTTATAAAATGACTATATTTCAAGCCGTGTGTGTGTTCCCTTTAGTAGTTCAAACAGTAGATAATTGTGCTAACAAGACCAAGGTCCTGGAATCGATTCTTAGGGAATGCATTACCTTATAAAATGTATACATTTAATGCTATGGATTAAAGCAATTGCCAGATGCAAAAATGGGAATCACACCTGTGACTGTGGAGTTGCTAGCATCATCTGAATTACAGTATAAAATATGAGCAGTTTAAGTCAGTCTGACCATTAACGCACAACAAAAACAACCACAAAGTGTCAGTTATGAACATGACTCACGAACATCAAATTAACTCATACCTACCGGATGATGCTTTCAGCATGATAGCCAATGATGTATCAGATGAAAATCAATGAGAATGTAGGCTATTACGATGAATCGATGTGTGGGATACAAAGAGCCACAATAACCCTCTTTATATTAATGACCACATCCTGATGTTCTAAAACAGAAATTATTGTGTGGGATTAACTCAAAGGCTTACAATATAACCATGACCTGATAATAACAGGTGATGTCCTGGCTTTCAACATGCATGAAAGATGCATTTTAGCTAAGATCAACTCGGGACATGAAACAGTTGAGAGTCAAACCTAGACGTGCCAGTTGTTGAAAGGTGGGCCTACCAGTGCAACATGATTCAGTTAAAATCAAATTCAACTCGTATGGCGTCAGATCAGAGTGCAACGCTTGTCAAGCCACCGGCATCAGACAGCAGAGACAGCAGCAGTTACAACCCCCGTGTGTGCAATGAGGGGGTCGGCGCAGCCTGTTGACGGACAATTTTACGTCAAAGACTTCAGCTTTCATCATCGCATTCACTTTCTACAAGGATGCTTTGGTTGGAGAGATGAGTGGTAACACAGACAGATCAACATCTCTTCCTCTTATGGTGCAGGGTTGTTTTTGTAGAGAATACTGCAAGAAAAGAAACATGCGAGCACACGGAAAAAGAAAGGCGAGCAAGCAAGTGTGGGTGAGGAAAAAACAATAAATCAATCAAAAACGAGAATGAGATTCCGCCCTCATAGAGTTGCATTTTACGTGACAAGGCAACAAAACAGCGCAGACTGGGAAGAGTCCATCGGATGAGGAAGTGTCAGACTCAGCAGTGTCCTGGCCTTTTTCCCAGAGCTTTGATGCTTCTCTCTTTTCTCTAGCTCTTTCTCCTTCTATCTCTCCCTCTTTTCCTGGCTGCTGCGTTTCTCTGGCTTGACAGCAATCACATGCTTTTGGCCCGCTTCTCATCTACCGTCCACTCTCGTTCCCAATTAAAGTGCCAGAAAGACACAGGGCTCCCATAAATACTGTAGGAGGGCGAGGGAGAACGAAACACCCACATGCTGGTTCAGGGAGACCACTGTGGAGCGACTTGATCATCCATTCCATCCATTTCCCACCATTTCTTACTAGTGTGTGTGTGGGTGACGTATTAGATCTTGTGTAGTCCAATAGACGGGTACTTAGAGCCCCAGCGAGAAGCCATCAAAGCCATTGATGGTTCTCCTCATAAAGATAATTCAGCAACCTTTACGGAGCCTTGTGAGATATCATATTTCTGTCTATCCAACTAAGGCAGACAAGCCCTAAAAGAGGATTTATTTTCCAGTGTGGAGCCAGAAATAATCCATAAAATGGGAAGAATATTTCCAATAAAACAACAGTCCTCTCTTAGCTTGCTTCAAAGGTCATGTAGTCTATAGCCATTTGATGCGTTTCACAAGAAACATCTACATATGGTACAACTAAACAGTACAAGCTACAGTTCAACAGTAGTTTTAAAATAAGTTAGCTACACGACAAGATACAAACAAAAACTATAGTTAACTACATTAAAACAAAATATGTTTTTGGCATTTATATACTGTAAGCTGTGGAGTTTTCAAGTTTAGTTGGTGGTGTTTCACTTGAGCAATATTTATATTCAGTTCACATTTATTTGTATACAGCTTTTCACAATACACATAATTTCACTCTGCAATCTTCATAATAGGCTGGATCCAAACTGGAGCTGACAAACTCTCTAGTTATATATATAAAATATAGAAAATAGAAAATAATTAGTGTAGCTGCTGTTCATAACATTAAGCAAGACTAATCATGTGCGTTTGATCTGATATAACTGTATAAGGTTAGGAGATGCATTATATAATTACTAGGCTAAAGAGATGCATCTTTAAGCTAGATTTAAACTGGGAGAGTGAGTCTGAGCCCAGAACAGTGAGTCTGAGTCCCAAAAGCATTACTTTATATGGCATAAAGCAATAATAAAAATATACTTTTGCAAATAAAAACCACCAATAAAACCAAAAAATACAATTTGTACAAACAGAAATAATGAGCCATATATTATTTTACCTATACACACACACACCCCTGATAGTCACTGAATGATTCGCACACAACCAACACTGCAACTAGGATGAATATTAAAGTGAGAGATTCAATATTAGGACTAATGCTCCACAGAGCAAGTTTACTATAATTTATAATTCAGTTAGTCCATGATATGTGAAAACAGCTACTGCCTTGAATTTATATGAAGCCGCATCAGGCAGAAATGCAAAATAAACAGGATTAAAGAGACGTTTTCTAAATGTAATTTTGTGATGACTCGAGCTTAAAACTACTTAGAAATCTTTCACATTTTAACAGCACATACCAATATGAGTATGAAAGAGAAAACTCACAAACCAGAAACATCCTTCTGGCCATCCACGGGTCATTATGACCGCCCAGGCACCGTGGCCCTGTTGTGCAGAAAGAAGCTCAGAAGTGCTGAAGCCCGCCATGCATTTTGCCGCTTTTGTGTCATGAGTTTGATGTGGGGGCAGCGGCTCACATGGCGTGCCATCAGCGCTATTGATGTCAACAAAATCCTATTAACCTTCTCCAAGCCCCATAATGCATTGTGCAAATAAACCCATTCCCGTTTTCCCGTTGAGCTCTCTTCTTCTGTCTACCTAACCCTTTTGATCCTCTTCACGTAAATACCCGGCGCTTTAATAAAGCAAAGAAATAGAATGCCATGATTTTGATCATTTTTGCAAGCATTAATGACGAGAAGGCAGTGATGGCTCACATTTGAATGTTTAAATATTTAGCACATGTTCATTAGGACTTGTCGGGATTATAAACTCATCTGAGCCTGGAAAACCACGTCATGAAGCGATAGAGGGGAAACTCAACTGCGTGTTAATCTGACAGTTGTAGCACTATTGCAAGTAATTATGTGATGTATTACAGCAATTCTAAATATTACATGTTGTAACATAATTACATGATAACATAATTGTAATATATATATATATATATAAATCTCTTCTAGCCTTAAAAGACATTCTTACCGAACATTCATAACATATAAACACAACACAATTTAATGTTAGATGTGATTAATCACGATTAAACGATTTGACCGCACTATTTTTAATATATCCAATTTAACGTACTTCTACTGCATTTTTATATTTATTGTTTTTATTGTACAGGTTTTATTTTCAAATGAACTTGTGAACTGTCACTCCTTAACTAAAATATTACAACTGTGTCAATATCCAACACCATAGTTTTTTTTTTGTAGTAATTAATACTAATAATTAGACATCCACTCACTGTACTTCTACAGCAATTGTACTTTTCCTTCTATTCGTTCTTTACTCCTATTTTTATTTTCTTGTTCTTGTTATTTTTTTATTAACTTGACTTGTTACTCTTTAACTAAAATATTACAAATGTACCAATATCTGTGTAATACTATAGGTTTCATAGTCAAATACTATTAGTAGTAATAATTAATTAATTAATCATTCATATAAATACAACCTCAGTGACAGTATTAATAGTCAAAGCAAACATAATGAAAATTAGAAAATGTCAATAGTTTTCAGTTATTTACATGCTGGTGGCTTTTGAACTAGTGTAATCCCGGTCTCATTATTTGTCCACCAAGAACCGTTTTGTTGATTTTGCGAACTTCAAATTAAAACTCTGAACACTCAGGGGGCGTCTAAAAAAATGAAAACAATGTAGAAAATACAATAATCTGCTATGAAGCACACAGAACGGGCTGGACAAAACCTGATACAGATCTTGCGGATTCTCCCCCCCCCCCCCACTTTCTGTCACAGCAAAGTCAGGCCTCACAGGAACCTCCAGCTATCTAAGTAGTTGCAGTGCGTGTCCTTATCCACTCAAATGAACCAGTGGAGTCCACAGCCAGCAGAGGAGATTAGAAAAGAGAGAGAGACAGCTTCGCTGAGTTTGGGTTCATGCGCTTTTCAACTCCTCAGAGAGTCTGCATGCGATGAAATCTGTTGAAACCTCTGCGAGTGACAGAAAAAAAGTGCAGAGCGAACCGCATAGCCTTATGATTAACGCCTAACATTGAAGACAGGGGTGGGACGAGGCAGCGAGAAGGAGATTGCTCTGCAGTGTTTGTGTCGAGTTAGTCAACTTGAATGTGACTCGGTCCTACACTGAGTGAGCTCAAGTTATACACAAAGAAAGAAGGGGGGGATACATAATTATTCTATATCCGTTCTGTGCCCAGGCTCTCATTTTCACAATCTCCTCTCTGCAGTACTAAGCAAGTGTTCACCACCGACCTGACAAGAATTGTCAATGATTTCTCTCGTGCTCGACTGACAATCCCTCTGTGTGTGTGCAGGGGATTTAATTCCTAAAGCTGCTCCGAGTCAAAGGCTAATTTTGTGCTACGCGAATTAGCACAGGCAAATGAAAGCAAGGCCGGGATAAATCCACGCTGCCTTTACTTCATATTCAACTGTCAGCTCATTATAATCAAGAACATCCTTCAGAAAATAATGGAAAAAGCACACGTACGCTTGGAATGCTGGCACGCTCCATGTGTTTCTCCATGTTGCCTCTTTGGGGACACGGTCATATTTTTGACTGGCAGAGATTATTTAGGCAACCTCACGCCGGAGACATATTCCTGCCAATAAACAAAGGGTATCTGTTCAGGATTGCCGGTGCCATAGAGAGCCAAGTGTTGTGCCAAAAAGTGCTCCCAGAGCAAATGAGCAAGTGATCAGTATTCAGTGCCATGCGGCACTATCCCTGTAGTGCATTTGAAATGAACAGAGGGATTGTGGTTTGGGTTGAATCAGGATCTATGAGGCCGAATCAAATCGCTCATATTTTTCACGAGTCACTGCGAAAGGCCGCCACATGGCCGACAGACACCTTATTCTGAAATGTATTTTAATTTGTTCCCAGCAGCCCAGAGGTGCTTTGCCTTTTTTTTATGTTTTTTTTTTTTGAGCTGGCAGTAATTAGGACACCCCTAGTCTTCCAGTGTGCAGCCAAATGGAAAACATTGGCTACACTGTGGAAACGAAACATCTGGTGTATTTCGATATAGACCTGTTGGAAAATAAATAAATAAATGGGGTTTACAATCAATTAGGCAAGTTACTAAGGTGCCTGCAGCTATAGTAATCATACATGTGCCGAGTGTTCATGATAGGCAATGATTTCTGTCCAAAACAGCGTAAACAGCACACAGAGCAAACATAAACTTTTAGGCTAAACGAAATGTTTGTTTATATAATGTTAATTTAACTCTACACTACAAAAATATTATATTGCAATACAGATATCTAAATATTCTTAAATCAGGATACATTAACCTACTTGAGACGCAAAATACATGAGATGTTTAGTCTTGTTTTCTGAAAATAAATAAATAAGACAAAAATATATGGCGGTACGAACATTACTCTTGTTTTGCCCTTAAATAACAAATTGTAAAGCATAAAATCACTTAATTTTGATTTTTTTCCCCCCAGAAAAACAACACCTCATTTCATAAGTCAGTTTCATTTACTTTTTAAGTAAATGCAATTTGATTCAAGAATGTCTTCTTCAAGAAAGAAACTTTTTGCTGTGTAATTTACTGTTTGTTGATCTCAACCCGCAATAGGTCCATTTAGCATTTTACAGGTCTGCCTGAATGTGTTTGCACTGAGCAAGAAGAAACAAGCACAGCCCTAGTGGCAACTTTTCCGAGTTTTCAAATATGTTATATTTAGAATAAATCATTTTGTGTTAATGACTTAAAAAGCACTGAGACTTGTAAATTACTGCTTGTAAACACCGTCAATGTTTATTCAGGCTCTTCATTCTCTTCGTAGAATATTTCCTATTCTCTGACTCCTGAAATAATATGCAAAGGCTAAAGACTCACCAGCAGCACTTTATAGAACAAGACAGGTTGTTATGAGACGCATTACGCCTTTGCTAAAGCGGGGCCAAAAACATCTTTCACACATCGCCTTCATTCCTCCAGGGATTTTCAGGCTCGACCACAGTCCACCTCAAATTAATGACCTAATGAAGCCTGTTGTTGTCGTTCAAGCGTGTGTTTACCTCAGAGATTAATGCAATGTTTTATGTACACCCTTTAAAGCGCGAGCAGACACTTGCCTGACAAATACCAATTAGCCCTGAGAAGCTGGGGTTTGTATTGGCTTTATGCGGTTGTCTGCTTTCATTGCATGTCTTTGTCTCAGATGTCTTTTTATGGATTTCAAACTCACGTCTGTGTGGGCCATGGCAGCGCTGGAGGATTTCTTCACAATAAAGGACATAGAGAGACTAATTATGGTGCTGTCAAGGGATTTTATACATAGTGGAGATGAAAATGGAATCTACATCTTCATGTCGGCTTCCTCTGGTTACAACTAGCATTAAAGTCCATTTCCAGAAAATACTCTTTGGAGGTACAACGCACTTTGTTCTGAAATGAATGAAAGATAATTAAAAGATGAATCACAAATACAATGTACGATAAGTGTCAGAGGTGTTTGACATACGACTTAAAGGCCTTCAGACGTTCATTTGAAACATCAAGGTTGCACAAGGGTAGATTTCAGACTGTAGCTGATGTGATCTGTCATGCTTTTCTGTCTGGTTTAAATTTTAACTCTGCCCTAAACCGTGGCAAATGTTTGAGCATTGAGAGGACACGCTCATGTCTGAAACCTTCTAGTTCACTTTCAACATTTACGAACAATGATTAGAAGTTCAATATCTCCTTTAAGACTAGTGAGTTCTTGGAAACTGTTATGTAATTTATCACTTTATACCTAAAATATAATGATTTTGAATCCCATGGTGAAAAAAGTTAATAATTTTGATAATTTGTAGATCATCATAGCCGCTACATTAAAGGTACACTGTAACTTTCTAGCCGTTAAAAAACAAATTGCATGCATTTTGCGGAAGAACATTGTTTTGGTTGTGCGTCGGCCCTGTGTGACTGCGGATGAATGTGGTTATCCAACTGGTCATAAAAAAAAAAAAACACTACTAGGTTTAACCAGTTTAGATGGAAAGGAAAGTTACTATAACTATAACTTTGCTGTAGCTGTGGCCTATACTGTAGCTCTACCCTTCACAATATATAATGCTTTACAATGAACTTGATTGGACTATGTTAGATAGCTACAGCAATTTATTTGTTCAATAATAATACCTTAAAGGGGACATGATTTTTTTTTAAATTTTAGTTATTGTGTAATGTTGCTGTTTGAGCATAAACAACATCTGTAGTTGTTATGATGCAAGTTATGATGCAAGTTATGATGCTCAAAGTTCAAAGCAAAGGGAGATATTTTCTTGTAGTCTGTAAAGACTACTATATGCACAAAAGAAACTCCTGAAACACATAGCCTTTCCCATTTTGTCAGGACAATCTGTTGTTTATGGATCACAACTTTTAAGTAAATCTTATAATTTGTAGTTGTGTTTTCTATTAACAGTTCCAATTATAAGCTTTATCTAGTTGCATATAGCTTCTATGTGATTGAAGGGCAAAGCTTTGCCTCCGCTAGTCAGCTAACTAATATTACAGTATTGATGTAGTGTTTACTGTAGCTTTTGTAAGCTCTTGCTTTTGTAAGACAGTTCAATGCCTCTTAGGAACATTTTCCATGATTAATTCATGAACAAATTTTACGACAAATATGATTTAATGATGGATAACATCGTATCTACAAAAAAACATACTCTCTGAAATGTCCCTCTGCTTGCACAGTCCTTGCTTGAAATCCGTTCAGCACAATCCTCTTGTTCGTTAACATTGTCAGGGTCTGAATTGGGCTCGAAATGTTTTGGAATTGATGCCATTGTTAATACTTAGATCTGAGTTCGCAGTTATGAAGGGGCGTGACATTTCCCGAACACGCGCTGAGCACTGCCAATCACAACACAGTGGGCCAGCTAATCAATAACAGCACATTTCCAATTTCGGAAGGAAGGGTTTCATTGAAGACGAAGCGTTCAACCAGACTGGGCAAGCTCTGTCACATTCTCTTTTTGCTAGCAGACCCCTATGTTCAGATATTTTTTTAACTATTGATTTAGCTGCTCTGTGTCAACGTTGTGACAACTAACCTATGCCACTCCCACACCATCAAAGTAGCCGGAGCAACTTTTCTATATTTATGGATATGATGAGACACGCATGGGCGAGTGTGTATGCAATTTCCTATGAAAACCATCCCGTCAGGTCTAAATCATAAACTATAAAAACAGGCGTATACCATAGTGAATCAGGGTAAGACAAAAACACATTTTGGAAGAAGGATTGATGATGTATTGACTAATTATTACAAATATTCTTCATATTTTACATTTCCATCGGAAGAAAGCAATAAATGCATCTTGAGATGTCATTTCTTCCCAAAAATTGGTTCAAAAACCATCACACTTGGGTGTAGAGTCGCTGGCTGTAAATATGTTGAAAATAATTAGATCTTATCTCAAGTTATTTATATCTGCTTTGGCTTTCCTGCATGCTGTGTCCCTCACTCGCTCTGTCACTCAGGAGAATCTGGACCCGTGAGATAGAGCGCACAAACATTTCATTAACCACATGCTAATGATCGCATGCTAATGTTTGCATAGATTACTGGCTTGGAGCTGAGAGCAGAGATGATCTCCCCCTTCGCTAACTGTGCCTGACAAATTCTAGTTTTATTTATTTGGACTTTTCTGTCGTTCTTGTCGGTGACTATAAACATTGAGGTTTGTCAGTATGTCGAAGAAGGTTGATTACAACGCCGGCTTCATGGAAATCAAGTACAGGACCCTTAAGAAAAAGCATGCAAATGTTATATTCTTAAACATTTATATTGCATTGTGGTCTGTCTGTCTGTCTGTCTGTCTGTCTGTATTGATGGATTTCTTTTCTAGAGCTGGACTTAACAGCTCACTCAAACAAAGTGCACTGCTATTTATATATAAAAAAGCCTTTTATGCCCCTACACTGAGAAAAAAAAGAAATACATACGTCTAATGTGTGCACATATCCACTGACCCACAAAACCCCTGGAGCGACAGAGTCTGCAGTGTCTGGTAGTCACAAATGAATGACAGTACACTGTGTTTACAAGATGGGGAAATTAGAAAGCATACGGTACTACATCTGCACTCATCTAACAAGGCAGCATTTTATTTTAATTTCACTCTTAAAAATAAAGGTTCATCCATTAAACCTTCCTGTTGCACAATAAGGTTGTAAAAAGGTTATTCATACTTCCTCCCTAAAGAAAGGATCTTGGGTGAACCACATATTGTTCTTCTAAAAACCCATTTTTGGTTCTTCTTGGCACCTTTTTTTTTAAGAGTGCAGGCTAATGAATAAGGTCACAAATAAAAGTGTTTGTCAAATGTTCAATTGGGCTAATGATCTGTTAACTGTCTAAACAATTTTGAACTTTGTATTGTCTGTACTAATTGAAATAAAATACTATATAAAATACTAATTGTATTTAATGTTAAACTGTCAATATTACAGTTTTGGCATCATGGAGGAGATTAAATATTCTGCTATAGATGTGGTTTCCAAATCAATACATACAGTATTGTTTTTGTAGATTGTATTAGTATACGCTGCTGTTGCATTAAAAAAGCTAAAGATTGGGGTCAGTAATATTTGTTAATGTTTTTCAAAAAAAAGTATCTTATTCTCTCCAAAAAACTGTACAAAATACAGTAAAACAGTAATATTTTTAACTATATTTTTACAATTTAAAAGAACTGTCAGGATGTAAATGTATTGCTTCAGTCTTCAGTGTCACATGATCCCTCAGAAATCACACTAAAATGCTGAATTGTTTTTTTTTCAGGAAAATTTGATGAAGCACAGCATTTATTTAAAATAGAAACCTTTTGTAACAATGTAAAAGTATTTACTGTCTCTTTTGATAAATTTAATGCATCCTTGCTTGATCAAATATGTTTTGATTCTGAACCTCAAAGGCCAGAACACAAGCAATGGATATGAACTATGAGATGTACTATGGTGAAGGTTTGCCTCATGAATATTAATCATTTGCATGACTGGGTAGTCTAGAAAGGTTACCAAGCAACGTCAGAGTGGCCGAAATTAATATTCATGAGATTTGCCATCGCCATGTCATAACAACCACTGATTGGACTGCAAATGTAATGTCCATTGAAGCATTTCAGTAGATTCTGTATTTTAAAAAGAGAATATTTCATATTTAGTTTTTTTTTTTTTTTGCGCTCCAAACAAACCTGCATATTGTTGTGCGTTTAAAATTCAGAGTAAAACGGGAACGTGTCTTAAATTGACCATATTATTTGACTTTAATTTAACAACAAGCATTGGCATTACTTTCTCTCAACTTTCTAACGCTGGAGCCATATGTCTTTTCACTAGGGAGAAAAACAAAAAAATCATTGTGCATCTGCTAATATAGGACATTTGTCAGGTGTCAAGTACAGGCTCTTCAAGATTTATTAGATTTCAGCTGAATACCACTTTAAAAAAAAAAAAAAAGAAGTCTTAAACAAGCTTTTAATAGCAGTGTGTGAAAAATGTGTTGTATCTACCATCTGGGTCTACATATGTTGACGCTGTCACATGTTGCCAAAACTTTTGTTTTATACATGTTTCAATGCTGTAAGGTATTTAGTTTTTCTTCTTCATGCAATGATATTTGAGATGACAATCTATCAGATGACTGTTGTGAGGGAGCGGTGTATGTTTCTCTTCTCTCACTGTGTCAGCGGTGACAGCATAACCCCAGGAGAATCCGAACAATCAATAGAATGTGAGCCAACTCTGAGACTGGAGTTTACAAAAGTAATCAAACTTGTGTTACGTGTGTCACCTCTAGACGGCCAATTCTGACATACTGTAAGCTAAAATCTTTCTGTAAACAGTATACTCTTGCATAAAATTAACAGATGTTTGGAATAAAATACATGGCCCTTTCTAATCCAGAAATCAATATATCATCTAAAATGACAGTTTTATCAATGAAGTGAAATGTGGACTATTATAGTTGTGTGTGTTTCTTGTTCTGTTAAACTATCTTCATTAAACAGCACAACCCTTTCCGGTCCCAAATCAGCATATTAGAATGATTTCTGAAGGATCATGTGACAATGAAGACTGAATTAATGACTGCTAAAAGTACAGTTTTTCACATGAATAAATTAAATATTAAAATCAAAAAAGATATTTTGAATTGTATTAATATTTCAATATAATGCAGCCAATAATAATATTAATAATGCAAATAAATGCAGCCTCGGGGAACATTAGACTCAAAAGACTCAAACATTCTTTCAAAAGCATTAAAAAAAATTTTACCAGGCCGAAAACTGGAAAATGGGGATGAAAATATGAGGACCAAAAATGATGAAATAAATGACCCTCTCTGTTTCATGTTTGTATTATAATGAAATTGAAAAAAAAAAAAAATAACTCAGTAGGTATACAAATAAAAATGTGTATAATTGACTAATTCGCATGCTAATGTGAATTGAAAAGAACCAATCAGAAAGCCACTGGGGAGGCAAGAAAACTCCAAACGCAACATTTTAATGAAAAAGCTTTTAGTTGAAAAAAAGAGAAAAAAATGCACATTCCACAACACAATATTACACAACACACATAGTGTTTTTTTTATATATATAAAAAAGGCTCAACCCCTAATAAATTAATAAAGTAAAAAAAAAGAGATCATCATTTACTCATTTGGTAATTTCCCATACAAATTAGATAAATGGGGAACTCAGCCTTCTATCTTAAAAAGGGCACACATGCTAAATAAATAAATAAATAAATACTTCATAAATTAAGTATATTTGACTCGCACACTATATTCCAAAAAAATTGAAGTCATATGATTTGATAATTGGAATTTAAATGGTATTGGTATTAAAGTGCCCCTATTATGGATTTTTGAAAACGACCTTTCATGTGTGTGACAGCTCTGAGTGAATGAAAACATCCTGCAAAGTTTTAAATCTAAAAGTGCACGGTATATAAAGTTATTGTCTTTAAAAAGACTGAGTCAATGAAATGAATCGTTTTTCAAACGAGTCATAAGCCGTTTCGTTGTGACGTCAAGACGAAATATTAGCATATTGCCCACTTATTGCGCGCGAGGACACCAGGACAAACTTGAATCCCCTCAAACACTGCAGCTGATTCTTGTGGAGACTAGACAGGATCATGTCGAGAAGACGCTGTGCTCTACAATGTGAAGGTAAAGCCAGTTTTTTTCCCCACTGCCCAAGGACGAGCATGTGAAGAATCAGTGGTTAAAATGTATCTTTATGTTGTGTAGGTCTCCTGCTAACTGGCTAACTCATATTACTGAAATACTTCTGCTAATCAGTTGTGGGCCACTATTACCTAAAACTGTGTCTCACTACTTTGAGGAAAGATTAAGCATGGAGCCAGATTTGTTTTTACCAAGGTTTATGTTACATCAGTCATTCATGCTAGAGCTCAGCTAATGTATGCACTGTTATTAATACAGTTTCCTACGGTGGCCGACAGAGCTCAACGTGGTGCAACCTAAAGAAGACGCAAGCAAATAGAAAAAGCGCATGCAAATAGGAAAAGCGCATGCAAATAGGAAAAAAAAAAACACCCGCAAATTAAGAACACATCTTCATCAGTTTCACAACACAAGTGTGCTCCAAATACTCACAACACAACCAAATACAGAAACGCGCTGCAAGTAACACACGGTAACACACATAGACATAATAAATACATAGACGCCCTATTGGCCGCTGTGGAGCGTTGCTGCGATACGTCAACGTGTCCGCCATTTGGCGGAGGGCAAGACTGCGCTGTGAACAAACGCAAGTAAACGGGTGAGCTGCGGTTTTCCTGGATAAAAACAATAATAACGTTTACATTTATCAGCCGATTTCAGTGGTTTGCACGTGGTGTACGTGACTATTACTAATTATATAATTACCAAATACAACCAGAAAAAACTGTTCAGTCTTGTTTGTGAAAGGTAAGTCCCCGAGACCTGTTTTCAATTGTGTGGCGACTTGTACAGCCCCAAGCAGCGCACGAAACAGGCATTTTTCTCAATTCCCATAATGAGAGGTATGGGCAAGTTGCCCTCCTTGATATGGCGGCGCCGTTGACGTACGCTCCAGCAGCCAATAGGGTGTCTATGTATTTATTATGTCTATGGTAACATAGACCACAACGGAAATGTTTCCGGGGGAACCAAATAAGTGACGAGCCCGAAAGTCATTTCCAACGTAATTATTTTCACCTGGGAGGTTCCCATGACAACGCAGCACGTTGTCTATCAGCTGAGTAGCTGTTCTGACGACAGAAATATGCTGTTAACATAACGGTTGCAAATAAATGTATTTTTACTTTATAAAAAAACTGTTAAAATATTCGTTTTATATATCCGTTATATATCTGTGTGTCAGTGTCTCAACTTTAAAACATTGGACCCTACATTACCTACACCTTCTTATGAAACTTTTCTTTATGAAAATTTAAACATAACATGTAACAATTTGTATAGTGATGTATAGATTCATATATTTTCTTCATGTTCTTCTTTATCTTTTTTATTTATTTTAGTTTTCAGCTCATTGTTCTTTTCTCATTTCTGATGACATTGAACATATTGTTAATACATTTTTTATATTGTATACAAGTTGTATGTCATAAAAATGTAATATCTGTATGTTAACAAAAAGTTAAAAAATAAAATAAAGTAGAATTTTGAGCTGTAAGCAAAGAGTATAGAAGAACTATAAAAAAGTATATTACAATATAATATTTTATATATACTATTTTACAAATATTATTTATATATACAATATATTACAATATTATTTTAATATTATAGTTTATTTATAAAAAAAAATATATAGGCTTTCACTTCTTGTCAATATACGTTCTTCTCTGTAAATCCATAGACAGTATAAGTGTAAATCACATCCCAGCTGGTTTCTGTATTTGGTTGTGTTGTGAGCTTTTGCAGCGCGTTTCTGTATTTGTTGTGTTGTGAGTATTTGGAGTAGACTACACGTGTGTTGTGAAACTGATGAAGATGTTTTCTTAATTTGCGGGTGTTTTTTTCTACTTGCATGCGTTTTTTTCTATTTGCAGTCTTCTTTAGCTTGCAGCATGTTGAGCTCTCTCGGCCACCGTAGTTTCCATATGTTCACGCAAAAAATTAGAAAAATACTCGGTAAATAAATAAGTTATGTTATTATATCACTGAGAAACGTCCCGGCCCGGGTTTCCCGATAACGATGTATCTTAGCTATTAAGAGCCTCTCTACGTGCAAGGTTACGAACGCTTGCCGCAATTCCACGCGAGAACGCGTTCTACGTGTCGCTGTCCATCCGCGAAGTTTTTTTTTTTTTTTTACCTTGGATGCATGTAAACCTGTTGTAGGAGAATCCAAAACAACATTAGGAAACTTTAATAATAAAATAGCATAATAGGGGCACTTTAACTCACTGAAAATCTTGACATCTTCAATTCACAAATCGTCCTATTGAGTCACATCTCCTCGTTGAATCAGTTGATTCAATCCACAAACTTAAAAGTTTCATTGTTTTTTTTTTGTGTAGGCTACTTCTACTTTAAGTAGTTTTTAAAATATGTAATTTTACTTTTACTTAAGTACGTTTTGATTGAAGTATTGTACTTCGCTACATTTTAAATCATATCCGTTACTAAAAAATAAATAAATATAGTAATAGCCTACAAGGGGGAAAAATCGCGCTCCGGAAACTACTGCAAGGGCGGGAGAGTAAATGTGCAAAAGAAAAAAAAGTGATGCAATGCCGAACTTTTTTGCCAATATGGGAATTTGGATGTAGAAAAAACGCTTGGTTGTCCTCGAGAATATATAGGCCTACAATTTGCACAAAATGTGGACGCAAAGTCGCTGCAAAAGGAGGAAACACATAACACTATCCCTCCGCACGGATTAAGGAATGTCCCGTTTATATTTAAACGCAGAGTGAATCACTGAATCCAGTCATAAATTTACAGTAGAGCTATAACGCAGATGTCTCATAAAAGATGGATAAATAAATCGAAAGTAGAGCTGTACAATAAATCAAATGCCAGATGAGCATTTTTGTCATTTTATTTGAGAAAAACCATTATCAAATACATTCTGGAACAGGTCTTCACTACAACCCGTCAAAATGAAAGTTAGATTTAACTAGGAGAAATTATCAAATAAATACATTATTGTATGCCTACAATAGAAAGCACTTCTCAGAATAATAATAACAACAACAACAATAATAATAATAAGACCATTTTTTAAAATATAATTTAAGGAGTAGTTTTTTTCCCCCTGATTTAATTTAGTGATTAAATCTGTTTTGCAGCACTTACCACACAAATAAAAGGATAAACGTTTAAATTTGCATTTGATTACCGTTTTTGAAAAAAAATAGTTGTATTTAATCATAAAAGAAAAAAATAGTTTTCTGAATAAAATACATTTCATAGGACTCATAGAAACATAGAAATAAGTTGTTAATCTAATTCATTATCAATTATTGAATTTAGTTGATTAGATAAGTTTTATTGAAATTGTAATACCAGCATTTGTTCAACCAAAAAAAAATTTTCATTCATTTAACTGTCATTGTATATGATGATGATAATAATATTATTATTAATAATAATACTAATAACAACAACCATAATTTAAGAATATTGTTTGTTTATTTTATAAAGTATTTTAATGTATTTAATAATTGATTAGTACTGTAAACCATGATCATTTCTGAGATGGTTATCATACTGTGAAAATCTACAGCCTGGGAGAGTCCCCCACCCATGTAAGAAAAATATCCATAGGCCTATTTAAAACTTTATAAAGTAAAATAACTAGATTCCACTGTCTAAAGCGCAATTTATGCGAGTAATGCGACGCACTGCTGATATTTACGCTATGCCATGACGCACTACGCTACTTCGACGTCATAAGTTGTGTAAGTTGTGCTTTAGACGCAAAAAAGGATGTCATACACACCTAGGATGACTTGAGCGAGGGTGAATAAATCATGGGCTAATTATCATTTTTGAGTGAACTATCCCTTTAATACCGTAAACCTTAATATTTTCTGAGACATTATCATACTGTGAAAATCTCATACCATTACAACCCTACACGGGAGAGTTCAACTCAGTAACTCTGAGTACATTTTAAATGAGCTACTTTTTACTTTTACTTGAGCAGATTTTTGACCTGTAATTTGTCTGACTTGTACTTAAGTAAAATTTCATTGAAGTAATACAACTTTTACTTGAGTAGAATATTTGAGTACTCTTTCGTTTGGTTGCATTTTACTTTGTGACTTCACTAGACTTAATGTAATGAACTTTTAACATGTTTGACTGCTATGGGAGGATTTAACAAGAAATAACAGTTACATTTTATTTTAAGGTGCATCTTGTAACAGTGTAACTGTACAATTAAGTAATACCAATTAACTACATGTACAGATTAGGATTAAGATAGCAGTTCAGTTTAGGGTTAGTTGCTTGCAATTGGTTTTAGTAAAATAAGTATATGTAACGTGTAACGAGGACACTGTAAAATAAAGTGTAACCGAGATAACTAATGTATGCCTTATTGGAACTGCTGTTTGCAATAAACATGAAGCAAAATCACATTCACAAAGATTTTCTCCTTACAATTGCCTATGCCAGGACATAAAACTACTAAAGAAAGGATAGCCATTTCTCTGAGCAGCTTTCTAGTGTGCTCTTAATGCAATTGTGTGTGTAATGGATACCTAATTCAGTTTCAGGACGGAGAGGAACACTTTTTTCACAATGACGCAACCTCCAAATTGAGGTTTTAATTGTTGCATGTCAAATTATCTACATCCTGATAACAGTGGTTAGAAAATACTCTAAAATCGTTTCCAATTACATTTAGCTGGACATATTGTGAAATAGTAGGGTGCAGTGCTTAGAATGCCGCTCTTATAATGGAAGATGTTTTTTGGTTCTTCTTTATTTGCTGCTTACAAAAACAAAGGACTGTTGTTGCAGCCTCTTCCGGGTGTCGATTGATCATTTATTAAATATGAAACATTTTATGGCACCTATGCTGATTGGATATTTTGTTCAGGACTGTATGGCTGGCCTCTTCAGGTAAAATCCTAATCAGGAAAAGAGGAACTGCAATCAAATGGAGAGGGCTGCCGGGCTTCCTCTTGTTGCTAAGAGACAGGTGCAAAATGGAAGTTCTGCTCTGAAGGAGCGTTTTGTGTAATTGTGACCGTTCTGAACAAAAACAGGTCATATCTTTCCTCCACAGTGTGAAGGTACAGAAGTCTATTGACAGTTTTCTGAGATATGTCATATGCCGTCAAACACAGAGCTTTACGTAGTAAGTTCTGCGCTCCTGCAGATAATGACTAGATCGCCATTCGTCGCTCTGTGTTTGCTATTGAAAATGAAAAGAAGAATTCTGAAACTATTACTGATACAGAAGTGAATTAAGTAGTTCAGGTCGAAATTTCTGAGCTTTACCCAAAGAAAATTAAACCGACCGGGGTCTTTGAGAAAATTCCCTTTCACATATTCATGACTCATTTAAAAACATTGCTCAAGAAACACATTCTGACTTCGGCCAGAAAGGGCTTAAACTGCGTTTAGAAAAACGTTTAATTTCTGTTTCCATTTACACAAGGTTTAGGGCCACCGCTTGAACATTTTGCCTTGACAGACTGAGTATATTTGCAAACAATTTGCCAGTCGCACACTAAGAAAACAGTTAATTCGGGAACTGTTAATTCCAGCAAAACTCTCTTTGCTCTTTTAAGCTTCACTCAGACATGGACACGGAAGATGGACATGTGAAGTACGTCCTAACCGGAGACGGAGCCGGAACTGTTTTCGAGATTGATGAGAACTCGGGTGATATCCATGCCACCAGGAGGCTTGACAGGGAAGAGAAAGCGTCGTACACCCTAAGCGCAAAAGCCGTCAACAAAACCTCTGGACAGGATCTGGAGAGGGCCTCGGAATTCGTCATCAAAATCCATGACATCAATGACAACGAGCCAAAGTTTGCCAAGGACACCTACGTGGCCAGTGTATCAGAGATGTCAAATGTTGGTAAGTTGCTGGCTCAAGTTTTAAAGGGTTAGTTCACCCAAAAATTTAAATGATCTCATCCATTACAATTATATAATTCATAATTTGGCTTCAGAAGGACTTTATTAACCCCCTGGAGCCGTATGGATTACTTTTATGATGGATGGATGCACTTTTTTGGGCATCAAACAATCAGGTACTATCCACTCCCATTATAAAGCTTGAAGAGCCAGGATATTTTTTCTTTTGTATAACTCTGATTGTGTTTAGCTGAAAGAAGACAGTCAGGCTTTAGGGTGAATAAATATGGGATAACTTTCATTTTTTGGGAGAACTAACCCTTTAACCCATAATGTGTTGTTATGGGTTATACACAATGCTCATATAGGGTTAATATTATTTCCGTATGTTTCTAAAGACACTGAAATGTACAGCATTAACATATTGATAGCATCTACAATGTATTTTTTTTTTTACTTTAGTAAAACAGTTTGGGACTGGAATTGCAGTTATATACTTGCAATCCTCATTGTGGAGATATGTTATTCAAAACTGTATCCAAATGGCAAATGTATTTATAAATGAAAACCAGAAGCATACATATCTAGACAAATGCAAATATAATCACACTTTACATTCAAAACCCATCAATACGTCAAATGACGACTATGATAAAAGCAGTGCTTTTATGCAGATTTTTACATCCAGGTGCAAGTGATTTTCTACACCATTAAAGGCAATACGTACACTTACTCACACAAGAATCTTGTTTATGCCAAAGTGCCTCCATATAAATGTCCAATGCAATATGAAGTAGCTGTGAAAATTTTTTTTTTTTCGAAATGATTATGCGTTGAGCAGAAAAACGGATACCTGCTTACAGAGCAGTCAAAACTGTATCCAACTTTCTTTCAGCCACTTAATCAACGCTGATTTAAAACTATGACAAACATTCAACTTCATGAGATTTGAGGGGAGGGGGTTGAATATCTTAAAATATCCCGTCTGAATTCCTTCAATTATCAGGGATTTTAAACCCATTAAGAGCAGCAGAGAGAATCAAAGTAAATGAACGGGATGCTGGAAGCTGAAATCAATTACTCTTCACGAAGCAACAAATTAACCCGCAGGTTTATCTTGAATGAATCAAAACTCATTTGCAGTTCCGACAAAAACAAGGCAGCCGTTTTTGATTAAAGATTTTGTGCTATGATAAGATAATCATTGTGGATCTTAATCATTGTGACCCGGCAAATGAATCAAAGAATAATCACTAGGAAATGACTAAATTAAGCTTGAAGTGGTCCTGGTGTACCCATTTGTGTTTGTCAATTCATACAGCACTGTTTGAGAACGCCTGACACAATGTCTATGTCAAAGGTTACCAAACAGGTATTAAATATTTTAGCATTTTTACTTTTGCCATTTTTTTTGGGGGGGGGACAGTCATTCTTGGACTCAAACCACAGCAAACGTGCCCATGTGAAAGCCCCCTTAGAAATGGCCCATCATATAAAGATGCATGTAATTGATGCCTGTGGTTTCAATCAATCAATCAATCAATCAATCAATCAATCAATCAATAAATCAATCAATAAATCAACCAATCCCCAGGATTCAACTAACCCCTTGACATGACACTGTTTTCCCCAAAATTTTGAGAGGTCATCATTCTGTGCCTTTATTTTGTAGATACTTCCTTATAATTGCTGATGATAAATGAGAAATAGAATTCAATTCGGAATATTAGTTATCATTTTATTTATTCACATTTTGTTAAAGACAACTTAAGAAAATGTGTCACAGCTTACCCCACTCTCCCCTACAGCAGAAAAATGGAAGACTAGAAAATGAGCTTGATTCAAACTCACATCACCTGAACACCAAAGTTTCAAGGTTTAGTTAGTTGGTTAGCACAAGCTAGTTAACCCTTGCTGGTAGATGCCATAACTAAACAATCTGGACAAAAAAAAAAAAAAAAAACATATTTCTGCAGTGACCATTCAGAAGTAGCGGTGTAGTCTGATGAAATTTTAATGAAAAAGTTAGCGAGCAACATACTGTCACAAATCACAAAAATGTCATTATATTATAGAAGAAGCTTCACCAGTGCCCAATATTTTTTGAAGCATGAAATTGACTAATATTTTTCCCTGCCTGCTGCCTTTTAAGTCACGGCTCAGGATAGTGAAGGGTTTGGGACTGTATTCATTCTTGAAGTGCCATCCGCCAATCAACACTATTGTCACATCCTTGACGTGACATTTTCAATGCAACATGAAATTAAATGTATTATTAAAGTGTATAGGTATTCAAATTTCTGTTAAGTTCTGAATGTCTCATCGGAGAGTATCTTAATGCATCCGTGTTTGTTGAAAGATGGATCCCTGAGGCGTGAAACACTACCAGTCATCCTTTCAGACAAATGCAAGACCCACTCCAGGGACTTTCAGTTGGATTCTTGCATTACAGTGCCTGATCTCCTTTATGTCTCTGCCGTCGAGAGTCTCAAAGCACCTGTGTTTTACAAGCTGAGAACATGCAATGTTGTTTTATTCAGATGCTTCAGAACATGATACATGTCATATTTGCTGCCACTTTTGATATTTATTTCCCTCACAAATTTAAAACCATGTCACGTAACAGCAGTTCAACTGTGGGCAGAGTTATTTATTCAACACAAATCTGGCAACAACAACCTTGTAAATGGACCACAGTCTTTTCCCCCCAAGGCTTTTGCACTTGAAACCGAAGCTCAACCTTTCTAGTTTCCGCTTCTCCTTCCGGCAGGCTCGTTCTCCCTTTCATTTCTATATTTCTCCGTGGGGTTGAAAGTTACATCATCCCCGGCACTCCGTAACGTAAATGGGACACCGTGCTCGTTTGACACTTCGCTTGAGCTCTTCCTTTCTCCCGCCTGTGTACGAATTCACGAGCGTCTCTGCTTGCCAAACCATGAGGTCACGGTGGCACTCGCGTTTAAGCCGAACAAACCGCCCATGTGTTGCGAACGAGCCTGCCATTAATCAGATCTGGCCATCCATGAAGTCTGAGACTCTGTTTCCCTCCATGTTATCAGAATGGGATTGGAGGGCGACAGATGTTTCCGCATTCATTAGTATTCTACGAGCCGTTCAGAGAGCGAATGGCACTCGGCGGAGGTCTTGTTGATGCCAGGGACGCCGCTGATCCATGGCAGAAACAACATGTGCATTCGGTCCACCTTCAGAGGTGAGACTGAGAAGCCGTGAAGTCACCTCTAAAGTCTATCCAGAAGAAAGAACTGTAAGATGTCAGTAGTACACAAATGAGAAAGGCGAAACCTCATAGGAAACTACTCACAGGAAGCCGTGACTGTAATGGAAAGCGCGGCTGTTGGCAATTACGAATGAGGAGTGATTTTGCCCTTCATGTGGCAGGACAAAAGTTGTTGTCGCTAGTTATTTCTGAGTCCAGGCCAAGATCAGATTTTATTGTGGGTAATGGTGTACTACACTCGTGAAAACATTACAAGACTTTCAGTAGCACAAAGGGCTCGGCAATATAGCTACTTTTCGAGCCTTTTGATGATATTCGGAATAGTTTTTGAAGGTCTGCTTGATCTGAAATAGATCAATGAATTTTGTTCCACTAAATGAATACAATAATTTCCATGTATAAATACCAATATAACATCTCAGCAATATTTATCTGCATTATGTTCTAATAAAAGAAGTAAAAAAAAAAATACTGTATATATATTCACTTACACAATCATTTCCCATATTACATAAAAC
The DNA here is from genome assembly GCA_030578275.1 of Meda fulgida. Taxonomy (NCBI): domain Eukaryota; kingdom Metazoa; phylum Chordata; class Actinopteri; order Cypriniformes; family Leuciscidae; genus Meda; species Meda fulgida. The sequence continues at coordinate 5,485,232 of CM060627.1, read as the reverse complement.
AGATAAAACTGCAATATTGATCCCCTATATTTTTATGAAAAATAAATACTGTTTGTACATAATAAAAATTGCAACTTTGAATTGATTTCACAGAAATAAATCAAACTTACCAACACTAATGCCATTTTTTGCTACTGAAGTTTAAATCAGAGAAGCTACTCAAACTCTGTTTTAATACTTTCATACTGGTGAATTGTTAAAGATTGCAAACTTAATCGTGATATCTTGTGAATTGCCAACAAAATCATTGTCAAAATGTAATATACTACTGGCACACTATAGCCAAATATAAGCCAAATGGGTTTGAAATTAGTTTTTTTTTTTCATTACTATATATACGCCATGGTCAAATTTTTGAAGAGCTTTTCATATCAGAGACTATTTTTTCCCCATCCCACATCTGTCCAAAGCCATATCAAGCTGAAAACGAACCCCCTAAAATCATGTTACTTCTAGATTAATTGGTGTAATTATAATGTTTCTTTGAGCAGATTATTAGTCTGACGTTTCCCAGCAACATACAGCAGATTCCATCAGAGCAGAAAATGAATGGGATGACCCAGTGAGAGCGGGCGAAAGAAAAACTACAATTAAAGATATGTCCATCTCACCGTGCAGCTGGAGTAATTATGAGACTAGGATTTAGATAAGAAATTCACTGAGATAAAGAAGATGAAAGAACGAGTGATCATGCATTCGCCTTGATCATTGCTTGCGCTGGGAGGGTGTGGGTCTCTTCATATAGGATATTAGCGAGTTTTACAACTTGGAATTTGTCGTTCATTGTGCACCTTTAGGATTGATCATGGTTAAGGTTTTAATACTGGATGTGGGGATCATGTTTTACACTCATGTTAGGGCTCTTTGGAGCTGAAATACTTCGCTCTATAATTCTCTTTTGCCCTCTCTCTCAAGGTGCATTTGTAATGAGAGTTACAGCCACAGATGCAGATGATGAAGCATATGGAAACAGTGCCAAGCTGGTTTACAGCATACTGCAGGGCCAGCCATATTTCTCAGTTGAACCTGAAACGGGTAAGTTGAGCAAAGATGAGAGAACAAGTATCATTTGGAATGATTAAACGATGGGGTACAATACTAATAAGGTGATACAGCATTTGCTAACATAGTTTCTTACATGTTGTCGGTGAATCGTATAAAGCCTGTCAAGAAAATACCCAGGCCATATTTCACCCTAAATCAGCCTATTTCTACAACAAAGGAATTATATTTTGCATTAAGAAAACTAACACAACATTTACGACATTGAGATTTTTTTTTTTTTTTAACTTTTAAGTTTGAGAAAATTAACAATATTTGACCACCCAAATTACCATTACTGCAATCTGTATTGACATTTTACTATTCTCATTACTTCAAATTATGACTCTAATACAGCAAAATACTGTATACAGTATTCAAAGTAAAACTATTTTTTTTCTCAAATACAATTATAGGTTTCTATCTGCTTTACTAAATTTGGTACAATTTAAGTAAGTTGCTTTTTAAAAAAACACATACGTTCTTTTCTCATGTTCTAAAAACCTTATCACAACATATTTTGAAGATTGACATCCTACTCAATTAAAACTCGCTCTTTAAAATACCCCAAGGCTGGGAATTAATTTCCATGGTTATGTTCCCCCCCCCCTCGTCCAACCTTCTTTTTTAGCGTGACATTAACATATAAATAATTAAGTCAGAGAAGCTCATTAGATAGCACCTAAAACCTGTCTCCGTCCATTCTGTCAGGCATCATAAAGACGGCGCTTCCGAACATGATTCGAGAGAACCGGGAGCACTATCAAGTGGTGATTCAGGCTAAGGACATGGCTGGACAGATGGGTGGTCTCTCCGGGACCGCTACAGTCAACATCACCCTTATGGATGTCAACAACAGTCCTCCTCGATTCCCACACAGTAAGAACACAAAATATCCACTCTATCACACTATCTACTCCATCCACTTTTTGATCCACAAGAATTGCTTTAAACCTTTAAATAAAAGGGTTTCATGTACTAAGTGGCAATAATCTAACAAAATGTAAAGCTTTCTGCTTAATCCACAAGAGATCAACTGCAAATAAAGCAAAACCGTAGCAAAAACATACCATTTTTGGGTCACATGAAACTAAATTATGCCTCATTTTGATGCAAATTACCTTGAATTTATTATTATATGAAATTTGATGAAAGAAAAATGCTACTGAAATGTCTAGAACAAAAGGCATAGAACAAGCCCAGCAGGTTTAAATCAAATGAACAAGAGTTTGATTGCCAGTCAACAATTAATAATTAATAATTGATGCAGTCTAGATTATAGTGTTTATGAGCAGAATTGAGCTTGGACTTGCAAATAGACTTCAGCAAAAATCGGCATATGAAATTAACTGTTCATGTTTCGCATTCCTCCGCGAGTGATATTTCATAAGAACCGCAAGCACTGCGGCTCAGTTGAATTATCATGGAAATGCTTGGGGCCCATTTCTACTGACCAGGATGAGTCACAATGTGAACCCAGAACAAATCTCCACAGAGAGAGGCTTTTAGAGAGAGAGAGAGAGAGAGAGAGAGAGAGAGAGAGAGAAAGAGAGAGAGAGAGAGAGAGAGAGAGAGAGAGAGAGAGAGAGAGAGAGAGAGAGAGAGGGTGGGGGGGGGGGGGGTGGGGGGGTGGGGGGAGGATAGAGACTAGAAGACAGAGAGATGTAGAGAGAGAGCACAGCGGGAGCTTCATTTGGGGTGATAATCCCTCTCTCTTCACCACAGTCATAAATCCAATACAAGAGCCACATCAGAAACAGTTTCCACAAACTGGGTTTAAAAAGAAACTTCTCCAATGGCTCATCGAAGCCGAAATTCTATTAAAGAATAACCACTGAGAAGCAGCTCTGCTTTTCCCCCCGAGAGAAGGATAAGCAAATGGACAAATGCACGCTGAAGCACCCTGCTCGAGAACAAAGAGTTCGTACAAACACCTGACTGTTTACTCAATTGATTTATTTTGCTATCCTTTTCCAGGTACCTACCATCTCTCCACTCCAGAGTCGGCCGAAATCGGATCATCGGTGGGCCGGATCAAAGCGTATGATGCAGATGTGGGGGAGAACGCAGAGATGTGGTTCACCATCCTGGATGGCGACGGGCAAGATGTGTTCAATATCATCACAGACAGCACCAGCCAGGAAGGAGTGATAACAGTAAAGAAGGTAAACAGGTCCTACATCTAAAGTTTTAAACATGACACTGTAAGTCGCCAGTTAGAAATAAAATCTGCACTATTCCCAATCTTTCCCTCATTCTCATTTTCTCATTCTTTCATACACGTGCACGCGCCCATGCGAAGCAAAGTGCTTAGAAAGTAATCCCCTAAATCGAAGCCTTCGTGTCCTATCAACTTTACAAAGGTGCTTAATTCTATTCACAGCCCAAAAAAGTCCCTTTTTTCCTTTTGTGTGGCGCAGGGATCTATTTGCCTGCTGAAATCTGCCTATAGCTTATTTCCACTCTCTGTCAGGTCAGGCTTTGACAAGGCTCAGGCAATTATGCAAATCTTATTGCTTAAACTAGAATAAAAGATAGCAACGGAAGAAGACCTGAATGGGCTAAAGGTAAAAGATCGCACCTTGAGTCATTAATCGTTTCATAATTAAAAGGCTGCATTAAAGTACGATATCCTGCCTTTATAAAAAAAGACATTCAACATTAAAGAAAGGGGATAGTGATAAGCACACTTCAATGAACGCTTCCAAAAACGAGCTTTAGATTTGGAAAAGTTTAGGACATTGCTAGAGAATGTCGTAAATCTGCGACCGAATAGACCTGAGCTGAAACAGATCAGAGAAGTATAAGCCTTCCTTTATTCAGACAGGTCATGAAGACTGGCCTAACATCTTATCTTTCTTCTTGTAACCTTTCTCCCATTCAGCAACTAGATTACGAGAGTAAGAGGTTATACTCACTACGGGTACAGGTGACCAACACGCATATAGATCGACGCTTTGAGCACCTGGGGCCTTTCAGCGACACGGCGATGGTCCGAATCACAGTCACGGATGTGGACGAGCCTCCGCTCTTCAGTCGGGCTCTGTACATTTTTGAGGTGGACGAGGACACCCCGGCCGGCAGCTCACTTGGCACGGTGTCAGCTCGAGACCCTGATATAATCAATCACGTGGTCAAGTGAGTAACTATTAGTTGGTTTTTACAAACATCACCAAACCTTACCGAACAAAAAAAAAGTTAATATGTATAAATGTTAAAGGGGTCACAGCCATTTTCACCTTCTCATTGGCCCTTAGAAATAAATTATTTTAATGCTACTACTACTTTTCACATTTCTGGGGTTCTCATAAGTCATAGTTGGGTAAATGTATTCCTAATACCTATTGTGGTGAATGGAAACTATAACAAATAACATTTTTGTTCCAAAAAAAAAAAAGACATGATAGCGTTTCTATGACTTTCGAAAGGAGGAAAAAAAATATTGAGAGATTGATAATGGTGGTCAGAAGGAAGAAAGATCACATTTGCAGTCACTCCCTCAGCCGTTGTGTTAGAAACAAACAGCAGCATTAAATAGTTTTCTGTGATTTAATGCGAAGGTCTTATAATACAAAGTATATACTGTGTTAAATGTACATACATGTTTTTAATGAAAATATAAAAATACTTTTTACATTTTAAAAATACTAGATTACAATGTTAATAACTGTGGAAATGTATCATCAGAGTCTGTGAAAAGGATCCATTACCATAATCTTCACACAATACGCATCATTAACTTTCGAACGAAGACGATCATATTGCCGCATTCTGCGTGACGTCCAGTGATGCACCCAAAAGGATCATTCTTGGCTGAAACCAAAAATAGTGGTCACATGTTGGCTTATTATTTCATACATTATGCAACATAATATCATATCAACTCAAATATTATTTTTATTTGACATTATTAATAAGACTTAATTCATATACACCATATTTCATATAAATATTATGTAAATAAAATGAGCAAAATATATTTTAGAATACCAGACTCGTTTTGAATAACTACACAAATGTTAAACACTAAACAGTATTATTTTTTTATTTCAAATATTATTAGTAATCAATATTACTTCATACATTTTGAGCGTCTAAATATGCTTCTTTAAAAAAAAAAAAAAAAAACTTTACATTAAAAGATTAAGGAAAACTCGATTCTGCATGATAGGACCCCTTTAATGTTTTGGTGTTTGTGAATCTGATGCTCATACTAGCTTTGTGATGCACTTGCTTTCTGTCGCACTCATTATATTAGTTTCATTACCATCCAAAGGCTTATTTAGCTAATAAGGAGGCTTCTGTCAACAGATAATCTTAGCCAGTGTAACAGGCAATTTAATGGTCCAGTAGATATTTAAACAGAGGGACTATTTGTAATTAAATGCCTTTGAATATGAAGCTAACAAACAAGTGGCTCTTTTCACCTTAGTCACAAATAAAAGGTGCAACATTCAAACAAAACCTAACATCCAACACTTGGGGGAAAACAGCAAAATGCCACCAAGAAAAGTGCTTCCCAAAGCATCTGAACATGAAGTTCATTATGGCATATACAAATCAAGCAGAACACATCTTCACCTTCCACATTTTAGTTGTTGATCAGATTTTTTGTGCTCGGTTAAATCCAATCCATCAACGTGTTCCCATGCGTGCGCGTGTGTATGTGTGTAAAGGCGAGGGAAAAGCAAATTATTCATGGGGCCTCAGTTGGTGATTTCCCTCCGGAAGTTTGGCAAGATGAATACAGGCGCTGTTGTATCTCTCCACCCATCCCTTTCTGAATTCAGACTTTTATAAGTCACAAAGTTGATGTGAAAGAGTGTGTCTTGTCTTTCGTCTCCTGTCCGCATGCAGACTATGAGCGATTGTCTGAAAATCCTGTCCTTCTGGCTTACTCATGCACGTCACACTCAGTTGCATATTTAAATGTCAGCAGAATATGTAAGCTGACATTGATAAATGGGTTTAATAGGAAAGATTTCCTTTTCTTATTTCATGAAAACAAAAGGCAGGGGATCAACAGAGTGATTAGCATTCAGGCTCGTTTCAAACGAGCCACTTCAAAATTCAAAACACGCAATATGCGGTTAAGGATAATTGATAGTTGCTAGTGTCAAGGTTTTCGTAACATCTTCCTATTCATCGCATAACGCATAACTGATTACTTCAAAATTAGCAGTTACTGGCACTGGGGTACCACTATTCTGCTGGGATAAACAGCATTGCTGGTCTTCAGGTTTTGAATGCTGCTGTGCTGGTGTTGCAACAAGATGTAATCAATGTAATCTAACATAAATTAGAATATAATTTCATAAGTATTCAATACTTTTAATATGATACAGATTAAATAAGTAAATGAATGAATGAATGAATGAACGAATGAACAACTATTCAAAAATAGGTGATTTTAGGTGAAAAATAGTGATCTAATATAAGTCAGAATATAAAATCCAAAATTAGTAATTATGAATTCAATATTAAATAATCACTGACCGTTAACTGGTTTTTGAAGTTACATAATAGTTCAATAAAAATTGTCTGTGTGAAGCCAGGTTTTTTTTAAACTGTCTGTGGTATAAATACACATCCATCTGTAAGGTGTAACATGGTAACATTGAGTCATTGTGGCATAACTTACACCATTACATCACGCAAAGGAAAAAGTTATTGAAAAGCACAAGGCAGGGGATGATTACAAGAAGACTTTTGATGTATGTACCTGGAGTACAGTTAAAATCAATAATTAAAGCTGCAACCCTTTAGGACATGCATAAAAATGTTATGTTTTATTTAGCAAGCATGTAAACACAAAAAGTAATTTATAAAAGATCATATAAGAGATTCAGTCAAGCATAATTTTGTACAGATGTAAATAATGTATGTTGGATTGATGTTTATAAGGAAGTTCATCCTGATAATGCATTGTCAGCATTTGAAAGATTATTTTACCCTTTGGTGGACAAACATGCACCTATGAATACATGTACAGTGAAGAATGTTTGGGCACCATGGATTGTTAATGAGTTGAAAAACATTATGTTTGAGAGAGATGTGGCAAAGGGTACAGCAAACTGGGAACAAGGAGGATTGGGACGTCTATTGCAAATTAAGAAATCAAGTAACTCAAATTAAAAGGAAAAAGAAAATAATGTTTTACAAAATGTAAAAATAAGTGAATGTAAATATGATTGTAAAAAAAAAGTGTCAATCAAAATTCAATCAAAAGTGTCAAATTCCTTCTTTTATTGATAGGTGACTCATTTTTAACTATTTTTAAACCATATGAAATTGGAAATTATTTAAATGATTTTTTTCATAAATAAAGTTGATAAATTAAGAGAAGATATGTTGTTTGGCAGAACCAGTTTGCCACATATTTAATATCAGTTTTGAAAAAGGGATTCATCTGACTAACTGTTTTCATGATTCTTTTTCCCTGTTATAGCGCCACCAAGTGGCCAATCACATTTTTGTTTCATCTTACCTCATATTGAGCTCAGAAACATGTGTCCCGAGTTTAGCGAAAATGTCTCTTTCCGTTCCCAAGTTCTACCTGTTTTAGTAAAAGTGGCCCCGGTCACATCGAACATTTTGGTTTCCCTTAGCGACCATGAATTGAAATTTCGAATTTTAATGATTATTAATAGTCACTTTCCAGAGAATATTCCTGCAGTGGTTTGGTTCCAATCAGGCTAAAAACCTAGGAGTAGTTTGCAAAAGTAGGTTTAAAAAAATAAATAAAAATGTACTCGAAAATGACGCCTGAAGGGCTACACGCTTGAACCCCTAATAAGGAATGGAAAGAGAATGGCACATCTTGTGTAAGAAGGAAATACTGAAAAAGGTTACAAGCGTCAGTACCTCAGATTGGAAAGATAATCGACAATGTTCCTCACCAGTCAGAGCTTTATAGGAGAGTGGCAAAGAGAAAGCCACTGCTAAAAAGCTGTCATATGACATCTCGGCTATACAGAAGGCATGTGGGAGACTTTGAAGCCAGCTGGAATAAGGATCTCTGATCTGATGAGACTAAAATTGAGCTTTTTGGCCATTAAAATAAACGCCACGTCTGGCGTAAGATAGACACTGAGCATCAGCAGAAACTCATCATCCCCACTGTGAATCATGGTGGTGGCAGCATCATGCTGAGGGGCATATAGCTTCTCTGCGGCAGGTCCTGGAAGGCTTGTGAGGGTAAAATTAATGCAGCAAAACACATAGAAGTCCTGGAGGAAAACCTGATGGGGTCTGCAAAACACCTGCAGGAGAAGATTTGTTTTCCAACAAGACAATGACCCGAAGCATAAAGTCAAATGGACAAAAAAAAAAAAAAAAACTAAGTTTTAGTGGCCTGAAGTGGCCCAAGCATTTATGGGTGGACTTCCACTCATGATCTCCATGCAACCTGACTGAGATCGAGCAGTTTTGAAAATAAGAATGTGGAAAAAACTACAGTGGTTAGGAGTTGAAGTCAATAAACTCCAATTCCTGCCATTCCAATCCAAGTTCAACCTCCTGTGGGTGTGGCTGATTCAATCAAAATTCATGAACTAAAAAGAAGCCAAGCCATTTTGCACAATTATTTTGTGCTTAATAACTTTGTAAAAAATTTTCCCATGTTAGCATGAAAGAATAATTTTCCGTTGAACACTGTCAAAAAGGCAAATTAGATCCTATGTGATTCAAAGCTGTAAAACAACAACACATAAAATTAGACATATATAATTTAGACATTCTGTTGACTATATGTGCCTTTGCACCTGCATGCCAACTAACTCTCATTAGTGTTTGTTGAGTATTAGTAGACTTTTAGGGATAAGGGTAGGGTTAGTAGAATAGCTTAATATGTACTTGCAAAGTTACTTATGGTCAGTAAAATATCTGTTGGGTTACCATCACAATAAAGCGTTCGCAGTTATTAAGCACAGTCTTTTATTACTCTACTAATACTCCACTGAGAGTTAGCTGACATGTACAGTATACAATATTACTTAACTAATGTCTAAAGGCAGGAATGCTTCCTGCTCAGCTGCTGTTCGGACGCTCTCGCTTACTGCTCCGCGCTTTGCTCTATTGCTTTTATATTTTTATATTTTATCTCCTTTTATCACCTAATTTTAACTTCAGCAAATCAGCACAGTGCTCAAACGCTTGGATTACTACTACTACAAAAAAAAAAAAAAAAAAAAAGCAGAATTCTTTTATTCGACCAGCCTCCCACTGAACGCTTACATTCCGGGGAAGAGAAAACACAACTGCCTACATTCATAAGGATAAGAAAATGCCTCCTCTGGAATCTACTTGCTGCTCTAACTGCCACAGACTTCTACAAAGGATTGCAGTTCTTGAAACAAAGTTAATTGCGGGTCCACCAAACCAGACGGGACACACAACAGAGCTTCGTCATGGACGCCCTCAGCATACAGCCGGTGAGTCCCATGAATCTCATGCTCCTCGACAGGCTATACTGAGTGTAGAGAAACAAGCCGATCGACTTACAAATCGATGGTACAAACAGGGAGCGAGACCCAAAGGAACTCGAGACATCAGATTGTCACGAGCATCATATATTGCTGCAGTAGCATCCTCTACCCCAGATACGGCTCTGACAAGGATTGCAAACACTGGTCTCCTACCACCGCCTATACATCTTGAGAACAGATTTGAAGTTTTAATGAATGAGGAATCCCCAAATTTGATGAATGTGATCGAACACAGACTGAATCAGCCAGTAGCTAACATTGATGCTAACTGGCGCTCGAGGTCGAGCAGACAGCGGCACTCAGCTCAGAGCGCAGCCGGACCCAGGACTCTGATAGTGGGCGACTCCATAATCAGAAACATTAGTAGCAGGGATACAACTACATGCTGCCTTCCACAAGCAACAACTTCTGATGTAAATAGAGAACTTCAGGACATTCTGATGAAACATAAGACTGCAAATCGACTCATCATTCATGTGGGGAAGAATGATATTCATAAAGAGCAGTCGGAACTCCTTAAGAAGGATTTCAATGAACTTTTTGAAACACTTAAAAGACTGAAAGTTCAAACATTCATCAGTGGACCACTCCCAGCAAGAGGAACAAACAGGTTTTCACGGTTGCTTGGGCTTAATACATGGCTGCAAAAAACCTGCTATGTAAAAGGAGTGAACTTCATTGACAACTTCAATCTTTTCTGGAGTCAGAGGCAACTGTTTCAACAGGATGGCCACCACCCAAACAAACTTGGTTCAAGAGTGCTAAAGGACAATATCTACTTCTCCCTCCGTCATCCTTCTGCAATGTGTGCCAATCCACTCAACCTGAATGGCACACACACACCTGGATACAGTATGAATGACCACAGGATTTCACTTCAGCACCTGAATGGGCATGCGGTTGACACATCACACAAGGACAATGATAACACCACTCAGCCACAACAACCTCTGCTCACGGACACAATCTCAGCTGAGCCCTGCCCACAGAGCTCACCACCGACAGACTGTGACATACTAGCACTGCTCCAAGATTCAGCACCCAAGGACGACTTTCTGGAAAACAGCGAGGGAAACCAGGACAGCATATTACAGCCTCCAATAACACCAGAGCAACAGCCCCTCTCACCAGACAGTTTCTCCATCTCTCCAGCATCTCCACTTCTGTGCTTCTCAGAGAAAATGGAACAACTGGTGTATGCTGGAACTAGACTATCCCACTCTTTTGCTGCAAGCCCCCAGATACCAACCAAAAAACGGCAGGCCCCACAACCACCAAAGCCTGCAGGCCCAGCTCGCCCTCCCCCTCCTCCTGCGAGAGCTCTTCGGCCTCTGCCACAGCGCCAGGGCACACACCCTCCTCCAGCGGCTCGAGGTGAACCAAAAACAACTGATACCAGCTCTCAGTGATATGTGTCGGGTCCCCGCTATGATAACAATAACTTTCTCAAATGTTTACAGAACAAGCGGGAACCCAGTGTGCCTGTATCTTTATCTTTCTCTATTGCTGTTCGATTACATGATAGAAAGTCTAAGGCCCTCAAAAGCCGTACCGCAAACCCATTTAATCTGGTGCCTATTACACGCCAAACCAAGATTGCTGTGGGGACAAAAAGTAAGACTGTTAAGCTAGCACTTTTAAACATCCGCTCACTTAAAAATAAATCACTTCTAGTCAACGACTTAATAACCACATACAACCTGGATTTTATGTTGCTAAATGAAACCTGGCTAGAAGACAGCTGCAGTGCAACAGTCCTCAATGAAACGGCCCCTCCTAACTTTACTTTTATGAGTGTCTGCAGAGCTGTAAGAAGAGGTGGAGGTTTAGCTGCTCTTTTTAAAGCTGTCTATCAATGTAAGCAAATATCATTTGGGAATTACCCGTCTTTCGAATATCTGGGTACTGTGTTAAAAGGTGCTCCACGCATTTTACTTATCATTGTATACAGGCCTCCAAAATACTCTCCAGCCTTTGCTGAAGACTTTACAGAACTGTTATCAACAATTTCCTCAGAGTTTGACCGTTTTGCTATTGCTGGAGATTTTAACATTCACATAGATATTGCAGAAACCAATATGGCAAAAGAAATCAAAACTGTTTTAAAAACTTTTGATCTGACTCAGCATGTACATGGACCCACACATAATCGTGGACACACTCTAGATTTACTTATCAGTAAGGGTCTAAACATTTCATCGATTGTTATTAAGGACGTAGCACTGTCTGATCATTTTTGTATTTTCTTTGATATATTGATCTCTCCTGCCATTGAAGCTAGATCTGTGTCGGTCAAGAAGAGATGCTTAAATGAGAACACTAGTGTACTATTTATGAAGGTTATATCTTTAACACCAAGCATATCTGCTGACTCTGTTGATTTTCTCCTTGATTCTTTTAACTCAAAAGTTAAGAGTGTAATTGATGATATTGCTCCTGTGAAAGTCAGGAAGAAGAATGGCAGACAGAAAGCACCTTGGAGAAACTCAACAGCAGTGCAAAATATGAAAAGACAATGCAGAAAAGCAGAGCGCATGTGGCGGAAGACAAAACTTGTAGTCCATTATAACATCTACAAAGACAACATCCATGCTTTCAATAAGGAACTAGGCAAAGCTAGACAGACTTTCTTCTCAAATATTATAAACAGCAATATAAACAACACACGCACTCTTTTTGCTACTGTAGAGAGACTGACAAACCCCCCAAGCCAGATTCCCAGTGAAATGCTCTCAGAGAGCAAGTGCAGTGAGTTTGCTTCTTTCTTCTCTGAGAAAATCAATAATATCAGAAAGGTGATCAGCACATCCTTGAGCCGCACTGGGGTCAGACAGATCACACAACAGCCTGAGAAAGTAGTCACTATGTCTGATTTCAAAGAAATTGATGGCAAAATTTTGGAAGAAATCGTACAGCACCTTAAAACATCAACCTGCGCCCTTGACGCACTTCCCACATCTTTCTTCAAAACTGTGTTACACAGCCTAAAAGCAGATCTCCTAGAAGTGGTAAATGCCTCACTTCTCTCTGGGACTTTTCCAAACTCCCTGAAAACTGCAGTTGTCAAGCCCCTCCTGAAAAAGAGCAATCTGGATAAGACCATATTAAACAACTATAGACCGATCTCAAATCTTCCTTTCATAGGCAAGATCATTGAAAAAGCTGTCTTCAATCAGCTGAACAAATTCTTAAGCTCGAATGGATACTTTGACTACTTTCAATCTGGTTTCCGACCGCATCACAGCACAGAGACAGCGCTCATAAAGATAATAAACGATATTCGCTTAAATACTGACACAAGCAAATTATCAGTTCTAGTACTACTCGACCTCAGTGCTGCATTTGACACTGTCGATCACAACATACTTCTTGACAGGCTGGAAAACTGGGTCGGGCTTTCTGGGATAGTCCTAAAATGGTTCAGGTCATACTTAGAAGGGAGAGGTTATTATGTGACTATAGGAGAGCATAAGTCTGAGTGGACATCTATGACATGCGGAGTCCCTCAAGGCTCAATTCTTGCGCCACTCTTATTCAACCTGTACATGCTCCCGATGAGCCAAATAATGAGAAATAACCAAATCTCTTACCACAGCTATGCAGACGACACACAGCTCTACTTAGCCCTATCGCCTAACGATTACAGCCCCATTGACTCCCTTTGCCAATGCATTGATGAAGTAAACAATTGGATGTGCCAAAACTTTCTTCAGTTAAACAAAGACAAAACTGAAGTCATTGCGTTTGGAAACAAAGATGAAGTTCTCAAGGTGAACGCTTACCTTGAGTCTAGGGGTCAAACAACTAGAAATCAAGTCAGGAATCTGGGTGTGTCTCTAGAGTCAGACCTTAGTTTCAGTAGTCATGTCAAAGCAATAACTAAATCAGCATACTATCATCTGAAAAATATTGCAAGAATTAGATGCTTTGTTTCCAGTCAAGACTTAGAGAAACTTGTGCATGCTTTCATCACCAGCAGGGTGGATTATTGTAATGGTCTCCTCACTGGCCTTCCTAAAAAGACCATTAGACGGTTGCAGCTCATACAGAACGCTGCTGCCAGGATTCTGAGCAGAACCAGAAAATATGAACACATCACACCAGTCCTCAGGTCTTTACACTGGCTGCCAGTTACATATAGAATTGATTTTAAAGTCTTATTACTGGTATATAAATCATTCAATGGCCTAGGACCTCAATACATTGCAGATATGCTCACTGAATATAAACCCAACAGATCACTCAGATCACTAGGATCACATCAGCTAGAAATACCAAGGGTTCACTCTAAGCATGGTGAGTGTGCTTTTAGCTACTATGCCAGCCGTAGCTGGAACCAGCTTCCAGAAGAGATCAGATGTGCTCCTACAGTAGTCACATTCAAATCCAGACTCAAAACACATCTGTTTACCTATGCATTTACTGAATGAGCACTGTGCCACTGCTCGTCCGACTGTTTGTACTATATTTTATTTAATGTTTTAATTATTCTGATCTTATTTGATTATTTCTGTATTTTATCTTTTATTCTAAACGGTTTTAATTTTTCTGATTTCTTTTGTTTTAATTTCTTCTATGTAAAGCACTTTGAATTACCATTGTGTATGAAATGTGCTATATAAATAAACTTGCCTTGCCTTGCCTTGCCTTGCCTTGCCTTAACTAATGTCTAAAGGCAACCATCAAATAAATTGTTGACCAAAAAACTTCCAGGATGGTGAATACTTCTAAGAAAATGCTGTAAGCCAATCTGGACCAGCATGGGAATTCAATATCTGGTCTTTTCAGCATGGTAGTTTGTAGCCGTCGTCTTAAAAAGCAGAGGTACAATGTATAGTTTGTTGTGCTCGGCATGTAACTATCATCAAAACCTTTAACTAGCACACATTTGTTCTCTAATAGAGATGTAAAATCAAATACGTCCTGCCGTTTGAAGGAAAATGAAACCAGTCTTGGCTGATTTATTTTGGCTGCCTGCAAAGGCACTGTTCTGAGCCCTTGATAATGGGTGTGTGATGTACCCGTATTCACTTCCTGGGGCCATGTTTACAGCACTTTAAAACACATAGGATGTTCCATCCCTGTGCCTGGGCATAATCAGAGCTCCATTGTCTTGCATTCATTACCGTCATTCTTGTTTCAGATACACCATTGATCGCCACACAGACCTGGAGAGGCTGTTTAACATTGATTCCAACAATGGGACCATCAGCACACTGCAGGCTCTGGACAGAGAAACTTCCAAATGGCACAACATCTCGGTCCTGGCAACAGAACTCAGTAAGTTTGCTTCGTGAGCCTTTGCTGGATTACTGATATGAAATAGGATAATGCTGCAAGGTTTACTTTCAACGATGCGAAGAGACATCGCCTTTCAATATCAAACTGTGAAATAGTTATGAGGTGAAATTCATTAGAAGTGTTTTTGTTTGTTCAAACCTGTGAAAAATAATGTGTTACAACGTTATCTCAGGTGGACTGAAACCTCAAGAGCCTCAAGACGTTTTCAGAAATGGCTAAAACCACAGCACTGCAATAAATGACTGATGACAAAAATCAAACTGTCAACTTGAGTTGTGGTTTAATTCATGTTTTCTCCATTCTCCTTAGAAGAATATATGCCTAGGGTAAAAGGCTGAAAGACAAATACAGAGAAATAAAATTAGACCTCTTGAATGCAAACTGAAAATCTTCCAGAATTGCTGAAACGCATTAATCATTGGCGTCTAGGTACTGCCCTGCAAACCAGAGTGCCGGTGTTTATCAAAGTGCGAGACGTGAATGACAATGCGCCTGAATTCGCCATGTTCTACGAGACCTTTGTCTGTGAGAATGTCAGAGCCGGTCAGGTATGCTGCTTTTTCATGTTGATTCATTGTTTCACGAAAATGTTTTACTGGATGCCTCTGCTTGCTTTGTTTCTTCCACTGTTCTATAGAATTTTAGCGCTACATTTATGATTAGGATGGCTTTGTTATTCTACACAGTTCTATTTTAAGATAGAATGAAGTGAATAATCTTGGCTTATTATGTTTCCAGCTCATCCAGACCATAAGTGCTGTGGACACTGATGAACCTCTTATCGGGCACAAGTTTGTTTTCAGTCTAAGCACCATCAATCCAAACTTCACCATCTTCGACAATGAAGGTAATTCAGTGGAAGCCTATTTTTGCATCAGAGTAAAACAAAATAAAAAAAGTGTTTCAAAATAAAAAAATACAGTGTAAAATATAACCCTTAAGCTAACATTATTTATATATATATATACTTTTTTCAAATATAACTTTAAATACATTTTAAAGAATAAATATATATAATATATAAATAAAACACATCATAATAAAGTCGCATTGTGGATACACACTCCTGTTCAAAAGTTTAGGTAATATTTTTATTTTCAAAATAAATTAATACTTTTATTCAGCATGCCACATTAATTTTATCAAAGGTTATGGTAAAGACATCTCAGATTTTACAAAATAATTCTGTTTCAAACAAATGCGATTCAATTATCAATACCAGTTGAAATTATTTGCAAAAAAAATATACATTGTTTCAACTCCAGAAAATTTACATTTTAAGTAAATTGTTAGAAATTAACTCATAGAAGCAAGCCACAATTAGGAGAAATAGTCACCATTGTGAGAAATAAAGTTGCACTTGTGAGATATGGAGTCACACATGTGAAATAAAAGTTAGTTAGAATATTTACATTTTTATTTATTTTTTACTATTTATTTTTTGGATAAATAGCAATTTGCAATTCCATTTGGTGCCACTAGAAGCACAGGCATGACACACTTTACCTTTAAATTAGATACAACTCTTCATTGTTAATATGTTTGTGCTTGATAACAGTCTCAGAATAAGGAATAGAACACTAAAGATGCACATCTATGATGCTGGTTCAATTGATCGCAGACCTGCATTGCTGTCACTTATGCAAACTCTAAATGGTGTTTTAGTGCATTTAATATACTATTAATCATGATGCCAAAGATGCAACAATTAAAATGCTAGCTAAAAATACAACTCAATATTAAAGCTTTGCAAACAACACCGTCCATCACACAGAACCTCGGTTACTCTCTCTTAATCTTGACATCATTGTCTTGTAGACAATACAGCGCGGATACTGACCCGCCGGGGTGGTTTCAACAGAAGAGAGATGAACTCATACCTGCTGCCTGTCGTCATCTCAGACAACGATTACCCCATCCAGAGCAGTACCAGCACGCTGACGGTCCGGGTCTGCGCCTGCGACAGCCGTGGGAACGTGCAGACGTGCAGCACTGAAGCCCTGCTGCTCTCAGCCGGACTCAGCACCGGAGCCCTGGTGGCCATCTTACTCTGCATTTTAATACTACTCAGTAAGTGTTGAACTCCTGTAAATATACATGATTGGGATATGTTTAGCTATTTAAAAACATTAATTCGGCCCTGCATGGTGCCTCCCTGAACAGCGTGCCCCTGGGCAGATGCCCAATTGCCCATATGGTTCATCCGTTTCCGGCCCTGTTTTAAGCCACCCTGAACCTGTTTACTTGGATCATTTTTGTTTACTCTAATCTGTGATATGACACCTCATCATATACAGTGCACTTTCTCAAAAGCATTTCATTGACTCACCTATTGCCAAAATATGCACTGATGTAATACCATAGAACAAATCCACCAAAAAGTACTGCGGCTCTGCAGTGCAATCAAAATGGCTCAAACAGAGACGAGAGAAATGTGTTGAAGCTGCTTCTGTTGTTATGTCTTACCACCTCAGGTCATAAATGGGATGTTACTGTGATCGAGTCCTACATCTCAGGACTGCACTCAGAACAGGGTTTGTTTACTCAGAAGGCACTTTAATCACCTTCTGATGAGGAGGAGACTGTACTTTGGCACAGTGTTGTGATTGGCTGTGGACTTCAGAAGTGGCAACACATTATGTTCTACGTGTTCTTGTGGATCTGCAAACCTCTATCAGAACTGACCGGTTTATCACAGTCTTTGTTTACAAGTCATGGGGCCAGATTTACTAAACGGGGCAAATTAGCGTGAGAGCGCAATTCCATAAAAGCGCCGATAGGAGTGTAAAGTTCTGCGTGTGATCTCTGACGACGTGCAAATCAAAGAACACAGACACAGCAGGATCATTTCCACAATGGCCAACGCAATATACCAAGAGCAGTGCAAATTAGCGCCGGGTTTAAGACATGATTTTTTGGGGGTAGTAAATAATGGCGTAAATACCAGTAAATTGACCAGCGCAAACCTAAGTAAGTAAAAGTAAATCATCTTGCATGATTCATTTATATACTCTCATCCCATTCATTTTGCATCTGAAAGGGAAACTACTACAAATGCATATGCAATAAGGTCAGCCACAAAATATTAACCCAGGCCACACCTTTCCAGCGCTCATTTTTCACGCCGTGTCTTTAGTAAATTTTTTTTTTTTTTTGCTCTGGCGCAAGCTGTTAGTAAATCTGGCACCTAGTTTCTAAAGGGTATTTTACAATTTTATTTGACACAACAGTCAGAAGTTATTTAACACTTAACAAATTTCAATATGTTAAGGTCAAAAGTGGATGGATGGATAATGTAGACACAGACATACAGATATGTTAATATATTTTTCTAGACCAACACTGGTTGTTCAATGCAGTAAATGTTCTTATATTTAATCACCATCTAAAAACTACTAAGATAAAACATATCTGCCCCGAGGACATGGACCAAAAATAAAAACTTGACATCTCAGCGATGTGTCTGGCGAGCAGAACATAATGTATCCTGACCTCTTGTCCTGCTCTTCTGATGATGCAGCACAGTGTGGGCCATGCAGCATCCTTCGTGTGATGTTTATTTTTCATTTATTCATTTTTATTTAGAATATTTCTCCAAATATTTCCGCCAGACAATAAAAAGTAGGGCACCCTATTAAGACAATACTGTAGGTGCTCTCCCTCTCTTTCTCTGCTTTTCTCAGAAAGTGCAGCAGTGTGGAAAAATAGCTTTCATTATTAAATGTATGCAATTGACAAAAAGGCCTTTGTGTTCTTCTGAGGCTTAAGTAGGTCGCATGCTACTTCTTGACGTCCTAAAACACCACTCGTGCAAGGTAAAGCGGTATGAAAGCGCAGCCGGTTCTGAACAGCATGTGGCCGTGTTGTTTCTGTAGAGAAAAGGAAAAAAAAATGTTGTGCTTAAGTTAAAACATCCATCAATAAGTAATTATTGAAACTGCTGGTGAGTGCATCTCTCAAGTCTCCAATCTAACCTGAGGCAATCCGTCATCGTTCAGCATGTTTCTCTATCTGCCTCTGTTTGAATGGGATAAACAAAATATTTGAAAGGACTTCAGGTAGACTTAACTATGTATTATTCATGTGGCCAAAGTGGTTTATACAAAACAGCAATGCTGAGGTAAACATTCAAAAAGCTGTTACTCCAACGTCAACGTTTCCCAGTATTTCAGCTGTGTTGTGTGCCGGTCAAGTGTGTTAACATTGTGCTCAAAGTTCTAACACATTTAACTTTGACACTGTGTGTCTCTGACCGTTCAAATTATAACATCCATGTTTACACACCAACACCCATATTCAGAAGTCATAATTTATAATTAGTATACTTAGTGAAAAATAAGCTTTAACTTAAAGCCCCCACCCTACCCCAAACCACACCCCAAAAATGATATGCATTCGTTTTACACAACACAGACAATTGTGCGCCGTGTGTTGAACCACTTCTGCCATCTCATATTCTGTTGTTCCCCTGCACAGGCACCATCTAGTCCATCACTGATCCTCTCTGGGCAAACTTAATATGGATACTTTTCCCGTTATCCTTCTCCATTTTCAGTATCTTCCCCTAAACCCGTTTGCTGGCGCTGAGTGGACAGGTTACTGAGGACAGAGTGTTGCAGAACAAACTATTGCATCTTTCTGCTACTCTCTTTCTCTTTTGTTCTCAGGCTCTTGCTCTGCACTTGCCCCTCATTTTACATTATTTTTGTTTTGGACCCTTTTCCGATGAGCTGGCTAATGCAAACGCAAGAATATACACTCTAAAATGAAGTTATTTAAGCGGCCAGAGCGAGAAATATCCGCATCCAGCCCACACTCTTTCACCAGCGTTTCCCTTCCAGATCACAGAATGAGCCCCGCACACACCACAGGCCCCCAGGCTGGGCAGAACACAGCATGTTGCCCCCCACCGTTCCTTCTTCATAATTAACACCTGAGTGGGAGGCAGGGGCGAGCTCTCCGATTACCTGCTGGGAGGAGAGAGAAGCCACTGAACAGGAAAAACAAGCTGCAAACTACAGCACCTGTTCCCTTTTTAGGACCATAATTCCCTCTTCTCATCTCTATAGCTCAACATATGAACATTTTGTGAAGATTTCACCAAACAGTTGTAGCACTTTTGCATGTGGCATTTCAGCACAAACACCTGTGCCTTAAACAGTCGTCTGATTTTGTTGCCCAATTTATAAAATACATCACTTTTTTTCCCCCTTGGGAAAAAAAGGAAAGTACTAAATAAAATATTCTATGTAAACTAATTGTTTTGACAAAAAAAAAAAAACTAAAAAAACGAACAGAATCCGTCAAAGAAATATTGAACTGCAATTTAACATGCTATGAATCTACTTTCAATTGTATTTGTTTCACTAAATTATGTTTATGTTTCACCTAATTTGTGAAATATAATTGATTGGATGATTAAATAATAACTCCATGAATTATGAAATAATTATAATAAAAATAAAAAAATAGGTATCTCATACCAGGTTTCTTTTCATATAAAAAATAAATAAATGATTAAATAAAATTCTGATTATTATTAGTTGTAGTTATTTAATTGTTATAATTACTTTTTATTTTTATTCAATTATCATTGTTATTTATTTTATTATATTATTATAATACATGTTTATTTATTTTTCATTATTATTATTATTATTATTATTATCATCATCTCTCCATGCACTTCCTAAAAAAAAAAGTAAACAAAATGTCTTACTGCTGTACTTTACGTTTGTGCCCTTTGGAACCTTCCAAATTTGTAATGCATGAGAGAAGAACGCAAGGTCTTTTTTTACTTCGTACACAATTTTAAAAGGTGATTGCTCCAGGCAGTACTAAGTCTTTATCTGCATTACGGTGCGTCTCTCTCTTCTGTATTCATGAGTACCTTAAGCGCATGACACCTTTTGAAACACACTCCTCTGTATTTGCAGCTAAGCTCTGTCTGTAGTGCTGTGCGCTGCTCACTGGGTTCTTATCGGCTGCTCTGCTTTAGCCATCCAAGAACAGCCTATGATTCTTCAGCAGTCCTTTCTTCTCGCTGCAGTGATTGAGATTATGCACGCTTTCTCTATCTGTTTCTCTGAGCAGCCACAAACTAGCTCGTCTGCTTTTTTTAGCTGACTCGGTGCTTCTGTTTTCGGTGACTGTGACACTTTCATTGTCCTAGGCATCGATTGTCTGGGATCTCGCTGATTGAATTAACTAAACTTAATCATAAGGTCTCACTCTTTGGTGTACTGTGTATCTTGCGTGTTGCTTTAGATATTGTACTCTGTATCGGTTTACAATGCCACAGCAAAATAAATTGGTTTTGCTTGTATGTTATTTAGTTGTGAGCATAGAGTTCCAACTGAATGATGGAAAAACTACTTTGAAACGGTTAGTTATTTCAAGTAGTTTATCTAGCTCAAGTACAAGCCACTAACTTAAAGTATCTTCCTTTTTAATTTAACCAAAAACATGTATTTCTCATCATGCACTGCACTGTAAAAAAAAAAAAAACATAAATACTGTAAATAACTATTTCAGCTTTTCAAAATGTCATGTTTATTCAGTGTTATACGTGCGGTTTCTGTTCATTTTTATGCAATTAACTAGCAATTTCTGTGTGAATACTGTTTCAAAGCCATTTTTTTTTAAGTACTCAAGACTATTATCCAAACAAATGCTCACTAGAATGAGAATGTCCTTCACCCTGAAAAGATTTAAAGACCGCCTGTTTATGTGTCTGTGTGGTGTTTTTAATATGCTTTAAGACAAACCAAGTGCACATTCATAAGTCAACACCATTGCTGAGAATTTCTCTCAATTCTCTCAATTTAAAATTGCAGTGAAACAAAGACAAAACACGGTTTGAAATCGCAGTTGTTCTCTACATCACAAATATGTTGTAGCCAGTTCTGTCACGAGGGGGGCGGGGCTTTAGCATATCATTACCTTCGACGCAGGGGGTCTCAAGAGAAGCAAGGTTACACCGTTATATTTTTTCTGCTGAAATGAAAAATCGGGTACATTTAGTAATATAGTGAGTGAATTATGTATATGATGTATATTACAATGTTATGATGAACTATAGGCCTTTCTCCACTATCGTAAGACTCTGAGATGGCGAACGTGAACATGGTTTGTATAACATTAGCAACATATTACTAGCTGTTTGATACCGCAGTCAAGCAATTAATTACCGTTATGTGTCTAACATTATAGAGAGCGATAAATGCATTACAATTCTGATACATCGAGCCTGTATAATTCACTCTTCCACTACTTCTTCTGAACCAGTTTCTGGTTCAAACATATATGGCTGAATTAAACCAATATTTTCACTTGCCATTGTGCAGCGTTTACTACAGTAAAGTTGACAGAGTGGATCGGGTATTCTAAGCTGGTGTGAGTGAGTGGAGGCGGGGCTCATTTGCAAATTCATGGATCTGATTTGCTAAATGAATCAAGGATGTAGTTACATTCAAGCTATTTTTAGTCATGATTTTTTTAAAAACCTTTAAATATGTCTTTTCGATGACCAAAGATGAGTTTTAAGGGATAGTATTATTTAGTACAGGGAGACTTAAACAACTAGCTAACACACTTTTAGATAATAAATTGGGTTCTATATAGAGTAGATTTTTTTTCAAGCTGCTTAATTCATAAAATTTAATTACAAATTAAAATTGAAGTAATTATAATAATTCCATAAAATGGGAAATAAGACGGGAACCCCTAAAATGATATATTAAGCGACTAGCAAATGATCAATGATGAAATGACAAATGATCCTGCCAAACCTGTAGGAAGCACTGCTCTAGTGTCAGGTGTCTCAGTGACATTCAGAAAGCATGACTATCACAGAGCTTTGATCAGCTTGATTTGCACCATGCTGATGATATCATTCTGTTCGTCTGCCTCTGTCTCCATAGTGATTGTGGTATTGTTTGCGGCCCTGAGGCGACAAAAGAAAAAAGAGCCCCTGATCATCTCAAAAGAAGACGTCAGGGACAACGTGGTCAGCTACAACGACGAGGGCGGCGGAGAGGAGGACACGCAAGCCTTTGACATCGGAACTCTGCGGAACCCCGAGGTCATCGATACCAGCAAGCTCCGCCGGGACATAATGCCTGAAATGCTGTTCCCCTTCCGCCGCACGTCTCCCATCAAAGACAACACGGATGTGAGAGACTTTATCAACGGACGCCTGCAAGAAAACGACTCGGATCCCACAGCGCCCCCTTATGACTCCTTGGCTACCTACGCTTACGAAGGCAACGGCTCTTTGGCGGAGTCTCTGAGTTCTCTGGAATCAGCCGCCACCGAAGGCGACCAGGAGTTTGAGTATCTGAGTCATTGGGGTCCACAGTTCAAAAAACTGGCGGATATGTATATAGGGCAGGAGTCCCAGAGAGAGACTTAAAAGCGGATATGCAACACTGCACACTTTAATATATCTCAGAGCACTAAATGAACATACACACTGAATCTCCCTCTGTTCTCTGCTGTTACACATATAGACAAATCAACGGAGACTTGAACATTGCGCTCAACTACTTGGAACTCTTCTTCACATAGACATTCTTCTCTTTAACCTCTTCGTCTACTTAAACTTTGTCTTCTACTTCTGGTGTCTCTCTCTATCTCTCTCTTTCTCTCTCAGCCTCTCTCTCTTTCTTTCTTCCTCCCTCAAAAGAATCAGTAAAGATGCCTTTTAAGATTAGGGATTTGTTGTAATCAATGGTGTGGACAATGTGTTTTATAACCAAGGTGAGTGATAGTAGCTTTCTACACTATCGATGTTTACAGCTAAAAAAAACACAAAAATAAAAAAATAAAAAAAGCTTAGCTTTTATTGCAGACCAAGTCTAAAATAGGTGCAGTATGTGTATACTATGTTTTACAAGTATGATCATTATGTAAACTACTTGATATCTCTGTTTATGAGGCAGTTTTCCTGTGGAAGGTTTATATGGGTTCTGTCATACTGTGGATTCATTTCAGAACTTAGAGTTAGAGCTGTACAATGAATTGTGTACTTGTAGAATATCGGTCATTCTGTTCATGTTGTTTGAATGCTGTCGCATTGTTTTATACAGTATTTATATTTTTATACTTATTTTGATAATAAAGTTTTTAAAATCTTTTCTCTCCATGGTTTGCTCTTAATTTAAAGCTGCATTGGATTAAACAATTTGTAATATATATTGTTGGACAGATATTTTCGTGCACACACACACACACACACACACACATACACACTCACTATTAGTGAGGTGATTGCCTAGACTTCCATTGATTTCATATGAGGTTAATGATATTTTCTATTGCCTAAACCTACCCCTATTTCTATACATACGACATGTTTTGGATGATCTATCTATCTATCTATCTATCTATCTATCTATCTATCTATCTATCTATCTATCTATCTATCTATTCCTTTCATGCAACAACATTTAATAAAAGTTACCTGAAAAGACATACAATAGCCGCTATTTTTGAAATAATGCTTGGGTCATCTAATCTGCATTTGAAGTTGAAGCATTAAATGAAACGTCTAATACATACACTTTTTGTGTATGGACAGCTTTAACCATGTATAATTCTGGACAAATCTTCATATTTAAATAGTCAGAACCACCCGCGGCTCTACCATTGGGCCCGGGTGGGACTGGGCCCCCGCCCATTCTAGGTCCGGGCTCACCCATTTTGACCCAGGCCTATAGTGAGTAGTGAGTGAGCTTTGACTGAAGCCAGCAAGTGATCCAATGGAATTAATGATGTTGGCGCGCAAGCTTTTCAAGCAAGCTCAATGAGACTGACACAGACGGTAGCTAGACAGTTCCCTGCCCACCGTGCTGGGTAAATAAATGGAGAGAGAAACAGACCATCCAAAGAGAAAAATGAAATTAGGCTTTCTGCCAAGGTGTATGTCTTTGTCCACTTCAGCGCTGAGCTGAGGACAGCGACACAAGAGCCACGCAGGTAGGCTACTGAGTCGCTGTCCTCAGTGCCGCAGAAAAGCGCTGAAACAGAGATGAAGGGGCTTATTGGCTTATTTTAACTTGCAATCATGTAGGCTATATACAATCATGTAGGCTATATACAATCATGTAGGCTAAATACAGAAAAGTTACCTCTCTTAAATCAGCCCTTAAATAAACCTAGCAGCACAGTGATAAAAAATGACGGAAAACTGAAGTCATTAACTAATTAACCAATAGAAGGGCTGTCATTCGAACTTAGCTAATGATAGTTTAAAGTTTTAAATGCATATTTTAGATATTATGCAGTGTCAATATGGCCTGCTGCATTTAGTTAAGGGTCTGATGGATTACGACACACACTAATTATCAAAAATGTTGCTGCAGTCTGTGGCTTTATGGTCTAAATGAAGTGTTTCTTCAAACCAAGGTTTTTTATTTATTTATTCAGGATATGAGCACAATATATAGATTATAAAAATAAAAAAAAAAATGAAATAAAAAATTGTGATGTTGTTATTCTGATATTAGTTTGTCCACAGGCAGAACTGCAGCATGCATGTTCTCATTCAAGTGTAAAGGCCTTTGGTTGCGGTCATGGCCAAGCTGAGGTAGAGTATAATTGGCATTTTATTTCATTAACTCTAGACCGCTACTACACGGGTAAGGTTAACAGAGAAATAAGCATCTATTAGGACTGGCGCTGCCCTCTTTTCCATCCTGACCTTGAATAGCTCAATAATAATAATCGTTCTTGTGACAATTTAACTATTACAGTCTTTTCTTAATGCCACAGCATTTCTCATTTTCCGCCTTCCTTCGGAGGAACTGTAAAATTTGCGACCTTCACTTCCAATGATAGGCAGCAGCTCCCAGTGTATATAGAAATTGGTCCTGAAAAAAAAAAAAAAGACTCCATCTGCACACTGTCACTGCGTATTATAGGGAAAGGATATGCAAAGAACTGTTTCTATACGCAGCTCCCAGGTCCATAGTATTTCTGTAGGTAACTTCACAACAAAACAAATCTGAGGAAAAAAAAACCCAACACAGACAAAAAAAGAACTCATTAAAAGACAAAAGACATGCTATTCCACAGTTGCACGTGACAAAGTAATTGCTAAGTCTAGGAGAACGTTAAACTGCTGAGAGAGGCAGAAGTAGGAATGAAGACATTTTGCTTGTCCCTGCACAAGTTACAGAGTCATACATTTGGTGGAACCTTTTATCTTTCCATGCAAAAACATTGTTCAGAGTGTTCACCTCCCCCAATCCCCTCTTGGTGGAACCACACTCTCAACCCTCACTTCAAATACAAGGGAAATTGCTTAAAAGGCAGAAAAGTTTGTTAGGAAATGCAGTACTTCAAGTTTGTAGCTTGATGTTATTTAAATGAAGAACAGTGTCTGTTTTGCCACCGCATTAGAAGCCACTGAAGCATTGTAGCGTATGAAGGTTGATCTCGGATCAGCTACAAATAATCATGTTCACGAGGGTATTAGAATCAAAGGGTTAATCTAGATTAGTACATGTAAGGGTGGTTAAGACTAACACTGAGAAACAAATGTAGCTTTGTGTGTTCAGCCTCAAGTAGGGGTGACCCAGAAACATCACAGTCCTGCCATGCCACTGCGCCCTTGAGCAAGGCACTTAACCCTACAACACTCCACAGAGACAGTTCCTCAAATTAGTGTTCTGTAAGTCACCATGGATGAAATTTGTTTGCTAAACAGCAAGCAACCTCAATTTTCCCAAAATGCACATCCGATTTTGTGCCTTTTCATTTGATATATAATTAAAAGTAGGCAATATTGAATATCATGTTTAGATTTATAGTTAAATAAACAGCATGCCGTTAGCAGTTACTTTTCTCTAAAGTGAATTACAGTAGACTAATTACACGGACAGACCCCTGAAGCGTCCTGAGGTTAGATGCCTTGATCAAGGGCAAAATGGTAATTGCTCATGGACCAATCCTTGATAGGTTCAAAACAGCAATTTCCTTTTAAACGCAAAAAAAAAAAAAAAAATCCTATTCTAAAG
This sequence comes from Meda fulgida, assembly GCA_030578275.1. Taxonomy (NCBI): domain Eukaryota; kingdom Metazoa; phylum Chordata; class Actinopteri; order Cypriniformes; family Leuciscidae; genus Meda; species Meda fulgida. Next base: position 5,458,384 of record CM060627.1, on the reverse strand, counting down.
GTCGTTACATATTAAATAACTTTTTGAACTCAGGTGTGTTCACTTCACAACTGAATAAAATAACGAAACCATGAAATAAATAATACTGATTTAAATAATAAAACAAAACAAAAAAACATGTTTATATAATTATTGGTTATGTATTTTCATTTTGATTATTTAACTACAAAAATAAATAAACACACATTTACCATTTTCTACATATTAAATGGCACACAGTGCACTATACGGGTAGGTGGTAGTTATTGGCCTAATTAAAGGAGGTGAGGAGGCGGAGTACAGGAGAACTATTAAGGGGTTTGTGGGTTTGTGGATTTTAGGAGGAGGAAGAAGACACCGTTAATCCCAATCGCCATCCAGGGCAGTGAAGTGGAGATGGTCTCCAGTCACAGATATCTCGGTGTGCAGCTTGATGATAAGCTGGACTGGGCGAGCCACATGGACACAGTGTATAAGAAGGGTCAAAGCCGACTTTATTTTCTAAGAAGGCTGAGGTCATTTAACATCTGCCGTTTGATATGATCCAGCACGTGGCTGAGAAAAGAATACTCTCTAAGCTAAACTCAATCATGGACAATTCCTTACATCCAATCCATGCTCTTGGGGTGATCAACAATAGCACCTTCAGCCATAGATTGATTGCACTAAAGTGCAAGTCAGAACGTACCAGGAAGTCCTTTGTACCAGTGGCCATCAGAATGTTTAATGTGTTATGAATATGCATCTGTTACTGAATATTCTTTTTAGATTTTTTTTTTGTATTATGTATTGTTCTTGAGTGTTAAAGCTGCCGTGACAATATAATTTCCTGCAAAGGATCAATAAAGTATCAACAACAACAACAACGGGATAGAGACAGTGTAAATATGCGTTCCATTGAGTCGAATAAAGTCTGGTTTCACGTGTCATGCGAACTGCCACAGCTTCGGTCCAGAGACAAGATAGCACAGAGCGGATCATATGCATTCAACTATTGAATATATGGCTGTGCACACTTATTCAGTTAAGTCATTTGAGGATTTTTTCTTTCTTGGAAATGTGTCATTTTTTTGTGTGTGTGTGGCATTGCATAGGTTGTAAATTTACATTAAACGTGTAAAAGATCTGACATGATTAATCCTTGTATATTTTTTACATTTTAACTTTTTTTAACAGGGTGTGTAAACTTTTTATGTCCAATGCAGAACGCATTTGGTCCTTTGGTCACTGTTGTATTTTTATTTTAAATGATGGACCCTTTAAAATATCCAAATGTGCAGGTGTGTAGAGGCATATTTTTACTACAGCGAAACACTGGCCGTCTCACATATATAGATTTCAGAGTGAGGCAGAAGAGGGGATAATCATTTTCCTCAAACACTCACTCCACAACTCAATCTGAGCCGACAATGTAAATCTACCCTCACTCTACTTACAGTAATGCATCAAAAGTGTGGATATCACTAAATGAGATCCACTTTTCATTTGATCAATAGCTCCTGACCTGCAATTTGTGAAGAAATTTTCTCTGCAAAGCTACCATGCAGACTTCCATTTTAGCTCAGAAGGGTTCTTGTTTCTGCACTCTCTAAAAAAACATAATCTCCCAGCAGTCATAGCTGATTGTTGAGCGTTACAGCAAATGCAAAATCTAGCCATTCCACATAAGGAGCCACTTATCTATTGTATAGAATATCATCTCTCTCCCACATATTCTCCCACGTACAGCATGCAGATCAATCAGAGAAACGCCTGAAGGATAAACATAATAAATATACTGTTTCATTGTAATAGATAAAATTCCAAAATGAAGGTCTTTAAATCTTACTTTGCTTTGGGTTTATTTTCTTTCACAAGTACACATATGCACTTATCATAAATAATTCTTGCAGTTTACATAAAATAAAGTTTGTTTTCATTACAACTTCGCATGGATGGATGGGTGGATGTAAATGTACCTTAAGTAAAAAGTGACAACATGCCTCGGTCTCCCCATCCTCAGTATCCCTCTTTGAGATCTCTAACTCATTAATGCAATCGTTGAGCCTTATCTAACTATTAACCCCATTGTACATCTCTAAATTAAATGTATCGGTGTGTTTCTTAACCAGTGAAAAGGGAGGAAGGCTTAAAAAAAACATTCACACTAATGGAGGCCATTTAATCAAATCGAATGATGCCATTGTAATCTGACAATGTAATATTAATTCAAATATCAATGCGGATTTAATTCGCCAGCCAAATAATTCTCCATTTTAATACTGCGAAAAGTAGACCATTTATAATGAGGAAGTAATTGGATACTGCAGCAGCCATATATCCAAATTAAAAATCACAGCATGCGTGACCCTCGCTGACATCTGAATATGACCAATGAGTCACAGAAGGACTGTCGCACCTGGAGGGTTTGTTGGTGCGTCCGGCTGTGCTGTTGAACTGTATTTTGCACTGTTAAAAGGGCACATGGCGACCTGATACAACTATATCTGTAAATTAAACCTGAGGTCAAGGTGAACCGAGACCAGTCGAGCTGTCACTGCAGATTACCCCTTCCTGATGATCTAAGAAGGGTCTGAAGCTATCGGGCAACCCGCTGCCAGAAATGTGTCGTTAAAATCTGAAATGACCAAGCCAGATCCTCTCCTCCTCCTCATGCCCTTATCTCTCAAAAGAGGTTCGGGCATTTTCCGCAGCGCTTCGAGGTAATGTGCTTACAATGGATGTAAGAATGTTACTCTCCGCTCACGTAGACCGTGTCTATTTCTCATGAAGCCCTAATCATCAAACAGTCTACTGCCTGAATACGACCGGAGACCATTTTAACATAATGACAACAGGGAAAGTTCTGCCATAGTAAATTTTCAATCTAATTGAGATCATTTGTCTTCGATAACGTTTCAAATGAGCCTTAATGATATTGAGCAGCAGACAGTGTCACATTAAAAGCCTCTAAAACACATGTGGAGCCGTCATTAATTTTTCAATCAAAAGAGAAAAATGCTAGGCACAACGCTTCCATTAGGTTGCTACAGCACAGAAATGTCTGTCAAAGTCACGACTTTTTGATTTCTATGCATATTCACCACCAACGGGGTGAAGCTTGACGCGAGGCTTGACTTCTTGTTGTGGTGGATCACAGCATTTAGACTGAGTAGGGGACCGGGCGTCATAAGGAGAGCTATTTGGAGAGACCAATGACCCATGGACTGCAATGAACTGTGGGAAACGCCTCCAGTCCAGAGGGACACCGCGTGGTTGCTGCAGCAACGTGGCATGAAAGATGCTCACACACATCAATCATTCCCATGAAAGAGAACGATCAGAGATGACGCTAACACGCTTGTATATTGTCGTTTTTTTTTTTTCTCACGTGGCATCGTAAACTAGTCGCACATCATAAAGAATAACACATGAAAGTCGTTTCATTTATGTCTTGCTGGCGGTCTGAGAGTTACCTGCTGGTGGAGCATCAACCGTCTTCAATAAGCTGTCAATTTCAGCACGGAGCCCAAACTCGGTAAGCTGATGGGAGGATTAGATTTGATGTAGGTTTCTTATTACCGGAGGCCATTTTAGAGTTCTACTGTAACTTGTTAAGTCAGCAAGGACAGAAATATGTGAACACCTTCCCTCCGCTGATACCTGATTCAGTAGCGTCAGCCTTCTTATCAAAGTCACGTCAATGAACGCGCGTGAGGCAGCAGGTGTGTGACGGTGACCCAGCAGGCTAAAAAGAGATCGATTGTCATGTATCTCTTTGATATTGCGTGCGTCTTAAAACAGTTGCATCAGCGTTTAACATTCGCAGCTGGTATTTCTTCTCGAGGCTACAGGTTCTGAGACTCAGCTCTGCTATTTTATTCTTTTCTTTTGGACTTTGCAGCATTAAATGCGATTATTCTGCTGAATGTGACTATTTTACAATTTTAATGAGACCCAACTTCTCATTAACAAACACATTCGAGCTATTCCTCATAACATACAAAGCTTTTTTTTTTACTCAAAATGTTTTAAAAGTTTGAAGGAGTGGAGTTAAAGATGTGCATCCTTCACATGGTGCACTATGCCAGAAAAAAGATACTTTAAAGCATACTTTACTGGGGCGGTACAGCATCACTTCACCTCTGCTGGACCTTATCATGCTCTTCGCCATCATTTGATGAATTGATATAGCCATGATCAATAAAGAAATGCCATCTCTTTTAGACACAAGTATATGTTTTGCCTGCTTTATTGCTTTATTGCTACTATTTCCATAATAGCTGGAGAGACCCAACTTTTCACAGATGCTTTTCATATAATAGTTCACTCAAAAGGACAATTGTATCATTTGTTACTCACCATCATGTCATTCCTAACCCCTGATCCACTCTCCATGGAAAACAAAGCAATACTTTCTGAAGAAGGTACTCTTTTACAAATCATTTTACGAGGGTCGCTCCTTTGCAAGCAAGGGACTGGAGCTGTCAAGAATCAAAAAGGACATAAAAGCACAATAAAAGTATGATACAAACTGGGCCAAATAGCTTGTGCACTATGACAAATGTATTTGAAAGATCACATGTAACAGCTTCATTCAATTATATCATAGGAATAGGTCTCCAACAAATTAAAATTCTGTCATATTTTACTCATCCTCAAATTCTTCCAAACCTGTATGATTTTTGTTCTTCTGTTGAACACACAGAAAACATATTTTGAATATTATGGGTAACCGAACAGGTTGTGGGGAACCATTGAAAAAAAAAAAATCAATGGTGCCCAACAACTGTTTGGAAACATTCTTCCGAACATCTTCCTTAAGACAGGTTTGGAACAACTTGATGATGACTATCTCTAAAAAAAGGTTCTAAAAGGTCGAAGAACCATAGAAAAACTATTTTGGGTCCCACAAATAATTTTTAATAATTTAAAGAACCTTTTACCACACACACACACACACACACACACACACACACACACACACACACACACACACACACACACACACACACACACACACACACACACACACACACACACACAAAGAACTTTTGTGGAATGCAAAAGTTCCACGGATGTTAAATCTTCTTCACAGAATCATCACTGCCAATAAAGATCCTTTATTTTTAACAGTGTATGCAACATTGATCAAATGCTCAAAAATTTTCAAATACAAAAATACGGTTGTTGAATGGGTTTAGTGAAATATTAATAACGTATCTTACCACTTGTATTAGACGTATACTGTAGATGCACAATGACTTGGGAGGCAAAGGGCAGATTATTGATCAATAATGCACGTCTTATTTGATGTGCCACGACAGGTTAAAAAAGGGTCTCTTCATAAGACTCGAGAGAGGAAAAAAGAGAGAGAAGACAGCGAGGAAAAGATTAAAGAAAAGGACTGAAGTTTTACAGGGTCGTGCCACAGGCAGTAAACAGGTACTCTAGAGCGAGCTCAAGGGGGCATGATGAGTGCAACACAGCCCAGATGTACAATTAATCATTTGAGTCATGCGGCCCGATGTCCCACAGGATGTACTCATCGCTTTTTAAAATCCATCTTAAAAAGCAGCCCAGCTCTCCAGAGACTTCGAGGGTAACAGTCAGGTAGGGCGCTAGAAGTGTTTGGCTATGACGATAGAAGCCTAACAAGCTGTGTGGGGCACTGGAGGTTATGGGATGCTGAACCAATTTGGGATAAGAGCTTGATGGATTTGCAGACACTCAGAAAGGTCTAATGGTTATATATTTATAAATAACAGCAATATTTTTTTTTTCATCTCTGCACTTAGTAGCGGTTTTGTTGTGGGTAGCGCTAAGAGTTGTCGGCTCATAAGTGATACGTTCTAAAGCCTTGTAAAATAAAACTAAACGTGATATATCTTCTTAAAGACATACTGTCGTGGGAGAGGCACGATCTCACTTTATCATATCATGGGCATTATTGAATGCCACTCTTTAAATGTAATTTACTCCATAAAAGTCCATAAATCTAATTTACAGAGAACTTGCCAATTACTCCTCGAAAGAAGGCACTTACAGGGAGTCGGCGAAAAATGCATTCTGATAAAGCACTCAGCATCTCCATAAAACCGCTTGCCAACGAGAAAAAGCCCTGATACTTTACCTGACTGAGCTCATAAAAAGATTTTATATTTGGCACTTTGGTAGATTTGCGAGGCCTCGTGGACCTTGACTCGAGCTACTAGCGGGGACTTCCTGACCTACTGTGTGGAAGACAACTACACATATCTATATAAAAAATTTTTTTTTTAAAAAAAACACACGCTCTTTCAAGCTCTTGAAAAGAGCACAACACAACCCCCAACCTTGGCCTCGCTCAGTTACTGCTAGTCTTGCTCACACACACCACTTATAATGTCATCGCAAGCTTCATTACACAAACATAGGCAAAGAATGAGCCACATAAGCATCAAAACAGCATTTTAAGCGACAGCCATGACCTCATTCGGCACTGCGGAATGACTCTGAAGCGTTTAAAATGGAGGTGCACGCCCCACTATATTGTAATGCCCATTTCAGACAAAATTCAGAAGAGGAGCGTTAATGGTTACACCATTTTTTTTTTGTGCATATTTTGGCTCCATCTGGGTGATTTTCTTGGGGAAAAAATGTAATTGCCATTCTTGAATGCGGGTTGCCCGCCTCTTTTGAGCGGCAGTAATACGCATCCATCATATCTCCCGTGATTATGGGAGCTGCAGATGCCAGTCATGTCATTTCCAGCTTAATGCTGATGGCACAGTCTTCTCGTGCCGTCGATGTGTAATTTGGGAGGTTTAGGAAGGAGAAGACGAGCAGGAGAGAAGTGGTGAGGGCTGATTTAGATAATTGCTGTTTCAGTTGCCAAACTGAAGGCTTGTATTAGTGTCCTACCCAAACGCAATGGTACGAATAGCAGAAGGTAAATAGCTTTGAGATTACCAGATTGTTTTTATTTTGACACACCTCTACGGCTTTGAATGAGAGACAGATTGTACTCTAAGGCGATAGTTACATAAATTAAACAACACGGTTTGGTAAAAGCATTCGCTCAATCCTCCAGAGGTGTCTTGTGAATAAAACAAGCATTTTAGATCATACACTTGATGTGTGTGTATATATATATATATGAGATTCATAGTGAACATGCTGGAGTAAGTGCTTTTAGACTAGCAAACATGTCACCAAAATGACAACGGAACTAAAGTCCAGTTATTATATGGTCTGCATCATGATATCTATACCTTTTTCATTAAGAACACACAAATCGTGTTGTTTAATTCCATGGCACCATCTAGTGGTCAATGGTCCGTTTGTCCCGTCTTTCACGTAGGCTAGGTCTTTTTTGTAGTTAGTTACGAAGTAAACTTCAGCCAGTTAAGAAAGGTATGTGGATTTTTTTTCATGTAATTTATTTACAAATGTGTGTGTGTGTTTGTGTGTGAGATATTTCACATTTGAATATAGTACAGATAAATAATTACATGAGAAATTAAGTTAACTATTACACCCAAAATGTAAGTTTATATTACAGCTCAGACTATTGTTACACAATATTTTAATACTTAACATATTTATTTATTTAGAAATATTTACAATAATAAATGTGTGAATTTGTAAATAGAATATTTTTGTAAATAGAAAATGTGTACAACAAATATTTTTTCCCCATATAGCTGTTTGCATAATTTATATACATTAAATATATATAATATACCCTATTATGCCTATATTATAAATATATATTTAATATAACAGCTATATATAACATCTTCTCTGTAGCAATACTGCCAATATTGAAGTCTGTGATTGCTTAACATATCACGTTTACACTATTTTCACCCTCCAAACTAATCTGCATACATTTTCGTTGAATCTTTTTAGGGAACAACTATCGCATTGAAATACTAGACCTGCATTTTAACTCACAACAGATTCGGGCGTCCTTGACTTCTTATGCTGAGTTCAGCAGTTACTTGGTGCCATCTTGAGGTGAAATTCTGTATGGTGTGCAAACAATGCCACACTTTACCAAGGTCACCTGAACATCTGCCGCCACGTGAGAATGCCATGAGCATGATGAAATATCTATGAAACATGGTTACTGCTCGGCCTGTAGTATGACTCCTCTCTTGTTCACGGTCATTTTGGAAAGTCAATCATCTAAATAAAAAAAAGGAGAACAAAATAGATGATTTAGTTCATTAAAAAAAAAATCAACATTTCAGAAAACGCACTTGCGTTAAGATTATGTAAAACACACTTCTGTTATATATGACTTAAGTGTAGGTGATAATAGAAGTTCTCAGATGAACCTCTGTCTCTGAATTCACATTTTTGTGCTGGCTTCAAGCCACAGAAGAGAGGTCTTACGTGACTTGTGTTCCTCATTTTTGTAAAGAATGGAATCCTGTGATGGCACTATTAAAATAGGGGAAAAAATATATATAAAGATGGATGACCTAGAAGACAACAGAACGTCAGCAAAAACAATCATATTAACAATTTGACATTTAAACAAAATAAATCTGTCAAAACCCCTGCATATGATTTTGAGGTTGTAGTAAAATGCTTTTATATTTAAATGTCATTTAGAATGGCTTAAAAATATATATATATATATATATATATATATATATATATATATATATATATATATATATATATTATTAACTTTCCTGCAGAACCCACTGATGCATTAGAGATAAATGAATGCTCTTAAATAATGTAGTTCGATTAATGGGTTTAAATAATTTAGTTTGATGTACCAGAGTCACCACACACGTCCCAATGTCCTACACCTTTTTTTTTGCAGCCCGGGATGTTGTTTGTCTTTAAAGACCCTCCAACATGTGCAACTACCAATGCTCCGTAATGGTCCATAAAGGGTTTTACTGTAATTGATGGTTCCATGAAGAACCTTTAGCGTCTATGGAACATTTCCATTGGACAAAAGGTTCTTTATAGTGGAAAAAAGGTTATTTAGATTGTCCTTCACATTTAACTAAAAGGTTCTTTGGGGAACCAAATATAGTTCTTCCGTGGCATTGCTGCGAAAATCCCTTTTTGGGACCCTTACTTTTAAGAGTGAAGTCAGTAAAATTAATTTGTAAGTAATTAATAACATCACTCAAATAGTTTGCCAATGCAATTCAACAATTAAACAGATTTAAATGTATTATTAAATGCACAATACATAAATACAATAACACAATAAATATATTTATATTTGTCATGAAGCAACTTGCACAGACTGTCAGAAATGTAAATGGCTACTGGCAAAAATTATAAAATAAAAAGATCAATTCAATCCTTATAAAGCAGCCATTTAGACCTACTGATGACTTTCTAGAACCGCAGCCTTGATGAGAATGAATTTGGGTTTCTCCTTGACCTAGAAAGCGCGTCTCTCATTTCATGAAGTGCCTCAATAGATTTGTGCCCAACCATTCATGAATATTGCTCTGCAATCTTTCAACTTGAAAGGTTCAGAGGGCCATGGCCATGGGTTATGACAGTCTTTTATCTTGACGGATCGAGGTTGAGGAGAAATTATGGTTTCTGCAAGGTGCCAAAAGCTGGTTCTTCTGCCGGAACTAGCCAAGGTTTTATGCTTTGCCTTTTCAGAAGAATTTGGGGAATAAATCTGTAATTCTTATGCCTCTCTTTGGGAAGGTTAAAATGGATTACTCTTAATTATTCATTTGTCATTCAGCTAACACTTTCATCCAAAGCAACTTGTAGTAGCCTTCTTACAGGGACAAATCCCCTGGAGTATCCTGGGGTTACAGCCTGTTCTCACGTAAATGCGTCTCTATAGCAAGCAGTGTGTATTATCGTGTAATTTATACGCGAAAATAAGTTTTTACGTGCATAGGATACGCAGTTTTTGCGTGCATTTGATACGCAGTTCATTTGCGTGTAATACACACTCACCCCACACCACTAATTCTACCCATGCGTATAAGACACACGCACCCCACACAACTACTAAACCTACCCTAACCAACCCATGCATATCCTATGCAAGTAAAAACTCATTTCCGCGTATAAATGACACGATAATACACACTGCGTGCTATAGAGACGCATTTAGTGTGATTGGGTTGGGGGTTAAGTGTCTCGCTCAAGGACACATTGGATTGGCTCCTGCTGTTCGAACCTACAACCATGAACTTACAACACCTTCAGGATATTCCACCACTGGATATGTGTTTTGTGAATGTAATATTCACAACATGGAGGAAATAAAGACCCACAAAATACAGAGAAACACACACACACACATCTTTTCCTTATTATTTTTTTTGTTGTTGTTGAAAGAAATACATACTCTTATTCAGGAGGGATGTATCAAATGAATTAAAAAGTGACAATATATATATATATATATATATATATATATATATATAATATTATAAAGCTCTTCTTTTGAATGTTCTATTAATCAAATAATCCCTTTTAGGCATTCTCTTGGCTAGAATAGCGTTGCACATACATGTCAACTAACTCTCATTAAAGTATTTGTAGAGTATTAGTAGACTGTTACGGGTAGGGTACGTAGAATAAGTTGCAAAGTTACTTATAATCAGTAGACTGTCTGTTGGGGGAGCATCGAAATAAAGTGTTCACTGATATTAAGCAGAGTGTCTACTAATACTCCAATGAGAGTTAGTTGACATGTAGGTGCAACGTTACTTATAGTCATACGCATTGAAAATAGCCTGTACTGAAATTTTAGAGTTGATCTAGATAACGCGGCTAATGTTTATATGGGTGTCAATGAATGGGATGGCTTTATATAATTTTGGCTTTAATAAGATTTCCCAAATGAATATGCAAGAATAAACCTGGTGTCCTCCATGATATGATTCCAGTTCTGTCCGACAACAGAACACTTGAATGCGACAATCTTGTAATCACAACTTCAAAATTAGGAAACACACACACACACACACACACACACACACACACACACACACACACACACACACACACACACACACACACACACACACACACACACTGTTACTGCTATCCTGCCACACAAAGGCAAAGTCACTACATATCCAAGGTATCTTAGACAACAGATGGGTTTGGCTCAAACTAAACTCAAACTTTGGCTCATGGATAGGGAATCCATGACACATTCTAGGATTTTTTTTTATGTATAAAAACTTGAATGTGGATGGTCCTCTTAGTGCACACAGCACTTTTTGCATTTGATTTGGAAGAACTTTTCCCAACAATTTCCATGTAATGCGTTTAAAGTAACTGATAGTTTGTGCTATAGTGTTCTGTATAAGCTTCAGTAAACTCAACTGTACATTTCAGAAAACAATGCAAGAAACTGAAGTTCAAACAGACATGTACATTGTAATCATAAGCGAGTAAATTGAGCCCTCTGGGATTAGACAGGAACATCATGTGAAGGGCAATCAGAACGCTGTGACAGAACGCTCTTTAAACGACTAATCCTTGTTTTGGAAAAAGCCCTATCACTGAATTCCCTGCAAGACTGTTGAAACTACAGGGTGTGTTTGAACCCCCTGTCATTTCAAAGGAAATAGAAGAGCACCTTCTCCCAGGAGCCTCAAAGCTTCCTAGCTTGAAGAAAATCTCTAGGGGGGCATCAGGGTCACAACAACACAAGAGGATTTATATTCTATATTTGTGCATCTATACTTTCTTTAGGATAACGTCGTTCCTCCTGACCCCAATGCCCTAAAAGTTACCTGAGATACTTGACAGGGTCACAACTTTTAACCAGAAGTTCTTTCATTGTAAAGGTAAATATGTTTTCCTCCAAATTAATACAATGTTTCTATATATAAATATAAAAAAAAATGTGCACTCAGATTCCTATATATTTAGACCTTACATAGGTAAACAGAAAAAAAAACAGAAAAAGACAATTTAATCCCATATAAATTTGAAGTCCCTAATATGCATATCTCTATAATGAACAAAAAGCATAGGCTACAACTAGCAGTTCATGAAGTGAATCAGACGTTGATTCAACGGCTCTTACCGAGTTCAGTCAGAATTCGTCAGATTGAGTCCAAGTTTAGTTTGAGTCTTTTCAAAAGATTCATTAAGAGATCCAATAAGAGTCATTTGATTTATGAACTGGACTTCTAAACTGTTGTGGGGTAAGATTTTGATTAGCTGAAGACTGAATAAATTACATTGCGTTTGCAGTACTATGGAATAAGCAATTATATAGGCCTATGTATTTTAAAGTAATGTTGTTTGTGTGTTAATATAACTATAGTTGATGCCTTGATGGAGACGATTTGTCACCGGCTCAAATGAGTCACTTGTCACATGTTCATAATTAAATTATTACCCAGCCAGCGTTTTTGAAAAAAGTTGCTAGCCCCTGCCCGCATTTTTTATAATTTTCAAAATGAAAAATTATGTCAATGGTGGGGAAAGAGTTCATTACAAATAAATTATTTTACAGTGTGCTGATTTTTTTCCTGATTGGCAGTCTATTTTTATTTTTCTATTTAAATCTGCCTTATTTTGTGGTAAAAATAAGTTTTAAATATGTTTCTGCATTACATTATTCCTTATTCAGCGAACTTACCCCTTTTTTCAATTCCAAAGTGCCACTGTGAAGAAAAAAAAAGTTTCAGACCCCAGTTCTCTGCTTTGTGCATCCAAATGGCCTTGTTTCATGTTCAATAAAGCAGCACGAACACAGCAGCAAGCTTACACAATGCAACATGGCCTTTTACTGCCCCTCTGGGTATCCATTTAAGAGACTGCATGGGAGAATGTCTGATAAACTGTTGTATGAAGCACCTTATCTCTTCCAGCCAAGACCACAAAGCAGATAATATTACAACAGAGATGGTCCCTTCACCAAAAGCAGCCAAACACTAAAATGCACACACATACGCATCCCAAAACAACACACTGAAGGTGTTCTCTCCAGAATCCCTCATTTACACACACTCACTTCTGCATTGTTCTCCTCAACACCAATTTGACACATTGCATTTGGAGAGCTGGATGTGAGACAACAGGTTGATTGTGTGAGCTTTGCCCCAGGGTGGGCTTTTGGACTGGGCTCTGGTTGCTTTCTTATGTGCCAATCAATTGTGTTCATAAGGGTTTCAATGGAGCATAAGGATCTGTGATAGAGGTAACAGAGTGTTTGTATTTAAAAATTCAAGGAAGATGAGAAATAGAGCCAGAGAAAGAAATTTACATTTCTACCCCAAAGCTATGACTCATCTATGTGCAACAAAGAGTCTAAAATTAATCTGTAATCATATTCACATTAATGGATCCAACAGTGAGTCAAACAACTGAAGGGTTAACAGTTATTCAGACTATAATTGAGTTCACAATCAATTGATGATCTTTTGTTCCATTTCCATTGGTCTTATATTTTTTATCAGTGGTTCTCAACTTGTGGATTCCAGGTCTGTTCTTATAGGGTTAAAGAGAGCAGGGAAAGAAACGGCAAACAATTAACATAAGTAATAACCATAAAGTAGTACATGACAGGCTTATAATTAAATAGACGTATTAGATTTGAATTAGAAGTATTAGATTAGAGTCTGTGCATCCAATCAAACTCTAATGTAACTAATGTAGCTCAAACATGAATTGGGGCTCAGGTCAGGAAGCAGACAGACTGTCTAAACCGGCCGTCTGCTAGCTGTCTCACGTCACTGAGGTCAGATAAATCCCATCGCATAAAGACTCTTTCACCTATATAACATCATATAGAGACTGTGTCTGTTCCCCAAATTAGGAAATTAAAAAAACTCCCAAACCCATTTAAGGGTAAAAATTTTATTGATGTTCAACAAATAAAAAAACAGATAATACAAATGAACAAAAGATAAAGCTCGGGTTGCTGAATATTCTATTCCTTAATTCAAAAGCACTTATTGTTAATGATATAATCACAGATTATAACCTAGATGTGCTGTATTTGACAGAATGCTGGCTAAAACCAGACTTTAAATGAGTCCATCCCCCAATTTTATTGAAACATGAGCCTTGTCTGAAAGGCAAAGGGCACCATACAGAATTTATCAAACAATTAGCACATGTAGATAACGAAAAATATGCATTAGGATTGGCATTTAAAGACATTCTGAACTCTATTTGAGTTAGACAACACGCGTCAGGACCTCCTCATTGTCGTAATCATACTCTAGATCTGATATTGTCACATGGAATCAATGTTGATGTTGCTAAATTCTGCAGCAGAGCAATGACATCTCAGATCATTATCAAGTCTCGTGATTCAAAAACAGAGATTCTAATTATTGAACAAAAAACGTCCTCCCGTAATAACCTAGAATATTGTCTAACACTTGATGGCTGCTCTGTCAAACCTTCGTCGTCCGTTAGGAACCTGGGTGTGCTCTTTGATACCAATCTTTCATTTGAAAGTCACGTTTCTAGTATCTTTAAAACCGTTAACCGATGAAAACCATTCATCTTAAAAATATATCTAAATGACGTAATATGCTCTCAATGACAAATGCGGAACAATTAGTTAATGCGTTCATGACATCAAGGCTAGATTATTGTAATGCTATTATGGGTGGTTGCCCTGCACGCTTAATAAACAAACTACAGCTGCTCCAAATGCAGCAGCTAGAGTTCATACCAGAACCAGGAAGAATGACCATATTAGCCCGGTTCTATCATCACTGCATTGGCACCTTATTAAACATTGTATCAATTTTAAAATATTGCTGATTACTTACAAAGCACTAAATGGTTTAGCTCCCCAATACTTGAGCGAGCTCTTAACGCATTGTAGTCCGTCACGTCTATTGCGATCTCAAAATTCCAGCCAGTTGATAATACCTAGAATATCAAAATCGACTGCTGGCGGTAGATCCTTTTCCTATTTAGCACCAAAACTCTGGAACAGTCTTCCTAACATTGTCCGGGAAGCAGACACATTCTGTCAGTTAAAATCTAGACTAAAAACACATCTCTTTGACCTATCATACACATAACATATTATAAACTTCTATAATTCAATGTTAGGCTGCATAGATTAGGTCAGCCGGAACCGGGAACACTTCCCATAAATCCTGATGTACTCGTTACATCATAAGAAGGATGGCGTCTACGCTAATATTAGTCTCTCTGTTTATCCTGAGGTTTACGCAGTCCCCCGGATTCAGGCCGTATCCGGATTTGATGAAGGACCAGAGCCTGGACACGACAACAACGCAGTCCTGAAGTGTCAACGAGTCTGTCCCCTGTGAAGGCCCCTTCTCATTCCCTTTACCTCGGTACAGATAAAACGTTGTCAAAATAGTTCCGGTTCGCATGGCTACTTCGAAGCGATTAATAGTTCTGCGAATGAGCAGGCCAGAACACGTTAAGGGTTTTCTGTTACAACGGTGTCGTGTAAGCGGCCCTTAATTTAATTACTAATGATCTTTGCAACGGAAGTGAATCAATCAAAACTAAATTTAGCTGGGCAATAACTTTTTTCTAGGGCTACTTTAAAGCCAAAACAACCTCTGTTACTTTAATTTCCAATTATCACTGTAAAGCTGCTTTGAAACAGTCCATATTCTTAAAAGCGCTATATACTGTAAATGAAGGTGACTTGACTTGACTTAATGGCTGTTGTTTATGCATTTGTTTTTTTTTATTTGTTTTTAACCTATTCAGTCCATGCCATATTAATCATTCTGCCAGCATGTTTATTTAAAACTTAAAAGCATCGAGATTTCAGGTCCAAAAGCCAAAACCTGAGACCAGATTGCCTTTCAAACACGGAAACAGATGCTATGTTTCACTGTTCTGTAAGCTATTAAGTGTGGTTGTCTGTAGTAAAAAAATATCAAATAACTAAATAGAAATCTCTCTCTCTCTCTCTGCATGCGTGGGTGTTTCCGTTTGTGGAGCGTGTGTGAGAGCTTAGTGAGTGTGAGCGCGTGTATTAGCTTTTTTTTGTTTCCTTATATTCTTTCTTTTTCTTTTCTCTTCTACTGACACGTGTATTAGCTTTTTTTGTGGTTCATTATATTCTTTCTTTTTCTTTTCTCTTCTAAGTGTGTTTATTTGATTTAGTATTTATCTTGTGTGTTGTTTGTTTGTGCTGCCTGCTTTCTTAGAGCTCAGGGTGCGACTGGGCCTGATGTCCTCACACGGCGTCACAGAGTCAAGATAGTATCCGTGGAGTGTGGAGGCTTGCTGTATGGGTGTAGGAGAAGTTGCTGGCCATCAAAACATTCTCTGCATCCAGAATGAATAACGCGTAGCTTTTTTTTTTTAATCGGTGGAAAGAGCAAACGAGGTGGTTGCGCGAGTTATATAAGTATCAGTCTCTCTGCATATGGTGATGATGTTTTAGTGTTTGTTAGTCAACAGAGTGATGTACAGGTTTTAATGAGTGTTCTTGACTATTTAAAAAAAAAACTCTGCCATAGGGGAGAGCGGGGCACAACCTAACACATTTTAGTTTTGGCTCAATTATTTGAAAAAAAAAAAATATTACGTTAGATTCATCTTTTTTTTTTTTACACAAGCAACATACACATCTCTGCTACAAATGGACACTTAAAGTTTTTTTTTCTAGGACCTACCATTTTCTTACAGTTGCACTGAAAGTGACAGAATTGCAAATGTTACAACTTACCCCATATGCGGGGTTAATTGTAACAGAAAGAGGGGTTAGTTGTAACACTTGTGTAAGACACAATTCAGTAATATTTTATCTGTATAGTTTGATATTGTTTGTGTATCTGTATAGATAGATATCCATACATCCATCCCTCATCCAATCATCCTTCTATTTTGGATCAATATCATGGAGGGCTTCACAAAAAGGGCTGCACAGTTTTGCAAAAAATTAATACATAAATAAAATCATCAAATATTGTAATTGCAATTGAATTATATTTGTGTGTGGCAGCTGCATGCACAATTAGTATTATTATTATTTATAATAACAGTAATAATGATAAAAACAAGCTTAAAATCACATTTTAAAGGGTTTATTGCATTAAAAACAGGCAATATTTTTAATAAACAAGTGATCAATGCATAGTTAACAAAATTGTAAAAAAAAAAAAAGTGTGTGGAAGTCAAACTAAGTTAAATATAAATAAATACTCAAATCTGAAAAGTTGTGTGGCTCACTGTTTTCATTTGATTATCATTGTACGCTTGGCGGCTTAGTTGTAACACTGTGCTACAACTAACCCCGCTGTGAAAAAAATATTTTAAGCCTAGCTAACAGTTGCTAGGAGTTGCTGACATGTTTCAAAACGGTGCTATGTTTTAGCCAACAAGACAAAACAGATTAAGGTAATATGAAGTTAGATTTGGTGACGTACACACTCAACTCAGAAACCGAAAAAAAACGTATGACGAAAAAATTTACTTGCATGGTGTCAAAACACTCTTTGTCCAGTATCTTCACAAAATCTTATCAAAACTTTCCACAAATTCACGGGAGAGCGTCTTTTAGCGAGATAAAAAGAGCAGAAACACAACCGGCTTGATCCTGACTAACTGTAAAACGTCCGTGTTACATTTAACCCCGCGTTAGGTTGTGCCCCGCGCTCCCCTATATCGAACCTTGGTTATAAATAATTTAGTAGCTTCCTCTCTATGGCATAAGCTAACCTGCATCCTCTACGTCTCTGTTAGCAGAGATTCAAGCGATTTTAGCTGATTTTTTTCTGGGACAAATTACATTGGATTCCTCAGAGTGTATTGTTTTTACCCAAAGATGAAGGAGGACAAGGATTGATCATCTTTTGATTGCTAAATCTATTAATTAAGCTTTTCGTTTACAGTTTTTGTAAAGATTTCTTAATGGTTCAATAACTTCAAGCTGGAATGTAGTTGCGTGTAAAATACTACAAAATCTTGGAAATTTGAAAATGGACAGAAATATTTTCTTTATGGACTTGTCAATACTGAACATCAATGGAATACCACTTTTTTATCGGAAGGTTTTTAAAGTGTGGAACATGTTCAAGTACAAAGAGAAGGACATGTTAAATCTCTTCACTGGCTCCTTGAAGAACCGCTAATATATGGAGCACGTTTTGATTTAACACACGATGACTGTACAATCCCTGGACTCACTGAACCTCTTGTGGCTTCCAAAATATGTACAACGGGGAGTCTAGTTAACTTATCAGGACAAGACTTTGAGAATACGGAAAAAATTGCTTTGAGTCTTAAGATTAAGTCAAGACGAAAAATGGAAAAAAAGACTCACTTCTGATGAACTGAAACTCTTATTGGACTACTGTGAAAGCAAAAATGTCCCTAATAAAAAAGTTATTTTACCTGTTAGATGATGTTTCAGGAATGTTTTTCAGCTCCTTATTCAAAATTCTTATGTCTTATTTTTTTTTTGTCAAGTACTAGTACTACTTTTTTTTTTTTTTTTACAAAAGGTGCTCACTAAGAGGGTTGATACACCATGACGTAATGTTTCAAAACTGTGTGATGATGATAAACCAGAATGGAGATCATTGTATAAGCCACCTTTAAGTAAAAGAGTTGGGGACATAATGAAGTATCTTATGGTGTAATAACAGTTAATGCTTTTATTTCAGTTTTAAATCCTAATGTCACAACATAATGCCCGTTTGGTTTAAAGAAAGAAACTGTTTTTCATGCTTATATGGATTGTTTTAGACTGAAACGCTTGTTTGGTTTATTACACAATTTATTTGATAGTTTTAATGAATCTTTTTATATAGATGCATTTATTGTTGGTTTTAAATATGTTAGAAGAAAGAAGTTTGTTTGTCAGTGTTTAAATTGTATTATAGGTCAAGCAAAGCTAGCAATCTACATGAGTAGAAAAAACGAGATAGAACTGGGTGGAGATCAAGATACTCTGTTTTTAGCCACAGTTAAATCCAGAATACTCATTGATTTTCATTTGTATAGTTCAATGGATGACTTAATCACATTTGAAATGAAATGGTGTACGAATGAGACTCTGTCCTTTGTTTGCAGGTACTGTTTGCTGTTGTGGTATAAAAGGTAAATGTAAAATGGTATGTTGACTTGTTGAAAAAAGTATTTTTTTGAAATTAAAGTGTTCTCTCTCTCTCTCTCTAAACAAAAAACATTGTTGTAGTTATGTTTTGCCTTTGTAAGGCAGAATTGCTTTTGCAACTGAAGAGTTACATTTCGTAGATAAAAAGAACCCCGAATGTGTCATTTCCTGGTGAAGATTATGTTTTACAAATGCACAAGTACTTCCAAGCGATGAATACACAAAAGCCATGCACTACTAACTCATGAACAGCAGATGGCAGTATATGGCAAGTTACAAGTCAATGCCTTCTACATAAAACATGTTAGAGACATACTAGATGTATTAGAACACATTTCAAAGCAGGACATTCTAGAATCTTTTATTCATGAAATACTGTAAATGTCAGAAGACGGGCTCAAAGTCTTTTCCAGCAACTCCCTTCTGTTTTTTTTTGTGACATATTTGACATTTAGATTTCTGAGCTTTTTTGTCTTTCTATGTTTTAGTTTAACCTTGTTAAAAGACATCTTTATTATGTCAGGCCTGTTAAAGCCCCATAAGTTCAGTAGTCACTCTTCTAAGCTGTGCATTAATATATAATCCACAGCTTAGTCTTTTGCTAATAATAGTGTCAAGTTTAAAAATAGTGTAAAGTTTGTTGAAATCAAACCAAAAGACTTGATCTTTGGGGAAGGAACCTTATCCTTTAAAAGATGTTCTAAGGGTGAAACGTAGATCGATATCATGAAAATTCCCATGTTCCCTGAGTCATATTCTCAAACGAAAAAAACCACACAAAAAAACACTGATATTTGAGCTGTATTTCATCTCACTGCACATATGTGTAAAAGGATGCATGCATTTTAATGACAGAACCGAGAATGCAAATTATGTGTATGTCACGGCTTGAGAAGTGAGGGATGACATTTACAACACTCTCCCCATTGAAAAGTGGATAAAATCAGTTCCATATAGCAGTTATTGTAGAAAGCAGCTCAGCAGTCTCTTCATGTACGTCCTGTCATTGTGACCGAGTTCAGTGCATTATACATAATAGCTCTGAACTGAAACCAACCGCTACTATGGTGCTTTCTGTAGAATGTAAAAAAGTAAATGCAATGAAATAAAATAGCAGAAATATACTGCAAGTATAAGTTATGTTGATTGAAGCGGTGCATTACAGATTAGATTATATGAGTCTTCAAGGGCTGTTAAAACCCCACTATGCATTTATATAATAAAATACCAGAAAAAAAAACGAAAAAAAAAAAAAAAACGAGGAAGGTCAGCTAAACAAAAAAGGAATTACACTGTGACTAAAAAGCCGAAACTTATACTACTAACACTGGCTGAAAATACTGAGCATAATACAAATAATACCTTCACACTTAAACGAATGAATTATCCTACCATTGTGCGTATGATGTGCGTACATATACATACTGGCCTGTTTCTTATCCTGGGTAGGGAAACAAGGAGACACATAGACTAGCCTCTATCAATACAGGCAACACAAATCATATCCATAACCTGCACCTGAGTCTCCATGACAGAACCTGCTCTGAATTATTTATAACAAGCCCTTTCAAAAAGAGCACATATTATTGAGCTTTGCATTGATATATCGGTTGCCAAACAAATCCTGTCAGTCCAAATAAATGGCTCTTTTTCCTGCACCATCTTGCTACCTGCAAATCCTGATGCCAATTCTCAAATGCAAGCATTCCATATCAAGTTGTATTGAAGGTATGACATGTTTCTCAAGTTCTCCCGTGGCTGAGTGTCATGTTTTACATTAAAGTACCATGCATATTTAATGATAAACTCTGCACCACAGCGGGGCCTTAATATTGACTGTGCTATTTTTAGCAGGTCTCTCAGACAGATAATTATTTTGAGGGGACCTATATAACCTTAATATCAGCAAAACAGTTTTTACATGGCCTACGGATGTTTGAAGCAGCAGTTCTTACAGGTCATAAGAAGGTGCCTGTGAAGATTCAGATATGTCATGAAGGTTTTTTTAATTTGGAAAAATGCCATCCTGTTTCTTTTGGTCAAGGTAAGTTAGCCAAATGGCTCTTCTCATTAATAGGGCCTAAAATGTTATTATTATTATTACCAATAGAACAGAGAAATAATAATAAAAAAACCTTAACGAAAGGTATATTGAAATCGTGTAAAAAGAAGAATAAGATTTACCGGGATTTTGTAAAATTTCGGACAGCTAATGCAGAAAAAATATATAAATCTTATAAAAATAAGCTGACTTCAACAATGAGACGTGCAAAGAAATATTATATAAGCTTGTTGATATAATATATATAATTTGATATAATATTATGATATAATAAAAGTAATATCAAAAGAATGTGGAAAGTCTTAAGGGAGGTTATGGGCAGTGAAGTGAATTATTGTCAGCCATCATACTTAATGAATGAACAAAATCTCGAGATAAGTGGTGGAAAAATGGCTGATGAATTTAATTCATTTTTTCTGCAATGTTGGTCCAAATCTTGCCAAGACTATACCACTGCATAATCAAAATAAAAGCTGGATAGGTGAAAGCAGAGTTATGCAATCTCTTTTTCTTAAAGAAGTTAATGAGAATGAAATTGTTTCTACTGTATCTAAATTAAAAAAATAAATATTCATGCGATAGTGATGGCTTAGACATGTATATTGTCAAAGAAACTATAAGTTGCATTAGTAGACCATCAAAATATATAATAAATTTGTCTTTTAATACAGGTTTCTTTCCAGAAAAAATGAAGGTGGCTAAAATTAAATTCTTGAGAAGCTTTTTGTTAAAAAATTTGATTGTTTTCTTGAAAAAAATTCTTTGATACACGATAATCAGTTTGGGTTTCGAAGCACCCGCTCAACAACTATGGCTTTGATGAAAATCACAGAATATATTACTACAGAATTGGAGAATAAAAATCATACGATTGGTGTTTTTATTGATCTTAAAAGGCCTTCGACACTCTTGATCATGGTATATTGATATCTAAATTACAGACATTTGGAATTAGAGGTGTAGTATTAAATTGGATTATTACTTATTTAGCAAATAGACAACAATATGTAGAGTATATAGGCCATGAATCTAAGTTGGAACTCATACAGTGTGGAGTCCCTCAAGGTTCTGTGCTGGGGCCTAAATTATTTTCTTTATATAGTAATGATCTCTGTGATGAATCAAAGATTTTACTTTTTGTTCTTTTTGCAGACGATACAATTTTTTTTTGCATCGGGGGAAAACTTAAACGTATTAATGAAAACTATTGAACAAGAATTGGTCCTACTTCAGAAATGGTTTAATAAAAATAGACTGTCATTAAATTTAAGTAAAACTAAATTTATGTTGTTTACAAATCAAAAATGTTCTGAAAATGTTTGTTTGAGTTGTAATGGAATAACTATTGAGAGAGTGTCAGAATTTAGGTTTTTAGGAGTACTCATTGATGAAAAATTTGAATGGAAGTCATATATAGCTTATGTAAGAAATAAAATGTGTAGAAACATTGCCGTTATGATTGCCATATTTGATGTATTGTTTGGAGATTTGGGGAAATTCTTATTTGACAAATTTAGTGCCGTTATTTATTTTGCAAAAAAGGGCTTTAAGAATAATTCATGGAGTTGCTCCAAGAGAACACACTACAGGACTGTTTCTGGAGTCAGGACTACTCAAATTTAAGGATTTGGTTTCTTTACAAACTTTGTTAGTTGTTTATAAAGCTAAACACTGCCTGTTACCGCATAGACTGCAAACCCTTTTTACTTTAAATAGTGAGACAAGCAGAAGAAATACAGGTCCTTCTCAAAAATTATTTTCCATAATTTAATGATAAAAATTAAACTTTCATATATTTTAGTTTCATTGCACACCAACTGAAATATTTCAGGTCTTTTATTGTTTTAATACTGATGATTTTGGCATACAGCTCATGAAAACCCAAAATTCCTGTCTCAAAAAATTAGTATATTTCATCCGACCAATAAAAGAAGTGTTTTTGATACAAAAAAAAGTCAACCTTCAAATAATTATGTTCAGTTATGCACTCAATACTTGGTCGGGAATCCTTTTGCAGAAATGACTGCTTCAATGCGCCGTGGCATGGAGGCAATCAGCCTGTGGCGCTGCTGAGGTGTTATGGAGGCCCAGGATGCTTCGATAGCGGCCTTAAGCTCATCCAGAGTGTTGGGTCTTGCGTCTCTCAACTTTCTCTTCACAATATCCCACAGATTCTCTATGGGGTTCAGGTCAGGAGAGTTGACAGGCCAATTGAGCACAGTAATAATACCATGGTCAGTAAACCATTTACCAGTGGTTTTGGCACTGTGAGCAGGTGCCAGGTCGTGCTGAAATATGAAATCTTCATCTCCATAAAGCTTTTCAGCAGGTGGAAGCATGAAGTGCTCCAAAATCTCCTGATAGCTCCAGCTGCATTTACCTTGCCCTTGATAAAACACAGTGGACCTACACCAGCAGCTGACATGGCACCCCAGACCATCACTGACTGTGGGTACTTGACACTGGACTTCAGGCATTTTGGCATTTCCTTCTCCCCAGTCTTCCTCCAGACTCTGGCACCTTGATTTCCGAATGACATGCAACCACTGAGCAACAGTCCAGTGCTGCTTCTCTGTAGCCCAGGTCAGGCGCTTCTGCCGCTGTTTCTGGTTCAAAAGTGGTTTGACCTGGGGAATGCGGCACCTGTAGCCCATTTCCTGCACACGCCTGTGCACGGTGGCTCTGGATGTTTCTACTCCAGACTCAGTCCACTGCTTCCGCAGGTCAAGTCAAGTCAAGTGTATTTATATAGCGCTTTTCACAATATAAATTGCATCAAAGCAGCTTCACAATATCAATCAAATAACATAATGTTTGTTTCTTAGTGAAAAAACATCCACGTTTGGTAGGGCTGATCAATGGTATTAATGCTTGGCTAATTATTTTGAATATCCCCAACTGAACAAGCCAAAGGCAACAGTGGCAAGGAACCGAAAAACTCCATCAAGTGACCTACTGGTGTCCTAAAACTCCATCAGGTGACCTAATGGAGAAAAAAAAACCTTGGGAGAACCCAGGCTCAGTCGGGGGCCAGTTCTCCTCTGGCGTTTATGAACTAGAGGCCGGATTTACAGTAACTGTAATTTGATACAGAATTTTGTTTTATTTTATCACTTCGGGGTGGGTACGCGAACCGGAATCACAACATTTTATCTGTAGAGTGGGAAAGGGATCCTCCATAGGGAGAGGCTAGTTGGCACTTCAGCACTGCGTTGTCATCGGGTCCAGGCAAAGCTCCTAGTCAGATCTGGATACGGCCTGGATCCGGTCGGCTGCGGGAAAACCTCGGGATAAACAAAGACACTAAAATTAGCGTAGATGCCATTCTTCTTATGATGATGTAACGAGTACATCAGGATTTAAGGGAAGTGTTCCCAGTTCCGGCTGACCTAATCTATGCAGCCTAACATTGAATTATAGAAGTCTATAATATATTATGTGTATGCTAGGTCAAAGAGATGTGTTTTTAGTCTAGCTTTGAACTGACAGAGTGTGTCTGCTTCCCGGACAATAGTAGGAAGACTGTTCCAAAGTTTTGGTGCTAAATAGGAAAAGGATCTACCGCCCGCAGTCGATTTTGAAATTCTAGGTATTATCAACTGGCCCGAATTTTGAGATCGCAATAGACGTGAAGGACTATAATGCGTTAAGAGCTCGCTCAAGTACTGCGGAGCTAAACCATTTAGTACTTTGTAAGTAATCAACAATATTTTAAAATTTATACGATGTTTAATAGGCAGCCAATGCAGTGTTGACAGAACCGGGCTAATATGGTCATATTTCCTGGTTCTAGTAAGAACTCGAGCGGCTGCGTTTTGGACCAGCTGTAGTTTATTTATTAAGCGTGCAGGGCAACCACCCAGTAGAGCATTACAATAATCTAGTCTTGTTGTCATGAAAGCATGAACTAATTGTTCCGCATTTGTTAATGAGAGCATATGTCGTAATTTAGATATATTTTTAAGATGGAAAAATGCGGTTTTACAGATACTAGACACATGACTTTCAAATGAAAGATTGCTATCAAAGAGCACACCCAGGTTCCTAACCGACGACGAAGACTTAACAGAGCAGCCATCAAGGGTTAGACAGTATTCTAGGTTATTACGTGTGGAAGTTTTTTGTCCAATAATTAGAATCTCTGTTTTTTCAGAGTTTAGTAGTAGGAAATTACTAGTCATCCAATTTTTATATCAGCTATGCATTCCGTTAATTTTGTGAATTGGTAAGTTTTGTTAGGTTTTGAAGAAATATACAGCTGAGTATCATCGGCATAACAATGAAAGCTAATTCCATGTTTCCTAATGATATGTCCTAATGGTAGCATGTACAGAGTGAACAGCAGCGGTCCTAGTACTGAGCCTTGTGGTACGCCATACTGAACTTGTGATCGATAAGACATCTCTTCATTTACTGCTACAAACTGATAACGGTCAGATAAGTATGATTTAAACCATGCTAGTGCAATTCCACTAATGCCAACATAGTTTTCCAGTCTATTTAAAAGAATGTTGTGGTCAATTGTGTCAAATGCAGCACTAAGATCAAGTAACACTAATAGAGAGATTCAACCACGATCGGATGATAAAAGTAAATCATTTGTAACTCTAATGAGAGCTGTCTCAGTACTATGGTGCGGTCTAAATCCTGACTGAAAATCCTCGCAGATATCATTTCTTTCAAGAAAGGAACACAGTTGTGAGGATACTGCTTTTTCTAATATCTTTGACAGAAAAGGCAGATTTGAGATCGGCCTGTAATTGACTAATTCTGAAGGATCAAGTTGCGGTTTTTTAACAAGCGGTTTTATCATAGCCAGCTTAAAGGTTTTTGGTACATATCCTAGAGACAAAGACGAATTAATGATATTAAGAAGAGGATCTATGATCTCTGGAAGCATCTCTTTCAGTAG
The DNA here is from genome assembly GCA_030578275.1 of Meda fulgida. NCBI lineage: Eukaryota > Metazoa > Chordata > Actinopteri > Cypriniformes > Leuciscidae > Meda > Meda fulgida. The sequence goes on along the minus strand of CM060627.1, from coordinate 5,432,413 downwards.
CTTAGTCGGTATAGGGTCTAACATACAAGTTGTCGATTTAGATGAATTAACGAGTTTGCAGAATTCTTCCTCTCCTATAGCAACAAATGAAAACAATTTTTCCTCAGGGAGACTACAATGCACTCCCTGATGCGATACTGTAGTAGACGGTTGCATAGTTATAATTTTGTCCCTGATATTATCAATCTTATAAGTGAAGAAGTCATTACTGCTGTGTTGCTTGGAAACTTCTGTGCTTAAAGCTTTCTTTTTCGTTAGTTTAGCCACTGTTTCAAATAAATACCTAGGATTATGTTTATTTTCTTCTAATAGGGTTGAAAAATAAGCAGATCTAGCAGCTTTTAAAGCCTCTCTGTAAGCAATCGAGCTCTCTTTCCATGAAATCCGAAATACCTCTAGTTTTGTTTTCTTCCAGTTGCGCTCCATTTTTCTGGCTGCTCTCTTAAGGGCCTGAGTGTGCTCGTTGTACCACGGCGTTGGACTATTTTCTTTAATCTTCTTTAAGCGCAACGGAGCAACTGCGTCTAAAGTGCTGGAAAAGAGAGAGTTAAAAGTTTCTGTTGCAATATCGAGTTCTTCTAAGCTATCCGGGATGCTGAGATGATGAAACTTATTAGGAAGATTATTGATAAAGCAATCTTTAGTGGCAGAAGTTATAGGTCTAACATATTTATAACACGGAGTCGGCTTTGCAGCCTTGGCTAAATGTAATTTACATGAGACTAGATAATGGTCTGAGATGTCATCGCTCTGCTGCAGAATTTCAACGGCATCAACATCTATTCCATGTGATAATATTAGATCTAGAGTAATCTAGAGTATGATTACGACAATGAGTGGGTCCTGACACGTGTTGTCTAACTCCAATTGAGTTTACAATGTCTTTAAGTGCCAATCCCAATGCATCTTTTTCATTATCTACATGTATATTAAAATCACCAATAATTAGTACTTTATCGTTAGCCAATACTAATTCTGATAGAAAGTCCGCAAATTCTTTGATAAAATCTTTATGGTGCCCTGGTGGCCTGTATACAGTAGCCAGCAGAAATCTCAAACGTGATTTATCGTTTACACTATATATTTTTACATTAAGCACCAACACTTCAAAAGAAGTATATTTAAAAATAGATTTCTTAGTGGTTTTGAAAATATTACTATAAATTACAGCAACACCTCCCCCTTTGCGTTTTAGACGAGGTTCATGTTTATAACAGTAATCTTGTGGGGTTGACTCATTTAAAGTAATGTAATCGTTTGGTTTTAGCCAGGTTTCTGTCAAACACAGCACATCTAGATTATAACTTAAAATCATATCATTAACTATGAGCGATTTTGAAGTAAGGGATCGAATATTCAGCAACCCAAACTTTATCATTTGTTCATCTGTATTATATCTGTTTTTTATTTGTTGAACATCAATTAAATTTTTTACCTGACGTTTTTTGGATTTCCAAATTCGGGTAACAGACACAGTCTCTATATGATGATATCTAGGTGAAAGAGGCTCTATGTGATGGGATTTATCTGACCTTGGTGACGCGAGGCCGCTAGCAGACGGTCGGTTTAGCCAGTCTGTCTGCTTCCTGACCTGAGCCCCAGATTGTCATGTTTTAGCTCTAAGACTATGTGCCATATTACTAGAGAGAAGAGCAGCACCATCCCAGGAGGGATGAACACCATCTCTTTTCAACAGGTCAGGCTTGCCCCAAAAACTTTTCCAATTGTCTATGAATTCTATATTATTCAACGGACACCACTTAGACAACCAACCATTGAGTGAGGCCAATCTGCTAACTATCTCATCACTCCTGCGAACAGGAAGGGGGCCAGAGAAAATTACAGTGCCTGACATCGTACTTGCGAGTTTACACACCTCTTTAATATTAATTTTGGTGATCTCCGACTGGCGGAGTCGAACATCATTAGTGCCAACATGAATAATGATCTTAGAGAATTTACGATTAGCATTAGCCAGCACTTTTAAATTTGCTTTGATGTCAGGCGCTCTGGCTCCCGGCAAACATGTGACTATGGTGGCTGGTGTCTCTATTTTCACGTTCCGTGTGATCGAATCACCAATTACCAGGGCACAATCAACAGAATTCTCAGTGGGTGTTTCACTGAGTGGGGCAAATCGATTTGTTATGGTAATCGGAACGGAAGAGTGGTTTTTTAATCCGCGACTAGAGCGATCTCTCACGGTCACCCATCTGCCCTGCTGCCTGGGCTCTACTTCAGCCGGAACCGAATCATGTACAGAGTTCACTATGCTAGGCGCATCCAAAATAGTATCTAAAGCTCTAGTACTATCCTTACTATCCTCAATTAAAGTTTGGATGCGTGTCTCTGGCTCTGAAATCTTCTCCGTCAGCCTGACTGTCTCCTTGCATTTATCACAAATAAATCCTATATTGCCATCGGAGAAGGCTACACTAAACATATGACATGTGACACAGGTGACAATAACAGGACAAGACATTACTCACCGTTTGTGTTGACTGATTCTTACTTACCTGGACTTTTATGAACTCAAAGGCACGGGCGCGCGAGAGAAAATAAATAATAAATAAATGAGCGCGGGTGGCGCGTAAACACGCGTTCTGTGCTAACAATAACGGAAGCTAGCGATGTAAGGTTAATCTGAGATGGTGGGTAAACTATATTTAGTAATATAAACAACTAGGAATGATAGTAAATGATGGTTCAAAACAGAAAGAAATACAAAGCTAATACGAGGCGTAGAGCTTACAGCCTCGACGCAAACAAACTCACAGCAGGCAGGAAGGCAGACAGGAGAAAGACAGGTCCCCCAAGGTCTGGAATTGGTCCTTCTCCACAATCTTCCTCAGGGTCCGGTCACCTCTTCTCGTTGTGCAGCGTTTTTTGCCACACTTTTTCCTTCCCACAGACTTCCCACTGAGTTGCCTTGATACACCACTCTGGGAACAGCCTATTTGTTCAGAAGTTTCTTTCTGTCTTACCCTCTTGCTTGAGGGTGTCAATGATGGCCTTCTGGACAGCAGTCAGGTCGGCAGTCTTACCCATGATTGCGGTTTTGAGTAATGAAACAGGCTGGGAGTTTTTAAAAGCCTCAGGAATCTTTTGCAGGTGTTTAGAGTTAATTAGTTGATTCAGATGATTAGGTTAATAGCTCGTTTAGAGAACCTTTTCATGATATGCTAATTTTTTGAGACAGGAATTTTGGGTTTTCATGAGCTGTATGCCAAAATCATCAGTATTAAAACAATAAAACACCTGAAATATTTCAGTTGGTGTGCAATGAATCTAAAACACATGAAAGTTTAATTTTTATCATTACATTATGGAAAATAATGAACTTTATCACAATATGTTAATTTTTTGAGAAGGACCTGTAATGATTTCAAACAACCTTTTGCTGGAAATAACCTCAAACAAATGTGCGTTTCAGTTTCTGGAGTGAAAATATGGAATCTTCTAGAAAATGATCTAAAATTGTTCAAATATCTTACAAGTTAAAAATAATCATAAACAAAAGATACTTAATTTATATAAAGATGAATGTGAAAACTAATACAATTATTACAACAATGATGTGTTCGTTGTTATTTTGGTTGTTGGACCTGTCATTATTATATCTTTGTTGTTTTTGTTTGTTTAGTATTATGTAAGGAGAATTAGTATTAATAGATAATAATAATAAACAGAGAGAAAAAATGTGTTATAATTGAATGTAGATTATATCTGGTCTGGGCTAGTCTGTATATGTATGTGTAGCTGCAACGCATTCTCATCCTTTGGCGTCATATAGGTGATGCCATATGACATTTCGTCGAAATCATACGCACATGGCACCCTTTAGCGTCAATATTACACGCACTGTTATGGGTAGGTTTAGGTCTGGGGTAGAGTTACGGTTATGACGCCTTGGGATCTGCGTCTCATATTGAAGCTAAAGGATGCCATGTGCGTCAGATTTCGACGAGCGTCACATGTATGACGCCTTGGGTTCTGCGTCTCATATTGACGCTAAAGGATGCCATGTGTGTAAGATTTCGACGAAATATCATATGGCGTCACATGTATGATGCCTTGGGATGAGAACGGGCTGGTATATGTGTGTAAATATATATTTCCTTTTATTTTCTTAGTGTTTGTCATTTTATGTTGGTGAGGTCATCTAATTGTGAATCTTGTTTTTGTTGGAATGGGGTAGGAGTTTATAAGATTTTTTTTCATCCTACTCCTGTTCTTTTTGTCATGGAATGTACTTTTGTTGTGTTTGTTGGATTTGTTAGGTTGTTCTTGTGGTATTTTGTGTTGCATTGAACGTGAAGCTTCCGCGAAGAAAAGTTTGCATTAATGTTTTAAATCTTACCCGTTTATAAATCATTTTTGTACAGTGTAGGCTACAAAACAATCGTCCAGACAAGATGATCACAAATATATTATCAAACTCTGTAAACAATAAAATCAACTCTGATTTCATTTTCAATACAATCAAAAACGGAGACTCAAGACGGCAAGTTGTATTTGAATGAAACGAGAGCTCGCGTCCGTTGTGACACATGGATGCGCTGTGTTATAATGCGTTGCTATTGATGAAGGTCATTATAAGGAAGGGAATGCCACAGAATAGAATCGTGCTTTAAAATGTACATAGAGCTGCTTGTTTTATTTGTTGTTTTTTTAAAATATAAAACTGTTGAAATGTTTGCAGTGTGAGCATCAGTTATTTTTTAACACTCTCATCTCGTTTTTAAGAAAACTGTGATTGATAGGTCGGCTAATCACAATAATTTTGGTCACTATAATCGTGATATCAAATTTTCATACCGTCCCATCCCTAAACGAGACTTTCCCTGTCTTCCTAGGTTGTCTAGCATGTAACATTAGACATTTTAATGTACTGATTTTAATGTTAAGGACTCGGGACGTTTTTGCCGGGAAAATCAAAAGGATGTGACTTTTACGCATGCTCTTGTGAGCCTCTTACGTTCGACACACAAAATGAATGCTTATATTCAGGATAATTCCGAAAGATCTATTCTGTACTGTATGTCAATGTTCCATGCTAAGAAAATTGATTAATTTAAACAATCATATTGCCAGATATATACAGTCTAGTCTCACATACTTTAAAATAAAACTATATAACAACAATTACCTCCTCTGTCGACAATCGACATGATGCTGCCGGCGAATTGCAGAGCTGGTGCAAACATCCACAAAGCTATGATCAGATGATCTTAACTGCTGATTTCTCACCGCTGTCATTTTAGTTGTGTTTATTTTGTTGTTGAGAGGAAAGCGCGCAGCACTACATATTAATCTAATAACTGTCGCTCTCAGCAGCGTTGATGGCGTCTGGATGCTCTTAACAGTATCACTGTAAAGGTAACTTTACAACTTATTTTTACTTCTAAGCAATGAACAAAAAAATAACTTTGCCGTGAGTATATCTAGGCCTTGAAATACGACACCCTCAGTCTCTTACATCACGTGAGAGCAAGAGCAAAACGTTGCTAGCTGCAGTTCACTTAACGGCCACTGGTGTCTCTAATAACGAGGGTTTCTGACCTACATTCTACATATGAATGCCAATATTACAAACATTGTAATAGGCTATTTATGGTATGTGGATTGCTAACATGGCTTCATTAAATTACTAGCAAACATAGAAATGGAGAATTCATTAATTTAAACATAAAATGTTAATTGTCATTTCAGAAGGTCAAATTAAATGTGATGTGTAGGAATAGCTACTTTAATTGTATATTATAAAGAGTTTTCATTCTAATAGAGGTATTGTAACAAAACACAATAAGTTCTGTTGCTCTGAGCTTTACAGCTTATTCTGGAAATATTGTCCAATACACATGTTTGTTGAGATGCAAGCTACAGAACACAAATTGTTCCTTTTGACAACTTTAATTAAAAGCTTGCTTGCTTTTCTGTTTTGCATGCCCAATGGAATCAGCTAAGTAAAAATAATTTCAAAATGTATTCACAACATATTCATCACTTTTGCTTAATGTCACCCAAGTTGATCTAATCCTAATTGGGTCCATATGGACTAATGAAGTAGGATATCAATTTCAATCCTCGGGTTCATAAATCTTCACATCTTCATAAATCAACTCAACTAGGACTCCTTGCAAATCTCTCAAATACCGGTTTGGATGTTCTGAAGATGCAAAACTTGAGGGAAATTGAAACCGCTGTCATGCGATAGGAATTTCATATTGTCAGCCAGTTTTATGCAGGTTGACCAAGAAGTTTTAGCTTGGGTGGGTTTTAAGCCAAGGAGGGAGGGAGGGAGAGAGAGAGAGAGAGAGAGAGAGAGAGAGAGAGAGAGAGAGAGAGAGAGAGAGAGAGAGAGAGAGAGAGAGAGAGAGAGAGAGAGAGAGAGAGAGAGAGAGAGAGAGAGAGAGAGAGAGAGAGAGAGAGAGAGAAAGAGAAAGAGAGAGAGAGAGGGGGGGGGGGGGGGTCTTTGTGGGCTGTTTTGAAATGAGCATTTTTAAGCGTAAACTGTTGCCCACACTTTATGAAACCCCAACCTATAAATCTAAGCACATTGGTCAGTCTGTGCAGCATATTGATTTTCCTCATGATTTGCAGCTAAAAACAGTTCAGTAATATGTGTGAAATAGAAAAGCCATGAGAAAAAGTTGATCAAATGGCCTGAAAATGAGAGCTGTGGATGCATTGGTCACACCATTTGAAAATAAACATCATCTCAGCATGTCTAAAGCTGATGACCTGCATGGCAAGTAACAAGGTGAGCAGGTTTTTATAGGTCCAGACAGTGCATTGCATAGGTTTCATACTGTAGCTTTTACCAAGACAATCAACAATGTAATATGCATTGGATGTGGCATGGATTAATTACAGTTTGAAGTACAGTTTAATGACTAACAAACATAGAAATGTAGTATTAATTTTTTTGTGCTATTTTTTCCACACAAAACCTGTGGAATGAAACATTTTACTACGCAAGGACACATTCAATTATTCAAAACTGACAGTAAAGACGTCCACATTGTAAACATGTATCATGGTTTCCACAAATATATTAACCAGCTCAACTGTTTCAACATTAATGATAATAATACATATTACTCGAAGAGCAAATCATATTAGCATATTAGAATGATTTTTGAAGGATCACACTGGAGACTGGAGTAACGATGCTGAAAACTTAGCTTTCCCATTACAGGAATGAATTATTTCAAATAGAAAGCAGTTATTTTAAATTGTAACAAAATTTCATGATATTACTGTTTTACTGTATTTTGATTAAATAAATAGCCTTGGTAAACATAAGAAACTTCTTTCAGAAACATTAAAATATGTTGCTGCAAACTTTTAAACAGTGAGTATCAATAAATTAATTGAAATAATATTTTTTTTTTTCAAAAATATTACTACAAGGAGGGCAGAAGGTCAAATAAGCAAAGCAGGCCGACATAATGCAAAAACCTTAATGTTCCAAAATATTTAAAATATAAAATAAATAAAAATAAATTGACTTTGTTGTAAAATAGCATGTGGACAGATTAAAGTGTCCCAAAAATAAGGCAAAAATAAATGTTCATCATTTACTCACCCTCACTCTTTCCTTGAATGCTTGAATCCTCATGTCGTCCCAAACCCCTAAGACTTTCGTTCATCTTCGAAACCCAAATTAAGATGTTTAATGAAGTCTAAGAGCTTCTCTAGACAGCTCCACAAATACTACTTTGACGCTTCAAAAAATGCATTAAGAGATTGTAAAACTAAACCATGTAAATCATGCGGTTTAGCAAAAACATTTGAGGAAACTTCATTGCTTTAAATGATGAAAAGATTTATTTTGGTCTTTTATTCACAAATAAACAGATGCTCAACCGAACCTGCGAGAACAAACCTCATTGGTTCTTGCGGAAGCTCAAGCGTGCTGCGTAACACAAGAATGAACCTCATTGGTTCTCGCAGAAGCTCAAATGTGAAGCGTAACACGAGAATGAACCTCATTGGTTCTCGCGGAAGCTCAAACGTGCTGCGTAACATGAGAATGAACCTCATTGGTTCTCGCGGAAGCTCAAACGTGCTGCGTAACATGAGAATGAACCTCATTGGTTCTCGCGGAAGCTCAAACGTGCTGCGTAACATGAGAATGAACCTCATTGGTTCTCGCGGAAGCTCAAACGTGCTGCGTAACATGCGAATGAACCTTATTGGTTCTCGCATGTCAGACAAAAAGCTGTTTACCACATCTGATGTGTGCATTGATGAATGTTTATACGTGAATAAAAGCCTAAATGAAATCGGTTTATCATAAAAAGCGATTGAGTCTCTTCATAAAATTTGGACTAAATTCATGATCCACTCAATTCATATGGATTAGTTTTACGATCACTTTATGAACTTTTTGTTGCATCAAAGTGGTAGTTGCGTAGCTGTCAATAGAGGGACAGAAACCTCTCAGATTTCATCAAAAATTTCTTCATTTGAGTTTCAAAGATGAACAAAAGTTACGGGTTTGGGATGAAATGAGGATAATTGGAGAAAGAATTTTCATTTTTGGGTGAACTATCCCTTTAACTTGTTTACCGTCATCATTAGTGTTAGTTGCCCCAGTTGCAGGAACACTGCCGATACACAACTGAGAAGTGAGTATGATATGGATTTATCTTTTGCACAACCTCAGTGTGTTATTGACACATGCTGTATTGGTTAGAGAGTTGTCAGCTTCTCTGTCTATGCCACTGGGAGTTTCCATTTGAGCTTTTATGTAAAATAGCTAGAGGGTAATGGCCTCAAATCTCTTCCCAAAACACACACAACAGCTGGTAACACTAAGCGCTCTGGTACAGTATAAATAACAGATGTTGTGTGTTCCAGGTAACGCTTAGAGGAAATTGGAACCATTTGTTAGGTGTTTTAAACACACCACTAGAAGGGCACACTGCTTTTACCCTCAAGACAGAAGATGATGAATTAATTATTTGTTATATTGAATGGAATGTCTATAAAACTCACAACAGAGCTCACACAAGCTGTAAGACAGTAGTTTATATAAATCTACTTGTGTGTGTGTGTATATATATATATATATATATATATATATATACACACACACACGTAGATTTAAGACAGGCATTTTTTTATTTTTTTTATTTTAAACAGTTCACCCATAAATGATCATCCTGTCTTCGTTTACTCACCTTCGTGTTGTTCCAAACCTGTATGACTTTATATAGACAAATTGATACTTTATGATGCTTTCATGTTTTTTTTTATGGTTGAAAGATTGTCTTTTCTACATTCAAGTTCTACAAAAGTAAGTCAAACTGTTTAGAACGACATTGAGATTGAGTAAATTATGACATAATTTTCAATATTGACCGAACTGTCCCTTTAACAAAATAGTAATGTTGAGATATTGAGATTTTAAATCATCCCTGGGGCAATTTCCATCAACCAATAGCTGTTAGTAACTGTTCAATACTCCCAAAGAGCCCAGACATCTGGAATATGCAATGGCATGGTTGATTGTGTAGTTTATGTGTGTCCGTTTATGTGTTTACAGTATGATTTATATATGTATGCCCTGGGGTACCTCTAAATGTGAGGGCAGTGAGCACATCTATTAGCAGTATATGTGATGCCAGTGACCCTTTGTTCAACCTGTCCCTATAAACTCAACTGTGCTGGGCCCTTTCTCTACAGCCAAGTTTAACAATGGGGTTTGCAGTTGTTTAGGTAATATCATATGAAATCTATAAAAAATTTATGTATGTATAGATGAAGCACATGACAGAACACTTTAAGGTTCTATATAGAACCTTTTGCTTTATAGGGAATTCCAGATCAGACACACTCAGGGAGTTTGTTCTTAAATACAATTTATGGGGTCGGCATATAATGATCACAAAAATAGAGATGAAAACAAAACGAATAATGCTTGAGTGTTAACCATGCCATATTGAAGATCAGTAATCAGAACTGCAGAGATGGCAGCTTCTTAATTACAGGCTGATTCATTTGTCAGTGTCAGGGAAGAGTTAAGCTTTACCCACAATCCCACATCCTCTCGTTAGCTTTATTTGGTTTATTCTATGTTAATAAGATTTCTTAGGGTCTGTTTGATATTGCACTGCACACATGCGCAGTGCATACATTATATCAGCCATAAATTATAATGCCTGGTCTTGTTAATCTACATTGATTGGAACCCGAATTCCAAAATAAAGGCTGTACCGGATTCTTGCAAGAATTACTGAATTTAAAAATGTGAGGCATCATTTTCAAACACTATTTTGTCCAAAATATAAATCGGCTTACCTCTACTTGCAAGTATAGCAGTGTGAATTCTGTAACCTGTTAAAAGAAATATGGAATGAATCGGAGGTTTAACGCTCAAGGTAAATGAGCAGGACTAAACAGTCCTTCTGTTCACCTCCAGCAGGTGGAGGTCAAAATCAGCCACACATTTAGAGTGAGATCATCTTCTATTGTTTTATTTCATTTTTATTGCTAAGTGCTCTTCACGTCAAGACCCAGATTTAACATTGGACATTACATGGCAACCCAACAAGTGCTAAAAATGTTAATAATATAAAAAGTTTATATTTTTAATATAACTTTTAATCAAATACTGAAATGTATTGTTGCATGAATGAAATAGAAAAAAAAATCACAGTCAATAAAGGGACATGGTGATGAAAAAAAAAACATGAGATGGGAGGAAAAATTATGTCAATACTTGTGTGTGCTCTTAAAAATGTTTTTCCCCCACAATGTCCTTTTTTGTGGCTTTGTAAAAATAGATGTTAGAGGGTATAGCCACTTTTTTTTCATAATTTTGCATTTATGCGTCAAAACATTTGCATGTCTATGAGCATAACAAAGACATAAGATACAGAGGGTCTTTGAAGCCATATTTTCCAGAAGTAATTAACAATTATAATAGATTACATCAATACATATCTAGTCAGCTTCCACATGTGAGACTTAAACACACAAACAAAGACAGAGTTGATGCATCCCGCACCCGCTAACATTGTTATCTACATTCAAACAGGCCAAAGCTGATGGGAAACAAATTTGTCCTCTTCTGTCCTTCAAAGCAACCCTAATAATACCATGCAATAAATTCCCAACACATTCCCAACATCAAGGCTAGCATTATTCACACTTAAGATAATGCTTTTTTTTCAGAAGGGGCAACACATTGATGGACAGACAAGGCAATTACAATAATGAAAGACTGTTTGGAGGAATCAACAGAGGCATTAAAGTGGGAGCGAATCTCTTCCTCAGTTCTTCTCATTGGTGGGAGCAGGATGTGAACACTGAATGTGCTCTTTCAAATACAACTGTTACACATTTATTTATGTTTTAGCAGAGCTGTCATATTTAATTGTTAATATTAAGGCCATGTGACAGAAATTGAGCATTAGTTGAGCATCAGTTCCCATCTACCTATTAAACATAGTTAATATTTAGCAATGTGATCAAGTGCTTAAGCTTCACATACGAGAAGCTAGGCAAACAAGTGCTTCTTATTTAGATACAAACAAATACTAGTGTAATTAACATTTTAGTGACGTTGGCACAATGCTCTGTTTTATGATCTTAATCAGACACTTTGAATAAAAATTAGGCTGTTAATTTCTACAATTATCACTCATAATCCAAAACACTTCCAGTGTTTTATTATTCTAAATTAGATATATTAAATATTATATTAGACTTAATTTACACCTTTTAATAATTACTGCTGAATGAGGTTACAGTCTCAATATAAACGTAGGTGTGAATAAATGTAATTAAGCAAAATTGTAAGATGGCATCAGTAGTAAATACCATGAGATAATGACAGTTTAACCATTTTTAATGTCTTGCATGCATAAATAAATAATAAATAAAACCCACAGAGGCTAAATGTGCCAATGTTTTTCTTTTTTTTCATGCCTGCTCTCGAAGCAATTCTGTCCACTCTGACCCCAACGTCCAACCCCCCACCCCCACCCATCTTTCTTGAGGTTTCTATGGTAACTGTCATCACATTCCACACCTTTATAAGCACATGACATATCTGCTATACACCAAATGTCCTGGTGTGCTGGTATGGGGCATTCAATTATCCATATTCTCCCGCTGTGTGTGAGACAGACACAGACAGACAGAGAAGGGACCTACAGCTTGATGTTGCACAACTGTGACATCTTGCAGATGCTCGATCAATACATTTCCATTTGGCATCTACTCACAACAGAACTACCCTTCCTCGAGATACACGTGTACAGAAAACAAAGACATTTTAAATTAGAAAAAAATAATAATAATGCATTATTGTTAATATTAATTCGATTTTTTTAAACAGTCATGTTGTAAAATTAAATGTTTTATACATATAATGTAATATAATTGTAGTGCTGTCAAATTGATTAATGGTCAATTAAAGTTTGTGTGTTATATTTGCAAACGTTTGCTAGATGCGATAAATCAAGATTAATTTGTTTGACATCACTACATATAATATAATATAATATAAGCACAATAACATTTCAGAGGGACTAAATATATTTGATCATTACACCAAGTGTGTGACTACTCAAGTCATTACCTATATCAGCACCTTCTTAATCAGTTGAAGAATCAGTGTGCGTATTTGCCTGTGCTTCCCCTGCGGCTCCAGGAGCTGAAATACGTCAATAAGATTATCAGATAACATTCACTCCTGAGACTCTGAGAGTCCTAATGTAGGCTACTTGAGACCTATTCTCCTGGCCAAAAAAAAAAAAAAAACGATATATGTGTGTGGCGAGCAGGACGAGGTCGAGGGCCGCGAGGGAACGGCACGAGGCCGGTGGCGTGATTGATAACGAGCGACACCTTCGTGACGCACCGGTCTCGTATCTCTCATGGAGGAGCGACGACAGTGAAGATCGAGAGAGAAACGGGCCTGAGTTTATGTCATGTTTCTGTTTTGTGTGGCCAGCAGTCGTCCGTGAGGGGCTGCTGGCTTGTACTTTTGTTTTTGTATTGGTTTATTTTATTATTAGAATGTTCGCCGGTTCCCGCCTCCTTCTTCCCATAACATCTAACCTCGTTACAATGTGTTAGTCATCTGTCATGTTTGTCCAGTGTATTAAGGTAAGAAAAAGCAGTGTGGCTGAATAACATGCTGGCTTACCTCTTTGCATGCTGTATTTATTTCCGTGAACAATGTTGCGTTGTCGTCCTGGTGAACTTAAAGAAAATGAGGCTGGTACTGTCTCAGGCGATGGAGAGCCCAATTATCAGATCTTCAGGAGTACAGCAAAATCCTTCACTACCAGTCATCTATAGGCCACGTTCACACACCAGCAGAATATGGTAGTCAGACGGCCCTGTATTTGAGTCCTTAATAATGCGGTTACGTTCACACATAGTTCAGTTATTTACAGGATGACAACCTCATTCTATAACTGAATTTACACCTGTAAATTAGGACGCACAACCGCATTTTCCGAAAAACCCGACGCTGTGTGGACAGAACCAGATGGGATAACTAGTTGTCTTTCACGTCATACACTGCTAGAGAGCTGCTCTGTTCTGCAGAAAGGGATAAGACTTTCTATGGTCATCTTTGATTTTTGATATTTCACTGTCGCTATGGTTACTGGTAAGAGACGCTACTGTAAGGTGCAGTGTGAATAGGACTCACACCTATTAATAAATGTGGTTGTCAATCCCAAAAACTCAGTGTGAATGAAGCCATAGTGACTTTAGTTCAGGGTGCAGCAGTGAGCCTCTAAAGACACTGATATTCAATAATTAGAGTGTCTGCTAACCTAAACCTATTAAATTTCATTTCATCGTCCCGCACAGTTTTAATCATGTTGTTATTTAGGATTTTAATATGGTAGCCAACACATAAGCAAGATAATCATATACTGGAGACATGAACTGAAGCAGGGAGCCAAGCTGAATTTAGAGAGCAGAATAACATGACTCTTTTTTGGCCAGTGAGAAACCACCAGTACATTTGTTATACTCAAGAAAATTATATTATCTTGTTTCACCATGCAAAACTGAGCATCACACATAATCTGTCTTCTCCACAGATGAACGCATGCTGTGAATTTGTGCTCACAAGAGTACCGGTATGTATGCAATAATTCTGGGATGTTCCAAGCAAGCTTCAGAGGTTCAAAATATGAAGGTCAGAGAATCAATCCCATATCACTCTGTGTTATATAAATAAAAGTACTATCCTATCCTTGTGGAAGGTACCAGATTCAGGTGCAGGCATTGATTGAAAAGGCAGGGAAGGGCATCTGTAATTGTGGAGAGAAACACCAACTCCCTGGGATCCGCTGGGCACTGCAACTGGGATTGAAAGAGATTAATTAGCTCTGTCTACAATGACCAGACTACACCAGGTTATCCACTGGCTATCAATTACCCAGCAATGTAATAAAAAAAAAATAGGGACTGATATTACATGACAGGAGGTGAGTTTAACAAATTTCGAGATAATTTCAGTTAAGATAATTTTTACAGGGATACAGCATGTATCACATATCAAAAGTGACAGTAAAGACATTCAGAAAAGATTTGTATTAAAAAAAATCTGTTTTTTCGGGGGGTATAGCACAACTGTTTTAATTATTGGTAATAAAAATGTTTCTTGAGCAAATCAGCATATTAGAATGATCACTGAAGGATCATGTGACACTGAAGACTGGAGTAATGATGCTGAAAATTCAGCTTTACCATCACAGAAATAAATTACATTTAAAATATTTTAAAATAGAAAAGTTATTTTAATTGCAATAATATTTCACAGTTATTTAATGCATTTTACTATATTTTTGTAGCCTCTGTGAGCATTAAAAAATCTTGCCAAGTGCAATAAACTACACAACCACTTAACTAATGTTTGCATGCACAAAAATACTGGTTGACCTGTGTTCAGGTTTGTATATATTTATAATACTGCTTCAAAGAGAATTTTAAACCCCCTGTGTTGAAAATCCAGTTTTTAATGTTGTTTATATGTCTATGTGGTGTTTTAATTATGCTTTAAGATAAACCATGTGGAAAATCACCAGTCAGCACCATTCTTGAGTATTTAACCTTAAAACTGCATTGAACCAAAGACAGCCCGTTTCCTACAGTCACAAACATGCAGCCAATCCCATCAACGTGCGGGCGGGGCTTTTCTCCTCTCACTTTCTATGATGTCCAAAGCATTTCTAAGGATGCTTTGAGTAGGCAGCTGTCTGACAGTGAACGCAAACATGGTGTATGTAACATTAGTGAAACATTATTAGCTGTTGAATAACGTGTCAAGCCAAAGGCTCAGCATACACAATTGTGTCCGACGTTGTAGAGAACGATACATAAAAATCACACCAGGCCAAGCTGGTGTGATTGAGTGGAGGCGCGGATTAATTTGCATATTCATGGCTCCACGTATACTAAATGAAGCAAAGGTGTAGATTTCATACAAGCTATTTTAAGGCATGAATAAATTATTTACATAGGAAAAACTTTAAAATATGTTACTTGGTTTATCAAAGATGAGTTTTAAGGGATACAATTATTGACTGCACTTTAAAGCTTTTAATGGACTTGTGGAGTAATGGACTAATTTTGCTAATGGCTTAAATGGTGTAACAAAATGGTGTGGCTTTACAAACCGTACGGCACAGGAGACTTGAAGGAACAATCTTTAATTACTCAGAATGTACAGGTGAATAATCAAGGATCTCGTTAACATGCACACCAGTACATAAATCACAAAAATCACATTATTGAAATAACCTGTTGTCCGTGTTTACATTCAAACCAATAACCCAACAACACAAGTAAACTGCGTTTACAAGACTTCATTAAAAAATCAGGTTATTTCTCAGTAGTGTCATCAAAATGTAATAATTTGGGTATAAGTATTTATTTATTTATTTTGTTATGTCGGTTATGATGTTAATTAAAGGATTAAAAACCAAAGAAGAGTATTGCAACATGTCCGCGGGAAAATTACACCTCATATATTATACTCTCATGCAGTTATACAGGTCCTTCTCAAAAAAAATAGCATATTGTGATAAAGTTCATTATTTTCCATAATGTAATGATAAACATTTTACTTTCATATATTTTAGATTCATTGCACACCAACTGAAATATTTCAGGTCTTTTATTGTTTTAATACTGATGATTTTGGCATACAGCTCATGAAAACCCAAAATTCCTATCTAAAAAAATTAGCATATCATGAAAAGGTTCTCTAAACGAGCTATTAACCTAATCATCTGAATCAACTAATTAACTCTAAACACTTGCAAAAGATTCCTGAGGCTTTTAAAAACTCCCAGCCTGTTTTATTACTCAAAACCGCAATCATGGGTAAGACTGCCGACCTGACTGTTGTCCAGAAGGCCATCATTGACACCCTCAAGCAAGAGGGTAAGACACAAAGAAATTTCTGAACAAATAGGCTGTTCCCAGAGTGCTGTATCAAGGCACCTTAGTGGGAAGTCTGTGGGAAGGAAAAAGTGTGACAAAAAACGCTGCACAACGAGAAGAGGTGACCGGACCCTGAGGAAGATTGTGGAGAAGGACCGATTCCAGACCTTGGGGGACCTGCGGAAGCAGTGGACTGAGTCTGGAGCAGAAACATCCAGAGCCACCGTGCACAGGCGTGCGCAGGAAATGGGCTACAGGTGCCGCATTCCCCAGGTCAAGCCACTTTTGAACCAGAAACAGCGGCAGAAGTGCCTGACCTGGGCTACAGAGAAGCAGCACTGGACTGTTGCTCAGTGGTTGCATGTCATTCGGAAATCAAGGTGACAGAGTCTGGGTGATGGTCTGGGGTGCCATGTCAGCTGCTGGTGTTGGTCCACTGTGTTTTATCAAGGGCAGGGTCTATGCAGCTAGCTATCAGGAGATTTTGGAGCACTTTCCTGCTTCCACCTGCTGAAAAGCTTTATGGAGATGAAGATTTCATTTTTCAGCACGACCTGGCACCTGCTCACAGTGCCAAAACCACTGGTTTACTGACCATGGTATTACTGTGCTCAATTGGCCTGCCAACTCTCGTGACCTGAATCCCATAGAGAATCTGTGGGATATTGTGAAGAGAAAGTTGAGAGACGCAAGACCCAACACTCTGGATGAGCTTAAGGCCGCTATCGAAGCATCCTGGGCCTCCATAACACCTCAGCAGTGCCACAGGCTGATTGCCTCCTTGCCACGCCGCATTGAAGCAGTCATTTCTGCAAAAGGATTCCCGACCAAGTATTGAGTGCATAACTGAACATAATTATTTGAAGGTTGACTTTTTTTGTATTAAAAACAGTTCTTTTATTGGTCGGATGAAATATGCTAATTTTTTTAGATAGGAATTTGGGGTTTTCATGAGCTGTATGCCAAAATCATCAGTATTAAAACAATAATAGACCTGAAATATTTCAGTTGGTGTGCAATGAATCTAAAATATATGAAAGTTTAATTTTTATCATTACACTATGGAAAATAAAGAACTTTATCACAATATGCTAATTTTTTGAGAAGGACCTGTAGATGCGGTACTATTTTGACTGTAGCACTTCTTCTGCTTCATGAGATCTCAAGAAAAGACAAAGAAATCAAGAAAGAGTCCTCCCTTACTGCAAAATGTTCGCTCTGTATGGATGCGCATTAATCTACAGTAATGTATCGTTCCTATATCAAACATGCACACTTCAATAAGCCAGAAAGCAGGTTAACACGTTTACATGATCTTGCGCATTGTCTCCTTATTAAGCATAATCTGGTTAACAACGTGCATGTAAACTCACTCAAGGATTCAATGTTAACATTGACTAGACTGAACAGTGAACAGAAAGAACTCAGAGCTTAGCCAAGTTTAACATTTAATTTATTTTCAGTTTTGGTTTTCACTATTCTATTCCTGTTTTGCCTGCCTGTTTCCCCTAGTTAGTTTCCTTGGTCATTAATTATTTCCACACATCTGTTTCTGTTCAGTTGATTACCCTCCATGTGTATTCAAAAATCTTTTACCTTGAGGCTGTGAATCAAACAGCAAATACCCATTCTATATATATATATATATATATATACTATAACATCAACTTATATTAAACAATACTCCATGGAAGCATATAAATGGGTAGTTGATGCACAACATGACAATTGTGCATCAATTGTCTTTTTTTGTGGTAATCAACTTTAGGTCTGAATGTATAAGAGAAAGTAGTTTCCATTTTTTAGGTTTATTATCACCTTTTATTTTTTCGCAGTTCATTTTAAATAGTCCTGCCACACTGGAAAAAAAAGGGGACAAATATTCTAAGTAGTCTCTCATTTAATTTGAACTCATAAAACTTGCATGCATACTGATGATAAAAGAATGATTAAAGCTCTCTGAAATAGATTTGTCACATCACAAATATAATATCAATATGGATAATATCAACTATCCACATGTGTTTATTTCAAACAGTTTGCCCTGTACAAATAAACTGACATAGGGGGAAAAGCAGCGGAGGTCATTTTGCAGAGTAGACAAAGACATACATATGCAAAATAAATGTAGCCCAGAATGTCTAACTTCTGAATAATTCAAAGTTTGTCTTCTTAACTTAGAACATGAATGAGCTACAACCATAAAAATCACCCTCGATTTTTACCCCGCAGGGAAACATTTTCCTGAAGAGGGATCTAACCTACTTTCCACCAGTTGCATATTCATCTTGTCCTTTTTTTGTGTGTGTGGATGAACGGCTGATTTTCTCTCTTTCAGGGTGTGCGGTTTGATCCTCACAGACTGTCTCAGCTGAAGTCACAGAGGGAGAGTGCATGCCGGAACAGATTGTTGAAGTTTCGCTCTGGTCCTCTCATCTATCTCTGAAGCAGCTAACAAATCACTTAGTTCTTCAACAGGCTTTGGTCTCAGGGACAGCCTGTCGATCTGCATTTCCTACCTATCTCTTTATCTTACTCCCAGCCCAGCAGCGTTATAACTGCCCTCTTTCAAATATGTTCAAACGCGGAAGAGCAGATCCCAGTAGAACGCTGTTTCACAGTCATTCAATGTAAGGAAGACTAGGGCTGTCAACAATAATTAATCATGATTTCTTTTCTTTTCTTTTTTTTGATAAGCATTGACCGTTGACATTAGAAATGAAATTGTACTAGCTTTATTTCAGTACTTAATTCAGTCCTGTCATTGTGTAGGTTTTTAAACAAAATCAAAATGGTAAATTCTTGTTTTTATGGAATATCAAAGAATAGATTATAAATGATGTATCCGTGCACATCGTTATGTTTTAAAATTCATGAACCTTTATAACATTTAATACAAATAACTTCCCTTCCCTCTTGCAGAGACATCTGGGCTGCGTTCGACAAAACATTGCACAACGTTTTTCAAACAGAAACGGTGATGCGTTGAACACACTGTTCTGATGACGCAAGAGTTGCAACTATGGCAGCTGAGAAGGCCATTCTTTGTGTTCTTTGTGAAGAATTTACAGAGCCTGATGAAGTCGGTATAAATATGTGTTTAATACTACAGAATATGTCCGACGTTACAGTTACTGCACTTGCCGCCCAGAACACAAGAGTACATCGATTTAAGGGATTTGTGGAAACTGAAATGGAAGCACACATCTTACCTAATTCAGACTAAAATACATCTATTTAGCCTCACATTCTGACTTTATTTGTAGTTCATACTGTTTTAATACCCTGTTATTTTCTTTCTCATTTTTAGGAAAAGCACTTAATTACCATTGTTTATTTCTATACCAAATGTCATAGGCTACACTTGCAATGAAGCTAAATATAAACAACGACATCATTGTTGATATCCTATATTTTAATATAAAACTTACGACAAACATGTCTTCTAATATCCTCAGTTGTTGCGTATACCGAGCTGCATCGAACACATTTGTAAATTACTTTCCTTGAACCCATTGTGCGAGTTCACTTTAATACCGCGTGCTTTATATACATGTTGCTGCTGATTGGACTGCAGTTCTGACACGCCCACCAAACAAGAGAATCGTATCTAAAACCCCGTTGCACGCCGTTTCCAGGAAACATGACATTCAACCCGGAAACCGTAGCAAAACCTTGCGCACCGTTTTGAACTTGAACGTGCCCCTGTTCTCTTCTCAGATGATGTGTTTGAGGGCGGGGCAACCTATCACTTACATGAGATTGACCAATAGCAATATCCAACGATCCAATACATTCCTCATGACAATTTGTATTATTATTATAATAAATGCAGTCTATTATATAGCAAATTTAAATGACTTTTCTCAAGCTTAATTCTGACTAATTTCATCAGTCTTTACAGAGCAGAATCAAACATTTGTAATGTCTAATTATGCGAATGACTAACAAATATCAAGTTCAGTCCTGAAATTCTAGAGGACGCAGGCTGATAGGTTCTTTACACTGCATGGCAAAAGCTGATTGGCCTCTGTTGATCCTGCAGCCAATGAGATTGCTTGCTCAACATTTAAATAGTCTGATCCAGTGTTTGCTGTAAGTTGGTCCTGCAGTGGCCTATCAAAGTTCCTTTGAAACCCTCCACCTACCCCAGCTCCGGTAGCTCCGTTTTTTTTTTTCACCTTGTATTATTCTCGTTTTCTTCATTCACACCATTTATATCCAATTTATAAAGCCTTTGATATCTGCTCTACAGTCACAACCTGTGAAGTATACAGGCTTGACCATGACTGCTTCTTCCATTTCAAATGATGTATGGAGGCAAAGCAAACTATAGACAACCTGTCCAATGGAATGGTGCTAGAGAAAACAACAACGCTGTAGGTTATGTTTCACTTCAATTAAGGATGTGTACATTCCAGCAGGGGCGTAGAATTTAGTAGGGACGCTAGGGACGTGTCCCTACCAATATCCAATGACACTGATATATCCCTAGCAATAATTTCGATCAAAACTTAAAACATATTTTTATATTGATGTCCCCGTCCCCACCAATTTCAAAATCAAACCTACGCCACTGCATTCCAGTGAGGCTGTTCCTCCCTGAATCAAGGTGCCACAATCAGATATCCTGTCCATTGAAATTCATAGTGTAAATTCATAATGTAGATCTGTAATCTGTTGCACGGTCATGTGGGTCCCTGATGAAATACAGCTGGTTTAAATAAAGTGAGACACCAGATTAATATTGTTCTGACATTTTAAAGCTGGCTTTAATTATATATTAAATAATAATAACACTTTTTATTACATTTTTTATTTTAATTACACATGTATTTCTTTTCACTTTAGTAAGAGTCATTCATTCAGGAATCAATCAACGTGTTGCATTGAATGTGATTCAGTATAAAGAACTGGTCATTCATTTGGCAGTCTGACACTGATGCCGATGTCTGTTTTGCACTGTAGATTCAGTAGTGGTGTTTCGGGCCCGACATACGGCATGAAACAGATATTGCGATAGTCTTTTCTTCCTTAGTCTTCATTGTGACTTTAAATAGTAGTTCATTACACTTTGTTGGAGCATTTTAGTACAATATTCTGACCAAGTAGGCAAAATAATGAATGTTCAAGGGCACTTTCTGAACCTAACATTATGTGTGCATTGTTTAGACTGGAAGTTGGTCAAATCAAAACAAAAAGACTATTTTAAATGTCATTGTTTCATGCATATCATTTTAGCCTCCTGCATATTAATATTTTATTAGTCTAATATAAATAATCCTTTAGTTCAGATAAATCATGCTGCTGAAAATCTCTCATGCAGCCCATTCAAACACATTAGCTACAACTCAATTTAAATGTCTGTACTCAAATATTTAATTTGCTTGCCACTGCATGCCCAGGGTGGTTTTACACAAGTTACAAACCATTACAGTTTTGTCTGTGCAATGGACTATAAAATGACTGAAGATATTACTGTTTCTCCAACTGAATGACTATTGACTGCTGTGAATTGCTCTCCCTCACAAACCTATTCACAAATATCAATTCTGTGTGAAAAGTCGTAATTAGAAATGGAAAGACAGGTGGGTGATTCACAACACTATAGTACATGTGTATGAACTATAACAGTTTACTTTTTGATTTCTCTGTTAAAGGGTTAGACTGTCCAATGGAGGGACTGGAATCTCTCAAATTTCATAAAAATATCTTAATTTGTTTTTCAAAGGCGAATGAATGTCTTATGGGTTAGGAATGGATGAGGGTGAGTACCTGTGACAGAATATAATTTTTTGGGCGAACTACCCTATAGCTCCCTCCAGTTAACAGACACGGACACAAGGCGTTCTTGTTTACGGGCATTTATTAGTCAAAAGATGTCGTCCTCAATGCCATCAAACATGCAATGAGAACTAAATAACACATACAAATCACATGACAAGTTACAGAAATAAGAATATTCTCACGGAGAATAGCACATTAATAAATAAACACGTTAGATTGACTGTCATTAAACCGTCACACAGTTATGCTTTACATTGATAATTACACATTAAAAGAATATGTATTGTTGGCTCTTGCCACAAATATACCCGTGCGACATGTGACTGGTTTTGTGATCCAGGGTCACATATATCAGACACAAAAGGTTTAACATACTGTTTGAATATTACACTTTTACTAAGGACTCAAAAAATACTTGACATATTGGGTGGCATGGCTGACCTAACACTAATATAATGCCTTAAAACCACACTATAATACTGTTTACATAATGAGTATTTATGTAAACAGTATTATATTAATGTATAATAATGTATAATAAGTTATTATTAAAGAACACAACGTTTTAAAAGACTAAAAGATGAAACAAGTTCATCATATTGTGCAAATCAGGAGACATGCAGACAGAGTCAGATGAGATGGAGTGGTGTGTGCATATACCGTATGTTTGTGCTTATGTGTGTTAGTTAGGCCACTTGAGGTTGTCGTATGAGTAATTAGAAAACATGGTTTTACCATCAGAGTTCTGTTGTGTGCTTGACCCTTTGCTCTTGATGAATGCTTCAAGTCTCCAACACGACGCATGAGCAGAGGATCATCAGGGTTAGCTGCATTACATTCAGTGAGGTAATTAATCAAAACACAAGGACCTAATCCTGTTTTAATTAGCAGTTCAGGCCTAGCGTCAGTATTCATGCAAGGCCAGTGGAGGTTTTGATATTGTAAATAAAGGGCAATAAAGAAGTTTGTTGATTTCAATCATTGTGTTTTCAACTATATCTACCAGACAGCATTGATTTGACTTATTCAGCAAGGATGCATTGAAATTGATCAAAAGTGACAGTAAAGACATTTATAATCTTACAAAAGATTTCCATATCAAATACATTCTGTTCCTTTAAATTTTCAATTGTAAGGACCACCCATTGGCCCAACGATGGAATCAAATTGCGTGGGCAAATGTATAATCAAAGTCCCTTTAAGACAAGTGATTTCACTCGGCGGCCATCTTTGAAATGCCTCTCGGGCATGCAAGTTCAGCTTCTATCTCTTTGAATTGGGAAACATTAAATTCTCCAAAACTGTTCGCCAAGCTTACGATTCAATTTCATATTTGAAATCGTCAATTAAGTCTGACAAGATCTGACTCATGAATTGTGTTTCTAAATGCTCGAATCATGACAGAAAACTAAAATTTTCAGACTGGATCAAGCTAATGCGCATGTGCAGTGGAAGCGCGTGTCTGAGTGTTTCTATAGGAACTGGAGGTTCTAACGGCAGCTGCAGTGACACGATGACTTTATCCAATCGGCGATTGGCTCTTATTTAGAAGGTGGGACTTATTCCGCCATATTGTGCATTGCACATTTCCCCATTCAAAACAATACGAGTGACGCATCTTGTGTTATTTTATAATCTTTGGTATAATGCATCTAGGACTTTTATTTGCGTTTCTGTGAACTTAAATTAATTTATTAAAATTCTCTAAAATTTAGGCTGAGATTATAATTCATTTTAGGGTGTGTTGGAACATGGTTTCTGACTGGTCCAAGCTGGTCATTAGCTGCTCTACATTGGACAGAAGCTGGTCTAAGTTGTTTTTTAGCTGGTCTAAGCTGGTTTTCAGACAAAGCAAGCCGATAGACCGTCTTGGACAAACAAACAGAAACAGTTACCATAGTCATACCCTATTAAGGCAATCAAGCTGGTTTTAGGAACATTGTCTTTGGACAACCAGCGTAAACTGGATTTTAAAACAGGGAGTCTCTAAAGAGGTTTCATACACTAATATCCATTTAATTATGAATATTAGCGTCTATCATAATTCCTTCCTTTTTGAGCGGAACCTTTTTTGTTAAAGAAAACGCTATGTAGGAAACCAGAGCTAAAAGCAACATATGATCTCATTTATCCTCATATCGTCTCTCCTCCTAAATCACAATAAAGCTTTAAAGCATTTCTGCAAAGACATTTTGTACTCACAGAGCACATTGTATTACTGTAAAGTGTAATCCGAATGTTCCATTGTCTAAATGGACTGCACACATTGGGCTATAATATGTCCTTCATCTAATTATATTCCAATCAGCGTCAACAGGAGAGACTAAATGACTTTAATTGTCCAGAATGCCATTTCAAGTCTGCGAGGAGCTAGACGAGAACATCCGTCACCAAACAAGCCCTAACACTGATCTCCATATTTGAATAACTATCTCTTGAATTTATCCAGCTGATCCGTCTCACCATAGAGGGATGTGCTGCCTTTTAAACATATTGATTTGTGGCTATTACGCTCTTGCTACAGGCTCGCTTTTCAGAGGGCGATCCATTTCTCAAGGTCAATTCTTCATGTCTGCATTATCACTCAAGTTTGCTCTATTCCGGTACCAAGTTGCGTATTCCTGGAAACTCTGGGCGACAGACAGAGCATATTAGGGGAGACAATGAGGCTGAAGCCCCCTAGAAGAAAAGGCCTTTTTCTCACAAAACACTAAATAACAACAACAAAAAACATCTCTCTCTACCATCTATCTATCCACTCCTTTTACTATTACTTTTTTACTCAAACTGTTTTGCACTAAAGTCCAAAAGAAAACCTTGAACCTTCTTCAGAGTATTTTGTGCAAACTCTGAAGCACGATGGGGTGATGTTTGAGAAGCACCATGACACCTGTTCTTAATGTTTTCTTTTTTCTCTCTATTTCTTTCTCTGTCCATATAGCACTTTTTTTTTTCTCTCTGTCCTGGCATCTGGAAGAACAGAAGGACTCGATATGAAGAGGGAGCGGTTTTACTTCACACGACTGACCCAGAAAACTGCTGCCAAATTATTTACAATCAACTTCTGTTTAACATTCAGGAGTTGGAGTTATGGATCATCATGGATCTGAATCTCAATGTTCGAGAGATGGCAATGCGAGGTGGGTATGAGCAGAACATATTAAGGTGTAGTCTATGAGAAAGTGTTGCAAAAAATCAAATGAAATCATTAGTTATGGACTTTTGTTTCTTGTTGAAATATCTACAAAACCTTAAAACAAGAAACATTGATTTGAGAAGCAATACTGCATAAGATTAAATATAGTTTGTCTTTCAAATGGTTTTTTTTTTTTTTCACTTTTTTCTCCCTCGTTTATAAAAACGAATGTTGAAACGTTTGGGGTCAGTAAGATTTTTTTTTAATATTATTATAAATTAGACATTTACAATGTTAATTATGTGTTTTTTTTTATTTTGTTTCTTGAGCACCAACTCTGTAATAGTTATTTTAAATTGAAATATTACTTATTACTACTGTATTTTTTTTATCAAATAAATGCAGCCTTGGTAAACGTATAAGACACATATTTCAAAAACATTACCGGCACCAAACTTCAGAATGGTAGTGTATAATTTAATGGAAAATGACACAAAAATGTATACAAATAATTGTTATACTAACAATACTGTCTGAGAGAACAACCTTTCAAAGTCTTGACACAAAAATAATCATTGTTTGTGATTGAAAACTCATTATGAATCGAATAGCGAAAAAACATAAGACCATAATTAATTACTAAAGTAAGTGACGGAAAGATGGAGTCATATACATATTTCAGATTTTAACAAGTAGTGCATCTCACATTTTTCTCCTGCTCGACCGACAGCACAGATAGTGATGGATAGCGCCAGACACTGATGGAGATCTCATGAGCATCAATTAACGGCCATATGATGAATAGCAACATGGCACTCAACATGAACACGATGGGTGGAGAATGATGCAAAGATACTGTAACTTATGGGTGTGATAAATATGAACTGACATGCATTCCGTAACTCCAGACGTGCTTCTGCAGACCTGTCCTTTGGGGAAAAGAGGCGGTTTATTAATCACATGTGCCCTTCTCACGATGTGACATTAGACATGCAGATGGTTTCATATTGATTAGATAGGTGGAAAGTGATAGTTGATGCGGTAGATTAAAGAAAAGTAGAGCAGAACATGGGAAACTGCATAATCGAACATCTTCTCTGCCTATCAGAGCATACACACAACATCAAGGCCAATTGTAGTCCAATTATCTGTATACAAGCCTGAACACTTCTAAATTGTTAGTCAAATTATTGTTTTAGGTCGAACTTTTAAAGTACATGAAACGTACTATGTTTAAAGATGTATCCAATCGTTCAAAAGGGACTGTAAAGCACTGTTTACCCACAAAAATTACAGCAGCTGATTACATGGAGTTCATCCACCTAGAAAACTTTTCCCACTTTAATAAATCCAGTACTTTCAATTCAAGTATGCTTCACATTCTGCTTTAAAACTTTTGGAACGCTAACCCAGTTTACCTTCATTGTAAACATCTTTCCGATCGAGAAATGCTTTGATCGCGGTTCTCTGTTCCTCTATTAAAATTAATGCGCTGTCTAGATCTTCTATTATAGACGCGATGGCTGAATCTACATCTAAATTCTCCAGCGGCAGCCATTCTTTGTTGTAAATGAATTCAACCCAATCGCTCTTTGGTGACGTGGATGATTACGTTACTGTTGATCATCTGTCCATCATCATATAAAGCCCGCCCTGACATTTTGACTGGTCCGAGCAGCTTTGGTTCAGGCATACTTGCTTCACAACGGATCAAGTCCAGACCGAACTTCCCATCCTCAAATGTTGTGGGCGGGAATTAGTTCGGCTGGCATCCAGGCTAGTAAATGTGACTTTTGAAAAATGAATTATGACCACTGTCAACAGTGCTAAACTGGTACTGAACCCAAAAACACTCAGACATGTGTCAATTGACTTCTGTTGCCTTTGATAATACATTGTGCATGGTATCATAGTGCCATCGTCATTGATGGCTCTACACAAAATATAGATAGAACGATAGATAGATAGAACGATAGATAGATAGAACGATAGATAGATAGATAGATAGATAGATAGATAGATAGATAGATAGATATATAGATAGATAGATAGATAGAATGTCTACTTCTGTACTACAAAAGCATTTTTAAAGTTCAATAACTGTTTTTTTTACAACCTAATATATTTCTTAAAACTTGCACTGGCTTGTTTGCTGCCTTTTACAATAGTGACTCAACCAATCAAATCTGGAAAGAAGTTTCATCAGTGAAGTCCTCCATGAAATAGTCATCTGATCCTAAAGTTCATATCAGGGACAGGCATATTTTGGTAGACAGCCATCACATTCATCACAGGGATATCAAACACAGCTCACCTCTAAAATCTCCTTTACCGGCTCTCACTGAGAATTTAAGCATTGTCTGAAGTTTCTTGTCATAATCCTCCCCTTCATCCACCTCAAGTGCCTCATTTGATGTTCATCTTTGAGTTTCTCGGTTTATTTCACCGCCCCTGGATCCTGAAAACTTTCTCATCCCATCTTCCTCATCAGTCCTCCATCCCCCACCTCCAGTTTTGCGTAGAGCCATCGAGCTACTCTCTGGCGGCAGTAAGCACATGTTTGTCTTGATGTTCTGAAATGGAAAGGTAGGTCACAGATGAATAGTGTCTGCACTCATTTCTGGGGCAAGGAACACCATCTATGAGAATAAAAAAATAAAAACCTGACATTTCAGCACACTAGATATACAAAAGGGGTGGGGGTGATGCTAGTCACATCAAGCTTCAGCATTTTCTAACTCTAGCTTGATAACATGCTATTCTGAGATATCACATGTAAAGAAAAAGAAACACATTATAATATCACATTCTACAGTACATGCACCAAATGGCACGGTGAAAATTAGTGGAAGTCTGTCTACATATCCATCTATCCAAGAAGATAAACCTTTAAACTTCGGTGACTCTTTAAACAATTTATACGATTGAAAAAATATATATTATGATATCAAAAAACTGCACACATCATCTTTTTTTGGATTGATTTTGAATAAAGGTGTCTAATTTTTACTGTTTCACATAAACAGCTCAAACCATATTCAGTAGAGAACACAATGGAAGGAAAACACATACTTTAAAACACAGCTGTCTTCCCATCAAGCTGTAAGTGATTTCCATTATTCTCTGTTCTGTGTTTGCTGCGAAGGCAACAAAACCTTTGATTATGTTCATTTCCTCACGCTCCCTTTGGTTCCGCAAGAGGAGGAGGACAGTAGTGCGGTGAATGACACACCATTGAGAGTTTGACGCAACGTCTTATCTGTATTCTGACACCTGATTGACTCTGAGGCGTTAGACTTTTATGTTCTATGATGGCTATTTAGAATTCATTTTCTCCCAGTGGAGGAGAGTGCACAGAAAACAAGGAAGGAAGTTCATTTGGCAAAACGACAGAAAAAGAATTCACCCAGGCCAACTCTGTTAGAGCAAAGAAAGGAAGATACTGAGAATAAAAAATAAATTCAATAATTAATTAACTTGTTGGCAGTGTTTCACACCCTCAAAATGCATGTGGCAGGAGACAACAATACATGAAGTGTGAAGCACCACAAAATGGTTCAATTGAATCGACTTGTAAAATTACACATTTCTCATTTTCTCATTTCATCTGTAATTGCATATTATATGAAACAACAGTGTACATTGTATCATAGAGAACCATAATACATCTAATAAAACCTTAATTTTGTTATGTTTATTCATTATATTTGAGAAAAAGAAATATAAAATATTGTGGAATTGGTGGAATATTTTGACACTACTAATACAAAAATAAACTACCTTAGTGTTAGTAACCTTAGTGTTAGTAAAAGTAGATATTCTTAATGATTTACTGCCAGCTGCACCTCAGGTTTGAAAGCCATGGCTTCGGGATTTTTGAGATGTGTCAAAGTTGTCAACAAGCACAACGGTTATAACAGCTGTCAATGTCAGTGTCACATAAAAAAATAAAAAATAAAAAATCTGCACGGTATGTAGTGCAGTGCCTGCTTCTTTTTTTTGACAATTTCTGACATTTTCCTTCTATTCTGAGGTCTGGGCGCCGTATTGCTATTTAGCAACAATTATATATGTTACATAAAATCAAATAAAAATAGCAAAAAAAAAAAAAAAAACATTTCTTTCAAAGATTATAGTATGGTGCTCATGGCAATTATACAATAATATAGTTCACTTCTGTTTAACTGCATAACTATTTAAAAAGAATGCTTTGCAGTGTATAGTAAATAGCCAGCTAGTATTCCATTCCGGTCAATATTTGTTTACTGTGCATAAATGAGCGCTATCAACCCCACCATAATATACATCTCAATTTCAAACTGCAACCACAAATACTCATCAGATGGTCTGTGCTCACAGTGAGACACATCAACCAAAAACATGTCAAGGAAAATATCTTGAAATCCAGAGCGAGACAATCTCCTGAGAGTAAAGACAGCAGTTGGTGGGGACGTGCATGGTTTATATCGGCAGCTGGGAGCAGCTGGCTTGGTCTGATTTTACGAGACTAGTGCCAAAAGTAATTAAACTTTGTCATATAAAATGGTTGCCTGCAACATATGTCCAGTATGCATCAGCATCAAAGCCATTTTTTACACACTGATTTCATAAATGGCCGCTCAGTCCCCAAACATTGGAAGGACATCACTCGAAGCCTAGAGTAAACTAGTGCAGGTTTTACTAAACTTTTCTTAAACGTACAGTAACTGTCAAAATAAATGCAGCAACATCAAATGTATTACTTTTTTTACATTGGCTACATACTGTAATTAACCTTAAAAGTGCAGAATTGGTACTTCTAATGTTTAAATATATTTATGTTCGTTTAAATATATACTTCGGTTCATTTAAAAATTCATCACACAGCTCTGACTTCTATATTAATTGTAAGATACTTCATAACTTCAAGAGCTGCCCATATATGTAATACAAGTAAACAAAACTCAAGAGAGTGCTAATATTCAACTAAAACCAGTACTAGGGACTCTTAACAGATATTGGCAGATCACATAGCTTGGTATTTAAAAGATACAAACCAGTGTCATCACTGCTACTAAATGCAAAAACCTTTGTGTTTAGCTTTAAAGAGAGTTCCTGGAAAACAACAATTACATAACATGGTCCTTGAATGTCAATATACTGATATATATATATATATATATATAGTCCCATTAATGACTTCAAAGCAATACGTGGGCTTCAGGTCTCACCGCAGGACAAATGTGTCTTTGCTTTCATCTCAGTACAAAAAAAAACAACATCACAGCAGAATGCAAAGTCATCAGGATAAATACAATTATTATATGTCTAACAATGTGCCCACTTGTCAGTTGCTCGTCTTTTAGGAAAAAACTGTATTTGTTTAGCAAGGCCATATAATGTCTTTTAGAAAGTCTGGGTTTAGTTTTTGGGGTCTTCTAGAATTGGTTTCAATGCTTGGATGTTCAAAACACACATTATTTTTCACATATTTGACAGCACCTCTCTTCCCAGCCTGTCAGTAACACTGTTTAGATCCTGTGTCTCTGAAGCCCCTCCTTCTGAAAAGTGCAATGTGCTCTGATTGGTCAGCTGGTCCAGTGTGTTGTGATTGGTCAACCGCTTTGTGCATGTTAAAATATCACACCCCTTTCCATAAGGCAAGTTTCAACTTGTCTACTCAATCACAACTCAATCAAGGCCAATCACAACTCAATCAAGGCCTTGCCTCTTTTTTGCATTTACATTGGGTGTAAATTATTCAAATGATATTGTGATGTGTACATTCCTGGAAGAAAACTCAAGACAAGGCTCAAACAGCAACATTACACTTTACAGAAAGTTGAAAATGTAAAAAAAAGCATTCAATTATAAACAACACTAACAACTGTTTATCTGGGTAGGGTAAATGTAACGTTTTGCAAACTAGAATTGCTGTTACTCACTGGTTTAGCAGATATGTTCTCCTCGCGGCTCCCTGATGTTTCATAGAATAGTACGGTGTGTAGAGAAAAAAAGTTTCACGTCAGAAAGAATGTGATCACCATAAAATATCATGTAACTTCAGTTGATTAATGGATACATATTTACTGTTATTGCTATGGTAAGTACATGTAACTTATGGAACAAGGACAATAAAATAAAATAAAAGTGTTACCTATGTAAATTTGTTTTACAAATTAAAACATGACAATAACATTGCAATATCAATGT
Organism: Meda fulgida; assembly: GCA_030578275.1. Lineage (NCBI taxonomy): Eukaryota > Metazoa > Chordata > Actinopteri > Cypriniformes > Leuciscidae > Meda > Meda fulgida. The sequence continues at coordinate 5,400,867 of CM060627.1, read as the reverse complement.
GACTGCTGCAATTAGAGTAGTTTATTAATGAATAATTGAATTGCTTACATGATATGCTGATTAATCAAACAATTACTAGCAATTAACATTAATATTTGCTGAGAAAAGCCCCACAATGAAACTAACTTAAGATATAATAGTATTGTGGCATGATTCTTTGGAAAAAAGTCAAAAAGTGACTCATTTTCATATTACTGAATGGCATGTACTAGAAAATATTGGTATATGCAATGAAAATAATGGAAAATGTGCTTGCCGTCTACCAAAATATACACCCATGACTCATATATAGCCATATTTCTGGATGGGGAAAAAAGTATTAGACTCTTTATTTAGAAGTGTTGGATTTCATATTACGCCAGTACACTGCGCCCTGTGATATACATTAAATTCACATTATTTCTGAGATTGTTATAATTACAAGGCCTTGAAGCAGAAGAGATCAAGTGAAATTCAATAAAAAATAATTTGCCTTCTGCTTCAGAGAGATCTAATTTCATGCTAAAATGCTTGTGAAATAATGGTTAAACCTATTGAAATCTAGAGTATATATTGTGGTCTCAATGCCAGGGTAGAATAAACACATTCTGAAAGGGGAACTTATGAATTCAACTTACATTGCACAACAAGTCTCCTTGAAACTCGAACAAGACCACGATGAACTAAATTCTTAGTTTGTCCTAAATTTAAAAGTCTGAACAATCATTCATGTCAAATTAATTTCTGATAATACAATATCTTTATTTTACAGTGTCATTATTTCACATGTAGTTACTGTAATAATAACAATTAATTGTGCATTATTATATTGTCTAACCCTAAACCAAACCCTAGACTTAACACTATAAGTACATGCAGTTTAATAGTATTACTGAGTATTGAATGTATAATTACACTGAAACAAGGCCGCCTTAAAATAAACTGTAACCTAATATATGTAATCTATAAATTATGATCAAAAGAAATCCTTAGTCAGAAATGCCATATCTCTTGGCAGCATGTATCAGTTTTGACCTCCCAATAAACTTATATTTAGCCCATAGAGTAAATAATATGAAAATTCCCATGCATCACTAATGATCGCAATGGTTCCAAAAGTCTGCAAAACTAAACTTGGACTTGATATGAGCCACCAGTATGTGGACAAGCAGACCCTTGCTACACATTTACACCACAAGATAATTATCCAGATTGCTAATGCCCGATTTGGAGCCGACAGAGACGCCCTTCCATTTAGTTAACTTTGCCAGCAGATCTTTCATGGCAGAATAAATCCATTCCAATATGTCTAGTTACACACACTTATTATTTTCATCAGACATCCTTTCACACAATCTTTGCCTTCAACCTTCCCTAGTCACATAACTTCATGTTGATTGTTTTCATTTCTGTAAACTATATTTGCCCAAGGATAATGAGAAGGAAAATTCAGCGTACAGGGAAAAACAACACCGAACAACAAAACTGAAAAGAGTTTGTGGATAATGAGACCCTTAATGAAGGGATGATGGTATGCCCAAAATGGTACTTGACGGAATATTAAAATTGTAATGTTTGGAGCTGTGAATGCTTCATATACAGTTAAAATGAAGGGAACAGCTGAATGCTGATCTTATTGCTGCAGAGAGAATCTGCACCATGTTTAAGAAGCACTTTAATGATTTACAAAAATCTCCTGTATACTACCGTTCAAAAGTTTGGGGTCGATAAGAAATTATTCCAATATGCTGATTTGCTGCTCAAGAAACATATCTTATTATTATCAATACGGACGGACAGCTGTGCTCCTTAATATTTGTGTGGAAACCTTTTTCAAAAAAAGTAATTTAATTTGAAATAGAATATATTTTGTACTATTACAAATGTCTTTACCGTCACTTTGGATCAATGCATCCAAGTATTAATAAAAAAATAAAAAAATAAAAATCTTACTGACCCCAAATCTTTGAGCAGAAGTGTGTTTAAATATATAACCTACTGTATGTAGAATGTCTTCTTATAACCATACAACTTTTCAGGTTTCTACATTATTCACAAACTTGCCATACTTTCTTTGCACCGCTAAACAAACAAAGAGATAAGAGAAGGAGGGAGGGAGAAAGAGAGCAGAAGAGAATTAAATGCTGCTTGAGTGATGGCAGATGACCAGAGGCAGAAAGACACATCAGTTATTCAGTCTCTAATGATCGCATGTCTCTGCCGAGGACATTTTCCAAGAAAAAGCCACATTTAACAAACCAAGGCGGTCTCATATGGGAAACTACGTTTTTTTTGTTTTCTGTGTACCTCCAAAACATCACTCTGGTGACATTCAGTTAAAAGCCTTTGCAATCTTAGATATTATCCAGTTTGAGTGGCGCAAACATGTGGCTTCAATCGCAATATATGTATTTGAATATATTGTATAATCCCAACCACTGCAGAACATGAAAAACATAACAGGCTGACAAATATAGAGATGATAATTTAAAAAAAATATCTTATCTAAGATATCTGATATTATCTAAGTATTCCAAGACTTCTGATATGATAGTTTGCATTATCAACCCCCCTCCATGCCATATTTCTTCCAAAAAGTTTTGTTTTCTGAAGTGGGTGTGTTAATTCTCAGCATTAATGATAACTTAATCAGTTCAAGTGAAGAATTCCCTAAAATAAAGTTTCTTGACACCTCAAAGCGAGTTCACAATCCACCCACACTACTTTGTTTTGAAGCAAACCTGACAAAGAAACCCCATAATGAGCTGATATTATGCTGAAAAAAAGCGAAATTGTATTCAGACAGCAGACTATTTCGACATATTATGCGTGGATGAATTAATTCTCTCAACAGATTACAGGTCAGAAGTGCGGAGGGATGAAAAGACGAGCTTCAAGCTGTCTTATTGTTAAACATGCATATATTAAAATATCAAAAGCATCACTGCAATAACACCGTCAAAGTTTGCAATGGCAAGTAACTTGTTTTCTCATCATCTGTTCAATGTACAAAGTAACTGTGCAGTCCAAATGCTGCTGCATTGTTTGCTCATTTCAAGCCAGATTGCAAACGTTACAGAACAATCTAAAATGTAATAACCACATAATTTATTGTCATCCACCGTCACTCCAGTCAGATAAATGAGTGGCCCACACGACATGGCACAATTTTGATTTCTAAAAATTGCTCAGTATTGGCAACAAAAAAAAACATTTGTAACAGCAGATGCTTTTTCTGGATAACTGGCTGTTTACGTGTCTGATTAAAAAAGCGAGATTGTTATTAGCAGACGTCTCCGTTATTTCACTGATCAGCCGAACAGCTTAATTTGATACCATGACACAATGTTTCATTCATTTGTCCTAATGAGAGAGAGCGAAGAGCGACTGGTGCTGCATGATATGTATCATTATTTATCATCTGCGTATTCAACCAAGAACCCTCCGCTTCTGCTGTACGTGAAAGACGACTTCTGCTGTGATTAGAGTGCTAAAATGAAGCCACCATTTGGGGCCAAATGGATGGTCTCCAATCTAACTAGAGTGCAAGATTGAGAATATCCTCCTATGTTTCCAGTCACATTGTTCGTTCACTTATTCATTCATTCACAAACGAACAAACTTGTGTTGTCATTTAACGCAGCATTACTACAAAAAGGTATAAATCACTGAAAGGGAACTGACATTTTCCATGAGGGTGTCCACATGTTTTTGACTATCTTTTAAGATTATCAAACTGATTTCTGTCATTTTATCAAAGAATATGCAACATTTTAGAGTGAGATAAATACATTGATATAACAAAACATCACAGAATTGATCCAGTCCATTGCTACTTACTGTTGTTTGAGCTGTAGATTTCACTCCAAATCAATGATGTCACTTCCTGGAGGATGATGTCATTCAGAACTGCCTGTTGATACTTAAAGGAATATTACCTAAAATGACAATAAAAATAATTTACCCCAAAAGACAATAGAATAATACACTCTAAAGTAAAATAAAAGACAATAAAATAATATACCCTAAAATAAAATCAAATAAAATATTGGGAAGTAATATCATAGGAAATACTATATATAAACTACTACATGATCATGCATGAATATATCCAAAAGGTTAAGACATACATGATGACGATTTACACATGTTTTAAGCTCTCCAGGGACAGATAAGCATACATTTCACTTTAACACTGTATGATGAAGTCCACATATAAGGACATATTTTCCGTGTAAGTGTCTTTTTGCTCATGCCAGCAAGATAAGTACATCACACACTTTCCTGACCAGGTGGGACATTCATTCCCTGAAGCTGTGCATGTGCTGTGCCATTCCAGAGATTAGCTCAGCGTCAGTGTGTGTGAAAGGACAGTGTGTGCTGGGTAAGAGGGGTAAACCCATGCTTAGAGGCCAAAACATTGTGGTCCTCAAGGGGTTACTGGGATGGGCTGGATATATGTCCTATCAGCATTTTGCAAAACAGCAGATTACTCAGAACAGCGTGCCTGTCACAGCAGGGAAATGTAAAAATCTCTGAGGCAAAAAATAACATTCTATTTATAATAGAAAAAAAAATTGACTGACTTAGATGTCATGGAGTAAACAGAAATTGATTGCAAGGGCCTTTTTGTTTTCGGGTTATATTGCACATAAACAATATATATACATATATATATCTTAAACTGAAGTATAGACAGAATCTCACCAGCCATCTGTCTATGGCTATGTTATATTGTATTGAATTTGCCTTCCAGTTTGGCTTACAGACTCAACAAGTAATGAAAAGTTCACATACAGTTCATTTGTCATTTATAGCTACATGAACTGGAATTGTACCCATATCTCAAATTTCTCTCTACATCATTAATTATGATTGACATTTATTACACAAATGGATGAGGTCACAAAAGCTTTCAGGGTTTTGTCTGTGGCCATCTAAAGTTTGGAAGAAACTGACCATTAAAAATGTAAAAATCTGGAATGTTTTCTATGATGAGCATGTTTAGGGGTAGGGGATACATAATATACAGTTGGTACAGTATAATAATTATTATGTCTATGGAAAGTCCCCATAAAAACATGGGAACCGAACGTATGTGGGTGTTGGGAAATTATAAAATTACAGCCACAGACCCAAGACTATTAGTTCTCCATCTTCATTATTAAACTTAGCAAATCCCCTCAGGCAATGGGTGCTAGCAGCAGATAAATAAGCCAATAGTTAAGTACAGAAACTAAGTACTTGCCATGAAAAGGGTAAAAAGAAGATAAACACTGCAAGATCACAGAGGAGAGGAGGATCTTTCTTGGCAGTTTAGCAGTTTTTGTTGCCTCAATCTACTTTTGACACTCGGTGTCCTTCTGCCATCGCTGGCAGGCGTCCCAGGGACTGAACTGAGTCTTCTGTAATTAGTCAGAAGTGAGAAACCCAATTAGCATGGCAGGTAGCTGCTTCTTCTTATTAAGCCAACAGAAGAGAGATGCTATGTCATTTGCTCAAAGGATAAAGAGAGCTACAGCTCAAATCCAAAGAGAGAAATAGAGAAAGTGAGATTGCTTACATAATCTATAGCTTTTTTTTCTTCTGGCCATAGCTGAGTCACATTTCCCAAACATACTCCAGAGACAGGACAATCTCATAAATAAGACTATTACCGGTGACGTGTTGCATCACTTGCAGTCTTTATTAAATGAATAAATGAATAAAACAATCTGAAAAGACACATTTGACAGAAACAACAGCCTCCAGTTCACCTCATCCAGAGGCTTTTACCAGTCATGCCAACTTAAAATCAATACCAGCGCAGTTCATTTTAAAGCTCCAAGGGTTGAGGCCCTATTAGAGCGGTTCTGACTGGCTAATAAGGACGGCTAATCTCATCAAGCCTCTTCAGACATCGAACTGTCATCCTGTTGAATGACAGGACAGAGGGAAATACATGGCCCACCGAACCTGTCAGATCGCCATGTCTTCTCTGTTCAACTCATTACTACACCTAGTGTAAACTCTTATACGGCAGGCCAACACAATCACATTTACTGGGTCAGATCTGACAGCCCTGTCTGCACAAGAGCCTCTGAAAACAACATACAGCCTTGTTCCATCATCTTCACCTGCTTTCGTTGACACTTCATTCCTCTCTTTTTTTTCAAAGCACACGACTTTTAGATTCTTTCTTTCCTTTTATTTCATTTTCTTAAAATTTTGAAGGGATAGTTGACACTTTGTGTAGTTCAAAACCTGAATGACTTTCTTCATACTGAAAAGGAGAATTTGTCATTTTCATGAGAGATTCTTCAAAATGTTCAGTTTGTTAATCAATCATTATTTTGAGTCGAATCATGTTAATGAATATGTTTTTGACTCAACTCACAGACTCATAGATTCAGTCACAGCAGTTAAGCAATCCCGCTGATGGAGAAAATTATCAGTGAAGGATTTAAAGGGATAGTTCACCCAAAAATGAAAATTGTGTTATCATTTACTCACCAAGTTGTTCCATACCTGTATTAATGTATTTCTTCTGCTGAACACAAAATAATATATTTTGAAGATTTTTTTCCCCCCATACTATGGAACTCAATGGGGTTTGGTTACCCATATTCTTCAAAATATCTTCTCAAAAGGCCAATTATCATGGATAAAGCTTCAGCTTTAGTTCCATTTAAGAGGCATCCCTCTAACCCTCTTGAAATAATTTGTTTTTAAGAGAGTATGTGACACCAGCTGTAATCTTGTTGAAATACTAAAGATGTCTGAGGGCAGTCAGCGATTATGATTACGGATGAAAGAGAGGTGATGCGCTAAACGAACAATGTTTAAGTAATAGAATGCTGCAGGGATGATGTAATTTTGTAGGCCAACCTGGATCACCGTGGTTCCCACAACAAAAAGATGGGATTTTTCCTTTGACCTTTGGGTTATTGCAGAAAATAAGCTCTGTGGCCAGCAAAAGCTTATGATTTTTATATTTGTGTCACCAGAAGTAAAAAGCTAAAGGTGGGCTATATACAAACTACATCACGGTTGCATGACTTCAACAAGAGCATTTAACTACCGACAACTCTTTCAGTCTTTATATCAAATATACTGTACAATTGGAAGGTTTGAATTAGACTTGTTTGCAACATGAATATAAATACAATAAGACTATAAAAGCAGACTAGTGAGATGATGAGTTTACCTGTTCGTCGTGATGAAATTGAATGTCCCTGAGAGCCTCTATACCCATTTAGCCACTTGTTAGCAAGACGTAAAAGCTTAAAATCTTCACAAATGGGGTATTACAGATGTAATATCATAAAATACAACATATCTTTAGTGTGGGTTAAACACAGACCATATTCCAGGCATTTATCCAAAAAACGATTCAAAAAGCCCATTGACTTCAGGATGATTGAAATGACTTAGCTCTTTGTCCTTTATTGTTTGTGAGTTTTCCGATGCCATTTGTATTTAATCATTAAAGGACTGTTTGCTCTGATAATCTCAGTCATCATGCACTTTATAACAGCCATCAGAGTTACAAAAATGTGCTATTTAATGTTTTTCATTAAGCACTTGTCTTTAAAGGAGAACATTTTTTTGTACATTTGGAGTGCTGTCAGTACAGACAAAAATGACAAAAATCGGTGTTGCCTACACCGTGTTATCCTCTTTTTAAAATTTGCGCCCTGTTGACTTCAATGGGGCAAGTTCTAAACCTGCTTTTAGCCTCTTAACATCCTTGAATTGTCATTACAAGTGCACAGCCATGTGAGTGGTGTTATTAAGAGTGACCACGGTCAATCTGACTGCAGTAGTTGTGAAAGATATTAATAAAAATTATGTTAATTCAGCCAGCTCACATACCTGCATTTACTTCCTGTTTTCGGTCCACAGTAGTCGATTGTTGAGTTCGCGTGCGCGATCATTGGGAACTAATGCTTATCCTAAAAAGAGGATAACACGGTGTAGGCAACACTGATTTTTGTCGTTTTTGTCTGTACTGACAGCACTCCAAAGGTACAAAAAAATGAGCTCAATGTTAAAATTGACCGGAGTTCTCCTTTAACAATTTAGGTAGGCTAGGTAAACTAAGCTTACAACTGAAAATAGTCTAAAAAGTGCTAGTGTGACACTGGTCAATTGGAACCTGGTGATGCCATGGTGCAAGTCACTTAAGAATTATGAAGCGCCACATTGAGCTAAGAGATGAAATAACAACGTCCCCAGAGACTCTGTAGAACAACATGAGTTCATCAAGACTACCATGGCTTACAAGCACCAGATCAAAATCTATTCTTGGAAAACCATAGCAGTTGAGATATCCTATTCAGAAGAAATAGGGGATTTATAAAATGCTGTGGCACACCTTCAAACATCGAAAAACTAAAAGCAGCACGAGAGGTCTTTCAAAAAAAAAAAAAACTATTTAATTTATTTTCTTATTTCTTTTTGCAAGCAGTTCCGGCTGTGGATCTGAGAGACATAGCATGGGTTTAAACAAATGACAACAGGGGTAAAGGGGTGATTGGCAGTAGTAAACTGTGAAGGAAATGGAATGAAATTGTAAAATCAAAGGATGCAAAAATTACATCCAACTGATATAAAATTGGTTCAACAACCACAAAGTATTTCTGCTTTACACCATGTATTTTGCTCACTCTACTGTATTTCTCTCTCGTTGAGGTGTAATTTTTCATGTGTACTCCTCCAAATACCATGTGACCCAATGGCAATTTTTATGTTGGTTGCTCATTAGCACCTCAAACACATTTCTTTCCCTCATCCCAATGCCTGCCTTGTTAGCAACCTCAAAATATGAACTATGAAGTTTCTTCATTAGCAAAATTCAGTCTGCTTAATTTCTTCATATCAGCTATCACACATTTCTGTCCCTGCTCAGCTACGTTTATTCCTCTGTCACATTTTAATTTGATTGTCCCTTTAAGACATTCTGTTGACAATACTCTCATTAGAGTATTAATAGACTGTTAGGGTTGGTTAGTAGAATAAGTTGACATGTACTTGCAAAGTTTAGAGTCAGTAGAATGTCTGTTGGAGGAGCATCAAAATAGTGTTAGCATGACATTAAGCAGATAACCTGCTAATACTCTAATGACTATTAGTTTACATGTTGTTGCAACATTACTTAAAGTCAACAGAATGTCTTAAGGGGACCATCAAAATAAGTGTTATAGATTTATCTAAAGTTTCCCTTGTACCATTCCTGAAAGTGATGTAGCCTACATCTGAAATAGCATGCAAGCATTTGTTGATAAAAACCTCGATGAAGAGTCACAGTTATCAGAATCGAGAATCTCTGGAAATTGCTGGAAAAGGAGGAAAGGGTCAGTTGTAATGGTTAAAAGGCAAAGAGCCCCCTGTCAACTGAGTCAGCTGAGGAGGACGTTCTTTACAGCTGATGGGACTAAATGTTGTTTTTCTTTTTTTTCTTTTCTTACACAGTGAACTTGCTCAGTAGCTCACCTATACTAATTAAAATGTATTAAAATTAATTACATTTAATTAAAATTAATTAAAAACCATAAACAAAAAACATGTATTGTTTATGATGCCTCTTCTGGACATGTCACCTGAAAAGTTAAGCAAATTTCTTAAATGCTGAAAGTAAAATATTTCAAGTAAGTCTGGGTTGGCGTTAGCAACTGCCACTGAAATTAATAGGAATAATAAAAGATACAGCAACTTTGATTTTGTCATTACTCCGTAATATATGGAAGCTTGTTTCCGCTATGGGATAAAAAAAAAATAGAATTGCAACTTTTTATCTCACAATTCTGTATTTTTCTTGCAATTGAGTGATTAGATCTCACAATTCTACTTCTTTTCTTAGAAATGTGAGATAGCAATTGTGATTTATAATGTCTAATTCTGAGGGGAAAAAAAAAACCTCACAATTCAGAATTTTATTTTACAATTGAGGGTTTATATCTCACAATTCTGACTTTATTCCAGTTATTGCAAGTGTGTGTCACGCACATTGTGTTTTTTTTTTGAGAAAAATTGTGATGTAAACTTGCAATTGCAAGAAAAAAATTTGCGAGATGAAAAGAGAGATAAATTGTAAGATAAATTACATTTTTTATTTTATTTTTCAGTGGCGTAAACAAGAGTCCATATGCCATCTGAAAAGGAAAGTAGTTTGAAAGTTGCCACATTTTGAAAACAAAATTTGAAAAATATATACATTATGTGTATATTCAACACTACTGTTGAATCATACAGAATACAACACTTTCAAGTTTTATTTGAGAGTAAAATTCCGATAAAATAACATAATATTTCATGTTGACAACAATATTAGACCATCTTTTTCCATCAATATGATAATGTAACAAAAAAAAAAAAACACTTAAACAATTGAAACAACCACAAAATCACCAGGAGAATATCTCACTATGTTTAAGAGCATTTGAATGTGTGTTCTCGAGTCTGACCATCTCAAGGACAAAGAGACAGTATCTCTCTGCATATGGCATTTGAGTGCCGCTGAGGAGGTGTCTAACACAGAACATGCCTGACTGCCCGACATTTACTATAGAGATGACAGAAGACACCAGGGACTAGAGTCAAGAAGAGTACACACATTAGGACAAAAGCAAGCCACTGCTGAATAAAACAGAGACAACTGGTAGCAATCTTTTTTTAAACAAGGTCAGAGTTTATTCTGGCTTCAAAACTATTTTCTGTGGTTTCAAAGTGCCCTGTGAGAATATTTGACTTTGCATTTGATTGGAACCATCCTTCCATTAAAAAAATAAATAAAAAAACAACAACAAAAGAACATATTATGCTAATGTATTATTAATATTGAAATGTAGTTTGTGTATGCAGTGTAAATTATATAGCTGAAAAAGAAAGTGCCTAAAAAAAAGCACAAGTCTACATACATCGGAAGAGACCTTTAAAATATATATATATATATATATATATATATATATATATATATATATATATATATATATATATATATATATATATATATATATATTTATAGCCTATATATATATATATATATATACATACAGGTGAAACTTGAAAAATTTAAATATCGTACAAAAGTTTATGTATTTCAGTAATTCAAATTAAAAAGTGAAAGTAATATATTTTGTTTATATAACTATATACATATGCATGATTATACTCTTCAGAGGGCTGACATTTCAGTATTTAAAATCCTTTTTTTATTGATTTCATGTATTATTGTAATTTTATGAAATTTTGAATTTGGGGTTTTCATAAGCTTTAAGACATAATCCTCAAAATTATAACTTTTCCATGATATTCTAATTTTTCGAGTTTCACCTGTACACACACACACACACACACACACACACACACACACACACACACACACACACACACACACACACACACACATATATATATATATATATATATATATATATATATATATATATATATATATATACAGTATATACATATATTGTATTTATATATCATATATGCACTCAGTCATTACAACATCAGCGTATATACCTCCTTAAAAAATAGTGTATCAAGAAGTTTGAATAAATACTTTTAAGTTGCACAGGTCATAAGAAAGCTCTTTTGAAGAACTTGAAACACAAACTTTCCTGTACCTCTGGAGTGCACAACTTTTCCACTTAATATGGCAAAATTAAAACACAATTATCAAAATGCGTGTAAAGTCTTCCACTCTGGTCTGTCATGTTTTATGTTGCTCTCATCGGCATGAACATTTAGCCCTGCTAGGAGTTAAAGGCTTATGAAAGTTGAATACTGAAACTCCCAAAGTTGCTTATGCCGTTAGAAGTACGATGACACAAGCTCTCCGCTCAAATCTTGTTTTTTTCTTCTTCAGGAGCAACCCTGAACTCGGCCACTATTTAAGCTCATTACATTCTGAGTCTGACAGAAATTTATTACCCCGAGAGTCCAATATCTCTAACCCGGAGATTTACAATTCACTTATCTCATTTTCTTCACTGGAGCTGGAACTTTTAGCTATTTTCAACAGAGCCCAGTGGAATTCAATAAAGTCTCCCTCACTTCCAGGAAGGACTGTTGGACCTGCATATTGAACTATCGCTCTTAACCGAAAATGTCAGGCTGCTCGGTAAAGCAGAACTTAACAACACCATTTAAAGGGCTTTATTAAAAAAAAATAATTTCAAATATCCACAGTAAGAAATTCTGTCATGTTGACTTGGATATCAGCAAGTTTTCAAAAGACTAAATCTTTCTCTCAGACTACATTTATTCAGTAGACAAATCCAAGAGCTGTCTGATCTACATTTTCTATTAAAAGTGATATAAACATTGTTTAAAACCTACATTTATACCTGTACTGGCTGCACACTGTATTTGATGGGATAGTGAACAGAAATTAAAATGATGGCATTTTTTACAAGCCATGCTTCCAAGATTCTCCTTTTGAATTTCACGATATAAATAAAAGCATGTGGGGAACAACATAAGAATGAGTAATGATTTCAATTTGATTTTTGGTTGAACTGTTTCTTAAAACATATGCAAAACCAACATATTTGCAAGAAGTTGGCTTTATATTCTTTATTTTCAAAACCATTACAGTTAAAGCTGATGGTTTGGGACTTTGTTTTAATACAATCCTTTTCAAAATCCAATATGTTTATCTTATGAACTCAAGCCAAGGTTTCATCTGTGGTTTACACTCATGTAGCTTGTTAGAGATATGGTTTATGCACAAGATATCGACCACAGTCATGATGAATGACTATAGTACTGCATTATGTAGAAAGAGCCAAAACCCAAACAAACACCCTCCGTGCTGAGTATGCGTTCAGAGAAGCACCATCAAATGCATTATGTGTGTGCAAGAGACTGGAGGCCTGTGGTCTCGTGCTCATGACCGACTCAGTACAACAGTACTCCAGAGCTGGAGTGACGTGAGATTTACACTGAATTGAGCAACATTCCCTACAGGAGATACGTCAAAACTCTCACTGTAATCATGTGTTTGACAGTGCACTAAGTCCCTGACAAACACAGACGGCTCAGATGGGCTTTAGTAGAGCCTGGTTGGTAAGCACCAGAGGGTTGGTAATTGGAACAACACTGCTGTGTATTAGCATTCAGAACACAGTGGGACAAACCAGCTAAAATCTCCCACTGCTTAAAGCCGTCCTCATCTCAGCAACGGGCCGCCGATGACAGGAACACCATGCGGTGCAGTCATTGTTTACTCTGACCATTTCTTTATTGAGGTTCCTCTCATAGGATGAACTCTGGAGAGACAACAAGAAAAGGACAGACAGAAAACGAGAGACATCAAAATCTCATCTGCATTAGACTAGTTAGATGTATAAGTGGTTGATTTGTTATTCTAAATGTATGCAATCTGTTCAGTGAAATAAAGTACGTATGACATTTTGTCAGCTATATTTGATGTGTTTGTCTTTACTGAGTAAACATTCTCCCAGCTGCTTCTGTCAACTCTCAAAATTAATGTCAAATACATCATTAGTAAGTTACTTTGGATAAAAGCATCCGCTTAATGAACAAATGTCTATTTAAATATAAATTGCTGCATGCAACTTATTTTATCCAAAGATTAATTGAAGTTCATTTTTTTTGAAGTTTTTCATTTGTTAGCATAATGAGCTTTCTAAAATAGTGCCAGATTCAAGTAATTTGAAACAATATATCCACGTGAATTTTAAATGTTGACATTTGAAAAAGTGGAAAACGTTTAATTCATCCACTGTTTATTTTACTTTTTTACATTTATTTTTATACTTTTAGAAGGATAATGTTAATTTAAGTTAACACATCCTTACTGTGTACATTTTCTACTGTATCTTTTGTTAAATCAATTATATACGTATTAAATAAATTGAGTATAGCACACAAGTAAGAGTAAACAAAAATGAATAGAAAGAAAGATAATGAACTTCTCAAGGTTAATTGTGACATAAACTAGATATTTAAACATAAAACAATACATATTTAACATGGCAAATGGTAACACTTTACAAGGTCACATTTTTAACATTAGTCAATATGAACTAACGTCAATTAACAGTGAGCAATGTATTTCTTACAACATCCATTAATCTCTGTTAGATTATAGAAATAGAGTTGTTCATTGTTTGTTCATTTTAGTTTACTTTTGATTTTAAAAATGTGCACACACACACACACACACACACACACACACACACACTTTCTGCTCTTTTACATTTTCTAAAAAAACATAATTTAGTATGTTCATTAATTAATTTGCCTCGCGGGGACCATTGGCTATAGTCCTCACAATAAAGGTGATTTCACGTTTTACTATCCTTGTGGGGACATTTGGTCCTCACAATGTAATATAAATATGAGCACACACACACACACACACACACACACACGCACGCACGCACGCACGCACACACACACACACACACACACACACACACAGGTATTCCTATCATTATGAGGACATTAATAAATAGGTACTTATTTTTATACTGTAGAAACTGTATATTATATATCCCCCTTACCCCCTAAACCTAAAAATCACAAAAAACATTCTGTATTTATACATTTTCTAAAAACATCCCTTAGTATGATTAATAAGCTGTTTTCCTCAAGCGGACCAAAAAAGTCCCCACAAGGTCAAAAATGACTGGTATCTTTATCTCTGTGGGGACATTTGGTCCTCACAACATAGGGAATACCAAGAACACACACAAACACACACTCAACGGATCAAAGTCCACTCCCAAGCCAACAAAATCAAGACTGATCGCCAACAGAAGACTTGCAAATGACACACTTACAGATGCCTACTGCCTCTCAAGTACACGCCTGCAGAGATTCCCTGAAGAACTGAGAGTAACGAGGGAGTCCCAACCCAGAAATCTGTCTCCCGCTCCAGGACGCCTATTGCCTGACTGGCAAAGGTTTTCTATGTCACTTTGATGGAAGCCCTGTGGTGCATGGCATCAACTCACAGAATGCTGCAGAAAAGCACAGCTTCTTATCCCAAACAGATTACAGCACAGTTCACCTCAGGTTCTGCCCAAAATCACACCCTTGGGTTTGGCATCCGGTGCCACAACACAACTTTGAATCTGCCGACCTTATGCTGATTTCTGATGCCTTCTTGATCAGAGTTTGCTTGTTAAGAGAATGAAGTTTACTCATTTAGCAGGATGTCTCCCGAGGGCGAGATATGGAGGGGAGATGAAATTCCCCACGGACACGTTCTGAGGATTTCGGAATTCAAAGATATAAAAAGAAAGCAGCAGAAAGCAAACAAATGTAAATAGCCATCTGTGACTGCGGTTAAGCAATACAATATGCATAACATGCTCCACAAATAAACAATCATCTTACATATAGTTAACCCAGAAGGAAATATAACTAGTTTAAATCAAATATCTCTATCTTTCAACCCTTATCATAGTTATGAGGAAAAAATAAGTAATTGTAAAAAATAGGAATATATGATTATCAATGGTAAAATATAATAACAAAATATAATAATTGCAACAGCTATACTTTTTATTAATTTATATTTTTATTATTATTATTATATACTTATGTATTTTACTACACTTAAATTTGTGTTCATTTTATGCTTGTAAAACCTAATTCAAAATATATGGGGGATACTAATAACAAAATATAACTGCAATAATTAATATTATTATAGATTACGTTAAACTGAAATTTCATGTTAATATGTTAAAAGAAAAAAAAAGGAAAATTGCAAAAAGACAAACAAAAAAAATGGTATTGTATTAAAATGTATTAGACACATTTTTTAGATTTTAGAGTGGACATTTTGGTCACATAGTTCTAAAAACTAAAGACTTTATAACATAATAAAATGTCCTAATTTGTACACTATGGAAAGTTTTGCATGATTTTACCATTAATCTTTGCAGGCTTCATATTTAGTGATTTGTTTATAAGTAAGGTGAAAGCTCATCCATAACTTGCATCTGCTAAAATGTGAAATATTGATCCTATTTTTGGTCTTGTATCATTCATCAGTAGAAGAGCTCAAGCATGTCTCAATCTGCCTGAGGAATTGTTTGTATGTGCTTGATTTGTGTTGCTTACACCCTGCTCCCTGTTTATCTCTCCTCAGCACCGGACTGTTTTCTCACAGAATGAGGGAAAGTATCTAATTAGACACACAGAGATGTATAAACGCTCCCCGTGTGATGCCAGAATGCTGCTGATGGATTTGGGGCCAAATCTGGCTCTCATACAAGCCTTCATTAAAAAACAGCAGCATCGCTGCTCTTTCTCTTTTCCCATAATGCCACAAGTTACCATGGAGATGAGGTTGAATGCAACGTGCTCATGTCAATTTGTAACTCTTCACAACATGGTGAAAACAATCTTAGACCAACATAACCCAAGTAATTAAAATAAAAGCCACACAAAAATCTACTAAATCCGAGACACAAGTTTCCCTTTAGCAGGAAAGTTTGTCTAGGATGCATAAAGTTGTCCATATGATGGTACATATGTAGTTGCTTGCATTAAACTAAATAAAATAAAAATCATCAATATATATTTAGGTTTCAATTCATTTGGATGGTCCCTTTAACACATTCTGTTGACTATAAGTAACGTTGCACCTACATGTCTACTAACTCACATTAGAGTATTAGTAGAGTATTAGTAGACTGGTAGGGTTAGGGTTAGAATAAGTTGACATGTAGTTGCATAGTTACTTATAGTCAGTAGACTGTCTGTTGGAGGACCATGAGTTATCAGATATTAAGCAGACAGTACACTAATACTTGACATGTAGTTGCAAAGTTACTAGTCACCAGAATGTTCAAAAGGGACCACCAAAATAAAGTGTTACCTATATTTACTTAAAAGGACCCTTAAGCATAGTCATGTGGTTGATTTTATTGGTTGACCAATGAAGTTGAGAAACCTGGATGGGACTACAAGAACCAGCATCAGTATCAAAACATATAAGTTATAAGTAACCAGAAAGTGTGAAATGATCTTCAGGAAGGGAGCATTACTAGATCTGGATGGCTAAAAAGCAACTCTTTTCTGCCATTTACAGATCCCAGCGCTTTCACCGAGACAGGTGTTTTCTCAGGACTCCTATTTCAATGAAATCTGTCATGTAGAATGGACATTATAGGTGTGCTATCGAATGTGCTACCAAAATCCTGTACTGCACCTTTAGAGGTATTTACTGCTTCAAGTTTCACAGTTACCTAGAAAACCAAGAAAAAGACTTAAAATCCCAAAGAAAGCTATGCAATGGTGGCATTTCTGCCAGACACACTGTTGGTAAGGACACTGGGTAACACTTTATTTCATGGTCAACTTTAGGCATTCTTCTAACTATAAGTAATTTTGCAACTACATGTCAACTTATCCTACTAACCCTAACCTGCCAGTCTACTAAGTCTACTAATACTCTAATGAGAGTTAGATGACATGTAGTAGCAAAATTCCTTATAGTTCAGTCAGGACCGCTTCTGAGAAAAATACCAAATTGGTATTATTACCATGGTTTCCAACATTCGTTAAAACATGTGTTAAACAGAAGAAAGAAGCTCATACAGGTTTGGTATGATAAATCCCACAGCCTGAAACAATAACCAAATATTTCTTAGCTACATTTGATACAACAATGCACATAACGATAGTCGAGTCAGGATAATATCTAAGCAGTAATCCTAAAACTCATTAGCATATTGCTAGCGAATCAGCAGTCTGCCTGAAATACGCTTGAATTCCATTCAATCAAAGAATGTTTAAAGTGGACAAGTGTAACCAAACACTGTGTAATAAAATGATACCAAACACTGTGTAATAAAGCGACAGATCTCATTTCACTTCAAGAAATTACATCTATTGATAGTGCTCATCAGAACTCAGACTTTCACAATTATATAAAAAAAAAACAATTATATCAAGTAAAAATTGCAGAAGCAAAATTCAAAATACAGTTGCTCAACTAAAATAAAAATGAGCTTGCAGCTCATTATTCGGCTAAAATGAAACACTTACACATGAAGGCCATATGAATGTTGAGTCTGACTTTATAGTCAATTTATACAGACAAACAATAATGCCTGAAGAGTACACTTGTTCATACTTCCCTGAATGGCAGTTTTTTGAGAGAGACACATCTCACCCACTCAGACAAATGAACACTTAAAGCTAACAGTTGCATTGCTTTTGTCTTAGGTCAAGATTTATGTTTCATCCTCATTAGCTAAGTAAAGAGAAAAACAAAATACTAATAATCTCTCAGATGCAGTCGTGGTGTGATCACTTTAATGGTATTTGACCATGAAGAGTAAATTCATTTGTGGTTATGAAAAAGCTGCGCTCAATTTAAGCAATTTTGAAAGCATGTAAATATTATGAGATTTTATTAACAATAACAGCAATATACATCTCAACTTGTCAAAGACAATAGAATTACAGACTTGCATATTTTCATTGTGGTCCTTAAAAAAAGCGTCTTAAGATATTGTCGAGCCGAGATGAACAGAGAAAGTATGACTGCTCAATAATTCTGCTCTGCAGCTATAAAGCGATATTAGATTTAATTGGGTTCACAAAGAGCACAAACCTAGGCCCATTCTTGATGGTCTGAGTGAAAATGACGGCAAGACAATTTAAGCCTAATTTAATTAAAATGCCCTTAAGTACCACCGGAATAGAGAAGAATTGTAGAAGTGAGTAATTTAGAAATATCACTTCAATCAGCAAAGGGAATTGATTCTGCAACAAAAGTCTTAGAAAACGCCCTTGGTCAAGTTAAATCAAATAACATCAGTGTCATTCATCACATTGTGATACCTGTAAGACAAATGTGATATTAAGAGATACAGTGGAACATGGGGCTAGTTGTCACAGAGTCTAAGAAATACATATTTTCTCTTGCTGTACTTCAAACAACAAGTTCAAGTTATTACACTTCACTTTTATTGTCATCTATGGTTCCATGAAGAAACTTTATCATGTATGGAACCCTTCTATTGCAC
Source organism: Meda fulgida (assembly GCA_030578275.1). Taxonomy (NCBI): domain Eukaryota; kingdom Metazoa; phylum Chordata; class Actinopteri; order Cypriniformes; family Leuciscidae; genus Meda; species Meda fulgida. The sequence goes on along the minus strand of CM060627.1, from coordinate 5,381,881 downwards.
AAAGAGTTATTTAGATGTTTAAAATGTTCTTTGTACAAAAAATGGTTATTCTATGGCATCACTGAAAAAAAACAACCGTTTGGAGACTATAAGAGTGTGCCCTTTATATTTTCTCCATAAATTAATATTTGTATTCTGCAAGGATCCATTAAAAAGATCAACGTTGACATTAAATACATTTCTATTGTTACAAAAAAATAATAATAATGTTGTTCTTTTAAACTTTCAACATTTATATTAATAAGACATGTTTCTTGAGCAAATCAGCATTTTAGAATGATTTCTGAAGGATCATGTGACACTGAAGACTGGATAAATGATGCTGAAAATTCAGCTTGGCATCTCATGAATACATTACAATATAAACATTACAAAAGAAAACATTTAAAATGTACTGTTTTTGTACAAATAAATGCAGCCTTGGTGAGTATAAGTGGTAATTTAAAAAAGGCTCTAAACATCTCAGACCACAACATTATGAACATTAGTATACATTATGTATTGGCAAAAACAATGGTGTGATATGTTCTGCTACCCTTCCAAATTTCATTCAATTTAGCTAAAAAGCTTACACTAGCCATTTACCTCAAACTTGTGACACTATTGGAGCATGTTGCCACAAAAGGTCAATGTGTATTAAATTAACTTGTTCTCTTAACTTACAGCACAGCTGCCATCTGGGTATGTTATCACAAAAGGTCAATGTGTCTTCAAATGAACTTTGATCTATTTTCCTGAGCAGCAGCAATGGTAAGCTTTAAGGTATGTACCTAGAATGATTCATTGGAGAGAACACCCATTCACTTCTATTTTTCTGGAACCACAATATGAACATGACACAAAAACACTGGTATGGACCATAAAATGTCCCACTAAAAATACAGAATTAGGGACACTTTTTGCCATTGATATGACTTGGAAAAAGTGTCCCAATCAACTTAAATTCACCCCAATACAAGGAAGCAATGAATGCAAATACAGTATTGATAAAGAGTAACTTTGTCCCTGGCACAAAACTGAAAAGCGCAGTGAAGTGGACGTGCATAAATAGAGTCAACGGCAGTGTACATGCATGAGAAGGGGTTCTGCGGAATGATTAGCTCAGACAGTTTGAGTAGGAGTTGTTAAGCAGTGTGACAGCCTGCAGGAAGAAAACTGTTACTTGGTCTGCTTGTTTTGGTCTGAAAGCCCCTTAACCTTTTTTTTTTTCAGGTGGTAATGGACAGATCATGTGGCAGGAAACAGGGATGCTGCAGGCCCTTCATACACACATAACAGTGTAGATGTCCTTGATAGCGGGAAATCAGCCCCAGTGAACGGAGTCATATTCATCGCTCAGCTTTCCTGTTTCAGAGTAAATGCCACAGAACACGGAAAATAACAGTTTATATATATATTCCAAACCATCAATCTGGTTTGATTGTGCAGTTTGAATCGTTGGTAATATTGGTTATGAACTCCGATATGCCAATGGAATGGATGTTCATCAAATAATGACTTCATATAAGATCTTTATTTAATATATCAAAGAAAACATCCTAAAAGCATAATAAATTAATGTCGTCTTACACTGTACAACGACTTTGAACCAAACCAAAATTTGTGAATGAATCTGTCAGATTTGGAAAACCTTTAGAACAAGTTCATTGAAGAGAACCAGATAAAAATAACCTTTTAGGAAACGTTACGACAATGATGTACTAAAAACAGAAATGTTTCTCTCTGTTTTCATGTACAGACACATTTTCAAAACGATCCCCATTCACAAGGATACATGAAAACGACAAAAAATGCTGTATTGACGGTTGTATTGTATTGTTGGCGATGCACTTTGTAATACGCATGCGCATGACATCACCGTTTTCACAAATTCTCCTTTTTGTAATTTATACATAGACAATAACTCTATCATTTTCAAAAGTTTGCATTTCCTGCCCCACAAAACGCCTACAAATATTTCTGTTTTTAGTTGAAAACGATGTCATGTAATGCTATTAAAAAGTAACCATTCATTCAAGCTGGTGTCACAAAAAAAAAAAAATCCTCCCACTGGCAATACAATACAAATGCATTTTTTTTATTCTCTGTGGCCATCATAGTTAAAGAGGTCATCCAGTAATTAACAATGAGCTTCAATTTGATTTCAGAAATATAATATAGAGCATGTTCAACTGGAAGCTAGAATAGATCTAATATATGAATTTCCTAGCAACTGTGTACTTTTTATAAGCACTGCGCACTCATACAAAAATATTGGCAAATGTGAATGGCTAGAGGCCTTGATTAGTGAGGTGCTATTTAAAATGCTAAATCCTTTTCATTGCACCACGTCTAATTGAAAAAGTTTACAATTTTAAACAAGGAACAGTCAGTGTAGTCATGGAACTTGTTGCTTGCGTTGCCTATAATGAAGACACACTTTTTTACAGCAAGCTCACAACCCATGTGTCCCTTAATAATAGCGCTCTAATGATTCCACACACAAAGTTATGGCAATGGCCGTTTTTTTTTTTTTTTTTTGACACATGTGGTTATCACAACAGATTCAGCTGTCTGGCCAATCAGAGCAGAGTAGCTCGCGGAAAGGAGGGATTTAGAGAGATTGATTCATCTGATAAGTCGTTTGAGAATCATTGAAAATGTGATGATGTGCAAATGTATATTATGAGAAAATGAAACAGTTTTTTGACCTGTGATGCATGTAAACCTGTTGTACGAGATTCCAAAACAACCTTAGGAAACTTTAAAATAGCACAATAGGGGCACTTTAACAAGAAAATATTTGTTTTGTTATTGTTGTTCATATCCCCAGCTAATTTTGACCAAAAAAACCTCATACATTTATATTCCAAGTCTTCTGACACCATAAAAGAGCTCCATTTGATGGATGAACGGTTATTTCTGAGCAAAATCAACTGGTTCACTAAAAATAACCAGCTCAAAAAAACGAGTCATTCAACAAATTCATTCACTCACAGAATCACTTGAGTTAACAGCTCATCTTAATCGGTTCTTCAAACAAATTCACCATATCGACTACTTTTAAAGTGCCACAAAAGTAGTCCATATTACTTTTCATGGCATTGAATTTATTCGTTCATGAACCACCACTGTATGGAAAATAGCTTCATGAAAATTCTTCAAACATTCTCTTTTGATTTACCTAGAAAATCAAACAGCACATGGGTTTGGAACAACATGAGGGAGACATAATTTTAATTAGATGAACTATTCTTTTAATGACATGGGAATATTTTAGAACTTCAATGGAAACTACGAGATGAAACGTCCGGTAGAGGGGAGGTGGAATGTCATGACCTTCATTCTGTTTCATGCAACTGCCACCCCAATCTGTTCGTTCATGTTGCTACGGAGACGTGGATACGGTATTTTGACAAGGTCATACTCACGGTCCCATCCATTCATCATCATAAACTCCCAATATAAATAATTCATGACTTTTGCTCTTGAGGAAATCTGTTCCTCCACAAGGTGCAATTAAAACCATAATCTCAGAGTTCCTCTGGGGCATATCAAGGCACTAGTGTATCTCTGCGTGTCTGCTGAAAAACCACCATATTTTAAACTGATGTCATTAAATAACCTTGCAGCTATATTTGAGTCAGAGGGCTTATTCACCTAGAAATCATGGTGATGCAAAAGTGTTCAAATCAATCATTCATTCATATACATTCATGAAATCTCATGGAGAGATCCCTCCAAAAAACATTTGTATAAAAACCACAAGTACCATCCTCAGGGAAGGATGAGAGTAGCACTTCAAGCTCCTCCAAGAAACTGCCAAGTTGACCTGGTGGACGATAAACAACTACATAATGGATTTTAATAGGTCTAGTGATGGTAAATGAATGGGATTCAAATGAACTGTTGTCACACAGATGTGGTTAAGGATAAAATTTCCAATAGTTTGAGATGAAAAGACCAGTACCTCCACCCTTTCCGGTCAGGCGGAAGTGAAGTTAGTGGAGACGGCAGCAGGTGTGGCAGTGTCCTCTGGTCTAATCCAGGTCTCAGTCTGTAATAGGCTGAGACCTGAATGACTAGAAATAGATGTAATGAAATCAGCTTTGTTTACAACGGACTGGCAATTTCAGAGACCGATGGGAAAAGAGGATAAAGTACTAGAAGACACTGGAAAGGTACGCAGGTTGCTAGGATTGTGCTGCCTCAAACGTGTGGCATTTGATTTACGAGTGTTAGTAATAGAAGGGTTTTGAAAACACATAGTGAAAGAGAGGTCACAAATAGAAAGATGAGAAGAAAAGTTTTGTAGAAGAGAGAGTGAACAACAAGAAAATATTACTCAAGTGCCTTGTCGGTGTCCTTGCTCGGTGGACTCTGCCGCGGTATACTGCTTGCTTTATTCTCACCTGAAATGTTAGTATTGAACAGCTGGACACGCCTCACTAGTGAAACTCTTTACCTTGTGACTAAATGTGAACAAACGAGACTTCACCAATGAGATTTCAGCTCGTGAGCACAGTAAACAAACTTTCAATATATTTGTAATATTAGTAAAATTATAACAATTTAAAATAACTTTTATATTTCAAAATATTTTGAATCCATCCTTTCAGTCTTCAGTGTCACATGATCTATAAGAAATCAATCTAATTCTATGCTGATTTGGTGCTCAAAAAAGAATTGTAATGTCTGTACTGTCACTTTTGATCAATATAATGCATCCTTGCTGAATAACCACACACACTAACTCCTAGGCAAACTGTAGATGAAGTAACTTAGCACAGAATAGCCTTCCCCAACTTGCAGACAGCTTTTAACAGGAAGAGGAGTCAGTGTTGTTCCACTCAATGTTAATGACTTCAAACAGTTTTTCAAGTAGTGTTTGCAGTTTAATGTGCAACCAAAAATGTTCTATAGGGTTCAAATCTGGACTCTAACCAGGCCAAAGCATGAGCCTGATGGATTTGTTCTCAAGCCACTTCTTGGTTGTCTTTGCAATTTGGCCATGAGAATTGTCTCTACCGATAACATCTGATCATTCCTCTTTTCATTTGTGAGAAGCAAGCCATTCTTCAAAATTCTGCTGAACTCCAAAGCATTAAATGACATTTCACAGTGAAGCATCTCACCAATAGCAACAGCTAAAAAGGCTCCGCACACAATGACACTCTTCCTCCACGCTTCACTGTGGTAGAGATGCATGTATTAATATATTTCTCAGCAGAGTTACAAAGACACGCAACTCCTGTTTCATTGTGATTCATCACTCCACACACAACTTCCCATTCTGCCAAAAACTTCAATCTGTCTGATGGTTTTCTGAGACAGCAATGGCCAAGTGCATTTGCTTAAATGTTGCTAATTTCCTGAACAATAATTTGTAGTTAAGACAATTAAAAGTTTTATTTTGCAGCCAGTTACGTCTAGCAACTCTCCGTTGGCTTGCGAGCAGGAAAAAAACAAACTCTAGTCAGGCCAATCACATCGTGAATAGAGTCGGTGGGCGGGCTCAACATAATGACGGCAGAGTTGCGACGGTTCCGCGTGAATTCCCTGCTACTTGAAAACTAAAAAGGTGGCAAGTACTGCTGGCGAACAGCGGTATTTCGAATTGGCTTTGGCCGTGACTCTGGAATACTTGGAGTTAAGCTTTTCTTTGAGAAAAGAACAAAGAACGGCACTGAAGTCTGTCGCTCTGAATAAGTCACCTTCTTCGTTGCTCTAGGTTGGTTGTAGCGCTATCCTATTGCGTGCAGAGGGAATTTGAAAGACAACCTTTTATCCTGCCCCTCGGATTGAGTCCTGCCAATGGTGTGTTCCCAGACCAAACATCTTGATGTGGGTCTGGCTTGTCAGGCTATACAGTATATGCTTTGTTAAGATTCTTCAAAAATTGTCCTTTCGTGCGCTGTGGAAAGATAAACAAAAGCACACAGTTATATGTAAATGAACGAATTTTCAGTTTTGACAAACTATTCCTTTAATTTCTTTCTGATATGACTTCAACACTAGGAACATCTTGTATTCTGCAATGGCAATGCTTTGACATGCGTGACATGACTTGTGACAGACAGTCCCACAATAGGATCAACACAATCATGTCACTGAACTACATAAAAGTCACTTTCCATGTTTCCTGTCATCATGCTGGGGTTTTTCCTCAAGCATTGACAATGTAATAGCAGCATACTCATACATAGATTCACTACGACAAAGTGCACAGTTCGAGATTCGGCAACACAAATTTCCACCGACTCTTAGCATGGCGGCGTTTCAAAACATCCTGGTTTCTTAATAGAGCAAAACTCAAGGCTATTCAGACTATAAAGCCATTGTACTCAGTGGTACAATTTCATCCGGCAGAAGTGGAAAATAATAAAGCTTTGACGCCCACCTCTCAAAATGATAAGCATGTTAGGGACAGGACTCGCCTTCCCCTTCTGAAACTGCAGGCATTTCAGCGTTTTAGAAGAACGGGGACCCCTTTTAAGCCATCAGTCAAGACAGATTTAGCGACTTACAGCAGGTGTTGTTTGCTTGTTCTTTCACCCTGTCCTTTCTACTTATTCTCTCTCTCTCTCCATGAGCTACAGAAAAAAAAGGCTTTTGGATTGCCGATGAAAATGTTTCTTTTGAGACTCATCCCCTACTGTTTTGTCTGTGAGCCATTGTGTTGTAATTATAGCGCTGTCTCTGATATCTTCCTGCAAGACCAAAAGTGCTCCTCTTGCATCCCTTTAACATTAAATTGCGTTATCCATTAGATTTCAGCTGCTGTGAAACATGACAAATGTTGTGGGAGAATGGTTTTAACATTCTCTCAAAAGGAAAAATATGATCTAAATTATCAGAGATGGAGATAATAATGAGACGGACTGCCTACTGTCTTCTCGAAAATACAGTTACGCGTTGGATGATACATTGGATAATAGTAAACATATTTGATATATGCTACATACTTAGCTACACTTGCTGCTGCTATGACTGGCAACCACAGAAAGTTGGTTGTGATCCACAACATATTCACAGGTATGTCTTGATCTACAAAATAATTTGCTAAAAGCAAATAAGATGCCACCAATGCTAATCAACAAATATAGATAGCAAAGGATAAATAAAACCAAATTCAAGAGAATAATTTTATTATGAAGTGAATGTAGTAATGCTATATTGTACTCCGCTGCATGTTGTCTATTGGCAAAACCCCAAATAAGAATAATGTCCACTTAATGTCACTAAAAGCAAGTATTATAAGGTTTTGCATTGTGCGTTTTTGTAACACTTTTGAATTCTCTTATGCTCATCAAGACTGCATTTATTTGACCAAGTACAGTTAAACAGTACTATAATGAAATATTAGTAAATACAATTTTTTTAATGCATTTTAAAATGTAATTTATTCCTGTGATGCAAAGCTGATGCAAAGTCGTCGGTGTCACATGATCCTTCAGAAAACAATAGACTTTTGTGTAAGGCTGCTCTTATCCAAACAAATTGTACACTAAGTATTCTGTAGCTATAAGTTTGTGTGAGGAACAGGTCAGAATTTAGGTGTTGTAGCACTTTAAGTGTCACTCAGTGCACGCTTCACCTGCAGGGATTTGCAAAATTGTATGCATATTCAACAGGTTTCCCCTGAAAAAACAGGTAAAACTGATGCTAATTTAAAATGATTCAATGACAGACTAGGAACGTATATTGTGATGATCTTTGATGAAAAGGGAAGCATAGGATACTTCTCTGATTGATGTCTGCAGATACATTTGAAAATGTCAGTAAGTATCTCTCTTCTGCACCATATGAATTAATTAAAACTTTCGAGTACATTATCAAGGTTGGGGGCCAATCCAGCACAAAGATTTGATGGAGAATGTGATCTCTCTCTCTCTCTCTCTCTCTCTCTCTCTCTCTCTCTCTCTCTCTCTCTCTCTCTCTCTCTCTCTCTCTCTCTCTCTCTCTCTCTCTCTCTCTTCCCTCCATCACTGTCAACAGAGAGTCACATATGGAGGCAGTTAATAACCTTTAATATTTTCCTTCTTGTCATTTTCAGACCACATGCCAACACAACATTATGAAAGACATTCGCTGACAGCAAGACTGCGCTACTTCATTCACTTCGGTCCCATTACACGACGTGTGCAAAAGCTCTGCACCTGCACTCACACGCTTCCAAAACCAAAGTATGACAGCCAGATCAACAATACACCTTGCCATTCTCAATTCAATCGTTTCAGAAATTGTTCACCCAAAAATGACCATTTCGTTATCATTAACTCGGGCCCCAACCTCATCATTTTTCTTTCTTCTGTGAAACACAAAAAGAGATTTTAGACTGAATAGACAAGTTTCAGTTTTGCAATAAAGACAAATGTATAAATCATCATTCTTTTTAAGGAGAATTAACTGCCTCAAATTTAAGATAATACTATATGGTTTGATGCTTGTGTCCTACGAGACAGATTATGGTCTTAACATTTACAAATACAACTGCCAATGAGATTTAATAAGGAGTTAATAGCAGACATGGAGATTATTAAAAACATAATGGAGGTTCAGAGGTTATGATGACAGATTAAGAATTTGTGGGGGAACTTTTTGGCAACACTTTACAATAAGGTTTGATGGTAAAAATTTAGATTAGGGAACACATTCACTATTAACTAGGAATTGTCCCGCAATAAACTCATATACTGCTCATTGACAGTAAGTAAGGTAATTGTTGTAGTGGTTATGTTTAGATGTAGGGTTGAGGGATCTAGAATATCATGCAAAATGAGACATGTGTTACTGGTCTTTTTAGTAATCAATGCATTAACTAACATGGACTAACAATGAGTAAATATATTTGGACAGCATTTATTAACCTTTGCTAATATTGTTAATGTTATATAATACAATAGTTCATATATTATGTTCACAGTGCATTAACTAATGCTATACAGATACAACTTTTGATTTTTTAAAAATGCATTAATAAATGTTGAAATTAGCATTAACAAAGATTAACAAATTCTGTAGACGTATTGTATGCATTGTTCATTGTTATTTCATGTTAACTAATGTAAAATAGAAATATGTTACAGAAACTTGTTCCTAACCAGTATCTGTGACCCAACACGTCTCATATGAATTCCATTGTGAAAAAAAGAAAGGGCTTTGTCCTTCAATGAATGAGATTTCTTACTGTCTCTGAGTTATCTGCACCTCCATATGGGCATTGTTTGCCGCTGGGCTCTAGTAATCTCTACATCTAAATATCCCTCGACTTCCCTCCACAGCTGTCTAAGATGCGCTTGAGTGTTGTTTTGAGCTATTAACCAATCTGGGTGTCTCTAACACATATGGATTAAAAGATAATTATTATAAACTATACCACACTTTTAAATGAAAACTGTGCTTGATAAACCATTTGTGCAGAGGGTTCGGAAACTTTTTCAGGGCCACGTTGCATATTTTCTGTTCCAAAACACACTGTGCTTAACATGAGCGAAAAAGACAAGCTTGTCAGTTTGAATCGTATTTGTGGATCAGGGTGTTTTAGATGTTGTCACTTTATATGTCATTGTGTCATACTATTTCTACCCCTGAAGCCAACTGAAAACATTTCGTTCCTCTGATTTTCAAGAAAAATACTGTTTGCACACCAACTATGTTAAACCAAAAATTCATCTCTATTAATATTTCAGATTTAAAAAAAAAAAAAAAGAAATCTATAATTTTATTCAGCGTGGATGCATTCGGTTTTTAAATATTTCATGATACTATTTAACTGTGTTTGATAAAATAAATTCAACATTAGGAAGCATAAAATAGCAATTTAAAAAACATTAAAGGTGAAGTGTGTAGTTTCTGGAACACTAGCGGTACCTAGCGGAATTACAAGAATAAAGACATATTCCCAAACAACCTTGCAAATGCCTTTTTCGCACGTTGCGGCTTCCCCAAGTCAAACGTGACAAACATAACTCACAAAACTGCTTGTGAAGACATGTCTCAACAGGTAAAAGTAGGCTACTTCAATAAAAGGTTCAAAATATTAGGAATACTTTTAGCTGTGTTGCCATGTTTCATGAGTAAGCAACTGAGTAGCTAACACTGTCTAGAGAGAATGCAAGCGTCTCGCTGAAAATAATCCTAGGGTGTCCACTCCTGCTCCCGGAGGGCCACTGTCCTGCAGAGGTTAGCTCACAACTGTTGGAGGATATCTACACTGGAACAATAAAACAATACCTTGGGGCATGACCAAATCCATTGTAGCACATAGCATCGCAATGCCCAGTTCACTTTGATGCGTTCATGACCAGTTTAATCTTTGAAGGTCTGAATGCATTGAATTTGGCTTGCACTTCTGTAACCAAAGTTGAATGTCTTTTTCAATGTAATGCATCAGCCATGGTCCCACACTGGCTAAACACCCTCTGGCTCCGCCTACTACAGTAGCCACACCCCAAACTCTCGCTATTGGTTGAGCTAGAAAGAGATTGACAGGTCTGACCGGATAGCTCTCAATGTTTTGATGGCGCCAGGGGTCTCAATGTTTAAACTTTGAGATAAACCTATGAATCATAGTCATTGGGTTGAGAAAATGTATATTTTAACATAAAAAAAAATCGTACACACTTCACAGATCCCAAACTTTTAATCATCTTAAAAAATGACAAAATATGGCAGAAAAGAACCCTAACCCTAATCCATACAATTCCGGTTCTCAATCTTAATTTTTAAAGCAGTAGGCCTATCATATTTTTTAGAAAACAGGGCATTCAATGCGAAAAGAAGAAGAAGAAGGGTCTTGCTTTTATCCATCAGAGACTATTTAAAGCATTGCAAATATAAGTAGTTTCAAATGTGATTTTACATTTACTCCTCACCTGCCACGAGCAGGAGACAAACACTTTTCCCATTCAAACTGTTTTGGGTAGGTCCTTTTGCAAACTTTTGCTATACATATTTTGTTCTCTCAGCAGTTCATCTAAAAAAAAAGTGAGTACCTTGAGATCTCCGACAGTCAGCAAGTCCAAAAGCCACTCACAAATCCGCTGTTGGTCCGGGGGTGGAAAACACCAGAGAGATGTGCAAGATGTCACGGCAGTGAGAGGTCATTATTTGGTCACTTTGATTCAGACAGGATGTTGACCCCAGAGAAATGCTTCACAGTTATGTTTGGAGCGACTCGCAGGTGTTTACCTTCCTGCGGCCTGTCGTCATGGACGATCCATCCATGCTGTGTATTTGATTATGTGCAGTCGCAGTTCCCACGACAACAACAGCAACTGTCACTATTACTGTGAGGGGGGAAAAGACAGAAGGAGATAAAAACAACCTAAATATCAGTCTGGTCTTCACATAAATCTATTGACCTGATTCAGAAGGACATACTGACAGCATTTTAATAGTTTGAACTATTCCTTTAGGTGCTGATTTAAGTGCCTTAAGAGTTCTGGAACTGGCATTTCACAGTAGAAAAAAAAAAAGAAAAAGCATATTTCTTCACCAAAATGAAGTAGCAGGTTCTCGGTCAGTGCATTCTGATATGTCATCCAATGTATAGTGTGAACAGAGATGTTATGGCAGCACAAGCACAAAATCACAAACACAAATGTAATTAGATACTTTTCATACCTTTAAGGTCAAAGGGTTAAAATCAAAATAGCACATTACATAATTCTAGTCAATAACAGGAGATGCATCAAAACCGGAGCCCTTCTGACATTGCTGTACGAGTGCATTTTTAACAACAGAAAAAGGAAACACTAATGGGTTGACAGCTTTCACGACACCCTACCATCAAAGGTGATGATAAAGTAACAATTAGCCCCGATACTAGCCGCCAGCTCCGTTTGAACCTTTGGGTGAAGATAAAAAGGCTTGAAAAAGCAGCAGCAAAGGTAAACAAAGGAGAAATTACACAGGAGCAGAGCTTCTAATTGAGAGAGATTTCCTTTTGATGTAACTCCAGAGATCTGAGAGACACTGCTTGTGTACTAATTACAGAGCCATGGCAGCAAGCTAATTAGCACCATGCTAATGATCCTTGTTTACGACTATCTGATTTCAAAATGCCATGGATGAAAACCTAAAAGAAAAGCTTGGGTGCTAACTTGCCAAATGTGATAAAGACCTACGAGACTAAGATCAAGTGTATTTTTATCTACATTGTCAGATGCATAAACAATAATATATATGCTTGTATTCTTTCAAGTATTCCCAGTGTAGGCTATGTTCTTATGGGAAGCCTTTACAGTAATGAGTGATAATTATTAAAAAATAATGTTTTTATATAAACATACAGGGTCACATGAATGTTTAGCCCTTTAACTGACCATTTACTTAAAAAAGTGTAAATGTCTTAGCATTAAACATAAAACAAATCATGTGGAATTTCATTTTTTTTAAAAAAACTATTAAAGCAAAACACATCAAGAAATGAAATGTGTTTTATTGTGAATCACTTCCACTTAAGATCCATTTTTGTCTTATTTCCACTTTCCATAAACTTAGGACATGCATATCTTAAACGTTAAGGACACATGCTGCAGAGCTAAATCATTATTAAAATTTATGACAGAAAAATGAAAATATTAGGATGTGCTTTGCTTCTGTCAATGCAATATTGAGAGGAAGAACAGAGAGCGGAAAGAAATAATGTGGAAATTAAGTCGATTTGGCTACAATACAATAGAGATGCCCTACGGAGCTTCTCAGAGCCAAATTGCATTCCTGACACTTTTTTTTATATATTAGATTATCAGCCATTTAAACTGGATGTCCGGGGTCTCAAAAGAGTTCCGTCTCTCCAGGGTATGAACCGCCACTCAAAACCCATCAGAATGTGGAGCAGTGCCTCCTTTGGGGGTATTTTTTGGCATGAAAATAGCTTTGAGGTTTTTCAGAATTTCTCAAAAACCACAACCTGAAGTGTTAGCTTGTTGATTTAAAATCAGCTTTCAAACATTTATAATTCTTCTATAGTCTCATTCACTGTCATTCATATTAAGAGACCAGACTCTTAAGGTACCCACGCATTACCACCTTGTAATTCCACAGTAAGCCCTCTTTTTTACGACTCCAATGAAAAATGGGATGGATTTAGGTCTAAATGCACAGGAGATTGATTAGAGCATGAAAAGGAGGAGTGAGTTGAGAAGCACAAAACACATGGAGAAAAACCTTTTTCCTCAAGACGGATGAACTGAGCCGGACATCAATAACAATAGCAGAAACCATCCCACGGATCTCAACGAGATGATTATTGGCCTTTCCCCTCCTTCTTCGTCTCCGTCTGTTGTACACCTACAGACTTGACATTATCACATGGTAGGTGAACTAGGTTGAAGTGAGGTTCAAAATGCAAAGTAAAAAACTACTGTATGAAACTAAAGCTTCAGTGGGACCACATTGGCATCCATCCATGTCTTTACAGTACTGTGCAAAAGTCCTAGGCACGTTAGTATTTTCACCAGAAAAAAAGGGGGTTTATGCAAGTTATTTATATTTTGATATAGTGATTCAGTAGGAAATTTCAGTTTACATTTCCAAACATTCCTTTCGTCATTAATTGTAATAATCTAGTGAGATTTTTTGAATGGACAATGAGTCTGACAACAGCCGGTATGATCCACACGGAGATCTGATCTCACTATCATCGATTCCGTACAGTACTGCACACACACACCCATGCCCAGATACATTATATATATATATATATATATATATATATATATATATATATATATATATATATATATATATATATACCCACAACAGGTGAGGTACCCTTAACAAATCACATTATCTTTTTGAGGAACGATAGTTAATCTCGAATGCATCAGTGAAATGATTTGACTTCTTTGAGCTAAAAATACATGTTATAGTGCAAGATATTTGCACTTGTTTTTTATGTAACCATGACACCTTGTAATTATTTAGTGCTTCCTAAGAACAAGCATTTATGAGTTAAAAAAGAATGCAATAATATTTCTTTAAGGCTGACAGAAATGACAGATGATGGTGGTAAAAATAAGAATGAGGAGGAAAAATGCAGGCTCCCATTGGGCGAGGGATCACATTATAAAATAATCGAATGATTATGGTGAATAATGACGAAGCTGATGGGACAATATGAAAACCATTTTTTGGGTCTATATTTGGATCAGAAAAATTCTGAAATCTCATGGAAGGATTAGAGCAATGTTATATAGTTAAACAGTGCTTGAATAATTGTGTAATCAAACTTTCTTTAAAACTTTTGCTCTTTAAAAAAAATCTAAAGACTGTTTTGGGGGTTCATTGGCCAAGAATCATTACTAATTTTAAAACACCTTGTTTAAAGTGCTATCTATAAGTTCTGTAAGTGCTCATTAGTTCTGCAGCAATTAACATGTTCAAGCAATTACAACAATATCTCCAGGGTAACAGCTTTGACATTTATCAACACAAAGCTGATTTAATGTAATTTATGCTCTTATAGTATGCAAATGTGTAAGACATTCAGAATATCAACTAAGGAATGTTTGCCTTGTGTAACGATATATATATATATATATATATATATACACATACGTTCATCAAACTTTCACTTCAAACTCACTAAATCTCTCCCTCAGCCCATTCAGAAATGCCAGTACTTGGAACCTATACATATACATTTTTGTGTGTGTGTGTGTGTGTGTGTGAATTTGTAAACCTGTTGCTTCTGACTATATATTAGGTACCCACTGTGCAATATGCATTTATATGATAGGGAGCAGCTTTGGGAAGTGCAGGCATAATTTACTGTGTATATAAGACACATATCTGGCAGGTTCTGAAATGGAGATTGAGGCAGATGACTTAAGACAAGTCGTTCTGGTAGGTATCATGCAAGTAAGGAGTCAGGTAAGTGTTCTTTGAGGGAACAACGAGACCACACAATGGTGAACTGCAGTGGGAAGAGTTTATAGGGTGTTTCTCAAAACCAAAAATGCAAAGAATGGACTGTTGTGGTTGGGGAGAACGCTCTTGCTAGTTGTTCTTGGAAGAATGAACTCAAAAGGTGACGAGCACACAGAACGCTGCCGACAGTTTGAGACGATGTGTTCTTGCTGGTATTGCGCGATAATACCCCCGCACAGACGCCGTCTGCAGTACCCAAACATAACGAGAATTATTGACAATAACAGCCAGGCTTTATCGCCCAAGCCTACCCTCAGCTCAAGAGATTACTACTCTACAACTGTACACTACAATGTAATGTATATTCATAACAATAAAGCAACGCCTGTCTTCTTTTCATTCTGCTTCTGTTGTTTGTTTGTGTACATCATTAGCCAACGGCAGGAAAAAAGGCTGGTAATTTTGCCCTGCCTCTCTCTGCTTCCCGCTCCTTCCTCGAAGGCCGAAATGAATGCTGGGATATTTCTGCCGTCAAGTTCACACAAGTTACCAACCGATGCATCCTCGGTAAAATGGGCATGTAAAGAACCGTTCTTGCAAAAATGCAAACTTGTGTATTGGGACAGTACTTGGGCCACAAAAGATGACGTTTCACAAGAACACAAGTACAGACAAGAACACAGATTGAGAAAGGCCCATAGTGCTGGATAATGATAAGTGAAGATTGGTGACAGGTGACAGCGATCTCTGTGTTTGGGAACTGCATGCAGGTGAGGGCCAGGGAGGATGATGGGAAATGTAGTGAGGAGAAGATGGTGACTGGTGACCATGACAGGCATTAATCAAAACGATCTGTTTTTAAAATATAGATACTCGTGCCTCATATCAGGCTTTCTCAAATAATTTTGACCCTTTCATGATGTTAAACTCTTGTGCAGCACATTAACTGGTTTCTAGTTAAATGTTTATTATTATTTATTTTTTTTAAGTTCCAAATATTTTGTAATGTGCTGATTTGATATTCAATATTTTGATTGGGTGATTACTATAATAAATATAATATAACATAACATAACACAACATAATTGAATGTAGGCTAATGTAATATAATATAATATAATATAATTAATATAATATATGTTCTAATGTTATGATTCATCAGAGCTGGTTTAGTTAATGTGGTCTTTACAGAAGAATTCGTTGAAATACTTATGGAGAGTAAATGAAAATGAAATATATATAGTACTTCCAGAACTAAGATAAAGTGAAAATAGTGTTTTTTCCCCCTTAAAATTAAAGGGATATGTAACATTTTTTTTTTAATTCTGTCTTTGTGTACTCACCATCATGCCGTTTCAAACTATGCCTTTTTTTCTTTTCTTTTTTTTTCTCGAATTTTGAAGAACACTGGGGTTCAAAAATCATCAACTTTTATTGTATGAGCTAAAAAAAAAAAAAAAACTTTTCACGTGACACGTTACACAAAAGTAAGAAAGTTGTGCAGGTTTGGATAGATTCTGAGCAAATTTTGACAATTTTCATTTTTAGGTCAACTGTCCCATTAAGCTATTTTGTTCTAACTATCTGATATTAAACATTTGATTAGATCTACCTCAGACTATTGTATGAGAATATCAGTTATCAGACTACATGAGACAGCATCAGGAAATGTAATTGCACAGTCACTGCTCTGTGACAGTCAAACGTGAATAATGTTTGTCAGATCCAAGTGCCTGACTACAAGCTGACATAACATTGTATCCCACCACCACAGCCTAAAACACAGAAATACTCAATAGGTAGATGATCAATGAGTGGACCTGGAATGAGAGATAAGGCCGTCTGACAAATCTCTCACAGTCTGCATGTATTGAGGCACTCTTCCACTCATCCTTGTGATTTTGACCTTGAAAGTTTTCTGGCATCTAAAACCAAATGTCAAGGGAAAAAAGGCCTGCCAAGATATGAATTAATATATCTTGAACAACAAATCCATCGTTCAGAAAAAGACCACGCTCCCTCGATACACTCAATTCAATTATGAGAGGACAGAACGTATTAATAAGATCCAAGGATCGTTGAGAAAGAGGGTGAAAAATGGAAAGGCAAATCATGTCATCACATCTGCCAGCTTGAATCTTTCTCTGTGGCCTTCTCACATAGCCTGTTAAATTTTATGGCCGTTGTTTCATGGTCATTGGCCACCCAACATGAATATATGCTATAACTATGCCAAATGGGCAACGGCTCACCTAATTCATTTTAGTTTAACAGCAACCCGCATCAGGGGCCAAAACACTTACGCGGGCAAAACGTCAACATGCTAATCGTCATAAAACCTGAAGTATTCTGAAGCGAAGACTTCAAAAGTCCTCAAAGTCTTTGGGGACATCGAGCAGCGCGCCTCACGGCCAACACAGATAAAAAGCTTTTGAGGATTAGGCGGTCTAATTTGGCATTGTCCTTGTAGTTAGTCCAAAAGCCAATAATATGTCAGCACTCCGGTGTGAGCTGGACGTCTAATGGGAAGGAGGACGGAGCATTTTTGAGTTTTCTCAGCCAGGGTACAGACATATGTGGGACATGGCACACGTGATACTGTGACACGGGACAGTCATCCCTGTCCTCGGGACAAACATAGCTTAATTTATCATCCACACCCATTGTAGTGGCAGACGGCCCTTAGCGAACACAACAAAATGAAATGCTGCTGATGTGTGTAGTGTGTGTAGTTGCATGTGTGTGTGTTTTAGGAGCGGAAACTCAAGGAGCTGGGAGATTTGCTACAACCTTGACATCCTCAAGACCTGATTTTTATTTTTAAGACGTGAGGGGGAAACAAAAACAAAAACAAGCATGAAACATTATTCTGCTGGGAAGTTGAACAACCTATTTGGTGGCACTAATGGCAAGAACACTGCCAAACTAAAGGTGATCTCCTTGTGCACACCGTTTCAAAACCGTTTCTTGTTTCTTGTTGCATACACTGTAAACTGCCAGATCATTTTATTCCCCCAACTGTTGTCACGATCCTGAAGTTTGTTTTCATCCACAGAAACCTGAGAGTCCTGAAACGTTAACAAACAGTATGGAGGAATCAATGAATAATATTGTTACAGCATTAACAATATTATTAATATTTGTTCCGAACACATATTAAGACTACAGTATGATTGGGAGTGTAATGTTGCTTATAAGCAGTTCAGTTCACACTTAAGACTTGATTCTCACATTTTTAAGAAGCGAAAAAAAGATGCAATAGGCTAGGCATGCAATACTGATAGAGATGAATGAGACATCACGGTTGTATGTGTTCAATGTCATACAATATAATAATCCCTATCTTAAAACTTACTAGTCATAAGTATATTATCATCAAACTTTTTTATTTCTTCAAGTACACACATGGTTGAATGACAATACAGTTTCTTAAGCCTTCTGCATGCCATGTTGAAATGCAACTTATTTTCAATATAATGAATCACCTGATTTGTGGCGGTAATCTGACTTTGACCAAGCAACAGGACAAAGAGCTCAAGGCTCCTTATGGGTCTTGATATATATAATGACACTGCAGTACGATCTATCACAGCCTTATACTAACTAGATCCCTTAAGCAGTATTTTCTAGAGAGCGCCATGTCATGAAATGACTTACGCCATAACCCATACATGATCTACTAAATCATTCCACTTTCCATGACCGGTAAGAGAACCACATTACATGAACCATTTCCTGCATCCTGGCTCAATGGGCACCCATCTCATAGTGGAATTAGAGCCATGTTCAGCCCACATCCGTTACCACTTTTACCCAGGCATATCCTTGATGTCTTCCCACTAAAGACATGTCAACTAGAACATAAAGGAGACCCCGTGAAAGTGACATGATTTGGTATGTGGCCATTGACACAAGGTTCCATCCCATAACTCACCAGCAGATTGATGCATGCACGACTGCATGTGTGACCCATGGCTATTGTGCGTTTGGAGACGCGAGGACAGAACATGGCAGTTGTCATTAATCAGGAAATCCCTGCAGATTAACAGCAATAGGCGTTCATCTTCTTAACCTCTTAAAGCAATATTGCAAAAGCCCCGGGATTACAAAACTGCATGCGTGTAATTATTGTTCTGAGATAAACGGAGCTGTGCCTTCAAAATCCCCCCAATTAAAGCAGATATACTGCCTGTCAGACATGCGTTTATGTTTATCATACTCATTATGTGGGATTGTGAGGTGAAAGGAATTCCAGAAAAAAAATCAGGTTAAAAGGAGGATTATTTGAATGAATTGGGCTGTAAATTAATGACGCTTCAAAACATTTGTTCAAGGTAATCACAATTGAGGTCTTTGATGCTTTTTCATTAATCGCAAACCTCAGTTTAATTCTACATGCAATTGAAATGCTTCATAAATGTCTTTATCATAGAGTTTGAATCTTAAAATGCTCATTGCCAAATAAATTATGTGAAAACACATTAAATGAGATCACACAAATGCTAAGAATAGCTATAAATATCACATTATATATTTTGGTGGTTGTGTATGGTGACAATCATGTTGCTATGTCTGAACATAGATGGGGTAAATGTTGCAATAGTCCAACAGATTAAGATTCTAAGGCAGTTTCCTGAGTTTGATTCAAAAACATTAAACTTACTGTTAAAAATGTTTTCAGCACTAAAAGCACAACATTCTTTGGAACATAATTTGCATATTGGGCCACCAATGATGATCACAGTCCAAATATTACTTTGCAAACATATGAATTCTCAAATTCACTTTCCACACACACTCTAACAGGTCTTCTTAACAGCCCAATTACAATCTTTAAGATGAAATATGTTTGTTAAGATTCGAATAAAAACATTTTTGAATGAATTATATATTAATATGAAGCATAAACGGCCAAACGTGAGATTTCAGTCATTGTTTACTCACACTGATGCAATTCCAAATCTGTATGGTCACTTGAACTGTCCTTGAATGGAAAAGAACTGCGAGATATTATTATTTTTTTTTAAATAATTTTCTTCTCTTTGTGATCTACGAAAAAAAAAAAACTGTTTGGAGTGACAATACAATTAATTTTGGGTGAATCATTCCAGTAAAAGCATTATGACAGCGGGAATGCTGCCCTTCTTTGCTGCATATTTGATTCACATTCATGTTTGAAGAAAAAGGCTTATCTTGGCGGGGGGTGAGTTGGGAAAAAGAGAGAGAAAAAAGCCAAACACAACAGTTTATTTTGAGAATTAAATCAACACACTTTGCCAGTGCTCACTAGTCCGACAATGCATGGATGTGTGGGATCTCAGCAAGTGATTCCTACGTATATCAGAAAAACAACAAGAAAATAAATAAATCATTTAAAAAAAATCCATCATTCACTCCCCCACAGAGCAGAAACAGAAGAATAGCCTTATTTTTATTATAACATGATCTGAAAACAATCTTTAAATGACAGAGTATAACCTAAACTAAACTGAACCAGCGGTGTATGATTCATGTTGGGTCAGTTGGCAATATAGGTTAGTTAGAGGTCTGACAAAGAAAACAATGGAATTTGTGTGGATGTCACTAATCAAAAACTGGAGCTTTAATGCAAAAAAAAAAAAAAATATATATATATATATATATATGGTTCTTTGTAGTGTTTGTTGTTTGTATTTTGGGGAATGTATTTAAATTGTTCTTGTATTACATTTTACTGTGAAGCACTTTGTGATGTTTATCTGTGAGAAGTGCTATATAAATAAATTTTACTTACTTACTTACTTACTGGAGCTCCAGAGACAGTGTCATAAGAGAAACATTTGAATCCCCAAACACCCAAACATCAAATATGGGTTGTAGTTGTTGTTTTTTTACAGTACTTTTGTCATTATTTTTTAATCTGTAGCTTGGACATTCTTGCAGGAAAAAAAAAAAAAAGATATTCACTCAAGTTTTGAACAACATGAGGCTGAGTAAATTACTGAGTATTTACACTAAAAGCTTAGTCTTGGATAAAGAACTGAATACAGCACAAGAGTTGGTGCAACACAATAAAAGATGCTTGTTATATGTTGAACATGGACCAAGAATTGGCTGACTGCGAAGTTCACTGCCTTCCTTTGGCGGGTGAGACCTGTGTTCTCTGAAGCCACCACTGTTGATATGCAAAGCAGACAATGAATATGCATATAATCAAATCAAAAACATAGCTCTCTAAGGAATGTAACTCTATTGAGCTTTTCACATTGGAAATAGTTAACCCTGGGTCATTCTAAACCGTGGGTAAACTGAATGATTGGTTATCTTGCTTCACATTTCACATTGCTAAAGAGTTAGCAGATATTAAGCACACCATATACTAATACTCTAATGAGAGTTAGTTGACATGTAGTTGCAAAGTTAATTACAGTCAACAACATGTTCAAAAGGGACCATCAAAATAAAGTTTTGTGTACACTTATTATTTACCTGGGGTTAACAATTAGCCTAATCCTGGGCATAAAAAAAATGGACATTTTACCCTGGGTAAACATTTACATTCCTAAACACTGGGTTAACCTTCTTATTTGCATTTCTGCCTTACACAGTCAGGCTTCACCACAAGTTGGCAACCGCTGGAGGTAGGTATCATGGCGGGGTGTACCATCTCCCCATTGGCCTTGATGGAGATCATTATTAGAGCCTCGGAATGGGTCGTGGGAGGAGGACGACTGGAACTTAATCAGAGGTTACCACCAAATCGAGCCAATATGGTCGATCTAACAACACTCACAACAACTGTCCCCTGCACCAAAAGACTGCTGGAGAAACTTCATCAAAATATAACATGGGCGAGGATGAAGTTAAAGCCCAATAAGTGCAGAAGCATCTCCATCGTGAAAGGCCAAGTTACAGACCAAAGATTTCATATTGGCGGAACACCTGTCCCAACTGTCTCAGAAATGCCAGTAAAGAGCTTGGGGAGATGGTATGATGCAAAGCTAAAAGACACCGAGCAGTTTGAACAACTAAAAAATGATACCAGCATGTACATGGAGCGCATCAATAAGACCTTGTTGCCAGGAAAACTCAAGGTATGGTGTTTTCAGGTTGGAATACTCCCAAGACTCTTGTGGCTGTTATACCGTATATGAGATCCCTATCTCCAAGGTTGAAAAGTTGGAACGGCTGATATGCACATAGCTGAAGCAGTGGTTTGGAATTCCACGTTGTTTAAGGTCCGTTGGAATTTATGGACATGGCAAGTTGGAATTACCAATCACAGGGCTCGTTGAAGAGTTCAAATGCACCAAAGCAAGGCTCGTCATGACCCTATCTGAATCTGAGGATGCAGTGATTCCAAGGAGTGACATGCCAAAGTGAATATTAAAATACTGTACTATGTTAAACCAAGTTATTCAGAGGGAGTTCACCTGTGTCTTACATCTGACAGATGGTCCTCAGGATCTCCTCATTTACATATCACACATCATAGTTAGAAAACAGAGCCAAAAAATATGGAATCTGGGTGTAATTAACTTCATTTGATTCATTGATGTTGAACATCACAACATGCTCAAATCAACCACAAATCATTCTGAAGAAGCAGGATTCATTTTCCTCCTTGAGTTTTACTGTTTTTTTTTTACTTATTACACAATTGCATATGTTTTCCCTACTCTAGTTCTGACTCATCCAAAAGACAGATTGTAAAAGCCCAAAATGTGCTTGTTTTGCACAGTCATGCCGGTAAGCATTTGCATTCCATTAACCTTATTACCCAAAAATCCCTCTGCGTATGACATTTCATTTCAGCTGACAGAAATTGCATTCTAAATGATGCCTGGCACTAAAGTTTTCACCCGTTTCTTGTTGACACGTTTCCAGGGCATTCTCTATAAATTACATGTGTTCTATCTTCCCCGCTTTTGCATGTGCATGTGCATACATTTCTTTAAGACCAATCAATTGTGTGTCTTTACTTGTTGGGTGCAGTGAAAGATAATATGTTCCTTGCCTTGAACGCAATTAAATGGCTCAACCAATTCAGCAGAATAAATTACATTTAATAGCACAAGGTGTTTACAGAAACAGTCTCTTCATAAATTCACCATTTGTTTTCAACCTCACCAGAAAATGTATCATTACAGTGTCCCATAAAGAGGGTGATAATGGCCGACTATCAAGGTACGATTTCATGCTAACTATAATGAAATGGTGAATTGACAATTGGATGGGAGTATATCAGACTCAATGCCTGTGGGAAATCAGAGCCTGTTACAATAAAATAATTTGAGGACAAACAGACTTAAATAATAATTTAGAAATGAAAGCACTCGGTTTATGACCACAATCCATGATGACCGTAGCAATGCATTACAAAAAGCTTTTACTCATGTTTTGGCAGGTTTAACAACAGACCTACATTTTATATTGAAACAAATATCCTGAAACACCCTAATGTAAATTATTGTGTTTGACTTTTATTTCATTGTTTTTATTCATATTAACAGCACACATTTCAATAGTACAGGACAAGAAGTCTAAATGACTATAGGGTTAAATGTCCTGATTTTTTTTTAACACCAACGTTAAAACACTTGCAATTAATCAATCAATCAATCAATCAACAAATCACTTTTTACAAAAACAAGTTGTCACAATTTTATGGAAAAAGCAACAAGAATAATCCAAGAAACATGAAATTTGACCAGAAAATATGTTGCTCAATTGTACAGCTTATTGTCATTATACAAAAAATATTTGCCACAATTTTGGGGTAAAAGCCCCCTTGATGTTGGGACTAAAGGCCCTCAATGAAATTCCCATTTTGGTCAAAAATAACACAAGAAACAAAATGTAAAATGCAAATTGGCGTTGCAAAATACCTGTAGACCAACTATTTGTTTTCCATGACAAACACTGTAGCTCTAAGTCAAATCTAACAAGAGTTCTTATTATAAAGCCAATTCAAGAGGTTGTGAAATGCCTCAAGTGATTAAATAAATGGCTACCTGGCTCAACATTTGCTAAAGTGATCGTTTTGAATAAGTTTGTATTTATCTTGCTATATCAAAAATATTTCCAATGGTGACAAATTGTATCACTACTGCTCCTATGACTTTTAAATAGTTGCATCATCAAAAACAGACCTTTTACATTTGAAAAATGTATCCTCCAATAAATCAACAAAAAAAAACACTTTTAAATATATTTACTTTTTTGACAATTTAGGACCAGAAAAAATACTATTTTTTTCTAAAGGGGATCTTTAGCCCTTTTGCATCCAACACATTTTAGAGATTATTTTTTCTACCGCTGCTGTTATCAATAGAAACCTTCTAGCATCAGTAAATGAGCTATCACCCTGTACAAAGATGAAAGAACCAACAAAAAAAAACAAAAAAACACTGACCACCAAAAAAATTTAAAAAAATAAAACGTGAGGGGAGTGAGAGTCAGCCAGGGTTGATGAATTCCTGCTCTCTCTGTTCACATTGTGTTAGAGAGAAGTCTTCCAATCTGCAACAGAGTTTATGGCCATAATGGTATTTCTTAGCCTTCGCCCTCTGGTCAATGAAAAAAGTTTTCAACCCCAACCTCCATCTTCTTAGCTTAGTTACACATAGTCATCTGCAGAGGCCGATGTTTGTCTCCCTCTAATCTGGTTCCAGACTAGCATACTGTATCATAGCTGATGTAATGTCCCTTCTGATAAGAGTGAACAATTTTCTCCAGGTGGGAAAATGTGAGAAGAATTCAGATTGTGTTTTGTATTTTTACAGTGTACGGTGATACATATCCTATTCATCCTGTATGTACGATAGGAATATTTCACCCCAAAAAAAAAATATATAAATTTTTTCAATTCTAATAATCTAAAGAACATTTATTTTCCATTAAGAAGAAAATAAGAGCATTGGAAAGTTTCTTCATAGAACTGTAGATGCCAATAAATAACATTTTATTTTTAAGAGAGAAGGACAGTAACTAACACAAATAACAACTTCTGGTTTGATGTCATTGATGCCAAATAATTCAACACAGTGTGCGGTTCGAATATGTAAAAAGAGAATTGAGAGCTCTATGGTAAGATTTACAGTGAAAACCAACCTATATTTTGGTCCATTCATCATACTGTACATATACAGAAGACTCAAAATATAGTGACATGAACTACAATATTTTTATGGTGCAATTATGATGTTTCCCCATAAATATTTGCATGGTTTGTAATAAGTCGTCACCTTTATTTATATAGCACTTTTTACAATCCAGATTGTTTCAAAGCAGCTTTACAGTGGTAACAGGAAAATAAGGAAACAACATTTGTTTCGGCTGTACAGCAGATCTAGAAGATAGTGTCATTGCCCAGCTTAAGGAAGTTCAGTGTTGATTCATTCCTGTTGTAAAAAAAAGTTATTGATTTAGTTATTTTATCTATACAGTTGCTCTGGACAAAACAGTGATGTCATCGACCAGCTCAGCTCAGTTCTCATACAATGGTGTCAATGCAGGCAGATCAATAATATTGTTGAATATTAAGTGTCCCCAACTAAGCAAGCCATAGCCAACAGTGGCAAGGAACCCAAAACTCCATCAGGTGACAAAATGGAGAAAAAAATCTTGGGAGAAACAAGGCATAAGCGGTGCAAGGCATTTCATTTTTTTTTTGTGACTTTTAACTATTCATATCACAAAGTGTTGCACAAATCAACAAATATTTGTTAAATATTGATCTTCGTTTTTTAATTGAATACTGAGGAGTTGTTTTATAATATAATGAACCTCATTCACATACATTCTTAGATTATCACAAACTGGTTTTCCATTAAGCTGGTTGCAGAGACTGACTGACACATATTATTGTGCTTGTATTGTAAACCTCATTCCAAACGGCCCTACAATACAAATGGTCAGTTTGGGTTAGTCAGAAAAGGCTGCAATTAAAAGTAAAATGTCAAGCTAAATGAGACTACACACACACACACACACACACACACACACACACACACACACACACACACACACACACATATATATATATATATATATATATATATATATATATATATATATATATATATATATATATATATATATATATATATATATATATATATATATATATATATATACATATATATATATATATATATAATAAACAACTCCTCAGTTACACAGTTACAGTGTACATTCAAGGTTTTGCATTCGGCATTCATCTGACGGCCATATCAGCCCATCTTTGTGTTAGTTGTTGACATTTCATTTCGTCAAACTGTTACATCAGCATTTTACATTTTTATTTGATTTGATTAACTACAAGAATTGGACATATTTTTCACAGAGCTGACAGTAGAATGACAGCTGATGCTGGATACTCGCTGAGAGAGTGAAAAAGAGAGAAAGAAAGACGAATGGAATTTTGAGAGGATATGAGAGCTGACAGTAGAAATGCAGTTTTCTCCCCAACTCAAGCCTGAGGGAAGGGACTCAAGCTAAGGCAAGGCTATTCTTAAATATGATGTGATTTTTCAAAGTGTCATTCCTTTTGCATCATGTATTGGTGATGCATTAGTTTATCCAGGCTTTGCTCTATTTACGCACAACTCAGTGAGAAGACAATGTAGCGAAATTACGTCACATCAGCTACATTTTTGTTTGAAGTATATCGTGACTGTTTATTGCCAAAATCTAACAAATCAGGGAAAATCAGGCAGCTAACCATCTTCTTTATTAAAGCAAAGGTTAACTTATTCAAATAATACGTAGACTTTCACAGCTGAACTGAAGTGGAACTCAGGTCTATATCAGCCTTGACAAAAAGAGAAAAGCTGAAATGATAAAGTCATTCATTTTTAATGACATACTAACTTAATGGACAATCCACAGGCCAAATGGGCCCTGTCTGGCTTGACTGGAGACACATCTTAAATAGTGCTTTACTAATATAAGAACACATCAAACCAGAAATGAATGCATTCATTTTTAATGGGCTACTCTGTCTCTCTCCCTCAATTTCTCTTGATCTCCTTCACTTGTACACCATCTTTGAATCTGTATGCATCATTCATTGTCATTATGCTCCTGCTCTACTGTCAGACAGGGCCGGAGGGGTCATGGGCAGAAGCAACGAGGGGTCTGCAGGGTGGGCCACCAGCTGCCTGTAAGCCACCTCTGCTGCCAGAAGAAATGCTGTCCCCAACACAAACCCGGTCCCCGTCCTCGGGTTTCTCCACAGCAGGTGCCCAGAGTGTTGGAAGATAATTGAGGTAACCCTGCAAGGCTAATGGAAGCAAACTAATGTTCTCCCTGTAAGCTTACATTAACATCATCATCATCAACATCGGGAAAAAGCATGCTGGTGCTCTGTTTGTTGTCGTTAAGTGAAAAGCAAGAGGGAAAAAAGTCAAATCGCTTTTTCTTAAGAAGACATATTCAGGCGGTTTAAAATCTTCCTGTGGATTTGAGATATATTAAATTTGAGATGCCTTGAAACATTTTAGTATCATTGAGATGCTGTTATAGATTGTATTAATATTTTGAATCAGTTACTTTCATGTTTTCTGTTTTCACTTTAGTTTTAGATAAACATTTTGTAATTTTTAATATATATTTTTTATAAATGTCTATGTTTTTTATACATTTTTTATTTTATTTTTAGTTATTTTGGATTAAAATTGTTAGATATTTACATTTTTATTTTAGTATCAAGTTAAACTTAATGAAAATGAGAAATGTTTGTAACTGGTGAAATAAAATGTAAGATTTTGTTTAGGTAAAACAAGTTCTACAACTGTTTCTCCTGAAGCACAATAATCTCTTCATACCGAAGAACATAACCATCAGCTTTTGTTCATGCAGCTCGTGGACAAACCTAATATGAATACAGTATTTTTTGATCAAATCGTTAATTACAGAACTATAGTGATATTGAATGTGAGTGACAGTGTGGCAGTGTCAATCATTGATCCTCGCTGCTGTGACATCAAGGGGCGTCCCCTTTGAACTTCATCAAAATAACTAAGCACATTTATCAAGTTGAGAGTTGGGTGGGATCAAGTGACAGTGCTGAGAAGGTGAACGGCCTCCTGTGGAAGAGAAATGCATATCTCACTCTGCTATTGAGATTTAGAAAGATAGCTGCACAGAATCACTTGACAGCAAAAAGAGGTTTTGATTTGAATCAGTCAGGATGCCAAACAGAATGATCCAAAGCTCTGAAACATTAATGACCAACTCATTTTTTTGCACTTTTTTCTAATTTAACACATTAGTATACACTCTTTCAGGACTGACATGAAAAAAAAATTCTCCAGCATAATTTGAGATGTCCCAAAGCATCTTTGAAAATGTCACAAATGTAATTATTGACATAGAAATAAAAATCTTAGTGTCCATGTTATGCTATTTGATAGTAATTTTCTAATGTTGTTTTGAAGATCTCCTTCTATATGTTAACTTCCATCCAAGGTAAAAAAAAAACAACAGTTTGATGAAGGATTAGGTCTTGACTAACCCCGCCTTTCCGAGAGTGCTTCGATTGGTCAGATGGCCCAGTCTGATGTGATTGGTCTATCGCTTACAGCTTGTGATGGAAACCAAAGTCCCATTACCATATCTGAATTTCAGCTCTGTATCTTCCTCAGCACTTGTTTACACAGTGATGCAAACAGTAACTATGACATCGTTTTTACCTCATCAATATGAGACTGAGTCCTCATCCTTTGGAAGTGTATCCAGCGCAAAATGCTGACAACACGAACCAAGCTCTTTCAGGCCTCGGCTACAACTACAGAGTTTGAGGGGAGGGTCAAAGTAGACGTTGTTTGTAAGAAGCCAATGAAGACCATTGGCTGGCATTATGCAGATTTGTCACAAACCTAATATATAGGTTCATGCAAGAAGTAAGACTGGAATTACTGACAACTTGTTTCAGATGATTCAGAATCGGTTCTTTCATTTGGGAGACAAGAACTCCATTCATCTTGCACATTGATCTTTGCAAATTTGCAGACCCTTTACATTCACATACAGATATACACACTACATGAAAATAATATCTGAAAACGCATAGTAGGGGCACTTTAAGTAGTTAATACTTCTTTATTTTATATCACAACTTTTCTTTTACACCCCATGTTGAACTCTAGTGCACTTTCAATGCAAATTTTCCAAATCCATAAACAACATAAATCCTGTTATGGTTAACTGTATTTTGTCATTTTGTTACACACAAAATTAAGATATATTTGCAGTAATAAACTTTTAGGGCAAACATCATCTGATGAATTTACTGAGAACAACTACTGTATCATAACAACCCGTTGAAAAAAAAAAACTTTTAAAACATCGTTTATTTATATCTGCAATATCTAAATGGATCCTCAATGACTCTGGACCCTAACCAGCCCAATATGTATCCTGGATTTATGGGACTGTATCTGTGCAGAGTTTATGTGTGTTTCTTGAGGGTCTGGGGTACGGCCAGACTCTCAGAGGAGCCATTTAGATATTGTAGATATAAATAAAATATGTTTTAAAAGGGGCAGATGGCTAAATAGTGTATACAGGGTGAGGAAAATTAAATGCACACATCTAATACACTTAGCAAATTGCATTATATTGACTGTCAGAGCAGTGAAATCCCAAGAGACACAGAAAAGGCGGAATGGTACCCTTTTACTCCGGAGAAAGGAAACCGTCTCATTAGATAATCGTTGAATCAGAGAGAAGCCCCCCAGACAACAGAGTGCTCCAACACACAAACACACACACTCGCCCATACATCAGCACATCAAACACACACACACAAGTTAGTCTAAAAACTGTTCTCGTAATGTTTCCTCACCAGCATCCTTAAAGCCATTAAACGCTTCCCTCTATTTCCATAAGTCTCGTCTCTCTCCCCAGGCGCACGCCCACAACCCAGAGTAAATGCAGTCGCTTTCTCTAAAAGCCCACGTGTCCTTGAAGGAAATCAAATCGACAGAGTATGTCAGCCTATATGTTATGGCTCTTGTCGGTATTCTAATGGGTGGCCGGGGACTTTTCCATACACATACTGTGAAGCTTATTAAAAGGAGAGCCTATGCATTTTGCCTGTATATTTGACTTTGATCTGACAGGATAACAAACGGTCGAAAAGTAATGGCGGCAACCTTTTTTTTGTTAAACATTTTTGGAAGAAGTCACAATTTTCTAACGATGCAACATGACACCGTGATACGCGATAAAATGTATCTTCTCCATGTTAATCAGAGTTTGGTCCCAACCAGCTGAGACGCTGATACACGACGAGGGTTTTTCTCTCTGAGACGTCATGGCTGGAACAACAACACATAAAGCATGACTCTGATAATCTCAGGTAATGATTTTTAGTTATAATAATTCAATGAGATTTTGAATATGATTTTGCGTGACATTTATAGCCATGCTGACAGAGACAATGGATAATTCAACTCAGATCTTGACCATAAATTTAAGAATACAAGAATGTTCAACCCGATCTCACAGCAATCTGTACGAATTCATATGACCTCACTTGTATGAATTTGTACGATTTTTGCTAATTCGTACATATTTTACTAGTTTCCAAATTCGTATGAATTCATACGAATGACCTATCCCTGACCCCGCCCCTAAACCAACCCATCACGTGGGTTTAGACAAATGTACAAATTTGTACGAATTAGCCACCTTTTAATCACTCACACGAATTTGTACAAATAGCGTTGGAATGTTCATACTGTGAACTCACTCAGTGTGAACAAATAAGTGTATTATATAACAAAGATTGTTTAATCCCTAAGTATGTTAAAATTGTATTATATTTATGAATTCCATCATGTACCTATTCATTCATACTTATCCACATGCTCTTTCTACTTATTATCAATGTTGAAAACAATTGTGATGCTAGTTTTTTTTTGTGCAAACCCTTTTTTATATATATATTTAAAAAAGAAAGCATATTCAAATACAAATCTTTTATAACATTATACGTCTAATTTATTGATTACCTTTGCTCAATTTATCACATTCTTGCTGAATAATAAAAGAAAAGTCGTACTACCCAAGACTTTGCCACATTAGTGTATGTGATCATTTATATACTGTGCTGTGCAGACAGACTATTTTTTGTGCTCTTGCAAAAGTTAAAGACATATTTCAGCATCTTTGTACCTAAAAGCTTGTAATGATGAACTTAAGTTCTACTTAATAATAAGCAGTCTACATGCTGGTTTGGTAAAAAGATGTTACTCCATCATAAAATACTGCAAGCTGTTATTTAAGATGATCTTAAAAGCGTGATTTGCAGCATTACTAGGAAGCCCAGGCCTCGTTACCATCTTTGCCAAAACCTCTCCCTCTCTCTGTCACTTCAACACTTTCTGCAAACCTTCACTATCACTTCTTCTCTCTAACAACGTCATTTGGCAGACAATTTTGCAACTTCCTCTTCAAACAGCATGTGAGGAGCAGTAAATTTGGGATTCATGTAAATGAACGGTGGGGAAAGTCTCAAGAGCATCCCTTATCTCCCTCACTGAGAAACAAAGATACGCCATTTCCTCACACACAATCCAGAGACCAATAAAAGAGAAAGGGAACGGCACAAACAGATAAAAAACACTGGCCCAGTGATGTGGATGCTTTTGGGGTCAATATGGAGCTCTGCATTTTTTAAATAATTCAAAGTTATAATCTGCACAAAACCTTGAGAAAGATTGAAACATTTGAAATATTATCAATTTCATCACTCCTTTTCCCCCACTGCATTAATCAGTTATTTTTCTTCCAGTGGAGCTGCATTATTCATTTATACTGTAAGTCACATGAATAATTAATGGCAGTCTTGTATTGTGTTTCCAGTGCTGTTTAAGGTTAAAAATAAAAGTGTGCAGACTGCATATTTACAGGTGTACGAGGCATTGGCCACATACAGCGGAACATCCATAATGGTATAGAAGCGTTAACCTTGGCTTCACACAACAAGGAGAGAGTTTTGTGATAGGAATACCAAACAAGCACGAAGACAACTTCAACACAGCGGGACACCAACACACCCCATAGCCTCCCACTAGTCACTGTTTTTCTTAAAAAAATAAAGAGAGAAAAGAAAGAATAAACAAAGAAGGAAAGAAAAAACAAACCTTGAGAGCAAAGTGTCCATTTTTATTCATGGCCGTTATCTGACTGGGCCATTCTTAAACACTCTTAAATTATTGATGTAACTGTAGTCAACAGCTATAAGCAAGACAGTTGTCATAATTTAAAAAAAAAAAGTTATGTTTTTTCAACTTTTTTGTTAATGGCTTAAACTAAATAAGAAACTTAAATCTGGCTTTTGGACATTAGAATACGAACTCTGGACTGAGTTTTAGTTCCCTTTCGTTGTCACTCCGAGTTACGTCGGATGACGACGAATGGGGTTTCGCTTAGAAAGCCTATCAGCTTCGAGTATTACAAAACGAGCCAATGGCAAAGAAATGCCATGGGTCTGCGGAATTTGCATAACGTAACTCCGCCCCACCTCGTGGGTATAAAAAGAGGACGCTGGCAACATGCAGTTATGTTTTCGCTTCGGAGCCAAGAGCATCTCTTCACTCCACAAGCCATCTCTGAAATTGTCAGCTTTTTACAAACGAGTTCCTCTGGTGTTGGTGTTTGTGGGCGATATCCAGCGAGCGCGCGCTTCCTGCTGATCTGTGCAGTGGTTTTGCCAGAGAGTGCGTGTCTCCCCGGGCGCCTCGACATCAGAGTGTTTCTCTCTCTCACAAAAAGAGCTCGCACGCGGCACGTCTTTTTAAAGACGGCTCGCCCGTGCTTTAAAAAAAAAAAAAAAAAGTGGCGGCAGATTGGTATCGGACTCTGATGGGCACGAGCGCTGTCTAGTGTGTAGGGCTTTTATCATGCTTGTACAGCGCTCGTGGGTGATTCATGTTCTCTCTGGGAACATGATCATCGCGTCATTTAGGTCGAGACTCAATGAACTCGCAAGAGTGAGAGTCCCCTCATCCACACCCCGATCTAGCGCCCCCCCAAAAAAAAAAAAAAAAAGAACGAGGGGTGCTGCTTCGGCTGGTGGCCAGGGTGACCTGAGGGTTATAGTCTGGATCAAGGCGCCGACTATCTGTCCGCGACCCCAGCTCCCTCCTGTGTGACGGTGCCCGCTAGTGAACCTCCGATTCCCGCGAGTCGACCTTCGGGTGGCCCGCGGGTTTCGGTTGAAGCTACAGAGAAAGATGCTATGTCTGTTGTAACATCATAAGGTGGGCTTGGTTCTTCTGGAAGTGACGACTCGTCACAGCTGCCACCTTCTGGTGTGTTATGCTGTGCCTGAGTCTGATCCGGAGATGACGGCCATGCTTTCCTGGGACGATTGGTTTTGGGTAAGGCCGCCGACCCGCGTCCACGGCAAACCCCAATATCTTTCCTCCCGGACGTGC
Organism: Meda fulgida; assembly: GCA_030578275.1. Classification (NCBI taxonomy): domain Eukaryota; kingdom Metazoa; phylum Chordata; class Actinopteri; order Cypriniformes; family Leuciscidae; genus Meda; species Meda fulgida. Next base: position 5,348,591 of record CM060627.1, on the reverse strand, counting down.
ATGATGAGATCTCGATGTCCTGAAAGACCCCCGTGTCTTCTCAGGACCGTTCGTTGGTCTCATCCGCCTTTCCCCCCTCACGGGGCCGCTGCCCATGGGTACACTGGGGTCCCCCCGGTTGAAGCGCTCTGTTGCGATGCTACTGTGTCCTCAGAGTGCTTCCCGGCGCTATCTTAAGCACCCGTCCGAAGCCTGTAGTTATTTTCGTCTACACTAATCTGTGGCGAATTCCTATAGTGCCACAGGACAGGCAGCCGCCTCACTGCATTCCGTGACCGTTCTGTGGTCTACCTGGCCCAGATGCTCACGGTTTTGCAGGAGGGCGGGACTGACTCGAGGCTCTTAATGAGCTACCCAGCGCGCCGCCGCTGACCTTGCTCTCTGAGCGACGAAGGTGGCCACGCGCCCTCCGAGTCAGGTGATGTTTACCACTCTGGGGCTGACCGGTCTGATGTGCTGGAGGTCGGTAGATTCGTCTGCTCACCCCCACGTCCCAGGTCGGCCCCTTCGGCGGTGCGGTTGAGTTCTTCTGCCCAATAGTTCTTAACCGCCCGGGAGCAGATTGAGGTTGTTCTGCCGACGGCCCCGCCGTCCGCTCGAAAAAAGGCCCCTCAGTCTGCCAACCGCCGAAGGCGCCCTCCCATTGTCACAACCCCGCCCGTTCATCCGGGCTGGCTTGGAAGACCGTGGGGGGATGCCTCAGCCCTCTCCAGCCCCGCCCCCCGCTAGACGCCGGGTTAAGCGGCGCTTTTTGAGATGGGCTGCTCAGAGATGGGACTCAGTTCTTCCAGGAGTTGGTAGCAGGGCCACTCCTTTCCCCGGTGGAGGGCTGGGGAAGTATCCTTATTCAAAAAGAACTGACTCTCTCGTCTCTGAGCACACAGAGTTCTCGGACGACACAGAGCGCCGCCCACCAGCCGTGCTCTCCTCGTCCCCCTCTGTCCCAGAGTCGGTTGACACGGCGTGCCGCCCACGGGCCGTTTCGTCCCTGTCCCACTCTGTCGCCAGACCCCTGGCAGAGCAGGCCCCCGTGGAACGCTGGTCCTTCCCTGGCCTCCTCTGTCAGGGCGCGGAGCTTAACTGCGCCCCCACACCGGATCGCTATGCCGTCCACGTCCGGGCCAGTTACTCCGCTTCGCTGCCCCTCCGGGGGGACGCCGGTGGTCCGCATGACCCCGCTGGTACAGTTCCTAGAAGCCTGGCTAGAGCTTCCCCAACTGTCCCGCTGGGTCGCCTGCACCGTCCGGTTCGGCTATGCGATTCAGTTCGCACGGTCTCCTCCCCGATACAGGGGAGTCCGCTCCACTTTGGTCGGTGGCAACGCCCCGATCATGCGAGCAGAGATTGCCACCCTGCTGGCGAAGGGTGCAATCGAGACTGTCCCTCCAGCCGAGATGAGGTCCGGCTTCTACAGCCCTTACTTCATTGTCCCCAAGAAAACCGGTGGGTTACGACCAATCCTGGACCTGCGAGTATTGAATCGCTCCCTTCTCAGGAGGCCGTTCAAAATGCTCACCGCCAAACGCATTTTCGAATGTGTGCGGCCCCAGGATTGGTTTGCAGCGATCGACCTGAAGGACGCCTACTTTCATGTCTCCATTCTCCCTCGTCACAGACCGTTCCTCCGGTTTGCTTTCGAGGGACAGGCATATCAGTACGCGGTTTTCCCGTTCGGGCTTGCCCTGTCCCCTCGCGTCTTCACGAAGGTCGTCGAGGCAGCCCTTGTTCCCCTTCGGGTTCACGGGGTTCGCATCCTGAACTATCTCGACGACTGGCTGATTATAGCTCACTCTCGAGACCAGGTTTGCGAACACAGGGACCTTGTGCTCCGGCACTTAGCCCGTCTGGGCCTTCGGGTCAACTGGGAGAAGAGCAAACTTTGCCCCGTGCAGAGGATCTCTTTTCTCGGTATGGACATCGACTCGGTCGCCATGTCCGCGCAGCTTAATAGCAAGCGCGCGCAGTCACTGCTGACTTGTCTGAGACAAATACAGGGCAAGAAAGCGGTTCCACTGAAACATTTTCAGAGGCTCCTGGGGCATATGGCATCTGCAGCCGCGGTCACGCCGCTCGGATTGCTTCATATGAGACCGCTTCAGCTTTGGCTTCGCGACCGAGTCCCGAGGTGGGCATGGCAACAAGGCAAGCTCCGAGTTCCAGTGACTTCGAGCTGCCGTCAGACCTTCACCCCGTGGTTGAACCTCAGTTTTCTCAGGGCTGGTGTCCCCCTGGAACGAGCGTCGAGGCATGTTGTTGTCTCAACAGATGCCTCCACCACGGGCTGGGGCGCCATGTGCAATGGTCATGCTGCCGCAGGCTCCTGGACAGGACCCCGCCGCCTATGGCATGTCAATTGCCTCGAGTTGCTGGCAGTACGCCTTGCTCTGCACCGCTTCCGAGCGCTGCTCATGGGTCAACACGTACTAGTCCGATCAGACAATACCGCCACAGTAGCGTACATCAACCATCAAGGTGGTCTACGCTCCCGCCGTATGTCGCAACTCGCTCGCCACCTCCTCCTATGGAGTCAGAAGCATCTGAGGTCCCTTCGTGCTATTCACATTCCCGGAGCCCTGAACCGTGCTGCCGACGAGCTGTCACGGCTTCAGCCCTCCCTGGAGAATGGCGACTCCATCCCCAGTCGGTCCAGCTGATTTGGGACCAGTTTGGCGACGCACAGATAGATCTGTTTGCCTCCCGCGACTCATCCCATTGCGCCCAGTTTTATTCTCTGACCGAGGGCACGCTCGGCACGGATGCACTGGCGCACAGCTGGCCGCGGGGCCGCAAGTATGCGTTTCCCCCAGTGAGCCTTCTTGCGCAGCTCCTGCGCAAGGTCAGGGAGGACGAGGAGCAAGTCCTTCTGGTTGCGCCGTACTGGCCCACCCGGACTTGGTTCTCCGAACTAGTGCTCCTCGCGACAGCCCCTCCTTGGCCAATTCCTCTGAGGAAGGACCTCCTTTCTCAGGGACGGGGCATTCTATGGCACCCTCGTCCCGATCTGTGGAACCTCCACGTGTGGCTCCTCGACGGGACGAGACAGGTTTGAGTACCCTACCACCTGCGGTGGTGGCTACCATCACTTCCGCTAGAGCATCGTCCACGAGACATGCCTACGCGTTGAAGTGGAACCTATTCGTCAATTGGTGCTCTTCTCGCCGAGAAGATCCCCGGAGTTGTTCGATCAGTCTCGTGCTTTCCTTCCTTCAAGATGGGTTGGAGCGAAGGCTGTCTCCCTCCACCCTCAAAGTTTATGTTGCCGCTATCGCCGCTCACCACGACTTAGTGGAAGGTAAGTCCATAGGGAAGCACGACCTGATCGTCAGGTTCCTGAGGGGGGCGAGGAGACTGAATCCTCCTCGCTCTCCTCTCGTTCCCTCTTGGGACCTCTCAGTGGTTCTAAGTGCCCTGCGGAGTGCTCCCTTTGAGCCTTTGCAATCAGTGGAGCTTAAGTTCCTGTCAATGAAGACAGCGCTCCTGATTGCATTGGCTTCTCTCAAGAGGGTCGGGGACCTGCACGCATTCTCCGTTGACGAAGCGTGCCTAGAGTTCGGGCCGGCCGGTTCTCACGTGATCCTGAGACCCCGGCCTGGATATGTGCCCAAGGTTCCTACCACTCCCTTCCGGGACCAGGTGGTGAACCTGCAAGCGCTGCCCTCGGAGGAGGCAGACCCAGCCTTGGCACTGCTCTGACCAGTACGCGCTCTCCGCGCTTATGTAGACAGGACGCAGTGTTTCAGGACCTCAGACCAGCTCTTTGTCTGTTATGGTGGGAAGCTGAAGGGAAAGGCTCTCTCAAAGCAGAGGTTGTCTCACTGGATCGTGGACACCATTGCTTTGGCTTACCAGCAGCAAGGTCGACCGTGCCCCCTTGGTGTGACCGCCCACTCCACCCGGAGTGTGGCATCCTCCTGGGCGCTGGCGCATGGCGCCTCGCTGGCAGACATCTGCAGAGCTGCAGGCTGGGCGACACCGAACACATTCGCCAGATTCTATAATCTCCGAGTGGAGCCAGTGTCCTCTCGTGTTCTCGCTTCAAACAGCTAGTTCCGGACCCGCTCAGGTGTCTTCGCTTGCTCGCCATTCCACTCCGCGGACTGGATACGTGCGATATTCTGCTCAGGTGAGCTTCTCCGAAAGCCCTGAGTTCCTCCAGCACCCCTGATGCTAGCGCCAGTGTCTATTGCCTGGGCGTCGGCTAGGTGCCTCCGTGTGCATGGTACCTCCCATGAGCTACCCCCACACGTGTATTTCCACTGTAAGCCTCTTTGAGCATGTGTCTTTCCCTCGGCAAGCCACCTTGCCACCCCTGAGGTTGAAATATTCCACCTGCGGCTGGACACCTCAGAGTTTCTCCATATGTTACTATCAGGTCATATGTGTATTTTCAAATGCCCCCCCCACTGGGTTGGTGATAATTGCATATTTCCCCTTAAAAGCTTGGGATATGCTTCCCAGTGTACCTTGGTATTCCTGTGTTAAATAGGAGTCCTTCGTCCTAAGATCTCGAGGGCTCAGATTTTTCGCAGGGCGCTGGAAGACAGCTGTGAAGGTGGCGTGATTTGACTGGTAACCCCATTCGTCGTCATCCGACGTAACTCGGAGTGACAACGAAAGGGAACGTCTCGGTTACGTATGTAACCCTCGTTCCCTGAGTAGGGAACGGAGACGTTACGTCTTCCTGCCACGTCCGCTGTTCGCGGGGATCGCCCGAGTTCAGTCTTGGCTCCTCAGCGATAAAACATAACTGCATGTTGCCAGCGTCCTCCTTTTATACCCACGAGGTGGGGCGGAGTTACGTTATGCAAATTCCGCAGACCCATGGCATTTCTTTGCCATTGGCTCGTTTTGTAATACTCGAAGCTGATAGGCTTTCTAAGCGAAACCCCATTCGTCGTCATCCGACGTAACGTCTCCGTTCCCTACTCAGGGAACGAGGGTTACATACGTAACCGAGACGGTTTCACATCATGTATGTTACAGAAACCTGGAGCCCATCATACACACGGTGCAATACAGTCACGACGCAAGAGTTTTTTGCTAGTTTTAGCCTGACGCAGTTGTCATTTTCACGTTCTGCGCCTAATTGTTTGAATAGCAAATGCATTTGCGCCCATCTGTGCGCCCATGGTCTGCTGCTCTGAAAACGAGGTGTGTTTAGGCGCATTGTTGACGCGTTGCTATTTTGAGGCAACTGAAACAGACTGCATCATTGACCAACTGAAACCTTGTCTAAAGTCAATGGTGCAGTATTTTTTTTTTTATTATTATTATTATTATTTTAAGAGTGCGTTAGTAATGTGTTTCTATAGGCGGGTCCACGACACTCGTACACTCTGCTTATTACACACACAGGGACGCACATGGCTTTTAAAGGGAATGAGAGATAAGACTGGATAGTTTATTGCACGTAAAGCCCAAAACACATCCGTTACTCACTAAGAGAACAGGGACAATCCTTTTAGACCATGCACCGCGCGCCGACCATTTTTCCCGTCGTTAAACTAGCAAAAGTGGATTTGGACACGTCCTAAGTGCATTTGTGCCGATCGCTTTAGACCATGCGTTTAGATTGTTAAAATAGGGCTCTGATTTTACTGTCCTAGATGTATTGCTCAAATGTAACCCATAGGGAAAAGCAGGAGCTTCAATCAATTGAAATTAGATACACATATTAGATGTTTTTTTTTTTTTTTTTTTTTTTTTTTTTTTTTTAATGCTGGTATTTAAATGTAAAGCTTTTGGGTTATATATTTTGAATGCTTTTAGTTGTATTAGTTACATTTCATTTTTAGTTAAATTACATTGCATTACAATTTATGTTTACCATTTAAAGGAATAATACAATTCAAAACAGTGAATAAACTGAAAATAACAATATGAATTTGTGATGATGATGCTTAATAGTAATAATAACGCACGGTAAGAGGATGATGGATGGATGGATGGATGGATGGATGGATGGATGGATGGATGGATGGATGGATGGATGGATGGATGGATGGATGGATGGATGGATGGATAGATAGATAGACAGAACGACAGATAAAATGAATGATATAATGAATGATAGATAGATAGATAGATAGATAGATAGATAGATAGATAGACAGAACAACAGATAAAATGAATGATATAATGAATGATAGAATGAATGATAGATACACAACCAAAAAAACAATAGATAGAAGGAACGATAGATAGAATGAATGACAGATCTGATCATGATTTAAACGTATGCTCTGCTATGCCGTTCCATAAGCTTTACATATTAAATGAGTTTTACATATGAAACAGAATCTCCATGTACCATGTTTAGAGCCCTTAAGAACAGGCGCTCCTCAAATATAATGATTTGGAAAGGCACAATATCCTTTTGCCAATATGTGATTGCACTGTTTTGATTAACTAGAAGCGTCTGGCACAAATAAAAAACAAACACTCTTAATTAGAAATTTAAATTAAATTAAAACTGAAGAGACAGCCGTGATTCATTATTGTTCACTGAATACATTTGTAATCCCAGGGAGGAGTTGGAAACATGCGTGTTTTTTTTTTTTTTTTTTTTTTTTTTTTTTTTTACCAAGAACGTGAATCATTGTGATTTCAAGTTGTTTTTATCACTGAATACGCCAAATAAATGGAGGAAGCCAATGGCCATCTTTGTTTGTAAAATAAATGATCATGCAGTGAATAGCATCTGTTCAAAATATGGTCTTTGCCTCTATCTAGTCGACCGTGCCGTCTTTTGGAGCCCAAATTGACACCAGGCTGTCTGTCAGTAGCAGGTCCCTAAAGCAACGTGCTGAAGTACTTAACCGCTCTGTGGGGGACTGGGCGGACTGCACCTGAACACCAAATCTGTCACGCACATGGGCCCCCATCAGGGACCGAACACAAAGGGCACACGGTATGCAAGGGTGAACACAATCAGAGCAGCACAGCATTTACTCAGACGTGTTAGACACACATAGATGGATTCACAGGCTCACACTTGCATCGTGTTGGTTTTCTAAGACAGACATGCATAGGACACTATGATTTCAACCATGTGGAAAATGCAGATAGACGATTTGTCTAAAACCGTGATGGGTAGGTTAAGGGGCGGGGTCAGGGGTAAGTCATTTGTACGAATTCATACGAATTGCAACTCGTAAAATATGTGCGATTTGAAAAAATCGTACAAATTCGTAGGAGTGAAGTCGTATTAATTTGTACGAATTAGCCACCTCGCAAAATCTGTATACGAATTGCCGTGATATCAGGTTGGATCAACAGAGGGTTATAAACAGAAGCTAAGAGTAGGTTTAACCCTGAAAGTATATTGCAATGTGACCTCTTTAAACAGGATTATGTTAAAAATGGAACTCTATGACAACAGCTTTCTTACCTGTACATGACGGCGTTTTGCTTTAGAAGGAACTGACCGTTTTTCCTCCGCTTGGCCTAAAGCGTGGCATTTGCTGCGTTTTCTTTGTAGCTGTTAGCCACTGCCTACATTGCACTGGATCCACTGGAAACCGAAAGTAACTCACTTCTGCTAAACGTTTACTCTTTGAATTCTTGTACACCGGAACAATACAAACTCTTTGTGAATTAGTGGCACGGTTTTGTCAACTAAATATACTCAAGCACGTATGATGCTTGTGGTGTTTTCAGCATCTGCCATCTCACTATATAAGGAAACTCCACATGAACTTCATCTTCTTCATCAGCTTATCATATCATATACACACATAAACACAGCAACCTGTAATATAAAACAGCATTACTAATAATAACTTTATTTTTTAAGGAATATTTTTTTTTCATGTTTTGCTTTTAACAGTGTCATAAATACAGAAAAATAAATAAAACAGAAAACGGAATTTGTGAAAAAAAAAACCTTGTAAAAAAGAAAAAGCTAATTTCATCGGAACCTATCATTTTCATTCTATTAAACTGTTAATAAATTGTTAAATTGTAGTTTAATTTAAATTATTTAGACATGCTTTTGACACTAACATTTATTTTAGCCATTACAACTAAAGGAAAAAATCTAATAAAACAGAATTTGGTAAAAAAAATAAAACAGATTTCATAGGGCCCTACATGCACACAAGCCAACCCACAACAACATCTCCGCGACATTATTTTGCTGACATTGTGAACTCTCTTTTGCACACACACTAGGCCTGTCAAGTCTACTTCCAGGCTGAGTGACAAGACTGGCTGCTTGACTCATACACACCAACCAACCCACACAAATATGTCAACAGACATTCAAAATGAGCCAAAGCGTAACAAACACACACATTTCTCACCCGAGACGCACAAACATAACGTGCACACCAAGTTGAGAAAACTGAGTCAACATCAACTCAGGTTAGGCAGACACACATGGACACAAGTTGTTACTGGATGGACTAAACGGGCAGGCACACACAGACGCTAAAACACGCCCAAAATCATGTTCGAGTTCACTCAAGCAAACCATCTGAGAGAGCAACACCACATGCTGCCCACAACACACCACTTCACAGGCTCTCACTCCTTTCATCACATCTGCCAATCTGCTTACATGCAACCGCACTTTGAGCGATATGCGCTGTTACTGTAACACACAATGATTCACCGCTGTCTTTCTTCACTTGTGGGCTTCTGTAGATCCCTTAGTTCTGTCACTGAAACTGAAACTATTGAATAAATCATATGCTAACACAGACTCAGACGGAAAATAATAGAGAGAAAATTTGATTGAGGGATAAATCCTGGAGGACTCTGAGTGTGAAGAATTACATTAATGTATCCTAATATTGACCAAAGTAAGGAAGGATGAGCAAGAAATTAGCCATTTTTTATTGCTAATATATCGCCTGTTTTAATATCATTCATATTGTTCAACTTTGTTTGTCAACATTTATTGTTTTACTGTCAAATTTGTAATATATATTTTTAAAGAATATACAGTACCAGTCAAAAGTTAAAATATACCTCATCTAACTGTTTTGTGGTAAAAAAAAATAAAAAAAATAACACAGAAGAAGATATTTGATGAATGTGTATGTAACCAAAGCCATTCCGTAGTATGGAAAAATGATACTATGGAAGTCAATGTGGACAACTGTTTGGTTACACACATTTTTCAAAATATCTTTAACTTCAATTTTAAGTGTAAAAACATATATTTAAAAATATTTGTATAAAAAAAGCTATTAATTAGTGAATATTAAACAGTAAACAACACACCTTCAATATGTAAGTTTTGTCATTTATTACTCATCCTCATGACGCTTCAAACCCACAAGGCTTTTGTTCATCTTTGGAACATCTTTTTGATGAAATCGGAGAGATTTATGTCCCTCCATTGCACCACTTTGATGTTTCAAAAATGTCATAAATTGTAAAACTTATTTTACATGTCATTTTACGATCGTAAAACGAATCCACATGAATTGAGCGATTTAGTCAAAATTTTCTGAAGAGACTCGATTGGTTTATATGATAGACTGATTTAATTTAGGCTTTAATTCACATATAAACATTGATCAGAGAAAATAAACAGAGGCTCAACCGAACCTGCCTGACGCGTGAGAACAAACCTCTTGCGGAAGCTCAAATGTGATGCGTAACACAAGAATGAACCTCATTGGTTCTTGCTGAAGCTCAAACGTGCTGCGTAACACAAGAATGAACCTCATCGGTTCTTGCTGAAGCTCAAACGTGCTGCGTAACACAAGAATGAACCTCATTGGTTCTTGCTGAAGCTCAAACGTGCTGCGTAACACAAGAATGAACCTCATTGGTTCTTGCTGAAGCTCAAACGTGCTGCGTAACACGAGAATGAACCTCATTGGTTCTTGCTGAAGCTCAAACGTGCTGCGTAACATGAGAATGAACCTCATTGGTTCTTGCTGAAGCTCAAACGTGCTGCGTAACACGAGAATGAACCTCATTGGTTCTTGCTGAAGCTCAAACGTGCTGCGTAACACGAGAATGAACCTCATTGGTTCTTGCTGAAGCTCAAACGTGCTGCGTAACACGAGAATGAACCTGATTGGTTCTTGCTGAAGCTCAAACGTGTTGCGTAACACGAGAATGAACCTCATTGGTTCTTGCTGAAGCTCAAACGTGCTGCGTAACACGAGAATGAACCTCATTGGTTCTTGCTGAAGCTCAAACGTGCTGCGTAACATGAGAATGAACCTCATTGGTTCTTGCTGAAGCTCAAACGTGCTGCGTAACATGAGAATGACCCTCATTGGTTCTTGCTGAAGCTCAAACGTGCTGCGTAACATGAGAATGAACCTCATTGGTTCTTGCTGAAGCTCAAACGTGCTGCGTAACACGAGAATGAACCTCATTGGTTCTTGCTGAAGCTCAAACGTGCTGCGTAACACGAGAATGAACCTCATTGGTTCTTGCTGAAGCTCAAACGTGCTGCGTAACACGAGAATGAACCTCATTGGTTCTTGCTGAAGCTCAAACGTGCTGCGTAACATGAGAATGAACCTCATTGGTTCTTGCTGAAGCTCAAACGTGCTGCGTAACATGAGAATGACCCTCATTGGTTCTTGCTGAAGCTCAAACGTGCTGCGTAACATGAGAATGAACCTCATTGGTTCTTGCTGAAGCTCAAACGTGCTGCGTAACACGAGAATGAACCTCATTGGTTCTTGCTGAAGCTCAAACGTGCTGCGTAACACGAGAATGAACCTCATTGGTTCTTGCTGAAGCTCAAACGTGCTGCGTAACACGAGAATGAACCTCATTGGTTCTTGCTGAAGCTCAAACGTGCTGCGTAACACGAGAATGAACCTCAGTGGTTCAAGCAAGCATGCTTGAGATTCCGTTTGCCACAACTGATGTGTGAGTTGATGAATGCTTCTATGTGAATAAAAGCCTAAATTCAATTTGTTCATCATATAAATAGATAGTGTCTCTTCTGAAAATTTTGGACTAAGTCACTCAATTCATTTAGATTAGTTTTACGATCTCTTTAAAAACTTTTTGAAGCGTCAAAGTGTCAGTTGCATAGCTGTCACTGACGGATAGAAATCTTGTGGGTTTGGAACGACGTGACGGTGAGTAATTCATTACAGAATTTCCATTTTTGGATGAACTATCCCTTTAAGAAGTCACTAGAACTAGAACTCCTGTCAATCATCTGTCAAGTGGAAAATCCAAAGTTTAAATGCTACTTCCCCCATTTATTTCATGAATACATATCCAAAAAGCTCCTTTATATATACATCTTAAATCAACTGAATTTCTACTCACTTTAATTGCAGTCCTCTATGTGATAATTACCCCGGAATGAAACGGGACCCATTTCAGACTCTCAGAGAACAATCAGGTGGTGCTTGGTTCCACCTACACTGAGTGACCAAACGCCCTGATTACAGGTTGTCTGTGCCGCCCACCGGTCCATTCAGATGCCCCTTTCAATAAACCACCTCAACCAAAGAGACTTGAAAAGAACAGCAGGCTGCCACAAGCTCAAACACTGTGGCATTCTGTACCCCGTGTTACAACAATAATTGATTCATTTCCTTTCATACCTTTTAGCTCTTTAGTTCAAATACCAATTTCAAAGATGCTTCAGGAAAAATATATGGCTGTAAAATGTTTGTGTGCGTGTGTTTATCTAAATATAGATATATGCATGTATGTAAATGTATTTACAATACACAAACATGCATATACTGTATAAATGTCTGTAAACATGATTCTTAGCCACATAAAGAAACTGTCACCTTGTGCACAACATCTGTTTGCTCTACATGCTTGCTTACAACTTACATCACGGTTTGCAGAGGAAGTGGTGAGAGACCTAAGGGAGAATTTGAAATTTTCAATCTCAAAAAGGGAATGACGACTGCAGTGTGTCCACAGGAAATAGGGCGAAAGAATCCTGTCTGATGGTAAGTTATTAACTCGAGCTCCTGCTGGCTTAAACCTGTACAGAAGTTTTAATACGTGGGGGATTTACACAGGGGATTTGGAACCTCAAACAAGTATTGCTATTATACACGATGGTCATATTATTACCCAAATCTCCGCTGTCAGGACAGTCTCATAGAGGATACGAGTTGTTTAGACTACAAAACTCAAAAATTCAGTTTGGAGGATTACATTTATCCTTGGCTTGATATTATTGTATTGTGTTTAAATAATGCATGAATATTATCATGAATGATAAACAAAAGTGGCTTAAATAAATAATGCAGTTCACACCAGAGGCAGAGTCGCGAGTCAGGGGGAATTATGTTATATAAAATAATAATATATAAAAATTATAATTTTTTTAGGGAAAACTGCAGCACTCAAATGTCAATTTAATTGAATCAGGGCGCAAAACAATCTGTCACATGACACATAAGAGCCAATGAAATGAAAGAATTTTAGTGTATCAGCTTTCGCTGCATGGACAAGAGCAGGTTGGATATTCTACAAACAAACTTACAAACTGGAAAAGTTTGTACATTTGTGTAATACTTCATACAGCACTTGGACCAAACACTACAAATTCTGCTTTTTTGCTGCTTTTGCTGTATTTGGACCTTTGAAGGTCATACAGTTTTGTTGAACTAGCTGTTTTCAACACTCCAAAAGTGCAAAATTTTAAATATCAGGGAGATATTTGATAACCTCTCTCACTGTATGAACCAGTAAGCACCTTGTTCACTACATGCTCTTTAGATTATATAAAGGGCGAGATGGCCTCTGTCATTTCAGCAAAAGTCAATTGACCTAACTTGTAAATCCACTGGTGTCTTTGCAGACCTCAAGCAGAAGCAGCATCAGCAATCTAAATGATATGTTTGTGCATAATTTACATTGTGAAAAATGAATGCAGAGATATTTTTATACGTTAAAGAAATCTCCATGATATGCCATTCAAATGTTGATCTGAGTGATCACGTTTGACTGGATATAGACCGGCTGGCTCAACATCAGTCCACTAAAAGACAAAAAGAACAAATCAGAAGGGTAAGATAAGGATACGTGGAGATAAAGCCCTCATGTCATTGCTGTGTGTTGTGACAGATGAAAAAAAATGTTGAGACAGAAGAAAAAAAAATCACCAAATATTGACCAAGTGCATAAAATCTGTCACACACACGCACGCGCACGCACGCGCACGCACGCGCACACACACACACACACACACACACACACACACACACACACACACACACACACACACACACACACACACACAGGTTATACTTTATTTAAATCTGACATTGTTACAGTGCAATTACAAAAACAATTACTGAGTTATATTAATTAATTACATGTAATTACTATGGGGTTAAGGTTCAGGGTTGAGGTTTGGTTTAGGGTTAGTTGCTTGTAATTATGCATAATTGACTGTTATTACCATAGTAAGTGCATTTACTTTCTCTACAGTACGTCACCTTCAAATAATGTGATACGATGTTTAATAACAAAACAATCTTATGGAGGGAGAACAGCCAGGTAAAATGCGGATTTGTCTTACAAATGTCAGCGTCCCAGTCAGCTTGGGTTTCGAGCCCTCCCTGTTGTGGTGTGCGGTCGCCCCCGCAGTGCTTCCTAAAACTGACTTCCTGAACTGGAAAACTTCCGTCCAGATTCTCTGCATCTTAAACAGATCAGTGAGTGAAACTACACCAATGATGCCACAGCACTTTTTCTAAAGTAGTAATGTTAGAAGGTTTCTCCTCAAAATAGTGCCATATTTGTGTTTGCAGCATTGATTACACAATTCCAATAATAACACCAAACATTCAAAAGTCAAGAATAAATTCAAAATCTAAACTGTCTTCATTAAAGGAATAGTTCATATAGGTCATCATTTACTCACTCTCATGTTGTTCAACCATCTACGCATTATACTAGTTGAATACAGCAGAAATACAGCAGATTATGAAACTTGCAAACAGTATTTTACACTGACTTTGTAGATGTGTGTCAAGTAAATGTGTGGAGAAGAGGACAGCCATCATTATCAATTTTAAACGGTAAGCCATAGGATACTTTACATACACTCTACAGGCTTAATCCTTCGAGACAATTTGAGCAATTTCCAGGCAGTTACAGCAGAACCGATTTGAGTCAGAGCCCTTTTCTCTCAGTAATTTGTATATGTCAGGTATGATCATTGAAAAAGTGAATCCAATTAGTCTGCAAATTGAACTCTGACAGAGAAACCAACTCTGGGTTGCCCTGCCATCTCCACAGGATGTAAGTGTCCATAGATAGAGACACTTCCCTCAGTTGCTACCAATTCATTTTACACACAGTACTTCCAGGGGAGAGAAATAGTGTTTATGATTCAACACAAACCTGACCAGAATTGGCAAAAATCTACTGAGTAAGGCCATGTGTCCACCAAAGCATTTTATCCTGAGGCTAGTATATTTTGTCCAGTTGTTTTCAATGGGAGCACTGCGTTTTTTAAAACACCAACAGTGTGACGAGGCGCTATTTCACACTGAGCGTTTGACGTTTTTTACCAGATGCTGAGAGTTGAAACATGTTCTACGCAGCCCTGTAAAACACAGCGCTCATCACTAACACTTTTTACTCAGCCGTCCAATCACAGTGGAGGAGGGGTGGGACAAATACCACAGTGACCAAATGCCACATCCTGCTTGTACAACGGCAACACATGACAACCAAGCACGTGTCTTCATTCAAAACAAGTGCCAGAGCAAGTACATTACATTGTGTTAACATGTTTATATCCAGAAACAAACTATTTTCTGAAATCAGGTACTATAAATACCCGATCACACTAAATGCGTCTCTATAGCACGCAGTGTGTTTATCGTGCAATTTATACGCGAAAATGAGTTTTTACGCGCATAGGATACGCATGGGTTGGTTAGGGTAGGTTTAGTAGTGGTGCAGGGTGCGTGTGTATTATACACATGGGTAGAATTAGTGGTGTGGGGTGCGTGTGTATTACACGCAAATGATCTCCGTATCAAATGCACGCGAAAACTCGTATCATATGCACGTAAAAACTAATTTTCGCGTATAAATTACATGATAATACACAATGCGTGCTATAGAGACGCATTTACGTGAGAACAGGCTGTATAAACAGCTGTATAATAGCATATAGTGTCTCAACTGAACATTTCAGTATAATGTCCCTGTAGCAATGTTCAGGGAAGAAGGAGGCGGGAACCGGCGAACCATCAAAATATAATTTATTTAAAATAAAACAAACAACCAAAATACCACCAGCAGCCCCTCGCGGACGACTGCTGGCTACCGAAAATAAACATAAGGAACTGCCAGCAGCCCCTCGCGGACGACTGCTGGCTAAAATAAAATACAAAAACAAAACACAACTAAAATACAGGCCTGTTCCTCTCTCGATCATCAACGTCGTCGCTCCTCCTTTATGCTTCCGCTCCTCCGTGAGAGATGCGAGACCGGTGTGCCTCACAGGTGTTGCTCATTAGCAATCGCACCACCGGCCTCGCGCTGTTCTCTCACGTCCCTCGGCCGTCCTGTTCGCCACATACCCCCATCGCCCCTCACAGGCCGGGGGGTACCCACGAGCCTGTGCCTACTCCCCCCCCCCGGCGGCGGCGATCCCTGGGGAGTATGGACAGACAAACCGAGGGAAACGGAGACGGAAGAATGAGGAGCGACAGATCGAGAGAGGGGAGAGAGGAAAAAAAAAAAACTTGGTCCGGTTCCCACAACGCGCTGCCATCTGGTCCCCCACCAGCTGTGCGCTCTCCTCCGCGGTGCCTAGCGGTGACGCTGGGTAGCCCTCGGTGGACGGCTCGACGCTCCTCCGCCGCCCGGTGGACGGCGACGGCTCCTCGGGTGCCTTGGGCAGACGGTAGGAGTCCCCCGCTCCCTGCTCCTCCCCTTCACTGGTGGACGGCAGCAGGCTCCGGCCCACGGCGAGCGGCGGCGACTCCTCCTCTCCCTCCCGGATGGCAGCCGCCCCTCCAATACCCAGGCGGCCGGCAGCGAGCTCGACCGTCCCACCGGCAACTCACTCCAGCGCCCCGCCTCGAGCGTCCGTGGCCGCGAGTCCCCCGCTCCCTGCTCCTCCCCTCGCTCGGCGGATGGCAGCAGGCTCCGGCCCACGGCGAGCGGCGGCGACTCGCGCACCATGCTCGATGGCACCGCGGATTCCCCACATCGGCGAGGACTCTCTGACAGCGCGTTCCTCCCTCTTCCCGGGTTTCGGCACCAGTGTAGCAATGTTCAGGGAAGAAGGAGGCGGGAACCGGCGAACCATCAAAATATAATTTATTTAAAATAAAACAAACAACCAAAATACCACCAGCAGCCCCTCGCGGACGACTGCTGGCTACCGAAAATAAACATAAGGAACTGCCAGCAGCCCCTCGCGGACGACTGCTGGCTAAAATAAAATACAAAAACAAAACACAACTAAAATACAGGCCTGTTCCTCTCTCGATCATCAACGTCGTCGCTCCTCCTTTATGCTTCCGCTCCTCCGTGAGAGATGCGAGACCGGTGTGCCTCACAGGTGTTGCTCATTAGCAATCGCACCACCGGCCTCGCGCCGTTCTCTCACGTCCCTCGGCCGTCCTGTTCGCCACAGTCCCCTCCCCCCTTCTCAAGTGCCCGCAGTATAAGGTGTTTTCAGAAGAACGCTGGTCTTTTCAGCTGGCTAAAAATGTTTTGGTGGACACACGGCCTAAAGCTCACACAAACACACACACAAAAGCAGTCAGGAAAGTGAGCGCTCCAGTTTCACTACTGCACCAAAAATAAAACAAGTTCCTCTTAACATGAGAGGTCCTTAACGTTTTATATGCATTGGAATCGCGATTGGCTTAGGGCTGTGCATATTTAAGGAATTATACTGAATATATTATAGGATTGGGGAGGGTAAGTTTTTTCTTTAATGTTTATGAAAGAAGTCTTATTAGTATAATTGAATTTATCATTCATCCTCATTTGCTTTTGTTGGGCACATAAAAGAGAATGTACGATTTGGTTATAGTACAGCGTACTAAGTGCCAAGAGTGGGTAGAAGAGAATAACAGGAAGGTAATGTCCAAGCAATATCCATGTCTTAGTTTGAAAATGTTTTATTACATTATTTTAAAATGTAAAAAGAAAAATTATAATAAAAAGCCTAAGGAAAACAAAATATATAAAAAGGATAAAATACATGTTTTCATGTTTAAAATACACCTCCTAGGGACTACTGGGAGTGTGTTTTCAAGTGTGAAAATGGTTGTACCTATGAAAATACTTGAGCCGTAATTAATGCCCACATACCGAAGACGTTCTTCTCTGCGGGATTCACAGCTGCAGAGGTGCAGTTTCCCTTTCAGCAATGAAGATTGAATTTAGCCCACATCTCTGCGTGAGAGCACGTCTGATTTATCAGCAACAGCACAAAACATATGTACAAAAGGTTATAAAGATATTCACTTCATTTAGAGCCCCATGCAAGAAAAGGAAACTAAGGTAATTGTTTCCTGAACCAATTAGGCAGAAAAACGTCAATAGTTTTTAGTGCTTGTTAATGAGAAGGGGGTACAGAGTCATGCACTGGGTATGTTTACCTTGCACAAAGTCCCACGGTATTCATTAGAAGTCACAGAAATATTAGGCTGTGGTTGCTTAGCGATGGACACAATGCATGTTTCGCTCTACTATTGAGTTTTGCTGATGTGATGCCAAAGCTAACAACACCCACGTCTTGTTTTTTTCTGTCCCAACCTCCCTTGTTCCCGTTCATTACGAGCTTGAAAAGTCTCACACCCACATCTGAAATCATTACGGACCAGAAAACCGTGTCTGTACTATAATCCTTACTAAAAAACTAAGACAGCAACTGGAGCTAACGTCAACATAATTCCCCCTGACTCGCGATTCTGCCTCTGGTGTGAACATTTATGGAAAAACACAAATGTGCTCATATGAGCATGTGATCTGCACCCTGAGCACCTGAATAATGGGTAGTCGGGCCGTGAGGGTGCCAACCGCGTGAGCCCTCGTCTCAGGCACCTGGTCATTAGAGGGGGAGAAGCCCGGAGGAACTTATTAAAGGACGAAGGGAAATAGTGGTAAATAAGGTTAATTGGGGTGATCTGTCAGAACGGAGACGATGCGCTCGCTGACACGGCACCAGCCATAACACGACTCCCTCCATCGCTGTTCATTAGGGTTATAGAGGGAAGAGAGAAACATAGGAAGAGACGGCGAGAGCGAGAGAGCAAATTGGCACTTATTGCGGGCATTGAGGGAAACAGAGTGACAGAATAAAGGGACAACAGAGACTAGGTGAAAGAACATTCAGTATTGGAAAAACCAGAAGTGGTAAAAAGAAAGAGTGTGTAGAACAATGAAGAGGAAGTGTAATATCAGAGGGAAAATGAGTGAAAGGAAATTGCTTTCAGATACAACATGCTGAGGAATTCCCTACAGAAACACAATCTCTTACTGGTGTTCAGATGTTTGTATACTTGTTGAGGGTCATATCTTGAGGAATCAAGCTTTCCTTGATCTTCTGACATAAAAGTGTTCAATGTACTGTGAACTCATAATGTCTTCACCAGTTCTCAGTCTCATTTCAAAATGCTTGGGTTTCTGATTTGTGGTGGTCCATAATAGGAAGAAAGAGAGACTGAGGTTTCTCAAAAAAGAAAATAACAAATAAAGTAATGAAATTAACTGCTGTGTTGTTTTAAACAATCTACTCACTAATGTGCTACACACAGATGCATATACTGTCAACAGTATTGTAATTTCATGCACAATAGGCCAGACAAGCTTTAACTCTCTGGTGCTCTTCTGTCATTTTTTTATTTTTATTTTATTTCTTCATCGGAATGGTACTTGGTAAAGGTTTTTGCACTTGCTATGTGAAAAAGAAAAAAAAAAAAGAAAAGAAAAAAAAAAATCATGGACATGATTCGGACAGGTTAAATGGTCCTGAAAAAAAATAGTCACACTTGTGCTCCTCAAAAATGACCGCAGTGGAAATTAATTGGAGACGAATTTCATCTAGTGGAAACTTTTGGTACTGCAGCCAAACAAAATCTTACTGAAAGCAATTTTTTTTTTAGATATCAGGATCAAATTTTTAACACAACTTGTTTAGATTTATGGCTTTGATTTTTTCCACCGTTTTAGAGTAAAACATATTTTTGAAAATATAAAAATTTAAAATAGTATTTTTGCACATTTGTCATATCAAAAATTTGGGAACGCTTCCCTTTACAGTACAGTACTTACAGTGTACTTACCTAGAAAGTACTGGCTAATATAAGGTAAGTACATGGGTTAGGGGGATGTTTAGGTTCAGGGTTAGCACCTAGTTATTACCCAGTAATTGTAATTATCAAAATAAGTACTGAGTATGTACATGGGTAACTGGACTGTAAAAGGAAGCGTTACCAAAAATTTCACTTTTTAAAACTTTTTTTACTTCAATAATCTGCCAAGTGATCAAACTTAAGTCTGTGCTCTAAAGCATTCAAGATTTATGACAGTTTAAGCTGGAAATTAAATTGTTTAGGTCCATCCTCAAAAAGTGAAAAAATAATTTAGTACCATAAAATCCCCTCAAAGTACAAAATATTAAATGAAAAACATTATCGAACTAAAATAGTAAATTAATTTAATTGAAAAAAATATATATATATATTCTGCCATTTTTGACCGACACACAAAGAGCACCAGAGACTTTAATTCCATTACAAAGTTATGTTCTTTTTATAAAGTCTTGATTTTATTCTGGTGGTCTACAAGAATATGTTTGAATGTTTGAATGTTCAAAAAACAACGTTTTTTCGCATAATTGACATTGTTGCTCTCTTCCCAGTCTGTCAGTTACACTCTGTTTAGTCCTGTCTCTGAACACAATGTGTTCTGATTGGTCAACCGCTTTGAACGTGTTTCGAAAATGTCACACTGGCGCGTAACCCACCCAGCCGTTTTTATGGGGTTTTTTTTAATATGGCCTGGGCAGGAATTATTAAAATGAGGAATATTGTTATGTGTACCTCCGTAAAGAAAACTCAAGATTGCAATCGAGGTGTTTCAGGGAGTTCAGAAACAGTGCGCACTGAGAATAACTCCCTATGAATTGACTTTGTGCTTTGTAACTTTGCAGACTTTATTCATGCTCAAACAACATTACACAATAAAGAAAGTTGAAAGAGTCAAAAAGCATAATGGGTCCTCTTTAACGACTGCATGAATGCCAAAAGAGGCTATAAGAGAATAAAAGCTCCTTTTGTTCGTAAATTGAAGAGAATATATACTAAAGAATTGTTCAAATCATAAACTGAATCCTTTAAAAGTGTTTAAAAAACAAATGTGTTTTATTTAAAAAAGTGTATGAATTATTAAAAGATGTCTAAATAAAATATAAAAGTAACATTATGCTTATCAACAATGTTTGTCTATCATGAACAGATCCAACAACAGAAGGAAGCCAAACCCCAGCTGACTCACTGATGAAGTGAGAAGATAGACACAATAAGGCCAAATATGTCTACAGAGGAAAACAAAAGAAATAAATATATAGAAAAGAAGGACACACAAGGACAGAGATGTTGCCTTAAGCAGACAGCTCGCTAAGTTTGGATGCACAGCAATAGAGAAAAGTTTGATGGATCAGGAAAGAAGATGAGTGAGACGCTAGCTGAGAGGGAGGGCAGGGTGTCACCAGATCATTTATATCCTCTCTCATTAGCTTCACCGAGCCTCCGGTCCACACCTCAGAGCCGCTCAACGTTCGACGTCAAATCGCATGAGCAGCTCTCCTGATGCAACAGAATCAGTGAGTTAAAGCACTCAGAAGAAAAGGGCCCGGTGTTAATGAGAATGATAAGACAATCACTTCCGCTGCCGGCTCATTAGCTGAGAGTGAAATGGGAGAAAGAGATGATAAGAGGAGCAAGAGAGGAGGAGGAGACGGTTAAATCTGTGTGACATCACTGTTTCTCCTAGCTCACGCTCAATTAACAAACCACTTCTCTGTTTTTTCCCCCGACCACATCAACAGCAGGGAGGGGATTGTAAAAATACTTAATTGGAGAGTGGAAACTAATTATGTTATCATATCTTTCATATCTAACTGACGTCAGGACGAGTGCACTCCAGGCACTGCTAAAGATGAGCTGCAGCAACATTTCTCATTGAGTTAAAAAGTGATGCATGTAATTGTTTTCTGTTGAAAGAGTTTCTTCTTTCTCAGCTTAATGGCTAAGTAAGCCATTTTACCGGCTGATTTTCAAGAGAGTGTAAATATTGCTGCCCTCTCAACAAATTTCTCAGTTTGATTGAACATCTCGACCAGCCTAACACAGCAGCATTGCATGACTGTGCACTTCTTAATAAGGTATAATTTGTGAACATTTGATAATAAAGTAGGTGTGGAGAACTAACATTAAACAATACTTTAACAGATAGGTCACTCAAAGATCATCTTGTACTCACCTTGTTTCATTCCTAAGACTTTCCTTCTTCTGTGTTCTATTTTGTTTATACGTGACCCTGGATCACAAAACCAGTCACATGTCGCACGGGTATATTTGTGTCAAAAGCCAACAATACATAGTATGGGTCAACATTATCGATCTTTCTTTTATGCCAAAAATCATTAGGATATTAAGTGAAGATCATGTTCCATGAAGATATTTTGTAAATTTCCTACTGTAAATATATAAAACGTTTATTTTTGTGAGTGAATCCAGCTCAATCGTGAACATAAAATGGACAATTTTAAAGGTGATTTTCTCAATGTTTAGATTTTTCTGCACCCTCAGATTCCAGAATATTCAAATAGTTTTATCTCAGCCAATTATTGTCATAACATAACAAACCATACATCAATTAAAAGCTTATTTCTTCCGCTTTCATATGATGTATAAATCTCAAGTTCATAAAATTGCTCCATGTGACTGGTTTTGTGGTCCAGGGTCACACAATGAAAGTCAATGCGGTCCGATGTTGTTAGGACACCAACGTTGCCCAACGTAAAAAAAAAAAAAAAGAAAAAGAAAACTATCTTTCTTTTGCATTTCACAGAAGAAAGTTGTAAGCTACAGATTTGGAACAACATTAGGGTGAGTAAATAATGTTAGAATATACAATTGAGTGAATTATGCCATTAGTAATTTAGGTTTTTGATCATTTCTACGTGTACACACCAAAAGTTTGTATAAGGTTATTCAATGTTTTTGAAAGAAGTCTATTATGCTCAACAAAAAAGCATTTATTTGGATAAAAACTAAAAATAAAAAAAAACAGAAATACTGTGAAATGTTATTACAATCTATAATAATTTTCTTATAATGTAATTTATTCCAGTGATGGCAAGTCTGAATTCATAATCATTACCAGTCTTCAATGTGACATGATCGTTCAGAAATCATCTTAATATGCTGATTTCTGAAAGTTCTATTTATATGAACCCTAAACTTCACAATCCGCAATCAGAACATGATAATGTTTCTGTATAATGTCACCAGAGATTGTGAGTAGAACTTTCATTATTGCCTTGATGAAAAACCTAAAAGGAAAGCTAGCAAATATGTCAAAAGATCAGAATCAATTGAGGTGATTACATGAATACTGTTCCATCTATTTGAGCCATCTGATTACTACAATATTATTTGGGTGAATGTAAACAGCAATAGCGATTCAAAAGTATTTAGCAATCATCATGACCTCACTAACACACAGAACAACACACAGAACATCACTCCAAACCACACATACACCACTGCTTTACTCAAGAAGCTTTCTGTAAACACTGTCAAACTCAGATGCATTCAATTGATTTATAAAATTAGCCTTTGCAAGACCTTCCGATAATATATGTTTATATTCAACAATAATTTTATTTTTGATAAGTACAAGTATAATTTCCATTTTAGCTTTAGATCTCATTAGCTGGTTTTGGAATAACCAGCTCTGCTCTCAAAATCCTCACCTTTGTCCTTTGACTTTCTCTGTTTCTGTTTCTTTTGAAAGTTTAAATCGCTCAAGGCCCAAACATTCACTTAACGAGCATCACATATACTGAATGTAAGGCCTCATTATGAGGAACAGATTTGAGCATCATAGATTTCAAGCTATTTTTTTTTATTTAACAGGTTGCATGCATGCACTCCCTGAACCATCCTTAGCATCACTGTAATATACATGTAGTGTACAGGTCCTTATTTATTATTTATTATATTTATTTATTTATTTATACATTATTTTCCATAATGTAATGATAAAAATTAAACTTTCATGTGTTTTAATTCATTGCACACCAACTGAAATATTCCAGGTGTTTTATTGTTTTAATACTGATGATTTTGGCATACAGCTCATGAAAACCCCAAATTCCTGTCTCAAAAAATTAGCATATCATGAAAAGGTTCTCTAAACGAGCTATTCACCTAATCATCTGAATCAAATAATTAACTTTAAACACCTGCAAAAGATTCCTGAGGCTTTTAAAAACTCCCAGCCTGTTTCATTACTCAAAACCGCAATCATGGGTAAGACTGCCGACCTGACTGCTGTCCAGAAGGCCATCATTGACACCCTCAAGCAAGAGGGTAAGACACAGAAAGAAATTTCTGAACAAATAGGCTGTTCCCAGAGTGCTGTATCAAGGCACCTCAGTGGGAAGTCTGTGGGAAGGATAAAGTGTGGCAAAAAACGCTGCACAACAAGAAGAGGTGACCGGACCCTCAGAAATATTGTGGAGAAGGACCGATTCCAGACCTTGGGGGACCTGCAGAAGCAGTGGACTGAGTCTGGAGTAGAAACATCCAGAGCCACCGTGCACAGGCGTGTGCAGGAAATGGGCTACAGGTGCCGCATTCCCCAGGTCAAGCCACTTTTGAACCAGAAACAGCGGCAGAAGCGCCTGACCTGGGCTACAGAGAAGCAGCACTGGACTGTTGCTCAGTGGTTGCATGTCATTCGGAAATCAAGGTGCCAGAGTCTGGAGGAAGACTGGGGAGAAGGAAATGCCAAAATGCCTGAAGTCCAGTGTCAAGTACCCACAGTCAGTGATGGTCTGGGGTGCCATGTCAGCTGCTGGTGTTGGTCCACTGTGTTTTATCAAGGGCAGGGTCAATGCAGCTAGCTATCAGGAGATTTTAGAGCACTTCATGCTTCCACCTGCTGAAAAGTTTTATGGAGATGAAGATTTCATTTTTCAGCAAGACCTGGCACCTGCTCACAGTGCCAAAACCACTGGTAAATGGTTTACTGACCATGGTATTATTACTGTGCTCAATTGGCCTGTCAACTCTCCTGACCTGAATCCCATAGAGAATCTGTGGGATATTGTGAAGAGAAAGTTGAGAGACGCAAGACCCAACACTCTGGATGAGCTTAAGGCCGCTATCGAAACATCCTGGGCCTCCATAACACCTCAGCAGTGCCACAGGCTGATTGCCTTCATGCCATGCCTTTTTTTTTTTTTGTATTAAAAACACTTCTTTTATTGGTCGGATGAAATATGCTAATTTTGTGAGACAGGAATTTTGACCTGAAATATTTCAGTTGGTGTGCAATGAATCTAAAATATATGAAAGTTTAATTTGTATCATTACATTATGGAAAATAATGAACTTTATCACAATATGCTAATTTTTTGAGAAGGACCTGTATATGGTAATATGCATGTAGCAAGGCAGTTCAAAGAAGCCAAAGCAATCACTGTTCATAAACCTTTCAAGCACTCTCAGCGAATGAGATTAGGCAGTGTATCGTCCCGCCGTGGCAGATTTCTTAATGAAACAGGCCCAACATGACTGTGCATGTCTCTGATCAGTTTGCAATCCTCACCTCTAGCGCTGCCATCTGTGCACCGTTTATGAGATGCTATCTGATCGGACTGGCAAGTCTATCACTGCTCGGCTGCTTGTGTTAAGCGAGATGGCTGCACCATTACACGGCTCTAATCTCTCGGCCATGCTCCCCAGTTATCCGATCAGACGATGAGGCCATTTCCTTCTCAACCTGCAGATCTAATTATGGGATGTTTGGCCCGTTTCAGACCTGTCTGCGCTTGAGCCCCTACAATCTTAGCCTGGGGGCATGCTGATATCGGTCTATCGTGTGTCACTTTCCTCATCCGACGGTGCATTAGTGTCAGCTTTGCTAAGATACGGCCCGGATGATTGGGTGTTGAGTACTCAAAACTCTACAGCGTCTGAACCCTTTTTACATGTGACTTACAATAACCTGATCATGGAAGGCAGAACAGACCTATAAATATACAGTGGACTCTGGTAACGGTATTGTTTAGCTGTCATTGCACAATCAAAAGACAAAGCAAGAAATATTATATTACCCCATGAAATGTTAGGAATGAATGCTTAAAGCTGCCGTCGGCAACATTTTTTTGATCATATTCAGTGAAATCGACACTATAATCCGACAGAACAACATAAAGTGGTTTTAGAAAAAAAACGAGCTTCTAACTCCACCAGGAGCGTGTTATTTGTTTTGCAAAAATCCACCGCTCCCGGTTCATTGTGACCAATCAGCAGTGTTGGGAACGTTACTTTAAAAAAGTAATTAGTTATAGTTACTCACTACTTGTTCCAAAAAGTAACTGAGTTAGTAACTGAATTACTCTATAATAAAAGTAACTCGTTACCAGGGAAAGTAACTATTTGAGTTACTGTTAAAAAAGACTGTTTTTTTTAGCAGTTTTCACAAGTCAGTTGAACTTAGTAGAACAGAAGTAGTGCTTATATTGCACCTTGAAAATCCCAACTTTTCATTGGATTGCTCCTGACTCGCCATCTCTGCTGCTTCATCAAATCTCTGTTTAGCTGTTGTGTGTGTGTGTGTGTGTGTGTGTGTGTGTGTGTGTGTGTGTGTGTATGTGTGTGTGTGTGTGTGTGTGTGTGTGTGTGTGTGGCGCTTGTGCTGGCATGTGTGTAAAAACACTGGATCTGATTGGCTACCAGGAAACATGACTCTGCCTTAGCCAATCATAATCGCATACCTCGTTATTAACCCACCTCCTCACTAGCTGTGTGAGCCACGGGGTGCGTTCGGATTAGTTTATTCAATCAATAGCCTACACACTAACCTTTACTGTCTATAATAGTAACGCACATAGGCGTCGATTTCGGTGGGTACACGTCCCCACCAGATTCCGTCATGAGTCATTTTGTACCCACCACTTTTTGAAACATTGAGGCACGGATGTTAATACAAATAAATAAAACATCTCCAGTTAGCAGAGCATTCATTTAGTTCGCTATTAAATAAGAGATCTAGCGCTAAAATGTGTTGTTTTTTAAATCAAGCTGAGCGCTCGTTCCCGCTCCTATCAGTTGCATGGATAGTTGTTCTCTTGTGGCTCGCGCTGTCACGTACAGTCTTCACTCGGACGCGCGCTTCAATCTATCACCGTTGTAGAGACTATTCGTTTCGGTGAAATCACAAAATAAAATGCACACAAACGTGTCCCTGCTGAACAAATTCAGTTTTGATGAGAGAGAAAAAAACAACTATAGAAGTGCGGATTCGAACCCGTAATTTCTGACACGCTTGGCAAATGATCTACCACTAGCCCACTTAAGAACTCAAATAATATTTTCGGATCGATGGATTTATTTACTGGTTGAGCAGAGAGGCTGCACAGTTTGACAACTTTGTATCAGCATTTCTGAAAATGCACGTCCGAATGCATTTCTGTCGCCAGCACATTTCAAACCAAACTGACGCCCGTGGTAACGCACCGCATTTAACGTTCAGTAACGTTAACGCCGTTGTAACGGCGGGAAAAGTAATTAGTTAGATTACCCCCTTACTGAAAAAATAACGTCGTTACCTAACGCCGTTCTTTTAAACGCCGTTATTTCCAACACTGCCAATCAGCGCAGGGGGGTGTGAGATCTGACTGTCAATCACAGGTCGTGCACACGCCACTCCTCGCGCACGTTACAATCACATGCACACGCCTGAAGTTTGCGCAGTAACGAAGAGTGATGGCGGAAAAGATTCCAATTCCTCAGTTAACCTCAAGAGCTAGGAGGTCAAAAACAACACAGGAAAAGAGAACACCTGCTGAAAAGAAAGAAGTAAAGAAAGAAAGCGACCGTGCCCGTAATAAAACCAGGATCAACATCGGATCGGCATTTGAAAGGTGGAGAGATTTACGTGATTTAATTGGGTTCAAGCTGGATGCAGAGCTTGCAACATTTCTTCTCGACAGGTAATTGTGCTTTATCAACCAGTTACTTTATTTCTTCGTGTTATGTTAGTAATCTAAGTATGTTTGCCCACATGTGTTGGTATGGATGGCTAACGTTAGCACTTGTTGGGCAGGTTCGTGGTGCACACGCACTGACGAGCACGAACTCGGTGGGAGGGTATTCGTTGATAGTGGGGGAGGGGCACGAGAGTTGTAAACATTCAAAATTTTGCCTAAGTCCACTCAATCTGCCAGACTGTGTTTAACAGGAAACAAAGTCAAGGTTTGATATGTTTTTGGTAGAGTAGGAGAAAAAACAAACAATGTTTTTATTTTTATTTTTAAACTACTGAAAAAACTATGTCTGTTCTAAAATGAAATAAAAAAAAGTCTGACAATATTACTGCAACTGGCAGCAACACACACTGCATTTCATGGTGCTGTTTTAATTGGGGGAAGAGATTTAAAGTGCTTACACTTTTGGATGCAAAATATTACATTAAAGCTAGGGTATACGATTTCAAAGATTGTTCATTATTAATATCCTCGTTTAGATGCTGGTTATGGTTATATAGTACAATCCTATCAATAGGAATAGAAAAAAGAATGAAAAAAATCCATTCACTCTATTGGCTGTACAGCCGCAGAGAAGTTGACCAATGTAAGCTGTCCGGCCGGACAGCTTACATTGGTCAACTGCTCTCATCCAATC
Organism: Meda fulgida; assembly: GCA_030578275.1. Lineage (NCBI taxonomy): Eukaryota > Metazoa > Chordata > Actinopteri > Cypriniformes > Leuciscidae > Meda > Meda fulgida. The sequence goes on along the minus strand of CM060627.1, from coordinate 5,320,719 downwards.
ACCAGCTCCACTTGAAACTCCGCCTGGCGCTCGCGTCTCCACCCCACTGAACCCGACCCCGCCCCCCTCCTGCGACATGAAATTGCGCGAAAAAGCAGCTGACAGTCTATGGTAGCTAGCTAAGTAGCATTAGATAAAAAAATGGATCAAAAATAAAAGACAGCAGCAAGCGGCCCCTGCTGGCCCCTAGTGTAAAGTTTGGAAGAAAGAGAAAGTCTGTAGTGGAAAGAGCAGAGATGAAAAAAAAAATGTGAAGAACGCCGGACTCAAAGTAGAATAAATATAGGGTCCACCATTGATCGTTGGAGGAAGCTTCGGGGAGATCTTGGACTGAAAACCGACGCTGACACGGCTGACTTTTTGTTGAGCAGGTAACGTTAAACATTTATTTATACTTTTATGGTGTGACGTGTTACATAAATAGCTTTTTAACAATTACTGAAAACCTTAGCAATACTAGTAGTAGTATACTAATGGTGGTGGGAGTTTAGAACATTTCATGTGTTGCTAATCTTGCGTCGGGGTGAACAGGGTCTGTGTGTCGAGGGGCGGGATGAGTTTTTTAAAAAATTCAGGCTTTCTCGACCGATTTTCAAAATCGTATACCATAGCTTTATACCATAGGTTAGGTCTAGGTCTATTTGACACAGATGCACAGCGGCACTCGTTCATTGAAGTCTGTGTTAAACGAGTTAAAACGATGGAGACTCAATTGCTGTCAGGAAAATGCTTAATGTAAAATGGAAATATTGGCATGAATTTGTAACATTTACCGTAAGATGTAAGTGCACTGAGGAAAACCTGTTTCAAAGGCATCACACAACACACACATCTAACATTAGGCCAAGCAATGTAGGTTTGTGAAGCACTTAACATAAAGCACGTCTCATGTTTAAGACACATTGGTGCACTTATCCAGAAGCAGATCACTTTTCACTGTCCTTTTTATTTTTCAGATGTGTTTGCAACTTAAAAGTATATCGATATTGATATTTTCCCATCCTAAGGGGGAAACTCAGAATTTGAAATCACGTTCAGCACATGCAGTGGTTAAAACAGCACTGTATTCATTTGGTACACATGCACACCGAACCAAAAGACCCATACTGGAAATTTTCAGCAAACATATGTGTACCATTCACTGATACATATAGAGAACTCGATTGCTCATGACATCATAAAAAGTGAAGTCACCGTGCCGCCATTCCCTCACATTCTATTGAATTAATAGGAAATCATCTGAATATCAGACAACATTACCCAATGTTTTTATATCTGAAGTGCAAACGTCCTAAACGTTAAATTGTTATTTGTTTAAAGTTGGAAATTTCCTCTAACTTAGTTAAGGAAGCAATGTAAATGCCATCCCAGAACCTGGGATACTTTCTGGATCTGAGCAGGGATACATAATGCAGCAGTTCATAAGCTAAATTAAACAAATAAATCAACAGAAAGACAAATTGTGCCTATTCAAGCTGATGAAAAGAGGCGGATGAGTGGCTGTAAAAGATAAATAAGGGGTTGATGCTACCATCATGAAATTAGCTGATATTGTTCATTCAAGAGACATTTGAAATTCAAGCTTTTGTTAAGGGGCTTGTGGAAAATATCAAGACTCCATGATTTTAGGACTTGATTTGAACAAGTGCCTTTTGGAATCCCCAACAAATATAAAGATGAGAATACACAATACAATTTAATTAGAGTTAATCCTATATCATTTGCACAGTACCTTCATTACGCTGAGAGATTCCATATGCATGGACAATTTGGAAATTGTCATTTAAGATGTAAAAACAGGGTTTTACAATATATGAATGCCATTATGAAGCTCTTACAGAGCTTTTGCAGAACTTAATCTTCACTTTATATCGTAAACAAATTGTAAAATAGACAATTAGGATGAATTCCTAATCACACTTTATTTCGATAGTCCACTTTATACATATAACTATAGGTAACTGTGCAACTATGTGTAAACTAACTATCATTAATTTGAAACTACATGCCAGCAAACTCTCATAGTATTAGTAGACTGATAGGTTAGGGTTAGAATAAGTTGATATACTTGCAAAGTAACTTATAGTCAGAATAATGTCTGTTGGCAGACCATCAAAATAAAGTGTTAGCAGATATTTCAACGCTATCTCAAGACCAATTCGTACGGATTTGTACGAGTGGGTAAAATGTGACTGATTCGTATGAATTCGTACGACCTCACTCGTATGAAGAGGGGCGGGGTCAGGGGTAGGTCATTCACAAGAATTCATACGAATTGGGCAACTCATAAAATATGTACGTTTTAGCAAAAATTAAAAAAAAATTCATACGAGTGAGGTTGTATGAATTTGTACCAATTAGCCACCTCGTAAAATTGACATGTAGTTTCAAAGTTACTTATAGAAAGTGGATTATAGAAATGAAGTGTTACCGAATTCCACTTGAGACTCCATTTGGATGCTGACTAATTCTTATGCACAAAAATATTCTCTGTTATCTATGTATTTATTTAATTAATCTAGTCTCCATCATGAATATATTTAATTCCTTGGCACCTTGGTTTATTTTGCAAGTGTGTAATAGGTCACAATCATTAAGAATGGGGAATTGTTCAAAGTAATCCTCCTATTCTGGCTCCATCAATACCCAAGATTCACGAGAAGAACACGGCTCACGAGGAAGATACAAGGACACATAATGTGTTCGTATAAATGCATACATGCTGGGTGAGCTGACATGTTCCAGTTATGACTTACTTGTGTTTCAAAGTGATGACACTTAGAATGTCAATCAAAAAAAAAACAGACATGGGGTTGTCAAACACAACATCTCTTTGAGGGATAGTCTTTGAAGCCGGTTCATGGCTAGTTCTCTGATATCTGTTGCTGTTGTAAGCTTGGAAAGAAACATACCCTTGAAATGTCTTTCAGTGCCTATAGGAAACGGCGATGAAATTTCCAATTTTGGTCTAAAGAATACATTTTAAATTATTCTCAACATGACCTTGTCATTTACATAGCTATGAAACGTGAGCAGTGGACACACTTGAAAACATTATAAACATCACATCAACATACATGTTCTATCAGCACACGTATAAACTCAACAGACTATGGCATGAGGCACTTTCCATGAAGAAGATACAAAATAGAGCATAAAAAGAACCCTAGACCATCAAAAATATTGATTGTATTAGATGAGATATTTCATTTATTTATTACTCAAATTACCAAAAATAAATGCATGTCTAAACGTACATTTAAAACTAATTTGTGTGATTTTCTAGCAATCAAACATATCAAATATATTTCAAATTTACAAAATGTATTAAACTTTAGTACCTTTGTTTATATTGTTTTAAATTCTTCATCTCATGTTTCTCTCATCTCAAGAAATGTTACGCAGTGAAGACTGCTTTTTAAAAAAATATCATATGATTACTCATCACATGATTAACATTCATGGAAACATTCTTGCTGAACACAGAGATCAACAATTTGTACATGAAACAACAAGAGTAAGAACTAACAGATCAGTTTAAGTAGACAAACAAACTTCGACATCACAACACAAAATCAACAGCAATAGTGTAAACAAAGCAATTATACTATGCAGCTATTCTGATTATTCATGCCAGAGTGCACGCTGGGAAGTGTGCTGGCACAATTGCTTATGCATTGTGATGGATTCGCTCAATATCTTCATCTGGAATTATTCAAAGAGAATGATTATACCCTTAACAGCATAATTGAGTACATTTTGTTCCAGGCGTTTTTAAATGTTAATTCAAATTTTGAAAAAAAAAAAAAATAGTAGGTATCTGATGAGTTTATGCTACCTGCTTTTCATGGTATGTTAGATAATAGTGTATCTAACTTATCTAAGAGATCTCACTCAAAAAAACCTTGGGATTTGTACCTATACTTTGCAAACATTAAAGGGAAATCAATATACAATACAGTATTCATGGAAAATTACCTCTAAAGGGCATTTCACACTTCACCGACAGACGGCAACTAACGCGGATAATCACTAGATTACAGTGCATCACTTCTCAGACATCCCAAGACCAGACTGGGGTAACACACTTATCCGATGAACCGCTGTTGCTGTCTGTCAGTGCAGTGTGAACTGGCCTTAAGTGATTCCCATCCAACACAGCAAACTTATATTTTAAATTTGTGGAAAGAATAACGCCCCTGTCACTTTCCAGAGCGCGCCATTCTTTTACAGTGCATGAAGTGCATTAAGCCATGAAGATGTGTGTGGGGTGGGGTAATGTGTTCAGTATATTGATCAGTCTGTGTCCTGACAGTTTAAGCTAATGTTTTATAGCAGACCTCAATCTCCTTCAGCAGAGGTAATATCCTATTTAGTTCATGCTTGTCATCTCTTTCATAGGCCAGCATTTGCTAACTCACAATATGCTTTGAGTGATGCGTGCTCTTATGATGGTCAGGGTCAAGTCAATGCAGCTCCACCATGGTTTCTTACCAGATCCTGGGATTTTTAAATATATGCAATTACAATGAATAAAGACTGGGGCTTTCAAGCTTCAAAAAGGACAAAAAAGCACCATAAAGTGGTCCAGATGAATATATTGCATATCTTGCGAGTCATACAATAGCTATGAGAAAGAGTCAAACATTGTTAATGTTCAAAATTGTTAATGTTCAAAATTAAAAATTTGATCCATTAAAGAAAGAAAGTCATACGGGTTTGGAAGCACACGAGGGTGAGTATACAGTAGATGATGAGACAGTTCACATTTTTTGGTTTAACTATCACTTTAAGAGAACCACCAACATGCTCTACCTGTGATAGCTCTTGCAGGGAAGCCATAAAAATAAATAAAATAAATAAATAAAGCAGTCAAAGTGTCTCTGGAATCGAGACGTTCAACTAAATCATTTTTTAATCAAGCGAGAGCACTCTTCTAATAAATGATCATGCCAGGAAGTGGATGAGAGAATGAAAGTGCGAGAGAGATAAAAAAAAGACTGTGAGTGTGTGTCCTTGGGAGGATCCCTCAATATAATTATAAGTGCTACCTATCCTTATTATGACAAGACAGATCACAAGGGTTCAACTTGTATGCCCTTAATAGACAATGGAATGAAATGGTCACTTGTTATGAAATAGGAGGTTTATGCACCCCATAAATCTCATATTTCATAACAAATGACAATTTAATTCCACGATGTAAATCCTTACAAACATGTATGCTAGTTTCACTTAGATTGAGCATGAGAAGTCAACAGTGCACCAAAGAGTCCTGTTAGACAGCTGGGTTTGACTTAAAATATATCGGACTGCCCTACAACCCCTTTGTTTTAAAACTATATTTAGTGACATGTCACAAAGCTGTACAGGGAACATTGTGTTATGGAGCTTCAGTTTGTATCATGTCAAGGATGATAAATGAAAACCAGATGAATGAAAACCATACACATTTCTCCTGCATCCAACATGTTGATTATGAGAACTGATTGTTTGCTTATCATATAATCAACTTAGACCTTAATACTTGCCATTGTTAGCAGATGATCAACAATATTAATAATGTTCTGGCTCATCAGAGCAAACACAAACACACACAAAAACGTGTGTGAAGCATACATAAAGGCAATCACACACACACACACACACACACACACACACACACACACACACACACACACACACACACACACACACCACTCAAACTTCATGTACCTTCAGGAGAAACATGAGGCAGTACAGAGAAGTTGATTGACATGCACAATGATCAAGGTTACATGTTTGCAGGTTTTGCAGAGATATTAAAAAGAACGTATACTGACATAACTGGGCTGAACGACTTTATATGAGCATTTGGCAACTCCATGTTATAAAACAACATTTCAGGTCAATACTTTCGCTCTTAAGGTCAAGTCCATATGAACTAACTAATTTAGAAGCCACGCTAAATTTACAGTAATAAGACCACAACAATTAACCTAATCTTTATTTTAACTACTGTGACTGCAGAACAGTTTCATGCATACATCCTGTAATAATGCTAAAACATTATTGCGGTCATGCACACCACCTTTAAAAAAAACACATTTCCATTAGTACTCAAAAGAACAAAATCAGTCATGCTACACCGAGGATATGCATATAAAAGACCAGCTCAGACAGAGTTTATTTTAACGTACAGACCATATATATTTCATCAATAGGTAGAAAACGTCTCTAAATTCTGAGCACAGAGACCAGTTTATGGCAAATAAATAAGTCACATTTTTCCTTACATGTTTTGCAAGCTAAACGATCAGGTTGAAAATGTTCTCTGCACAAGGATGCAACTAGGGTGAGCTCCCTCCTGCAAAACAGTCTTTACCCATCCACAGCTGGCAAATGGAAAATACCAGCTATTTATCAAATGCTCCTCAATTATGGATGCTGGATATCTTGCACAGGGTTGCAGTAATACATTTCATGCCTGTAAGTGAAGGGGAGGAAAATGAAGGAAGCACACACACTTTTCACTATATAGCTGCTGAACGGGCAGCCAAAGGGGCGAGAAGTTTAATCAATAGCTTGTGTTACAGAACCTCTGACCATATAGAACAAACTAATCAGGATGTATTGTATTCTCAGTGAATTATAAAAATATCATGATCTCACAGTTACAGACTGATGCAAAATCATTTGATCATTTGTCACACTTTTCATGTGAACATGTATCAGTAATACCAATGAATAGTCTACTGTTCAAAAGTTTGAAATCAGTGAGATTTTATTTATTTTTAAATCGATCAATAGTGACAGTAAATCTTTTTACATTGTTTCAAGAAACTAATATTTTTTATAAATATTAATTAATATTGTAGAATATTATAAATTAATTAATATTAATAGAAAAAAAAAAAAACTTTCTATTTATAACTGAATAAAAAAAGTAACATGTTCACAACTGTTTCCAAAACTGATAATTATAAGAAATGTATACTGAGCACCAAATCAGCATATTAGAATGATTTCTGAAGAATCATGTGACACTGAAGACTGGAGTAATGAAGCTGAAAATGCAGCTTTGCATCACAGGAATAAATTGTATTTTAATTTATATATATTCAAATAGAAAAGAGTTATTTATAATAATATGTCATAGCATTACTGTTTTTACTCTATCAAATAAATACAGCCTTGGTGAGCAAAAACATTGTTAAAAAAAAAAGTAGACCCCAAACTTTAATATATAAAATAACATGTATATTACACTCATATATTTTAAATGGCATATTTATAATGTTATAAAATAATTTAAATTATTATTAATATTAATTAATAACTAAATTAGTTTATTTAATGTGTTGCCTTAATTGATAAATGCATACTGTAATAGCGGCTGTTATGATGGCCGTGAAAGACAAAACGTGTATTTAAAAGGTACAAATTTACACATTAAAGGGAATATTAAAATAAACTGCAAGTCAAATACTTTGTTATTGTGGACTGTAAAGCAGCAGGAGACAGTTTTACGGCAAATCTGTGCTTAACCAGTTGTTTTCTTTTATTTCCTGCAACAAGTGCTATCATGCAGGTATGACTTAGGCTACTAAAAAAAAGGAAATGTATAAAAGAGACAAATGCATAATTCATCAGGACAGGAAGCACATTTATACACTTTCTAGTTTTATTTCCTCCGTCTCACAGTGCCTCAGTAATCAGAGAGGTTTTGGCATGCAGATAACAGGAAATCAAATGGCACAACATGAGTCCAACTCACTAAATCACTCCTTATTACTGTACAGGAACTGAGACTTGCAGAAAAAAGAAGGAAGAGGTGAAAAGAATGGGAAACGATGATAACAGGTCACATTTATGAAACTCTCCAACATTCTTATAACTCATTTCATGAGTCACATCGTTGAGCTAATTTAGGCTATTATGCAGTTCTTCACACAATGTGACTACACAGAGACTAAAGGAGGACGTAACAAATGGCACACAGATTTCGAGCGGAAAATCTAAATTGGGTGAAAATACATTCTCACAGCATCAGTCTGATATTACCAATACTCTGCATTTTGAGAATATGGAAAACTGCTTTGAAAAAAAAAAAAAAAAAAAAAAACGGGCGGATTTCAGCAGTGGCGTGTAACGCAGTCACTCTTACTAACCACTTTGGTGCCAACTGTTGTCTTTTATAAGAGCATCTGAAATAATAAACAATGTATTGTTGTCAAAAATATAGATTTTTCGAAATATATTGATACTGATTTATCTGAAATGCTTCCAATACTACTTTTCCGCAGAATAGATACAATAGCTGCGCTTTCTCTCTCTCTCATCATTCCAAAAGTGAGTTGTTACACAAACCCGCCTCCCCTCACTCACTTGTTTCATTTGCTCAGGATGAATATTGTTGGTGTTTCAGGACTTGAATTTCGGCACGGGACTGGACGTATTGCGCATAATTTTACTCATTCCCGCAGATTCCCCCAAAGTGTGCACACATAAAACTGCCTCTCAGTGCTAAATTTACTTATTTTTCCCTGCTTATTGCGCTTAAACAGTTGAATAAAAGGATAAAATAATGTAAAAAAATGCCTGTCTAGGCAAGTATTCACGTAAACACAGTCAGTTATGTTAAGTGAACATAAACGGTTAAGAAAGAAAATGCACGTGTAACATTATAATGGATCCATGCATCAGGTTTTAAAGTGACAGCAGCCTAATATACCTGCTTCCAAATTATGCGATAATATTAAAAATAGCTATATGGTCATTTTTTCCCCATGCATCAATGTCAAAATTGTGGCCAGTGAAAATGCTGAGTGGCTAGCCACAGTGAGCAAAAAAGATAATGTCAAGCCCTGCTGGATATCTCTAGATTTAAGACGCACTATGCACTGTAAAAACTAAAGGTTTTTAAACCTCAAATATCCTGTCGGATACTCAAGCTGCTTCAAAATATAATTTAAGTCCCTAAAAGCTCTTTCTCTTATAGTAGGGTTACTGGTGGAGCATTGACAATCTTTGCGGTTCTTGAGGGAACTTATGGGATCCTTTAAGCACTTTGTATTCAGTCCAGAGGTTCTGGAGTCACCTTTTCATTACCACGAGACCTCGAAGTGCTTTCTGGGAAATCAGAGGAACTTGAATGCTATAAAATGGTTATTGTAAGATCTTTTAACATTTAAGTGGTTCCTGGAAGATCTTTTATGTTAAAGTCAGCATCTGGTGCAACCCATTGGTTCTGTGATGCCAGAATAAGATTATTATTATCCTATTAGTACTATACTTAAGTTTGATTCAGTAGCCTATAGCCTAAACAGGCAGGCATTTATTTAGTATAGGCCTATTTATTGATTAATTTACACCTTAAACAACAACAATAAATACTAGTAATAATAATATGAAGAAGAAGAAGAAGAAGAAGGAGGAGGAGGAGGACACAGTATGTTGCTTATGTTAAAATGGATCTAAAATATGTAATAAACAATTCTTATTTTGTATTTGGCTCAGTTAGTTTATTATAATAGAAGTTAATGGTAACCATAGTAACATGGTTCCACTGCGGTTCCACGCAGTGCTTTTTATAAGGGTTCCTCAAGAAAGCTGTGTGGTTCCTCAAAGAACCGGCCCTTTTTAAAGGGTGCCTAGAGGATCTACAGATGGTTCCACCGGTGTGGCAAAGTGAAGAACCCCAAAAGGTTCCTCCAGGCACCTTTTATTTTTACAGTATACATCTGCATGGGCTGCTTCAAAATGTATCTTCCCTCATCCTGTCTGACATGAGAGTTTGATTATTCGAATGCTGTCTTACAGGCTTATCTCCCACACTCTCTAACTAAAACCGAACCCAGAGACTAGTCTATCAAGCTACAACCATGTAGACAGTCCTGAGGTGAAAAAAACAGATCAATACTGTCAAATAGGCTGCTTGGAGACTCTAGTGACAGTGAGGAAAGAGAGAGAGCAGGTGAAAGAAACCCTTCTGTTTGACAAATCAGCCTGTGAGAGTGACGATTTGGCTGGAATGGAGAGCGTTTGTGATTCACAGTGGATGCAGGACTTACCGCATGACTTCCCTCAGACAGCCCGAAGAGCTTTTGTGTTCCAAATCACCTCTATTGACCCGAAAGGCCTCACCCCACTGTGAACGGCACTCTTCACACATAATGCACTCTCCCTAGGTGAAAAACAGGCCAAGGATGCGGACGTATAGATGGATCCTTCAGTGAGAGCAGTTCTCCTTGAACCCGTCGCTGCGGGTCCTGACACTAAATGGCAAAGGCACCCAAAAGATCTCGTTAGTCAGAATATTTGGCCTAACGCAAGGATTCCCTCCAACTCAACTGTACCCTTGAAACTCTCGCTTCTTGACTTGTCTGATAATGATAGTGTGGTTTTTTGAACTTATGACCTCAGAATAGTTCGAGAGGAAGAGAACAAGACGTGCTTGTATACGCCTGTTTAGGGACATTTTAATTTTAAAGCCACCTGAAGGCTGATGCATGCATTTGCATGTATTAGGCGCTTCTTTCCGGGGGAAAAAGAAAATCGGAATCGTTTCTATACCCAAGTGTATTATCCTAATGAAGAATTCAATGCATTTGAAGCCATTTAATTTCCTTCAAATTTGGTGATAGCCTCCGGTTAAATGCATGTTTCTTTAATGGGTAAATGTTTGAAAAATATGCAAAACATGAAGGGCTGCTGCATTGACGTGGGTTCGAATCTGGCCTGAGTCATGTCAAAAGGTCAATTTGGTGTATGCCAGATTAGCCAATTATTCAGACAATGCAGCTGAAAAGTATACATAAAAATACAGAAGTGAAAATAAATAGACATATTTGAATAAATAGCCTATCGGTTTCGCCTCATTTTACTACTTTTCAGCTTTCCAAACTTTAATAATATCAACAGATCACACATTAGTGTTATTTTCATATTGAAACGCTAAGGCCAGAAACATTTCATTTGGTATCTTGCTGTGCAATAACAATGACCCAAGAGAGTTTCCCGAAAAATAATGAGTCTCTGTTACATTGAATGGCTACAAATCGTAAGATGTGTCTGCAGGTGGAAATCACCCTGATTCATTATCAGTTCCGTGCACAAAAGAAAGTTTCAGTAGGTTTTTTTTTTTTTTTTTTTTTTTGAAAAAGCCAGTGCTAACCTGCCTGGTTAGGGCACATAACAACAATAAGTACTGTATTTTACAGATCTGCTTTAAAGTGGACATACTCTGTACATACCTTATCTAATGTTCACAACGCAAAGCTTCACTGCAGCAAAAACGGGTCTTTCAGAAATCATTATCATTACGCGGATAACCATAAGCACATTAGGATATTTACATGTCAAAAAGTATTTGAGTATTCAGCCTGCCCTGATGGCTACCCAATCATAAAAATCATACATTTAAAGATAAGAGAAAGAGTGATTAATCGTCATTTTGAAACTAAATTCTGACAATTTTTTGTCAGAATTCCATCAAGAGAAACCTCGATGAATACAATAAAATGTAAATTGTCACCCCTTTAATTCTCAGAAAGGATTAATTCACTAATTCACAAATATTAATCATTTAAATAATGCCTATTTTTCAACAAAACAAGCTCAGACTGTCAAATGTATAATAGCATCACATTTAACAGGAAATCATTTACAGTTTAAATCCCATTTAAATGACACCATTGCTAAGTTTGGATCAAATGAAGCCATCTGTGAAATATATATGTATTTGACAGATGCTTTTGTCCACAATGACCTTGGTGTTTGTTTGCAGTAATAATAACAGGTGACATTTCAAATCTTAGAAACCTTGGCCATTTTTACTTTTCCAAATTTCCAATTTTTTTTTTCATCAACCACTGGCTTCTTAAAATACATTTAAGGGGAGATATATTACCTGTTCACTACAGGTATACGAATCTTCTCTATAAAAGCAAAGCCTCCTTGGCTGTCACTGTACTCATTTGTTTACACATCCATGTGAACGTATCCCAATAAATAATCAATGCGAGACGCAAACAGCTAGCTAGGCTTATAATATCTACATCGCTTTCATGTTCTAGCTGTAAAAAAAACACCTGATGATCACTCCCTTCATCTGTCCGATCTGCCTCACTAAAGACATTTATCCTCATCTTCTCCACATCAGGTTTAGCTTTGCATGATGGCTCAGCGGGATTTGCTTTTGTAGTTGAAATCTTTGTCGCTTCTGGTTTGCAGAATTAGATTAGACACCACCGCCTTCAAAAAAAACGGAATAAAAAGACAGTCATAAGTTTTTTTTTCCAAAGATTATGCTTCTCGGGGAAATGTGGCACAAAGGGAATTCTTAATCCAATTTCTAATGATGCGAAACAAGTTTTTCTCAGGAATATTTTTTTGTTGTTGTAAATACGATTGCCAAAGGCTGTTCACCAATCTGCCATGGGCTGATTTTTTTTTTATTTTTTTATGCACGATATTAGCTAAGTGATTCACTTGCCCCATGCTTTTATGGCTATGTGAATAGTACTTAAACCCTAGTGTCTGTGACTGCATCCTGAAAAAAATACTGACCCTTTTTGTATTTTAATTCATATGTCAACACTTTTATTGGAAAGGATAAGGCTTTCTTAATGCCAAACATTCAATATTATGGACTTTAAAAATCCCTCAAGGGAATGCAGTCTGACAGACGCTGTGAAGCTTCTTGCTGGTTTTCACAGCATAAACTTTAATATGGGACATACACTGCATGCTCTTTATAGACATGCAGGGAAGCAGTTCCATTTTTCTGTCTGTACTCAACTGTCCATAGTTCTGTCTGCCGTAATATACGTACAGTGAGGAAAATAAGTATTTGAACACCGTGCTATTTTGCAAGTTCTCCCACTTAGAAATCATGGAGGGGTCTGAAATTGTCATCGTAGGTGCATGTCCACTGTGAGAGACATAATCTAAAAAAAAAAAAAAAAAAACCCAGAAATCACAATGTATGATTTTTTAACTATTTATTTGTATGATACAGCTGCAAATAAGTATTTGAACACCTGAGAAAATCAATGTTAATATTTGGTACAGTAGCCTTTGTTTGCAGTTACAGAGGTCAAACGTTTCCTGTAGTTTTTCACTAGGTTTGCACACACTGCAGGAGGGATTTTGGCCCACTCCTCCACACAGATTCTTCTCTAGATCAGTCAGGTTTCTGGGCTGTCGCTGAGAAACACGGAGTTTGAGCTCCCTCCAAAGATTCTCTATTGGGTTTAGGTCTAGACCATGCTAGAACCTTGATATGCTTCTTACAGAGCCACTCCTTGGTTATCCTGGCTGTGTGCTTCGGGTCATTGTCATGTTGAAAGACCCAGCCTTGCCCCATCTTCAATGATTTAACTGAGGGAAGGAGGTTGTTCCCCAAAATCTCGCAATACATGGCCCCGGTCATCCTCTCCTTAAGTGCAGTCGCCCTGTCCCATGTGCAGAAAAACACCCCCAAAGCATGATGCTACCACCCCCATGCTTCACAGTAGGGATGGTGTTCTTGGGATGGTACTCATCATTCTTCTTCCTCCAAACACGGCGAGTGGAATTATGACCAAAAAGTTATATTTTGGTCTCATCTGACCACATGACTTTCTCCCATGACTCCTCTGGATCATCCAAATGGTCATTGGCAAACTTAAGACGGGACTTGACATGTGCTGGTTTAAGCAGGGGAACCTTCCCTGCCATGCATGATTTCAAACCATGACGTCTTAAGTGTATTACCAACAGTAACCTTGGAAACGGTGGTCCCAGCTCTTTTCAGGTCATTGACCAGCTCCTCCCGTGTAGTCCTGGGCTGATTTCTCACCTTTCTTAGGATCATTGAGACCCCACGAGGTGAGATCTTGCACGGAGCCCCAGTCCGCGGGAGATTGACAGTCATGTTTAGCTTCTTCCATTTTCTAATGATTGCTCCAACAGTGGACCTTTTTTCACCAAGCTGCTTGGCAATTTCCCCATAGCCCTTTCCAGCCTTGTGGAGGTGTACAATTTGGTCTCTAGTGTCTTTGGACAGCTCTTTGGTCTTGGCCATGTTAGTAGTTGGATTCTTACTGATTGTATGAGGTGGACAGGTGTCTTTATGCAGCTAACGACCTCAAACAGGTTCATCTAATTTAGGATAATAAATGGAGTGGAGGTGGACATTTTAAAGGCAGACTAACAGGTCTTTGAGGGTCAGAATTCTAGCTGATAGACAGGTGTTCAAATACTTATTTGCAGTTGTATCATACAAATAAATAGTTAAAAAAATCATATAATGTGATTTCTGGATATTTTTTTAATTTTTTTATTATGTCTCTCACCGTGGACATGCACCTACGATGACAATTTCAGACCCCTCCATGATTTCTAAGTGGGAGAACTTGCAAAATAGTAGGGTGTTCAAATACTTATTGATGATATTGGTGACAGCGGCAGACAGAACTATGGACAGTTGATATAGATATAGATATAGAATTGATATAGAATTCAATCATTACACCAATTATATTGTAATCTTGCAAAAAGTGAAAATTAAGTACTATAAGCAAGCAGTGTTGCTAGCATCCTCAAGGTCATGGAAAAGCATTTGGTTAATGCATACCGGTAAATGTGAATGCAAACGTTTAAATTTGTAATTCGCACTTGGTATGTATGAATACATTTAATAGGTCTATACATGTTCCTTGATCTTTAGAGATAAAAACAGTATAATGCACTACGTAACTTTTCAGAATTCAAAACATCATCCATCATCCAAACATTTCATAAAACTAATCTTTTGAAATACATTTACAGATTAGTGAATTCACCCCTAAAAGATGCATACAAAAATGTAAAAGACTTTCCTCATTACAAGGTGTAACCCATGCCAGGCTCTGATCCCCTGATTACAGGTAACAGTCCCAATCACAGGAAGTGTCCTCCATGTGCATAACCTTGAGGAGTGTGAAGAAGTCTGTTTTTCTTGGTAAATGTGTCTAAACAGGCTGCCCTTTCTCCCCTACACCTGTTCGGCTTAATATTAGCATATTTCTGTGAGGACAGAGTGTGCATGTGAAAGCAGGCTGAGAGGATTAGTGAGAGACGCACATGAACTCCAGTCCTGCACTGCTGAGGAAACGCTCCCTGCATGAACTGAGAGCGAGAACACATTTGTCATTTCATTGAAATACTGTGTATTGGCAGTGGTTGATCCACAGTTACGGGGAAAGTTTGGTGCCGTTTAGGTTATTGCTGCTAAAGGAAGGGGAAACCAGTGTTGTTTTTTGTAATCTGAATTTTTCCATGGTGAAAAGCATAACTTGAATAATGTACACCCCATGTACACCCCATAATCAAATCAAATAAGACACAGACATGGCTAACAAAAATAGTCCACTCCAATATATATATATATATATATATATATATATATATATATATATATATATATATATATATATATATATATATATATATAAAATGTAAATAAAAGTGGTAATTTTATTACTGTATTACATTTATTACTTAATCTATTAATCATATAGACTCTTCATTAGTTGCTGATGTAGAAATCATTAATTAATTGTTTAGTTCTTCATGAGTCATACATTAACTCATGATTATCTGTGCATTAGTTAAGTATGAATTATCATATAAGTGCACCCGTGTTGTAAAGTGTTACCATAAAAGTTAGACAAACATATACTTCCATTCAAAAGTTTGGGATCAGTAAGATTTTATTTTTGGAAAAAAATGCATACTTTTAAACTGATCAAAAATAAGAGTTAAAAAATATATATAATGTTACAAATATATATATATATATATATATATATATATATATATATATATATATATATATATATATATATATATATATATATATATATATATATATATATATATATATATTCAAATAAATGTTCTTTTGCACTTTCTATCAAGGAATCCTGAACAAAAATGTCACAGTTTCTAAAAAATATTAAGCAACTGTTTTCAACATGACTTTTTTGGCATGTTTCTTGAGCAGAAAATTAGCATATTCATGTTTTCTGAAATACTGAAGACTGGCTGCTAAAAATTCAGCTTTGAAATCACATATTAAAATAATAATAAAACGGAAAACAGTTATTTGAATTTTTAATAACATTTCACAATATTTGTTTGTTATCAAGCAAATTCAGCCTTGCTGAACATAATAAACTTCTTTCAAAAGTATTGTATAACACTAATCCCAAACTTACAATAGTGTATACATTTACACACACATATAGGTTTTTGGCAAGCAACATATATTTCGCCAATTACATTTTTTTGAAGGGCTTTTAGAAGCATGACTTGCTTTTTTTTTTGTTCTGTTGTTGACATCACAGCTCATGCACTAGCCTGGAGCAAGGAGTTATATATTCTAGTCAAGGACTTGGGACTGTGCACATTCTCATGATTCTATCAGCCAATCAGTGTCGTCAATCAGAATGTTGTTTAGCTTCTGGTCTAGCAATCAGTCACATGACATTTATGGGAAAAAAAAGGCAATGGCCCGTAAAGCAATGAGCAAACTAAAAGATATCTCAGTGGACAACATAATTACGTACTCCTTTTAAAAGCCAACTACCAGAGACTGAACTTCAATTCACAGTGAACAGAACTTTTGAATGTTTTACTGGCTGATGCAATAACATGAACGGTTCTGAAAAATGTTTCAGCCAACCCAACTACAGATTATGCGTGCAAATTACCGGTTAACATTCTCTCTGTACCAGACTTTGATGTCCAGTTTGAGAGGAGACATTCCCATCTCCATTAGCATACATAAATATAATCCCTTAATATGTACACCAAGGGCCTTCAAATTATTCATCAATTATGATCTCCATTCCTTAAATGTTGCTATTATTGAAGTCGTTCTCTGAAGGGGAAAGGCCACACTTTTACTTTCTCTTCAAGATTTCAAGTCATTAGAGAGAACACTTTCCATATTCCTTTCGCGACTGATGTGAATGGTTAGGCATTTAATTAAATTTGCTGTACATAAAGTCATTAGCGAGCTTTTTGAAAAATGTTATGCTCAACTGAGTCTAATTATTACCCAGTGAAAGCTGGCTTCAAAGTTATTGTCTTTGATGATGATACACAGTCTCACATCGGCTGTTCCTTTGTGATCCTCAGGCGCCTTCTTCCTCAAATTCACCTTCTTTTTTTTTTTGCCAGAGTTCAAAGAAAACTGTGATGTATTTTTGACCGGAGAAGCTGAGAAAACGTTTCCTTCCCATAAATTTGTATATACTACTTCCTATAAACTTTTTGAAAACTCAAACAAAGGAACACTTGTGACTGATGAAAACAAGGCCATGGAAGTGAAACTAAAGAAATGAGTCCAGATAACTGTTTGGTGTCAGATTTGATATTCACCATCAGCAAATATATATTGATTATTTAGAGTTTTTTTTTTTTTTTTTTTTTACTTTGGGGAGCAAATAGATCTTTTATTTTTTAATAAAATTTTTCTTTTTTTTTTTTAATCATGATATTTGAAATCAAATTTGAACTAATTTTAAATTTGTACCCCAAAGATTCACACCCCTAAATAATCAATTATATTTGCTGATGTTGAATATCAAATCTATCTATTTGCATGGTCATTGAACACATTTTAAATGTTACTTTGAGCAATTGGATTAAATAAATGATTCATGCATAGGGCGAACTTCCTTTTATAAAAGTTAAAGGGAATATATTACTCACAAATAATACCAGTGTGTAATGAATACAAACATTCAAATCTATAGAATTGGTTGTCCACGTTGCGATTCCTTTCTTATTTCAGTGAGCTTCATGTGACAGCAAATCCTAGAAAAATGTCAAGAGGCAGTAGTTTTAATATGTCGCCCTTCTTCCTTCCTTAATTGGTGAGAGTGACAGACCTCTGGCAGAACGGCGCGAGATTTCAGCAAACGTAGCCGAACAAAATAGTTTTTTCGAGTCAGCTATTGGGACACAGCCTTTTTTCCTTGCTGTCATTCTTTTCTCCAGTGTCTAGAGTCTGTTTTGCTGAACCCTCAAAAGGTTAAACCCTGTTTCCTGAATCAAACACCATTGATTTCAATGCCTTCCTGCCTCCCCTCCACTCAGCCCGACTCAGCAGAATCACAAGCTTTAAACGCTTCAAAGCCGAGCCCATTAAAACACAATAACTCGTTAAATGAAAGAGGTGTTTCCACTGTTTTGGGATGCAATTTAGCGCAAGAAATCACTGGTGAAAATCCCTGTTTGCAATGTAAGGATTAGTCAGAGCACTTTCTTTAAAGTATCTAATGAAGCCATGACTCAGCTGAAAGATCCTTCTCTTTCCTAAAATGAAGGTTTCTAAGTCTTCCTGTGAGAAAGAGACAAGTGAACCTAGAATCTAAAGAAGAAACATCAGACTGCAGTTCCGTATGGAGTCATTTACAGACAGAGAGACGGACGGATGGATGGATAGATCACTGCTAAAACTTGTATATTTTTTTTACAATATATATTTTTTATTATTTTATTTACTTACTGAAAAAAAAAAGAATTCCCACTGCTAAATATTGAGGACATTCAAGGAAAGTGTTTCTGAAATGCTGAAACATTATGGAGCTGTCACATGGGTGATTGTATACACACACACGAAGATGATGATGATGATGATGAAGGCAAAAAGGTCATATTTAATAAATCCAACAGGTTTTCAACACCAATAGAGCAACATACAACACATTCAAAATAGACACACTGAACTGACACAGAACAAACACATTTGATAATGATGATGATGATGATTGAGTGCACATCTGAACATAATTAGTGTCCATGACAACAAATGAATGAGGAAGGCAGCCGATGACGAAACACAAGTCCATCTAACCTGAATGTGACAGTACACTCTTAAAAATAAAGGTTTCAAAATAGGGGTCATAGAAGAACCATTTTGGTTCCCAAAAAACCTTTTAGTGAATCGTTCTAAAAAGAACCATTTTTTTTTTACATATTAATAATTTAAAGATCCTATTTTTAAGAGTGTAGCATTTTGTTAAGCTACACTGCTAAGTGTTGGAAAAAAAGTAAAAGTAAAAATGTCAATGTAATTCATTCTGAAAAGAGCTAAACTACTGTC
This sequence comes from Meda fulgida, assembly GCA_030578275.1. Classification (NCBI taxonomy): domain Eukaryota; kingdom Metazoa; phylum Chordata; class Actinopteri; order Cypriniformes; family Leuciscidae; genus Meda; species Meda fulgida. The sequence goes on along the minus strand of CM060627.1, from coordinate 5,301,599 downwards.
ACACTACCTAAATGTAGTTAAGTCAGTAGTGTTCATTGTTTACTCGCCAAAACTGCTATATTGCCATTCAAGTATCAAAATATAATTTTTAAAAAGGACCTCAAACTGTAAATTGTAAGTCACAACAAACAGAATTGTAACTTTGTTCCATCACAACGACTAATTCAATTACCCCAGCAGTTTGTCAGGAATGGTGTAAATCCTGAAGTTTGGCGCTGTAGGTGGCTTGGCAGCGGGCCAGCTATTGATCATGAATCCCATACCAACAGAGGGAGAACTGCTGACAGCTCATGAATTGACCAAGGACATGGGTGTCCATTATTTAATCATCATTTCCTGGGTAAAGGGATCAGTTTTCCTTCTTCTAACTTCCTCTCAATAGGAGCTGCCACTCCAGAACCAAAGAGTAATTTGCAGCTGTTCCCCATTCCTCATTTCTGCCTTGTTGCTCTTCTTGATGTTAAAAGTGAGTCAGTTCCCATTTCCACCATATAAAGGTAGTAGCATTTCAGCATGAGAAACTACACAAGTAATAGGATTTAACGGCACAAGAGAAAGTAAAGAACTGAAAATTTTGCCCAGAATATTTTCAGTGAGAATGTGAATTCATTTTTTTTTATTAAGGTCAGAAACTGTAACTTTATATGTCTATTTGTGAGGTAATACATAAGCCCACATGAATGTATATTTGTATGCATTTTGACTTTATCTATCACTAAGTTAAGAACAATTGTTGCGAAACCTAGTGCTAGTTGTATATCCTTTTATTTTCTGTAGTGAGGTGAATTTATGACAAATCGAGCAATTTGCAGTTACTGATAATTACACTAATTTCAAACTTCTTTTGAATTAAAAAAAAACTTTGTTTGTTCTTTAATATCTGATTAGATCTTTTCCTTGATTTGTCATTCTAATAACACCATGGGAAATAATTGCTTTTCAAATCACAAAAGGGTTATGAAACATGCATCAACAATTTTGAAGAGTCTCAGGTCTTTTGTGCTGCTTGCTCTTCAATGAAGGAAAAACAAACACTTGAAAGAAAGTGAAAAAGAAGAAAAAAAGCCCTATCTGATAGTTTTGGCAGAGGCACTCATGCAGGGAAGTACATCTCCCAGAATGCCACAGTTCCTGCTCTTCCTGTGAACCATAGTGGTCCAAAAGGCTAAAGGCACAGAAAGAGGAATCACGATAAATAAACACTTCATTGATCCAATGACCTGTCCCATTTTTAGAACTGTATTCACTGTTTTCAATTATATTATTATTTTAATTCAAAGCTCTGCAGAGAAAATGCATGAATCATTTAACAGCAGATTTTATTTGTATTAAAAAAAATAAATGAGAAGTTAGACTTCTATTTTTTTTTTCATTAGATGGGTGAAGATGGGTGTATTGTGTCATGATGGAAATATTATGAAGAATATTAAAACCATAATACCTTTTTTGATAGTCAATTAAATATGTTACAAATTGAAGGCATATATTTGACTGTTTTTTGTGATTTGTGACTGAATGCAAATAAAAAGATTAGACTATTCATAACCAATAAATGATAAGTCTGCCTGGTACAGACACAAAAACAGCTTCCTGTTAAAATCCCTCTGATTTTAGGGAGAATTTATGGGTAGGGATGGAATCACTTTGTGTGATTTTTTTTTTCTTCCCAGCTGATGAATTATAAAAACATTGAGAGCAAATCAGAATCCATCCTGCTTTAAAGAACTCAAGCATTTAAAGTGACAGATGACAAAACTGCATTGAGCTCTATGAATTAACAGAACAATATTGTGCATTGGTGCATACACTAATTATTGTATAGTTATCATTCTTGATGTGAACGGGCCTTAAAGCCAATGCTACTGGAGTGTCCAACCAAAGAAGAAAGAGAAAGAAGTGATGACCACATTGATAAACATACCGTTTGCTTACTTTCAGTTGTCTAAATATTGATCTGGGTTTGGAAAAAACCCCCGCAAAATTACATAAATTAAATAGCTTTACATAAACTCCATTTACGTTTTTTTAGAAAAGGTGTATTTTCTCCTTGTCAATCTCTCACCCCACCGAAATAAGTATATGTAGCGGTGGAATATTCTATGGTAATCTCACCCTCACGCTCAGCCATGGTGATATCGCGAGACAGCTTTTCACTCAACGGGAAATCTCGTCATGTTTTAGTCTCGCGAGATCTCGTGGCACGAGATCTCGGCACACCCCTAATAAATAGCTTAACATACACTCCATTTACGGTTTTAAAGGTGTATTTTCTCCTTGTCAATCTCTCAACCCAGCAAAATAAGTATAAGGAATACATCATCAAGACTTCATTTAAAAGCATCCGCAGTAGCAAAGCACCCCTGCTGAGAGAGCTCTGAGACCCTCCTGAATTGGTCTATCAACTTCCATTTGTCCCACACCGAGGAACGTCACTGGAAACGCTGCTGGAAACATCTTAATGCTGTGTCTGCCCACACTCTTACCCAAACACGCCCCGAGATCACGATGAACTCACTTTAGGTGACAATTTAAAGAAGATGGCCAAACTCAGATTGTATATCATTCAAAACTAACAGAAACTGCTTTACCCAGAAGTCAAATTACTTTGTTAATCACTGATTTAAACAAAGACAATGTCTAATTTATTAGGATTACAAGCATAGATTAAAGTGACAGTACACCAAAAATATTAACATTTTGGCATTATTTATGCATTGTTTCAATAAAGTTATTTCTGTACAAATACTGTTTATGGCGCTACATGTTACCAGTCTCTTCTAAAGTCATTTAATATCTTAGTGTGACTAAAATTTAAATTGGTAATGGCTCTAAAATCCCCGTTTCTAATAAAAAATGCAACGTTTAATGTGGACATCGGTGATGTCATCTCCAATGACCGTCACTTGTGTCCAAAATGAAGTGACACTTCTAACATCACCATATTTGACTTTAAAAATAAAATTCAGTCTGTTCACAAAACTCCTGTATGGCTTTATTTTAGTTTTTTTTTTATTTTAGTTTTTTTTTTTTTTTTTTTTTTTAAGGAATTGTATTATGCTCTGCATTTGTTTGATCAAAATACTGGGAGAAAAAAAAAAAAAAAAAAAAAAGAAAACCTTTAGATTACTTTAGGTCACTTTAGGTCACACTTTACATTAGGGTCCAATTCTCACTATTAACTAACTATTACCTACGACGTTTGCCTCAATAAACTCCTAATTACTGCTTATTAATAGTTAGTAAGGTAGTTGTTAAGTTTGCTTACTGAGTGGGATTAAAGGAATCAGAATATGGCCATGCGGAATACAACATTAATATGTGCTTTAAGTACTAATAAACAGCCAATATCCTAGTAATATGCTAATAAGCAAGTAGCTCATAATGAGAATTTAACCCTAAACTGAAGTGTTACCAAAATATTGTTACGACCAAAACAATAAATAAATCTGTTTTCTATTTGAATGTATTTTAAAATGTAATTTATTTATTTATTCACTTTCAGCATAACTACTCATCACATCATTTTCAGTGTCACATGATCCTTAAGAAATCAAAGGCTTTGTGTTCAACAGAGGGGAAAAAAGGAGACAGGTTGGGAATGAACATATGAATGCATCCTTGAATATAAGGTTATATCCTTGATGTAAATAATGTCAGAATTTTCATTTTTGGGTTACAAATTTCCTTTAAATCCATACGGGTAAGAATTATGACATGTCTTCCTTCAACAGGAGATTGTATTATATAAAAAAAAAAACACTCCTTTTGGTCATATTATATGTCACTTACACCTTTCCCCTTACATAAACCATATAAAAAACACTTTAGATGTTTTGCTTTCATTCCCAGAGAGGGTGGCTCTCTCATCAAAAGCTGATAATGACAGCAGTCCGCTGCTGCCGGAGCAATGAGTGTTTATGAACAGTCATCCCTATGATGTTTTCACACCCACACACACACACACACAAGTCCATAAATCTGTGGATTTGATTTCCCTTGATGCTCAAAGAGTATAGGAAAACAAAACTGAAAGACACAAAACTAATGGAAAATATCCGGGTGGATGTGTCTGTGAACTCTGCATATATTTGGAGATAATCCAGCTTTGTGTTCTGTGGTAAAGCGGCGCTCTCCTCCAGTGTCACAGCGACTTATCATTGCTATAACAATTATAACAACATTAGGCACAGAGAAAGCACACCAAGACACCGCTGTTACTGTATAAACAAAGCGGATGTAGCTTTGATCCATCATTGACTTTTGATTTAGCATCGGCTAGATGTCAGGCTGTTTAAATATGAGCCAGGCTGCTCAGATTTGGAAACGCTATGAGGGAATATTAAAATGGACAACATGTAATTTCTTGAAACACTTTTAAAGCCATTTTAAATGAAATTTTTCAGAAGTTGCTCACGAGACTTTGAGTAAAAAACAAAAAAATTGTAATAAATAAATAGAAAATAAATAAATAGAAAACAGTATAGAGCTATGGATAGTCAAGAATTTGGTTTTGGAAGAATTTGATGAAAAATATTTGAGTTCATATTTAAATCTCTGACTTTTGATGGCAGGCTATGGAATCATGCCAACCTAAGCACAGAAATTAAATGAAGTAATCAAATTAACTGACATGACATGACATGAAATGAAACATTTTAAGCCATTTTTTGCTGAAAGTTCAAGGAAGAAACATCTAAAATGTATTAAAAAAAATGTTAGAGAAACATCTGAAATCAAGAAGCATTCAGCAAAGATTTCCTTATGTTGCTTAAAAAAAAGATATATTAAAGGGATATTTCAGCAATTTCTTTACATGAAACACAAATAAGATATTTAAAAAATATTTTTTTTTTCAAATATTGATTATATTATAATATTTTGTTTCTTGTACTAGAATTTTGCATGCAATGGCAGTTCCACTACTTTTCTTCTTCTATCATTCTGAGCGAATATCATGTAAATGACCAGACTCATTGCTGCCCTCTGACATCTGGTAGAGAGTAAACAAGCAAAACTGCGCATGTGCATGAGTCGAACGTGTCGATTCGCATGAATCTATACTTTGAAAGCTCTGCGGGCCCGACTGTACACGAGGCGGAGCAGAATTCGGAAAATTATAAATATACATGGCGTTACAGCTCCCTCACACAGCAATCATCATAAACTTATTTTAAAAGTTTACTTTTCTTTTAAATGCATGTTTGGTCCACAGAATACCTTACAAAAACAAAATTAATATTCATTCTGGGCACATCTGCCAAAACAAGCATTCATCTGCACTATGACATGATGATACTTCCAGCTGTATTGACAGCAAAGCACTATAAAAATGAATTGCTTGGCAAAGGCCACATCAATTTACTGACCCAATTTTCAGGGGACATGAAGGCCGAAATCCGCTTATTCCGTCGCCTAAATGACTTTCGGGATCATAAATGTTCAAAATAAGCTACCTCATGTTCTGGAGAGATTAAAAGTCAGAAGTCATGCGATTCATTAGGTCAAATATAACTGACCGAAAAGGATTACAACACGACAGAGCCTGAATATTCAGTCCATGAAAGATGAGATTACATCATTAGATGACATCATTAAAATACTAAAATAGCAAACTATCACGTTTATTAAAAAACGTGTCTATGCATCTACCATTTATCCATCCATCCATCGTTATCATTTTAATCATTTATAATAATATATTTAATATTCACATTATTTTGAATCAATTGATATACTGTTCCCTTAAAAAGAATGTAAATTATTGTATGTCCAATCTATATTAAATTTATTAAACAAATTACTTGGACCAGAAATCCCACTAAAAATAATAAACATGCGACACATTAAACACAAATGAATCACGTAAGTAAACGTATTAACAATGACAAATTTCTCAGCAAGAACGGTTCCCTGGCCCGGCTTTCCCAGAGCATATAAAACAGGATTACAGTATCCAGACAGTTCGAATCAATGTGACCTCTGTATGAATAACATCAGTGAGAAGAGAGTTGAGCAGGGAGAGAGGATAGAGGGTCGTCTGTTGAGCTCACCACGTGATAATATCCCACAAGTGTCAGCCTGTGAATGAAAGCTCAGGGCGCATACGAGAAAGACTCATGTTGGACACAGAACTGCGCTGTATGATCTCCCAGAATCCCTTTCTCTGCACAAACCTCCAGCTCTGGCCCCTGAGAATTCAAGAGAATACAACAATGATACACAAAGAGTGATGCAGGGCTGATGCTTTTTTGTTGGCCGGCCCAGAAGTTAGGATCACCCTGGTTTCCTTGACAAAAAACAAAAACAAATGGGATTTTTCCATTAGCTTTTGGATTAGCCTATAGCTTTGAGACTAACAAAAGTTTATGATTCTTTCATGTTTTGTGCATCATGATAATCTTCACAAATGAACAAAACTTTTATGAATTTTGAAGCCTAAATTTAATCGCCATAAATAAAAAGTATGCTATAAATAATCTACACTTCAATGTAACTATTACTAAGGCTGCATTTACACATGCCCAATTTCGATTTGTTGACTATATCCAATATTTTGAAGACCATGCAGCTCACATCTTCTTTTTAAAGTGATCCATATCTTATTACACTAGGGTGAAATAACCCAAGTTAAGGGCCATACACACCGGGACGAATATCGACGCGCATTATTCACCAGCGTTTTTCAATGCGTTTTTTGTGTTCACACCCAAGCGATTTTCGCTGACGATGAGCCGAGTGAACATGCAAATTCATTCCCTGATATTAGATGGCGCTTAATGTAAAACAGAAATACCCCAGTACACAAGTACAAGCTTGCTCAAGTACTGTTTTGTAGTCGCTGTCGCGTTTGTCATATAGTTCTTTATGTTCCGACACCAACGAGACCAGCAGCTCTACATTCATCATGCCTTGCATCTTCCTCGTCTTATTTCTTCCTGGCAGTGTAGACGCTGGCGGATATCTTCTTCGCCGTTACGTATGTGTGCTCGGCAAGACCGGTTTATGTTTGAGCGCCCCCAAGTTGGGTTTTACGGTAACTTCAGAAGCTTCAGACACGTGAGCAAAAGTGCCAATCTCATTGGTCGGATAGTTTTTGACGCGGCGCGTCAAACCAAAAAAACGAACCCGAGGCGTTTTTTAAAAAGTGACGCTTTTACGCGTGCCGTTTTTCACGTCGGTGTGCACACTCACATTGGCGCCCTTTGTTTAGTCCCGAGGCGTTAAACGTCGGCGAATATCACACGCGAAATTCGTCCCGGTGTGAACAGGCCTTTAGACATACTGACCCTGAAAAGCTTTGGCTGAAAAGGAAGTAAAAACGGTGTGATTTGCAATGGACGCAGATCAAATGATAACACAAGCTTTTGATTTCTTTTGCTTGTTTCTTTAAAGGTCAGCAAAATGTTGGGTTGAGCCTTCATCTTCTATTGCGCCACTGAAAAGAGTCATGTGATCGCGGTTGATGTCCAACTGAGTTGACGTCCTTCGCCACCCTTCCCTTTTTCAATGATGTAAGACTCGCATTGACAAGCGAATGTATGATCTGTCCAACGCCATCTCACAGCCAATTCGTACGTATTTTACGAGGTGGCTAATTCGTACTAATTCGTACTACCTCACTCGTACGAATTTGTATGATTTGTCTAAACCCAGGGTCAGGAGCAGGTCATTCGTACGAACTCAGGGAATTGGGCAACTCGTAAAATACGTTAGATTGAGCAAAAATCGTATGAATTCGTACAAATTAGCCACCTCGTAAAATACGTACGGATTGCCATGAAATCGTGTAGATCTATCCACTTACATGGCAGACTCAAATGCACGTATGCTATTCATAACAGATTCATTTCCACATATGAATAATCAATGTGATTTTTTCCCGTTTACACGTTCATGGGTCATATGCGATCCGTGCCACATGGGAGAAAAAAAATTGGAATTGGGTCACTTGAACATTTTAATGTAAATGCGACTCTTTCAGTTTTATTAAAAAAAAAAATGGTAACACTTTACTTGAAGGGGTGTGCATGAGACTGACATGACACCTTCATAATCATGACATGGCAGATGTCATAAATATGAAGGAGGTTTTATGCATATTTATGACAACTGTCACTAAGTGTCATTTGCTCAATTATGAATTTTTTAATGCAAATATGATATTTTTTGAGATGGGTTTTTTTATGACACCTTGACATAAATCTATACATCATAACCTGTCAGTGTCTTTGTCATGACAACTTGACATTACCAAGATAACATAAATTGTCATAAACATGACATAGCAGATTAATGATCAAACTTAAGAAACTACTTAGCTTTATGGGTTAATATTTCAATAAATTGTCAGGTGGTTGGTTTTGACATTGGCCGTCATGAGGCCATTATAACTGTGTCATTAAAATTTTTCTTAACCTCAACTACAGTGGTACAAATTTAATTTGTCATTAAAATGTTATAATGGCTTCATGACAGCCAATGTCAAAACCAGCCACATGACAGTTTTATGAAATGTTAACCCATAAAGCTAAGTGGTTTCTTAAGTTTGATCATTAATCTGCTATGTCATGTTTATGACATATTTATGACAGGTTGTGTTGTCTTAGTAATGTCAAGTTGTCATAACAAAGACATCTAAAACAATGTCATATTTGCATTAAAAATGTCATAATTGAGCGAATGACACTGAATGACAGTTGTCATAAACATGCATAAAACCTCCTTTATATACATGACATGTGTCATGTCATGATTATGACGGTGTCATGTCAGTCCCTTCAAGTAAAGTGTTACCAAAATTATTTTCCCTGAAAGTTTGAATTAGATGAGTTAGATGAGTTTATCTATTCTGTGTGATGACATTTAATGTCACCAACAAACTAGCTACTTGTTAGCAACCGCCTTTTACAAGCTAAGCACAAGAGGGTGTTATTGATGTATTTTAAGTTTTGAGCTTCTGTTAACCAGAGACCTAATTTCAGGCATTCAACCAAAAATTCCCATTAAAAACAAACATTGACCTTAGCACAATGGAACCGGAAGTGCTAAAAACGTCATCTCTGCAGCACTCTGTTGGAGTTAATATAAAATCAGATGCACCCTATTTACCCTTTGAATGCACATTATCGACAACTAGAACTTGTATCCCTCTTAGTTTTCAACCTCTTCCCTCCAATCTGGTACACAACAGCCTTTTTTTTTTTTTTTACAATCCAATCGATCCCCATGTATAAAATAAATGTCTGTCCTACAAATTCACTTGGAAATACGTCCAATAATGGAAGTAAAATTAGCTGCGAATCCCATTTCATGTTGACTTTTAAACTAATGCTAATAATTTCCTCCACAAATGCACTTTTCAAACAGCACACACACACACTTCATTATAAAGGATAATCAATGATAATTAAATCACCATTTTATATCATTAACTGGCACAGAACCGCCTGTGTTTCTGTATGCATCCATAACACGTCTCACACAAACCTTCACCTCATGGATAAAACAGCTCTGTGGATCTCTCCAGTGACATGCAAATCATTAAATGCATTATAACCAATGAAAAAGCCACAATCATAAAATATTGCTCAATCAATTATTTGTATAACTGAAGAATAATAAATAATCACAGCAATGATAATCTGATTATCTTCAGTCAAATGTGCTTCACAGTATAGGCATGGGAACATACAGAAGAGGCAGGAAGAACATGACAGAGGTTCTATTTTTAAAAATAAACACAAACATCACTCAGACATCAATCAATGTATGCCAATACGACAATGAATGCACCGCATCTGAGTGAGCTAGTGGGCGGAGAAACAAAGAGAAAGGGGAAATCGTGTTTTTTATATATATTTAGTAGGTTGTAAACATTTTAGCATTTTTGCCTCTTTTTTGTGTACATTTTACACTTGTTATGCAGCAAAGAGAATGAGAACTATTGTTAAATGGTATATTATATTAAAAACATAAATTGTTACATATCATGGTTTTATAATATATAAATATGCACTTGCAATGCAGTATATTGTTACTTTTGTAATTGGCTTCATCAAATAAAATAAAACTAATTTTTTTGGCATTTGTCAAAAAGTAACCATACATTGTCTGTGTGTGTGTGTGTGAGAGAGAGTGTGAGTGTGCATATAATTTCATGTTCACAACAGCACTGTATCTCTTGCAAAACAGTGATGTTATGAACTTGAAATCCCAGTACTATTTTAGGATGCAGAGCTTATTTTGTGAATTAATCATCGCTGCACACTTGCACAAGATTTCCCAGTTTCTGTTCCATCCTGAAAATCAATGGACACGTGGATGGACTCCAGTTGAAATGATGCCCATTCATTTAGCTCTGACTCGCTAGCTTTTTCACACATTTGAGCCTGCCTTCTGTGCTGACTTTTTTGAATTGTCTTTGCTGGACTAACATTAGCAATGAGGGAACATTGACCATGACGGCTACCACACAAATACACACACCATCAAAAGTCATGTACTAATGCTCCAGTGACGTAAAGGACAGTTCTGGTTGTGGTGGCAGAATTAGACTCGGGAAGTCTGTGTGTTGTCAATTGTCAGCTATTGTGTGTACTGTCACTCAACACAATCATCACACCCACTACTAACTGACTTTCTCTCTTTCTCTTTCTCTTTCTCTTTCTCTCTCTCTCTCTCTCTCTCTCTCTCTCTCTCTCTCTCTCTCTCTCTCTCTCTCTCTCTCTCTCTCTCTCTCTCTCTCTCTCTCTCTCTCTCTCTCTCTCTCTCGTGGTACTTTAAGTGTTTTTGTACATTGCTGTCACTGTTTGTATACTGCAGAGTCTTTCAAAAGCTTCACGTTCAGATGCTGATATTAATTAAGACCTCCTCCATTACTGGCAAACACATTCTCGGTTTTGTTTCAATGGATTGTAGGTGAAGACCCACTTTATCTAGAGCTCGGACTTACTAACGTATCACTAACGAGTGAGAAACTGCAACAAACAATTCAGTGAGTCAGTGAATGATTCAATTATTCAAACTGAATATTGAAACGATTCAGGTGTGCGTTTCCAGAAAACATCAACATCTATGATTGCAAGTTCTGTCAATATCAGCATAGTTCAATGAGTCTGTGTTTCCCGAAACCATAGCAAAGTTGTGAGGTTTGAGCGACAGCTCTTGACCTGTGGTCAGAAGTGTAGTTTCTTGTTTTCATGACATGGTGGTCTTAATAAATCCTTATCTTGATGTGCGTACATGCGTACAATATAGCAAAATAACTTATAAAAATTAGAATTAGTCCTCATATTTGTAATGTATAGCAAAACAATCTAGCATGAATTTGATCTCAGACTGATTCATTAAAAGAACTTTTTACTCCACCACTTTCATGATATCATTAACTAACATTGTTGAACGACAAATTTGCAACAATATGGTTTCGGGAAACAATCGTGACTAGCTAATTACGATGCATCTTACTAGTAAAGCATTGAGTTACGTTGTTGTATGGGAAACACTCCCCAGAGCATTTGCTAACCCCTGTGTATGATTAATTTAAAATAACTGACTCAGGGTGATTATTTTCGTGAATCGGGCATCGCTGGCTAAATCTGCACAGACAACTGGCAATATCACATGACTTGATTGCCGTTGAACTGTCTAAAGGTTCTAAAAGGTGTTTCTCCATGCACCCATGCCAATATAGAACCTTTATTAAGTGTATGTGGCTTTGTAATTCAGAAACTGAAGATCATCTGTTTGTTCATAAGAATCATGTCTAAATAAGCCAATTCTGCTTCATATTATTTCAACATTATGGTTCATTCAGGTCTACTTCACTGAAATACTATGAATTAAAAATCATTAGATGCAAATAAATAAATAAATAAAATAAACCAGCTTACCAGAAATGTTGTTAAAGTAATAGCTCTCTTGCTTGCCATGCCACATTACATACTTGCAGTATAGACAGAGAGGCAGAAATGAATTCTCAGAAAAACAGGAAAAAACTGGGTTGTGGCAAGGCAAGGATAACCACTTGGTGGGCTGGATTTGGCCCGTAGGCCAGACTATCACTGCATTGTGGTTCCTTTCTATCTGCTGCTCACATACAAAAAACTACATCTGTGTGCCTGAGGCCATTTTCTTTCCAACACTGCAGTGGAAATCCCTCGTAAGGTCTGAACATACTGACAATGGACATTTGTTTTGTTTGAGCAGTCATTTCACATGTGGCTGTGTTAATTAGAAAATGAAGCTCCCCTCATTGTTCATGAGAATCATGTCAAAATAAGCCAATTCTGCCTCGTATTAGTTCAGAATTAGGGGTTATTCAGGTCTGATTAGCAGTGCAATTCAGCCTGTCTGTGAAGATGATTACAGTCAATGGCTTAACTGATGTGTGTCTGAGGGCGTACTGTTTTCTGTTTCTATCTCGATTTGTCTTTTTCTTCTGATCTCCTCCCACCTCCATTCAGAAGGTTTGCTTAGAGAGAAAGAGAGAGAGAGAGTTTATAGATTGTTTTACCATGTTTACCAGAGTATGTCAATAAAAACAAGTCCCTAGACCGAATTATTAAAATTTAAACAAAATGTTTGTAACCTATCCAGTATTTAATTTTTTTGAATGAAAAAAATAATAATTTATGAAACCTATCCAGTATTTTTATATAATTTCACTCACTTGCATTGAACATACTGTAGTAACCGATAAGTAAGCATCTAGAAACTATTTATAGTGCCAACAATCATTCAAAAATACAGCAACTGCATGTCAACATGCTAAAAACCATCTAGGACACTTTCGCAACTACAGATAAGAAACGCATCTTTTTCGGCAACACTTGATCCATTAAAACAAACACTTTCCTTTTTCTTTTCTTCTCTATATCTAAAAATATGCATATATATGCATATATATATATATATATATATATATATATATATATATATATATATATATATATGTGTGTGTGTGTGTGTGTGTGTGTATGTGTGTGTGTGTGTGTGTTTGTGTGTGTGTATTACATATGCTGTGATAGATCAAACTGGGAAGGGTCACATCACTTACATATTGTTGTCCTATTTTTAGTTTAACTGCTTCTATTGCTCTCCTCATTTGTAAGTCACTTTGGATAAAAGCGTCTGCTAAATGATTAAATGTAAATTAAATGTAAATGCAAATGTAAATGTGATTATCATATGTATTTATGGGTGGGCTCTTTAGACTAAGTTACCATCTAGCAACCATTCTAGCAACATAGCAACACCCTATAGCGACATAAATCCAGTCTTAACCACCCACAACACCTGGGGCTGTGAGTTTAGCACAGGTTTTGTCTTATCTTTAGAAAATGAAAAAATGCAGACTGGGTTTCAAAATTGTTTTTTTTTTTTTGTTTGTTTGTTTTTTCTAGTGAGAGAGAGCATATATATATATGTGTGTGTGTGTGTGTATATATTTCTTGATAATGGCGGACAGTGCTTCAGCCTGTGCTCCAGGTGCTCTAGCATTGTGTCGATCTAGATTAAAACCTTAAGTCTACAGGACTGTGGATGGTAAAGTAATTGTGGAGGATGAACTCTTAAACTTTCTTGCTGTGAAATCTTAAACATTACACCAGGATGAAAATGTTTTACTGGCTTTCAACACGTTTGACTCTGAAAGGATAGAGGCCTCCAAGAAAGTGTTGTTTGAGCTGTGCCCTTCATCGCAGCGCAATATATCACACACAGGAGCGCAAAAGGACACAAACAACATAAAGAGTTGAGAACGAGTCTGAACTGTCAACAAGGCTCAGAGCGAGGAATACTGTTGTGTGGCTGGGGATTGTGTTCTGAATCACCTGATGTATGCAGATGATCTCGTAGTGTTTAGTCTCTGGTCTTGTAGTGTTCGGTCTATGTTATAGAACATGACATACAGTATAATACAACTAAGAGTGTAGTGTGGTCATGATATGTAGGACCAAGGAAGACTAGTTTATGAAATTTCTGAAACTGTCAGAATCCGAAACAGAAAGAAACTTCTTTCTGTCAAATATTGTTCTTGAGGTCACAAGGAAAATCAAGTATCTTGGGCATATCTTCACAGAAGACATGCCTGATGACTCTCGCACGGAAGTTTGGACACTGTACAGACAATGTTAAGATGACTGTTTAAGACATATTGTACATTTCTGTACACGGCCCATCTTTGGACTAACTATAAAAAAAGCCAGTCTGCAAAGGCTGGAGGTGGTCTACAATGATGCTTGTCGTGTGCTTTCAAAGCGACCAAGATGGACTAGTGCGAGTGAAGTGTTTGTCACAGCTCGAATTAACACTCTACAAGTTAAATAAATCTGAGAATGAAATAATTATGTCACTAACAAATATTAGATTTAGTGCAGTCCGCTACCAGTCCAAACTGTGGAGGGACCGGTACGGCTGTCTTTTTAAAATGCCTATTTAATTGTTGTTTATTTTTATTTGGTGTGTGTGTCTTGTATCTATATTAGACCACGAGTCCGGAATAAAGTTGAATTGAATTGAATATATATATATATATATATATATATATATATATATATATATATATGTGTGTGCGTGTGCGTGTGCGTGTGCGTGTGTGTGTGTGTGTGTGTATTACATATACTGTGATAGATCAAACTGGGAAGGGTCACATCACTTACATATTGTTGTCCTATTTTTAGTTTAACTGCTTCTATTGCTCTCCTCATTTGTAAGTCACTTTGAATAAAAGCGTCTGCTAAATGATTAAATGCAAATTAAATGTAAATGCAAATGTAAATGTGATTATCATATGTATTTATGGGTGGGCTCTTTAGACTGAGTTACCATCTAGCAACCATTCAGAACACCCTATAGCGACATAAATCCAGTCTTAACCACCCACAACACCTGGGGCTGTGAGTTTAGCACAGGTTTTGTCTTATCTTTAGAAAATGCAAAAATGCAGACTGGGTGTTTTTTTTTTGTTTGTTTGTTTGTTTTTTCTAGTGAGAGAGAGCACAGGAAGAGTGGAATCTTTTTTTACCTTGTATACCAGAGTATGTCAATATGGAAGTGCAACTGTCAGACTAACAGGAATCAGAACAGTCTCTCTATATGGCACTGGTCAGGTTTTTAT
Organism: Meda fulgida; assembly: GCA_030578275.1. Lineage (NCBI taxonomy): Eukaryota > Metazoa > Chordata > Actinopteri > Cypriniformes > Leuciscidae > Meda > Meda fulgida. Next base: position 5,286,481 of record CM060627.1, on the reverse strand, counting down.
TGTTTCTTCATCACTCTTTTCATTTTATTTTACTAATTTTTTTTTCTTCAAATCCATTGTTAACTATTCAGGTAAACCTTAAACTTCTCTTTAACTCCGTTTGGGTTTCCTACAAATCAGTAGGAAACCTTGTTGATCTCAAATAAAAATCTCTTTTAAACAAAAATGTAAAAATGATTTATCTTGCAGGGAAGCATTTGGAAGATAATTAAACATCTTTGTTGCTTAAAGTCTTGATTTACCACAAACGTACGTACAAAGGCAGTGAACAAAATAAAACGATCTTGTAAAGTGCATAAAGAGAAAAAAGCATGCCTTTGTCTTTTGTCATTTTAATTATGCATGCTATAAATACATCAAGATGATTAGATGCTTATATGAGAAACGTGTCTTTTGCACCTGATTCAAAAAGTCTTTCATCGAGGTTGAAAAGGGAACACAATGTCACATTATCATCTTTAAAGAAAGTGAGGATGAGATAACTTAAATGAATAGATGAGAATTAAGGGTTCAGACTGTGGTACATAATGAGCCAGGAACAAAGAAAGCGCAGACTGTTGAGACTCATGAGCGCACAGACACAGACAGACATGCAGCTGGTCCGTCTAGTTATAAGAGGGCTGTGGTCCGCAGACGGCAGGGCCCTTGCTCACTAATGACACTAACACACCTGAGTCCTCAACGTCCCTTTTCCCCTAGAGACAAACACACACACAGGGCACACTCACGGACACTGTCAAACCAATACAGACAGTCATCATCTGTCCCACACTTGAAGGGACATAAAATAAGAAGGGCTACAAAGATGAAGCAGATACTGAGAAATAGTTAATTTAGGGACAGGGGTCTTAAAAGAGATTACAACTAGGCAGAACCTGATTTCAACAAGTACAACATGTTCCTGGATCAACAAAGATGTTGATAACCAATATTCCAATCAACCAATCAGGGACAAGTTTACAGTTAAGTTCAGTTTTAAAACCAGAGTTAGGTGCTTCTATCAGTGTTATTCACCTATCAGTTGATCAGGTAATATTCCAGGAATAAATATAAATTTAAATACAAAACAAATTAACAGTAATTAACTGAAAATAAGTATATCATGCAATACAATGACAAAGCAATCTCATCAGGTCATGTTCAATTTTGGTGCTGTTTTGTATTTAAATTAGGCAGGTATCGACAAATACATACATGTTTATGTATTTATACCATCATAACACCCAGCCCTAATAATCTTTCAGAGAGCATAGTTTGTAGGGCTTGTTAAGCAGACTCCCTGCATTGCAAATGTATTGTAACTCAGCCTCTGAGTTGCAGTCAGTGCTCCCCAGTGAGTCTCACTTGCCATTCAATTGATATTTGAAATCAGTGAAGGAAACACATTGAACAAACTAATTGAAAAACCAATAACTGGTTTTTAACACCGTGTCGTGGCAAGATAACAAGGTCAGCTATCTGTGCAGAAATTCTGAGAAGTTCACGAGGGCAAAGCAAAACCTTCTCTGTGCAAGAATAAGCTTTTTTACTATATTGAACATTTTACAGAAGTGTCTTACAATGCTTTTTTTTTTTACTGGAACCATCCATCCATATCTCCATTTTCAAAACATCTGATCAACACAAAAAATGTATTACTAAAAATTAAATAAATAAAGGTTATTTAACAAAACAATGCTTAAACACTAAAATAGAGGTTTTCTGGAATGAATAGTCTAAGAGTTTTGTTTGAGGAACTGCAATTAGACAGGATATCCTTGAACACACCATTTTACTATCTTTCACAGGAATTCTGACCACTTAGCATATGTTCTTGGAATTCTGAAGACCTCTTATTTGATTTAAACCCTCAAGGTTTCAAGCTCAATTCTTTAAAGTGCCCCTATAATGCTTTTTTTTTCATTATTCAAATTTTTCGTTTAATATTACCTTTCATGCAGGGTGTAATAGCTGTTTGTGAATGTAAAAGGTCAAATGAAATGTGAAATGTGAAAAATTTTTAAAGATCAAAATGCACGTCAAATAAAGTTATCATCTCCTGAAACAAAGGATCCATTCTGACCTGCTGAAATGAGTCGTTCAGCAATTCTAGTCTCACTTCATGTTACATACCTACTTAACAATGTGACAAATTTGCCATTAATGCCAAACTATTGTCTTCATTGGTTGCCCACGAAGAACGTCTACTTTGACCCGCCCCTCAAACACTGTTGTGGCTGAGGCCTGGAAGAGTTTGGTTTGTGTTGTCGACATGTTGGAACTGATCCGGTAAAGCAAAAACTTCTGTTCATAGCACTGTGTATCAAGCGCTGAGGAAGATCCAAAGCTGAAATTCAGATATGTGTTTCGTTTTCTGACATGCTCTGTAAGAGGTAGACCATACATGGGCCATCTGACCAATCAGAGCAGTGGAGGCTCGCAAAAAGACTCTTTCAAATGTAAAAAGTGTGTTTGATCACTCCTCGAGTCCACATTTATGCCACATAGATAACCATTGTCTGATAAATTGCTGCTGCTCTGATCAGAACAAAAGTGCACAGACAATATATTGTAATACATAGAAAGTAGACATGTTTTTGCAAAGCAATGCTGGTTAAACTGGATTGTGATTATTGAATAAGACTGAGCTGAATTACTTTGCATTGTGTTAATTCAGCCCTGACTCTGAGATCACTCAAGACTTTTTTTTTTTTTTACATTCATTCCTGAGTGACATTCAGTGTTTCACAGATGAATAAATTACCTTTGTTAATTTCTAATTGAATCATCCTCTGACCACTTGATTCTCTGCCCTGACTAGGAAACAGTATGTCTTGCTTCGCTCACTCTCTGAGAACAGTAATTTTTTACGGACAATTTTATATGCACATAGTGATTCCAGCAGCGGGCATAATACCCTTGTGCAGTTTTCCTTCAGACAGCATCAGATATTCAAGGGAAAAGAACTCACGGGACTCTCTGAACTCAAGAAATCTAGAAACTCTTGAGTGAGACAGACGCATAGACAGATTGGTTGAAAGACAAGTTCAGACAAGTCCATATGCAATGCACAAAGACAATGGGCCCTATTTTAACAATCTAAGCGCATGGTCTAAAGCACAGGGCGCAAGTGCACTTATGACGAGTCCGAATCCACTTTTGCTATTTTAACGACGATGTACACAATAATAATCTTTTACATTGTAATCCTTTCATTTTTAACATGTGGCATGTTTGTGCTGCTGCGCGTCCCTGTGTGTGTTATAAGCAGAGTGCACGTGCATTGTGCACCCGCCTATAGGCATATATTAATAATGCGGCCTTTAAATAACAAAAAAAATACTGTGCCATTGACTTTAGACCAAGTTTCAGTTGGTCAATGACGCAGTCTATGTCAGTTGCCTCAAAATAGCAACGCGCCAACAATGCGCCTGAACCCACCTCGTTTTCAGACCAGCAGCCCATGGGCTCAAATGCATTTGCTATTTAAACAATGTGGCGCAGGATGTGAAAATGATAACTGCATCAGGCTGAAAAGGGCAAAAAACACTTGCGTCGCATCTGGTGCCACATTGCGCCAGGTGTGTGATAGGGTCCAATGTCTTCATTTCATGGTGCTTTTTAAGCGCAATTAGGTGCGAGCGGGACTCAGACTGGCGTCTACTGCATGGGAGGTGGGCACGCTAACAAGGACGCTGAAGACCGTAGTCTAGCGTAATTCGCTAGCACGCCTCTTGAGATCAGGGGAGTGCGGTTTACCTGCACAGCTCTCACTAGCTTGCCTCTGGTACACTGACCCCCCAAAACCATCCAATCCGGGTCATGGCACCCGCCCCGCTCCGAGTGGGACTCTTGAGATCAGAGGAGTGAGGTTTACCAGCACAGCTCTGACTAGCTTTCCTCTGTTACATAGGGTCTAGTTAAACTGGATTGTGGGATTAGTGAATAAGACATTAATTAATTACTATGCACTGTGTGAATTCACCTTAGACCACTTGCTTTATCTCCACATTGTCTAAGAATGGCAATGCCTTGCTTTGCTTGTTCTCTACGAACAGCAATTTGTAGACAATTTCATATGCACAGAGCAATTTTAGCGGCGGGCATGATACCCTTGTGCAATTTTCTGTCAGACAGCATCAGATATTTAAGGGAAAAGAACTCACAGGACTCTCTGAACTCAACAGGTCCAGAAATACAGAAACTGCAAAGTGAGACGGACTGGCTGAAAGGCAAGTTTAGATGTAAAACCTCTCGTAGAGCAACCAAAAGACTATGAAGAGTTTAATTCGTCTGAGTCTATAACCAAAAGCACAAGTACACTTAAGGAAAGGGGTTGACCGTTCATCTTTATCTTATCCCTTTCCTCAGCATGTGTTTTATATTTGTGTTGTGTGTGTGTGTGTGTGTGTGTGTTTAAGAGGATTATCTTCATGCCCCGCTGAGGGTTACACACCATCTGGATGGGAGGTGACCCTTAGTGGGGAGGGCCCACGTCTGGAGCCGTTAGGACGTTGGTGTGTGTGTGTGTGTGTGTGTGCGTATATCTAATCCAATACTCCTGTCCAGTAATGTTATAATTCAATGGAAACATATTGAATATAGGTCCCCCTGCATCTGAACTGAGCAGTCAATGGATTTAACCATTCAGGGAGATGGGAAGACACTATACAGGATCATTTAGCCTGCCTGTCCCCGCGTGCCTGTCTCCTTCTCGTTCTATTCATGTCCATATGTTTGGACGCTGCTCTGTCGCAGCTGTACACCTGCTTAATTAATCTCTGATCACTCCCAGTTCCAGTAGAAGGGGAGCTGTCCAAATGAATCACTACGAACAACTGCTTCCTTAATGCTATCTATCGCACTGATTATCAGCGGAGACTCGCACGGTTAGCTCAGAGATTGGTTAAAGGGATAGTTCACCCAAAAATGAAAATTACCCAATGATTTTCTCACCCTCAAGCCATGCTAAGTGTTTTTGACATTCTTCTTTCAGACGGATACAATCAGAGTTAAATTAAAAAATGTCCTGGCTCTTCCAAGCTTTATAATGGTGTTAATGTTTTGAAGTGCATACAAGTGCATCCATTTGTATTGTCCTATCTCAAACAGAGAAAGTTCTCAAGTAAAAATATTTTTTTAAGACAAAATAAGGCAAAATAAGTCTACAGTAATGTTTTTTGTTTGTTTGTTTGTTTTACTGCAGAGTGCTACATTATGTCTCTGACAAGGGAACAACAACCAGAAACAAGTTTGATACTGTTTAATGTGCCCTAAGTATAACTGTAGGCTACATCAGTTTTGTAAGATCAAAAAGCAATTTAAATATAGATAATGGTCAAGAGATTTGGATATGGTGGATGACACTGATGGGCAATAAATACCTTGTCCTATCTCATCCTGAAGGACACCCCATTGAAAACTTCAGGCGTCTATGATGTCATCTTTTTTTTTTTGAAATAATGGACAAAAACCGAACATGGTTACAAGAGGAGGAATAAGACATCTTATTATACTTGCTGAAAAATCATGCATCTTAAATTGAAAGAGAAGTTTACAAAACGTCAAAACCACTTATTTTCAGACTGACCATGAAGATTTTTCTTAAAAAATGCTTTGTTTTAGCTCATAAAATAGTCTTGTAAGTACACTTTAAGAGAACCATTATTCCATGTTGCATTCATGAAGTGAAGGTCTAGTTATTTGAGATGCAGGAGAAATGTGAACGTAAAAGTTAACCTTTCCCATGAGTGATGGCCGTCAAGGCGCACAGCTCCTCTTCATGACAAACCCCTATCCTTAAAGGTTACATATCACCATCTATATTTGCCTGTCACTTTATGAGGGTAGGAGTTGAAGCAGTGTGTAAAAGACTCCAGCCTGGATTAAATCATTCAGCCATCATATTAACTACCCATGTAAAAAGTTCCTGGTTACAAGCATTGCACCAAATTTCTACCAAACTTTTCAACCAAAATATTATGCTTATAATATATTCTGTAATGAAAGAAAGGATTAGATTAGATTAGATTAGATTAGGGAAAAAAAGAAAAAGTTTCCCTATGGCCCCCCTTACCCCCACCCACTGTACAATATTTGTGCATGCGCCCACATGCATCAATGTTAGGACTCGGAGCAGCAGGAATCCCTCAAAAATAGGTCAGCATTAGCGAAGACCTGCCACTTCTGAGGAGTAATGGAGGTTTAAATATTTAAATATTTCACAGAGATGCAAATAAATAAATAATAAAACAAACAAAATTATTAGTGTGTGTGTGTTTTGTTTGTTTTTTGGGGGGAGGGGGGAGGGGGGGTTCACAACAAAATATAATTAAGTTATTGATTTAGACTATTTGTGCATACTTATATATGTACATATATATATATATATATATATATATAGAGAGAGAGAGAGAGAGAGAGAGAGAGAGAGAGAGAGAGAGAGAGAGAGAGAGAGAGAGAGAGAGAGAGAGAGAGGAAGAGATTTGAATTTTAACAAACCTTTTATTACAACTTACAGTACATTTAAAATATGCCCAAAGAAACACCTTCAAATACAGAACACAAAGGCTCATAACAACAGCAGGTACCTACAAAAGTGTCAAGATAGTATTCCATACAGTAGCCTAATTCAAATCAATCAATATTCTTACTTGCACCATGTTTAAAAACAACTTTATTCTGGTCCTAAATGTTAGAGAGAGAGAAAGGGTCAAGCCAGACTGACACGGGACATCTGCAGGTGTATTGGTGTGGTTAAAAAAACAGTTCCCGTGAGACGCCGAGAACGGGATTAGCATATTCCTGCGATGACCACACAGATCGTTGCTTCTCTGCGGGACTGACGGAAGGGAGGGAGGAGGAGTGAAGGGGGGGATAGAGGGAAGGCTCCATCTCTGTAATGTAGTTGATGAAGATCCCTCACTCCGGAGACCTGACAGGGGTCGCACTCTCTCCAATCACGCGCGCCACGGACCGCAGAGCCGCGAGCCAGCGAGCCAGTCAGCAAAGCGCTCCCTCATTCCACTCGGTCTTTTCCTCTCCGACCAGCTCACTCACTGTCACTCTCTCTCTCTCACACACACACACACACACACTCGCGCGCGCTCTGTTCATTCTAAAACCGCAGGGACTTACACTTCAGCACTCTCTCTCGCGCGCGCGCCTGCGCTCGCTCAACCTTATTTCTTTCCTCACTGGCGGCACGCGCATCTGTCTCCGCTTCTGTACTGTAGCCTACACGATGAAAAAGAAGGATAGACTCCTGAGAGAGAGAGAGAGTAAATGAGAAAACAAGGAACTAAAACAAGGAAGCCAAGGTGAAACGAGGATTGAAAAGAGGCTGTAGACAGATGAAGGAAGAGAGTTTGTGAAGCGTTTTGGATTTTACTGGTTTCCAGCCACAATCAATCATTTTGGCCGGTGGAAAAGGACTCAATTAAGGTAGGACATTTTCTGTGCTCAAAATTCCTGAATCTGTGAGTGTTTTGCTGATGTGGACTTTCTTATCAGGTCAGTAATGAACAGTTAGGCAGCGCGGAGAGCTCATAACTCTTGGTGTAAGTGATGGGTTCCTCTCAAGCCACTGCTAAATCACTGAGCTGTCAGCATCCTCAATTATGAGCGTTTATCTTCAATCGTACAGCCATGTAAGCTGCAATACTTTCAGTGCTAAGAGTCCAGAAGGAAACATTTTTGCCCTCGTTTTTAGAAAGGCATGGGAGTTTGACTGTGGAGGCTGAGGGAAGGTTGTTTTGCTGACTCTTCAGTCAGTGAAAACTGGCTTGATGCTTGCAGAGATTGGAGTGGAAATCCTGATTGCAACCCACCAGTGCAAACACTCGTACCTGGAGTGTATGTGAGCTTGAATCGTGAGTGTGAGGCAACATTTACATATAAAAGCAGATGTGTGCTTCATTTCTTACTGCCACAAAGTAGTGAAACACTGGCTCAAAAAAGAGCTCTACCAAGAGACATTTGGGCAACATCAAGGTCCTGCTTCAAGTGCTTTTGAGGGACTAGAAAAGACAGACAAATTACTTGCAGCACTGGATATCTCAAGTGGCTCTACTGACAGTTTGTTCCCAGATGAAACAGCAGTAAAATGAACAGTTTCAGCCTGTTGTGAATTATGAGTATGACACTTAATCCACAAAATGCACTTGTTAAAACTTTGTTTCTCATACATCATTGTCATACTATTAATAGAGATATTCACTGGTGTTTATGTACATATTAAATTAATCTCACAGAGATTATGGACTTTGTGACATGCGAGCGGGATTAGACCTCAAGCGTTTTGTTGTGTTGCTGAGGTATATGAATCACATACAAAAACCAAAAAAAAAACATGTTCTCTGCTGTATTTCTTTTTTTTAGGAGGTCGATGTTCTATGCTGATTTCGATAAACAAATGCAAGAATTATGTAATAGATAAAAATGCACAACTTGACTTTTATAATAGCCTGGCAACAAAAATAATTTAAAATATATTAATATATATATATATATATATATATATATATATATATATATATATATATATATATATATATATTATTATTATTATTATTATTATTATGATTATTATTTGATTTAGGGCCGGAAATATCCATTTGTACCATTTAAATCAAGAAACAAGTTAAGTCTTGGGGTTTGATAATTCTAAAAAATCATTTCAAATCATGCTGGAGAACATGATCATCAGGTTCATCTCTTGTTGAGTTCATTCAGATATTTATAAAATGTTGTAATTCGAAACAAATTGTTATACTGATAATATAATTTGTAAGGAAAAAGGCTGCAAAACAGCCCTTTTAACAAGTGGTCTCAGACTCCTTACAGAAGTTGCATTGATTTAACATGTTTGCTTGTAGGAAACACACTTACAAATAGCATTTATTGCATTGAACATTGCATTGAAATGCAAAAAGAATATCATCTGCAGATTTAATATAAAGATCAAACCCACAATTCATCTCATAAATCAGTTTTGAAAGCATTCCATGACTGTCAGAATTACTCATTATGGCGAGTGTAACCAAATACACTGTACAATAACACTCTGGTGGTAAGTTTTCCCTTAGAGAAAACATCTATAATTTTCAGTGGTTGTTTGTACAACCGTATTGTGGCAGCTGTTATGTGTGTGTGTTGGGGGAGGTGTGGCGTAATCCCTTCTGGATAGTAAAATTCAGAATCAGCATTCCTAGAATAAACCACAAAGTAGAAAACGATGTTAAAAATAATAGGAGGTGAGCTGTGACATCCACTTAAATTCATCCAGACTCTGCCTCCAGCTGTCATAAATCAGCGGATGTGATGTGCCAGGAATACGACACAATATCGGCCCATCTCTAACTGTATTATCCACCTATTTTCATTTGATCTGTTGCAGCATTGCAATTGCAGTCCCATGTTAAAAAAAAAATCTGATCCCGTCCATCTGTTAAAGGTTGCACGGATTTGTGGGACGCTCTAGGACAAAAAAGAAAGAAAAAAATAAATAAAAGATGAATGCATAACAGTCAGTGGACAGAATTTAACTCACAGATGAAGCCGAAACACATCCTATCTTTTCCCTGGATCAAGCCAGCCTTTACAAAGACAGGAAACACCAGGCTTCAATCAGTGTCTGAAATCAGTAGGCAGGGACAATCCAAAGATCCCTCCTGAACGTACTTTAGAAACTCAGAGCTTGCAGGTCTTTTGCTTTTGTGACAGAGATCAGAGAAGACAGTAGAAGAAGCAGAGCTCCTAGTGATCTGAGCTTCTGGTGAAAACAAAGCCATGTCCCAACAAGAGTCTAATTACCCAGAGCGATATAGCAGATGCACTAGCATTGGGTTTAATGAGGAATCCTCTTTTGACCAGTTGGTAACACCAGAGACAGACAGCTCACAGAGAGAGAGAGACAGCTCTGAGGGAGAGACGGCTTTGAGGGCGAGCTAAATGAGGTCTAATCAGCTCAAAGCAGATGGGAACCCTGAGACGGAGGGGATCGGGAGTGCAAGATTTGACATGTCCCTATGTCCCTCTCATCAGAATTCAATTGGAATTGAGAGAAAATGATGACATAAAGTGGCACTGGTCCAGGGACATGAACACAAGGGTCAATAACAGCTGGAAACACTGATATATTCCAGTGTGTGTGTGTGTGTGTGTGTGTGTGTGTGTGTGTGTGTGTTTGTGTACAATAGACCTAAACATTCAGATCAACCTTGAATGTGCCCCTATACCATTCCCATAAAACCCCCAGCCTATCCATCTGCATAAAATGACCAAATTAAACACCATATCACGGACCAAAGGGTTTTACTTCCTATTTTAAATTAAATGAATGAATTCAATGCACTATGTAGACATGCTCTGCTCCCAGTCCAACCAGACAATTATGAAAAAAACACTGCAAAAGGGGTCATTCAAAAAGCACATAAACCTAGAGTAGAGCTGCACGATTAATCGTTAAAAGATTGCTATCTCGATTTTAACACCCATGCGATATTATTCCTAAAGAATAGGCTGTTTCTATTAAACCTTTTGACAAAATCATACAGGGACATTAAAATCTGTGTTCTCACTACCAGAGAGAGCAGTTGTCATGTTTAGTGATCACAGAAATACGGAGATAAAATCGTATAATTTGGATATAAACACGAATGTCTACATTAACAATCAATATAGAGCTAATCACCTTTTGATTACACACACACAAGATAACCCGGCTGATTTTGGGCCTAATTCTCCTCATTCAATCATAGGTAAAGTCCCGATTATCTTGATAGTTCTACAGATTATTTTATCAGATTTCCTTGTGGTGTAATGTGTATTAAGAGTGATTGAATCTGCTTGGAAGAATGTCTGAGCCGCACCAATCTCAAATCTTAAATATCCAACATGTTAAATATTTAGAACCGTGCGGACAAACGCGAACGTACTCGTCACCTGGAACGAAGCAATACCCAATCAGAAAGCGAGCTGATGGAAGACGGAAGTAACACAACATCATTTTTTTGTGTTATTTTTCTCCCCAAAAAATAATCTGTAAAAAGCATTTCAAACACTAGTATCGCCATTTCTTCGTGCCCGTCGTCCGCCATGTTGGTTTACTCTAATGTCACGTTTGACCGCGAGAGATTTTGCGAGATTTTCCGTGTTCACAGTCTGGACTGTTTATGAATGGAATCTGTTAGTGTGTGCTGTGCTGTCTTGGTCACATCGCAGCACTACACACACTATAGAAACAAAACTGTTAAATCTATGATTTTTTTTTAATTCTCATGTTTGTGGTCTCTCACATTTTGAAAATCTGATAAGATTTTGAAAATCTTTTCCTGTGAAAAATATCTAAAATACATGCCGTTAACTCCAAAGGTCAGAAAGCGGGAGACAAATGCTCATGAAGAACTAAATTACAACTGTTTCTGCAGCAAGAAACCTTTAACATTATAAGTGGACTTCAGAGAAAATAAAATACTGCCAAAGTGTAGGATATGGCCCAGAGATATACTTCACAACACGTCCTTAACACACTTTACACTCCCTTGACACTCCAAAGCATCAAGTTCCTCATTTCAACCAGCCCAATGGCTCTTTTCATTCACACAAACCTGAGCCGCTTATCTCGAGTTCTCTCTTAAAGTGATCTCAATGCATAATGCAGCTGAATAAGCTCTCTCTTTAAAGAAAGCCATCGCTGATGCAGTGAAAGAGCATTGCGGGAGTGAATGACTGGGCAGTGCTGTAGAGAGGAGGATATCCTCTCTGGTGTGGTGCACGGAGCCGTAGGCTGCAGGAAAGATCCATGGTAATCCCGTGTACTTATTGTGTGATTGACGAGGGCCTTCAGATATCCTGGAGACCGAATGGGTGGCAGAGAGGTGATGCGACAGGCCAGCTGAACCCATCTAATGCCAAAGTCAACAAGGCCTTAGACAGTTCAAGGAATAGTTCATCCAAAAACGACAGCTCTGTCATCATTTACTCAGCCTAATGTTGTTCCAAACGCATGACTTTCTTCTGCAGAACACAAAAGAGAAAATTTGAGGGTTTTCTATGCTCCTTTCCATTAAATTACATTAAATGTGGACTGAAGCTTTCAAGCTTAAAAAAATGCATCATAAAAGCGCTCCATGACTTGTGTGCTGCTTTTAGATTCCACACAATGGGTGACTGGAAAAGAGACTGAAGTTTAACTCGTTATTCACTGAAAATTTTGACGGCTAGTCAATATAGCTCACAGCAAAATTCTTTTTCGTTCTTCGTTTAGGGGTAAAAAGAAGTTTGATGTTACATATCACAAGTTAGCGAACATACTGACGCATTTAGATGAATGTGTTGCGTGCTTTCCTTTCAATAACAAAAAAAAAAAAACGCACAACTAAAATGACAGCCGTTAAGAAAGCATCTGATGTTACAAGCTCTGCAATTCGGCACTCCAGTAAAGACACGTCACGTTTATCACACTTTATACTGTATTAAACATGTAAAAACAGTGCCAGTGTCTTATTTAGTTAGAATTACAACTTCGGTTTCTGCAAAAAACGGCTTTTCGGTGTGTTCATGTTTTTACTCGTGGAAGTCTGAATGCCACGGACTGAACAGGAGAACTGAACCGTCAAAGAAGCCAGTGTCCCAGAGCAAACATAATTCATATTACATAATCGACACGGACCAATGATAGTTCAAAGGTGTTTACCAGCTGGAGCGAACTTCGCTTTGGCAAAGCTATTTCAAACTCCCAAAACGAACTCCAAATGACCTTCGTTTGGGCCTATTTTTGTTCGAAATGACATCTCACCACTTTGTTAATTTTAATGATCAAATAATCAGTACATTTGGTTCAGAAAGAGAATGAATCATTAATTAACTTAATATTATATTTGCAATGGCTAAAAGGCCACTGGTGAGGAAGACTCAGTTAATTATGACTTTTGGTCTTTTTAATCAATTTCAATTCTACTTGAATCCATAAAACTTATATATGGATATATTTTTTAATATTTCATAGTGCTTTTTTGATGCTTGAAAACTCCAGTCACCATTTATTGTAGCTTCGTGGAAAAAAACGCAACCGGAATTTCTTCACAAGTGTTGTACGGAAAAAAAAAGATACCCATACAGGGAACAACATTAAGGTGACATGATTTTCAGTTTTAGGCGAACTACAAATTTTAGTTCTTTCTTTCTTTGCTGTGGTTATTTTAATCTCTTTCTCGCTTTCTAAGATCTTACTTCTTGCTTTCCTGTTCTCTGCCCTTTTCTTTTCTCCCATGTAATTTTAATGGGAAGACAGAGCAGCTGCTCATACCCTCCTTCGTGTCCGCAGTGATGATAGCTCCTGGTATTGAACTTGGGTGTGTGCATGTGTGTATCTGAGCATCCATTATCATTTTCATCCAGAGCGAGAGATCCGACCAGATCACTCATCCGGATATGCCTGGCATCAACACTCACTGCCGCAAACACTCCTGCGGAGAGCCCTCTGCCCAACGCCAATCAATAATTGAGATTATTTGGACTCCCTTCACCTTGGGCCATATGTAGTTTAAAGCTTCAATAAAGGGACTCATTTCTACACTGTTTTATCACAGGCAGAGCTGCTTGAGTGTGTGCATTCGTGTACGTGCGTCTACTCGCGCACAATTGAGATGTCACCTTAGTACGGTTACAGATATATCCGTGGCTGTCATGACATTGTTACTGCTATCCTAAAAGGTTTGAAACATATAATGCACCATCTCCAATATACAATCTATTTAACATATAGCAGCCTGAAATAAAGAAAAAAAGAAAGAAAGAAAACGGAATAAAAATCTTTTTGAGGCGTTTCAAGGTTAAAGCAACAATAAAACATTCACCACCTCTGTTTCAAAAGCTACCGAGCTTCCTACATAGCTGGCTTTATAAACTCTTTCTTTTAGCCAGATTCAAAGGCAGCATTGCATGTGTCTTTCAAAAAGAACATAATGCTTTGCAACAAGCTACAAAAATAGATGGCAGATGGAGTAAAATAAATGTTAAATATAAACTTAATACCTAAAAATAAAACAAAAATAGCATATATAATTTTATGCTAATTGTGTGTTTTTTGTTTTTTTTTGGTTGCTTATCTGGTAGTGTGTGATGCTAGTAACCTGAAAGATAAGGATTCAATTCCGAAGAATTCATCTATTAAAAACATAAATACCGCTAAATACCATTAAAAAGTTTGAGGTCAAAATTTGTGTTAAAAAATAAATTAATAATTTATTAGCTGAAAATCCAACGCTATCTCACGACCAATTCGTATGAATTTGTATGAGTGATTAAAAGGTGTCTAATTTGTACGAATTTGTACAACCTTACAATTTGTCTAAACCCACGTGAGGGGTAGGTTTAGGGGCGGGGTCAGGGGCAGGACATTCGTACGAATTCATACGAAATGGCCAACTCGTGAAATATGTACGATTTAGCAAAAATCGTACTAATTCGTACGAGAGAGGTCGTATGAATTTGCACGAATTGCCGAGAGATCGGGCTGGAAAATCAGTACATTAGAACGATTTCTGTAGGATCGTGGGACACTGAAGACTGGAATAATGATGATGTATGAATTATATAGAAAATGCAGCTTTGCATCACAGGAAATAAATTACATTTGAATTTATATTAAAATAGATGTCCACATGTCCACAGCTGTGCACTTTGTGAGTAGAACTGCCGTGTATGTACAGCATTTTTTAAATCAGTCCATTACAGCTTGTATGCTCCCAAGGCCGTACACTAGGAACTGGAACAGAGTCACTGTGTTGTACAACCTTACAATTTGTCTAAACCCACGTGAGGGGTAGGTTTAGGGGCGGGGTCAGGGGCAGGACATTCGTACGAATTCATACGAAATGGCCAACTCGTGAAATATGTACGATTTAGCAAAAATCGTACTAATTCGTACGAGAGAGGTCGTATGAATTTGCACGAATTGCCAAGAGATCGGGCTGGAAAATTAGTACATTAGAACGATTTCTGTAGGATCGTGGGACACTGAAGACTGGAATAATGATGATGTATGAATTATATAGAAAATGCAGCTTTGCATCACAGGAAATAAATTACATTTGAATTTATATTAAAATAGAAAATTGTTCTTTTAAATTGTGACAATATTTCACAATATTTCTGTTTTTACTGTATTTTTGATCAAGTAAGTGCAGTTTTGGTGAGGATAAGAGACACAAGAGACAACGGACTTGAGAACAATAGTGTCAATGTAAATCTTTTAGGGTATTGCAGGTACTTAGCTACATGTCCACAGCTGTGCACTTTGTGAGTAGAACTGCCGTGTATGTACAGCATTTTTTAAATCAGTCCATTACAGCTTGTATGCTCCCAAGGCCGTACACTAGGAACTGGAACAGAGTCACTGTGTTGTCTCTCATTTCCATCACTTTCACGTGAGTCTTTTTTTCCTTCCGTGTCAGAACTCCAACCGTTCTCAAGCTTTTTTTGTTGTATTTTGAACATGTAACCCCTCACTGTCACTCTCCACCTGCCACCTACACACACACACTTGCTGTGAGACAATCAGCAGAAGGGGGCCTAAACATCTCAAATTAAAGTCTGGCTGTGATGGATGGGCTCCTATCTGAGAGAGATATTGCACCTGTTTCCCCCCTGAATGATAGCCACTTCTCCCCATCGTTAATATTGATTTGTCTCCATCCTCCCTGCGCGTTTCCAGCAGCTACTCATACACACACTACTACATGGCATTCTCAACACATCTGCATACTTGCTATAATTTGACTTTTGATGTCTTTAGTGTAATACCAGTCCAGAGATAAACACTACAACTGAGCGTCAAACATGTTCCACAAATATAAAAAAATAATCTTTCCACCCTTAAATATTTCTCTTGTTCTCATGCCCTGCATTTTTTCCAAGGATTTGCAGACATTGAAGACCTCACATTATTGCATTTCCATTGAGAGAAAGAACAGCAAAGGAAAGTAGGAAGAAGATAAATTATTTGCCAATGCAGAGGTGGCTTGGTAGAAGAATAAAGACAACAACAAATTATAATATTTAAAAAAAAAAAAACAACGAGGCAGTAAAAAAAGACATAAGGAATGTATCTTGCAATGTGAAAAGACAACATGACATCGAAATTGACCCAATTTAGTTTTTTGAATAAACATCCCTGGTACTTTTGTGCACAATTTATCATGCTTTCTTAAAAAAGCATCAAAGTGCATGCTCAGCTTTTGAAACAACTTTTCTGATGTAACCAAGGCTGCACGCAGAGTGATATAATATCGAATAATCTCATAGCCTAACATGTTTTACTTGGCCATCTCTTATCATTGTACAAAACTGCAAAATATATCTTTGGAGAGTTCTGCTGTTCTAATGCTATCTGTTATCTCTATCCATGAAGAGAGACATTAAGTATTAAGTATATATAAAAAAGAAACATTCAAAACTAAATTAGTAAATTGCCAGCTAAATTAGTAGTATTGTTAGTTATTCACCAATTCTCTCAATTCATTCAAACCCAGCCTGATAAAAATAAAGTCTCACCCTAAATTAATATTCTGTTTTAGTTGTAAATGTCACATTATATAAATTAAATAATTGGGATCACCATTTAATGTGATTGCATTATTCACTCTCAACAGTTCATTTCTGTTCTCCAGCATGCGGTTCTGTGCTGTGCCGTGCCATGATATCTCTCCTGTATAAATCTTCCTCTTTTCTTTCTGTGCTGTGACATTATCCACTTGTTCTGTCCTCTTACTAATGAATATCTCTGCATGGATTTGATCCCTTTCAGTGTTTTACATGATACATTTCTTGTATTTATTTTCAGTTCCAACTTTAATTGGTATGATTTATTATTATTATTATTATTATTATTTGTGAATGTCTGTCACAGGACCATGCCAGTTGGATAGCTGATGTGTTCAGGCTCTAGAGGAAGTTTTAAATATATTCATGGGTTTTCCTGGGATGAAGTGAAACCCACACAGTGAAACAACATCCAGACAGAAGTAAACTGGCTGAAGTACCAGAACCGTGCAGAAAATGCCACTGCTACAGCAGGGGACAGAAAATGTGTGAGCACTCGTGTGTAAAATACGATGAAAGTTTCTGTGTGTCTGCATGTACTGCCACATATGCAGCATTTGTATTCATCTCAGCATGACATTGCCAAACATACGTTGTACTCTATCCTTAGTGTATATGTGTAAGTCTACATCGAGGACGGATCGACAGACGGACGGACAGACAGGTAGATAGATAGACAAACAGACAGACAGACAGACAGACAGACAGACAGACAGACAGACAGACAGACAGACAGACAGACAGACAGACAGACAGATAGATAGATAGATAGATAGATAGATAGACAAATAGATAGACAAATAGATAGACAGACATACAGATATATAGATAGATAGATAGATAGATAAATAGATAGATAGATAGATAGATAGATAGACAGATAGACAAACAGACATACAGATAGATAGATAGACAGACAGACAGACAGACAGACAGACAGACAGACAGACAGACAGACAGACAGACAGACAGACAGACAGATAGATAGATAGATAGATAGATAGATAGATAGATAGATAGATAGATAGATAGATAGATAGATAGATAGATAGATAGATAGATAGACAAATAGATAGACAGACATACAGATAGATAGATAGACAGACAGACAGACAGACAGACAGACAGACAGACAGACAGACAGACAGAGAGACAGACAGATAGATAGATAGATAGATAGATAGATAGATAGATAGATAGATAGATAGACAAATAGATAGACAGACATACAGATAGATAGATAGATAGATAGATAGATAGATAGATAGATAGATAGATAGATAGATAGATAGATAGATAGATAGATAGATAGATAGATAGATAGATAGATAGATAGATAGATAGATAGATAGATAGATAGATAGATAGATGGATGGATGGATAGATAGATAGATAGATAGATAGATAGATAGATAGATAGATAGATAGATAGATAGATATTTGTACTTTATTAATAAAAATCATTATGCTTTGACACTTGAAGCAATCAACCTGGAAGTCACAGTTATGGAACTCACAGACAATTTTTCTTGCAATATGCATCAAGCAGTCTGTGGTTGAGCTGTGTGAGGCCGATACCAGTAATCCGTCTCCAGATAAACTCTCATCAACTCTCCTTTCCAGCCGCAATATATCCTTTCAGACCGACAGACATTTGTACAAAACATCTCTCTTACTCTTTGGCTGCATTCATCAGTCTAGGGTCGCCCGTGAAGTCCCAAGGCTCAGGGGAATGCTGGAGTAGGCACACAGAACCGATGGTCTCCTCCGAGGCTTTGTAACCTTAAACATAACCCAGCCATCGCGCATTGGCACCAGGGGAAAGATTTCCTGTCAACCAGGTGAATGACTATTAGTTTTCGGAGGCTGCAGGACAGGGGGAAAGGGGGGATCTAATGGCCCTCAGAGATGGGCTCTGACTATTCTCCCCTAGCCATATTACAGTGTCCCACTCTCTTGGGGACTCTTATCCTCCCCCTTTTTTTTTTTTGTTTTCACACTTTCTGAATGGCAGAGGAGATAACATGGAAAAGAGCTAAAAATGCTGACCGTTGGATGATCAAAAATTTGAAGCGGTTGTTGGTAGAAAACAATAAAAATAAGAGGAAGCAAAGAGGAAGGAAGGGGTGAGAAGGAGAGAGTCTCGGCCACAAGCCACTAAACTAAATCAATGAAGCAACTTCAAAGCATCAGAGATGCTCCTTTCAGACAAAAGGGCCCAACGAGTCACATCAATATCATCAATACGTATTCTCTCTCATCCATAACTGAATGTTGTCAAGCCATGCTGAGAGGTTCTCCATGAATAGATTTTCTGTCTGAGAAAAGACTGATACATAAACTCATCTCTGGCCTATATGTGAGCTCAAACAATTACCTACCTATATATATATACTACCATTCAAAAGTTTGGTGTCAGTAAGATAAAAAAAAATAATAATAATACTTTTTTTCAGTAAGGATGCATTAAATTGATCAAAAGTGACAGTTAAGCTTTTTACATTGTTACAAAAAAAATCTATTTAAAATAAATGTTGTTCTTTTGAACGTTGTTCATAAAAGAATCATAAAAAATATGGTTTCCACAAAATTATTGAAATATTAAACATATTTGTTTCTTGAACAGCAAATCAGCATATTATAATTATTTCTGAAGGATCACGTGACACTCAAGATGCTGAAAATTCAGGAGCAGAAATTACATTTTAAAACATGGTTAAATATAAAAAAACAGTAATATTAAATTTAAAGAGACATTTCAAAACTACTAAACATGTTTTGAACAGCAGTGTATGAAAACTTGCTCACCCAAATGCATATTACACATATGATATTGATTAAATACAGTATGCACAACATAAATATAATATTACAATTTACATATGTACAAAATCAATGTACAAGTTTACTTGAAATTACAGTACATGCCAGTCAATATGTTTAAGTCCTGTTTAATTGCGCACTTTCTTGCCAAATAATGGCAATTTGGCATAAATAATGGCAAATAAAATTTCCATCACTAAACTTATGTGCCGATTTTGACAAAAATAAATGAATATGACATGAACAAATAAATATACTTTATTTTATGGTGACGTAGTTACATTTTACTTACTGAAATACGAACTGAGTAACATTAATTAACTAAGCATAATGTACTGTTATTACTATAGTAAGTACATGTAGTAACGTGTAACTACATCACCTTAAAATATAAAAAAAGATTGACTAAGTTTACGTCAAAACACAGTAACTATGACTGATACAAAAACTATGTGAAAAGGACACTAGTTCCTAGAGCAATGCTTTACCAGCTATGGAAGTAAAATAATACCAAATGTTTTTGAAACAAAAAGCCTGTTGAATTGTACTACTTGAAAAAAAAATATGCATTGCATTAACCCTGCTTGTATTTTAATGCATTTTATTTTTAGGGTTTGCATTTTTATGGGCTGAAATTTAGCATGGTTGAATATTTAAGCTGTGAATATTTAAATTCAAAACATTCCCAACACATTTTCATTAGTAAAATTTCAATAATCCATATTAACCTTTCATATTTCACTTCCAAAATATTCAAACTGATTAAAAATACAACCTATAATATTCAACAGGCGGTTTTCGGTCCATTTTATTTCGCTTTGCAAATTCACTTCCACAAATTCAGTGGTTCAAATTCGACAGTAAATTCAACGTTGACGTCCACGAACTGCAGGAAAAGCAGTAGATTACCGAGCATGATCTCCATCTGATGTTAGTCGACCTCACCAGCAGGGGGTGCAAGCGCGTGTTGTTGACGAAGACCAGAGCAACAGTTAGAGCATGTTCCTGGACGTCAACGTTGAATTTACTGTCGAATTTGAACCACTGAATTTGTGGAAGCGAATTTGCAAAGCGAAATAAAATGGACCGAAAACCGCCTGTTGAATATTATAGGTTGTATTTTCAAATGTTTGAATATTTTGGAAGTGAAATATGAAAGGTTAATATGGATTATTGAAATTTTACTAATGAAAATGTGTTTGGAATGTTTTGAATTTAAATATTCACAGCTTTTATATTCAACCATGCTAAATTTCAGCCCATAAAAATGCAAACCCTAAAAATAAAATGCATTAAAATGCAAGCAGGGTTAATGCAATGCATATTCTTTTTCCAAGTAGTGCAATTCAACAGGCTTTTTGTTTCAAAAACATTTGGCATTATTTTACTTCCATAACCAGCTGAGCTACATGTTCATGGAAGACAATTGACTGTTTGAAGCTGCATTTGAAAGTAGGAAGACAGCTGATAGTTTGACTGATAGCACTCAGTGCCGCCCCACAAATTGTCTAACACTTGTCCATCACAAAGAGCCCTCTAGCTAGCAGAGCCGTCAGAAATTGTGTCTGATATCATGAGACTGATGCCAAATTTGAGTGTGAATGACTGCTGAAGAAAGAAAAAAAAGGTTTTTTTTTTAAGCGTGACAATTTTGTGAATGCATTCGATATGCTGAAATAACAGAAATACCATGATTTGACTTCATAGGACTATTTAGAATTGCATTAATCCATGGAAATCGTGTAATTATATGGCAATGGGAGATAGAGAAAAGATCTGTCTTATCAAAGATATTCGTACTACTGCCTCGGTCTAGATCAGGGATTCCCAATCCTGTTCCTGGAGATCTACAGAGTTCAGATCAAACTCTGATCCAAAAAACCTAACTGTGCATGCTCCTCAATTAGCTGGTTCAGTTGTGCTTCATCAGGGTTGCAGGAAGAGATCTCACAGGATTGGGCATAGATTACTACTACTGACCACATTATTTAAACATGACTAAGGCCTAAGTGAAGCCTTTGACTAATTTTAAACACAGGTTGTCAGTATGAATAAGTATTACTTTCTAATCGTGCTTTTCACCAGAGCCCTTTCCTACCTCTTTGAAATTAATATTTTATCCACTGCTGAGTGTCACAGAAAATTTGAGGTTATATCCATGCATGCTAAATCCTATCTTCATTTCATTAAGAGGGAAAAGCATTTCACCTGATGAAGTCATTTCCCAGTCCAATGGGTCAGGAATTTCATTGAAAATGAAATTTATGATGTGTATATACAATACATGTTTCAGAAGGTAATGGAATTTCCTTACGTATATGATGTGATATTATAAATGTAACATTTACACAAGAGGTATTTCAGTTGTGTGCTGGATTTCATCAGAAAATTAACTGTGCATTTGAAGCGTGTCATCTGGTGATGTCATCTGTCTGATCTACGACAAAGCTGAATTTCATAAGAATATAAATATACTCGCTTACTCAATTTGACCTCGTTTCACAAGCCAGTGCAACATGATTATCTTCCTCTTACAAAAACAAAGATACAACAAACATTTGAGCAGTTATTATGCATTTTTAATACTCTAATGACAGTGAGTAGACATGTAGGTGCAACGTTACTTATATTCCAACGCATTCTCATCCTTTGGCGTCATATAGGTGACGCCATATGACATTTCGTCGAAATCATACGCACATGGCACCCTTTAGCGTCAATATAACACGCACTGTTATGGGTAGGTTTAGGTCTGGGGTAGAGTTACGGTTATGACGCCTTGGGATCTGCGTCTCATATTGAAGCTAAAGGATGCCATGTGCGTCAGATTTTGACGAAATGTCATATGGCGTCACATGTATGACGCCTTGGGATGAGAACGGGCTGTATATTCAACAGAATGTGTTAAAGGGAATATCAAATAAAGTGAAACCAAACAGGGCAATAAGTTAATGCTAACATACACTCAGGAGGAAATGGTGTAGAAACAACTTTCACTCAGAAATTGCTTGTAAATTTCACAAATAATTTTAAAGATTTGGTAAGTAAAATTGAAATTTGAAAGTAGAAAGACTGATATATTATTTTATTGATGCTACACTTCACTAGGTTACCCTAATTAACCTCTTTCATGGCAAGCTCTGGAAAACAAACAGATACAATATTCGTTTTTTTGCCCAAAATGTGGTATTCTGCGTTTCATGATTAAATAAAAACTGCAGTCTGTGCGCTCCTGCTGCAGTGGCTCAAACCTCACTCAAGTGACGGATCTTGGCTCAGATTCTGGCTTGCCTCTCTGTTTCCCTTGAGCTGGATGGAAGGAGCAAACAGTCTCAGTGTTTGTTCATCAATCACAGATATTTCTCTTCCTCCAGCTTCTGCTTTCTCTCCTTCTCATGTTCCCGTCCTGCAGGGTAACGGTTCTAGCTGCTCTCATGATTCCTTTTTACAGAGTAAATACCAGTGACATTTACCTGATCTCAGGATGGTCACCGATTAGTCTTAGCATTAAACATAAACAACCATTAACCTATTCACACACGCAGAGACCCTTGAGTTTTCTAGCCTGCATATATATATATATATATATATATATATATATATATATATATATATATATATATATATATATATATTTATTTATTTATTTTTTAACATAAATATCAAAGTGTATTTATTTATGCATACACTATACTTCTCTGATCCAATTTTTAAAAACCTTTGCCCTAGATGTTTACATGGAGGCAGACCTGTAAAATCCAGGGAATGGATTGGTTGATTGAAATACTTTTATAGAACAAACAAAGGATGTTGATCCAGGAACATGTCCTACTTTCTTAAATCACATTAAGGAAGAGAAATAAGAGTTTTCTTGAGTGTAGAAAAGGGACAGGATTAAATGACAGTCAATCAGGCCACATTTGGCAACCCCAAAAGGAAAAGCGTTTCCCTTGAGGAGCTTTCAGAAAAATTCAAATGCTATTGCTGAAGTAACAACTTCATGATTGATGTGTGTAACAGTAAGAAACCAACATGCTGTCCACGCCTCGTCAATTCTGCCCCACATCTGAGCCAATGCAGATTAACCTTCCAGGACCCCAGAGCAAATACCCACAAGCCCTTGACCAAGACGATGAAAATTCTACTTTATTCCTTACAATGTCCACAAAACAAACCAGTATTTATGTATGAAGGAGTCTCTGAAGAGATGGAAAAGTTAAAACACTATCTGTGAATCCTTCAAAGACTTAGACGGCTATGGATTTACAACAAAATTGCCCCATGTTCCCAAAGCCCCCCTTTAAATTACAACGACTGGGAAGAACGTTGTTTCATCACCATACTTTGACTAAACAGCTTACTGTTTGGATTAGGGCTCGGCCCCCCTCCGTTCCAACACTGCTGCCTCGTATAAACCATGAACCCAGGGTAGAGATAAAGCATCGCTCTTCAACTACCAAAATGGAATAAGAAATCATCATGACAGAGCCAAGCGTCTTGAGGGCCCGGCGAGTTGCACAGGGAATGAAGGGAGGCTGAAGGTCACTGTTTTTCAGAGCCTTCCCTGGAAACAAAGACAGAGTAGTTTTTTTAATAAGAGCATGGGTTAACACATTCAGTTTAGTCTGGGAAAGGTGAAAGGTTTAAGATGAGAGCCTGATACACTGTGATAGACAGAAAGAGATGGACAAGGATGTCAAAGAGGCAGATAGAGATGTAGGATATCATTGAATCTCTTTATCAAAATGCAATTCAGAAACAACATGATTAATCCTGCATAACAAATCTGGTAGACAGCAGATGCAGCATGATGACAGGTACCTGAGGACAGTTTTTTCCCGATGCTATCGCAAGAATATCAATGCCGAAGTTTGGTTTGCCATATATCATAGTATAATGCTGACTCATGCTGAATATACTGCATGGAGTCACCATGTTGTCAGACCATTCAACCCGATCTCACGGGAATTCGTACGAATTCTACGAGGTGGCTAATTCGTACAAATTCATACGACCTCACTCGTACGAATTAGTACGATTTGGGCTAAAACGTACATATTTGACGATTTGGCCAAGTCGTATGAATTCGTACGAATGACCTATCCCTGACCCCGCCCCTAAACCTACCCATCACGTGGGTTTAGACAAATCGTACGAATTCGTACGAGTGAGGTCGTACGAATTCGTACGAATTAGCCACTTTTTAATCACTCGTACGAATTCGTACGAATTGGTCGTGAGATAGCGTTGGACCATTGTGCCTCCCAGGCCTATGATATCGTTCTCGTGTTCTCTTTGGATTAAAGTGACCATTACATCAAAACTGATGGAATATTGCTGAATTTATTATTAATGATTTATATGTGCACATCTAAAAAAAATAAAAAAAAATAAAAAAAAAACATGAATGTGGCCTTGTAATCTTTAATCTAAATAACTTCCCTTCCCACTTGCATTACATTTTGTGTTTACTGGCGCAAGGGCGGGGCAACCTGTCAGATCCACCAATAGCAAACCACAACAATTCAACCAACCAATCAAGTCCCCACGGTTAAAATCAAATCACGCCCTGCATTTTTCCTTGTTCGAATTAGGACTGTCGCAACTTCCGTTTCATGCCGTCTTTAACAACCACAATATGTGACTTGATTATAAAAAGAACCAATCTTCAAACAATGTTCTTTAAACAGTGGCAGATCACTGCATAAGACAGTTTTCTGCATTTAGCACTCCGTCCTTATTCAGGCAGTCTCATGAAACATGCGGCTGCTCTCCATTCCACCTGCACATCTCACTGAAAATGAATTGTGTCCTAGTGCATAACTTTCTTCGAGGAGCTTTCTGTGCTTTACTTCACCGCTTTTCACTTTCCTTTCTACAGTATCTGTCTGCAACATAGATATAGAATAAATGGTCTGGGCATAAAACAGTTTCTTCACCTGCTAGAAGCCAACAGTCAGGAAGGGATAACAATAGTACCGTATTAAAGATCAGATGCCTAATGTACACCCACTGAAAACCAGTTTCAATAATATCTATATATATATATATTATTTCTCTCAATCTATGATTCACTTTTTTTTATTATTATTTTATACTTTATTTTCCCTTTCTTTTTGGAAATAACAATAAAAGCAATACAAAATAATGTTCACTACTACAACTACTACGATTAGTAGTAGTAGTAGTAGTAGTAGTAGTAGTAGTAGTAGAAGAAGTATGAGTAATAATCCTAATAGGTTACACTTTTATTTTGATAGTCCACTTTAGACATTCTACTAACTGTCAACTCACTCTCATTAGAGTATTAGAAGATTGTAGTCGACTGTTAGGTTAGTATGGGAAAAATTAGCCTCATAATGATTAACAAATGCATGTACAATCAGCCATCAACTTGATAAAAGTTGCCGATATGTTTTACTATCCACAACCAAATGCCTTTCAACTTGAGTTATTGCGTTATTACATATTAAATAAATGTGCAGCAATTTGTACAAATAGGGACATTTAGATACAGAGACAGATACAGAACACAAGCACTCATTTTATCAAGGAAAAAGAGACAAATATCTGCCACCTCTGAAATACCAAATGCCCCTGTAAGTAATTACTTGCGCTGACTCCAGAGCTAGACATACAACATTAAATAAATAAATAAATTACAAGAGGAGAGGAAAAATGGATGTGGTGATGTGTTTGCAGACAAACCTGTAAGAAACGTATTTCCTGGAGTCGGTCTGCTAGCGGGAGTTGCATACAGACGGCGGTGGGGTTGAACCTGATACTCTGCAGGTGAAAGGAAGGCAATAGTTATTTCCCACCTCATCCATACTCACAGACTCCATCTCCATCAAACATGACCTACAGGGTGAAGAAAATACATTACCAGCTGGAAATGTAGAAACCCATAAATTAATTCACATTCTCATGTGAACCATTCTTCTAAACCCGGGAGATGGATAATGCACTAAAACTACTGACAGGTTTTGCTAACGCACAAGCCAGTTAGAAAAACAAAGGCTGCACTTCAGTGATGATGCGGCTGTGCACAAAACTGCCCAAAGCACAATTTGGTGAGGTACCGATGTCAGTTACATATTAAGTGAATACAAACAGGACACAAATCAGATCTTGGAATAAATGCAGCTGACTGTTAGATTGCTGTTATTAATCAAACAATATTGACAAGAAAAAGTCATGCACAGCTCTTGGCCGGATAACTATAGTAGCTTTATTTACCTTCATTAAATAAATAATATTAGTTTTTTTTTTTCAGAAATTGGTATCAACTGAATTAAATGGTCAACTGTCTTTCTAAAGTGTTTTAGAGAACATTTTCAGTTTTATTATCAAAAATGTGTCTTGCTTTAAAAAAAAAACTTCTGCTGATGAAATAGCTTTAACAAAAAGTAACAGGGTGAAACTGAAAGAGAAATTTCATCGTTCTAGAGCAGCAGAAATGTCATCTGCCAAGAAGTACAGTTAAAAAAATAATGACTTTGCCCATTTTTTGCCTGCAGAGAGATAAGCAGGAATGCTCAGTAGACTTTGCATATAGATACGGCAGGGCCTTTGGGAGCCTTACAGTACGTGATTGATTTTTTTTTGTAAACAGCTCTATTTGAAACGTCATCTCTGTCTACATTACGTCACTGCTCTGTGTTCCATTCGGCAGAACACGGCACACACGGCATCTTAGCTAGCTTATAGTCTAAGTGCACTGGGACCAGGAGGGTTGATTTTTCTTATCCTCAGTGATCCAGAGAGATTGTAGCGCCCCTACTGTGGTTGGTTAGTTCTTGGCTTACTGTTCTTACAGAGAACATGGTTTATTTTTTTATTTTTTTGGCAAGTTTAAGACCCTTCTATCATTTTTAGATCACAAAGTTTTTTTTTTTTTTTTTAATGTCCCGCTTTGTCCATATAATGCCAGTCATAGAGACCAGCATCAAGCTTAAAAAAAGATGCAAAAGTATCACAGAACAGTCCCATGCAACATGTGTAGTATATCCCAAGTGTTCTGGTGGTATACAATAGTACTTGGTGAAAAACAAACGAAATGTAATGTGTTATTTAATCAAAATCCTGACCTTGGCTCTGTGCACTTTGCGATGCAAAACTCTAGCACTGCATTTCACTCTGTATTGCCCAGAAAAAGCACACAAGTTGTGAGAAATTTAAGATTAATGAATACGTGTCCTTCTTGAGCATCAAGCGTAAACGTTTGAGCACTTTTTATATTTATATAATGTACATGTTTGACACTGGCACTAAAAAAGAAAAGTGTGTTATGACTCCACTAAAAGTTATGCCATTATGCTGAACTTAATTTAGTAACGCAAATAAAAATAGTGGTATTTGGGAGTTAATTGAAGAGGGTAACTATTCATGACCGACTCTGCATATATGATGACTAAAGTTAAACGTCATTATATTCTTGTTAGCAAAACGTTCAAAGGAAATTCTGAATCAACCAAAAGCCAAAGCAGAACAAACCACACATTTTTTCAGAGAAAAATAAGGCAATCCATTCTAGCAGGTCTTGAAATCAGGCATCTTCAATGTTCTCTGCTCTGAAAAAGGTCAATCAAACCCTGTCCTACTTTTCCTCCAGTGAAGTGCCTGCAGTCTGCCACAGCACGCATTGCATTTGTGAGGGTTCTTTTTCTTAATAGAGCACTACGGGGAGCCATCAAGACCGTTCTGAAGAGATAGTTGAGGATTTCCTGTACTCCACAAAGAGTCAAGACTTTCACTGAATGTTTTACGCTTGTATTCACTCATTTAAATTACAAGCTCTTGTCGTAAATTCCTTTAAGTCCAACGGTGCCTGTAATTAAATCTTCCACAAATATGCCCAAGGCTTACCAATTTCCGATTCCCTCCATGGGTCAAATCAAGGATGGAGAGATTTTAAGCAACACGGCTTTCCCCATTGTCACTGAAGCAATTCTGCATGTCACACCGTGGTACATATATATGGAAGAGTGGGCGGCAATAGGATAAAGCTCATAGCAAACCTAGCTTGGCTGCGTAAGAAAAACCAGATTAGCTTTTATATTCACAACCTGCTCTTTGCGGTTACTGCAGAGGAACAGAATGTGTTCGGAGGAAAAAAACGGTACAAAAACACACTAGTATATACTAAATGTATGATGAGTCATATTGGGGAGGTAGTAATATATTAAAAGTAAATTACATTGTGCTGAAAGCCCTACCTTGGTTGTGCATCACCATAAGACTAATTTCCCTGGGGAAATCAATAGTGAGTTTTCTGTGTCTGCACGTTTGGGGGAGGGGCGGGGTGGGGGAGGGGGGGGGGGGGGGGGGGGGTTGGGGGGGTCTCATACTATTATTGTGTTCACTTTGCCTCTATTCTCCATCAATACCTATTTTTAATCTACCTCTCTACCATTTCTGGCTTTGCACACATGACCATCCACACCTACTGTAACAAAGCACTGGAGCATGTGGACACCCTAAATGAGTTTTACATGATAGATTATCATTTGTTCACTGGCTGCCCGAGATAGCCAAGAAAGGGTATTGATTAGTCTCCATGATGGGTGTGTGCAAATGACTTCACACACAGCTTAGATGTGACATCCAGGGGTTTATGTATGCCGGAACGCATACATCCACAGCTTAGATCAAAATAGATGAACTTGAAAAAAGGGGTCTTCCCTAAGGCTCCATTTTACAGACACTGTCTGCGTGCTATAATTGTGTGTACACATGCAGAACTCTCAAAATGATTTTAGCTGGTTACATTTACAACCTTTTCGGACGCTTTAATTATTGACACTTGAGACTGCAAACGCCCTCCTGGAAGTTCAGATCCATTTTCACTTCCAAGGTTTTTAGAACTTCTCATACCTGGAACTCCATGATGTTTTAATAGCACTCAGGCTCAGAAATAGAATCACTTGAAGCGGTTTCAAAGCTTTTGTGAGTGTTATAATTGAGCTATTCAATATTTCAATAGGATTGCCGGCAGTCAAAAGCACAGGGAAATATTGTCATCCTCTGAGAACCTGGGAGCGGCTGATCTACCTTTCAAAAAGATAAAACTGAGTGCAAAAAAGGGAAAAGGCAGATGATAAAAACATGGAAGAATGTCTGCACCTTGTCAACAACAGTTTTTCTCCATTGAAAACTTTTTTCAGAATGATTATCTCAATGTGATTTCAATGAGCCATATTAAATTCTACTTCTTGTAAATATCTATATCTATCTATCTGTATATTGAACAAACTCATTTTAAAAAAATCAAGTAATATTACTAAATTAAATGTAAAGAGTACCTATAGAATACTTATTTTTCTCAAATCTCTAAATATTGTTTCAAGGTTTGCGAGTAATTACTCAGGTAAACACAGAGTACGTGCACAAATATGCATTTCAAAGCAGTTGCATGTCAGTCACACAGCCTTTGGGCATCCAATTAAGTAGAAAGCCTGCTATCGTTGACTATTTTTATTGTACGACATACTGGGTACTAAAGTACGAGTACTTTTGACATCCCTAAGTGATCTGTTTACACTGTCAAACTGCCTATACTTCAAATGGCAAAGCATGCGTCTAATTCATTGATGGAGGTATTTCATACTTATTTGGGGATTTGCATGCCTCTGTGTGTCTTCACAGCATGATAAGTTTTTGATTAAGTGAGTTGTATCACCTCATTGCCTGAAATAGCCATGCTTTAATACCTGGCAGTGGGATTACTGTGACATGGCCCGGGGCTAATGTGTCTCTTCCTGCTACTTGATTACTGCATTTAGAGGTCTAATGAGACCAAGCCGGCCTGGTGTCTCTCACATTTTATTCATCTGAATCAGCTATTAAATGAAAATACATTAGTGAATTTTCAGCAATCATTACTTCAGTCTACAGTGTCATGATCCTTCAGAAATAATTTATTTGATCATCTTTATTTGGTTTACAAATCTTACATATCATTCTAAATGTATTTACTGACAGTTTTGATCAATTTAATGCTTCCTTGCTGAATAAAAGTATTAATTTCTTAAAATACAACAACTTTTGAATGGTAGTGTATAGCTAACATAATAAAAAAATTCTGAATAACATGCATATATATGTCTGAATATATCATATCACATTAAGTTCTGACTCATCAAACTTTTATGTAATACACAGCATGTGAAATAGCTGTGTAAGCCAAACAAAAAGGCAGCCCACTTGAGCAGTAACTTGTCCTCAAGAGCATTTTATTAGCTACTCAGCAAATGGCCTGATTGCTGCCACAGATTCTGCCACCAAGAACAAATGGCTTTAAATATCCATGACCAATCCCAGGTCAAGTCTTGTCTACGATTATTGATGAATGCAAAGAGTTATGTTTTCTTTTTTTCAGTCGAATTGACTGCTGAGTACACTGAGAACAACCGCAGGTTCTTATAAGATGTACTTAAAAGTAAAATAAATGGAAAAACCAACGCAAGCTGAAGCAACATATATTTACTGAACCTTTATTCAATTTACACCAGGCACGGGGGAGTTAGATGGAGGCCGAGCGATCCAAGACAATATTTTAATGGACTGAATGTACCTAGAACTTCATCACCCCATAAAGGCCTAATTCTTCCTGTCACCTTTGCATGAGATTGTGTTCGGTATTCACAAGTGCATGACATTGCAATGGAATTACGCCCAGTCAAATTAAGCCCAGGTAGATCAGCCATAAATATTCACGATATTGGGAGCTCGTGCTGGTTAACATCCTTCACCGGACCCAGAGGCCTCAACATGCGGTGATATGTAGAGCTCTGACAAATGGATAATGCACTGTAATCAAACTTGATAGACCTATTTACGGAAAACTGGACAGAAAAGTCAGCTTTTAATGGCCTGTGTGCGCCATAATAAAGAACATCTCAGGATCATCTCATAGATGACGCATGCTAATTCGATTGTGGCTTGGTTCCCATGAATTTTAAATCATTGCTATTGTAGTGCTGTTCAATTAGTTAGAAATGAGATAATTGGAACCATTAGCATCAAACAAGTTTTTAGGAGAACATGAACCAACACAGACACTGACAAAAGGACAACACTGAAATGAAATGCTTTTGAATAATTTAAATGGATTATAGCCAAATCTTCAGTCCTTTTTCTTTGAATCTGAGGCCCTGTTTGCACCTGGTTTTAATATGCGTTTTGGTCGATCGAATTACAAGTGGACGACACTAAATACAGGTGTAAACAGGATCTAAAACGTTTTTGAGCTTGTCCACTTTCGACCACTTCCAGAGGTAGTCGAAAACGCATTTGACCGGTTGGCTTTCGTAGTGTTTTTCGTAGCATTCCTGATTTCTTACACCCACTCACCGCATTGTCTTGCGGCAGAGAAGAGATGAAAGCTGATGCTCTTCATTTTTTTTTCATTCATCTCCATGCACGTTCATATGTAAATTGTGCAAGCTTATTTTGTGCATTAGATCTAAAGAGCTGAAAAAAAAAATACATGCCCATAGACCCTCCCCTTTAATAAATCAGGACAGTGGTTGAAGGTATACAAAAGAGACAGATTAAAACAGGTGTAAATTGGAATGTGTCTCCCTCGTCTACTTGTGATCCGATCGACCAAAACGCCTCTCAATACCAGGTGTAAACAGGGCCAGAGAGTAGCTCAGCCAAATTTGACTGTCACAGGACAGATAATAGTCTAAAAGACCCGATTTTACAAAACGTGTATTTATTTGAGCTCATATTCAATATGGGAAAAAAAAGCAAGTTGGGTTTGAAACAACATGAGGGCCATTTTCATTTTGGGGTGAACTATTCCTTCATCTTACTCAACTGTTGCATCGCCAATGTTTGGTGTTGCTCATGTCGCCTCAATTCGCCAACTCTCATCGAAAGTGAATGATTCCCAGTCACTTTGTCGCAGAAAGTTGCTGCCAGATTGAATGCGCCTTTAGCGTTTTGCTATAAATGACCCTTGCCGTGATGTCATCACAGAAAAATGTTTTTTTATATATATTGAGATCAAGAATGTGTAACCATTTGGCAATCTTTCATCTCTCGCAATTTTGTAAACTTGCACACATTCACTGCGCCTTTCACTCTCAAAGTGCTAATGAGTCTCAATGCGACTAACGACCCTTAAAGCGCCAGAGAAATATTTGCCGTTTCATGGCAAGTTATGAGTTCAAAACTATAAAGAGCATTTAAAAAAAAGTGAAAATTACTGTGAAAGCATAAAGGCTGGTGAGAGAAAATCAGATAGTGAGAATGGGGTGAGAAAGATGATATAAAACAACAACAACAACAACAAAATAACTAGAGAATAATCAGTCCTGATGAATAGCCAGTGGCCTAACAGAGAGACACTAAGAGATAAATTCAGACCTGCATGTGCAGATCCTGGTGGGAAACAGCTGAATCACCCCAGGACTCAACATCCAGTGAGCTACAAGGTCAGCGGCATCGTTTTAGGCTCACTGAGTTGGCAAAATCTACTGTTTAATGCAATGAGAATAGGTGGTGTCTCTCCAGGGTGAACAAGAATTCAAGGGCGGACTTGTGCTAGGGTGTATCCGTTTTCACATGCTGTAGAGGAAGTGGCGTTCTCATTATATCTACAGCATGTGAGAAAGAGTGTGAGCAAGAGTATATTTTTCTACTCTTGCATTCTCTTTCTATTTTTAAAAATGTGTCAATGGGCAACATATGGGCACTGTTTCATGAAATAATAGAATTGACACACAGTGAAGATTATGATTTTTTAAAAAATTGCATCTTACATCTGTTTGTCAGTATATGTAGGCCTACATCAGAAATGGTGGTGAATGTGGTTGCATTTTATTTTATGATTTCACTGGTATGCTGCAATCACTGGAAATCACCAGAAAATAATGCAATGTCTAAATCTTTCCACCCTTTGTAACGTCAAAAGCATATTGCGTAGTTATGCTTGGTGTCTTTTTTTGTGTGTGTGTGTGTGTGTGTGTGTGTGTGTGTGTGTGTGTGTGTTGTGTAATAACGCAATGAAACATGCCAAATTGTGCGGACATTTTGCCCAGGCTGTCTTATGAACACTTCTAGAATCAAGAGAACCAACAAAATAGTAATAATTAATTATGTTGTAGTCAATGTATGCTTGTTCCTGTGAGCTTTTTGTTTTTCTATGCTTTGTTTTGCTTAGTCAAATAAAACCTGTAGCTGTAGTTTGCCTTTTTTGCTAAATAATTTTGTCAGAATAATAGCTACATATATTACGTCTAGCTGTTTAATGTAAGAACTTATCCTTTTATGAAGGCCAGAAGTGTTTATGAGTGCCACAAAATTATACACAAAGCCACTGATACCGTACAACACACATACACAGGTGCTTCCACAATATCTGATGCACAGTTGATGAATAATGACTCACTTTAGGGGAAGGGGAAACACTCCTGAGATGCATATGCACAAAGCGCCAAAGAAAACAAAGGTTTCATCAAACTTGGAGGTAAGATATTTATTGAGGAAAAGATAAGGCAAGTTCAGACTAGATACATACTCCAGACAGGTGGCCATTAATTTTAGTCCTAACTAATTAGTACACATAGTAAGGGGGCAAAGGACATTCATATGTAATCAAGTAGTGTATTAATTAAAGCAGATAACACACTCCATAAAGACACTTCATTTGTCCTCAAGACTTTAAACCAACACAGCATTAAATAATGACCCAAGCCAAGAGTAAATCTTGCAATATCACTTACACTAGCAGCATGCAAATGTAATGAAACCAATGTCCAACAGGGTTGTGTGATTTGAATAGAAAATGCATTTTAAATTCCCTGAATTACAATTGAATTAGAATTTGAACGATAACAAGCCGGATAGAGGACTGTCAAGACAGAGACAAGTTTAGTGTTTTCTTTATTTAAAAAAAAAAAAATATATATATATATATATATATATATATATGGCCTCTTGGAAATTGATGGTTTATAGACCTTATGTCCAGACAGACAGACAGACAGACAGACGGATGGATGGATAGAACAATAGACAAAGAGATGTTAAAGCTTAAGGGCGTGACGCAAGTTTTTTTTTTTTTTTTGCTAGTTTCAGCCTGACGTAGTTATCATTTTCATATTCTGCGCCACGTTGTTTAAATAGCAAATGCATTGGAGCCCATTTGTGCGCCCATGAGCGTACTGGTCTGAAAACGAGGTGTGTCCAGGAGCATTGTTGGTGCGTTGCTATTTTGAGGCAACTGAAATAGACTGCATAAACCTGGTCTAAAGTCAATGGCACAGTATTATTTTGGTTATTTAAAGAGCGCATTAGTAATATGTGCCTATAGGTGGGCGCACAACGCATGTCACTCTGCTTATATCACACACAGGGACGTGCAGCAGCACAAACATGACAAATATTAAAAATAAAAGGATTACAATGTAAAAGATTAATATTGTGTACATAAAGATATGGTGGAATCCGGCTTGTCCCGTAGATGGTCTGATCGCGCGCTTTAACCTTTGCTCTCTCGAGAAGGGTTCAGTCTTTCCGCTTGCAAATTCCGTCATGTAAATAGCAAATCCACCATAGCGCGAGCGCAACTGGCTTTTACAGGGAATGGGAGATGAAACTCGGATTGGTTTATTGCATGTTACGCCCAAAACACCCATTACTCATTAAGAGAATAAGGACAACCCTTTTAGACCATGCGTCTGGCACGTCGACCATTTTTCCCGTTGTTAAACTAGCAAAAGTGGATTCGGACACGTCCTAAGTGCATTTGCGCTGAGTGGTTTAGACCATGCATTTAGATCGTTAAAATAGGGCCCTAAATGTTACTTCTTAAAGTGACAGTAACCTCTGCACTTACCGGTCACACTGTCAAATTTTTTCTCACCTTGCACTGTACGCTCACTTTTAAGCCTAGAATGACCTCAACAACCAAGCGAAACACCAAGAAAAGCACATCAAATCGCTCTGGAAAGTTGGGGCCGGTCGATATTGGCGTAGAGAGTGGGATAATGTACGGCCTCCATTCTGAACTCCCCTTGCCTGTCATGCAGTGTTGGTGACAAATCGTTGGTGACATATCGCCATGTCCAGGTGAAGAGAGTATCCTTATCATGAGCTGACACCTCGGGCCAGCATGTTTTGTTCATCTGTTCAAGTTCATCCTTGAAGAAAATGATACATTAATGGCACGTCTCCCTGGAGGTCGACCAGGCCTCTGGTTCTGTTTCAGAAAAAAAAAAAAAAAGAGCTACATCTTTAGTGTCTGTGCTCAAGTTCATCCTATGCTGAGCACATTACTGTGGAAGCATTTTTTTTCCCCCTCAGCAATACTGTATATGCATTTATGTCCGACTATTTGTATAGTGACTTATAATGCGTATCTGGAATAACTCCTACATATTTCCTTCTGCAAACTGTATTAAAATACACTTTATTTCCTCCAAACGTTGGCACTTTTTTTATTGTTTTTATGTGATTGTTTTGAGCTCATTATTTTGAGTAAGTAATGGAACAACTACGCCATGTCTCTTGGTAATGTATTATCCATAATGTGGACCTGTTTTCATAGCAGAGAAATTAAATTCTAGTCTATTTGAATATAGCTGCTCATGTGTTTTTCGTACCAATGTGTGCGTGTTGTAAAACGGGGAGAATTCATGCATATATTGAGGATATAATTAATATATAACTGAGAAATTATGAATTGCTTTAGGTTATTTGTTCTCTAATAATGAGCACCGGCCAACATGATGAAACCTTCTATAGACTGATCATATATTTAATGAGCTGATTCTTGAACAGTCTTAAACACCGACTGTTGTCAATAATACAATTCAAATACACGGTGGGATCCAAAAGCATGAGTCCACTGATGAAAATGCTATTATTTTACAATTGTATTGTATAGAGTTGAATGGTCACAACTGTGCTGACACTTTTGATGACCTATAAAACAATCAAAAATATTTAAGTGCTACCATTTAAAAGTTGAGGGTCAGTAATTTGTTTACTTTTTTATTTTATTTTTGTT
This sequence comes from Meda fulgida, assembly GCA_030578275.1. NCBI lineage: Eukaryota > Metazoa > Chordata > Actinopteri > Cypriniformes > Leuciscidae > Meda > Meda fulgida. Next base: position 5,250,051 of record CM060627.1, on the reverse strand, counting down.
GTTGTTGTTGTTGTTGTTTAAAGAAAGAATGAATGAACATTTTTAAAATTGAGGGTAAAGAAAGACATTTATTATGTTACAAAACTGCTTGCTTCAAAAATACTTTATAATATTTTCTATGCATATATTTATTTGTATCTCTACAAATATTAAGTATACATAAAATATTTGGATTCTGGAGCAAATATATTTTAATTATCAATCCCAGACTTTTAAAAAGCGTTTCGGACATTTTAAACCCCACTGTATGTTAGCGTCTCGTTGTTCTTGAGTTTCCTTAGTCTCCCTGTTATCTGTCTCTCAGTAATGTCGAGCCATAATTCATTCTGGGGTAAAATGGTAAATCCATTCAGAGCTTTAAATAATTAATCAGATCTTTCTCTGAGTTACCAATCCTTCATTATTTATGCAGAATGCTTATTGGACCATAGCACATTTGCTGCACTCTGTAATTACTTGTAGAGTACCTTAACGTGTTTACTTTCTATGGATTATAGCCCTACCAGCCCAAAAGCAAGAAAATCCACGAACAACCCCAAATACGAGCTAATATTTTATAAACGTAAGATGCAACAAGATTTTTCATTCTGTCTACGGTGCCTGATTGTGTATCTTCACACACTGTAATGGTACATCAGTTAGAAACACAGTGCAATCCAACTCAATACCCTTTCATTACTTCACGCTAGTTTGCACACCATTAAGTGTAGACTAAAGGAAAACTCCTTTTTGTAAACTCTTCCTTTGTGGAAAAAAATTGAAGAAAGAACAAGAAACTGAAAAGGACAAAGAACAACTCAAAATTATTTCACATCACCTGTAAAAGAACCTCAGACAATCCCTTTTTCGACAAATCCAGGGGACTGAAAAGCCATTCAATCTATTGTGTTCATTGCTGCCATTGAAATTGCCTGACTTGACCTACTTGACCTTGGCCTCTGGTTACAATATCACTTGGTTCTCTCAAAAGCCTTTTCTCTTCTATCAGGTTTAAGCAAAAGTAAAATATAGCTGAATGCATTAAACATACCATTGTGTGTGTTTGTCATTAATAAGAATAATTTATGAATGAGGAACCTTTTTCAAAATTTCTAATTGATCTCTAATAGAACTCAAATAATTGTAAATATAAAAAGAGTAGCAGTCCACACCACAACTATAATGATAACGAATGGCACATAGAAACAATATTGTTGGAATCACATTCAGAATCATTTTTTTCTCAGCCGATGAATGATAAAAACATTGACAGCTAATAAGAATCCATCCTGCTTTAAAGAGATTGAGAACTTAAAGCGGCAGACGACAAAACTGGAGTGTGTTCTTAGAATAAATGCTTTATCGTTCTGGGTGTGAATGGGCCACGGTGGTTTCCAAACCACAGGCTCCCTAGAGGCTTGCAAGGGAACTGCAGGGGGATTGTGAGCTTGCCATAAAACCTTGATGATGAATGAATTTAACAATTTGCAACATGTAGCAATGTGAAATCAATATGTATTAAAAGATTATTAGGTCATAGAAAACATTGGGAAGTCCTGATATACTGTATGTAGCATTTTACTGCAATATGTTTTTTTTTTCTTGTTTTTTTTTTCTTTTTTTTTGCTTGATGTTCATATATTCCTATATACTTTATTCTAGGTAAAAGTACCAGTGTTGTACTATGTTTTCACAAATAAATAAATGATGAAAATAAAATAAAATAAAAACATTAAATAATAAAATAAAATAAAATAAATCAAACACCTTAGCAATCCTCTGTCTAGGAAAACAACTTGAATATTCAATTAGAAAAATCTTGAACCAATGTTTGCATAACTTAGACATAATATGTTACATTTTAAATGTTAAAATTGATATTAAAATTTAACTTTAAAAAAACATAGAACAGTTTTTAACATTAACAGTTAAACATCTCCAGAATGGTTTTATATGAATACAGCAAATGTTCCCATTAAAATTCGCAGCCAAACCATCATGATCCATTGAGGAAACATTTCCCAGACTCCCCAAGTGAAGTCAGCATCTATGTTAGCCGACATCATCTCCTTAGGGCTACACGTGCCCCAACAATGAGCAACATTATGCAAAGCCGAGCAAACCATTCATTAAAGAAAGTTCAGCTTTCTACGGGTGTCAGTCATGCCACAGCTCTGCCTGCGAGCACAACATGATAATTGGCTTCTCTACACCAACCCACAAACAGAAAATGGACTATAAATTGGCTGAATCAGATCAGCTATGAATCACTGTTATTGAACAATACTGTATGACTATTGTAAGCAGAGTTGAGTAATGTTCAGAGATGAGTATTCTTTATGCTGACTGTGGGAGATTCTGCCTCATGAGCAATTTCAGATGACTGTTGCCTGAAAACAATAAAGACTTTAGAGATCAGGTTGGTGAATACACATGGAGAAGTTCACGCAAATATGAAGGTGCTACGGAGAGCCTAATAAGTGAAAAGTAAAATCTTAAATCAACTGGAAGCCAATGAGTTGCCTTAAAACTGGAGAAATGTTCTCAAATAACTGTGTTTGTGTAATGATCTGGGTTGCTAAATTCTCTACCACTTGAAGTCTATAAAGAAGTTTCTGTGAAACACCACTGAGAAGAGTATTGCACTAGTCAATACATGGTCGAAGACGATTAATATTTCTCAGATGATAATAAGCTGACCGTGTAAAGAAGGACCTCAGTGCTGTCAAGGATGACACTCAGACTCTTAACCTGAAGGGAAGGGACAAAATTTGTCCTAAAGGCAATAGATACATATTAAAAAGAAGAGGGGCGAAAACGGAGCCCTGAGGCACGCATGGTCAATGGCCTGAATCATTCAATTTTGGTTCAAAATATTTGATAAATCTTTAAAAAAAGGTTAAAAACTTAATAAATAATAATAATAAATATTACTTAATAACTCTACCCCTAATACATATATATATATATATATATATATATATATATATATATATATATATATATATTACAGGTTTATTAATAAACGTTTTTTTTTTATTATTTTTATTTTTTTTAAGCTTGAATACTGTTATTCAGCCTTGCCATTACAGGAATAAATTACATCTTTAAAATAATTGTATAATTTTTTTTCCCACTGTGCTCAACCATAACAATACCATAATATATTTGCAGATATTTAGGAATCAAATTCTACTCGCCTTCCATTGTCAATTTCACTCGGTCCTCAATCTACCAACCTGCATGAGCATCGTGTCTGAGGAGGAGGGGGAAGGGTCAGCTCTCTCCAATATTTAGAATTTGGACTGCAGTACTTATTTCAAACGCTAGCTGTCAATATTACATACTGCACCTTTAAATTGAAAACTGTATTAACTGTTAAGAAATTAATCCTTATTGTACAGTGCTGCCAATGATCTTTTTTTTTTTTTTTTTAACAAGTAACTCTTAAGTTGTAATTTATGCGCCACCAATGTTTACAAATTGAATGCAAAATAATATCGTTATACTCTTCTGTACATAGCCTCTAATCTGCATTTGTTTAGACAAACAGATGCCTGTGTTAAACTGTCTCCATTGGTTGAGCAAATCTTGCAGACAGATAGAAATGTTTGTTACTGCCACTAAGTTTGATACACTTTACACTGAAATCTAATAATGGCTTGCTTACAGTATTTCAACAAAATGGGTCTCATTTACTAAGCATACATTTGCACAAATTCGAGCGTATGAAAGTTTTCATGAACAAATTACAGGTCCTTCTCAAAAAATTTGCATATTGTGATAAATTTCATTATTTTCCATAATTTAATGATACAAATTAAACTTTCATATATTTTAGATTCATTGCACACCAACTGAAATATTCCAGGTCTTTTATTGTTTTAATACAGATGATTTTGGCATACAGCTCATGAAAACCCAAAATTCCTATCTCAAAAAATTAGCATATTTGATCAGACCAATAAAATAAGTGTTTTTAATACAAAAAAAGTCGACCTTCAAATAATTATGTTCAGTTATGCACTCAATACTTGGTCGGGAATCCTTTTGCAGAAATGACTGCTTCAATGCGGCGTGGCATTGAGGCAATCAGCCTGTGGCACTGCTGAGGTGTTATGGAGGCCCAGGATGCTTCGAGAGCGGCCTTAAGCTCATCCAGAGTGTTGGGTCTTGCGTCTCTCAACTTTCTCTTCACAATATCCCACAGATTCTCTATGGGGTTCAGGTCAGGAGAGTTGGCAGGCCAATTGAGCACAGTAATACCATGGTCAGTAAACCATTTACCAGTGGTTTTGGCACTGTGAGCAGGTGCCAGGTCGTGCTGAAAAATGAAATCTTCATCTCCATAAAGCTTTTCAGCAGGTGGAAGCATGAAGTGCTCCAAAATCTCCTGATAGCTAGCTGCATTGACCCTGCCCTTGATAAAACACAGTGGACCAACACCAGCAGCTGACATGGCACCCCAGACCATCACTGACTGTGGGTACTTGACACTGGACTTCAGGCATTTTGGCATTTCCTTCTCCCCAGTCTTCCTCCAGACTCTGGCACCTTGATTTCCGAATGACATGCAACCACTGAGCAACAGTCCAGTGCCGCTTCTCTGTAGCCCAGGTCAGGCGCTTCTGCCGCTGTTTCTGGTTCAAAAGTGGCTTGACCTGGGGAATGCGGCACCTGTAGCCCATTTCCTGCACACGCCTGTGCACGGTGGCTCTGGATGTTTCTACTCCAGACTCAGTCCACTGCTTCCGCAGGTCCCCCAAGGTCTGGAATCGGTCCTTCTCCACAATATTTCTGAGGGTCCGGTCACCTCTTCTCGTTGTGCAGCGTTTTTTTGCCACACTTTTTCCTTCCCACAGACTTCCCACTGAGGTGCCTTGATACAGCACTCTGGGAACAGCCTATTTGTTCAGAAATTTCTTTCTGTGTCTTTCCCTCTTGCTTGAGGGTGTCAATGATGGCCTTCTGGACAGCAGTCAGGTCGGCAGTCTTACCCATGATTGCGGTTTTGAGTAATGAAAGAGGCTGGGAGTTTTTAAAAGCCTCAGGAATCTTTTGCAGGTGTTTAGAGTTAATTAGTTGATTCAGATTATTAGGTTAATAGCTCGTTTAGAGAACCTTTTCATGATATGCTAATTTTTTGAGATAGGAATTTTGGGTTTTCATGAGCTGTATGCCAAAATCATCAGTATTAAAACAATAAAACACCTGAAATATTTTAGTTGGTGTGCAATGAATCTAAAATATATGAAAGTTTAATTTTTATCATTACATTATGGAAAAGAATGAACTTTATCTCAATATGCTAATTTTTTGAGAAGGACCTGTATAATTCACCAACAAACTTTTGTTCTAAAATGTATTCTAAATTTACGTAAAAGTAAAGGAACAATTGAAACCACACATACTCAAACATATAACTTACGACTTAAAATTGTGTTGAAAATTTATATTTAATTTTATCCGACTATAATTATATTATATTCAATTATTTTATACATAATAAATTAATACATAATACAACTTAGTTTCATCTTCAATATATTTCATCATATACTGTGAAAAAGTAAGAAAAGCTGTCTTACAGGTTTTAGCTGCGAGGTTTCACTGAATAAAGCTGCTGATATGTTCAGCTGCTTGATGGAAGGTCTGTAATCTGGTTCTGTATAAAATGTGTTTATTGTGTTTGAAATGGTTTTGAGAATGACACACTTGGCATTGTTTGAGGATCTGGCGAGAGCTCTCAAGCAACACAGCATTTTTTTTTTTCAGTTGAGATGCTAAATGTGCTATGCTGAATATCCACAGAATTGTTACTGGTATCTGATTTAGCGAAATAGTTTGTTTCTGAATATAAAAATGTTGTCACAATGTAATGTACTTGCTCTGGTACTAGTTTTGGATGAAGAGATGTGCTTGTTGTTGTCGATTGTTATCATTGTACAAGAAGAATGTGACGGTTGGTCATTGTGGTATTTGTCAAATAACCTGTTGGTATTTGCCTTACATCTTATATTATCAAAGATTCAAATATGGTGAGCTCATATTAAAATGAAAGTGAGAAATGGCAACGCGCAGTCTGTCGGAATAAGTCCTGTTTTCTTAATAAAAGGGACAATCACCAATCATTAGGCTTGTTTGACTTGAACCGGCGCTGCGCAGGGCAGGCCGATCGCTGTGTGACATCAAAGTACCATGAGAGCGATTAAAAAGCATGGCAGCCGTTTTTGTCATGATTTTAATGATTAGAAACAAAATTTCTGAGACAGTTGTTGTCAGATTTTTTTGGTGATTTCAAAGTTTAATTGTAAGCTAGATGAACAGCTTTGGAGAATTAGATTTTCCCCATTCAAAGAGATAGGAGCTGCACATGCATGCCTGAAATAGCTGCCCAAGAGAGGCTTTTCAAAGATGGCCACCGAGTATAATGACTGACTTGCCTTAAAGGGAATTTATTATTAAGTGAAACACTGATTTTTACATGAAAATTATAAACACTGATATAAACAACCAGACAAGCTGTAAGCCTCACATATACACTGAAAACGGTTCTAAATTTCATGATAGATTTAGTTCATAAGAGTCAATTATTTGCAAGACATACTGCACTGATCTGATTACACAACGTTTGCTGCAAGCAACCGACGAGGACAACACAATTCAGCGATGCATTGTTTATTTATTGTCTGGACTCTAGAGTGTTTTTTCTCATTACATTCATTGCAGGCTGCAAGTTCACAGCTCATACTTCTCATAGAAGTGCCATAATATAGGTTACTATGCAAGCAATGTCATCGCACCGTATTATATTTGAATAAGCGAAATAATGCAGATGCTCAAGGACTTTTAACAGAATAAGTGTCACAAAAGCTGTTGGTGACTGTACTTTGGAATAGGTTCTGTTTCCCGTATCTTCCCTAGCACAATCACCACTCTGCAATAGCTGCATGTGGCATTGTAAATGTATTTACAAATGTGTGTGTGTGTGTGTGTGTGTGTATGTGTGTCCGCCAAGGGAATGCTTGACAGCTAGAGCTAAGTGAATGCCATGTCACTCTAACAGCTGGCCAGAGCAAAGATTGATGGCCAGGGTGTCTGGAAGTGGATAAAATGAAGCTTTTTACCGCCACTGTTCCGTATCTTCTTCCACAGGCCCAGATGCAGTAAATCTACGGGGCTCCGCAAGGTTTTGTTCCCTCGCTGTAGTCCTTGAGAGCCGGCCGTTGACACAGACAGGAACACAAGCTTGACGCATTTGTGCTATTTTTCAGCCTGTCAGATGACACAGAGCTATGAAGGATGATAAACACTGTGTTAATTTGGGAGTCTGAATGGTACGGCTGGAGACAAACACGTGTTTACGGGGCAGCAAGAGGCAGTTCTCTTGGATCAATGTTCTGACACCGCTGAGCCCACCTGAATTGTGACCTAACAATAGAGTGTATTCCGTCGAGTCTCTGCATCGATACAAATGTATTTTAAGCTTGTTAAAGGGTATTGAGAAACACATGAGCGCACACAAATGCACACAGTCGACCGAGAAAGAGCGATAGGAAGAGAAAATGTTAGTTTATCATGTCCCAAAGGATGAAATGATGGATTGGCACTCTTGTTGTGAGTGCTTTTGCTCATTTAACACAAATCCCTGCTCTCGAATTGAGATGCTTCATTGAGACCCTCGGTGGCACATTAACCCAGTAGACCGTCATCACCTTTTATCGAAACCCACCATAAAAATTATGTTCCCATTTGGAGAGGAAAAAAACAAAAGCTTGTGTCTACGGGTTGCATCCAAGCGCTTTGGAGAAGAGTCAATCAAAATTTGCATTTAGATTACAGTTGTAATGGGAAAAAATGGGGTGATGAATCTTGCTGAGGTAAAACAAGGATTAATTTTCTTGTTTGCCAAAAAAAAAAAACATACAGCCTCCACACTGAGTGGAAAATATGTATATACTTGGTTTTATGAGGAACTGTAATTACCAGATATTGCAGTATTTAACTGATAATGGCTGTGTGGTAAATGTACACAAACGAGATAAATAAATTGCATTTCATTTAGATAAAGTCAAAAGAAACTGCTCTTTACAATAAGATAAGCTTAGCAACATTTTAAAGAGGAATAGTTCAACCAAAAAAATTAACTTTTGACATATTTTACTAACCCTCATGTCATTCCAAATCCTGTTTTCCATGGAACACAGAAAGATATATGATTTTTCTTTTTTACAGCTATTTTCCACACAAATTTTAATTTCATTATTCATTGCTAATTTTCTTCTCTAGCAAAAGTCTGGAATCTTTTCACATTTGCTTTTAGATAAAAACAATGCAATTTAGTTATGCCAACTTCATGTGTTTGATTCTCATGAACTGATAAAATGTATACCTCAAATGCAATATATGAACAAATGTAAAATGCATCAATATAAATAAATATTGAAATATTTATAAATGTCATCAATTTAATAATATAATATAATAAACGTGAAAATACATTTTTAGTAAAGTATACAATAAATACAAAACATTTTAAGGTGTTTTTGGTCCTTTTTGAGTTTGAAAGTCATGGTCATTATAAACTGTCATTGCATTCAAAAGAACTGTGTAAAGAAAAAAAAATCATATTTGGTTTTCAATATATAAATAACAGCTTGCTGTTCTACTTAACCGTACATTTTGTTGTCATTAATGAAAACTGTATATGGAAACAAAACAAGTCCAAAAGCCCTGAATGTTAATCTGCACAGGCTATATTAGGCCCAGTAGTCAATTAGATAAAGACGACATGTTTTAATATTTATATCTGCAGAGGTTTCCTCATTCACTCTGCCACAAGAAAAGCTCATTTGTTTTCAAAGAGCCAAACCCTCAGCCCGATCCTGCCATTCAAATCATCCGAGACCTGAAAGTAACAAAGGTACTTAATTAAACAGCTCGACTTTTAGGACACATGGACACACGATTGAATGATCTCGTAAAATTAAACAATACAGCTATTACGCAAATGCCACACACAGAAACAATGAGCTTAATTCTCTGGCTTCCTCCATCTGTGACTCAGTCCAATCACCATTCCCTCATTCACTTACAGATAAGCCCTACTGAAAATAGCAAGTATTTCTTACAGAGACAGACACTCTAATTTTCATCTCCAGACGTGTGTGCGGACCTGTTGCTACTCTCCCAGCCATAATGGCAATCTTCTGACTGTCAGCAGACATCAGTCTCAGTGTAGGGGTGATGAAGACTCAATCCTCCTCTTCTTCCCCCAGAGCCCCTCAGAGACGTGACACTCCAACAGGCTCATTTTAAGAGCCACTGCTAACTGCTCTCAATCTGATGCCTCGGCACCTTTATTTACTCACGCACCTCCGAAATACAAATTCAATCGGCTTCTTTATAAGTGCCCCAGAAAAAGTGCTTGTTGCTGCCTCAGGAGGGAATAGAGATTTGCTGTTTTCTTTTCCCCTCATTCTTCATAATCATGCAAATCAGATCAGGGATGAGCGAATGCTAAAGAGTATCATGGGGTCTCCCCGTGGCCCCTGAGGAAGGGCATCTGAGGCTGTTTTCATAAGCATTTTATTTAGATTGTGACCTTAAGTCATACAATAAACAGGCTATCATTATTACCTCTCTATTTATGAGTTTGCCCCATGCACTTGAATCTCTCATTGCACATCAATAAATAGTCACGTTAGAATCTCAAATACCACCGGTTTATGCTCATAATTCTTTCCCCAGAACCACTCAGCTCTGTATAGCTTGGAATTATTGGAATGAGGGTAGACTCTAAGAAAAACCTGTGAATGCGGAAACGTTCATGATATTAGCGATGTGCCATCATCTATGAACTGTTGCACTGAAAACTGTAAAACAAAAATAGCACATAATGGGAAAGTGATAATTGCACTTTGATAACACAAAAAAACACCTAATGTTATGCATATGTCAGCAATACATAAATGAAACTGATAAAAAAAAAATGCTGATGTTATTACAACGTATTAACGACGTACCAAAAGTTGGAACTTCTTTGTAAAATCAAGAAAATGTGATTTTGTTCATTCTCTCTCAGCATTATTTAACTGACAAAAGTACAAAAGAAAAGATTTCCAATGTTTTCACTGAACAACTTAATAGTATTTTATTAATATAATTTCAAATTTTGATGGCTGCAACACACTCCAAAAAAGCCTTTGTGAATCGTAGTCTCAGTTTCCTGTTCTTAACAGACATGAGTGTCACCGGTGTGTCTTCTGCTGCTGCAGTCCATCTGCTTCAAGGTTCGATGTGTTGTGCTTTCAGAGCTCAAACCAGTCGTCATTCTCCTCTGACCTCTGTCATCAACAAGGCATTTCACCCACAGAACTGCTGCTCAATATTTTCTTTTTTGGGGCCATTCTCTGTAATCCCTAGAGATGGTTGTGCATGAAAATCCCAGCAGATCAGCAGTTTCAAACAGCCCGTCTGGCACTACCATGCCACATTCAAAGTCCCTTAAATCCCCTTTCTTCCCCATTCCGATGCTCAGTTTGAACCTCAGATCGTCTTGACCATGTCTACATGCCTAAATCCATTGAGTTGCTGCCATGTGATTGTCTTATTAGATATTTGCATTTACACGCTGTTGAACAGTGTACCTTATAAAGTGGCTAGTATATGTATTACTGACAGATATGCAGCACATATCACACACAAGTTTATTAGTCAATGCATTTTTAATTGATGGACATTTTATATGCAATTCAACAACATAAATTTTACATTTATGGCCTTTTTAAATATATATACATATGTTTGTTGAAATCAAATAAACTTGCTTCTAACAAACAAATCTTGCCTCAAGCAAAGCTCTGATGCCAGTAACCTGGAAAATGTTGGCAAATCCAGTGATTAGTCCTTCTTCCTGTCATCACTTTTATAGATCTTGCTTGCAAACAATTATCAGGATCTGAACATAAAAAAGGACATGCAAAACAATCGATTTACCATGTGACCCAGTAGATGCTCAAAGTAAAGTTCATTTCTAATTGAGATAAAATTGGTTGCCACCAATATAAACTTTTGAGCTATTATGAAATATCAGACTATTGCATATATATATATATATATATATATATATATATATATATATATATATATATATATATATATATATATATATATGCAATAGTATAAAAAAGCAAAAAAGCCTTTGTGAATTTTTATATGCAAAACAATATGCAATATTGTTTTGCATGTCCTTGATATATATGTGATATATATAATTATATATCATATACATACATATATATATATATATATATATATATATATATATATATATATATATGTATATGTATATATATATATATATATATATATGTATATATATATATATATATATATATATATATATATATATATATATATATATATATATATATATATATATATATGTATATGATATATAATTATATATATCACATATATATCAAGAACAATGACACAATAAAAATCTGCATCTAATGACCAGTAAGAAGAGCAGTTGATAACAGACTGCAGCAATGGAAAAAAAAATGCTGCAAGCAATCTGTCAAATTCACAAATTAAGTGTAGCTTTTTTCCATCAATTAAAAAGAACGTTCTTTCATTTGGCATTCGCTAAAAGGGATTCACATATATCATTGACATTGTTTTTCGGATGAAAAGATGTGTTGCTGTGGAGGATGACTCATTTTAGTGACTGCCAAGAGATTATTTGCTGGAAGTATTCAGTCAAAAACTCAGAGAAGTGAGGTTAATCAATATTTTAACAGTTTTACCTGCAGTTGCTGGATTACTTTTGCACAATTACAGAACCCAGTCATTCAGAAAATTTACAACAACAACAACAACTGAAGACCTCAGTTTGAAGTCTGTATGTGCCTGCCAAGGACTCTGATCCAATGGGACCAAATAGAAAAAAAAAAAACAATAATTCAGAATGAGTGTTTCCATTAAGTAAAGTGTTGCAAATTAACACAATTATCATTTGCTTGGAAAGTGCTCTTATGGGAGAACAGCGGTGGAACAGTGCTTTACAGTCAGACTAATGAAGCTTCTCGTTTAACAGGAATCAAATGTAGCAAGATGGAGTATTGGGCATCCGAGTGATTTATTGGCTTGGAAGATTGAAATTCCTTCTCTCTATAATAAAAGTTTTTCAACAAGGGACACTTACAAAGTAAAATTTTTTGGCCATAGGTCTGTATTAGGAATATTTTAGCTAAAAACTGTTTTTTGATGGAAAAAAAAATACGTGTTTGTACATTTGGAGGCTTGATAAAGAAGGATGTGTCAATCAAAACAGCATAAGCCGAATGCCATTAATATTCATTTGTAAACTACAGTGTTCTCTCACTGACACAATGTACTCATGAATAAAGATGAGTCTAGAATCTGAGTGCAGATAAAGCCATACCTTATGAATTAATATGACTATTCCAATCATCAGATTGCCCAGTGAACATATGGTGCAGTTCTAACCAGCTCATTTAAGTTCAGGTGTTACACAGGGTAACGAAACTGAGAAAAGTTTCATAAATGAGTCAGCTTGTTAGCAGATGCTTTCACACTAAAAGTGACAAAGAAGGAGGAGTTATTTTCTGACGTACAGTCTAAACTATGATCCAAAACATAGTGAGCTGTATACACAGGAAGGAAATGAGGAATAAGCTGATCATAAACATTTAGCACAAATATGCTAGCTTCTATTATTCTGTCCAAATTCTAAGGCAATGTTGCATTCATCCTTCACACAGAAGACAATTCCAGAATGCACAGTAAGCTTAAAGTTTGGGGTTGATACGTTTTTATTTTAATTTTTAAAGTCTCGTATGCTCTCTGAGGCTGGTATATAATAAAGCTAATAGTTAAAATTACTGTTTTCTATTTGAATAGATTTTCAAATAGAATTTATTCAAGTGATGCAAAGCTGAATCAACATCATTACTCCAGTCTTCAGTGTCACATGATTGTTCACAAATCATTATAATATCCCAAATATTATCAATGTTGAAAACATTGGAAACCATATTAAAATTTGTTGCAGGGCTCTTTAAATAGAAAGCTCAAAAGAACGGCATTTATTAAAAAAATGTACATCTTTTGCAACATTATACATATCTTTATTGTCAATTGTGATCAATTAAATACATCCTTGCTAAATAAAAATATTAATTTCTAATAAAATAAAATCTTACTGGTGCCAAACCTTTGAATAGTAGTGTACATTTATATCTGTACATTTTATAGTTATTTTATTATAGTTGAGTATATAGACAGTATTACTGTCAATACCTAAAAACACTGATTAAAATAGATTAAATGATAAATATAACCCAGTATCTGCATTCTACATTATTAGCTTATCAATGTGATAAAATACGTTTATCACATTGAAATCATATTGATTCTAATGACATAAGTTGGGAGTTAAGCTCAATAAGAATAATACATTTGCATCACATTGTTCATTAACTTTGGTCTGAGATACATGAAAAGACACTTGAGAATAAAAAAAACTGGAAAAAATGTAGATGTAGTGTGCATACTGCTAAAAAAAAAATTGGTCAAAACAATTATTGGTCAATTTCTGCTTATGAAGCTCCATTTCATTTAGCATTCTTCCATAAACTGTAGTCAGTAAACAGTAAGCTCACTAGATCTTTGTAATCTGTGGATAGCCTGCAAACACATGAGTCCAGGCGCAGTATAGCAGCTAAACTAGTCCCATCTCTCTCCCTGTCTATGCTGATGCTCACTGGTAAAGACTAAGAGGAAGCGTTGCTCCAGAAACAGGCTCCATTCCTCTGCAACGCTTTGTAGATTCAGCTCTTGAACTGATATCAAAGGACTGAAAGCTTATGCTCAGGACAAAGCGGGATTCAGACCCATAAATGATGTGTCATTGCCGCTAGTGTTGTTGAGGCTGTAGGGTTTTTAGATTCCTCTGCTCGCACTGACACTCTTTCCTTACTGATCTTACTCCCTTTCTCTCTGTCGAACGCATCTTATGTCTTGCTCTGAGATCCCTTTTCTGATTTCCAACCACGGCTTGGACTTTTAGATCAGAATGTCTAACACCAGGGGTTTTGAACTTGACGTGTGCTTCTTACTTGCTTTCAGGGTGTTTAAAGTCACAAAGCTCTAGATTTGACAACTGCCCTGCTCGTTTTCATTTACCGTGTATTTTTAAAAAGGCCTGATCTCTGCAACTCTGACATGTGACAGGTAGCTGGAAAATATAAAGTCCAGATGCTTGGAGCCACCTCTAAACTGTCAAATGATGTTTCCTCTCCTTTTGCTTGCATTTGTTTGCTGGTTGCATCATAGGTCCTGATTCTTGGCAGCGAGGCCTGATGTGCTCCCATAGGGCTCTGCTGACTCAGCGCCTCTCGTATCTCTGCTGTTCCTTGCCCGCGGCTATCTCTGTCTGTGTTCACACTCGCTGTGTGTGTCTTTAGGGGGGAAAGGAGAGTTCATTTCTGTGATTTTATGGGAGCCACGCAGGTCAGGCAGAAGTAGATCAAGGAGAGTGTAAAAAGATGTGGAACATGCAGACTAAATCATGAGATTCAAATTAGGAATGCAAACCATTTAAATAATTCCACTTTTTTTTTTTTAATCAAAGGAATAGCTCAGCCAAAAATTGAAATGCAGGGACACGAAATCAGAAATTCTTAATCATCATTATACAGCATTTATCAATTTTTCATTTACCAACTGTTAAGCTCCAACAAGTTTTTTAAAAAATATAAAAAAAATAAAAGTCATCCATACAATTTGTCTATAGTCTAAGGGGATGATTACATGACACCGTTTTGAACTAAAAAAGGGAACACTTTTTATGCGTTTTGAAAGGTCATTTACACAACAGTGGTGTTTTGGGGGCCTGAAAATGCTTGAAAAAAAAACAGCTATCTTCTCAGTGTTAACTACAAAAACGCTAATTTGTGAAAACAGTGATGTCAAACGTGTTATATATAGGCACGTAGTGTTTCTTCACAAAGTTCCATCGCCATCTACTGGCCTGACAGCAGAATACAGCATGTTTTGTGGTTTCACAGATCCATGTAAACAGGGATCATTTTCACAACCTTGATGCCTGTATGTGGAAAATGCAAATGAAAAACGTTTCTGTTTTCAGTACATTATTTCCGTGCAAGTCTTCTTAAGCTTTACAATAAATTTCTATGAGTAAAAACAACAACAATTGGAATATATTCATAAAGCCTAATCTTTATGGTGTTTTTTTTATGCTGATTTGTGCTCAAGAAACATTTCTTATTATCAGTGTTGAAAACAATTGTGCTGCTTAATATTTTGGAAATACTGATACATTTTCAGTTCGGATTTTCGGATTTTCCATGATTCTTTGATAAACAGAAAGCATTTATTTGAAGTCAAAATCTTTTGTAACATTATATGTAGATGTCGTAACTGCCATGTTGAATCAATTTAAAGCGTACTTGCTGAACAAAAGTATTAATTTTATGCTTTGGTGTTTTTTGGCATTTGATAGAAGTTTGGAAGAGTAAAAAAATGATAAATGTAAGCGTGAGATAAAGGTCTAAAATAAGAAAAATAGTGAGAAACAGTCACATTGTAGGCCATTAAGATACAGTACATTTGTGAGAAGTAATTATGAGATATACAGTGAACTGTTTTGGAAACTAAAAGTTTATAAAAATGTATTTCAATCAAAAAGTTAGATTTGGTTTCATATTATGAAGCTATACATATTGTTGAAAAAATTCTGCTTGTCAAACTGTGGAA
Source organism: Meda fulgida (assembly GCA_030578275.1). Taxonomy (NCBI): domain Eukaryota; kingdom Metazoa; phylum Chordata; class Actinopteri; order Cypriniformes; family Leuciscidae; genus Meda; species Meda fulgida. Next base: position 5,234,265 of record CM060627.1, on the reverse strand, counting down.
CATGTTCACAGCTAATGTGAAAAACGAACAGTGTTTCTCTGCTTAATTAAAAGGAAAACTGACTAAGTGTAACTTAAGTGTCTAAATACTTTTTAGGTTGAGTATAAAGTCACAATTATCTTTTTTTTTTTTTTTTACTCTGAAACTGTCTTTAATTATGACCTGCCTGAATATTCTACTTTTGTGTTCTTTAGAAAAATACGAGCAAACAATGACATGGGAGTGAGTAGTGTATGCCATCATATTTACACATGCTGGTGGACTACCCCTTTAAAAACAGTTCTTATTTTGGTCTACAATCTGTTTGGAGAAAAGAAAAGAAGAAATAAATGTGTTGCTACAGCCCTACTGTGGGTGGAGTTCTCAGCACTGTTGTGAGATTTAAGTGAGAGACACGATTGGCATTTAATCCAGTCTGCCCGAGGTCTCTCTGGGGCTTAAGCTCCATCCGTGCGGGTTAGCTTCCCTCCTTCCTCCTGCATCCTGCCCAGGGCCAGGCTGTGATGGAGGACATGGGATGGGAGCTCAGGCCACCAGCACAAAGCTGCAGGCAGTTGTTCCAGATGGCTGGCTGGTTAATAGAAGCTTAGCTTGGGGTTTGAGTCACTTAAATGACCGTTTCTCTGGTGGGCATGTCTTCGACAAACTTTGGACACTGAAAAGCTCCTGATCCCATGGTGCTTACACAGCAGTGTCGTATTGACTGGAACATGCAGCAAATGAACGGGAGGATAAACAATGTGTCTAAACCCTGGCAAACATGTGACTGATTTTAGATCTTACAGTCTATCAGAGGCACATACTGTACTGCTATACTATTCCTTCTGCTGATAAACATCGGTTCCTCTAGTAGCCAAAAGTGCCATTGATTTAGAATCTACAGACAATCAGTGCACCTTTTCCTGATGAATGGAAGTCACTGGAAGTGCTGAACAGAAGAAAGGTCAGTCAATAGAACAGTATCAGAACTTTCTTTTTCTGGGTCAATATCAGCCCCCTGGAACTGATTTTCTGGGGAATTTCACAATATTTCAGATTAAAAATGAAATAAATCTATGCTATTTTAATAAAGATATTGACTGAAATAAATTAAATCAGATCTCTATCAAATAAAATAACCCTTATATATGACTAAATTACTAAAAACACACACACACAAATATTTCATTAGCTTTAACTATTTGGGGTCGATAATTATATTTTATTTTTTTTATTTAGAAATGTATTATAAAAAAATCTCTTTATTCTTATTTATTATTCATGTGATGCAAAGCTGGATTTTCAGCATCATTACTCCAGTCTTCAGTGTCACATGATCCTTCAACAATTATTTGAATATGCTGATTTGCTGCTCGAGAACCATTTCTTATTATGATCAATGTTGAAAACAGTTATAACTGTGATGCATTTTATTCAGGATTCTTTGATGAATAGAAAGCTCAAAACAACCACATTTGTTTGAAATAGATTTTTTTTAATAACATTGTCTTTATTGCCCCTTTTGATCTCTAAACACTATGCTGGAATCCATTAGCCAACATCCAACAACACCCCTTTCTGAAACGGTTAGACGCAGAAGTACAAAACTCATCAAATAATATTTTTTAAATATATATAAACTCACTATAAGGGCTTTTTTCTGCTGATTTGTGGCATTTTGCCCTAATCCCCGAATGATTTCTGACATTGCAATGTTCTCAACAGCATGTTGGCAAGTTTTATTGTAAACTTGTGAGATTGCAGAGTTAAGAATGTATTTGATCCTCTGTATTCTCTTATATACATTTAGTCTTTGTGGCGTTGAGTATTGACCGCATAATCATGTAGAGCTGCTTTACATTGATTGCCCTGCGCCAAAATATAACCAGTGAATTGTTTAATAACCCTTTGAGTCAAAGCTTGAACAAAACGACGAACCAAATATCCATTTGCAGTTATTGATCACTGCTCTTAATACAAAGCTTAATTCTCACATGTGTCGCTAAGACTGACAGCAGCACAATGTGGAACAAGGGGAAGTAGATGAGTGAAACAAGAGAAAAGCGTGGGGACTTGAGTAAAAGCAATCTGATGACTCAGCATCACAGACTAAATGAAAACTATAAGAACAGCTTGGCTGTGATTCAGACACACTCAGGTGTGATGACCTTTGCCCCTGAGCTTGGCACTGCCATCCACTGGCCTGCAAGCTTGAATGATCAAACCTGGTGTGGCTTTGCAGGCTTAAGTTCTTTGTTGAAGTTGGAGATCTGGAGTTCTTGTCTATTAGCTTTGAGATCATCTATGTGCTAGACTAGTGCTCCTAAACTTTGACAAATAGCCTATCTTTTAGCAGATATACACATTTCAGACGGGCTTCCGTTCACAAAGAAATGGACCTAAAGATTGATGACCCTGCACTCGTCCTATTTAGGGAGTCTGAAGTTCTGCAACCGGGTTCAGCTTCTTAGTGTCCTTTTGTTAAATTCATGAGCATGACCTTTCTTGATTATTTATTTGCCTGGTTGAGTCTGGTACACACGTTATTAGCTCTTTCCATCTTTGTTTTCTCAGCCTGTCTTTATATAAACACAAAGTCTCTGTCCTGTCTTACTCCTCCCTGCCGTTTTGGCTTCAAATCAGTGATACACAACAACAGTGTTTTTACTAGGTCTTACAAAAGGTGGTCAGGGGTACAGTTCATGTGAAAGCAATCCATCCTAACTCACAAAGGTAAACCGCTAGAGTATATTGATGACTGATTGATTGAAGTATATAATTTGCATGTTCCTGGTCATTTATAGGATAATATATTTCTCCAAGCTGCTTGTCTCCAAATAAGGGAGAGCATCTTGCATTCTCTGAATCTTTTAAAACTCAAGTACCATTCTTTATTTTTACAGCCTGTTTGCATTGCAAATTACATCTTAGACTCAAATATTACTGTTGACATATTTTTAAGGCCATTTTATTGACACAAAAATCTCTGCTGAATATTTTCTAATGGTGAGTAATATGTTTGGAAGTTTGCATGGTGAATTATTCATAAATGTCTATGACAAAGTGCCATTTCCCAACCAAATCCCACTTGAAAAATTATGGACTATCCATATATCTATCCATCCATCCACTCACCGTTAATACTGCATATGTTAGCTTGTTTCCGCCACAATGTAAAAAATAAAAGAGGTAATTGTGAGTTAAAATCTCGCAATTGTGAAATTTGTATAGTGATATAAACACAATTGCAAGATATAAAGAGATTTAAACTCACAATTCAGACTTTTTTCTCACAATTGTGAGTTTATATTTTGCAATGTGATATTTTTTTTTTTTTTTTCTCAGAACCGTGAGATAAACATGCAATTGCAATTTATCCAATTCCGGAACAAGCTTCCATATTAAATACAATCCATGTCAGTGTCTATGGAAATATTTGAAAATAAGCATGCAAATACAAACTCATACAAACACTCATGCACAATATATATCAATTTGTAGCCAAAGACCTGATTCATGGTTTGCAGTCCCCCAAGATTTACAGTATGCTGCCGAAACAAGAATTGCTAAGCTATCATTCTAAAATTCCCCAAAGAATCCCAAGGATCAATTACCTTAATTAAAACAGCTTTGACTTCTATGCCTATTACAATATTACTCACTATATAGTCACCACACGCACACACCTGTGCCATCGACGCAATTAAAATACCGCATTTACCGTTGAGTGATAAACAGATTTTAGATTAAGGTTTTCATCCAGATGAGCTCCATCTTTCTTTCTCCGGTTTGCCACAGTTGCAGCTGCTTATCAGTTAATCATGTTTACGACAGGCCTGACAACTAATAACTTTCCCAGGGAGTTTCGTCTCCCGCCTCCTAATCGGTGGCGGCAGCTCGGCGAGCCATATGCTCACTGATTATTGAAGGTGATGAGAATGGGGAACGTCGGGCAACACTCAGGGAATGCTGTCAGGCCCAGGCTCCGTGTTATCGAGGGCCAACATGCAGGTCAGGGCTCCAAACGCAAGGCTTGACACATGCTAATGAAGCGCGCTCTCATCAAGCATGCGGCTCAACACGGCCCGTCGAAAACGTCCGGCGGAGCGTTCTGGACTCTCCCGGAACTACGGGAGCAGTCATATCCCATTATGTCAGTGCAGAATAAGCACTGACCCTCACCGTCACTCGGACGACCCACGACGTGACAGCTTGTCTTGATGGCGAGCACAGGTGGAGGAGGAGAAGAAACCGGCTGATGAGTTTGGACTTTAAAGCAGCATCTTGCGGGTGTAAGTGAAAGGGGAAATTCTGCATAACCTTGATAAAGTCTTCTCTCCTGTGCCAGTGTCGTTTCAGGTCTAAGGAATTAGTCGAAGACAATGGGTGTCAGCAAGACCAGTTCTAATTTAATGAATCTGGCTATGACTTATATAATTATGCAAATTATAATCAATTTAGAATGAAACTTTGAAAGACATACAACATATATTTTCTGAAACAGTGGTTTTCTTAACATTATAGTTCGATACTGATGCTTAAACTTAAAAGAAGAAAAAATTGTCAATCATTTAACCATCCTCTTGTTGTTTCAAACCCAAATTACCTTTATTTTTCTTTTCACAAAAAAAAGAAATTAAACATTTGTACTATTCAGTCTTTTCCGTGCAATAACAATGAATGGGACTACAACTTCCAAGCTTCAAAAAGGATGCAAAAACACAATAGAACTTTCACAAAAGTGGTTCGTACCTAACTACTGTTTATAGGTGAAGAAACAATGTTTAATTCCTGAATGAATCTTTTGAATTTAGTCCGTTTACAAAGTTGATCTGAATTAAAATTGCATGGGGAAAAAGACAATTCTGTAAATTGTCAGTAACACTTTACATTAAGGTTTTTAATTTATAAAATTAGTTACCTACAGTAGTTAACATGAACTAACAATGAGTACTATTTCTACAATATTTACTAGTCTTAATGTTTATTCCTACATTACTAATTACTATTATTTTTAAAAAAATATATAAAATAGTTCATGTTAACTACTTCATTTACTAATGTTTAAAAATGAGACCTTACGTTACAGTGTTACCAAAATTTCGAATAAATGTATACGAATAGGAAAATTATGACCAATTTAATTAATATTTGAATTATGTCAGTAAAATCTTACATGGAGTGTACTGGAATTACAAATTGAAATCTTTGAAGCTTCACTGTTCTCTTTCTAGAGATCTATAGTTCTGCTGGAATTTCAATTTTTCAGAAAATTCCTTAATTGTGAAATAAATATTGAGCGCATCCGAGAATATCTCCAAGGACAACAACAAACTCGCATATAGGATCAATATTTTTAGTCTGGATCACGCCTTCACAGACTGGCAAATTTAGGCTAGGTAATTTGCCCAGACCCACCAACGCTAATTAAATGCAAATCATCAAATGAACTCCTGCTGATGGGTTGGTTTTCCTTGAACTTTGTTTAATCCAATCCTTTAATTGCTTAACAGGATCAATCATGGAACCTTAATTAGCCTAAATGTCCAGATGCGTTTAAGTCATTCAGGTTATGGAGATTGGAAGAATGTAATGGAGGCTGGCAGTCTGGGGCTGTCTGGGAATTCATCGACTGCAGTCAGTCATCTCCTTGAAATGCAGCGTGAATGCTTCCCTCTCCCTGCCGGTCCACTTTCTCTCTGTGCGGTGAGATCAGTCAGTGAACGGATGCTATTTTGCTCTGCTAAATAATTTTGCATTAGGCCTACCGCTTCCAAAAGTGGTCTGACGCAACTGGCACAGGCCTCCGTTTAAATCAGCCGCGTTTTGACCGAATGACTACGCTAGAACTGCTGAAGTGATTCTGTAATTGAGTGAAATTCAGAGCAGTCTCCTGCAAAGTCTCTAGTTAAAGAGAGATACGTGTTTCACAGGTGTCGAATGACTGGGATGAGTTTGACTTCAGGTCACCTCAATCTATGCTGAAGTGATGGAGGTTTCTAAAGTGTTGATATAAGCCTTCTGCTTGCGGTGGAATCAAGGACGTACAGTATAAGCCTGTCTTTAACATTGTATAAGGACATTTTAAAATCAATCAAACTATATAGATCCACCACACTTTCGCCTACACAGTGAAAATCTTGAACAGATGTTCTTGTCTTGAAGAAGTATGAAAAAGCCATAGCCTTGTGGGCAGGGAGCCAACATACTGTAAGATGCAACAACACTTTGGGCGATCGACATTTCTTTCTCTCCTTTATCATTGCTTCCTGTCTTTCCCATACTGTCCTATAGATAGACAAACATGTACTGGAAAAAAAAAGACATGATCAATAGGTCATGATGAATGTTTTTACATTACTTCAACTCATCAAAATACAGTAAGTTAATAAAATTATTTTTAAAGTTATGCAAAATAATTCATTTTTTTAAGTCAGTTTAAATGTAATTTAATTTGAAATGACTAACACAGCCAAGTTGATTGTACAAGTATATAGTACCACAGGCATAACTATCGGTTAGCAGGGTACGCAGTCGCTTACGGGCCCGGACCAATCAGAGGCCCGCGTGACTGGTAGATATTGATTGACAGCCGGGGGCAGGGCCCCCTATTGAATTTTAGTACTTTTAGTGTGATCGCATTTTAATTTTTCGCGAATTTATTTGAATAAATAATGACAACAACATATTTTACTGATCATTAAATACATGTTTGAAACGAACAATGATGGATGTTGGTGTAATTTGTTTTCGAAATGGGACTGGGGAATCCCCGGGTGAACATGAGTATTGCGTTAAAAACAGTAAAAAAAACTTGAGACAGATATGGAGTCGGCAAATGACAAACACAAAAGTGGCTTTCAAAAGCGCAAACGAAAAAAGGAATTTCTCAAATTAATTAATAAATTGCCAAAAAATAGGAAGCTTTTTTAAAAAGATGACACAGGAGGGGGAGATCGGGATTGAGATCCCGTAAAATGCCGCTACAATGTAGGCCTAAGTGAGCATCATTTTTATGTATTAGGACTTAGGCCTATGTGTGTGTAGTCATAGCAGTGAGTAACAATGTGTCAAGGTGCGCCGTCACCAGCAGTGTTTTGTTTTTTTGTTTTTTTTGTGCGCGTAGGCTACTCCTGATTTTCTCTTATATGCTGCCTGTGTCTCTATGATCCTATCCTGTCCTATTCACGTTAGCCTGCTCGTGGACATTGCGTCATCACGTGTTGTAGTAGGGGGGCCCACCTTGATAATCCTGCATAAGGGACCGGTGTTGGCTCGTTACGCCACTGTATAGTACAGTCAGTCACAGCATGTGATCATTATAAACATTGATATGGATTATTCTGAAGTCTCTTATACATAAATCTACAATGACATAAATATCTTTTCTTTTAGTGGAAGACTTTGTGTATAAAATGCCACTTGAAATAAGAATTCAGATATGCAGAGATTGTTTCATGTGTTCCTTTCAAGATAAGACACAAACACACATTCGTCTGTTTGCTTTCCTCATTCACTCACTGCATAGCAAATACCAAGCAAACATTTCATAGTACATTAGATAGTAAATATGTAATCTAATCTGATTTAGCAAGGAACATTTAATTGGGGACAACTTAGATGGAACCTGTATGTTAAGAGCCTGAAGTTACTGCAGATATTTTATAACCATCGCTTAAATGTATGACTCTGAATCATTTTCACGTTTGCTTATTGATTAGAACAGGCAGGTTAAATTTCACCAGCCGTGTCTTGCTCTATATGAACCAGTCTGAAGTGTCTCTTTGTTTTTTTTGGCTTTGAAAAAGGCTGTTTCATCTGCAAGAATCTAGGGATAAGAAGTCAACTGCTTTTCTATCAACACCTCCCCTGCAGGAGTATCAAGTCTGGCAGGCTTTAAGAGCTACCCCTTTCTCTGGCCTCCTCCGACCACTCTTGGTGTGCCAGCACCTCCAGATCTATTGTGAGCTAACTGAGAAACCTGGCAGGCCTGGCTAACTGTTTACACTTGATGCACTAGAATGCTGCCAAACTACCACCGGGTGGTAGCAGGTGGGGTTCAGCACTGGCAAACTGATAAGCACATTGACCTGGGCACAAAAAGCTAGCGATCAATCCCGCAGCCAATGAAGCACACAGGAGAGGCAAGATGCACTCAAGCATATCGGAGAATTATTTGTTGGCATTGGTGTGAGAGCTATAGCGAAACTGAAAATGTTTAAAATCCTATGGGTGAACTGGATTTGCAAGATCGATGAGGTGTTGAGCACAGGCTCGCAGTGAAATACAGTAAATCTGTTAGCATCGCATCAGGAGGTAGAGGATGGCTACTGGTGCTTGGAACTGTGTTATATTACCACAGCATTAAATGAAATGCAGATTTCATATACTTTCATGTCTGGCCATGCATTAGACAAAGACATCATCCAAGTGCCTGATTTGTATGAGAGCAGCGTTCTCTTATATGTCTCTTCCAGCCCCTTTACATTACCAAAGATCAAAGGCCCAACAAAAATATTTTATAATATCAAATCTTAAAGTCCCCCTGTGGTGAAAATCAAAGTTTTAATATTGTTTATATGTCTATGTGGTGTTTTAAATATGCTTTAAGACAAACCATGTGTAAGATCATAAGTCAACACCACTGCTGAGTATTTTCTCCTTAAACTGCAGTGAACCAAAGACAGTTTTAAATTGCTGTTTTTTTTCTGACGTCACAAACAACATTCAAGCTATTTTAAGGCAAAATTATTATGTTTTTCAAGGAAACAACACTTAAATGTTTCATTTTGGTGATCAAAGATGAGTTCCCTTTCGAAAGCTACAATCGATGCTGCGCTGCTCAGCGCATTGGGAACGTCTTTAATCGTGACCAGCTGTGAATATTGTGTGTAACACGTCGATAGAATTGACCCGGAGGTAATATAGCCTCGGTCGATGACGTCATCGGCGCGCACTCGCAACACGAGGCTATAAATAGATGAGCCGCAGGTGCATCATCAGGTCTTTTGTCTTCAGACCATTCTGTGCATGTGTGAACGCAAACACTCTTTATCTCTCATCTGTTCTCATATCTTTGTTAGGCGTTAGTTTTGTCAGGCAGTGTGCAGAAATTTTCTCATTTCTCAAAATCTTTTTTCTCTCACGCTACATCAAAGAGTTTTTGAAAGTAAAAAAAGAGGAGAAATGAGCCAACAAAATAGTAAGCGTTGTGTTCCTCCATGCTCCCGTCCCATGTCTGAGCTGGATACACACGATTACTGTTTTGTTTGTTTGGGGGAAGAGCACTCGGTTCTGGCTATAGAGAAGGGCGGGTGCGAGCATCCCGTCTGAACTATTTCAAGTCCGCACCCGCATTATCATCGTGGGGCTCTCGTATGGATCTGCATGACGAGCAAGAGACGGGTCCGTCCCTTTCGCTTGCTGCGTCACCAGATCCACGCATCCCTTCTCGTGATTTCGAAGCGCGCTCCGGTGCTTCTTCGACTCACGAGGGGGATGATATATCTCTTGGGTCTTCGGACCATGAGCAACCAGCCTCTGAGCATTCCTCTCGTGAAAAGAGATCTGTCGAGGAATTGCTCGAGGTGGTTACTCGCGCGGTGGCCAGATTACAGCTAGACTGGCCACGCGAACAAGAGACCCCCAAACAGTCTAAGTTAGGGGATAGGTTTCTGTCCAGTGGCAGGGGGGAGGGACCAAAACATCAGTCTCTCCTCTTTTTCGAGGACCTCCATGATGAACTATCTAAGTCATGGAGTAAACCATATACTTCTCGCATCTTTGTACCCTCGACGTCGACTTTTTCGACTATCGTGGGTGCGAAGTCGCGGGGCTATGCGGAGATGCCTTAGGTTGAAGAGACGCTCGCGAGCTATCTCTCGCCTGACGCAGCATCTTCGTTAAAGAAACCTGCCCTCCCCACAAAGCCGTGTAGAACAACATCAGCGCTAGTGGGAAAAGCTTATCAAGCTGCAGGTCAGGCTGGTGCTGCGCTGCACACTATGGCAGTGTTACAGGCGTACCAGGCTGACCTGTTGAAGGACTTGAGTGCAGGCAGTACTATCGATGAGGAAGCGTTTTCTGAACTACGCAGAGCCACGGATCTGTCTCTTCGTGCGACCAAGCAAACGGCCCGTGCCATCGGTCGTTATATGTCCCCTTTGGTCAGCACGGAGAGACATCTGTGGCTCAATCTCACTGGTATCGGGGATAAAGATCGTGTGTTTTTGTTAGACTCTCCGGTCTCACCATTGGGCCTGTTTGGCGATGCTGTTAACACCGTAGTCAACAGGTTTAAAGATGTAAAAAAACACAAAGAGGCGTATGTTCAGTTCCTTCCTCGCTGTACTCAAGGGGAGGGGCCGTCGGCCACCCAGCCCCGCCCCGGTCTTTCAAAACCCAGGGAGGTTAAAAAGCAGAGTGTGGCGAGTCGCGCTCCCCCTCGTAAAGACTGGGGACAGGCTCCCCGCACTCAGCAGCCTCCCAGACCAGACCTCAGGACTATTATTAACAAAAAGAAGAAGTCCTGATGGTCTGGCACCCAATCTGGTGGGGGTAGCCCCCCACGGGATGGGGCGCGTGCAAGATCTTTTCGCCCCTTCCCGTTACCCTCACAAAACCTCTCCATCCCCGCCACCTCTTGTGCTTTGGGGGGCAGCGGTTTCCAGCGAAATGTTGGATGTTCCGTTGTTTCCTGCCGTCATTCAGGACACGGAACATCCAACCTCCCCTCAAAAGGAAGTATTTAAATTGATACCACTCTGAGAAAGTCTGGCAGCGTGGAAACTTCTGCCAGGCATTTCTGCGTGGGTATTAAGCACCGTACAGATAGGATACAGAATTCAATTTATTCGTCGTCCTCCACGTTTCAACTGCGTGGTCTTCACTTCCGTGAAACCGGAGCTGATGCATGTACTGTCACAAGAGCTGCAAACCCTTCTGAGCAAAGAGGCCATAGAACATGTTCCTCTTCCAGAGAGAAAGTCAGGCTATTACAGCAGATACTTCCTGGCTCCCAAAAAGGATGGGGGGGTACGTCCAATCTTAGATCTTCGAGGCTTAAACCGTACAGTCAAAGCGCTCAAGTTCAAGATGTTAACCGTCAAGACGGTCGTGACGCAAATTCAACATCACGATTGGTTCGTCATGATCGATCTGAAGGACGCTTATTTTCATATAGAAATATTGCCACAACACAGGAAATTCCTGAGGTTCGCTTTCAGGGGTGAAGCGTACCAGTTTCTGGTTCTTCCATTCGACCTGGCCTTGTCACCCCGCACATACACAAAATGCATGGATGCAGCACTGGCTCCATTACGACTCCAGGGCATTCGCATTTTAAATTACATCGACGATTGGTTGATACTAGCACAATCGCAAGAGATGGCGCTCCAACAGAGAGACATCGTGTTAGCTCATCTAGTTGCTCTAGGGTTGAGACTCAACACCAAGAAAAGTGTTCTTTCTCCTGCCCAGAGAACGACTTATCTCGGGATTGTTTGGGATTCGGTCACGATGCGGGCACAAATGTCTCCCGCTCGAATCGAGACCATTCAGCAGACTATGAGCAAAGTCAGGCTAGGCCAAGAACTCACTGTTTGTCAGTACCAAAAAATGTTGGGTTTCATGGCGTCAGCATCCACGGTGATTCCTCTGGGGCTGTTGCACATGAGACCATTTCAGTTGTGGCTAAAAGCCAGAGGATTTCATCCAAGAGCCAATCCTCAAAGGCAAATAAAAGTGACGCGCCGCGGGCTTCGTACACTATCTCTGTGGGTCAGAGCCCGGTTCCTCGCCTTGGGTCCCACTCTAGGGGCGCCGTGTCCTCGCAGACTGCTAACGACGGACGCCTCCCTGATAGGCTGGGGAGCGGTCTTAGATGGCCGTCCAGCTCAAGGGGAATGGGAAGGTCATCAGCTCGATTGGCACATCAATTGCCTAGAGCTGATGGCCGTATTTCTGGCTCTGAAATATTTTCTCCATCAATTGAGGAGCTGTCATGCCCTAGTGCGGGTGGACAACACAGCAGCAGTCTCTTATATAAATCACCAGGGGGGTCTGCACTCACGCAATCTGAACAGAATAGCGAGGCAGATTTTTCTCTGGGCCCAGGACAAGTTCCTGTCACTCAGGGCAGTATACATTCCAGGGCATTTGAATGTGGGAGCAGATATACTGTCCAGACAGACATTACCGACAGGGGAGTGGAAACTCCACCCGGAAGTAGCGAAACAGATTTGGACCAAATTTTACAAAGCGGAGGTGGACCTCTTCGCCTCCCAGCAGACAGCGCAATGTCCCCTCTACTTCTCTCTGAGTCACCCTGCTCCGTTGGGTCTGGATGCGATGGCGCACTCATGGCCCAAGATGCGCCTGTATGCGTTTCCTCCAGTTTATTTGCTCCCAGGAGTTCTAGCCAGAGTTCGCCAAACAAGGGTCTTGCCTCTTGCTGATAGCGCCACGTTGGCCGAACAGAGTGTGGTTCTCGGAGATAATATCTCTCCTCGACAGCTCGCCTTGGGCGATTCCGGAGAGGATGGACCTTCTGTCTCAGGCGGAGGGCATGATATCCCCTCCCAGGCCCAACCTGTGGAATCTTCATGTTTGGCCCCTGATGGGAACCAACTGAGGGACTCTGGGCTTTCGCCTGCTGTTATTGAGACTATTCTGAGTGCTAGGGCTTCCTCCACTAGACAAAGTTATGCCAGTAAATGGGGTGTTTTTGAAAGGTGGTGTGTTGTACACAATGTAGATCCAGTCAACTGCCAGGTTGCTTCAGTTCTGGACTTCATGCAAGAGAAATTATCAACAGGCACATGCCCTGCTACTCTTAAGGTTTATGTGCCCGCTCTTTCGGCTTGCCACGCCTTAGTTGACGGGGCAGCGCTCGGGAGACACCCTCTGCTCTCTCGCTTCCTTCGTGGGGCCAGGCGACTGAGGCCTCCAGTAAAAACCAAGATCCCTTCGTGGGATTTAGCTATAGTCCTCGAGGGTCTGGTTGAAACCCCCTTTGAACCTTTAGAATCACATCTGATAAACTTCTGACTCTCAAAATGGTTTTTCTAATGGCAATAACTTCCTTGAAGAGAATTGGGGATATGCAGGCTCTGTCTATCTCTCCATCCTGCTTAGACTTTGCCCCAGGAATGGTGAAAGTGATTTTGCATCCTCATCCTGATTACCTGCCTAAGGTTCCATTTTCGTCTGTACATCCGGTCATTCTAGAAGCCTTCTGTCCTCCACCGTTTACAACGCCGGAGCAGGAGAAATCTCATAGACTGTGTCCAGTCCGTGCTCTTCAGGCTTACATCCACCGCACTAGCCAGTGGTGTATGTCAGAGCAATTATTCGTCTGTTATGGTGGTAGTAACAGAGGAGGAGCTGCCACCAAGCAGACCATGTCTCATTGGGTCAGGGATGCAATTGCTTTGGCTTATGAGGCGCGCGGTCAAGCTTCGCCTATAGGTTTCAGAGCTCACTCTACCAGGGGGGTCGCCTCTTCTAGTGCTTTGGCGAGGGGTGCCCCCTTGCAACAGATTTGTGATGCGGCAGGTTGGTCCTCTCCGCACACATTCATAAGGTTTTATAGTTTGGATGTTCATGCCACTCCGGGCTCTCATGTCCTTGAGTCAACATCACAGGCTAGTGTCTGAGGCCTTCTTGCGTTCTTGTGAGCACATACACAACCCGTGGGGGTCCAGACATGTTCAAGCACGGCGGCGTGGGTATTCTCGTTCCCAATGCGCTGAGCAGCGCAGCATCGATTGTAGCTTTCGAAAGGGAACGATCTCGGTCACTTCACTGTAACCTTGTCCCCTGAGAAAGCGGAACGAGATGCTGCGCTACTTTGCCGTGCTGAAGATGTCCCAGGACTGCACTTCAGACAAAATATCCTGATGATGCACCTGCGGCTCATCTATTTATAGCCTTGTGTTGCGAGTGCGCGCCGATTATGTCAACGACCGAGGCTATATTACCTCCGGGTCAATTCTATCGACGTGTTACACACAATATTCACAGCTGGTCACGATTAAAGACGTTCCCAATGCGCTGAGCAGCGCAGCATTTCGTTCCGCTTTCTCAGGGAACAAGGTTACAGTGAAGTAACCGAGATCGTTTTAAGGGATAAAATGATTGACTACAGGTGGCCTTTAACAATGGTATATAACAAGTGTATACTAATATATATATATATAGGGTTTTAGTTGTTAGGGTTTTAGTTGTATTTTTTGAATGATCAAATAAACGCATTAGATACTACACAATCTCACAGACATCAATCTGTAAGTATATTTCCTAACAAGTTCCTGTTCTGGTCCTTCTAATTTTATGAGTGTCCAGTTAGAAGGCTTTCCGTTCCTCACAAAACTGTCTGAGCTGATCTCAAACAGTGCTATATTGCCTGTGGCATCAATATCTGATGATATGACAGTCCCCAGTAATTATGATTACATGATTTGTCTCTGCTCTTGGATGTACCGTGGTCCATTGCATCTCAAAATATGGTTTAATGCCATCCAAATCCACTCTGAAAGGTTGATTTGCTGTTTTTGTTTTTGAACAAGGGGAATATGCTTTGTCCCTTTCTCAGAGAAACTAACTGTTTGATTAAATTACCATCTAATCATGGCAATTTAGGAACCTGACACATCTTGTTGAACGTGTTCCTAGGCAGAGATGCTCTGATAACCACTAGCTTGTTACAATCCTTGATGGATCTGAGCAATAATTGCAAGCTGCTCCTGGTGACAGCTTCTGTGCAAAATTGCTGACTTTAATGGAATTGCTTTTTGCTAACAAAGTGACAAAGGTTATTCTTAACATGATATGATAATGATTCACAGATAAATGTTCGCTACACTTTCCCTTTGAACTGTACGTAGTGACAAGAGTGTGCGGGTGTGAAAGTGACAGAAAAACTGTATAGTTATTGTCAGAGCATGCTATAAGTTATAAAGAATAAAAAGTCACATTCAAGTTCTAATTTACCAAAATTAAGTCGCAATTACCTTTTTTTCAACTAAAACTTTTTAGGACTGGGTTATCGACAACTACCTTAAAATATAATATGATCAGTATAAATATGTCACGAATCAATGTACTGCAATGCATCACAACATCATAAATTGGATTGTGACTGAAACAGCATTAAACACACAGTGTGTCCATAGCAGAGTGAATATCTGTGCTTATTTGGACAACTTGCTTCTTCAATCGATCTGTTGGACATGATATGGATGCACAAAATACAAATATTGATAAAAGGACCTAAAGCATAATATCATGACAACAAATATTGCTCTATCTATATGATTGTATCAGCACAGCTCTAATACTATTACTACTAAAACAAATATTTATCTAAGAGATATAGGAATAACAAGTGATGGGCTAAAGGTACTTCTCATACAAATCCTTTCAAATCCATTTAGAACTCTACATGAATCAACTAAATTCTGTGCTATAGTGGAATTTCAACTGCATGGAGCATGTTATCATCTTTTTCTTTTAGAGTTAATACAGTTTACTGTTTTCTATTTGAATGTATTTTAAAATGTATTTTTTTTTTCGGTTATTGTAAAGCTGAATTTTTTAGCATCATTACTCCAGTCTTCATTGTCACATGATCCTTCAGAAATCATTCTAATATGCTGATTTGGTGCTGAAGTCTGACCTCAAACTTTTGAATGGTGTAAAAACTGTTTCCAACATGTATAATAATAAGAATTATTGTTTATTGAGCACCAAATCAGCATATTAAAATAATTTCTGAAGGATCATGTGACACTGAAGACTGTAGTAATGATGCTGAAAATTCAGATATGCCATTACAGGAATACATTTTAAAATATATTAAAATAGAAAACAGTTATTTTAAATTGTATCAATTGTAGCCTTGATAAGCAAAACACATTTAATGAAAGATGAATTAATATTGAATTATCAAAACAATTATTTAGTTATGTATTTACTAAAATTGAAAGTGAAAGTGCATGTGAAAGTGACATGTGAAGGTCGCGTATGGTAACCCATACTCGGAATTTGTCCTGTGCATTTTACCCATCCCATGCACACACATAAGGAGCAGAGTAGTGAGTAGTGAACACACACACACTGCAAACCGTGACACACCCGGAGCAGTGGGCAGCCATAATGCCGTGGCGCCCGGGGAGCGATGCCTTGTTCATGGACACCCCAGTCATTTCCCTAAAGCCCTACATATTGATATTGCACCCCAAATCATCAATACTGAGTGTACCTCAATTTCGAGCACTGATTTTAAATCCAAGGAAAAAACTTTTTTCTCAAGGCACAAAAAAGAAGTGTCCTGCATGCATATCCACTATGACAGCTATTCACAGTTCCAGATCTCTCTAAGAATGGACATGCTGTGAATGTACTTCAGTATTAATAGAAAGACATCATTCCACAGCAGCAATAGAGCATTTTAGAGGACGCATTAAGCATTTATGTTCCGGTGCTTTCACTGTGCTTTCATCTTTTCAGATGCCAAACAGGGGTCAAACCAGGGTCAGTGATATAGATGACTAGATATTCCACAAAATGTATATAGTAGCTTTTCCGCATAAAAAAATAAAAAATAAAAAAAATATATTCTGCATAGCTACAAAACTGATTTCTCTTTTTTCAGTTGCAGGTGATGAATTTATTACCTGGTTGACTTGAGTCAAATTTCCAGCGAGGGGAGTGGTAGAGCAGCGGACCCCTGACCTCCTCTCTACTGGATTCACGCTCCAGCTTGTGAGCCTTGGAGCCCTGGATCTCTTGTCTCTCACCTTTTTCCTCTGGACCTTGACCTGGGAACAGCGCCATAACAGTCCGCCCAATGCTGAGGAGGACCTGCCTGCTGCTGTTCCTGTGCTTCCTCTTTGAGCAGAGCTCCTGCGCTCCTTTCCAAAGCAGGCCAGGGCTAGAGTGGTCCCACAGCCAGTCGGGGCCATCGGCGGCAGGAAAGAATGGAGGTTCCAGAGGATTCCAGAGGGTCAAGAGGGGCTGGGTGTGGAACCAGTTCTTTGTGCTTGAGGAGTACATGGGCTCGGACCCACAGTACGTTGGAAAGGTATAAAGTGCTTTGATCAAGGATAAGAAGTATGATTGCATTTCAACTGCAACTTAATAACCGTAACAGCTTTTAGAAATCATACTGAGCCGAAGCCAGTCCCCTCTGCCATGGGATCTGTCTGCCTTTCCTTTAATTTGTTTAATCCAAATCCACAGCTCATATTCGTTTGCCTAAATTAATGAACATATTCTGTCCCATAAATAAAGGAACTCAGAGACTCAATGTCTTAAAGTTGCTTAAGATAAGCTAAAAGCACAGGATAGACAGGCATCTTCCATAATATTTCCATTTCTTTAATGTTTCAGTCTTTGTTGTCTTACCATGACTTACATAAGTAGTGACAGCTTACCCATTGTAATACCAAAAACTCACTGATTTGAGATCTAATACAAATCATCTTGAGTAAGAACAGTCAAACATAATCAACAAATTGGGTCTCATTCACTAACCATGTATACAAACATCTGTGCATAAAACCTGGGTACATGCAATGTTTTTTGAATCCTTGTGGCCTGCAAAAACACTTGCATGCAAATATTAGTGAACGAGAGTGTTTTATGTGAACTGTCAAGCTAATATAATTCACACTGTAGTTTCTGTTTGTGTCTGTTACTCCAAAAAAGTACTCAGTATATAAAAAGTTTCACGACAAAATATAAAAATCTTCATGTGTTTAAGGAAAATCCAGCAGCGCAAATTGGAAGCGATGAAATCCAGCCACAAGACAATACAGACAGTGAGACTTTGCCATTATTTCTAATAATAATGCAGCTGACAGGTCACATAATGTATTTTTTCTGTTGTATTGCATGAACATGAATCTGTCATCAGGTAAAAATTGGTTTTTAGCATGATGCACACATTTTGGTGGAAGACGTGCACACTGACAGTGATCTTTAATCACAAACCATTCATATTCATTGGTGCATTTCCGAGCATGCGGTCACAACAACACAACTTGAAGCTGAAATCTAATTTTCATGCAGTAAAGTGCCTTAGTCTTTCACAGAACATTGCCTTTAGCAGATTATAACCCAACCTGATCTTTCCACACACTTATCAAGTAAAATGAGACATTTCAGTATGAATATTATTTCACATGAGTAAGACTCATCGCTGATGGCCCTCTTGTCACTGTCACCGCCTTTTTACAAATGCTGTGCATGCAAATATGTGGAGAGGAAGAGACTAAACAAATCTCCCCAAAGTGAAGTTCCATCTTAGTAGTGATTAGGTCTTCATTTTGTGCCAAATTCATCTTAAAACAGATGGCTTCGTCTCCTGCCATGTGGAGAATGATTTGAACACCTCACTTTATTTAACATTACATAACAAGGAAGCATGAACTAGTGCCCTCCACACTTTACCCAGTTTAATGGAACAAATCACCTGATACATTCTATATGTCACTCGAAGCGGAAGGAAATGACATTTAGCATTTGCTTAACTTCTTATGTCAAATTACAGTTAGGTTTCCTAGCACATGAATTCATTCTCTTTCTGCAATAGCGGTTTCATTATCAGGCAGGTAAATGTGAATTTACCAAGATAATCAGGAGAAACAAAGAAAAAAAGGGACAATGGAATGCTCAAGGCCACAACACATCAGCAAACATGACTTGCGGCACAGATGAATACTTCGCCGCCTTCAGCGGGGTCTGCTTTGCATACTCTTCCGAGCGGTTTGCGTAAGACGTCTTAATCAGGATAATGAGCCAAAATACCAACAAAAGTGATTAGCATAATAAAAAATAAATAGGTAAACATGTCAGAATGCATATTCAATGAGTTCCAAGAGCGTAACTGATCATGGCTGGGGTTTATAGGAAAGAGGAAATGCTAGGAAGCTTCTCTTTTTGGCTTATTTTGTTTTTACCTTGAACCAGGGACTGGCTTTTGTCTATTTTGAAATAATAAATGCACAACTCTCCTAACATTTGTTTACTGCTGTGTGACAGAAAGAGGGTTGTGTGCTATGGTGTCTAAGGAATGAACAAAATGAAAAAGGAGCGGAAATAACAATCCTTGTGTTTCTTTTGGCTTCTTAGTCAGGCATAAATTGCACTTGGGACTTTGTATTGTTTCTCTGCCATGTCCATTAGCTTTATCTTTTGAAGTGCAAACTGCTATTTGTTTGTGTATGGGTTGGTATTTTTGATGAACCATGAAGAGTGAGGCCTGTCATAACCGGTTACATTTGTATATGAAAAGACAACACATACATTTACCTTATGAATACATTTATTTGTATTTCTGCTACTTTTATTTAACCGTTTAAACAATCAATATCAGAACACCTCAGTAACCACATAAAAATGAACTACAAACCAATAAGAACACTTCAGCTACTCCATAGCAACACACTACAGTCCAATCAGAGTCCTTGAAAAACAGATTTGCGACATGCTTTGATCTTGCTGCCACATGGTCACGTGGTTCATGGAGCTCTCAATAGTTTCAAACAACTCTGCGCTGTCAATCTCTTTGAATGTGTTTAAGCAGGATAGACATCACTATATTTGTAGCCTGCCCCCTCAGACCAGAGCCAATAGTGATTTTGTACTATTAATAAAAAATAGTAGAATTAATATTTTCTTATTTTATGTCTTATCTTATTATTTTAGTGGGTAGGATGAGTAAAGCTGTTAGTTGTTGTTAGAATGACATTTTAGTCTCCTCTGCCTCAGGATTCGAACAGTGCTCTTCAATGTCAACTGAACCAATCAAATCGAAGAAGACGGCTCTTGTTCACAGAAAACGAGTGCGGAAGAGGGTGGTGGTTAGCAGCTTAACATTTAAAATTTGACAACTGACCGACAGTAATATCCAGCTAAGCAAACTACTCAACTTTATCAAATTTCGCCATTTTGAATTGAACATCCTATCATGATTCACACAGTTGAATAACTGAATGTGACAAGACAACAAACATTTTTTATTTTTTACATATTAGACATACGAAAAAAGAGTGAATGTCTGCAAATTTCAAAATAAAATATAATTTGCAAATAGTTTAAATTAATTACGCAATAAATACAATTAGACCTAGAAGGTCTTCCTTTCTCTTAATTTCGTACCCCTGTCTGACGTTAGGTCAGTGCAAGCAAATATTGAATTTAACCCAAGACAGAAGTTTAAAATGAAGGCAACCAAGTGCATTGCGTTACATAAAACAAGGCAACCAAGTGCATTCAACAAAATTCTTTATTATAAATATATCCAGTGAGGTGCTAGATTATTCCTTGAATAGGCAGTCATAAACTCATTCAACCTCCTACAAGTAGATATCAAAAAGACTAAAAGCGTTCAAATATGACAACTAAAATCTGGTTATGATAGCTATTGAAGTATTGCTCACATTATCTAACTTTAAATATAGTCTAACTATCTGTTATCTAACGATAAACATGAACTATAACATACTGCATAAAGTCTAAGCGCTTAAGCCTAGTCTGTGAAACCAGGGATACTGTTAAACACAGTGTCTAACCTAATGAAAATTATTAATTAAAACAATATTCTCATGAAAACATTTTTTGTTTGAAACATTACAATAGCAGAATTAAAGCAGAATTTTTTTTTTTATAGACCTGCAATAGGTATTTAAAAATTGCCATTTTCAGGTTAGATAGAGATAAGTAGCACCCAAAGACATGACAAAATTCTCAAATGTATTGCAATGATATAAATAAATGAATTAGTGAGTTTAATAGTTGATACATTATAACGTATGACAGGGACACTGAAATGTACAGCATAACAGGAATAACCAACCCCGTTGTTTTAGCGCTAGACGGGGAATTTTAGCAGTGGAAAGCTAATAGATATCTTATTTTATGAGATAACATTTTTGCATACATAAAATATTCATTCCAAGCAGAAGAGTTGATGGATTGACACATAATGTGCAACAGCAGTCAGATGTTTCTTTCTTTTTTTTTTTTAATACTGTTTTTTTTTTTTGGTATGCATTTATGCAAAAGCTGAGAACATCACAGCCTCCAGATACAGGAGAAACTCTACTTCACATCAGCATTTTATCATTTATTACTGATGAATAAAAGCCTCATTGAGCCTCTGGGAATACAACAACAAAGCCTCAATTCTGCAATTAAATAATGCACTACCGTCCCGGGTGTTGAGCAATGTCTGTTCGCAGGAAAGAACGACAATCATTCTGCTCACTATAAATCAGGTTCTCTTTCACCTTCTCTCCCTGTCCTGCTTTAGCCTTTCAATCACCATTAAACCCTCCTCTCTGTCAATTATGACCACCCACAATTCACCTTTTCTTTAATCATCTGAGCTAATAACATAATAAAGACTATACATAATCTCAAAGACACAGGTCGGCAGGTTTAAGCAACTTTATGATGTAACATTATTTATGACATCATTAGCCAAAGTGCAATCAGTCAACCTCGGTTTCCAACCTTTCATATCTGAAAGCAGTAATTTTTAAAGGCAAATGAACCAATATACAAAAGTAATTTGATTCGATGTGTATCTGTGTGTCATTTTATGATGTTTCAAGTCAACACGAAATCAAAATTGATCCCATTTACTTTCTTTATGCACGGTCCTTTTTTTTTATAAAACACACTCATATACATAAACTGAATCTGTTCCAATTAAATTAACTTTAATGAACACACTTTGTAAAGAAATCATCATAATTTATAGGGCAACATCTATATAGATATTTGTTACACATACACTACTGTAAATTTTGTTTTACTCAGTTTGCGGATGCAAAATGGCTGCAAAAGGCATTTCAGATTGAGTATAGAGCAGAGGGAGCTTCTCAGAAAGTTAAGCTGGATCACGTTCACCTCATATCTGAGGATTTCAATCCCAGATGAGCACAAACGAATCATCAGGAGACCCAAGCGGATCAAGGGTTTATACTGTGTTTACAAAGGCGCAACAGACTGGGCTTTTTTCTGTGTGTGTGTGTGTGTGTGTGTGGCAAGCTGGGGCGAGAAAGGCGCAGGAAACTGTGACAAAGAGTCTGATAAAAGAAATAATCTCTCTTTCAAAAGGAGATGTAGACCACGTTGTCTGGGAAAATTTGAGATAGGTATTTACAGACCCAATCCAGAAATGGCAGCTGGGCGGGTTGCTCCAGATCTTTTGAAACCTTTCCATTCTCTCAGTTTTACCTGCACTGACATCATCTTGTACTCATCTTCAGCCTTTCTCAACACAATCTGTTCATCAACTGCTCAAAGAGCCTTTTCAACAAACCATTTAGCTTCTCATTTGCTGCCTCTGCCTTACTCTTGTGCTCTTTTTGTAAAAAAGAAACACAAAAAAACCCACAAAGAACCCTATTAGACTGTCTTGATACGTAAACCTATAGAATTCAAAAGGGTGTCCTTTGTCATGCAACAACAGTTAATAGTGGCCGAATATTTTTAATCACAAGAGAAAACAAACCTTAAAATAGCCATAGAAAATAGTTAGTTCAACTTGTCAGTTATATTGCAAGTCTTCCAAAGACATGCAACAGCCTTGCATCATGAACTGGCTGAAATTGAGGTTGTCAGCATATACATTTGCTGCCCAAAATACTTTCCTCAGAAAGGTCTCTCATTTACTATAATGCATTTTGTAGAAAGACCATCAATTTTACAGCTTGTTTACGTGAACTCTTTCTGGCTAACAGGTTGACATACTCACTTCCATCGTGTTATTGACACCCACGTCCACCTCATCTCTCCCCATCACCTTCTCAGATTATTTCCCAGAAATGACTGCAATCTTATCTTTAGACGATCTATCATTAGCTCTCAGATCTTGTCAACATAATTTATGAAGACATGGATCTGTGCATGGGAGTCAAGAGGGTTATTTACCAATTTAGTATGCATAAAAAATAAATTAATACATTTTTAAAGCTATGCATGGATGATACAACTTCAACATCAATATGAAATCCCAAATTGAGCCTATATGCACTTTCTTAATACACACTTAAGGTCTTGTTTTGCCTAAATTAACCATAATAATTAGTGCACATTATTACAAAGGAAAAAGATTATCAATAAGACTAACTTTATCAAAATGCCAGAAATTATGCTAAAGGGTTAGTTCACAAAAAAATGAAAATTCTGTCATTAATGACTCCCCCTCATGTCGTTCCAAACCCGTAAGACCTTCGTTCACCTTCGGAAAACAAATGAGCTTTCTGTCCCTTCATCAACAGCAATGTCTTTGCAACGTTCAAGGCCCAGATAGGTGGTAAAAACATTATTAAAATCATCCATGTAGGTTTTGAACATCGGCTCATTATTGGCTATCTCCTGGGTCGTCACAAACGACCAGCGTTGGCCAATAGTGAGCCTACGTTCTCTGTTCACACTACGTCAACAGCATAGGAGAATGACGTGGAAGAGAAGAGATTGTTTAATAATGTCGTTATTTTGGAGTTTTTTTGCGCAAAAAGTATTCTCTTCGCTTCATAATATTAAGGTTGAACTACTGTAGTTACATGGACTATTTTACGGATGTTTTTACCACCTTTCTAGGCCTTTAAAGTTGCAATGAAGTTGCTGTCAATGAAGGGATAGAAAGCTCTAAGATTTCATCAAAAATATCTTAATTTGTGTTCCGAAGATCAACGAAGCTCTTACGGGGTTGGAACGCCTTGAGGGTGAGTAATTAATGACAGAATTTTCATTTTTGGGTGAACTATCCCTTTAAGC
Source organism: Meda fulgida (assembly GCA_030578275.1). Taxonomy (NCBI): domain Eukaryota; kingdom Metazoa; phylum Chordata; class Actinopteri; order Cypriniformes; family Leuciscidae; genus Meda; species Meda fulgida. The sequence continues at coordinate 5,210,493 of CM060627.1, read as the reverse complement.
CTTCTGTTTTACGTATTGCCGCCTTTCTTAAGTAACTTAATGCTGGTTAACATTACATTTAACGTTTAAAAATAAATATATATATTGAATAATAGAACCTTCACTCAAAATATAGAACTTTCACTCACAAATTGCTAGAAAAATATTTACAAAGAAATGTCAAGTAATATTAAATAAAACGTACAAAATATAAAGTATAAAATAATGAATTCAACAACTGGATCAGGTTAAGATGATGTTCTGGGTGGACTTGACCTTCAGCCTCCATGACACAGTCTAAAAACTCATTCAAAATTGAGTGTCTGTACTGTTTCAGACTCAATCTAGAATGAAACATTTTTTTCACAATCCAATCAATTCCCACTGGATAAAATCTAGTACTGTCCTACTTTTCTTTTTTTCTTTTTTTTTTTTTTTTCCTCATTGAATATTCCAGAAATGTCACATTAGAGAAGTAAAATGGGTTAGGAACGTTGTTTCATGTTGACTTCGAAATGAAAGAGAATAAACTTCATATGCACAATTTACAATGAAATCCAAGATCATTCATGCCTTCAATTTAAAATTGTTCATATGTTAAATGTTTAAACCGACCCTTTATATGTCTAACACACACATAAATACCCAGTAGCTGGAGCGAGAACACTGAGTTCCATAATGCAATCACAGTCTGTTCTCTCCTGTAATCAGCGTCAAATGACCAGACAGAATCTCTCCAGTGACCTGTACACTAATCAAGGTTACCATGTACATAGACCCAGCAAGACACACTGCAATTATCCATTCGCTCTCTTCACCAAGCATGTCTAAAGCATTAACCGAGGTTTTGAGTGCTATTGCCATGGATCACTTAACTGGGTTTATTTATGGTTAAGCACACCATGCACTATCTATGGATGTGTGGACTACAGTGTTGCATGTCATGCATTACACATGTATATATATATATATATATATATATATATATATATATATATATATATATATATATATATATATATATATATATTGACATCAATGTCATATATACATATATATAAATGCAAAAAGCAAAATGACTGAGAAAACTGAGTCCTCGATGCTGTATATGCTGTGATTTATAACGAAAAATCTGGCATGAATTTGATCTCAAACAGATAAAATAAGTTAAAAATTAAGATTAAGATTAAAATAAATTATTAATCCACCACCTGCATGACATCACGTGTTTGAATGACAGATTTACGACAATACGGTTCAGGGAAACACTTGTGACTAGCTAGTTGATTTCTTCAACGATGTATCGTAGCTAAGCAGCGAATTAAACTACTTGGAGGGGAAAAGCAAAAATCAAACAAATGTGTTGTTTATCTAAAGTCATTTTTGCTTGCTAGTATGGTTGAATTGGATCAACGAAGGTCAGCAGCAAATACATGAGTAAATGCAAATTAAATACATAAAGTATAATTGTATTACTTAACACATTTAATTATTGCATTTGCATAATCTTCTGAGTTTGCATTTGTTTGTATTCATTTCACTGCTGATAAACGATTGCTTTTTGCCCCTGACTCCAAATGAATACAATAACATGGATTCGAGAGAGATAATTCCAGAATGCTTACTCTGGTACCCAAAAGGCAACAGCACACTTGAGCACTAAAGTATACTTGAACTTGCTGGGATCAGAAGTGCTTCTTCTGCACCAAATGTGTTCCAAGCCAGATTGAGCCTCTTCTGAATTCCTCATTTTGGGTTGACCTTGCAGGCTGACAGCAACTAGTAACAGATAATAATGGATTTTGTGCTGGAGAGCTTATCTTAAACAGGCCAATCTTTACCTGTGTGTGTCTCACCACATAGGTTGGTTAAAAGAGAGGTCAGCTTTACTGTGTGCATTTAATGAGACTCAAGCATGATAGGAAATGTGCACCTGATAAGACTGTTTACAGACCCATAGGCCCTATCATACACCCGGTGCAATGCAGCGCCAGGCGCGACAAGTGGCTTTTGCTAGTTTCAGCCCAACGCAGTTACTATGTTCACGTCCTGTGCCACATTGTTTAAATAGCAAATGCATTTGTGCCCATCTGTTCGCCCATGGGCATGCTGGTCTGAAAACGAGGTGTGTACAAGGGCATTGTTGGCGCATTGCTATTTTTTGAAAATATTTTATTTAAAGCTTTTCACATTTTTACAGAACAATCCCCCACCCCATGCTAGCATGTAAGTAACAAGAAAATAAAGTAATGTAATTATGGAAATAAAGTGAGTTATTGCACCCTGCAAGACACTATATAATCTACAGTACCATACTTCTTAGAACATATGTCCAACATGTTAAATTCCATGATCCCCTTCCAGAAATTATCTAAAGGACTTCCAAATCTGCAAAAATTTCTTCGGTTTACCAGCAATTTCGTATCTGATCTTTTCCATATGTAGCACACTGCTAACCTCTGTAATCCACGTCTCAAATTCTGCCATGTAAATAGCGAACCCGCCATGGCGCGAGCATAACTAAGGGAATGGGAGATTGCACTGCAATATTAAACATCCTGCTTGGGCTCAAACGTGTCAGGCAATGTGGCATGGCGTAGAAACGTTCCAAGAACAGATTTGAAGTTATTGTTTTATTGATTAAATTATTTTCACAAAACCAAACTTTGGTTTCTAAAGAGACAAACTTTTTAAAATGTAACTTCTGTAAGAACTTTCAAGAAACATCCACCAAACTCTGCACAAACTGCACTGACTTAGTATATCTCTTCTAACTAAATAATTTTGCCGTGTTTTGTGATCAAAATAATAAGTGAATAAAACATATTGTATGGCAGCAGTCGAAAAATATGTAGGACTGTTCTAACATGAACTTTATCATTTATATATTTCTGGTCAGACTTATGGTTTTCTTGCAGTGAACAATCCCATAATCTGCTGAATTGCCTATTCTTCCATTGACAACTTCTATTCATTCATCAATACAGTACAGTCCTCAGAATACACACAAGAAAAAATAACCTTCAAACTTCAGTGCCTTTTTCCATTGTTGTCAAGCCACTGGACAAAATTTGTCGTCTTGTTTTCGATTTACAATTGTACAATTTTATATAAAAACATTTAATCGCTGTGAATTAGACAGCCTCTCCATGTCCATGTGCAGTAATTGTGCACTTGGAAATCCTTCATAAACACTGTGCATTCAGTATTACGGTGAATCAAGTTTAAAGGTTACTGAATCCAAACTCTTGATTACATTTGAAGAACCATTATCCAAAATGGCCATGAAATGCATGTAGGAACCCGAGCAGCACAATAACCCAACACCTCAAAAACAATCACGCTGCAGTAATCTCACCCCTCGCCAAGTTCACGCCGTTTAGCTCACAAAAACCTGATGCCAAACTAATTCTGCAGATGTGAAGTCATTTGTATGGATAACTCTGCCCCATATTATGCAAGTGAGACCCTAGCAATGCTGTAGCCCATCTTGTATGCCACAGATGACGAATGCGCTGGCACAGATAGGTTAAAGGAATAGTGGAATAATGATGTCATTTATCTGCACTGCCAATATAATACACGCATTCTTCTAATCCAACTTTTATAATAATGAGATTTCTGCTTGAATTGCACTGCACACGTAGTTCAAAAACCTCTAATGTTCCTAGCAGTATCTCTCGCTTCCAAGATGAATTCAGAGTGAGCCGATATTACTGACTTTAAAGTTGAAATTGCTTTTTAACACTTTTCCTTCAACTTATTCATATAGCTTATTAATTTTTTGAACTATGATCCCCATTACAGGCCTAATTCAGCTAGCCGAGGAAAAAAGATGCGTTCATCTGTCATGTATAGAAGCATTAAAGCTAGGCAATTTTGCACCAGTTAATTAATTGAAAGCTGGTTTTACTTTTTGCACACGGTCAAAAAGCTAAATATCACAATCATCAGTTTAACTATTATATATAAATATAATGATAAATATAACAAAATATAACAATAAATAAATTAATATTTAAATGAACACTTTTCTATTTGAATATATTCTAAAATGTTATTTATTCCTGTGATGGCAAAGCTGAATTTTCAGCATCATTACTCCAATTTTTAGTCACATGATCCTTCAGAAAACAAAAGGCTTGAACTTTGGCTGTGTCCGAAATCGCCCCCTATACCCTCATTCACTATTCCCTAATTACTCCCATTACTCCACTAATATAGTCTACTTGACGGAGTGAATGAGGAAAAAAAAGTGAATTCGGTTTATTGCTTTTGTATAGTTGTGCATGCTGTTTAACAATCATTTAAAACTTATTAAACTGGCTGCTCCAATAGTAAGATGAAAATATTTGTCTTGAACTCTGTCACAGAAACTATGTATAATTAGTAATTAAATTATGTATTAATCAATTAAAAGGGAATGTATACCTGTATGATCTTACGCTGCACCCACATTGGACCAACGGTTTGGGAAATGGATGGATGGATGATTCAGCTGTGAGCGTCATCTTCTGTTCAGATGTGGGATTTCATTCTGGGGCACGACTCGCAGTGCATTATGGGTATTCTCTAGCCGTTCAGCGCACATCGGTTATACACTTGTTATTGCGGTGCTTTCTGGGACTGAATGAGTCCACTCGATAACATCTATATGGTTTCGGACACCACTAATGGCTGTTTCCTCAAATACTGCACTATTTAAGGGTATAGGGGTGATTTCAGACACAGCCTTTCTTTCTTTTCTACAAAAACGTTTGTCCTCTTATCAAAGCACATCTAAAAGTTTGAAACGGTACTGTCAGATATAATTTGTCCTTTGAGTCTGATGGACTGATGGATGATTGTTTGTTTAAACGCAGCTTTTCCCTCTTTTCTTTTGTTCCAGTTGTTATGTGAGTGTGTTGCTGCGGTTTTGATGTGGAAGTACAATGTAGTATTCCTTAATTGCTTGTGATTAGATCAGCTGTTTATCCACCTGAGACGGTCTCCATCTGCTGAGGCTGGTGTGTTTGTTTCATCACACACACACACACACACACACACACACACACACACACACACACACACACACACACACACACACACACACACACACAAACACACGTCAGTATTCCAACTTATGACAAAAAAAAAATGAAAAAAAATGAAAAAAAATGAAGAAAAATGTGCTTTCTCTCTCATACAATCAAACAGGGAACTGTATGACAAACTACAGGAGTGTGAGACCGATTTCAGAGTTTACAGTGAGTCTGCACCCCAGAGCAACAGATATGAAAACAAACACAGGCACTGTTCCATTCTCTTACTTTTATCAACACTACAGACTTGATATATGTAAAACACATATTCTGATCTCAACACACCCATATGAACATTCCTAAGCCAATACAGCCATTCCCAAAGCGCCTGGTGATATTTACAGTACCTTAAGACATTTAAAAAAAAATTTAAAATAAATAAAAAAAACGGTAACACTTTAGTTTAGGGTCCAATTCTCACTATTAACTAGCTACTTATTAGCATGCATATTACTTAGATATTGACTGTTTATTAGTACTTATAAAGCACATATTAATGCCTTATTATGCATGACCATATTCTACATCTCTTAATCCAATACCTAAACTTAACAATCCCTTAAAAATCATTTATAAAGCAGTAATTATGAGTTTGAGGCAAAAATCATAGTTAATAGTGAGACTTGGACCCTAAATTAAAGTGTGACTGAAATCTCTTGTGCTCACCAAAGCTATATTAGTTGATTCCAAAAATACAGACAAAAAAAATAATCTAAATGTATTCCTGTGATCATTTTTTCAGCATCATTACTCCAGTCTTCAGTGTCTAATATGCTGATTTGCTGTTCAAGAAACATTTGCCATTGAACATTCATAATTGTATATATTTTTTAAAACATCGTTAATTATTCAGCACCACTATGGCTGCTGAAAATTCAGCGTTGCTATCCCAGGAATAAATGTAAAATATAAAAACATAAGTTTTAATAATACTACACAATATTACTGTTTTTTTTTTTGGGGGGGGGGGGGGGGGGGGGGGGGGTTACAGCACACACGCACACATAACCCATACTATAAAACAAATCCACATATGATGTAATATATGTCACACATAATGGACATATAAATCACACACACACAATCATATATTTATCCTCTTACACAGATGTGTGCTTTTTCCACATCCATAAACACATACACACACACACACACACACACACACACACACACACACACACACACACACACATACACACACACACGCACGGGTTTGGAGTAAAGGATTCTAGTGCTCGTCTCCTCAGACTCCATGCAGTTGTAACACGTTGGGGAATGTATTTCTGTAAGTGAATTGGCTGAGTGTTTAGGCCCCGGTCTGACTGTATTAGCATGCTGTGAGTGTGCAGGAACGCTGGTCCTCAAGGGGTTTAAGCATCCCGGTGTGTAAGAAATATCCAGTCAGCTGACACTTCCTTTGCAAACCAAACATGCATTTAATTACTGGTCAAACACCATGTAGTGGACCGTATGTTCATGCCCACACTTAAACACAGAAACACACTTAATGTGGGGAGCTTAGCTGACCAACCACACATATTATTATGAAAATCACACAGATCAATGAGATCTGGTCAGGGATTTGAAAACACTATACACATCCTGCAAACACAGCTTATCGTTATCCTCTCTGCAGAATTACAGCTTTAATAATTACTAGTTTTGTAACCTGCAGAAGAAGGAATTTTGACAGTTGAATCCTTCGCCTAGGGACTCTGAATGATAATAGAGCCTTTATTTATTCCTCTAGTATATTAGAACCCGATTGAATCCGCAGGCAGTAGAACTGTCCTCTAATTGTCCTTAGTGTGAGAGAAGGCAAGTATTCGACTGTTGCTCTCTCAGCACCTGTTAACTGTGACAGTAACACATGAAATGCGTTTATTTACGTAACAAGGTCTATTAAAATTACAGTAAAGTGAATATTTACTACATAGCATTGCCAGAAAAAAGAAAAGAAACTGTAGTAAAATTAACTTTTGGTTTTGGATAATATTTTTTATTAAGTAAATTCAAAAGGTGGGTGTGGGTGTGGGTGTGTGTGTGAAAACACATCTAACAGGTAACAGACATCTTAGTATGCACTGAACCTCTGCTTTCTATTTTTCTCCTGCTGCGTTTTCTGATTTGGCAAGAATTTGCATGTAAATACATATTTCCTACCTTTATCACTTGTTTTGTACTTGTCAGTTTGTGCTGAACGACTTCAACTTCTCATGACTGTGAAAAATAAGAGCAAGTGTTTCTTCTGAGAGCATACTGAGTGTCAGAGAGAGAGAGAGAGAGAGAGAGAGAGAGAGAGAGAGAGAGAGAGAGAGAGAGAGAGAGAGAGAGAGAGAGAGAGAGAGAGAGAGAGAGAGAGAGAGAGAGAGAGAAAGAGAAAGAGAAAGAGAGAGAGAGAGAGAGAGAGAGAGAGAGAGAGATTCACTAATTCTAAGGTTTCTCGAGGACCCAGTCTGCACATGAATCCATTTTGTGTAATTGATTACTATTGTTATGCTAATTCTATTTTTAATTAGCATCACCTAACTTTCCCACTTCAAGTTTTCACTGGAGTGATTGTTGAATTTTAGCTCTTTTGAAAATCTCCCTTTTCTTTTTTCTTCCTCTATTCTCTTTCTTTCCATTCACTTCTGAAAGTGCTGACATGCGACAATGAAGCGTTCTGATAATTAATCTCTCTTTCTGATTTACGGTGCGCTCTAGATATTATGCAGATTGGGAAAAACAAAAGCTTTTTAAAGTTTTAACAACTTCTGCACAATCTTTGATTGATGCTCCCTCAGATGAGAGACTTGCATAATGACACTGTACAGCCTTGATATGATATCAATTTTGAACAATTGTTCTGCTTTGACTGCATTCAAATGCAGACTCATATGAGCACTGTTCAGAGCTGTCAAATTGGAATGTATGAGATTACAAATAATAATTAAAAACAGAATTAAATTCATATAACTAAAATGTTAAAATGTTGTATTTTGTGTCTGCAATGTTTATATAGCACACAGCCTATCCTTCTGTGTAATCTCTCTCTCTCTCTCTCTCTTTTTTTTCACTTAATCTTCAATTGCAGATAATATTTCATAAATTTAGCATGCTTCAGTCAACTGGCTGTGCTTTCTTCCACTAACTGAAAAACATAAACTGTTCTATATTGGAAAAAAAAATAAGGCAATGTTCCTCCCCTAACTTCTTAATTAACCATATTATGCAATATAATCAATATAGTCAAATACACCACTAAGGTCATTAAAACACTCTTTGTATTCCAGAGACACATATTATACTGTACATCTTTGCCACTGCTTGACACATTTTTGCCACTCTTTCTGTCTCCCTTAGTTACACACTGACTTGGATAAAGGGGATAGTGGAGTGAAATACACTCTCTCAGGCGATGGGGCTGGAACCATCTTCACCATTGACCAGACCACCGGGGACATACACGCTTTACGCAGTCTGGATCGGGAGGAGAAGCCTTACTACACGCTACGAGCACAAGCGGTGGACATCGACACCAACCGTCCACTGGAACCAGAGTCAGAGTTTGTCATCAAGGTGCAGGACATCAACGACAATGAGCCAAAGTTCCTGGAAGGCCCTTACACGGCTAGTGTGGCTGAGATGTCACCTGTGGGTAAGACGCCATTACAATGTTTTCTTCTGCTGAAACATGGCTGGTGTGTGGTGCCAGGGGTTGGAATAGAGTCAGTAAAGCCCTCATTTTTCCTTTATGTTTAAAACATACAAGGTTCAATTCATCAATTAGTTAATGCGTTATTAACTAACAACGAGCAATATTTTTTACAGCATTTCTTTTTTCCAGGGTAATGTTCATTTATAAAGAAAACATATTAATTAATGAATGTGATTTATGTTTACAAATATTAATATAATTAATGTTTGTTCATGCTACAATAATGTGAACTAATGGTTGTAAAAATCATTTTTACAAAATAGGGAACTGTTGGAGCAAAATAAAAAAATAAAAATAAAAATAAAGCCAGTCAATGAAGCATAAGCTTAAAATTATGATAGTCACAGTGTTGGAAAATTGTCATATTGAAGCTTACACCATGTCTTAACCAAAAGCGATGTGATAAGATTCCAGCGACAAGCAATTTGTTTGTCTACTTCACCATGGTCCAGATGGTAATAGACAAAATCAAACAAAAACCACAGCCAATCAGAGCAGCGTATGGGCGGAGTCTATCTGCAAGTGCACAGCACTCGCAACGAAACGGATAAGTCCATGAATAAATATTACACTATTTTAACATTATCAAAAATACATACTGAGTAACTGAAACAATCTTTGTCATAGATTGCACTTGTTTGTTTACACTAAGTTCACAGTCGGCTGGTTAGGACAAAAACTCTCATGTATTTTATCGCGAGTCATGGCATTGCGTAAAAAAATCCTGGAGTAAAACTAAACAACTAAATTGAAATGAAATGAAATGAAATATGATTTTTTAAATGTGATTTTAATCAATGGATGTCAAATAAATTATGCCTAAAGGTTGTAATGATTGAATGAATGTAATGTAATGTAATGTAACATATGTAATCCAAACAATGAAGCCTAAAGGCTACACGGATGATTGTCACAATATTACAGCGAGGGATGCTAGAGGTCATATATTACTCTTGTTATGAGTTTGCCAAATATTCATTGGTGTGCCAGAGGGGATCTAATCCAGACATTACTGTGTGCCGTCAGATAATGAGAAGTGCATGGGCTCCAAATCCCCACCAAACTGGATTACACAGCCCTAGTAGGATTTCTCATCTCACAGAGACCTTGATTGTATTACTGATTATTTCACCAAGGCATCTGCTCTGCGTGATGATGGCAGCAGGACCTTATTTTGTTACTGTCTCTGCCTCTCAAAAAAGGCTTGTCTCTTAAGCCGGCCAGAAGTTGTATTGATTTCCACATAGACTAATCCAATCGCCGTAACTACTAGCAGATCAATGTAGCGCTATCCTCTTGCATTCATGGAACACATTGCAGAGCTTGTTAAAGTCATAATGGCCTCCATTATTTGGACAAATATTCTTAATCATGATGTCAAATATGATTGCAGACGATGCATCAATCCCTGAGGTCACGCTGGAGAGCTATGTAATATGACGCTACGTTGCCTGCAAGCATGATGGTCGATGAAATGCTGGTTCCTTTGTGTTATATAACATTTAACTGGGTACTTCACTGATTTATAGTCTAAAGAAGTTTAGATGGAAACATCAAGGGCCCACCATTGTTGTTTGCACTCACCGCATGCTATTGAAACATTTAATCTCAAAACTATTTGTAATTAGACTTCAACGATATTTGATGACAGATTTATTGCAGAAATGACACAGAGTATACAAACACGCAAAATAAAAATCGTTAATGCCATTTATAATATAATAACGCACCACATGTCTGCATTCACATGTTCTGATATATTTGTCATGACAAGGATTTACTGAACAGCATCCATTATAACTTAGTTTAAAAACATGTGCACAAATAAAGTAATAGTGATGGATTCCTGCTTGTTTAGAATTGTCTAATTTGTACTAAATGTCAAACAGTTTAGTAATGCTTCATTTCGATAGTCCACTTTAGACATTCTACTAGTTTTAGGTTACTTTGACTACGTCAACTAGCAGTCATTAGAATATTTTTAGACTCTCTGCTTAATATCTGCTAACTCTTTATTTTGTTGCTCCTCCAACAGACTACTGACATATCAACTTATTATAAACCTTAACCTAACAGTCTACTAATATCATAATGAGAGTTGACAAGAGTGCGCGAAGTTACTTATAGTTAGTAGAATGTTACTAGGATATAGGCAAAACAGAGCCTGTCAACAGCCAACAATTTCACAGCTATTTTGACAGGTGAAACATGAAGCCGATAAATTCAAAGGTTTCAAGCTGTCTTATATTTATAAGAATAAAATATGTTTATGACAAATGCTAAGCAGGTGTAGCCTTTAGTGTCATTATAGGCTACCTAAAATCATTGCAATTACTAATAGTTTATGCCTCTAACAAGTCACAATTCAGCTCCAACCACTTCCAAAAAAAGAGTCTGACAATCATATTTTCATTTATTTCACTTTTTTTCCAAATGAATTCCATTCAGAGTTATTTGTATAGCACTTCTAATGGATGGTAATCGTTAAAAACTGCCCTGAATGAAAGCATGTATTGACTATTTACTGAACGGTTCATAAATCTGTAACAAGTCCTATAAAAACATCATGATATTATCTTAAAATATTGCAATTATGCTTTTGTCTTGATACCCTATATTTTTGTATAATGTACACATCATGTGATCATGTGATATCATGTCATTATTGATGATCGTAAGGATAAAACAACTGGAAATACACAGTGCACAGGAAGTTTAATTATATCTTATGAAAGCTGATACTGTAAAACTGAAAATTACAGGAGATAAATCACTTGTTACAACATACCAGACATAATACCCCTGATTTAAATCGCCTTTCATCTGTTAAGCACAAAGCAAACAGTTTTGTTCGAATTTGTTTTGAGCTTGTTTAAAGAGTTTTTCATCATGGAAAAGCCAAATATATATTCAGATAAACAAAATAAATAAGGAAAGCTTTGCATGACAAGAGGTAAAAAAAAACAAGAGTAAAACTCTGACATACAATTTGGTGTTGAGCTTAATAAACTACATGCCCTATCCAACACCAAAGCCCTTTTCATGTTGCTTCCCCTGAGGATGACAGATCAGGGTAATACACTTTGAGATTGCCTTTTCCTTGATCTGAATGGCAATGGCATGAAATGAAACCCTCCCTTTCCCAGCTGAATCAAAGCTACTCATGATCTCAGATAGCGAAATGTGAATAGACCGGTTTATAAGTGCACCATAGTCCAACATTGAAGCTATTGGCCTATTTTGCAGACGTCTGTGTGATTTATAGTGTGGCTGCTGCCATCACAAAAGCATAACTGAGTTTTGCTGTTACGCACAAACAAGAGAGGAGGATTCCTGCAATTCTGCCTTGTCAATTTGTCCATATTTCGTGACTTTAGATGTATTTTTCATCGGCTGCTCTGACAGAATGTGACTAATTTGTAGGTAACTTAAAGGAGGGGAAATATGTAGGTTTGTAATGCTTTTCACCTTTTTATGTGGAGGCCAGAACAATCTGAAAGCATGTCGATGTGTGCCGAGAGAACCAAAAAAAAAAAAAAAAAAAAAAATCAAAGGTAATTGCATCAGCTGGTTGAAAAGGACTTCCATTGGGAAATGGCCTTGATTTAAAATCTGTACAATTACTTCTTGGTTTCTTTCTTTTCTGTCTTTTCTCTCTCTTCCAAGGCCTTAAAGTTTATTGTCTCATCTCAAACAGTACTGTGTGATAATTCATTCTACGTTGTGGTTTGAGTGTTTTCATAAAAGATTATATAAAATCACAATGGACCTTATAATTCTTATGAAATATACCTGTAGATATAAACACTAACTACTGTATATATGTCCTATATATATATATATATATATATATATATATATATATATATATATATATATATATATATATATAAGCTATATATCACAAGCAGGAGTATGATATGGATATAATCAGGAAACTATTTTAGAAGAACACACAATTGCTGCTAAATTGCGAGATGGTCAGAGTGCAGAATTCTGCTGCATTTCTGTAAAACACGATGATTCAGTAAAACACAGTGATTCAGTGGACCGTGACCATCAGTTCATTCTACAATACAGAAGGTTTGTCATTTATTGGCCAATTTAAAAGTGCTGCCCTTTGTAATGTAAAAACTGCTATTGCAGACATATCGAAATGCAGTGGAACATCAGTACACAGCAATCTACAGTACTTGGTTTTATGTCAGCCCATCAGAACAAACTCATATAATGACGTGCCTATATAGTCCTGTTTTCGAGTCACGGTCAAACCCTATCCAATCTACCAAGGGCCGATCCATACAGTTATAACCACGAACAAAGCACATCTTTCATATTTATTCATGCAGTTTCACACAAATGAATATCCTCTGTCTGTTTGCAGGTACATACGTGATGAAGGTGACGGCAACAGATGCAGATGACCCTACATACGGCAACAGTGCCCGGGTGGTGTACAGCATACTGCACGGCCAGCCGTACTTCTCCGTCGACCCCAAAACTGGTAATCACTCCTGAATATTTGAGAGAAAACATACAGAAAAATGTTTGCTACATTAAAAATGAAATTATTATTATAACAAACAAGTTACGCTGCTTTGTTTGAGAAATAACAACAGACTAGGCTCATTCATTTCACAGTTCACAGGTTTCAACATAATTCCATTCATTGACCCTATTAGACAAATAAGCTCGGCGGTTTGATTTGATAAAGAGGCCAGCCAAAAAAATGGATTTGTAACTCAAAATAAACTGCAATTCATTTTGAATAGCGGAAAAGAAAGGGAGATACTGTCAACTAAACAGGCCTGAAAAGATATGTGGTTATACAATCAGCTACTTTTCAGACCCCAATACCCTCCAAGTAGAAAATAAACTCAGCTTGGTAAGAGAAAATGGATTTTTCTGATGTTTATATGGCTGGAAGAACTGTAGCATCATCAAAGGATGCCACAAATAAACTACCTTTTATTTTCTGCTAGTGAATATTTTGTTATGCAATATTCAGGAGCATTTACTACAATGAGTGTGAATCTACTAATGGGCGTCCTCTGCATTCAGTGAGCTGTAATTTCCAATATGTAAAAGCACAAAGCCCAAACCTGCAAGGCAAACTTAATGCACAGAGCGTGTGCGAGAATTTCACACTTGTATGTATGTAACTATGTTTACGGCCCTGTTGTACAAGTATGAAGCATGGCAAACAGGAATACATGAATACAAATATAACATCCTGATATCAGCAAACCCGCTGGGCTCAAAGTGTGAACAAATCAAAGGACTGTAAAGGAAGAAAAATCTGGTTTTGTCCCATGCAGGCCATAATAAAACCGACAGTAAACAAAAGCTGTGAGACGAGGCCAGGGGTAAAAGTCAGGGGGTAAAATGCATAACGGAATCAACAGAGTCATGAGAGAAAACAGACTGAGGAAACACACACCTTAAAGGAATAGTTCAACCAAAAATGAAAGTTTGCTACCATTTAATCACCCCCATGTAGTTCCAACCCTGTGTTATTTTATTTTGAAATACAAAAGGAAGATCTCAGGCCGAGAAAGATGCACGATGATGCAGTAAATTATTTTTAGGTGAACTACTCCTTTAATTACTGACACAAACTTTAAAAAGAGATCTGTCCATGCGAAACTAAAGTCAAAAAACAGATCCTCATGTAACAGGTCTAGAGAATCCCATGTGACACACCTTTTACATTTCATTTGAAACTGGTTTTGTATGAAGGTCTGTGCCCTTTTTAACTGCTCACCGCCATATCGAATTCATCCTATGAAGTGCTCTCTTGATCTGGGAAAGCTTCTTGTGGCGTAAGGAAATGCATTAGTTGTGCTTTATGGAAGAAAAGCGAGGAAAGGTGTTGCTACATTGGCTTTGTCGTCTTGTTAAGACTGTTAAGTATCAGAAGCTTTAGGACTGACCTCAATCTTTTAGCCATGAGAAAAACACTTTAAAGTAAAGGTGTATATTACTGGTTTCAGTAAGGTTTTAACAGTTTGATTCCCAAGGAGAACACTTTTAATTTCTATGGTAATTTAGAAACCATCTATGTGCTGGAACTTTAAAGAACCCAAGAGAGCTTTTCACTTTTTAACAGCTGATTGCTAGAAGCAATAATGTGTTCTGAAGGGGGGATAATAGTATCAAAAACTAATATTTTAAAGAGCCACATAGTCATAATATTTTTTCCAGTGTTTGATGTACTATGCACACATACTCTAATGCTTCCACCGAAATTTTAAATTGTATTTCAGAAATCATCTTTGTAGTGGTCAAAACCATACATACATTAACATATGGATGCACAAACACCTATTCCATGTTCAGCAACTTGCAATATGAATGACAATATGAACTTTCCTTGGAAAGAAGCCAATCTAAAGTCATACAGAAGTCTTAAAGGTACATAAGTTTAACTTTTATTCTGTAATATAATAAGCTTCAGACTTATGCTTTTAAATCCTCCCAAAATTGGCCGCATTTTCTTACATATTAACTGCCTCACCATAAACTTTTTCACTTAAAAATTATTATTTTTGTTTACTAACATTATATCACTTCACATGTGTAGAACCCTGAATATTCCTTTAGGTCTAAAAGTCAGCGAAAAGGTTGAGACTGGTCAAGTACAGCAAAATCAGCCATTAATACAGAAAGATTGATTTTAGTTATGGCATCAGAGGCTAACAGGGTCGTGCTAATTAGCAAAACCTCAACCCATTGTTTGGATTCCATTCCACTGAGTAGACACCATGTTCTATGGATTAAAACATGTTAGTACATTTTACAACCATGATAAATCCCCAAACACTAACCCTAAAACAACACAAATGTAATGTTGGTAAGTCATGCTGAGAGGTTAATCGATTTTCAGAACACCAATAAAAGCATAGAAATGACACACTGCACCTTTAAGTTCAATTTGCTTCGGTTTCCTTTTCCACAATGCTACAGACTTCCATCCATTGCTTTTTTTTTACCGCTCTCAATCTCAATTGTGTCTGTTATTTTAGATTACCACTCACATCCCTTTCTCAGCAGTCCCCATTCTCAGGTCTAAACCCTATTCTTCTCCTCACCTTACCCTCTTTTCTGTAATCCGATTCTCTCCACACACTGATACCTGTCTGTATTCACAGCTATTTTCATTTACACTCTCTGTCTACCTCTCAATCCCTTTATCATCCTTTTCTCTGGTCTCTTCTTTCCATTAACTCAGTCTTTCGATCTGTGCGCAGGTGTGATCAGGACAGCTCTACCCAACATGGACCGGGAGGTGAAGGAGCTGTATCAGGTTCTCATACAGGCCAAAGACATGGGTGGGCAGTTAGGGGGTCTGGCAGGGACCACCACCATCAACATCACCCTAAGTGACGTCAACGACAACCCACCTAGGTTCTCCAAAAGTAAGACAATGGATAATTGATAAGCTACCAACTCATGTAAACTCAAATCAGTCAAAAGTTTGGACACACCTACTCATTCTTTTATTTTCAACATTTTAGATCAGGGGTGTCCAATCCTGCTCCTGTTAGGCCACTGTCCAGCAAAGTTTAGCTCCAACCCCAATTAAACACACCTGAACCAGCTGATCAAGGTCTCACTAGGCATATAAAAAAAACAAAAGACTTCTGAGAAAGTGTGTTGAGGCAAGTCGGAGCTAAATGCTGCAGGACAGTGGCCCTTCAGGACAGACTTTGGACACCCCTGTTTTAGATTAATAATAAAGCCTTGACTTTTAATGGGCTTAATTATTTAATCTCAAATTACTGGTCAGTAAATTAGCAAGAAATGCACAGATACTGTAGATAAAGCACGGAATAGCCTTCAACTTGCAGACAGCTTTTTTCAGTAGGACAGTGTTGTTCCACTAAATGTTAATGTCTTCAAACAGTTCATGAGTAGTTGGAAATGTTTCCCACGTCGTTTGAGCTTAATGTGAGACCAAATATCCACTATAGGGTTCAAATCTGAACACTGACCAGGCCTAAACATGAGCCTGATGGATTTGTAACCCAAGCCACTTCTTGCTTGTCTTTCCAATTTGTGCAAGAGCATTGTCTTTACCAATAACATCTGATCATTCCTCTTTAGATAACAACTTTTCATTTGTGGGAAACATTCTGCAATATTCAGCTGAACTCCAAAGCATTAAATTACTTTTCATACCAATCTTACCAAAACCAGCAGCTAAAAAGGCTCCGCACACAATGACACTCTTCCTCTACGCTTTACTGTGCTAGAGATGCATGTATTATTTTATTTCTCAGCAGACAAACTTCTGCCAAAAACTTTGTTCTGTCTTCGATGTTTTTCTGGGACAGCAATGGCTTTTTAAGTAGTGAATTTGCTTAAATATGTTCTAATTTCCTGACCAATAATGTGTGGTAAAGACATTTTAAAGTCCCTCTGTAGTCAATAATTGCATCCCTTAAAACTAACCAAAATGACACATTTAAAAATGTTCCTGTGGCGAACAGGACGGCCGAGGGACGTGAGAGAACGGCGCGAGGCCGGTGGTGCGATTGCTAATGAGCAACACATGTGAGGCACACCGGTCTCGCATCTCTCACGGAGGAGCGGAAGCATAAAGGAGGAGCGACGACGTTGATGATCGAGAGAGGAACAGGCCTGTATTTTAGTTGTGTTTTGTTTTTGTATTTTACTTTAGTTATATTTATTTTCGGTAGCCAGCAGTCGTCCGCGAGGGGCTGCTGGCGGTATTTTCGTTTGTTTGTTTTATTTTAAATAAATTATATTTTGATTGTTCGCCGGTTCCCGCCTCCTTCTTCCCTGAACATTGCTACACTGGTGCCGAAACCCGGGAAGAGGGAGGAACGCGCTGTCAGAGAGTCCTCGCCGGTGTGGGGAATCCGCGGTGCCATCGAGCATGGTGCGCGAGTCGCCGCCGCTCGCCGTGGGCCGGAGCCTGCTGCCATCCGCCGAGCGAGGGGAGGAGCAGGGAGCGGGGGACTCGCGGCCAAGGACGCTCGAGGCGGTGCGCTGGAGTGAGTTGCCGGTGGGACGGTCGAGCTCGCTGCCGGCCGCCTGGGTATTGGAGGGGCGGCTGCCATCCGGGAGGGAGAGGAGGAGTCGCCGCCGCTCGCCGTGGGCCGGAGCCTGCTGCCGTCCACCAGTGAAGGGGAGGAGCAGGGAGCGGGGGACTCCTACCGTCTGCCCAAGGCACCCGAGGAGCCGTCGCCGTCCACCGGGCGGCGGAGGAGCGTCGAGCCGTCCACCGAGGGCTACCCAGCGTCGCCGCCAGGCACCGCGGAGGAGATCGCCTAGCTGGTGGGGGACCAGATGGCAGCGCGTTGTGGGAACCGGACCAATTTTTTTTTCCTCTCTCCCCTCTCTCGATCTGTCGCTCCTCATGCTTCCGTCTCCGTTTCCCTCGGTTTGTCTGTCCATACTCCCCAGGGATCGCCACCGCCGGGGGGGGAGTAGGCACAGGCTCGTGAGTACCCCCCGGCCTGTGAGGGGCGATGGGGGTATGTGGCGAACAGGACGGCCGAGGGACGTGAGAGAACGGCGCGAGGCCGGTGGTGCGATTGCTAATGAGCAACACATGTGAGGCACACCGGTCTCGCATCTCTCACGGAGGAGCGGAAGCATAAAGGAGGAGCGACGACGTTGATGATCGAGAGAGGAACAGGCCTGTATTTTAGTTGTGTTTTGTTTTTGTATTTTACTTTAGTTATATTTATTTTCGGTAGCCAGCAGTCGTCCGCGAGGGGCTGCTGGCGGTATTTTCGTTTGTTTGTTTTATTTTAAATAAATTATATTTTGATTGTTCGCCGGTTCCCGCCTCCTTCTTCCCTGAACATTGCTACAGTTCCCTTGAAAAAAAATGTAATGTAATGTAACTACACCCATGCCTCATTTATTATACACGGTTATATGAATATACAAATCAGCCCCACCTCCACTCACTCACACCAGCTCAGAGATCCACTTGTTGACGATCACACGATGACGTGATTGGCTACAAGGTATTTTGTGATGTCAGAAACACCAGCGATTTCAATCCGAGTTTTTGAGACTGACTTTGGTTCACTGCAGTTTTAAGGAGAAAATACTCAGAAATGGTTTTGACTTATGAATTCCACATAGACATATACACAACATTAAAAACTTGATTTTCACCACAGGGGGACTTTAAAGCTTAGTATTCCCCGTATTCTGCTAACCCTACCCCTACAGTCTACTGTACAAATACTCTAATGAGAGTTACTTGACTAGTAGGTGCAATGTTACTTATAGTCAAGAGAATGTCTAAAGTGAACCATCAAAATAAAGTGTAACCAGAAATTGTATTGGTTCAGCAGTCATTTGTTTAATAGTCACTATATAATTCCCATACTTCCATTTGTTCCATTATTTTATTATTATTTTTTGATTATTATTCAGTTTTCCCAATACAAATGCAAGTATGGAAATTATTTAGTGACTACAAATATTAAACAAATACAAATATGTATTATTTAAGCTTGCTTAAACATCCTGGGAAGCTTTCTTTTTTTACATTATAAAAAGAGTTCAGAAGTTTGCCATTTGCTCTTTTTAAAATATAAAAATTTATTAGGCACAATTTATTGGCCCTCATTTATCAAAAGTGCGTACACCAAATTTCCAGCGTACACCTGGCGTACACCCAAAACTACGGTGACTTTGAGATTTATCAATATGGACGTTGGCGTACGGCACGCTCAAATCCTACGCCAGCTCAGGAGGTGGTGTACGCACGTTTTGAGTTAGTGCGGAAATGCGCAGTAAAACAACACCGCAAAACGCACTGACAAACTAAAAGATATGATATATTATGACCCACTGTAAAAAAACAACAACTTAGCAATTATAAACTTCAGTGTTTATTTTTGTGCAACATGGACTTCAATTTTTAATTTGTGTGACTTTACCAAAGCATTTGATTTGTAGGCATATGTATTCCTTCAGTTGCGAGTCTGTGCACTTTAACTGACGTTTCAGGGTTAGGCCCGGCAGGTGCGCACGGACTGGCTTCAGTAATGAAAGGCTTTCAATGACCAAAAAGTAATTCAGACTGACAAAATAATAAAAATGACATTCTTCTTCTAAATAACAATAAGCGTCATTAATAATAAAAATTAATAATTGCATGACAATTTGTAATATTCTTCTTATTATAATAAGAATATTACAAATTGTCATGCAATTATTAATGTGAATGAATGGTACTCCACATCACATCATCATCACTATTGCACACCCCAATACAAGTGACGTGATACGAAATTAAATGCTAAATGTTTCAAAAACACGTGCTGTAAAAAAACAAAAAATGTATTGTGATAGGTCATTTCGGCTCCACGTCGGAGAAGTTTCTCTTCTTTGCCGTCTTCCGTGTGTCCATGGCGTAAAATGAGGGCGTAGGGGAAGCGGAGACTTGAATATATAGGGGCGTGTTATTCTAATGACGATCGTTTTCAGCCGCGGCATTTATCAAGGGCAGGCATTGCGTACACCTGGATTTCAAAGGTACGCACAGCTTCATAAATCAGGCGGTGAGAGGAGTGTAAGCATAATCTTACGCCAACTTATACGCCCGTTTCTATGCAAGAATGATAAATGAGGGCCATTCTGTCCACAAAACAAACTTAAAGCATTTATGCATAAACCTTTAGATCATACATTTTTTTAAGATAATGAGAACCATAATCTCAGGCAAGTGTGTCTAAACCTTTCACTGGTAATGTAAATATGCCGTATTTTTCCTTTTGTAATAACGTATACTAATAATAATAACAACAACATGTATTTAAGGGGCCAGACAGGTCAATTTAGCTCAAAGGGAATTATCAATTAATTTATAGGGAATCTTAAAAGAATCACTTATGGCCGGGCAAATGACTCATCCAGCGTTCATTTTAACGGGCCGTAACTATCACCTCTGTAGCTGATATAAATATCCAAGCTATAGTGAAACACTATTTATTAGCAAAGTAACTTAGATCAGCAGTTTAAGACATTAAATTCATAAGCACACAAGAACTTTAAAAGAACTTTAGATCTTTAAAATACAAACAAGACTTTACACACATTCATTCGAGTTGCAGAAAGAAAGAGAGTGAGGAAAGAATGAGTTTTAAGAGTGAGATGATGAAATCCCAAGTTTCAATATGCACTTATAAGACATGACCTGACCGAACCATCAATCATTAATTTAACCCTTCTTTCGTTTCTTAGACGGGTTTTTAAATTTTGTATCAATGCACCAGTTCAGTTAAGAGTCTGGAGGCTACTTGCTTGTCTTTGCGTTTTCTTCTCCTCGTGCCTGGAGAGATGTTGTGGGCGGCCAATCAGGTGGTGTGTTGGCGGATGAATGGAAAGTGTCGGAAGCGGGCTTTGCAGTCGAAACGTTTTACCGAAACTTTGCAGCAAAACTTAACTTAGAACCGAGACTCTCAACGGAAAAGAAAAGAGAACTAAGAAAAAGAAAGAAAAGTGAGACGAGTAGTTAGATGACTTGAATGAAGCTGTTTAAACCCATGTTCTTCTGATGGTAAATAGAATGCATTTATATAGCGCTTCCACAGACCCAATGGCCACCAAAGCGCTTTACATATTGCCTCACATTCATGGTGTCAGCCATGCAAGGCGTCATCCAGCTCGTCAGGAGCAGCTGGGGTTAGGTGTCTTGCTCACGGACACCTCGACACTTGGTCAGGTGGAACCGGGGATTGAACCACCAACCTTCTGGTTTGTAGACAACCTGAACCACTGAGCCACTGCCCTATTACTGATCTTGATTTGGGATAATTCAGAGGTCCTTAAGAATAAGGAGGTTTAATAAGGAGGTCTTGGGATCAAACAACCTATGCCGTTATCTTGGTGGGTCCTATCCTGTGCCATCTCTGAACCCAGTCTTTTCCAAACTATCCCACTTTGACAAGTTCTTACTTTAGTTGGGCTCATCTCTTTGAAGCTTCCATGGCCACAAAGTTCTTACTGGGGTTTTTCGTTGGTTAGCGTAGACTAGCTGGACCCTGTATCTTTATTGTTCTGGATTGGTGATTTGAGGTCTGGAGTGTTGAGTTCTGTGTGGAATTATGTTTGAATGAATCACATGGAAGATTATTTTGTGTTTGTTTCGCCCTCAAATCCTACATTTTAAATGCACATAGGAAAGCTTAAAAACTGAAGTCATTCATAGAGAAAATTAATGCCAGCATTTCTTGAAAAATAAATAAATAATCTTGAATCTATAAATATTGTTTGGATGAACCAGTAAATGCAGCATATTTAACAGTATCCCCAGAGAAGTAGAAAGAGAGAAAAAAAATGCACACAAATATAATTGGGTCTTGAGTGTATCAACATGCTAGATTTGAATATGCATAAATTAATGAGATTTTTAGAGAAACCAAAGCTTCCTAAATGCAAGCAATCATAAAAATCAGAAAGCAGTCTTCATAGCTTCTACCTAACAGCCTCATATTTTATGCATTTTTATACTTGTAGAACTTCCTTTGTTTATTTGTCCACTGAAATAAGCCCAAGGCTTTAAACAGGTGAATGTGAACAGGCTCCATTTGCACTCAGATATCATGAAATATAAATCATGTTGAGTTTCAGTGATGAGCACTGGTTTTCTCGCTGTGTAAATTTTGGAAATACCCTGGGAGAGAAGTAGATTTTCATCTGTATGTCTCAGAGAATGGCACTATGATGACTGCTGCATTCTCTCTCTCTCTCTCTCTCTCTCTCTCTCTCTCTCTCTCTCTCTCTCTCTCTCTCTCTCTCTCTCTCTCTCTCTCTCTCTCTCTCTCTCTCTCTCTCTCTCTCTCTCTCTCTCTCTCTCTCTCTCTCTCTCTCTCTCTCTATTACACTAATGCATATAATGACTTCTTAATTAGCTGAGGTGTTTTTTGAGGTGGCATGGCCACTCAACACATTAGTTTTACTAATCAGCATGATCTGTTTGTGCCTACCGTGCATGTGTCTTCACTAGCATTGGGGTAACTAACTCAAAGTTGGCGTTCCACTAACTTTACTACAGTTTTAGTAGCGTGACATTAGCTCAGCTGTTTTCACAGTGTAGCTTAGCCTGTGAAACCACATCCCTACTTTTTATGTCACATTTCACCCAAGTTCATTGAGGCAATTATCAAACGCTCTTTCTAACAATAATGTTCTCTCTAGGGTTGTCAACTTGTGAAACTTGGCAAAGAAGGTGGAATACTGGGGCAGTATGGGTCGGTTATGTAAATAAAATGTGAAATCAGAAATCATTGAACATTAGATCAGAATCAATGTAATTTATTTATTTAATACAAAATCCTGGTAATTTTGAAATTAAAATTAAGTCAACATTTACTCACCCTGGTGTTGTTGTAATACAGTATTCCCTTCTTTCTTTTTCTCACCACTAAAGGAGATTTTTTTTTTTAAGAAAAATGTCCCGTTCTCGCTCGTCTACAAAATGGAAGTGAATAGCGACCAGGATCAAGCTTTAAAAATAAAGATGCAAAAGTTGCTTGCTTTTTAGCAAGTTTGTTGCTTAGTTTAAAGCTTGATGTGTCATATATTTATAGTTTTTTGGGGGTATTTGATAGGGTTTTGTTAAAAAAAAAAGAAATTTTATGTATTCAAAGAGTATTAAAAAAATCAAAGGCTATAACGAAATTTCAAGACTGAGAAAAACGTGACATGAAATACAATCCATGTATGTTTCTTCTGAGGTGAATATATCCATTGATCTTTGATCCCAAGATCTTATCGCATTCACACGGATACATTTTTGGGGATTTCTAGGCATTGTATTTCATGTCACGTTTGGTACATGTTATTCTCAAAACTAGTTTTCAAAGCAGCTTCCCTAACACGTGCTTCAAAAAAACCTGATTTTGATTCCACAGGCATCTTCCACCTGCGTGTACCGGAGTCATCAACAGTCGGGTCAGCGGTTGGCCGAATCAAAGCTCATGATCTGGACATAGGGAAAAACGCAGAGGTGGAATACAACATCGTCCCTGGAGATGGAGGAGCCATGTTTGACATTACCACCAACGAGCACAATCAGGAGGGAATCATCATGCTCAAAAAGGTGAAGCCTTATTTACTGGACAATTTATTCCAACAACAAATACATACACAGGTTAAAAGCACCGCAGTTGATTTGTATTATTATTTGGAGATCACATTAAAACATTAAAAATGCAACATTTTTACGTTTTATCAAAAGTTAGTGGACTTGGTTACCAAGGAGAGATGAGATGAATTATGAGGTGTATTTTGAATGAATTTCCAATTAAGCTGTAATTTTGTCAAATTGTGCAAAAAATGTGGAAAACATGTTTTAAGCCAGTTTTCAACCCTAAGGTTCTACATGCTGCCATGAAGTCACACTAAAGAACAGAAGTCGCACAAAAGCTTGACTTTTAAATACAGAAACATTAATATACAGTACATGTAAAATGTCCTCCCTCCAGGCCATCAGATTTGCCATAGTCCTTCAATGCTGTGTCTTGACTCAACCATACGCTAAAAATAACAGAGAGCCCATCATTCATACAACCGCAACCGCATTTTCAAAACATCACTATGAAGAGCACTCTGGGGTAATTGTGTCTGACATTAAGGACTCCCCCAAAGGTAAACTCGAATATTCAGCTCGGCTGGAGAGTGCGCAAGGTGACTTTCTTTGATTTCAATTGAGCTCAGTACTTAAATACTGGCAGCGTGACAGGACTTATTATTGCGGCACACATCTTTTTACACTACCTCTATTGTCTCCGCCTAGTGGAACGAGAACAGCCTCGTCAATAAAAACAGCTGATATAATATTACTGAAACTGCGCTGTGTTGATCTCTTTAAGTGTTAGTGGAGATATATGAGGGTGGGGAGCACTAACTGTGTCTATATGCTTCCCTCTAAATGCACGCAGCATGCATGAAAATAACACAGCCATGAATCCGCACATACTCTACACAATACTTTCCAGAGATCATCTATCACATACACACTGCTTTAGAAGTGACATGAGTGTTTATGTGCCGGATTGAAACACAGTGGTTGTCTAAGTGCAATGTCTTACCTGGTTTTGAAGCTGTGAACAAGAACCAGTAGTCTATATAGGGACATCTTTAAATAACTCTTTTCTATTTTAAAGTTTCAAAATGTAATTCATTCCTGTGATCCAAAGCTGAATTTTCAGCATCATTACTCCAGTATTCAGTGTCACATGATCCTTCAGAAATCCTTCTGATATGCTGATTTGCTGCTCAAGAAACATTTATTATTAATATCAAAGTTAAAAATGGTTGTGCTGATTAATATTCTTGTGGAAAATGATACTTTTATTCAGGATTCTTTGATTAATTGAATATTCAAAAGAATCGCGTTTATTTGAAATTCAATGCTTATATTTTGTAACATTATAAATGTTTTTACTGTAACTTTTTATCAATCAAATTAATGGGTCCTTTTGAATATTTATTCAAAATTCCTGACCCCAAAGTTTTGAACAGCATAAACTAAGTTTAAAAAACTGAACTATAAAATATTAATAATAAGATTAAAAATAAAAGTTTGTAGACAAACTTTCAAACTTTAAGTTGGCTTGAAGTTTGAAGGTTTCAGATTCAAATAGTTTAATATTTAGTTTAGTAGTTTTAAAGATTGATAGATGGATAGATGGATGGATCGATAGATAGACAGACAGACAGACTGATTTTTTCAGGCCCACTTAATGAACGATTCTCTGAAAGACTGTAAAACCTTTGGCTCGGTGACACTATTAAAATAGTGTTGTTTATTTGAGCATCTCAATCTGCATCCTGTAAAACTAAAGTGAAGGGAAAAAAGTATTTTGCTGTCATGCGATAGAGGTACAGTAGAGGAAACAGTACATTTTAGCTTATTCCATATAAACACACTACCAGGCTCTGCTAAAATCTCTCATTGACCCATCGGTTTTGGTACAATATTGCATTAAGGAACCTAATAATTGTATGTACACAATAAGACACCACAGCGATATTAAACAGCATCATGATTTCATTTTACCTGCATGCCTGCCACCTTTTCCAGAAAACAGAGATGACTAAGTTACCTCCAGGAATAGAGCATTGCACCATTCCCAAGGGTACTCATAAAATCTGACACATTCGCACTCAGAGTTGCAAACACATCTCTTATAAAACCGTTGAAGCTATAAACGGTCTTGTGGTGATTTGAAATGTTCTTTGTCAACACATTGCATAAAGAAAATCACATGGTATATGGAGGCAGAGCAAAGAAAGTGTGACATAAAACAACAGGCAAGGATCAAGTGATGACATCAAAACAGCTGGAACATTAGTGTCAGGTCTATAATGATCAATCGCCTGTTTTTGCCTGTTAACATCTCCGTAAGTTGCACACAAGATACGTCATAGTCACTGATTCAAAGACAAATGAACTTTGCACACTTGATGAATCAGAATGAAGACTGAAATAAAATATGTCATTGCATTACAGGTAATATGACTGTTTATGTACTATGCAATGGTAAAATTGTCTAGACAAAGAGATTTAGCTATACTAACCTTTTAATGCTCATAATGGGCAGCTGTAGAAATGAAGGTGCATTATAATTTTAAAAGCCCATCACTTGTTTGTTTACTCTAAAATGTGCACATTTGCTGGCCCAGACTGAAAAATAGTGGACCATTATTCATATCTATATACACTCACCTAGAGGATTATTAGGAACACCATACTAATACTGTGTGTTTGACCCCCTTTCGCCTTCAGAACTGCCTTAATTCTACGTGGCATTGATTCAACAAGGTGCTGAAAGCATTCTTTATTAATGTTAGCCCATATTGATTGGATAGCATCTTGCAGTTGATGGAGATTTGTGGGATGCACATCCAGGGCACGAAGCTCCCGTTCCACCACATCCCAAAGATGCTCTATTGGGTTGAGATCTGGTGACTGTGGGGGCCATTTTAGTACAGTGAACTCATTGTCATGTTCAAGATACCAATTTGAAATGATTCGAGCTTTGTGACATGGTGCATTATCCTGCTGGAAGTAGCCATCAGAGGATGGATACATGGTGGCCATAAAGGGATGGACATGGTCAGAAACAATGCTCAGGTAGGCCGTGGCATTTAAACAATGCCCAATTGGCACTAAGGGGCCTAAAGTGTGCCAAGAAAACATCCCCCACACCATTACACCACCACCACCAGCCTGCACAGTGGTAACAAGGCATGATGGATCCATGTTCTCATTCTGTTTACGCCAAATTCTGACTCTACCATCTGAACGTCTTAACAGGAATCGAGACTCATCAGACCAGGCAACATTTTTCCAGTCTTCAACTGTCCAATTTTGGTGAGCTCTTGCAAATTGTAGCCTCTTTTTCCTATTTGTAGTGGAGATGAGTGGTACCAGGTGGGGTCTTCTGCTGTAGTAGCCCATCCGCCTCAAGGTTGTGCGTGTTGTGGCTTCACAAATGCTTTGCTGCATACCTCGGTTGTAACGAGTGAATATTTCAGTCAAAGTTGCTCTTCTATCAGCTTGAATCAGTCGGCCCATTCTCCTCTGACAGGGCATCAACAAGGCATTTTCGCCGACTGGACTGCCGCCTACTGGATGTTTTTCCCTTTTCACACCATTCTTTGTAAACCCTAGAAATGGTTGTGCGTGAAAATCCCAATAACTGAGCAGATTGTGAAATACTCAGACTGGCCCGTCTGGCACCAACAACCATGCCACGCTCAAAATTGCTTAAATCACCTTTCTTTCCCATTCTGACATTCAGATTGGAGTTCAGTGTTCATGTGATTGGTTGATTAGATAATTGCATTAATGAGAAATTGAACAGGTGTTCCTAATAATCCTTTAGGTGAGTGTGTATATATATATATATATATATATATATATATATATATATATATATAGTAAATCTGATATTTTCTATAAAAAATAAATGACTAGGTAAATTACTTTAGGTCTTGTTTGTGAACTTTCCACAGCAACCGCATCAGCATCTCAGTTAGCATTGTAGCGTATGGACAGTGTCATCATGACTCACTCATTCTAACTTTTGAAAAGATTTTAACCCATTGACATTTATCCATTAACTCACAGGTCTAGCGCCCAAAAGTCAACATCAAATTGCTCCATTGAAACTTTTGTGGCATGTGAGAGTTTAAGCAAACACCTATAAAACTAGCATTCGTGAGCTTTAATGAGATTGTTATCGCCTCAACTCCCCCTCTCTGGCAAGAAAGAATTCCGGGTGAAGAAAAAAACTCTCCCCAAAATGCCACAATACACACATTCACACACAAACATTATTTTATCTAACCCAGAATATGAGTATTTCTGAAATGTATTTGATATATTCCTGTATGTTTTCCCTTTTATACGACCTAGTGATGTCTGTCTAGTTGTGTTAGTTGAACTCTAAGTGCTTATATCCGAGTCTAAGATATATACTTTTGTATATGCTAAACATAACTTTCTTGGTACCGATTTAAACTCGGTTTGCCTTAGCTAAATATATATAGTAGGTTACGATAAAATGTATTATACTATACTTACCATCTTTTGGAGTGGAAATGACCAAATGCTGACACCTCCATAAAACATGCAAATTAGGCTGTCAGGAGAAAACAAAGAAGTGCTCTTCCGCCAAAGTTTGCTGAATCGTGGACCCGGTCTTTCTTAAAAGATGATGACGATGGATCATCTGTGCTTTTTGTCTTGTGTTTGTTTGGTCTTGTGCTTTTTTGTTTTGTCTTACGTCTTAAAAGCGTCTCATTTTGTCTTTTCTTAGTGCTTCGTTTTTGTCTTTGGACAAAGCTTAGTATTTACGTTTGTTTTGGATCAGTACTAGCCTGGATGCCAGCCCGAACCCCGCCCTCAACATTTTTGGGTCGGGAAGTTCGGTCTGGAGTCGATCCATTGAGGAGTAATTATGATTGGTTCAGAAATCGTCAGGCCAATCAAATTGCCAGGGCGGCGTTTATACGATGATGGACAGATGATCTGCAGTTACGTATTCATTACGTCATCAAAGAGCGCTTGCTTTGAACTGGTTTACAACAAAGTTGACTGCAGCAGGAGAACTGAGATGTATAGATTCCGCTATCGCGTCTGTTGTAAAAGAAATCGACAACGCATTATTTTTAAAAGACGAACAGAGAACTGCAACCAAAGCATTTGTCGATCGTAAAGATGTGTTTGCCGTCCTTCCTTGCCGTTTGCTTGCTCTGATTGGTTGTAGGTCTATCCGATTGAGTGCAGAGTTTTTGTTCCCCGGTTCGGTTAAGACACACCTCATAATCAAAGCCCTATGGAGCAGTATCAGATCCACACTCTGACTAGAATATGAATATGACGAAGTCAGGCTAGATCAGTACTATCCTCCAGGGGAAACGGACTCTTGCTTAGCTTTCGGAAACTTCCTTTCAAGTAAACATTTTGAACTTCCCGCGGTCGACACACGCTCCGGAAGAACCGAAAGAACACTTCAATCTCACGGACACAACGAGGACCGAAACTCACACAACAAGCAGTCGTGCTCAGCAACACAAAGATCCATATGCAAGTATTATTTCCATTGAGATTTAAACGCGCATAAAGTGTTTGCCCCTGCTTTAAGGTGATGTGATTCTTTGCTGGCTCTCAAAAAGGTTAACTGTTGGTGACATTAGCTATTTCTGTGATCTGCTCTCTTTCTTCCCTTCTTTACTTTCGTTATTCTGTATATATATATATTCGTTGTTAAATGTTGTATGTTATAGTTCATTTATTAAAACCCCATTATACGCTTGATTGTCTCTGTCTGCTGCTCATCGAACAAAGCCTCTTAAATGTGTGATCTTAGCTACAAGCTTGATATCGTTAAGTACTTTAGTTAATAATCTTATAGAACAGAAAGTTATTCTTCATAACCAGAAGAATAACCTTTCTTGAGAGTGATAAGAATAATCCCTCTTGAGAGTTGATCAGAGGATCGTACGGTCGGTTCGGTGGACGAACAGATTAGTCGAGGTGCATTTTATATACGATTATACGATTTTCATTCGATTATAATTTGTTGTGGTAAATTGTCTATATATATATATATATATATATATATATATATATATATATATATATATATATATATATATACAGATACATGGACTATATATTCCCTTTTTTGTCTATTTAAAATGGTAGGTAATAAGGTCTCATAACCATATGAATAATTATTGATTGTGAATTATTGATTATTAATGATAGATTCCCCTCATTTGAGCTGATACCCTACACCATAGATTATTGAGCAGCGGTCTCTCAGCACTAAAGGCTAAATCTATTCTATATCAGCATGCATTTTGTTCTTATCCTTTTCTTTTCCAGTACACAACCCTTATTTCCCTTATATAGGGTATGCGCGTGACGTCACCGTCGGCCAGTGTGCCTGCAGTTACGCGCAGTGAGTGGCAAAAAGACTGCGTGGCAGCATTTGTTTTCAGCGTGAATGCCGCAAAAAAACAACAAAACGCATATAAAGCGGGAAAGAGCTTTGCGATTGACTGTACAACTAGATTTGACAAGAAATCTGAGGTATATTTTTACAGAATGACGAAAGCTACAGACCAGAGGAGCAAATGGATCGCTGCAATTCACAGAAACAACTGGACAACTGGACTGGAAAGGTGGATTTGCTGTTATCATTTTGTGTCATTATGCTGACTTTAGGTGTAAAATCATACCCTATATATTGTATTGTTTTATATTGTATTAATAACTCAATTACATATTTATCATTGTAAATTCTGCATTAGGCTATTGGATGTTTTTAAATAAACAATGACAAAAAACAATACAAGTTCTAGGGCTGGACGATATGATGATGATTATGAATTATATATATATATAAACACTGATATAAGTGATCACCCAGATTTAGACCTACCTATTTTGTATTTATATAAAGCGTTCACAGGCAAATTTGCTTTAGGCCTATGTATTTCCCCGGCGTCAAAATTAGGCACACATAAATGTCAGGCAACCCGATTCCTGGCTGCATGTCAATATCCATGGATCACTGGATCTTCAGAAAGTTGTAAGGAACACTATATTGAGTCCAAACTTTAGTTTAAAGTGATAATAGTTCAGTTTACTTGCATTTTCACAGTTTCCCCTATTAAATCCAGTCACACAGCAGCTCTTTTGCCACTCAATCCGGCTGAGGGGGCGTGTTCCGGCGGGAAAGTGAAAGAGGGATGCATTCCCTCTATAGAACCCTTGTTCTCTGACAGCCCACTAACAGTTTCCAGTGCTTTGTCTGTATTCTCGGTGGTTCAAGACACCAATTACAGGTGTGGACAACAGAAATTAGTGTAGTTATTTTCTCTGTATAGCTGAGAGAGATTGGGAGAGTTATTGTGGGCATGTATTGTCTCTGTTTACCCCTCAGTATGACTACTGTGTGTCGTGCCAACACTGAGAGAGAATGATGTATTCTCCTCAATAGGAGGTCCAGGCAGCAATCCTGCCAGTGTGGAGATGTTGTCTCTTTCTCCACAGCGAAAGAATTGAAGCATGTGCCTTACAAGCAAAACCTTACATGAGGTGAAGAGGTTTCTGTTTTTGGTTTGTTTTGTCCCCTCTGTGTCTGAGAAGTGTTTTTGTGCACATGTGTGCTGTTTATGCGCTTGATAGCAATGAGGCATGGTGACCCCTCTGTGATTTGGAACAGTGGGCAGAACAGAAATAATCATTTACTGCAGTTTAACAACAGTACAGGAACAGACTAACACAAACACAGAATGTGGGGAATGTTCCGGATGCTGTTCTACCTTCTGTTTTGAAAGAAAAAAAAATGAAACATGCAACACCAGTCATGGTAACTGTAGCATGCTACTGTTTAAAATGTTTATCATTGCTAATCGCATATATAGTTTAAGATGCTATTTTAATAGGCAGTATGCAGTAAGTCTTGTGACGTTGCTAAAATAATTTTATTTAGGCTTGCCATGGTTTATGGTAATGCTGATTATAATTATATGCGATACTGGTGTTAAAATTTATATTTGGTAAAAGGTGGAAAGTATGGAAGCCCATTTCCACCACATAAGAAAAAAAATGCTTTGGTAAATCCTAATTATAACATTAAAAGTCAAATTTATTAAATAAAAAGTAATTATAGTAATTAAGTATTACATAATTATGACAAAAATATTGACTTACGTCAACAATGACTTTGTATGTCATAATGATGATGATGATTTTTTTTTTATAATTATGTTGCGGAAGTAGGCTTCCAGCTGTTTTAGGATGGGGAACAGTTCTTATGTCAATATTATAAGTACAAGTATTGCATATCACTATTTAGCATCCAACCAGTAGTATAGCCAGTTTGAATTCGAATAACAAACCAGCATGCAAATTACAGTCTAATTATACATGAATACACCATTATAATTACACTAAAAAGTGTTTTACTCAATATTGGTCAATATTTAAAATTTGCTTGGAAAAAAGTGTCATTCTGTTCCATATTTTCGACCAAACTGCCTCTGTTACCAAGTACATTCAATTTTGTTTAATCAATTCAAGAAATACAAATGCCATCTTAAATAACCAAGGCATGTTTTCCCAATAATTTTGAGATGTTGCTAACTGCAGAGCCAATGGGTGGAGCTTGACATCCAGCCCCCCCTCTCTGAACATAATTGGTGGAGCTTGAAGGTCTAGCCACATCATAACCCTACACACAACCCTATCCCTAAACCTAATAATGTCAAGCTACACTCACTAGGTTCACAGAGATGGAGCTGGACTGGTCAAACTCCACCCATGACATCCAGGGGGAGCTGGATAATTAGATACTTTTGGAGCGTATATAATACCACTTGATGATGGCAGCAATAATAATATAGGAAAAATGCAGAGAAGACTTGCGTTTTCAGTTTTGATGGTGCTAATGAATCATTGAATCGGTATTGAATCAACTCAATGAAACAGACTCGCTGTATAGTATTTTTACTATATCGTTCAATGGCAGAAATACTGTAGTAGTAAGCTTGTATGTGGTTCCAAATTCAGCAACTACTTCTATTCAGATAAAGGTGCGATTTTGCTTGTAAAAAGCAAAAGTAAGCTGAAGACTACTATAGCGGGGCTTTGGCTGAATGGTGCTCTGTCCTGGCCGACTGAATGAGATGTATTTGTGTGTGTGTGTGTGTGTGTGTTGAGAGGATCATCAAGGCTTAAGGATTCTGAGTGATTACCTGCTCTACTGTCAGCTTGAACATGGGCAGCACAGGAGATCATGAAAATGTTTAGACAACCTCTCGACTAAAGTAGCGATTAAAGCAAACAATAGGCCCTGCCGATCCCCGCTAGAAATGTGCGAAACATCCCTATTTACAATTCCTCAAATAAACACTCGGCGGCACAATGATGCACATACACATGCGTATATGTGTACACAAACACACACACACACACACACACACACACACATGCAGCGAGTCACATATTCCTTTATCTTCAGTTCTACTCAAAGGATGCTCTTGTCAGATTAAAATGCTTTGTGATGTATTGTGTATTTGTGTGTATGTTAGCGAATGTGCATGAAATGAGTGTTTTGTGAAAGCGGTAATTGAAATAATAAATATAGAGAAGAGGCTTTTATGCCACAGAGCCCATACATTTTACATTTAGGGGAGACCAGGGCCAGTTGTCACATTTTTTTGCAAAAATTTATCAGGAAAGGTTTATTTTACTTTATACTTTTATCCAGAAAGGATCCATTAAATTGAAAAACATTTATAATGTTAAAAAAGTTTATATTTCACATTAATGCTGATCTTTTGAACTTTTATTCAGATTTTCTAAAAAAAAATAAAAATAAAAAATAAAGGTTTCACATTTAACAAAAATAATAAGCAGCTCATTAGAACTATTTCTGAAAGACTGTGTGACAATGAAGACTGGAGTATTCAGAGCTTTTGCTATCACAGAAACATAATAAATCAGAAAACAGTTGTAATAATTACAATAAGACAGTTTTTATTGTATTTTTGAGCAAGTAAATTCAGCCTTGGTGAGCAAGATAGTTCTTTCCAAAAAATCTTACCGACCCAATCTTTTGAACTTTTATGTACACACAAATAGAAATATTGCCCTACATATATACATAACCAAACGGTTACATTTCACACCAGTCAGCATTCTGTGCGGTGGTGTGGAGCAACAACAGCCCCGAATCCCCAGAAAGTGGGTCAGCTCGTGATTAGTCATCAAAAACAAATGATGCTCGTTTCTCCCATTAGTAAACAAAAGCAATTATTCTTTTAAGTTGTGAGAGAAGTCTGATCCCACAGGATCTCACCGTCTCCCACTCCCTCGGAGCTGGCAACACAACACAGAATACAGGCCTACTAATTATCACATAGTTCACTTAAAGAAATAATGGCAAAACATGGAAGACAATCTGAGCTGCAGAGAGGCTAACAAAACAAGAAGTGTGAGGTAGATGGACATCCGTGACAGAATGTCAACACAATTGTCAATGCTGTTCTTCAATTGCCACATGGAAACATGACTTTGGAAAGACAGGCACAGGCTTACATGCCTTCAGTCTAATGACTCATTCCTGCAGAGTTTCTCATCCCTCATTAAGTATGTCATTAATGTGCTGTTTGATCTATACATCAGCTGAGAGTGCTCAAACTGCCACTGTCACTGGGATTTAAATGACTCACCACTTCCATGATAAAAAAGTAATGACATATTCACCTGATTTGAGATTGTTTGGGAAGGAGGAAAGTCTTGCATGCAAATATCACATTGGACGGACTTGTTTATCCATGTTTACTCCACATGTTTTACATGTGTTTAGTTTGGGAACAGGAACGTCTCGGTTACGTATGTAACCCTCGTTCCCTGAGTAGGGAACGGAGACGTTACGTCGGATGACGACGAATGGGGTTTCGCTTAGAAAGCCTATCAGCTTCGAGTATTACAAAACGAGCCAATGGCAAAGAAATGCCATGGGTCTGCGGAATTTGCATGACGTAACTCCGCCCCACCTCGTGGGTATAAAAGGAGGACGCTGGCAACATGCAGTTATGTTTTCTCGCTGAGGAGCCAAGACTGAACTCGGGCGATCCCCGCGAAACAGCGGAAGTGGCAGGAAGACGTAACGTCTCCGTTCCCTACTCAGGGAACGAGGGTTACATACGTAACCGAGACGTTCCCTTTCGTTGTCACTCCGAGTTACGTCGGATGACGACGAATGGGGTTACCAGTCAAATCACGCCACCTTCACAGCTGTCATCCAGCGCCCTGCGAAAAATCTGAGCCCTCGAGATAATAGGACGAAGGACTCCTATTTAACACAGGAATACCAAGGTACACTGGGAAGCATATCCCAAGCTTTTAAGGGGAAATATGCAATTATCACCAACCCAGTGGGGGGGGCATTTGAAAATACACATATGACCTGATAGTAACATATGGAGAAACTCTGAGGTGTCCAGCCGCAGGTGGAATATTTCAACCTCAGGGGTGGCAAGGTGGCTTGCCGAGGGAAAGACACATGCTCAAGAGGCTTACAGTGGAAATACACGTGTGGGGGTAGCTCATGGGAGGGACCATGCACACGGAGCCACCTAGCCGACGCCCAGGCAATAGACACTGGCGCTAGCATCAGGGGTGCTGGAGGAACTCAGGGCTTTCGGAGAAGCTCACCTGAGCAGAATATCGCACGTATCCAGTCCGCGGAGTGGAATGGCGAGCAAGCGAAGACACCTGAGCGGATCCGGAACTAGCTGTTTGAAGCGAGAACACGAGAGGACACTGGCTCCACTCGGAGATTATAGAATCTGGCGAATGTGTTAGGTGTCGCCCAGCCTGCAGCTCTGCAGATGTCTGCTAGCGAGGCGCCATGCGCCAGCGCCCAGGAGGATGCCACACTCCGGGTGGAGTGGGCGGTCACACCAAGGGGGCACGGTCGGCCTTGCTGCTGGTAAGCCAAAGCAATGGTGTCCACGATCCAGTGAGACAACCTCTGCTTTGAGAGAGCCTTTCCCTTCAGCTTCCCACCATAACAGACAAAGAGCTGGTCTGAGGTCCTGAAACACTGCGTCCTGTCTACATAAGCGCGGAGAGCGCGTACTGGACAGAGCAGTGCCAAGGCTGGGTCTGCCTCCTCCGAGGGCAGCGCTTGCAGGTTCACCACCTGGTCCCGGAAGGGAGTGGTAGGAACCTTGGGCACATATCCAGGCCGGGGTCTCAGGATCACGTGAGAACCGGCCGGCCCGAACTCTTGGCACGCTTCGTCAACGGAGAATGCGTGCAGGTCCCCGACCCTCTTGAGAGAAGCCAATGCAATCAGGAGCGCTGTCTTCATTGACAGGAACTGAACCTGCACTGATTGCAAAGGCTCAAAGGGAGCACTCCGCAGGGCACTTAAGACCACTGAGAGGTCCCAAGAGGGAACGAGAGGAGAGCGAGGAGGATTCAGTCTCCTCGCCACCCTCAGGAACCTGACGATCAGGTCGTGCTTCCCTATGGACTTACCTTCCACTAAGTCGTGGTGAGCGGCAATAGCGGCAACATAAACTTTGAGGGTGGAGGGAGACAGCCTTCGCTCCAACCCATCTTGAAGGAAGGAAAGCACGAAACTGATCGAACAACTCCGGGGATCTTCTCGGCGAGAAGAGCACCAATTGACGAATAGGTTCCACTTCAACGCGTAGGCATGTCTCGTGGACGACGCTCTAGCGGAAGTGATGGTAGCCACCACCGCAGGTGGTAGGGTACTCAAACCTGTCTCGTCCCATCGAGGAGCCACACGTGGAGGTTCCAGAGATCGGGACGAGGGTGCCATAGAGTGCCCCGTCCCTGAGAAAGGAGGTCCTTCCTCAGAGGAATTGGCCAAGGAGGTGCTGTCGCGAGGAGCACTAGTTCGGAGAACCAAGTCCGGGTGGGCCAGTACGGCGCAACCAGAAGGACTTGCTCCTCGTCCTCCCTGACCTTGCGCAGGAGCTGCGCAAGAAGGCTCACTGGGGGAAACGCATACTTGCGGCCCCGCGGCCAGCTGTGCGCCAGTGCATCCGTGCCGAGCGTGCCCTCGGTCAGAGAATAAAACTGGGCGCAATGGGATGAGTCGCGGGAGGCAAACAGATCTATCTGTGCGTCGCCAAACTGGTCCCAAATCAGCTGGACCGACTGGGGATGGAGTCGCCATTCTCCAGGGAGGGGCTGAAGCCGTGACAGCTCGGCGGCAGCACGGTTCAGGGCTCCGGGAATGTAAATAGCATGAAGGGACCTCAGATGCTTCTGACTCCATAGGAGGAGGTGGCGAGCGAGTTGCGACATACGGCGGGAGCGTAGACCACCTTGATGGTTGATGTACGCTACTGTGGTGGTATTGTCTGATCGGACTAGTACGTGTTGACCCATGAGCAGCGGTCGAAAGCGGTGCAGAGCAAGGCGTACTGCGAGCAACTCGAGGCAATTCACATGCCATAGGCGCTGGGGTCCTGTCCAGGAGCCCGCGGCAGCATGACCATTGCACATGGCGCCCCAGCCCGTGGTGGAGGCATCTCTTGAGACAACAACATGCCTCGACGCTCGTTCCAGGGGGACACCAGCCCTGAGAAAACTGAGGTTCAACCACGGGGTGAAGGTCTGACGGCAGCTCGAAGTCACTGGAACTCGCTTTCTTGCCCTGTATTTGTCTCAGACAAGTCAGCAGTGACTGCGCGCGCTCGCTCGTAAGCTGCGCGGACATGGCGACCGAGTCGATGTCCATACCGAGAAAAGAGATCCTCTGCACGGGGCAAAGTTTGCTCTTCTCCCAGTTGACCCGAAGGCCCAGACGGGCTAAGTGCCGGAGCACAAGGTCCCTGTGTTCGCAAACCTGGTCTCGAGAGTGAGCTATAATCAGCCAGTCGTCGAGATAGTTCAGGATGCGAACCCCGTGAACCCGAAGGG
Organism: Meda fulgida; assembly: GCA_030578275.1. NCBI lineage: Eukaryota > Metazoa > Chordata > Actinopteri > Cypriniformes > Leuciscidae > Meda > Meda fulgida. The sequence goes on along the minus strand of CM060627.1, from coordinate 5,172,737 downwards.
GAACAAGGGCTGCCTCGACGACCTTCGTGAAGACGCGAGGGGACAGGGCTAGCCCGAACGGGAGAACCGCGTACTGATATGCCTGTCCCTCGAAAGCAAACCGGAGGAACGGTCTGTGACGAGGGAGAATGGAGACATGAAAGTAGGCGTCCTTCAGGTCGATCGCTGCAAACCAATCCTGGGGCCGCACACACTCGAAAATGCGTTTGGCGGTGAGCATTTTGAACGGCATCCTGTAAAGGGAGCGATTCAATACTCGCAGGTCCAGGATTGGTCGTAACCCACCGGTTTTCTTGGGGACAATGAAGTAAGGGCTGTAGAAGCCGGACCTCATCTCGGCTGGAGGGACAGTCTCGATTGCACCCTTCGCCAGCAGAGTGGCAATCTCTGCTCGCATGATCGGGGCGTTGCCACCGACCAAAGTGGAGCGGACTCCCCTGTATCGGGGAGGAGACCGTGCAAACTGAATCGCATAGCCGAACCGGACGGTGCGGGCGACCCAGCGGGACAGTTGGGGAAGCTCTAGCCAGGCTTCTAGGAACTGTACCAGCGGGGTCATGCGGACCACCGGCGTCCCCCCGGAGGGGCAGCGAAGCGGAGTAACTGGCCCGGACGTGGACGGCATAGCGATCCGGTGTGGGGGCGCAGTTAAGCTCCGCGCCCTGACAGAGGAGGCCAGGGAAGGACCAGCGTTCCACGGGGGCCTGCTCTGCCAGGGGTCTGGCGACAGAGTGGGACAGGGACGAAACGGCCCGTGGGCGGCACGCCGTTTCAACCGACTCTGGGACAGAGGGGGACGAGGAGAGCACGGCTGGTGGGCGGCGCTCTGGGTCGTCCGAGAACTCTGTGTGCTCAGGGGTGAGAGGTTTGTTTCTGTCTTTAACCACATTAGGGTGCTGCCCACCCGTGGGTGAGCAGCGGGGAGTGGAGAACAAAGGATTCTCCCCCGGCCCTCCACCGGGGGAAGGAGTGGCCCTGCTACCATCTCCTGTGAAACAAACATCATCCCTGAGCAGCCCGTCTCAGGAGCGCCGCTTGGCCCGGCGCTTGGCGGGGGGCGGGGCTGGAGAGGGCTGGGGCGCCTTCCTGCGGCTTCCTCCGCGCGTCGGCCTGGGTGAAGGTTGCTGCTTTGGCCTAGCGGGAGGGGCGGGAGCTTTAGGAGGGCGCCCTCGGCGGGAAACAGGCTGAGGCGTCTGCCCGACCGACGACGAGGCAGCAGCGGGTCGGCGGGGCAGAATATGTTTGATTTCCTCAGTCTGCTTCTGTGCAGTTGAGAACTGTTGGGCAAAGTCCTCAACTGCGCCGCCGAAGAGGCCGGCCTGGGACAGGGGCGCATCGAGCAGACGAGTCCGCTCGGAATCCCGCATGTCAGCCAGGTTCAGCCAAAGGTGTCTCTCCTGGACCACCGCGGTGGACATCACCAAACCCAGGGAGCGCGCGGCTACCTTCGTCGCCCGGAGAGCGAGGTCGGTTGCGGCACGCAGCTCATTGAAGAGCCCTGGGTCTGTCCTGCCCTCGTGCATGTTTCTGAGCATCTGGGCCTGGTAGACCTGCAGAGTGGCCATAGCATGCAGAGAGGTAGCCGCCTGTCCCGCCGCTCTGTAAGACTTCGCCGCCATAGACGACGAAAATCTACAGGCCTTGGATGGATGCTTAGGCCGCCCCGAGAAGAAGCACTCTGAGGACACAGTTGCATCGCAACAGAGCGTTCAACCGGGGGAAGCCCAGTGTACCCACGGGCGGCCGCCTCATCGAGGGGAGGAAAGGCGGATGGGATCAGCGAGCGGTCCCGGGAAGACAGGGGGGTCTTCCAGGACTTCGAGATCTCATCATGCACATCCGGGAAGAATGGTATTGGGGTTTGCCGTGGACCACGGGGGTCGGCAGCCTTACCCAAAAACCAATCGTCCAGCCGCGAGCGCTCGGGACAGGGTGGAGGCCTCCACTCTAAACCAATGCTCGCGGCTGCCCGGGAAAGCATGGCCGTCATTTCCGGATCCGATTCAGGCACAGCCGTATGCACACCGGAAGGTGGCAGCTGCGCTGAATCTTCACTTCCGGAAGAATCAAGCCCACCTTGTGATGCTGCTACAGACATGGCATCTTCCTCTGTAGCTTCAACCGAAGCCCGCGGGGCACCCGAAGGTAGACCCGCGGGAATCGGAGGCTCACTAGCGGGCACAGTCACTGAAGAGGGGGGCTGGGGTCGCGGACACATAGTCGGCGCCTGGTTCCAGACCGTTACCCTCAGGTCACCCTGGCCACCAGCCGAAGTAGCACTCCTCGGGGGAGCATTAGATCGGGGTGTGGATGAGGGGACTCTCACTCTTGCGAGTTCACTGAGTCTCGACCTTAGTGACGCGATGGTCATGTTCCCACAGAGAGAACATGACTCATCCACGAGCGCTGCTCTAGCGTGATCCATGCCCAAACACACTAGGCAGCGCTCGTGCCCATCAGAGTCAGACACATATCTGCCGCAACCAGAAGTGCACGGGCGAGGCATCTTTAAAAAGACGTGCCGCGTGCAAGCTCTTTTTGTGAGAGAGAAACACTCTGATGTCGAGGCGGCCGGGGAGACACGCACTCTCTGGCAAAATCACTGCACAGATCAGCAGGAAGCGCGCGCTCGCTGGAATCGCCCGCAAACACCAACACCAGAGGAACTCGTTTGTAAAAGCTGACAATTCTCAGAGATGGCTTGAGGAGTGAAGAGGTACTCTTGGCTCCGAAGCGAAAACATAACTGCATGTTGCCAGCGTCCTCCTTTTATACCCACGAGGTGGGGCGGAGTTACGTCATGCAAATTCCGCAGACCCATGGCATTTCTTTGCCATTGGCTCGTTTTGTAATACTCGAAGCTGATAGGCTTTCTAAGCGAAACCCCATTCGTCGTCATCCGACGTAACTCGGAGTGACAACGAAAGGGAACTGTAGGTTTCCAACAGGAGTAAGCAGTGCCACCTATGGGTGACTCCTGATTAATATACTGTTAAAATAAATCACTTCTCTGCCATTCACAAATCCTCTCCCATGGCCTCATGGGATAGTAAAGTAGCCATCGTATGCGCACTTCAGAATCTCGGCGGATGAAGTAAGAAATCCAGGTATGTTTTTATTTCTCTTTTATGAGTATTGTGAATTCAGACATAGTTTAGTTTTTTTCACTTACTATATAAAAGGTAGTATGCGATTTCAAGTGCAGCTGGAATGTCAAGTCAGGTGCATTGTATTGTGGGATGTTCTGTGCAAATGAAAAGTAGGTCATTCATGTGGAAAATATGCATACAGTGCACAGTTTACATTGTATATTCTGCAGAAATATGCTTGTCTGCTATTTCAAACAGCCAAGAGGAATAATATCGTATTTGGAAACAGAAACAGCTTGTTTACCTTCATGCAAAAGTGTGAATGTGAAATATTATGACATGACAAACAAGTGACAAAGATGAGATGATGTATACTTGATTATATCCAATAATACATATCAAAGACTCTGTGAGTGTGTACGTACAAGATGTCAGTATGCACAGCATGTGGTAAAGAAAGGGGATATAAAATAACTTTAGCTGAGAGCAGCAGTCTGAAGGTGAAGCGATGTTACCGGTGTGTTTGTGTCAGTGCTTTGAACCGAGGTTATAAGATGAGATCTTTTTTTTTATAGGACCAAATGTCAAGAATCTAGAAACCAAAGGTGTGTTATGACACTATCTATATGCCTGTGGATATATGCATCAATTCAAACCTGGTGTGCAATATACATTTGTTGTGCCGTGTTTTTGTGTTTGACTTTACCTATTTCGAAAATCCCAAAGATCACTTTATCCTTACTGTGGTGAGATAACACCATGTCAACGAAGACATCAAACATCCCAGGTACAACATGAATTATCGACACAGAAAACTAATTTAGCAGTAGAGGCTCTGCATGCTTTGCTGGTTCCAAATAGAGGCTGTTTGCACCTCCAAACCCTGCTCTGGTTGGAGAAGGCCCTGCCGTCGATTTCCAGCCACTTCTGCTCAATGCAGAGCACACACTGCTGTGTTTACCTCCAGTGATCATTCCATTTTAAAACAATGTCAAGTTTGATGTATTGGCCAATACTTGTGGAACAGGGCTGTGAGATACAGTTTAGGAGTTTGGTTGTGTGGTTGCATGCTATAGTTTAAGAGATTCTGCTACTGATTCTGGGAAACGCGCGCATAATAGCAAAATATTCAGCAATTTCAAGTGCAGTTCCCTTTAAGGTTCTCAATTAGTGGGCCATGAACCAAAAACACAGGGACAAAACACCGAGACACAGGGACAAAACATAAGGAAAACAAATCATGCTTTAGTAAGTCATAATTATGATACAATTTATGACAAAAATAATTAATGAAATAATTATGAGAAAGTCAAAACTATGAAATACTGAGTCATAATCATAGAATATAAAAAGACAAAACTTTGAGATAATTCATAATTGAGAAAGTCAAAAGTAATTTTTTACTTCTAATTATTTATTAATTATCCGAGAAAGCTCTCTGATTTCATCAAAAATATCTTAACTTGTGTTCCGAAGATGAACGAAGTTTCTTACGGGTTTGGAATTACTTGAGGGTGAGTAATTAATGACAGAAATATAACTTTTGGTTGAACTAACCCTTTAAAACCCACTGGAACTGATGGCTAAACATCTCCTCAAAGGCACCATGCTGATACTCTCCAATTACTTTTATCTTCCAACCTGCAATCTTTGTACTTCCAGCTAAGAGGCTTACAGCAATATGGAGGTTGTTTTCAACGTAATGTCTAGACGTTGCATTTGTTGCATCCTACTGATTTACAAAGACAGTCAGTTTGATTTGTCCCTCAGTTTTTAATAATGCAGAAGATACATGTTTTACAGCAATTCACTTATAATGGAAGCCACTGTTTAAGAGACGTGTCTATACTTCTAAAAGTATGTGCAATTGTTGAAAAGCTTTTGGCTTCCATTCTGGATGTGTTACTGTAAATATGTATGCATTCTGTTTTTTTTATGGATTTTGGTTAACAGCATGGTTACTGGTTATCAAATTTACACCCTTGAGTACAAATTCTGCTAATTGTGTGTGTTGTAGATAGATAGTATTTTGTCATAGTTGTCTACTCAAACTAGTTTATATACTATGGTTAGTGCCAAGCAGTCAAGAGTAGCAATTACAATGTTGTCACATCAAAAAGTGCATCTGGATGAGTAGTGTCTGTATAGAGAATAGGTTAAAAGTAATTTATTATATTGGTCTGTTTTCATCTTTCTTTCAGCAGGATGCTGCTTTTCTATATTGTACCCCGCTGACGCACATTTGTTTGCCAGAGAATTACAGAATATAAAGCAAATTAAGTCAGCAAAAAGGTTCATAACAGTATAATTTTAGAACTGCACAACTGCAGTTTCCAGTACTCTCTAGTCATGCACTAGCCGAGTGGACTTCTTTTGGGAGCTGTGTCTTTGTGTCAATACAAATTATCCACTGTGCAGTTTTGCTGATAAAATACAACAAGCTAACTTGCGTGATGGTCCTGTAATGCACTCATTCATGCGGATTAAATAAGCTCTTATCCACCCAGATCAGCAGGAGATGCAGACAGGTTCCTTGCTTCAGAAAGACATCATGGCCTTGGCTTATGTGGCGAGGTGGAGGTATGGCAAAAGTTACACTTATGGGAAAAGTATAGCAAAAGAAAAAGCAGACTACGCCACCCCATTTAAATGAACGGGAAAACTTCACAAGAACACACAGGTTCGCTACCACAGAGGACAAGAGACGTGAAACTGCATACAAAAACACTTTATTTTTCACAATCCTACTTATTTTAAATATATATTAAAAACTATTTACTCCAGAGGAGCAAGAGTTTTACACTCTTTCAGGGTGGGTCCGAAACAAAACTTTCGGGCTGAGGCTCACTAGTAGGGAGCTAGCTGGGCAGTGAGCATCCGAAGACCACACCAATCTCAAAACTCCACTCCTCACAAACACTCACACTAGATAAGTGAAAGAAACGGAAGTGCTAATGGAAGAAAACACTCTGTGAAGGAAACACCACCACCAGAAGGGCACAACCAGCTAGCTTCCCTACACCGGGGGGGCCTTCAGCTCCTGAAAGAAACAAAAATGGGGCACAATACAAAATCACAATTAGCTGCACCTGTAACAAATTATAGTTGAACAAATTATGACAAAAAAAATAAGCCAGCACTTGGCAGATTACTGGTCACAGAAGTTAAACCGGCTAGTGTTTCCAAAGGATTTCACCTCGGACTGCCAGTTCAACAAACATTGGAGCAGCCAAATGCTATATGAAACAGAAAAAAAAAAATAGAGTACAATACAAAATGAGAACAATGAATTAAATCACATAAAACAAATCCAAAACAGAATATAGCTCATTTCTTCACAGTCTTAAGAAAGCACTGATCAAAGAGCAAAACAACCAAAATGCTGGTGGCAATATTACAAAAGGTAGCTAGGCTAAATTACACAATTGATAGCACGTCTCGCGTTAAATGACGGCTTTGAGACTAGCCACGCACTTAGCCACAAACCGCAATTGTACCGGTGTTCCATCTGACCAAACACATAAGCTGTACTGTGATGAGGACAGCCTGCACCCAACAGCTACGTTGCACAAATCCGGACCCTAGTCTGGCTAACACATATACAGTTCCACTTTAGTGCATGTGTACTAACAGCAACATTAGCCAAACAGCTAGGTGCATACCTCCAGCAGAGATGCGCGTGCGCACACCCAAACAAAGGTGACAATGACACATACCCAGGTGGCCTGAACTCCGCCTTAAATATGCCAGGGCTGGCTGCCGATAGGCTGTCACACCCATCACTCATCACAATTAATAGGGCGGGATCTAATCCGCCCTGCCACACTTGCATTGCCAGTAATTAAGCACATTCTGACCAAATAGAATATATAATTGGGTCCCTTTGTTTCATTAAAGCCGCTTGCTTTCCAGGTGTCCAAATAGAATCTCACACCACTGCATTAAGATGCACTGCTGATGTTTTCTGTGGTGCTGAAAGTGTGTCATCATTTTTTGTTTTATAATTAGTATGCACAAGGTGCAAACATAAGTAGGCCAGATTTTTTTTTAAATAGAAAGCTGTATTTCTGTTTTTACAGAAATTTTGATCAAATAAATGCTGGCTTGGTGAGCAAAGAGACAAAAATCTTACCAACCCCAAACTTTTGAATGGTAGTGTATACAAAGTCGTATATGGGACATATTTGTTTAATAACACTCTAAAAATGACATCAATTCCTAGATTATAATGTTATTAGAACCTAGATTTTGTTTGTTAAATCATATAAATATATTACCTATAAAACACTACTCACAAGAAAACATACAAAAACACTTTTTAATTTGAAAAAAAAAACAAAAAAACACCAGCAATATATACAAAAAAAATCAATTTGTCAATGTTATAAGTTAGTGGACCCAATGACATGGTAAAAATAGCAATTTCCTCTCATTCCAAAGATTTACATTTAAATATGTTCACTTAAATGTGATATTGTGATAATATTTTTACAGTATTTTTAGACATAATATGGACACGTACTGCATAGTAGGAATTACAGGTGGCAGGCAGAGCTACAATAAGTGTATCTACGTTCCATGTGTCCATTTTATGTGCCCATCTTGAAAAGGGAATGAAAAAAGTTGTGTTAGAGTAGAGTAATACTTTTCCAAACACAAAAAAATCCAGCCCTTATTAAATATGCATCATCCTGCATCCTGCGTCCTAAAGAGAAAAGTGTACAAGTGAGCCAACGAGCGTCTGATGGGCTCATGCAAAAAAACAAATAAAAAAAAGCAGCCTTTTCATGAAAACTTGGAGCTATTTCACAGGCCAAGGCTAACAGGCGCACTGTAACAACAACAAAAAGAGCACTTTTTCCGGATGCTTCACATTGTAATCTTATTTAGATGAAGGCAAACTGCATTGCACTATACGAAAATCTGGGAGCGGGATCTGCATTCTAATAGGAGGGTGTATTGATATCGTGCAGAGAAGCCCTGAGGATTAAAGGGCTGACTTTAATAATAGCTATTGATTTCACAAAGATCTTAAGTAAGAATAGAATAATGCAGTATTTGGCTATGTGGGGAAAATGTCTGCAAGAGCTCCTATTGGTTACAAAGAATAAGCACAGATCCAGAACGCTAATGGAAATAAAAACGAACTTTACATCAAAGCGCTCTCACATCTACAACCTGAGTTGCAGCAGAAATACTCCAGAGGACAGTGACGCTGCGTTCTAAAAGCCCCTTAGTGTTTTAGAAATAATCATGAAGAGAATCCTAATGGCAGACATATTTACATTGCACTGAACGGCTCAGAGCATCTGCACCTACACAATGGATGTTGTTTGTTTCAGGATCAGGTGCGCAATTATTCAATTCCCACAACTGGCATTGACGGCTTGGGCTGCGATCATCTGGATTTCTCTGCTGGCACTCACACCAGTGCAAGGAGGGAGCACATTACCATATCAAAGAGTTCAGTGGCATGAAGTGTTGAATTTAAAGTGTCATTTGTTCTGGTAACGTTTAAGTGTCAGTACACGCAGATACGGAAATGAGTATTTCCTTCACGTACACATATACACGTACTGCCTGAACTACTAACACCTTTCCTGAGGCCTTTGATCTACGTAGTGTTGATTAATGTTCTTCAAAGCTTTCAGCTTCTCAGACCAAATGTATCTGCTATAGACAATTATCTGCCGATGCCGATAGCCAATTATTCAGAATGATATCTGCCGATACCGATATTTGATTTTCTTGAGGACAAAAAAATCTATACAGGGGACCCTCTCATTTGGTATATTACTATAATGGTTGAAATGAACAACAGAGCAATTATACGCAACTGCTATTTATTTTCAGATATAATTACAAGATATAAGATATACACTACCGTTCAAAAGTTTGGGGTCGGTAAGATTTTTTATGTTTTTAAAAGAAGTCTCTTCTGCTCACCAAGGCTGCATTTATTTGATTAAAAATACAAAACAAACCCAGTAATATTGTTAAATATTATTTCAATGTAAAACAGCTGTTTTCTATGTGAATATATTTTAAAATGTAATTTATTCCTGTGATCAAAGCTGAATTTTCAGCATCATTATTCCAGTCTTCAGTGTCACATGATCCTTCAGAAATCACTCTAATATGATTATTTGATGCTCAAGAAACATTTATGAATATTATCACAGTTGACAACAGTTGTGCTGCTTCATATTTTTGTGCAAACAGTGATTCTTTTTTTTCAGGATTCTTTGAAAGTTCAAGAGAAAAGCATTTCATTAAAAAATAAATATTTTGCATTATTATAAATGTCTTTACTGTCACTTTATATCAATTTCATGCGTCCTTTCTGAAGAAAAGTATTAATTTCTTTTAAAAAAAAAACGAATTGATCCCAAACTTTTGAACGGTAGTGTAATTACACTCAGACAAAAACAAAAATGTTTGTATACAACTCAGTTGCACATAAACACTTGTCTTCATGCCAAATTTATTCAAGCATCCATATATAATTAACAGCAAATAAGATCCTCTCTAGTGTTTTTTATTAACACTGGATAACTTTCCTGAGGTAAATGCAACTTTGAGTGACTGTTTTTATTGACATCTTTCCGTGGTTGACGCACTGATTGAGTGATGACATGAGACATGATTCATTTCACTAAGTTGTACTGTGTTAGCCAGCTCCTTCTGATATTCTTGCATGTTTGAGATATAACCTGTATTGAAAAGACGCGCTCCACACTGCTGCTTGAACTGAGGTGTACAGCAACATGTCATGCCATAATTAAGTGCGTCAAAACAGTATTTATTGTTTGAATTTCATGACAGAATTTGTTTCTTATCACAAGTAACAGCACAAAGGTCTTTTTGATTATTGTATGAGGGGGGCGTTACAAAAAATGTTTGGTGTAGGGAAAAACTGCAGACCTGGCAATCCTGGCTTTGACGGGAAGATTGTGTGCATAGTGGCCAGCATCATCGAATGTTCCCATTTGCCGTTTGGGGTCCTGGCATTTGCACTCGTGTGGGCTCTGTGGCATTCGAGATGCAGTTCGAAGTGGGTTGCTTGATGTACCCAGTCTATGAGGGACTACTCTGGTTACTTCATTTTTACCCTACTGCTCATTCTGTTTGGACTATTGGTCAGATATATATATATATATATATATATATATTTTTTTTTTTTTTTTTTTTTTTTTCACTCTAAAATATTTAGAGATATTTGTATATTTTTCACTCTAAAATATTTAGAGATATTTGTATATTTTTCACACTCTGGACTATGCATTTCCCTTAAATTCCATGATTTTCAGTGGTGTTTGATGTGTATACAGTACTTTATTGTTTTTTTTTATATTTGTCGTGTTTTTGATGTATTTATGTTTATTGATTGTAAAGCGCTTTGAGCTTGGGAAAAATGCTATATAAATTAAACATCATTATTATTAATATTAAATCTAACACACATATAATTATTAAATAAACACATTAGTATATATTTTGCAAAATTAGAATAATCATATTCGTATATATATATATATATATATATATAAACAAGTATACATAAGTAAATATGTAATCTTGTGATGATAAAGCTGAATTTTCAGCATCATTATTCCAGTGTCACATCATCCTTCAGGAATCATTCCAATATGCTGATTTGCTACTAAAGTATTATTATTATTTATTTATTTTTTATCTATTGGCATGGTGCAGGCGAAGAAAGATGAGCAGAGGAACTAAATTGCAGAAGTTTTAGTTTATTTACAAAAATTAAGTCAAAGGCTATCCAGAAGGTAAAAAATCAGTGTAACAGCTTCACACGTGTGAAAACAATACAGGACAAAGAGAAGAACCAAACTGATGGCTTTTAATGCATGGTTAAATGAGGAACAAAACAAGACTCAGGTGAACATAATCAATTAACAAATGAGTAACCATAGAAACTACGGGAACAAAGGGAACAGGAACTAATGCTGTGTTCAGGCCATGTTGTAATTACCATAATTTTGAGAGGACAACATGAGACAGTCGAAGCTGATCACATTCTCAGACTGAATTATGCGTTTCTATGGCAACACTATCAATGCATCTGCAATGGTCAGGTAGTACAGTGGTCACATGGTACAAGTAGAACATTTCCAGTTTACAAGCTGTAGTTCCGAGTTCTACAAGGATGGGAATGTCTTTTTCAAGTTGGAATGTCACTTTATTTAACTGTATGCAGTCTAACTGAATACAAGTTTTTTTTCTGACTTCTTTTGTTTTTTTCTGACTAGTTTTGATAACAGTGTTCTGTTATCAACACCAACAAATTCATACGATTCAGTCCCCATGCAGTTAAATTTGTGGCTTTTGTAATTACAATTTTAATTTACCAGTTTAAAAAAAAAAAAAAAAAAAAAATGACACACTGTCAGTATAGTATTACACACTGTGGGACCAAAAGTCAAATTATAAATAATTGAAGGTCCTTTCTGCATGTTCCTTGAGCAAAAAAAAAAAAAAAAAAATATATATATATATATATATATATATATTAAATGACTTTCTCTCAGTAGCATGTTTTCTTTTGTGTAAACGTTTCTTTTTAACACCTGAGGTTTTCTGTGAGTTATTGTCCTCCCCGCCGTGTCCTGATACTGCGATCTTTAATTGAAGATCAATGTTTTGTAATGACAATACTCACTAGAGGTGGCATCAGCCATTAAGTTAAATAATGGTGGACTGTGTAACACTTCTGTTTTAGGTTGATAGATAATAGTTAATGGATTTTGGATGTACAAAATGCAGTTATTTTGTCAGATTTTCTGTGTGATTGTAATGACAAATCAATAGATGGTGCTGAAAATTAGTTTGAATCCGGCGTGTAGTCTCAAATCATTAATTCACTGCAATATATGTCAGTGTTTATGATGAATATTTGACACATTATTTTTCTTTCTGACCCATTTGCAGTGATAGGCAAGGAAAAACAGACATTTTCTCAGAAAATGTACCAATTCAAGAGGTGACATCTTAGGTGAATGTGTTCTTGATAAATAAATATTTTCAGTCCTCATATATAATCAGTGAGCGGCCACAAATATAATAAAGCAACAGCTATTCTTCTCATGATCAAGGCTTTAGTGTTGACGTGTTCCAAGTTAAAGATGTTGTAAAGTATAGTGTTCACATTGTGATTCAGTTTCATCAACAACTAGTGACACACTTGAAGAGCCTTTCATTAGTGTTGAGTCACTGTCATTACCCTTCCGGCGTCTTTTCTCTCTTTTTCCCTCTGTCTCTTCTCTTGTCTCGGCGTAAAGTCATTAACTAGGGCCGCCGGGGTGATGTGGCCACTCACACACACTAAAAGGGCAATGATGCTCTTGACATTCTTCTAGGCTAAACCTCCTCACCTCCAATAATCCTGCAGCTTCCTCTGACATTTAATCACCATTCACGTCCGTCCACCATCAATACCGGACACGGGCTCGGAGAGACGCCGCGTCTGGTTCACCCTTTTCACCTCACCTGTCGTGAAAACTCAATTTGGAATCTGATGCACATGGTAATGAGAGCAAGTGTTGGCTTGGAAATGTGCATATGGCATAATTGAGTGCTTTTTTCCCATTCGTCATGCTTAAAGAAACATAACGATCAGAAATGTGGAATAAATAAGGTTTTTCAATGATTTACTAAATTCGCTTGGGGTTATTGGTAGAATGTATTTATTATAACAATTTAATTATTACAATTTAAAATAACTGTTTTCTATTTTCTATTTTGATCATTTATAAAGCTGAATGTTTAGCAGCCATGTCTTCAGTGAATCATGATCCTTTAGAAATCACTCTAATATTCAGATTTGATGCTAATTTAAATCAATTATTATTGGTGCTCAAATATTAATAATGTTCTTATTATTATCAGTTTCGAAAATAGTTTTTGCCGCCTAATATTTGTTTTGGAAACTGTGATACATTCTTTGATTATTAGAAAGTTACAATAGAAATAACATTGCATTCTGCCAGTTTTGATCAATTTAATACTTGCTGAATAAAGTTTTTTTTTTTTTTTTTTTTTTTTTTTTTTTTTTTTTTTTTTAATGCAGCCCAAACTTTTGAATGGTAGAGTTTCACGACTTCCACAAAAATGTTAAGCAGCAAAAACTGCTGAAAATTCAGTTGCCATCACAGGAATAAATTGCATTTTAAAATATATTAAAATAGAAAATATTTCCTTTAAATTGTATTAATATTTTACAATATTACTATATTTTTCTTCATAGTTGATCAAATAACTGTAGCCTTCTAGCGAGCCTAAGAGACTTCTTTAAAAAAATAGATATATATTTGAAACTTTTGATCGGTAAAGTATGATCACTTCAGTTACATTCGGTCCACACTGCTGGCTCGTGCGCTTGAAGTCCAAGGCTGTGCACAGTTCATATTAGTTTCTTTCCAATATGTAAGTCTATCAGATATTGTAGTCATTTGTAATATGGGAATTGATCATCTTCCAAGCAAAGAACATTGTTTGAAATTTGTCTGCCTGCAACAACAACAATAAAAAAAAAACATTTTCATGAAGTTGGATGGATGCTGTTTCATGTATTATAATTTATACTGAAGCAAATCTGTTATGTGGTCAAATAGTTTAAATGACCTTGAAAACTCTTTGGGGGAGTATAAATGAAAATATTGTGTCATGTAGGGAAATATCATAAGGCGGCGCAGGGCTTTCTTGGGCGATGCGACTGTGAAGATCAAGCAATAATTTAATATGAGCATCACTAAAGATTCCTTTGAGGGGACCTAAATGGAAAAATAACCACATGAAATGGCAGTCAGAGAGCGATTTATAGCTTTTGTTTCAAATTAGAGTTACAAAGGCTGTGAGTTCTGATTGAAATGAGGAACGTGGCATAATGTCGTCAGGATGGAAATACAGTTTCACTAGCGTTATGCATATTAAAGAAGACAGAAGTCCTCCATGTGTCCTTTTTTTTCCTGAAAAACAAGCAATATTGCTTGTAAACTGCCTTCCTGTTATATTTCCATAGCTTGCGACCTTAATATCAATGCATCTCTTGGCCTCTAAAGGCCAAACAGTGTCGTCTCTGTGGAACACAGAAGGCCATAGGCTAGTTTGAATAATGAGAAAAATATATTTGTATACAATGACTTGGGTCCTAATTACTTGTGGGCAACTGTCAGCTTACTTTCCCTGTAAGTAGACTTCAGTAATACCAATGCTTCGGTTTTCATGTCAGCAAGAACAATAGCTAATTAATGACTGCAGTTTTTGGAGGTTCACTTTAACCTGATTGGGATTCTAATTAGCACCATTTGATTTAGTCGGTGTGAAACTTCAGCTAGGGCATCTGACACAGACAAATCCCAAACGATTTGGAGTTGCCATTCACCTAAAGCTGACGTTGTTGGCTTTGGAAGTTTCAGGTGCAAAATACATATTACTGCCATATAGAGTGCATATGCTGTGTATTTATGGGTTTGCGGGTGCCATTCATTTATACCTGTGGTGTTTGTTTTCATCTAAAGATGATACCGCACTGAATTGCTCATGATGGAAACCATATACAGGTCAGATATATGATCTTTGTCTCCTTCGCCCTTTCGTTTTCCCCCAGCGAGACAGATTGACAGAGACCGAAAGCTGTGATTGTACAATAGCATTGTATGATTTTCATCTCTATAGATGGTCTGCTTTGATTTAGTGGTGCAAGTCCACAATCATCCACACTGGCACATTTTATGGCTGTCGTACTGATGACAGACAATCTTTGATTCAGAAGAACTGAAGTGAGAATTTAAAGATAGATTTCAGCAGAAAACAACTAGGGCCCCGAATCAAGGGGGAGGGGTGCAAAATCAGGAGAAAATGCACAAAGGAGCATGAGGGAATCATTTTTTGGAGTGTGTGTTGTTTGTTTGACATGCTTTCAAGCAATTGTGACAAACTTCCCTAGACATCGACACACTCGAGATCTGAGAAAGGGCCTGCATTCATTATGATCAAAGTGAGCAATTCCAGCAAAAAGATAAAACGCAAATAAATGAATTAAGCTTTAATGTAAGACCTCAATGATTGGCTAACATGGAGGAGTTATATAATACCTGGATACTATTTATTAGCTTATTTTAGAATCGGATGCTATATGTTGCAAAGTCTACCAACAGGGACTAACTAAAATTTATTTAAAAAAAAACAATAATAAAAGAAAATAATAATACTTGAATTATATTACATGAATTACATGAATTAAATCGAACAAAAAATACACTTAAGAAATGCATTATATTACAAAAAAATATATTTCAAATAAATGATATTCTTTTGAGATATATATATTAAATCTTGAAAAAAATATATATATCATGGTTTCCATAAAAAAAAAAAAAAAACTTTCTGAAGGATTATGTGACACTAAAGACTGGAGTAAATTATTTATTTATTTTTGCCTGGTTTTGCTTAATTCAACAGGCACTTTACCTGAACTTTTTTTTTCTTTTCTGTTTCTCTTTCTCTCAGCCGCTGGACTATGAGACCAAAAAGGCGTACACATTTAAAGTGGAGGCCTCGAATGCACACCTGGATCCACGGTTCCACAGTTTTGGCCCGTTTAAAGACACCGCAACAGTAAAGATAAACGTTCTGGATGTGGATGAGCCTCCCGTCTTCAGCAAAGCCTCCTACACGATGGATGTTTACGAAGACACGCCGCAAGCCACCATTATAGGAGCCGTGACTGCACAGGATCTCGACGCAGGGAACAGTCCAGTCAGGTATGCAAACGTAGCATATGCAAAAGAATAAGACTTGGGGCTGGTAACCGGCGTTCAGTTGGAGTTGTTAGTTCAGTCCTTGCCGTCACCATTGTACCTTTTAAAGAAAGATTATTATTGAACACACATGAATGCTTACAGTTCGTCTGACACATCTCTATAGCTTTGTGCACTCTCAGGTCAAAACAGCAACATGCTGAAAGATTTACCTCGTTTTATAATCCATTATGTTATAGAGTTGCACTTCTTAAGATTGCTTTTTAAAGTTTTACAAGAAGACAAACTATTGACGCACCATTGCCGGGTCCCAACACTACCTAACGCATCATGAATCAGTTTGTTTCTCTATGAATATTTAATTCAGTATAACAAAGCAAAATGGACAAAGAAAGGATTTGTATTTGTGAAAGGGCTTTGTTTTACTTTTGTTTGGGACTTTCTTGGTTAATTATTCAGAAACATCGTGACATTGCTCAATGGGGATGGGCACTTTCTCATCAGAAAACAATAGTCCCCAATGAGCTTCTGTGCGAAAAGAACAAAGCTTTTAAAACACTTCTATACACAGCGCGGGAAACAAAATAGCTAAAGTGCTTTTTGGTATCGAAAGTTTCAACGACTTCCTCCAAAGCTTTTTACGTTTTTTTTTTTTTTCCAAGCTACATGAGTCAAGAAAAGAGCTTTAGAGAGATCAGAAATGGATGGACTTATGAAAGAAGTAAAGTCATCCGAAGCTGTGTTGTTCACATCAGCTTCAGTTCACAAACTGAAACATTTCTTGAGGTAAACCACTCAAAGAAGAGTTCACAGGCCCACAGTGCAATATAGGAGGAATAAAGTTCTATACAGAATATCAGATTTACATTTCTACATTCAGAAGATGCATTTACCCAAAGTGACTGAAAATGGAGGAAATAAAACATAAGAAAGTCATCCTAATGAGGCAATGACATGGGAAATACTGCAGTTTCAGGATTGATCAGAGGTACAGACTAGAACCAAGATAATACTGAGAAATAATGAAAGAATAGTTAAAGAGAATAGTGATAAATGTGCATGCATATACTATTCTCACTATTCTCTTCTATAGTGATACTATTAACACTATTCTCTTTAACTATTCTTACATCATCTTGCCACACACCAACAGGTTTTTGTTAATAAAATGTTTATATTCGCAATCTTTTATCACATTTTTTTCTTCAATAATGTCCTGTTGTGGTTGTAAATTCATCATATGGAAATAAAATGGGTTTTGAACAGCCTTTCATGTTGATTTTAGATCAATTTGCCCTCAGATGCATCTGTTTTTATGAATGTTTGTTTTTTTAACATACTCATCATATTTCCTCTGGGACATTTATCTCATTACACATTTGGATCTCAGGCTCAGCGAAGCTGCTATTTCAGCTGAATCGACCCACGACGCTTGCTTTCTTTTTCCAAATATTTATGAATGATTTAGCTTTGAGTAGAAATATGCTCATACTATGCATGACCGCTGATAAAATTCAGGAGATAGACATTTGTTTAACTGACTCTCACATTATGCAACGGGAATAGAACAAGACTTATGCAAGTTGTTAAAATAGGACAAATTTGATGTTCTGCTTCATCTCTCCGCTCAGCCAAGGGTCTGTCGAGCCGGTCTCTTAACTACTTTCTACAATAAATAATTTGTTCATCAGTCTGTTTGTTTTGTAATCTCGTAGTCGTGTAAAGATTAATGAAGCAGCATATTGAAATTCTGTTTGAAGCTTTTTATTTTTTTATTTTTTTGTTGCAGCAGCATTTGCTGTTTAAAAAATTCAATTAAAAAAGGCTTTGCTCAGATACATTAGGTTAATGATCAGCTAATTAGAAATGAACCAAAACTTGTGTAGCGTTCAGAAAAAGAAAAGAAAAATTGACACAAAAATGAAACCATAATGGCCTGATCAAACACTAAATACAACAAAGTTTCCATAATGATTTTCTTTTTTTAAATATTAAAAAATGTTGCATGCACTGCCTCTTAATGTTGTTTGATCTTCATATGAAATGTGTGGCTTTAAAACGCAGCTTATGAGGACCAATACCAGAACATATCAGTCTTCTCTCTCACACGTATTAATCTGAGGTCCTGTTTCTAAAATGGGATCTAAAACGTTTTGATCTTGTCCACTTTCGACCACTTCCAGAGGTAGTCGAAAACGTATCTGATCGGATTGCTTTCGTAGTGTAAATGCTCATTATGAGACGCACGCTTGCCAGACAGGATTTAAACTGTCGACTGAAGACCAAGTTTGGTTTGAAGATGAAAAACATACCAAGGACAATGTTCCCTTGCCATTTCTAACATGCACTCAATGCGTTCAGCGTGGTGTTGCATCTGTAAAAGCAGAAACCAAAGCTGATGCTCCCCGTGTGTTCATATGTAAATTACTCAACCTTATTTTGTCCATTAGATCTAAAGATCTGAAAAAAATATATACATTTACCCACCCATAGACCCTCCCCTCGAAGAAATCAGGACAGAAATGAGACAGATTAAATCCCCAGATGTAAACGGGATTGTGTCTCCCTCGTCTACTTAATCCGATCGAACAAAACGTATCTTAATACCAGGCGTAAAAATGGCCAGAGGGTTTCGAGCAATTTTTATTTTCCCAAATTTTTTCTCTTTTGAAATGTGCTATATTAACACATTGTCACATCTCCGAGACACAAAGGTTGAGGATCCATATGCAGTTTATTTTGACAGGGTAATCCAAAAATGTAATCCAAAGTACAGGCAAGGTCTAACAGAGGAAGGCAGTCCATACAAACGAACACAACAAAAAGGCAGGGGACACAGGAAAAAGGGGAATCCAAGAAACAGGCAAAGATCAAACACCAAGAACACGGGATCAAAAGAGCGAATGCTCGGAATTGCAGTACAAACTCTAAAAAATATTTTGCAGGGAATGAATGTGAAAACCAGGCTTATATGGTGATCTAAACAAGGTAATGACATTCAGGTTGATGTGATCATGGGTGATTAGTCTGGGCAAAGGATTATGGGGAATGGAGTCTGGATGTGTGGTGATTGTCCGGGTTGGAGTGCCCTCTGATAGTAATTCCGGGCACTCTCACTGGTGATCTTTACACACAGATTCAGAATGAGTCATTTATATGCATTACATTCCCACTGCTGCAGTCTCTGTATGGTAGATGATGATTATAATGGAGAATTAGGCCTCCTAACGGCTGTGAATCAGAACATCAAAGGCTTTTGTTGAGAATCCAGTGCAAATGCACAAAAATCCTCAGATGTTTGTTTTTTTTTTTTTTTTTTTTTTTTGACCACCTTTTGAGTAAATTTAACAAGACAGCAGCTGAAATGTGGAAACTATAAACCCCGTAGCATCCCACCTCACCCAGCTTTCTCACTTAATTTCCCTTTGCTCAATTCTAGGTCAAGCCACAAATAAATAAACAAGCAGTGTTGAAAATACCAGCCTGCATTAATATGTCCAGAAGTTCAGGTTTGAAAAAGTGTTTGTGAGAGAATGAGACCAAATCGTCAAGTATAAGTGAACGAGGTCATCGCAAACCGAACTTTCTCATGCATATACTGGGGTGCAAAGTCTCACCGAGACGCATGTAAAACACCCCCTGAGAATGCTTACGGGGTGTGTTAACAAGGTTGCTAGGCTATTACACCGACTTCACAGCTGTTCAAAACTGGACCCACACATAGCAGTTCGCTAGAGTGCACAACATTTTCATGCCTGCTTGCCGCATGACTAAATCAAACATAATGAACACTGTGCAAAACTGTGAGGACGAGAAAAGAAGGACAAATATACTCTTGAACATCGCCTACAATAGTCCTAGCCTAGTAAGTGTGAATATGCCCCTCAAATGAACTAAATCTGTTCTTTGTTCTCCAGGTATTCCATTGACTGGAAGAGCGACCTGGACAGCTTCTTCGACATCGATCCCATCAGAGGAACCATCTCGACCAATGAGATTCTGGACAGGGAGAGTATAGCGCAGCACAACATTTCAGTTGTGGCCACTAAAGTTAGTAAGTATGGCTGTGAACCTCAGAAGTGATTCATAAAAGTCCAATTGTCTTAAATGCAGGGATTTTATCTAACAGATTTACGGTGGCCCATCACTGCGCAGTCAGCAGCGAATTCCATTAAGTCTGCTTTTTACGAGCATTCATAAAATATGACGACTCTCCTGGAATATGTATCATTACTACAGTGTCTTTCTTTTCTCCTTGACCTCCTGAATTTAACAATTGATGTATTCCTAAGTTCTTAAACTGCTGGTGAATTAACTGTTCCTTGCCATCATAACTAGGTAGGCCTACTATCCCTGAACCCTTAACCCGTGTAGTGTCCTTATAATACCAGTACTTTCTTGGGTAAACAAGTACACATTTTAAAATGTCAGCCCTCCCCTCCAGCCTCCTCAGTTGTGCTAAATAACACCCACTTTTCATAAGCTGATCAATTCTCAAAGTCCCGGCCTACAATTTTTATCTTTCTGGTTGAATATGCTATTTCATTTGGAAAGGCCTTCAGATTATGGAAGTAAAAGGGGTTGCAAACTACATTTAGCATTGACTATTTTAGGAAGCCATTTGAAAGGCGATCACGCACCAACGTCAAACTTGTCATTGCTCTAATTGTGTTTGTGTCGGAAAAGATCTGTGGATTGAATCATCGCGTAAATAAGCAAATCCATCGTCATCAAGTCGTCAAATCCGCTGAGAAGTCACCAAAGCCATTATCTTGGAGGCTACATGGTGCTCAATCAAAATTATAAACGCGGCGACTCACATTCATTAAGACGGAATGGGGATGAGAGGTCATTAAAAGTTGAGCCTTTATCACCATGGTAACGGTTATTACTCACTGTCTTTCAAGGTTGCTCTGGTGATATGCTAATTGTGATTTCTAAAGCTAATTTGGGAGAGACTTAGCAGAAGTCAGAGCTCTTACACTTCACTCCTCTACCGCAGTGGGAATTGTCCACCATGTGTTAGAAGCTATTTTTTACCAAAAAAAAATGTGTCTTCACTATCAGTGTATTGTAGACAATTTTACATTCTGTTCCTGTTCCTGATGGAATCATTCAGATTAAAGGAAATCACAGAGCATTTAATCTTTCATTCATAACTCATGCCTTTCTGAATATTAGACAAACTAATATATTTCAATTCTTGATAAACTAAGCCATATCTACTATTTTTGACTTTTTGAATAACACATTTATATTATGTTTACATTGTTGATTGAAAATATATTTTAAAAAAATGATTAAAACCAAAAAAAATATTCCAGATTATATTATATTAAATAAAATGTATGTATATAAAAAAGATCATTGGTCAGGCATCCCAACTGAATAGTCAATTTTACTATTTAGCATGTTCCTAAAAGTTAGTTAATTAGTTCAAACTTTTTCGCCCACTTTGGCCATTTGGAGCTGTAAATTTATATGAACACAGAAAGTATTTAACCAGACATTTTTTTTTGTTTTGCAGTCTAACATCTTGTAAATGCTCATTTCACCAGCGTGTGATGTGTAATACCCTCACTAGCATTATACAGAGTCTTGTAAAACATGCGTGACTGCTTTTCTATCTCTCAGAACCAGTGATTACGAGATGTGCAGAACACCTGTTTAACACCATCACAAGCCAGTCTAGCATATACTGCAGATTCTTGTGTTTCTGTCTCTCTCCTGAGCTTTTTAGCAGTGTTAATGTCACACCAGGTGGAATTCCAGATGTTCTGGAGTCTCTGAATCATATTGTACAAAAAATTAAAATGCTGAGGAAAGCACGAGTCAGCACGCAGTTTCCAAACATTTCACGCCTGTTGCACATGATGAAAACTTCTGCCCTTAGTTTCCATTGGAACACACAGATACCCTTGATTGACATAATCCCTTCTATGAATAGGCAGCGGACTGAAGAAAACAGCTTTTTTTACTCTACAGTTAGAAAAAAAATGTGTTTCAGCTGACAAAATTATTTGCCCTGCTCAATATCAATAGCCGTTGAAAACAGGGCCACAATCAAGTTAATGGAAAGGAACGTGTTTTTCTCATATACAAGCTAATGTACACAAACTGTCTGTCAAACCTGCAAAGCAAACGATAAAAACACCACAAAGACTCTCATAAAGGCACATTTACTGTCTAAAAGTCTGGTGATTTCACTCTTATACAACATCACCATCTAGTGGTTAAATCTGTCCTTGTTGAAGCCATGGTTAATTAGACTAAAGCTTATTATAGGCTTAAAGGATATTTTCTATGAACATCTGTTGCAAAATGTAACATTAACAGCATCATTAGGGAATATTATTGTATATATGATCATTATAACCTCCTTATGCATTACTTATTCAATCAACAAATATAAATAAAATCATAGATAGCTTATTAATTTTTAGGGCATTTGTCAATTATATTTGTCTTCAATATGGGTTATGACCAAACAAACATCCATATTATATATCGATTATGGTTAATGTATTTTGGATGTTCTTCATTATATAGAGCTGCCTAAATGATAAGTATAACCGATGTCCATCGCATATTGAGATTGATATCTAAACGTTTTTTTTTTGTTCGTTTGTTTGTTCATACTTCTAACATTTTATGATGAAGACCTGTTTGTTCACGTGGTGTTCAGCGTAAAGCCTATAGAATATAGTTGTACATTTTCCAGAGCAACCTCACCATTTTCATCAGCATGACACACACACACACGAACACACACACACACACAAACACACACACACACACACACACAAACACACACACACACACACACGCACACACACACACACACACACACACTTAAAAGACATTCGTATAAAATCATGGGTCAAAGTTCACACCCTGAATTGTTACATTATTTTCAAGATACTATTGATATTGTCCATAGAATAATCATATGTTAAGCTTTATATAATGAAAAATAGAAATGTCTAAAAGTCAAGTTGCCATGTATGAACATATTAAATAATACGTGGGTTAAAATTTAGCATGTAACATTTAGTTAGGCAAAACTTTTTTTTTTTAAACTCATTCAAAACAAACAGAAAAGTAATTTTCTGCAGGACATTTGGGGCAGAAGCACAGGGCCTGAAAAATTATGATGTGTCAGATCTCAGATAAATTGTAGCAAGCAACAGTATTATTTTTATTTATTTTATTTTTCAACTGGACATCAGACGCCCTGGAGTCCCTGAAGCTGAAGTAACAAACAGACACACACACACACTCACACACACACACTCCCACACACTCCCACACAAACACTCCCACACTCTCTTCTCTCCAGGAAGATTGCTCATCTTCATCAAGGTCGCCCACAGGTCTTGGCTTTATACGGGACCCCTGGGAGGGATGAGTTCAGATCCCTCGTTCTAAGCCTTCTCACCTTCTCCTCAGACATGCTGAGCCCATCTCACGGATCTGATCTATAAAAGTTTATTCCACACACTGCCCGCTCAAACAATATCAGCAAGACGTGTTGGAACATCAACAGCTGTGCTAGAGAGAACACCAATGACCTTGTGTCAGCTAGAAAGTTCTTGGATTATCTTCTGTGTTATTTTATTCACCATGTTTTTCAGTTAAAAAATTATGAAATATATTTTTTGTGTATTTTTATGAATAGAATAGAATAGACAGTTTTAGAATAATATTTAAAAACCCTTTAAATTATCGATGTAAAACCACATGGTGGCAGTATAGTCGTATGTTTTAGAACATAATGTTCAAATCATTAGTGCAGTGTACTACTCTTTTTTATGCCTGTATTTTTTTATATCTTCAGACCTTTTGGTTCCTCACTAGAAAGCTTATGTGATATGCCGTCTATGTATGATTTTATTGAAGGAAGTTTTGGAGTTATTAATGTGATCCAATCCAAATACAAAGCGGTTCTGAATCCATCATACCTGCAGTTATAAAATGTATAGATGATTCTGTTTTAGATGACTCTATTTGTTTGGGTATTTGAAATCTATATAAAAAAGTAACTTCAAACTGTACTACCGTTCAAAAGTTAGGGGTTGGTTCGATTTTTTTTTTTTTTATTAAATTTTTTTTGATTAAAAACACAGTAAAACAGTAATGTTGTTAAATATTACTACAATTTAAATTAGCTCTTGAATATATTTTAAAATGTAATTTATTCATGTGATGCAAAGCTGAATTTTCAGCACCATTACTCCAGTCAGTGTCACATGATCCTTCAGAAATCCTTCTAATATGATGATTTGCTGCTCAAAAAACATTTCTTATTATTATCAATGTTAAGAAATTATAGTTTTAGGATTTGGATGAATCAAATGTGTAAAAGAACAGCATTTTTTTAATTTAAATAAAAACTTTTGAGACGTAATAAATGTCTTTACTGTCACTTTTGATGATTTGAACATATCATTGCTGAATTAAAGTATTACTTTGCTTTAAAAAAATCTTACTGAAGAATCATACTTATTTGATCAAATATAGCTACTATAAATGGAATGTTTATTTGGGGCATTTTAATAATCTTTAAAATCATCAAGGAAGCGAAAAGTTCCCCTAACTGAAGACCGACTGTAAACGTGTGTATTGTAATGTATGCGAGTAAAGCAAAGTTCACAGGGTGCTGTTTGTCACAATATCTTACGTGTGTGTTGTTTTTGTAGATAACCCAGTGCTGACCAGTAGAGTGGCCGTCACAGTTCATGTGCTGGACATTAATGAGTTTCCACCAGAGCTGGCCATGCCTTACGAGACCTTCGTGTGTGAGAGCGCCAAAGTCGGGCAGGTGAGTGCATATAAATGGTTGTGTGTGCATGTGTGTTTGTTTGCATGTCGAAAACCAATTCTGGTCTAATGAGCCATTTAAGATGATGTATGACAGACTCCAGACTCTGACACTCTCATTAATTCCAGAAAGTGCAGTATATTCCCTGTTCTAGCCAAGTACAGTGTGTGTGTGTGCGTGTGTGTGTGTGTGTGTGTGTGTGTGTGTGTGCGTGTGTGTGTATGTGTGTGTGTGTGTGTGTGTGCGTGTGTGTGTGTGTGTGTGTGTGTGTGTGCGTGTGTGCGTGTGTGTGTGTGTGTGTGTATGTGCATTTGTGTGTCATGTGTGCCCGTGTATTTCCTAATCTACTGTATCTTACCCTATAACCACTGAACACAGCTATTAAACAATATATTTTATCTTATTTTCACATTCCTGCCTCACTTGATGCTTGGAGGGGTAGGAAAGGAAAAAAGAAAAACACTTGTTCCATTAAAAATTCTCCTTTTCTTACTTTGAATAAGTATGAGGCTTCTGGCCAGAACTGTGTTGATTGATACATTAGACAGGAAGAGCCTGGTGGGTAAGTGATGCATTAGAGCTGTGCTAATGTTCCTACCCAGCATGCACCTGTGGTGCCTGTGACAGCTCTACAACAGGTGATGCCAGCGGGGGGTGGGGAGGTGGGCGGTACGGATGTCTGCTAGCCACGGAAGATCGATCTGCTTGCGATGTTAGTGCACAGTGTATCATGATCATTGGATGTGAAAGCAGACTAATTGGTTTTAGATGTAGAATCGAGAAGTAGAACCACAGGAGCAGTGTTTTAAACATTATTATTGAGCACATGTTTCGGGCTGATGCGTACATTCCTCCACTTGTGACTAGTTTTTTAATTATGCTTCATTTAATGTTGTGAGTTTTATTGCTTCATATTCATAAAGCACATTAAATTGGCTTGTTTTTCTTATAAAGAATATTATGTGGCTGTATATATATCTCTGTTAATTATGGAACATTAGTTTTCTACACTCTGTCTTTTAAAACACCCCCATGGTTTCAGATAATGTTTATTTATGACTATAGTTTGTCCATAAATACCTGAAGATATTCATTTAATTTTTAATATTGTATATTTAATAAAGTTTAATATAATTGCCTGAGTTTATTTGCCTGGGTTCACTAATAACCTTCATAAATCATTATAAAAATTTATGAACATTATTCACCATAAAACATTTAAACAGAAGTTGTATTCATCTTTAATTCCCTATTGTGACATATATATGAGGGATACGGTTTCTCGAATGAGAAGAATGTAGGACAGAGCTTGATTTTGTCCATTGGGAATTGATTGGTTGTTGGATGATTGTGGTTTGCTACTATTGGTGGATCTCATGTGAGTGACACATTGTCCCGCCCTCACCCCATCAGAGAAGAGATGTTGAGGAAGGAGTTCATTTGATTAAAGATTATGAGGGCACATGAAAAAAAAAAAAATCCAATAGGATGATGTGCACATATAAATAATTTCATGAAAAACAATCATTGTGCATTTTGATTTCATGGTGACTTTAAACAAGAGAAAAGTTATGCAATTAATACTTTAGTTTTTACATTTTTGCCACATTCTGGTTGTCCAGCAGTGATAAAATGTGCCATCAGAGACCGTTTATGATCAATTCTTAAACCCTGATCAATAATCTTTCGATTAACTTTGTGTCACAGGTGGTTCAGGTCATCAGTGCAACTGACCAGGATCTCCCTCAAGCCGGACAAAGATTTTCCTTCAAATCCCCTCAAGAGGGATTGAAGACCAAAAACTTCACCGTCAGAGACTTTGGGAGTGAGTCTGTCTGTTATTTCCTAGCCAAGTGATCTGTTTGGAGGAAGAAAAAACAAGAAAAAAAAAACATATATACAATTAAAGGTGCCATGTGGAATGTCTGCCAAAAAATAAATTCATACTCCACATTCCATACCAGATGGGGGCAGTATACCTCCAGAAAGTGAGTTGGTCTACTCTAACGTAACAAACGAGAAACGGCATAGTCTCTATGCTCCACCCTTACAGTCTATGGCTCCGCCCCTACCTTCACGCTGTAGCAAAAGCCGAGCCAACTCCTATTAGAGGACGATTTGACTCCAGAGGAACGTTAGCTGATGTCAAGTGATTTTTAAATGACATCTTCAAGCTACTCCCCTTCACCTTTACCAGTGAATATGTTCATATTAGTTTTGTTTATATTACATATTTATTGTTTAATTTTAATTTATAGTTTGAATTACATTTATTTGACAGACAGCATTCGCTGATTTAGACCAAGCTTGCGCCATTCAGAGCTACTAACTCGCAACTGACACTTTTCACACGCTCTCACGCCACACATACATTTTCTGACGCACAGAAAAATCGCAAAGCAAAGAGGACACGTAGACCGACAGATTAGACAGAGCAGGTTAGTTATGATATATAAAAAACTAAGCTCTCAGATTCTGTCAGTTTTATTACGCAATTCAAACAATGTTTTTTGGCGCTTGTAGAAGTTAAATGAGAGATCCCTAGCGCACGTGAACCGATCATCTCTACTAACGTTAGCTAATAGTAAAAAACACGAAGACTGTTAAAAAATACAGTAGCCTATGCTACAACTTACCAAAATGTATTCCTCATACATAATATCTATCCAATCCTTTTTTTAATCAGTGTACAGAAGGCAACAACATAGCTGGAGAACAAATATGTCAGATTTACCTCAGGAAATACATTTAATAAAGATAATATAAGCCACGTAGTTAGCAAGAAAAAAGAGTTATAGTGTATTTTGCTATATATGTGTAGGCCTACTACATATTTATTATAATTTTGCTTATATCATTAAATAAAGTTGTTATAATAAAAAGAATGCATTAGATTTAATTTTAACAGCTGATAGGGCTCTCTGTATGTTTACAGCATTAGGTCAGTTGTTGTTTTTTTGTTTTTCGAACATCCTTCGATACATTTCTATAACTTCCCGAAAAAATTACACAAACATATAAAACAAACTTCTAGTGAAATACTAACAGCATCTTACTTACCGATCCAAAAGAAATGTTGCAAGTTCAGAGTCGAACTTCATTTCTTTCTTGTCCATTAAAAGTCTCCAGTGATGGAAAGCAGTGCCTATATTGACTCTGGTTCTGCTCCTTTTTTTTGTCCGATTTTTTTTTTTGAGCCTCTGTGCGAGGTTTTTTCCCTGCAGCGGGTGGTTGTGGTGTGGCTAAGGCTCTCTTGCCAAGGGCTTCAGCCATTTTTCCGCTCTCGTCTCTTCCCTGAACTGAAAGTAATGGGCTGTACTTTTCACATGATTGACATCAGGTTCAAGTACGCCCACAAGCCGTGCAAGTTATTCGTGTATTACAGTTTGAATGGTGGTTATGTTCCCCGCATACCGCCTCCCATGGCCGAAACTGGTAATTTAGCATGCTAATTTAGGTTTATATCTCGGCAGCACTATAACTTGTCAATTTTTTAATGACATCATTGCACTTATTTCTTCTCATTCTTTTGATGCGTGTAGCTCATTTTTTGGATAATTTTACCTCAATTTTTACATAGGGCACCTTTAAAGATTTATATATAATTTTAAGTGTATGGAGGGCCAAATTACTCAAAATTATATTAATAAATAAGTGTTGCATTATTTATATAAATTATTAAATACATAATTAAATTGTTAATACAATATAAAAAAAATCATTAAATTAATTATTAAATCAACAATCAAATTAATCAATGTACTTTTTATTTCATTATAATCTGTTATTATCCATTTGGGTTTGCTTTATCATTTAAGCACAAGCTTGTGTCATTCACATTTTTAGTATTATATATATATATATATATATATATATATATATATATATATATATATATATATATATATATATATATATATATCCTTGAAATTACTCTTTTTGCATGCAATCCAATTCCTGATGAAAGGACAATCATGAAACTGTGTTTTATGTAATAGTTTATTATAACGCAGCTGATGTGCTAGTCTTCCACTACGTTCACTATTTGTGGCCTAATGGAATGGCTGTCCTCACTGTGCATGAATGCACAATTAAGATGGGATTTACTGGGACAAGGTGATAGTTTCCGCTGAGGGCAGTCCAGAAAAAAAGATGAAAAGGGTCTACCTGTAACATGCAAGATTTGCTTGAAAATGCCCACCCGTCAAGAAAATGCGGTCAGCATAAAGTCACAGACACAAAGTCAGGTGGACTGATCAGAGTTCATAACCAGCAACTTACAGCCGCCATAATGCTGGTTAAGTCTTTTGACAACATGTAATTTCTCTGAACATTAAAACACCGACTACATTGCACTATACAAAACAAAAACAGCTTCATTTTTTATTGCCATTTAACCTTTATGACAGGAGCATGGGGGTTGCTACAAGGAAAAATCACAATTCTGTTTAGTTTTGTGACATAGTCACATTTATAGAGATCATAGCTGCGATATCATCACAAGATGTCTGTTCAAGACAGTGTGCAGCAAAATAATGCTGTCCTATATATAATCAATGCTGTGACTCGGTCTTCTGAATCTGTTATATGAATCAGTTTGTTCAGTTTATAAAACGAATATGTACTGCACCTTACTACTTATACTTCACTACTTAATGAATAATTCTTCACCGTACTACTTACTACTTCACCTTGATGAATCAATTTGTTCAGACTGTTCATGTCAAAAAATGATTCACAGATTTGCGTTCCTTATAGCACAAACATCTTTTTGTAGTGAAATATTTCGTTAAATTCTAATATTTAGTTATGAATGTGTCTAGTGTCTAGTCGGAGAGTTAGAGTAGCCTTCAGGAAGTTTGAAATCTCAGTTGACCAGCAATGTTACAGTAGGTCACCAGAAGGTAGATTGTGAAAGAGCTTCTCTACCTCCTGAAATCATTGCAGATGAATGTTCAGGCTCAAACAGTCTCCTCAAAGAGATAAAGCATTTTATTCTGACGCCTGAGGGGGATTCGGCACTCAGCTGTAGTGTGATGTCCCCGTTTAACTAGACTGCATAGTACACTAAACACTGAATTGTTTGTTCACTATGAAAAATCATGCAAGAGAGCTCTTTGTGATGCGCAAAATTATCTGGATGAAGGATGCAGCGGTTATGGTAAATCAATAACAATCCTTTATAATGACACAAGCATATTCCTGCGGAGGGGTTATCAACAACATCACCAAACAATCAATGTGTGCTCAATTTGTGGTTTGCTTTGTTTGGGAGGTTATTACAAAGATTAATACAAAGGAAAATGTGTAGGTAAGACACACACACACACACACACACATATATATTCTATTAGTCAGTTTTATTAGGCTCAGAAAGTGCCAGGGGAGCAACAATTACCAAGATTACATACTTATATACGTATATATATATATATATATATATATATAAATATATATATACACACGTATATAAGGAAACTGTGTAGGTAAAGGTAAAGTCATCTTGGTAATTGTTGCTCCCCTTGTCACTTTCTGACCCTAATATTTATTATTTATTAATAAATTATTATTTATTTAGAATATAAATATATTTAATAATATAGTTATATAAATATATATAATACAAATATATACAATTATTTTAGACATAATTATTAAATATTACATTCATAAATAATATGTATTAAATATATTTTAATATGATTTTAAATTTTATATATATATATATATATATATATATATATATATATATATATAATTATATTATTACATATATTTATATTCTAAATAAATAATAATGATAATAATATTACAAAAAAATCAATTATTTTCCTTCGATAAAAATGCAAAAAAAAAATATTGTGGCAACATAATTTTTAAAATGTCTGCTTTTTTTATTCTTCCTAGATAACACTGCTGGGGTTGTGGCCCTGCGTAGTGGTTTTAAAAGGTGGTCTCAGGAGATCTACCACCTTCCAGTAGTGATTGAGGACGGTGGCCTCCAGACTTTGAGCAGTACCAGTACTCTCACCATCCGTGTGTGTGGCTGTGACACCGAGGGATCTTTATTAACATGCAACGCTGAAGCCATTTTCCTCCCTGTGGGCCTCAGTACCGGAGCCTTGATCGCTATTCTGGTGTGCATCGTCATACTGCTGGGTAAGCAAACATCCATCCATCAGAGCGTTTGAGAGAGAGAGAGAGAGCTGCCTGTCCAGACTCCATATACCAGATATAATCCCAGCTCAATATGGAGTGACAATGCATACTGCAAAGCAAAAGCTACAAGAACCTTATTCTGAAAGATAACTAAAGGGACAGTGATAGTGTCCGTCATAGCACAAGCTCTTCTGAATCACAATATTTCCAAATAAATAAAAACAGTCATTATCTATTTTTTGGAATGGAACACTAGCTTACATGTCACAAATACTGCAGTATATACTGTATACAGCCTACTTATACAAATTAGGTGAAATAGAATCCATTAATCGACAATAAATCTAATATGCCACACTGCTTTCACATGACTTTACTGTTTGTCACATGACCTTGGCATTCAGTTCTCATTTTGAAAAGCATTTTGCAATTTGAATCAAATTTTCTGCAAAGAATATTTGACTGTAGGATCAAAAAAATGAGCCCAGAAATAGATTCTTCCAGTTTCTCAGTCACACATATGGAAGATCATTTTTTGCATTTTGTAGTACTCTAGGTCATACAGAAAATCTGCATAGTGTGCACAGTATGCATACTACTATATACTGATTAATGTAGTATTCCAAACATCGTTATTTTTACAATATCACTTTGTGATGCTAGTGAAGGATTTGGGAAAGGAACATTACACACTTACCTCAGCCATGAAGCACATTCGCAAATTAATTTATTTCTGTAATATGAAATATCTCAAAGTGAAAGCATTTAATAAAGACAAATACTGATTGGATCATGAATAGTGCAAGAATGAGGCAGTCGGAGGGGAGACTTGAGAAATTGTTACATCAGTTGAAAAAAGAAAGTGGTTATAATGTGAAGTTGTTGTTGTTTGTTACATCTTGGAAATTACATTAATCTATCATGCACTTTAAGTATATTTTCATTTTGATTTCATGAAGGCTTCTTTCAGCTGGCTTTAGGCACTTCTTGGGCTCCCTTTTTTTTTTTTTAGATGGAAGATACATAGGCCGCTCTGAAACTCTCTGGGGAGGTTTAATTAAAACACACTTGTTAATTAAGTGCCTGTATATTGGCCATTCTAGACAGGTAAGGAGGAGGATAGTTTGATATAGTGAATAAGCACAGCTTTAAATGAGCCTTGTCTTCGCCCCTCAATGTCATAGTGAAAGCCTTAAATCTCTGAGTGTCATTAACATCAGATCGCATGCAGGCTGAATTACTCTCCATGTTAACTTAACCCCTGAGGTCTAGACGGGGAAATCTCAGGAGTTATAAACCCAGTTCATTTGCATACGGGATGTGCGGGGTGTTAGGGTGAGGAATGAAGAGGAGACTTTTATGGCCTCGTTTCCATGGTAATTTGTGTGGGCTGGCTGGTCATTAAGTAAGAGCGCGCTCAACAAAATGAGGTTAGCACTCGGCTGTCCTCGAATGAACCTCAGACACAGATCTCACTGTAGCCTTTCAGTCGGAAATGATGTGTATGTCCACCGGATTGACACTTAAGCATACTTCAGGAAAATGACAACACACGGACTATCTGCGAGCTGGACCGGAACGTGGACAGTCTGGATGATATACGTTTTTTCATCAGCACGGACTGCAAGGTCGAAGAAGTATACTTTGAAAGGATTGAACTTCCAGCTGTGTACAAAATGCAGTGGAACGTGGAAAATTAAGTAGAACTGAGGTCATATATTCAGATAGGTAGATAGATAGATGAATAGAAAGTGCAAAAGATCAGAATTTATTTGAAATAGGAATATGTTGTGAAATTATAACCATCTTTACTGTAACATTTGATCAGTTAAATGCATCCTTGTTGAATAAAAGTATCAATTGTTTTAAAAAACGTGCCCGAAACTTTTGAACAGTGTTATCTAGTCAAAATCTGCTAAGGGGTAATAATGGAACATGTTTTGAAAAGTGATTTTTCATTATTATTTACAACAGAATCCTTTCCATGGGTTTCAAAAAAAATTTTTTTAAAAGACACGATAAAAAGTAACAACTGTGCATCAAAGCAACTCCTTTCCCGGTAAAAAAAATAAATATAATAACTTGATTTTCAAAAGTTAACTAATTTGCGAAAGCTGAATGTAACATGCCTGACTCTGAGTAACATCATTTATTTATGCAATAAACTTCATTCTGTAAAATGATGAATAACACAAAAAGCATTTCGAAACGCCTCCAGCACGTTTTATAATTACCAAGAAAGCAAACATATGCTTCACTTACGCATGTTATCACGTCTGTTAAAAACTTAGGCTGGCTATTGGTTGGAATATTAAAATTAAAAGCATCGACATAACACACTGATGGGCATCAATCACTTCACTGAATTCTTGTCGGCTAAGAAATAAATAATTATTACCTTACGATCCATCATTTAAATATCAAGACCATCGATGTCTGTCAAAAAATAATGTGCACAACAATACACGGTAGTATTGACGAGAAGCAGTGGTCCAGCGAGCGCACGCTCTTGATGAGCTCGAACGTTTTGATTTGTTTAGATGTTACTATTTTCATTCCCATTCTCCTCTCTTCTCTTTTATCTCCTCTGTCTCAATCAAATTTCAACTCATTTCCTTTCTGTATCCCTCCACAATACACCTACAAAGGACACAAGGCTTTGCTTTCTTTTTTTCCAAAGTAGAGCAAATTAAGTTGACTCACAAAAGAAGAGGGTCCGGGGAGACTCAAATACAATTTAGGCCTTCATGCATTAGCCATTATGGTTGAAAGAAAACTGGAATGCATTGTATTAACAGAAGGAGACATTTTAGAAGAAAATGATTTACCTTTTGCAGAGTTTAGTTATTTTTGACATTGACCATATTAAAGTCAACATGAAATCAAAATTAATTTACTTGAAGAATGTTGGTATCCACTTTTGGTTCCCAATGATTTGCATTGTAATTTCTATTCATACAATGGACGTCAGATGGGAACCCATACATTTGGTTACCAACATCAAAATATGTTATTTTGTGTTCCACAGGGGAAAAAAAAGAAATGCATACAAGTTTAGAACTATGAGGTTGAGTAAATTATGACAGAATTTTCATTGTTGTGTGGACTATCCCTTTAATTGTACCCACTTCATACACCACTTCCATTTGTAGAATGACCTTCAGTCCTAAAATACTGTTGTCTATTTCATTAAGCTGATCTTCACACCACTTAGAAAAACAGTCAATCCATATTTTACCATTACGTGACAGCTTTTATTTAAGAGACTGCTGCAGTGTTCTAAAAACGGACTTGTCTCACAGACACCGGGCAAGCACCTCTCAGCATCACTGCGTCCTTGCTAAAGGTGCCAGCCAGGATCACAGACAGCGCAGAAAGAGAACACATTGTCGAGCTGGAGATAAGCCATTATCGGTGCTTCATTTGTCAGACTGACCCATTTCCCACTCCACGGATGCAGTCATGGCAGACAGAGCAAGAGATCAGTGTACCGAGGACGAGGGATTATCAATCTCTAACCTATCTCCTGCATATGCCAGTCAAATCTCAAACATTGACTCAGAAAATAGGCTACATGTCTGACAATGGTTGAGAATCACAATGCAAATATCTGTCACTTGGGGGCGCTGTCATCTCACAGAAACTGATCTAGACCATTAGACCATATATAAACAAACTTGTTATTTGTTTTATAGCAATTTCCTCTAATTTGCTGCATACTAATAAACATAGTAGAGGTGTATGTACTTAGAAACCTCCTGTACAGTGTGAGACACAGTATGTACATCGTGATCATTGTTCTGTTCTATCTATCTATCTATCTATCTATCTATCTATCTATCTATCTATCTATCTATCTATCTATCTATCTATCTATCTATCTATCTATCTATCTATCTATCTATCTATCTATCTATCTATCTATCTATCTATCTATCATCTGTGGCCAATCAATATAAAATAAAGCGCGAGGACTGGGTTCTGAATAGTCACACATGATGGGTGAGAGAGTCCATCAGATGGAGGGCACACATTACTGCTGCAGCTTTCATTCCGTCTTTAAATGATGACTGCAGTCAGGAGCTGTTTGCCAATCATGGAAAACTCTGACAAATGAGGGGGTTGTCTCCTTGATTAAATGAGGAAGAGTGTTTCCACTGGCCTCTGCCTGCCTCACTCCCTGATTGTACAGACAGCATAACAAAGATTTGAATGAATGGGAGAAATCATAACATGCAATACGGTGGCTATAGGAACAGAAGAATCGCTTTCTAATTATTACGAGCTAATCGCCTGTTTGTTTTTTTTCCCGTCGCATACATATTGCCTTGACCTATAGCCAGAAAACAAATATGCATGAGCTAAATAACTCAAATGTATGATATCATTGTTTTTAGATTTTATTTACCGATTAGTGCATATTTTTCTAAAGATGCAGACACATTTACTGCTGTTTGTCAATTTAACACAAAATCAACTAGGAATCCATGTGATTGGGAATTTTACCCAAGGTCAAAAAATTCCCCCTTGTAGATTTGATGCCCTATTTTGACGATTTAAGCACATGGTCAAAAGGGCTCGGTGCAAGTGCACTTAGTCTGAATCCACTTTTGCAGTTTAACAATGGGAAAAATCAGCGCACGCGGCGCATGGTCTAAAAGGGTTGTCCCTGTTCTCTTAATGAGTAATGGATGTGTTTTGGGCGTAATGTTCAATAAACCAATCAGAGTCTCATCTCCCATTCCCTTTAAAAGCCAGTTGCGCTCGCATCATGGCAGATTGCTATTCACATGGCAGAATTTGCAAGCGGTGTGTGTGTAATAAGCAGAGTGTACGCGCGTTGTGGACCCGCCTATAGGCGCATATTACTAATGCGCCCTTTAAAGCTGCATTCTGTAACTCTTTTGGGTTAAAAATTATCCAAAATATATTTTTTTAGCAAGTACATAACCAGCCAGTGTTCAAAACTATCTGCTTGCCTTATCTCGATTCAAAATGGTAAGCTTGTAATAATGTTTTTAATTGCAGTGGTACTGGTGATTTCCACAGGAAATTTGAGCATGTCTTTGCGTCATTACGTCACATCTGCACACATAAAGAAGGAGTCCCGGCTAGTAGGCTATATTGTGTGTGAGGATGTTGGAGGTGGAGATTTATAGCCTTATCTCACAGCACTTGATATAATTAAACTTATCAATTAGATGACGGATCCAGAAAGGTTCAAACGACAATCACATGTGACAACTGGAGATTCACCCGTTGTAAAATCCAAAAGACTTTGGACATTGGAGTGGCTACAGAAAAAAGGGAAAGCAACTGGGCCCATGCGAAAACAAGGATAAATATTGGCTTTGAATATAGTGCTGATGTTGTTAACATTAATCATTTGAGAACAAAGTATAATGTGGACGGTTTGACGTGATATGATAAGCGATCGTTAGATTTAATTGGCGCGATTTACTGGAATGCTTTTTTTCCCCTTAGGTGGTCAGAACAAAAGTGAATGTTACTTACTTGTTCAGAGGACATTTTCCCGTGAAAATTCTTATGTTGGTCATACTTCCAAAAAGTAGAATGTGTGATTCCGAATGATAGTATCCACACCGGCGGTGACTGACAGCACATTCTCCTCAAAACATTGGATTCATCCGGGCTGTGCCGTGCCGAGGCACAATCCACGTAAAGTTGATAATTTCCCGAATAACTGTAATTGCAGATTTCAAACAGAGATGGCGACAAAGAGGAACAACTACAGACTGCAGCTTTAAATAAATACAAAAATATTGCGCCTCTATTTCAGTTGCCTCAAAATAGCAACGCTCCAACAATGTGCCTGAACACACCTCGTTTTCAGACAGTACGCCCATGGGCGAACAGATGGGCACAAATGCATTTGCTATTTAAACAACATGGCGCAGGTGGTGAAAATGATAACTGCGTCAGGCTGAAACTAGCAAAACACACTTCAACCGTGCCTGGTGCCGCATTGCATTCATATATACAGTATAAATACAGTATATATACAGTATATACACACTCACTGGCCACTTCATAAGGTACACTGTTGAACTGTTCATTAATGCAACTATCCAATCAGCCAATCACATGGCAGCAACTTATTGTATTTAGGCATGTAGACATGGTCAAGACGATCTGCTGAAGTTCAAACTGAGCATCAGAATGGGGAAGAAAGGTGATTTAAGAGACTTTGAATGTGTCATGGTTGTTGTTGCCAGAAGGACTGGTCTCAAGTAGCTGTTCTTGAGTATTTCAGAAACTGCTGATCTACTGGGATTTTCACACACAACCATCTCTAGGGTTTACAGAGAATGGCCCTTAAAAGAGAACATCCAGCAAACTGCAGTTCTGTGGGCGAAAATGCCTTGTTGATGCCAGAGGTCAGAGGAGAATGGCAGACAAATCTGGAGCCACTAGATGATGCGATCATATCAGTATGGACCTGCACATTGTTGAATCAACGAAGTCTCATGAAAGTGCGTATCAATACCACAAATGTTATTTCTCGTGCCATTTCTACGCCAAAAATGTTTTTTGCGTGTATATGCTACGCACTGAAAACCCCTTGGGTAGGATTAGGGGGAGGGGGGGAGGGGGGATGGGGGTGCATGCGTATTACACGCCATAAAGTGCGTATCATATGCACGCGAAAACTGCGTATCATATACACGCAAAAACAATTTTTGGCGTATAGATGGCACGAGAAATAACATTCGTGGTATTGATACACACTTTCATGAGATCGGGCTGGTTGAATACAAGCCAAAAATAAAATAAAAATATATAAAATAGCTCCCAGAAGGAGTTGCTGAAATCCTGTTGACATATTTCCTATTTGGTTCCAGGAAGGAAACACGTTTTAAAATTTATAAAAACTGTATGTAATTACAAACTATGTTTATCTGTTTTTATAAAAAAAAAATATATATATATGCAGGTATAAAATTGTATCTGTATAAAACAGTATAAGATAAAAAAAATAGATTACTTAATGCACTATTAGGCTACTTGTTACCTCAAACCTGACAGTCAGAGACTAAAAGCCACATGATTTCGATTTCAGGGGATCTGTAGAGAGCTTGTTGTGTCACATTCTGAAAGCATCCTGGTGATATATTTTAATTTGTGTTCTGCTTGTGTGTTTCCTGCAGTGATCGTGGTACTCTACGTGGGGGTTCGGCGGCAGAAAAAGAAAGAGACTCTCATGACATCCAAAGAGGACATCCGTGACAACGTCATTCATTACGACGATGAAGGAGGAGGCGAGGAGGACACGCACGCCTTCGACATGGGCACCCTCCGCAACCCGAAAGTCATCAAGGAAAATCTGTTTCGTCGAGACGTTAAACCAGAGTTGGGTATGTGTCCACAGCGGCCAATAGCCTCTCAGAACAGCGCTGACATCAGCAACTTCATCAGTCAGCGGCTGCAAGAGCACGATGGTGACACTTCCGCCCCGCCATACGACTCGCTGGCCACATACGCCTACGAGGGCGAGGGCTCAGTGGCCGAGAGTTTAAGCTCTATAGAGTCTGTAAAGGGTGAAACAGAGGAGGACTACGATTACCTCAACGAGTGGGGGCCTCGCTTCAAAACCCTCGCAGGGATATTCGGAGAACGATCAGAGAGCCAATCAGATGTAACATCCAGCACCGTCACTGAAAACAAACACTGATGTTTTTTTGTTTCGTTTTTTCTTTGCTTTGAAACAAACGTAGATGTGTGTTTAACATTGACTTTTCTTTTTATAATATTCCATTGTATTATTTTGTAGTGGTTATTTTTTTACCTGTTTTTTTTTTTTTTTACTTTTTAGTTTGCCTTGATTTCACACTCAAAACAAGAGAGGATAAAGGAAGCCAGAATAAAATGCAGCCGTCGGGTTATCTGTAAATGAATGTTGGAGGTTTTTTGGTCGTATTTATTCAGCTTTGCTTTTCACACAAAAAAAAAAGAAGAAAAAAAAAAAGAAAAAAAAACACATAGAAGATGCAAATTTTTTCTGACATCCTTAAAAAGTGCCTCAATGGAGTTGGTTTGTTATTTTTCTTTTTATGGTTTAGCTTTGTTTTGTCACCCTTCTTAAGGATGAGTGGTGTCCCTAACTGATGCTGACCCTAATTCCAAGCTTCATTGGAGGGAGTTTTGAGGAGGAATTGTCTACACGGCCTCGTTTGGCCAAAGATGTTTGTTGAATGTTATTTATGATTCTATTTATTTAATTGTGAGGCTGTTGAGACGGGTTGTAACGTTTTGTTATGTATTTATCTATTTATCATGATTTCAAATAGTATATGAATTTCTTATTTTTTTGAAGACACAAGGATTTTCATAATTATTTTCTCCTCACGAGGACATGGACATTGTAGTCCCAAGAGGAACTTGTATAGACTTGTACTTGTTGTAAAAAAATCTACTTTAGGGCTAAACATGAGCTATTACAGTTGAGTCCTGTAATAAACACAGTTTTCTTAAATAAACACCACTTGAAGAAGAAAAAAAACATATTTCAACTGCTTAAACATGTTCTGTTTTTGTGTAGAATCCAAAGATCCAAAATACATCAACTTGTCCCCAATGGCTGAATTTCTAAATCCCAAACTATAGGTCTGATTGTGCTTGAGATATGGTGATATAAGAGATATGCCGAGAGAGACTGCTGAAAATGAAATGGGTTATCAAATATACTCTTTGATCTTATTATGGTGTCCGCTGAGTCGGAAGGAGATTTCTTGAATCACACACTGCCAATCAATGAAAGAAGGCTGCATACACGGCACACACACACACACACACACACACACACACACATACACCATACCACTGTTATCAAATCAGTGTCTGTGCAATACAACCATCATGAGTCCATGGATAGTTTTCAAGCATTAGAATCGAGAAACGTTATCAGATGAACAAGCAATCAATCACTATACAAACAATTGTCTTTCACAGAAATAGTATACAAGAGATGGACTAGAGATGAATACCATAGTAAACAGATATGTTGGTCATTCATCCACTGGGAAATTCATTTATTTGGTAGTAGAGCTAATTAAAATTTCTTAAAAGTTCTCTATCAGTTATTCATGTAACATGAACTCAAGACTTCAGTCCAAATCAAACATCATCATGCAGGCATGTACCCAGGCACGTGCACAGGTAGGGCTCAACCTGTGCAGAGAACATGCCCTTTTTGCCCTTTCTCCGAAGTGCCCTTTTTTGTTGGTGGTGTTTTTTTTTATTTTTTATATAAATCAATGCTATTGGTCACACTTTATGTCTGTCAATCTGTATACAAATGTTTAGCCAATGAAAGTTCTTAAAAAGAGCTTGTGCAAATCTTGTCCAATCCTCAAACTGCCAGCAAATCTGATAACTCTGCCCCCTCTATCTGATAACTCCGCCGCCGCTGTCTGATAACCCCGCCCCTTCTGTCTGATAACTCCGCCCCCTCTGTCCGAGAAACTCCGCCCCCTCTATCGTGACTGAATGAACTGAAGTTCCGCAGCAGCCGCACAGCGGACAGCAGCTGAATGAAGTTTTGCTAGGGTAAAGAAAGATCTTGTTGTTTGAATAAGTACTAAACACTATGTCTATAAAGGCTCATATTTTATTTATTTGATGTCTGACATGTTTGATGTGAGACATGCAGGACCTGAGAGAGAAGTCTAGCATTTGCCATCTAGTCATAGCCAATACATAGCCTACACTTAAATAGCCTGTGCATACAGCATTTCATCTTTTATAAAATGAGATTTTGGCCAAATGTATTTTGCTACAACAGGAAAACCTGAGCGCCCATAAAGCTACAACAAACTAGTTTGTAACCTGTTGATGAAAATGTAATCTGGCGCCATCGGCACCGTTTTAATGACGGACATGTGTGCACATTTTGCACACATTCGCTGGTCAAAAACCCTGTTACTGCTTTTGAGTTTGACTTTTGTAAAATGTTAACAATATATTGATAAGTAATTCAACAACATATAATTTGTTTTTTTTTACCAGAAAATTATTTTCATAAGCACAGGTGCGCCCCAGCGCTGTTTCGTACTGGAACTTACTCAAAGCGACTGACTGAGTGATCCTCGTCACCTAGGTAACATATATTTCTAAGAAATTTCTTCTTTGAATTATGATTGCTGCACTTATATTATCTATATTATTATTATTATGGTTGTTATTAATAGTAAATAAATCTAAAGCTTTTGAGACTATTATTTCGTGTTATTGAATTTGTCATGAAGATGTGACCATTTCTTTCTTTTATGTAGTTTTACTAAATAATCTTAATATGAAAAAAAAGTGAGGGGGGTGCCCTTTTTCAGTTTCAACACATGCCCCTCAAAAGGTCTGTGCACGGCCCTGCATGTACCTGTTGCATTTGTGTTACTTTGTTTGTCTTGGGGCATGATCTAGAGCACTCTATGAATATGCAAATGCACCTGTCGTTACTAATTTGCTTAATGACTCTCTCCATGGGAAAGTCGGACAGTGATAAAATCTGCTGATCTTTGCAGTGAGCTCTGGAGCTCATTAAACAGCAGGAATCATCAATTGCTGGAAACACTTAGGATTTTGTGGGCACTGGGCAGATAACGTGCAGTAAGTTTATGCACAAATAAGACAGGATTTTTCAAATTTACAATTAGGCTTAGGCCTATATTGAATCATTTAGCAGACAATTTTATCCAAAATGATTTATAAATTAGGAAAAGCACCATGAATGCATGTACCATACAGAAGTTAACATATTTAGTCCACATCTAATTCTATATTCTATAATTTAATATTCTATATTCTAAAATTCTATATGGTTTTATATATCAAGACATGATAAAAAATCATCTGGTCCTTGGCAGGTCTTAAAATTAGGTAAATACAACCTCAGGTGAACAATAACACGTTACATATTACACAGTGTCATTGTTTATTTAACAAAAATAAAGACAAAATTAAGAAGCCATGTGTGACAAACTAAGTATGCCCTATACTTGTTCCATAGGAATTAAGAGGGTAAGTTGCGTCAGGGGCTGCTAAGCAAATGTCCTTGATTAATTGATCATCAGCAAGTGAGACCAACTCTATAAAAGCAGACGTTTTTCAGTTGTCTGGTCTAGAGCAGTCAGGTGTGTGTTAACACAATGTTCAGGAGGAAACAATGATCTTAGAGAAAGCAATTGTTTCTGCCCATCAATCTGGGAAGGGTCACACGGCCGTTTCCAAACAAGAGCATGCTGGGAACTGTAGATCCACTGACCAGGGCTACATTTCCCAAAAGCATCATACTCCTAAGTAGATCGTAGAGACCATTGGTTGCGATGTCTCTGCAATCTTAATGTTTGATGTTCAGTGATGTTGAACATTTAGAGGAGTGTGTGTTATTGTGTTATTGTTTTGCGGTTACCATTGTGCTGAAGAGTAGTGTTTGTGCTCAGACTGTGGGCACTCAGTCTTCTGGTAATGTCAGGACTGACCTCTGTCTGTTCTTAATGCTTCATTATATATTGTGCATGGTGATTAACAATACTGTTGTCCCAACTCAACTGTTTTAATTTGAATAAGCTAATTTAAGTTGTGTGTAAAAATGTCTTCAATTAAATTAAGGAAAGGTAATGAATTATTTTTTGAGTGAATTTACATTTAAGTGGAAAAAGGTTTTCATCATTTAAAACAAGTAATTTTACCATGCTGGAGATTACATCAACTGATAATTTATTCAATTTATTCATTTATTTCATTTCAACAAAACCAGGTTATGGAAGATGTTACCACATGAAGTACATTTTCTAAGTTGAACTGACAAAACAAGGCCAAATAGTATGGTCTGATTAGATGATAAGCAAACAATCAGATCTTGTAATCAACCTTTTGGATGCAGAATGCAAAGGGCAGGAATAAAGATCTCAGTGACTTTGACAAGGACCAAAGGACCCGAGTTTGATGCTTTGGGCAAAGTTCTGCTGGGAAACCCATAGGTTCGGCCATAAACATTGTTGCAGGAACACCCCTCATGACAACGGGTTCCCAGGTGAAAGTGGCCACACTGCACACATTGTTCAGGAATGATTAGAGGAACATGATGAAGAGTTCAAGGTGTTGCGAGAAAATTACAAAGTAATAACTAACAATAAATCAAGTTCATTAGCCATATGTAAACAACAGCAGATGCTGAATGTGCATATGCATGTGTCTGTATTTCAAAGTAGCAAAAACAGGGCCTCCAATATACAATGAATCAGTATCAGTCTCGTAGATACTGCACAGACACTGACATTATAAAAAGGAATTTCACTTGAAACCTGTGAATATTTATTGTCTCTCTGGAACCATTCTTTGAGGGAAGAAGATGCTATTCTCCACAGCTATGTTGTGAAGGTCAGCACACAGACCTTCCCCCGAACTCTGTCCTGTTTTGTTATTCTTTTTACTCTTTGCCAGACACTGTATGCCATTGTGTCTTGTGGCATGACACTCAGACTCAATCTGACT
Source organism: Meda fulgida (assembly GCA_030578275.1). Lineage (NCBI taxonomy): Eukaryota > Metazoa > Chordata > Actinopteri > Cypriniformes > Leuciscidae > Meda > Meda fulgida. The sequence continues at coordinate 5,129,373 of CM060627.1, read as the reverse complement.
CCCCTTCTTGAGGGTATTTAAGTCCTCTGGTATCTGGGTTGTACAGGGGACGGTGGGTTATATAGTGTGTGAATGTGTGCATGAGTGTTAAGGTAAATTTGAATTTCATCCCATCTGAGGTAAATTAGGTTCAAATCTCCCGTCCTTGTGATGTTGAAGTCACGCTCTGAAAATACTTAATCATGTTATCCAATCGCTCACTCTCTCTCTCTCTTTCCTTTTTATTTTCCTTGTTCTTCATGCTTCGTATCCAGAATCTACTTTGAACAAGCTTCAATTCACATGCCACAATCTACAAGTTTCTAAACTATTTGTGAGGACAAACTGGTCTCGTGTATAGCTTTGATATTACCCAACATTTTTAAAAATGAAATCAAGTAAATAATGCTGTATAACAGCCTAATATTTCATTATTGTAGTTGCTGAAGTTCTTTAATAATTTCATTCGTGTAAGAAAAATATCCATATTTAGAACTTTACAAACTAGAATAACTAGCTTTCGACAGTACTCATCGATTTACAGCGAGAGAGTAACCCTTGACCTGACGCATGACGCATTGATGAACACGGAAGCACAGAAGATAGAGCAAAACAAAACACCAGTCACAAATTAGAAGTCTAAAACGAGAAATTTTAAAGAGAAATATCGGAGGAGCTTGAGTTTGTTGCCCAGCGCTGTTTGTTTGAACTGCGAGAGGCGTCAAAGCTTACGCTACTCCTACATCATACGCCATGTGTTACTCTTTGTTGACTTGCATACGGCCGTCTGCCGGAAGCTAGTTATTTTAGTTGATAAAGTTTTAAATATGGATATTTTTCATACACAAACGCATCACTTCACTTCAGAAGGCCTATATTAACCCCATGGAGCCGTGCGGAGCACATTAATCATGGATAGATGCACTTTTTTGGGCTTCAAAATCTCATTTACCATTCAATGCATTTATAAAGCTTGGACGAGCCAGGATATTTTTTAAATAACTCTGATTGTATTTGTCTAAAAGAAGAAAGTCATATACACCTAGGATGGATTGAGGGTGAGTAAGCCATGGGGTGACTTTCATTTTTGGGTGAACTATCCCTTTAAGTGGAACCAACAAACATAGCAGGTACGTTTTACTAATGCATTTTTCTAAGAGCAAATACTGCATGCACTAATGGTTTGTCACAAGATGAAGACGGACTAAAGACAGGATACAAATATAAACTGGGTTTAAAAAAAAAAAAAAAAAGTTTGACAAGCGTGTGCAGCAAAACACTAGCATACACGAACATCGACCGACAGAAACCAAGTATCCATAAAAGAGTAGACGAGAATTACCAGGGTGACGTACTAATTCTCACGATATTCGGACGTGCGTATATAGTGCATTCAAAAATGCCTACTTACCTACTGTAGTGTATTCAGTGTGGTTGGAGGAAGAAGAAGACGGGGCCGGCGAAATTTGGGACTCGCACTTTATTTCTCACACTTAAAGACAATAGAAAGGGTGCGCTCGTGCGCGGCCGCCGTGTCACACTCTCACGGCAAACAGAGAACAGGCAATTTAACTCAACACTCGGTCACAGGTTCAGCTTCGCGCGTCCACAAGTATAGTGCGAGTCCCAGGTCTCTCTCCGCTTCTCTCTCCCAGCCGGCAGCTTATATGCAGTCTCCACGCCAATTACTGCAATCAGACACAGGTGTTCGTCATCTGCACTTGACCCACTTACTCACCGTGCGGCTCGCTGACTTCTCTCCCGCTACAGACTTCGCGGAACCACGCCCCCCTCGCCACATACCCCCACCGCCCGACTCAGGCCGGGGAGCCGTCCGGCCTGCAGCCTCCCCCCCCCCCTCCTGGAGAGGAAGTCAGCCACAACCATCTGTGCACCCGGCCTGTGGATCACCTGAAACTTAAAAGGCTGTAAAGCTAGATACCAACGAGTGATCCGCGCGTTGGTATCTTTCATGCGGTGGAGCCACTGCAGGGGAGCGTGGTCCGAACAGAGGGTGAACTCCCGCCCCAGGAGGTAGTAGCGGAGGGTGAGAACAGACCACCTGATGGCCAAACACTCTTTCTCAATGGTGCTGTACATCGTCTCTCTCTTAGAGAGCTTACGACTGATGTACAGCACCGGCCGCTCTACACCCTCCACCTCCTGGGACAGGACTGCGCCCAGCCCCCTGTCCGATGCATCCGTCTGTAGGATAAAAGGAAGAGAGAAGTCAGGTGCATGCAAAAGCGGGCCGCCACACAGAGCAGCCTTTATCTGGGTAAAGGCCTGCTGGCACTGCTCCGTCCACTGGACCGTATCTGGCGCCTCCTTTTTAGTTAAATCAGTCAGCGGGCTAGCGAGGTCCGAATAATTAGGCACAAACCTCCTGTAATATCCCGCTAGCCCCAGGAACTGTCTAACCTCCTTCTTGGTCTTGGGTCTCGGGCAGGTCGCAACTGCTGCCGTCTTATCAATTTGGGGACGCACCTGTCCGTGACCCAAGTGGAAACCCAGATACCTCACTTCCACACGCCCAATCGCACACTTCTTCGGGTTGGCCGTGAGCCCCGCCCTTCTCAGCGTCTTCAGGACAGCCCGCAAATGCCGCATATGACGCTGCCAATCGGTACTATAGATGATAATATCATCCAAGTAGACAGCGGCATATGCAGCATGCGGCCGGAGAATCTTGTCCATCAGACGCTGGAAGGTTGCTGGAGCCCCGAACAACCCGAAAGGAAGGGTAACAAATTGGTGTAATCCAAACGGCGTCGTGAAAGCTGTTTTTTCTTTGGACATTGGAGACAAGGGGATCTGCCAATAACCCTTCGTTAAGTCCAATGTCGAATAAAAACGAGCAGTACCCAGCCGATTAAGCAATTCGTCAACCCTCGGCATTGGATAAGCATCAAATTTGGACACCGCATTCACCTTTCTATAGTCAACACAGAAGCGGACCGAGCCGTCAGTTTTAGGAACTAAGACTATCGGGCTCGCCCAGTCACTGCTCGACTCTTCTATTACCCCCATTTCCAACATAGTCTCTAATTCACTCTGAACTACCTTTTTTTTATGTTCAGGCAAACGGTACGGGCGGCAGCGAACCACTACCCCAGGTTCGGTCTCAACGTGGTGCTGAATGAGGTTCGTCCGACCAGGCAGGGGAGAAAACACATCCGCAAAATCAGCTTGTATATTTTTCACGTCAGTGAGCTGGGAGGGCGAGAGGTGATCTCCACCATGAGCCAGCGCGAGAGATTGCGATTTTGAACTCGCCTCAGGCCCGAGATCCTCCTCTCCGCTCACCACCGTCGCCAGCATCAGTGACTCTGCCTCAACCCACTTTTTGAGGAGGTTGAGGTGATAAACTTGATGTGCTCCACCCCTGTCTGTGCGGGCTACCTCATAGTTGAGATCATTAATTCGCCGTGTGACCTCAAAGGGCCCTTGCCACTTTGCGAGTAATTTAGAGCTGGAAGTAGGGAGTAATACAAGTACTTTATCTCCCGGTGCAAATTGGCGGAGTCTAGTTCCCCTGTTGTATAGCTGACTTTGTCTGCCCTGGGCCTGTAACAAATTCTCCATTGATAGCCGCCCCAAAGTGTGGAGCTTTGTTCTCAGGTCCAGGACATACTGAATTTCGTCCTTAGCAGCGGACGGTCCGTCCTCCCAAGTCTCTCTAAGAACGTCAAGCACCCCGCGGGGCTGCCGTCCGTAGAGGAGCTCGAAGGGGGGAAACCCCGTGGAGGCTTGTGGGACCTCGCGTACAGCGAACAAGAGGGGTTCTAGCCATTTATCCCAATTTTTGGCGTCCTCGTGAACGAACTTACGAATCATGGACTTCAAAGTGCGATTAAATCGTTCCACTAAACCGTCCGTCTGTGGGTGGTAGACGCTAGTGCGAATCGATTTAATGCCCAACAATTCGTAGAGTTCGCGAATCGTTCGTGACATGAACGCCGTGCCCTGATCAGTGAGAATCTCCTTGGGGATTCCCACTCGGGAGATTAACGAGAAGAGCGCGCTCGCAACACTTTTAGCCGAAATGTTACGAAGCGGGACTGCTTCTGGGTATCACGTTGCGTAGTCCACCAGAACCAACGCAAAGCGGTGCCCTCGTGCTGACCGCTCTAATGGCCCGATGAGGTCCATACCAATTCGTTCGAAGGGGACCTGCATTAGCGGAAGAGGGCACAATGGTGCTTTTGGATTGGCCGGTGGATTCACCAACTGACATTCACGACAAGACGCGCACCACCTGCGCACGTTCTCGTGAATGCCCGGCCAGAAGAACCGGGCCATGAGACGGTTTAGTGTCGCCGCCTGACCTAAATGCCCGGCCATTGGATTACAGTGAGCCGCCTGAAAAAGCATTTTCCGGCGGCTTTAAGGTACCAACAACTGTGTTGTATCTTCCTTTGTCTGGGTGTCTTGGGTCACCCGATACAACTTATCTTTTAACACAGCAAAATAGGGATAAGAGAGCGGTTGGTCTGGGTGGAGCAGTTGGCCGTCGATGGAGCGGACCTGATTGAAGGCGTGTTTGAGCGACTCGTCCTGGGACTGCTCCAGGGGAAAATCATCGCGCTCTGAGAGAACCGTTCTCGCCAGAACCCTCTGTTCCCCTGCAGCAGACCCCAGTGGTCCTGGCTCAGCATCCCCCACCTGAACAACCGCTGTCTTTCCCTTGTTTTTTTTCTCCTAGAGGCACCCGCTGATAACGACCCCAATAATTCATTAAAGGCAGGCCAATTCGTCCCCAAAATGAGCGGATGCCGGAGGTGCGGGTTAATTGCCACCTCCACACTATGCTTTTGCCCCCTAAATTGAATTACGACCGGCATTAACGGATATCTCACCACCACCCCGTGCACACACCGCACCTTTACCATGCGGCTGTTATCCAATGCCCCCGGTTGTATCAGACTTTGATGTATAGAGGTTTGGTTACAGCCTGAATCCACCAAAGCCTGATAAGTACCCCCCTTGATACTCACTGGTATCTGGTACAGGCCAGTTTGACCGGGGGCAGCCTGCGGCGCGTCGGGAACCCGGATCAGCGTCCCCACCTCCATAACCGGACACCGATCTACAAAGTGTCCCGGGTCCCCGCAGCGCCAACAGGCCGGCCCAGGCCTCCCCGCCGCTCCAGTGGCAGGAAGCGGGTCAAGGAATTGGCGTGGAGAGTGCAGGGCTGCCGGACTCGGAACGAGGTGGTTCTGGACTGGCAGCTGGTTGGCGGCTATCTGGGACTCACCCGATAACAAAGGGATGAGCCGCATGGGCCAGTCCGCTTGGGGCCATCCCCGGGCCTCGGCCGACCTCTCAAATAGGTCCATGAACGCCTCCGGATCGTCCTGGGGACCCATTTTGTTGAGAGGCAAGGGCGGGGCCGAGGCCGTAGCTGGAGCGGGGACGGCCCGAACCTCCCGCTCGAGCCAGCTCCGGAACAGCTCGCGGTCTTCTTGCTGGCCTTGGAGGAGCAACTGGAACCGCTGATCCTGCTCCTCTTTCACGGCCAGCAGGGCGTGATGTTGCTCCCGGTGAAGACACGCGAGCGTCTGGATGAGTTCCGCAAACGGCGTTCCCGGCGGGGTCTGCATGGCGGCGGCAGTCTTCTTCCTCCCGGGTTTCGGCACCAGTGTAGTGTATTCAGTGTGGTTAGAGGAAGAAGAAGACGGGGTCGGCGAAATTTGGGACTCGCACTTTATTTCTCACACTTAAAGACAATAGAAAGGGTGCGCTCGTGCGCGGCCGCCGTGTCACACTCTCACGGCAAACAGAGAACAGGCAATTTAACTCAACACTCGGTCACAGGTTCAGCTTTGCGCGTCCACAAGTATAGTGCGAGTCCCAGGTCTCTCTCCGCTTCTCTCTCCCAGCCGGCATCTTATATGCAGTCTCCACGCCAATTACTGCACTTGACCCACTTACTCACCGCGCGGCTCGCTGACTTCTCTCCCGCTACAGACTTCGCGGAACCACGCCCCCCTCGCCACACCTACTTTATAGTAGCAGAAAACAATATGTGAAAGGAGTAGTATGTCCGAAACATCAGTATTCATAAAGAGTAGGCGAGAAGTTCCCAGATGACCTACTGCTTCTGCCCAGATTCTGAAGCACACATCGATGGATACTTTTCTATCCCACGAGGCCACAGATCATAATCGAACATCGCGGAGATCAGCAAAAATGTGTTCAAATGTGAGTAAACACGGTTCCTTGTGTTAAAATCGCATGTGTTGAACTACTGTAATCGGTTGAATTGTTGAAGGTGTAAAGACGTTAGAAAGTATATAGAATAGTTGTGATTTTTCTGTAAAAAAAACACGTTTTATTATGTATAACTAACAGGGGAGCTTATTTTAAATGTCTATTTACATCTGACAGGAAAATATGTGATGAGAGTGATGAATGTGTGCTATTATGTAGAATTCACTGTTGTCAACATGGTTTACATTATATAAAGGAGCTGTAAGGTAAATTAACTAATCTATAAAGTAATCAAACATAAGTTATCTATTGTATTTCTCCATTAGTAGGCTAACGTTGATAAATTGAGGAAAATGTATGTTGGATAAAGAGGGAGTTAACACATCAGAGGCTTTGAGTGAGTAAACTATACAGAAATGAATAACAAAATCTATCTCCTATCTCCAAAGGCGAGATCTTCGCACATCTGCCCGTCTCCTTTGTACAGACATTACAAACGCTGAGGAAAACTGTTCTAGGTAGGACTGTCGAGTTATTGATGTTAGTGCACCTGTCGCTCATATCATTTTGTTATGGCAGAACTTATAGTTAAAGATCAGGGAAAGATACCATGGTTGTATCCTTTAACATTGCACACTGACAAGGTTAAATATCTTTGAATAATTCATCATAATACATAAAGAAAATTATTTTTTTGTTTGCTATTTATAAGCCTGAGGGATTAGCCTGGCTAATGCCAGACCCAATTCTCGTTGAGACTTGGGTCTGGGAACCACATGTACATTTTCTCGTATTTGAGGCGTGGTTTACGAATGCCCGGCGCCGTTTATTGGGTGCTAAGCATGTCTGTCAAATGCGCCTGTACGTAGCTCATATACAATCGTTTCAATTATACCAGATGACGTATGTAGAGCGACAGAAATTAGACAAAGAAGAAGACGATGGGTAAGATATTTTTGTGTAAACAATGACGTTCAGCGACTATTGCCGTTTGTGCAAGATAAACAAGCGATAGCTTCGCGCCTGCTGCCATGTTGAATCCATAGAAATAAACAAACTGCTTCGGTGTGTCGCATAGATGTCGTCATCGTCTTGCTGCTCCCTCCCCGTTCTGTGATTAGTTCCCTAAATGAGGCGAAAATCTGGCCCATGGTATCCATACTGCCTTTCAGCGTGAATAAAATCGCACTGCGGGAAGGCAGCATGGGGAAACCCAGACTACTGAGGGATAAATTCAACAAGAAAAAGAGGAAAACTATGGAGATTTAAGCAACTTCTGCTTGTGGGTGAACATTTGTGCATATTCAAGAGATGACGATTTGGGGGTTTCGTAATAAAAATATTAACTTTTTAGGATAAAACTGTGGGTTAAGAATATAAGAACTTAAATCAACCCATCATTTTAAATGTATTGGTTATAATCACAAATGAATGGGCAGCTGTTTCTTCAACAAGACCACAGTGAGCAAGTTTCATCAATAGATATTTACAGATAGATGAGTTAAAACTGTCGCTCAATCTAAATTGTTGCGCTTGTGATAACGTCATACGTCACATGATAACGTCAACATGGCAGATAATGTACGGATTGCATTCATACTTAACGAGATCAGGCTCCTACTCCTTTAGCGCTCATTAAGTAAGTACTTATTGAAATTAAGTACCTACTCAGTGAGTATGCGGTTTCGGACGCAGCCATGGATTCGAGATTCACTCCAATTTTCCTTCTTTCCAGCATGCATTGTGGTATGAATAATTAATATGGTTGTTTTCTTTTCTTGTTAGCCGGTTTTATTTTCATTGTTGATTCTGTCCCATTTAGTAACCGGTCTTCTGATGACATAATGAGTTTATTTGTTCTTCTTAAAATTATTTTGTTGTGCTTATCTCTCCATGAAATTTACATTTCTTAAAGGAGATAGTTTTTTATTCACAATTTAAAACCATGTGAATAAAAGGAACACTTTGCACAGAACTCTTCAGCTGATTAAAAAATTAAGTAATTGCTGAAGTGCAGCAATAAATGGCAAATTTAAGTTTAAATTTAAATTTAACATAAAAAGCCATGCAACTATTTCCTTTTGCATGCATTCATTTGTTATATATGCAGTGAACTTTACAATTATCATTACAAACAATCATGTATTTTTTTTTTATTTTTTTTTATTTTTTGGTCCATCAAGGTCCAAATAAAAAGAGAAAATAATGAATGGCTGTGTAAGGTATAAGGGGCCCTGATGTGTGGGTGATTGGACCCCTCGGATGAAATCACTGGGGCCTCCAGAAATCCTATTGTAAAATAATTGTGATTTACACCTTTACTATGATATAAATTTTGGTCATGCTTCCCATGCTACCTCTCTCAACTCATACTTAGTCATGATAATGGAAGGTGAAACACCATCATATGTCAGTGTGTTTCATACTGCGTGGCTGCGACAGAAGCAGGTCAATGTCTAAACATAAATTCTTATCTTGGAGTGTCAGGTAACATATCTGTTACCATTAATATACGTGGCAGAGAGTGTTACCCTGCAGAAAAGGTCATAACCTTGTCACTTCCCGGCTCAATAACACGCTTCACCTTGTGACCAGTCAGGCACAAGGTGAAGCGCAGGCACCTTGTGACCAGTCAAGGAAAATATATTAGTTTTATTAGAGGATCACACATATTTGCAGAATAAACAATGATCTAAGTAGCTGTCCAAAGGATTGTATTCACGACTTTCCTATTTCCCTTTTAATACTGTAAATTCTACACCTGTCAGTTACACTTCCAGCCTGCAAATGTCCCTCTGACGTTATGTTTTTTTTTTATGTTTAGTATTTGTTATACTATAAAATTGTTATGCCCTTCACTCGCTAACTTCCCTCCGTCTCATTCACTCGGATGTACGCCATTGCTTACGCTGCATGAGTGCCCACTACTGGCACAACCCAATAGGCTGAATTGGAAGGTGCCAAGCTGTAGATCACTTAGAATCCACAATGGGGTTGATTTTATTATTTATTTGTTTCCCTTACAAAATTGTTTAATGCAACATTCTGTATGTATACAGGTGTGTTTGAGTTGTTAATTATTTAGTTTTTTTTATAATTAATATATCATAGAGTTATTTGTGGTGGGGTAAATTAAACGCAATATGCGTTGACGTCACAATCGTGTTGCATTGTGGTATATGGAGCTGCCTGAAGTGTACTAATGAAGTAGACTTACTCCCTCGGTCAAAATCAAGGGAGCAAAGGTCTGTCCATATAAACTTCCCTCGTCCACTTCACGAAGTGGAACGCACTTCAAAATGGCGGCAGGGATTCTCCCGAGTGGAAGTGCTTAGGGAAGTTCGCAAGCTGCGTGTCTAAAAGTGGACTGAAACGCAAGCGCTGATGCGTTCACAGCTAGCACACTGAATCGAACAGCACAGTCACTCACTGACTCATTCGAACAGCTCTCTCATTACCATGAATCACTTGAGCAGTTAACTCGCATTTGTGTTCGACCGATCAGTGTAACATCAAAGTACCGTGAGAGCGATTCGGAAGCATACGGAACCCGGCTTTATAGGATTAGTTCACTTTTAAAAAAAACTTTTGCTGATAGTTTACTCACCCCCATGTCATCCAAGATGTCCATATCTTTCTTTCTTCAGTCGAAAAGAAATGAAGGTTTTTGATGAAAACATTCCAGGTTTTTTCTCCATATAATGGACTTCAATGGACCCCAAATAATGAACTCGTTCATCAAAATGAACAAATCTTTTTTCGAGTCATTTTGTTCATTTCGTTCGTTGAATGAACGAAATGACTCGAAAAAAGATTCGTTCATTGTGATGAACGAGTTCGAACAGGAGAGTCACGAACGCGCATCACAGAACAGAGCAAGGCGAGCATTTGTGCCAATAAAACTTTAACTTTTTTATTTATTTTTGAAATGACAGATCGTTTCGCTAGATAAGAGCCTTATTCATCGTGTGGTATCCAGTGGTATTTGGAGTCCATTGAAGTCCATTATATGGAGAAAAAACCTGGAATGTTTTCATCAAAAACCTTCATTTCTTTTCGACTGAAGAAAGAAAGACATGGACATCTTGGATGACATGGGGGTGAGTAAATTATCAGCAAAAGTTTTTTTTTAAAGTGAACTAATCCTTTAATCGCTCTTGCTGTACACACCGAAGTTGAACACATCTTTCAATTCAGCTCAAGCTCTCTCATTCACAAATCATTTAGAAGTGATTTATAAAAAGAGGGCTGTTGTTGTATAAAGTGGATATTTACCAATCCTTTGAAAACAAATTACAAAATACTTTGCATCGTTTGGTATAGCAATGATGGAGTTCATGAAGTTCAACACCTGCAGAGCACTCAGAAGGTAATCACAGTCTCCAACCAAAACACGATTTTTGATTGAATCATCCAGTTTTGACTGAGAAAGTGGTGTGCTGCGATCTTGTTTATTTAGTCTGTTTGTTGTAGGCTATATGTTCTTAGGATACAGGACGTTGATTCTGTTTTCTGCGTATATTAGATTGATTGATGTTGATACAGACACTCTGCTCTCCATTGCGATGCCGTTTTTATTTAAGGGTAAAGCAAGACAAAAATATTGGGTTGATTAAACTTATTTGATGCACTTCAACGGGACCTGCACGGCTGACTGTAGAAACATTAGGTAACACTTTACAATATGGTTTCATTTGTCAACATTAATGTATTAACTAACATGAACCAATCATGAGCAATACATTTGTTACTGTTAATAAAAATACAGCTGTTCAATATTTGTTCATTTTACTTCACAGTGCATTAACTAATGTTAACAAATATACATTTTGATTTTAATAATGTATTAAATATTGAAATTAAAATAAACATTAATAAATGTAGAAGTGGTTCATTATAATGTCATGTTAACTAGTTAACTAATGTTTGTGAAACCTTATTTTAAAGTGTTACCTAACATTATAACTTTATAAAAAGAATCAACACAATTGTTAGTATAACCACTGTAAGAATATACTTTGAAATCCTGCTGCTCTCAGTAAATGAGTAAATATATAAATAAATGCAATACTATTCCATATCCTGAAAGTAAAAATAAAAGCCCAGCAGGTTAAAACGAAAGGTAACAAAAGGAATCTACGTATTTCTGTTTATCAAAGAGAGGCTTTACAGTCTAAAGTGCACTTGCACTATGAATAAATGGTTCCCTGTTGATAGTTTTGCACTCAAGACTTCAGAGTAAACATGGCACGCTTAAACATGCTTGAGGAAAAGAGATGCATTTTCTGACGGTTTCTTTATTATTAGGCAAACGTTATCATTCCCTTTATATTTGCCATACTTCTAATGCTGTTTCAGTAGTGCAGCACATCAATTTTAAAACAGCATCTCGAATGCCGTAGGAGTTTCCATGTGAAATGGGTTTATTGGATGTTGAAGCAGGTTAAAAATTAGAACTGGAAAACAGGGAGAGAATTGTTGAGTTATGGCTTTTTATCCTTCCTGGGATTTTTACCATTTTATTGACAGTGAGAGTCTTAGAGGTCACGTGAGATGTTAATGCCATGATTTTAAGTGCCACAATGTAATGTATCAGAGCTATTTCACACATTTCAGAGCCCACAAGTCACTGGTAAAACAATAAAATGAAATGCTTGCATGTCAGTGACACCTATTTAGCGTTTAGAAGAGTAAAATGTGGTAAAGTCTGCCAAACCATGTGCTGTTCTTATTGCTTGTAGCTCCTGTCACTTTGCATACATTTTATTTTAACAAGGTACCTGATTATTTCAATCCTTCATAGGTTGTGCGGCATATTTAGGCTTGGATTGTTTAGTCAAACTGTCACAATGTAAAGCAAATTTGCTAAGAGGCTGTAAGTATGCAGTTAAAAGCTATATTACCCAAGATATAAACCCACGCCTTGCAGAAAATATATATTTTTCATTTCACCTGCAAAGAGGGCAGCATGCAAGTTCATGATATCGAAATAATAAAAACATCATTAACATTATTATAAGTTAACATCATGACATTGTTAGTCAGGCAGATCAATGAAGCACCAGCACAGCATGTTGTAGAGGAAAAGAGAAGCTCAGCGTGTGTCAGAAAGACAGGTAACATACTTGTACATGTAGCAGGTGATTTTAGGTATGATCTCATCCTCTCCTTGGATCATAATTGCGTTCCTGCTGTTTCTAGACTTCGAGTAGACAGAACGGAGAGCGCTTAGATCACTTTCTCTCTGAAGACACAAGCCAAGCTAAAACATGGTACCACAGGAGGAGACTTGTTGATTATTTTGAAAGCTTGACACATTTCTGAAACTATTCAACGTCAAATAATTAATTTCCAGTCCATTCACCCCTGGGGTGTGGAAAAATTACAACATGTCTGTCCCAACAAAAAACAAAACAAAAAAAAAACACCTGAAGCTAAATGATGGATCTGTGAAACTGAATATTAATTGTGTTATTCTAATTCTTCTGAGTATTTCAATATTTTGTTCAAATTAAATATAACACTTGACGGTGCAAGTTTGACATCAGATGTCATGACCAAATGTCATTGATGTCGGAATTGTTCTTATTTTTTTAGAAATTCAGTATTTTTTTTCAAATAGATGTGCACTGTGAACTTTTGATTCTTAAAAAAAATGGTTCATGCTGATTGATTCATTTCAGAGTGATTCAAGGACATGTCCCAAGAGTCTTCCCTCTTTCACTTTTTGGGGGTTCAGTGTTATTTGGATGAGAAATTAAAGTAAAGGCCATTACATGGGCATTATTGTACATTTTAAGTTTTGCAGCCTTAATACCTTTTAAAAGTTATGCTGCCATCAAATGCACTTGTAACACTGGGGCACTAGTCATACAATGTCATGCACTTACGTCGAAAACATTACATGGAAGCAACGTAAACAAACCACAAAAAATATTTGTGAAAAAATAAACCACCTGAATTCAGTATGCTGAAAATTATTTAGTTCTACAATTATTTATTACAGGTTACCAAAACAGTGTTTGTTTTACATACAGTTGTGGTCAGAATTATTGGCACCCCTTGTAAATATGATCAAAGATGGCTGTAAAAATAAATCTACATTGTTTACCCTTTTGATCTTTCATAAAAAAAACCACAAAAAATGAATATTTTATTGAAGTTAAAGAATAGTATATTCCCATTAATATATATTTGTTTTTTTTTAGCGCACCAGGATGACATAGGAACATGACATTATTTAGCTATGATTTCTTGTTTCACATGAGCATAAATATGTGGAAACAGAAAGGTTGAATTCCCTTATTCATCCAACACACACTGAAAACAACAAACACAGCCGGAGCAGTGGACAGCCATTTTTGCTGTGGCACCCGGGGAGTGATTGGGGGTTATAGGTGCATTGCTCAAGGACACCTCAGTCAGATCCTGCCGGTATTGAGAATCAAACCCCCAACCACCAGTCTGACTCTCTTAACAGGCCACGACTGCCCCCTAACAGTACAATTAAATACGTTTCTGATAAATGATTCACGGTCTGGGTGGAATCGCAGGTCCAGTATTTGGTGACCTGTGATCTAGTGTGTTGTCACCTTTAGTCCTCCCCACACTTCCACCTGTAATTACCTCACTAATGACTGTAAAACGAAAAAAAAAATATTAATGAACACTTATAATCAGGTCTATTGTCAAGGGTTGCAATAGTTCAGCGTCACTGCTTCTGCCAAACAGCTGTGTCATGTGAATTCATCACTAATTGTGAGCTTCCAGACGGTAGGAAGATTTACAGGTCAGCTCTATCAGCTCCACACAAACATTCCCTCGTGTCCCAACATGTGATCCCATCGTACGCCTCAGTCCTTCACTCTTTTTACACACTGGCTGTCAGCTGATGAAGCCCTTGCAGTAAATTGAAAAGGATGATGTTCTGACAGTTAGATGATAGTAATTATCTTCTCAGCACTGGCTGTAACGTTTTCAAGACGATCAACGGATGCGCCGGGGCTGGTGGGATGGACTGTGTGAATTGCTGCAGCTAATTTGGTAGCCAGGGAAAACACACACACACACACACGCACGCACGCACATGCACGCACACACACACACACACGCACACACACACACTCACTCCCTCTGAATATAAGTGAACACTTCAGACAAAATACACCTACAGGCTATCTGCTCTGCTGCTGATTGTGTGTTTTAATAATGTACGGGATTGTTTCATCCCTGAGACACCCTGGGGTCGGGAGACAGGAAACGGTGAATTAATTGACGTCTTCTCAAACTAATTTTACTAATCTGTCAAGCTTTCAAATCGTCTCACTGAGCAATTCTCCCTCTTAGCTGCATGTGTGCACTGCTGCGCACTACTGATGTTGTCCCTGTGCAGACAGACAAAATTAAAGGCAAAAAAACTTTAAAAAAATTGAAAAAAGTTTTTTTTTTTGCATCATTGTTTGAGGGTTAAATGGATGTATAGAGTCCATCAAGATGTCCACTTATTCAGGATATTTCACATCTAAAAAGAAATTCAGGGGACCTCCACAACTTATAATGCATGGTTGCGAGTTCTAATTTATTGTTTTAATTAAACCTTTTAATTTGCAAACATTATTTTGTTGAGTTCTTTTGATGTAATAATGTTTACCATTACATCAACTTAATATTGTTTCCAACTAAAACTCAAATTTCTGCTTTATTGGCTTTTTTTTATTTTATTAAGTTGTAGTAACATAACGAAACTGTCTTGATAACTAGGCATTGAAATTTCCAGTTCACAGGATCCTCTGCATAGGACTGGATAGGAGAATAAATGTTGAAATCGTTTTATTGTATTTTTTTTTTTTTTGTGAAGGATAATACCCGATAGTGTTTAATGCTTTTTTGTTTGACATTTAAATGAGTTTCTGTAATGCTGTAAAAGTTTTTTTGATTATTGTGCTGAAGAGACAACATTGACTCTATAACAAATGACTGCTCTATTGCCAGTATATCTTACTCATTAAAATAAGTTACATTAGAATGTGTTATGTTAGCTGTTGATTTGAACTAATAGATAATATAAATTGGTTCCAGCTTAAAAAAATGTGTTTATGGTACAAATTATTAAGTACCTCTAATTCAAAGTAGCTTGCTGGTTGAATGTAATTTCATTCAAAGTTGTCATAACCCCCCCCCCCCCCCCCCCCCCCCCCCCCCCCAATTTGTTTTTCTTTTTTCTTTGAGCCAACATTATTTTTTAGATTATTGTGTAACAGCCCACTGTATTATTATTTATATTATCATTCATCTTAAGCATATACATATTTAATAAAAAAATGATAACAAAAATACTACTACTACTACTTGTAAATACTATTTATAATATAGGCTATATTTATATTTATGTAAAACACTTATTTTTCTCCCTTTCTACAGGAAATTACAGTGAAAGTCTTGAAAACAGTTCACAATATAAAGTATTTCTTCATCATTTGACATTGTTTTATCGATGTCAAAATGTAAAATTATAATTTTTTTCTCATTTTTGTTCAATCTTCTCTATTTTCTGGTTTAAATTGGATTTTGAATCCAGTATTTTCTGTGTCTCCAACATTTGGACCCCATGGTAAATGTAGTGTCTCAGGTGCTCAGGTGGCTGAACGGTCCGCCCAATTGAATTGAAAGCAAGAACAAAAATTAGAGGGAACATTGCCAGTATGCATCCCATCGTAGTTTGGTTACCACTAATAGCCAATGGAGGGTGCTGTAGGGTTTCATCTTTTGTCAGGCCTTCAGGCCCAGTCTTCCTTTTTTTTATTGGTTCGGTGACCCAACACTAGGTAACCTCTACTTGATTCCTGCAGCTGTTCCCATGGCAATCAGTCATTTGTGGTTTAAAGGCTTGTCAGAGTGAAATAGTGTGGACTATTGTGTTAAAACCATTTTATAACTTGTCTGTAAGCAAAATTTGAATGTAATACACGGGTGTCAGCATTTGTTTGGAGGACACTTTGCCTTCCATGTTGTTGTGTATAATTGTGTGACCATTGGGAGATGTTTAATTTTCTTAAATGGATCTTTGTGGAAGTGCAATAGTTCAACTTTTAGAAATCACAACAGAAATCACAATTATATAGGAAAGGACTTTAGGAAAGTGTGGAAAGTGTTTGTGTGTGTGTGTGTGTGTGTGTGAGTGTGTGTGTGTGTGTTTGAGCATGCATTTGTGTTGTGCGTACAGGTGTTTGCTTGTGTACAGCTAGCTGTCTTAACCGTTTAGATGGCTGATAATTCCAATAGATTAGATCCCTGAAGCTGTTTTTATGAACCTCTTTTTATCCTTCAACGTCACAATTACTTTTCTCTGTTGTATAAATATGGCTAATAATCTGCCATCTCTCAGGGAAACAACTCGGATGTGTTGATCTCTGTAGCAACCAGTGGGGACTCAACCACATTTAATTTCCAGACATATAGTCCTTTGAACAGTAAAATATTATGTGACTAAACTAGAGATTGAATGGCATAGACTATTCTTGAGTTGATTTTAATATGAATTAATTTTGTAGATGTACTTTTTTCACCTTCTGAATTTTGTTTGCTGGTGTACACATAGGTGAATGTGATCTTTGTTGATCCTAGAACAACATTCCAATCAACCAATCAGATTTGAGGGACACGTTTATGTCAAGTTTAGGCTTACAACCAGGTTTAGGTTCTTCAACATCAGTGTCATTCATTTTAGGGATAACTCAATGAGCTAAGACTAAACTTTCACACTGAATTGTTCCAGGATCAACAAAATATGTTGAGCCAGGGACATGCCTTACTTGGCAAAATCACGGTGACCGTACAAATAACACTTCACCTTTAAAAAAGAGGGTTTGTTGCCTGCTAACACTAATAATTCATACATGCAATGTTACTGGCCATTTGAGTTTTTAGTTGAATGTTGAGTCTACTATATTCTCTAACCTTCAAGATATCAATAAATGTAAGTGTTCTCCCTTAAAATGATATTGGAGAATTCCCACTGACTTAGTGGGCATAGCTTGTTTTTGTAAATCAATAGCAGGAGGGTCCATTTTGATTGATACAGTTAGGAAGGTTGCAACAAGGTTGCCATATTGTCTGAACCTAGATGTGAGCAGTTTCTTACTTTTTTCTGACACTCCAGGGTCATCTCATTGAGATGGGCAACTTTAGAGACGTAATCATCGTGTACAGATTGATCTGAACTAGAGCTAGTGAAAGCTTTGTAAGGTACCGGTGACTGTTATCATAGAAAGCATTATATATATATATATAAGTGCTGTCAAATCGATTAATCGCATCTAACATAAAAGTTTGTGTTTATATAATATGTGTGTATACATGTATAAGGAATAATTGACGACCGGCTGTTGAATTAATAGAAAAATAATGGACATCTGAGGTGGTAATGGCCTCACGACGCGAAGCTTTACTTTCACTTTAGCCGTGCGTTTCCCTGAAAATAATTGCACACCTTAGAACGTTCGTCAACCAATCAGATTCAAGCATTCAACGGCCCTGTAGTGTATATATATATATATTAGGGCTGCACAATAAATCGAATTTGTATTATAGATGCCACAATTATGTAATCGTTCAGAGGCACAATTACAAAAAGTCCACTTACATTATTCTGTTTGCTGAAGATGATGATTTTTTTAAAGCTTATTTTAAGCCCCCCCCCCCCATTGTTTTAATTTTAGTTAGTGTAACATTATAATATTATATATTTGCTTTTCCATTAAGCCTCAAATGTCAAATTATTTAAAGAAACCAAACCAATTAACGTTTTTCAGGAGGAGTTTAGAGCTGATTTATTTTGATATAACTATATGGCATAAAGCTGTCCAAAAATCATTCAATGTAAATTGTGATAATCGTAATAAATTTTCGCAATTACAATTTCAAGGCAATAATCGACAATTATGATTTTTGTCATAGTCGTGCAGCCCTATATATATATATTAGAAACTAGAAATAAAGGGTTAGGAATACACAAAATGTTGTATGGCTGAATACAGTGTATTTATCATCAAAGTGGTGCAACAAGTTTGAATTATAAGACAAGCACAATCTATTTGTATGGTTTAACATTAATGCACATTTCCTTTATGGATTTTTCTGTGCTGTCAGAATGACAAGTATTTAGATATCCCACAGTACAGAATGAAACCATAATGTCAAAAAAGCACTGTAGCAATGTTCAGGGAAGAAGGAGGCGGGAACCGGCGAACAATCCAAATATAATTTATTAAAAATAAAACAAACAAACGAAATACCACCAGCAGCCCCTCGCGGACGACTGCTGGCTACCGAAAATAAATATAACTGCCAGCAGCCCCTCGCGGACTACTGCTGGCTAAAATAAAATACAAAAACAAAACACAACTAAAATACAGGCCTGTTCCTCTCTCGATCATCAACGTCGTCGCTCCCCCTTTATGCTTCCGCTCCTCCGTGAGAGATGCGAGACCGGTGTGCCTCACATGTGTTGCTCATTAGCAATCGCACCACCGGCCTCGCGCCGTTCTCTCACGTCCCTCGGCCGTCCTGTTCGCCACATACCCCCATCGCCCCTCACAGGCCGGGGGGTACCCACGAGCCTGTGTCTACTCCCCCCCCCCCGGCGGCGGCGATCCCTGGGGAGTATGGACAGACAAACCGAGGGAAACGGAGACGGAAGCATGAGGAGCGACAGATCGAGAGAGGGGAGAGAGGAAAAAAAAATTGGTCCGGTTCCCACAACGCGCTGCCATCTGGTCCCCCACCAGCTAGGCGATCTCCTCCGCGGTGCCTGGCGGTGACGCTGGGTAGCCCTCGGTGGACGGCTCGACGCTCCTCCGCCGCCCGGTGGACGGCGACGGCTCCTCTGGTGCCTTGGGCAGACGGTAGGAGTCCCCCGCTCCCTGCTCCTCCCCTTCACTGGTGGACGGCAGCAGGCTCCGGCCCACGGCGAGCGGCGGCGGCGACTCCTCTCCCTCCCGGATGGCAGCCGCCCCTCCAATACCCAGGCGGCTGGCAGCGAGCTCGACCGTCCCACCGGCAACTCACTCCAGCGCCCCGCCTCGAGCGTCCGTGGCCGCGAGTCCCCCGCTCCCTGCTCCTCCCCTCGCTCGGCGGATGGCAGCAGGCTCCGGCCCACGGCGAGCGGCGGCGACTCGCGCACCATGCTCGATGGCACCGCGGATTCCCCACATCGGCGAGGACTCTCTGACAGCGCGTTCCTCCCTCTTCCCGGGTTTCGGCACCAGTGTAGCAATGTTCAGGGAAGAAGGAGGCGGGAACCGGCGAACCATCAAAATATAATTTATTAAAAATAAAACAAACAAACGAAATACCACCAGCAGCCCCTCGCGGACGACTGCTGGCTACCGAAAATAAATATAACTGCCAGCAGCCCCTCGCGGACGACTGCTGGCTACCGAAAATAAATATAACTGCCAGCAGCCCCTCGCGGACGACTGCTGGCTAAAATAAAATACAAAAACAAAACACAACTAAAATACAGGCCTGTTCCTCTCTCGATCATCAACGTCGTCGCTCCCCCTTTATGCTTCCGCTCCTCCGTGAGAGATGCGAGACCGGTGTGCCTCACATGTGTTGCTCATTAGCAATCGCACCACCGGCCTCGCGCCGTTCTCTCACGTCCCTCGGCCGTCCTGTTCGCCACAAGCACAATATACCTTTCAAAAAGTTTGGGGTCGGAAAGATTTTTTTTTTTTTTTTTTTTTATGTTTTTGAAAAGATCACGAAGATATCCATTTATTTGAACAAACATACTCAAGTAAAAATAATATTGGGAAATATTATTACAATTTTTAAAATAACTCTTTTCTATTTTAAAACATTTTACATTTAAATTTACTCCTGTGATAGTAAAGCATCATTACTCCAGACTTCAATGTCACACGATCCTTCAGAAATCATTATAATATGCTGATTTGCTGCTCAAATGTTGCAATATTTGTGTTTTGAGAATGTCTCACTGCTGTTCAAAATCAAACTTTATCAGGTTGAGAAGAGTACTTAAGCTCCGGTTTCTCAATAAAACATTAAAAAAAATGGGAATGGCAGACATTTGCAGAGTATTACAGTCTCTATTTCTGAGCAAAGTGATGCATTAAATAAATAATTGAGAAACCTTTTTACATCAAACATCAAAGGAGTGAGCAAAACTGCTAGTACAGTTTGCTACTTACTCTTCAAGACCAAAACAGCAGAATTGAGTTGACAATGATATGTCCTTCTTGTTTCCGAGTCAATAGGGCTAAAATTGACTAAATTGTATCACGTGTTTTTATGAAATTTGTCATTTTTAGTGTTTTCCTCTCTTTTTGTTTTAAAACAGATTGCATAGATTTAAAATCTGAACCTTTTATATCTTTTTTTCCCCGAGAATGTAAGAATAAGAAAAAGAGCAACATAAATTTCATACAAGTGGAAATGCAAAGTTTTTCATTTCGAGATAATTGGCATTAAGCTGTTTAGTGTTAAAGACCGATGTTTCAGCATTTCTAACTAGAGTTTCCATTCATACAAAACTAGTTGGCATAATTTGTTTGAAGGTCACCCATTTTAACTCACCGTCGTTCCATACGAAGCTAAAGTATGGTGAGTGCTATTATCAAAGCTAAATAATATGAAGTGTGAAATTCCAGCGTGCTATTTTTTGAATGTGTTATTCCATAAAAAATGGGTGGAGAATCTAAATGACACATTTATAACACATTCTTGACAAGCATTCTGCAAGTTAAACACTTATTAATGACATGTAGTTAAAAATAGAACTTCTAAAAAGTACACCAATGATGCATGCGTGATCTACATAATTGTTAAGCTGTAACTTTTTGTAGAAGTGTGACAGTAGCTCTTCTGATTTCCCCTGAAATCTGTTACAAACTGCTTTTTCCACTGTGCTTTAGCATTGTATTGTGCATCCAGCATGCTCTCCTGAAATGCTCTTTCTAAGGACACATCCTTTATAGTAAATCTGTTTATTTGGATGGTTCATGTAAATTAACTCGGTGGAAAATGACTTGCCAAGTACCTGCTCAGATGTTCCTGTTACATTTTTTTTTATATGCTGTTTGTCACTATATAACACTATAAAGTTGGCCAGATGCATTTGGAAATGCACCAAGTGCAAATAGCGATAGATTCTATTTACAGTAAGTACTGTAAGCATGCAATGCTATTTGACTTATTTGAAGATACTATTTGCACCTCAATTTTATTATATTAAAAAATATGCAATAACAAAAAAACATATGAGTAAATCAGTCTGTGATCAATGCAAGAACACCATATGCAATTTCAGTTATAGGCCTGTTAAATACCCATATATATAAACTAATAAACCCAGACAGCAACATAGTGTCGACCCAGATCCGGCCCACATCTGGTACGTGTTGAATCCACATGTACCAGATGTAGCCTGGATATGAACTGACACACTGACACTATGCTGCTGTCTGGTTTTATTTACATTATAAATATACCTACATAAATACATTCCGCATTTATATTTGGAATAAAGTCTGTCCAAGTTGAGATGAGATGGGAATAGAGCGAAGTAGAAAACACTAATTTATTCAAATCTATTTACTATTATGTGATAGAAAAAAAAGCTATGACTAATCTGCGGTTTTTTACTGTTTTATTTACTGTTGGTTACTGGGTTAGCAATACCACCGTCATCCGTTCGAACAACTTGATGATTCTTTTTTTGTCAACTTTGAAAAGCTTCACTTCACATTTGGATGGATAAATGTGGGTGCAGGAGAGCAGCTTAAGTGATCGAGATGGAAATAATTCAGGGAGAAGCCTAGAAATGTCTAAATTGCAGGAGCAAAATCACAGGACAAATATAAATAAAGCCTGCAGAACATATATTCAGTTTGAACTACACAGTTTACTGTGATGCATGATCTTCACTGTTGGCTGATTTGTCAAGAAAGTGTCTTCTAAGAACACAAATGCAATTCCATCAATCCACAATGAATACGGAATACTGTCATCCGACTAGATGGAAAGTGCATTAGCGTTTTTAACAGTCAATTTTAAGTGTTTTGCATTTTTGAGTTAATAAGAAGAGCCAGAATCCTTAATTCCGAGCCAAATGATACCTGTGCATTTTCCCCATGATTCTGAAAGTGTGACTGGAGCATTCTGATGCCCTTTCGGTTCCTATGATTGCGTGTAGGTGTGTTTGCCATTATCATTCAAATCTATTTTTGCCCCTATCAGCCCCTTCTCTCTCTCTGTTTTTTTTCTCAGATCCGTCATCCTGTCATCCCCTATCTCTTTCTTTTTCCCTCACCAAAGATTATCTTATTGAGTTTCCCAGAATGCCGTGGGAGGTTGAAAGCAGTAGGTGGGATAAGACATTTAGTGTTTGGCTTCCTGTTGTTAGCACTCCATCTTTGCGGTCTCCTTCTTGCTTTGACCTTTGGCATTGAAAGGAAAACAGGAACTCTGGAGTGCAGATGCCAGGGAGTCTTTGATTGTCCTTCACCACCACAGAAAGTCAATTATGTCCTTTGTCCTTAGCATAGCAGGACAGAGGTGAATCTGCATGCAAAAACAAGATGTTCACTTTAAGATACATTTAGTCATTTTCTTTTCATACATTTTCTGTAGACCCTCTGTCACCCCTTGTGGCCCCATTTAAAAACCCTTTATATAATAAACTTTCATTTGATTTGTTTTATGCACAAATAGTAATGCACAATTTTGCCTTTTTTCTTTTTTTCCATGATTGCTTATGTGCCCCATTATTCAGTTTATCGTGCTTTTTTCCTTCTTTTCTTCCTTCCTCTGGTCTTGTAGATATGGCAGCCCAATATTCATATTAACAGTGGCAAGAGTGTGCGTGCATGAGCTGGAATTAAGATGCCGTGCTTGCGGTGAAGAAAGAGTTTGATTCTATAGAAAGTGGCAGCATTCGTTTGTGGTGATGACGGCTTGACATTGCAGACAGGGTCGTGTTAAAATGTCTATTGAGTCACAGCTTGCAGAATTAAAGGGAAAATTAGGGTGAACCTCAAAGAGTGCAACACTTTTCAGTTTTACTACAGGAATCTGTCGACACCTGCTGCGGAGAAGTTAATCAGACTACTACGCTTCTCCCATCATGTCACTGGTGTGAATATGTTCACTTCCCACACCAAAGCATCGTTTCTTTATCTTCTCCCGCTTTATCGCCTTTACGCTGCTTGATAGTGATCTGATCACACATGCTTTGATCACGGCATGGGCTTTCAGACTGCAGACATGGGCCAGAGCTCTCCGAGAGGTAATCCGAAGTGCACTGCTGTCAAAAACGTTGCTAACTCATGCAAGGAAGCCTCTTCTAGTGGGGTTCATTCTGCCAATGCTTTCAAATTGGCTTAAGGGTCTTGTGGCACTTTTCATCTGAACTTCAATAACGGTTCAGCTCCTCTTGGTGTATCTATTCCAAACAGGGCTTGGCTGTGCTGTTTCCCCTTTAACTAAGCCAATATCTCATGAATTATTTACTCCCTCCAAATTTGAGGTGAAAAAAAAAGAGTATTAAAGCACTTTCGTTTTACAAAGTAATTGTCTCAGGCTTCTGCTAACCTAACAATATCTGGCCTATAGTAGTGAGAGTTCTTCTCTGGCCCCAGTAGGCTCAAGAGTTGGTTAGTTAACGTGACCAGCAATGTTGGCTACGTCCAAAAAGCTTAGGCAACTGACTTGTTGCCTTGCTGTCTTAACAGGCTGTGACATCACAAAACTGATTTCAGACTTCTGAGGCAATTATTTTATTTTTCAGTATCTTAAAAGCTCTGTCTTTGGTATTGCAGCTCAGATATTCCGGAAGTGCTTTGGACTATGTGTTTTTGTGGTGTCATCGGCTCTGTCTTTATGTGACAAGTGACTGTCTTTTAATGCATTATTAACATTGAATCATTCACTCAGTCATTTTTGATCAACAGTTTTAATCATTTATTCAGATTGATGCATGTCCAGTTTTGTTTTTTTACATTTGGCAACAAAGTAGATCCATCCATTCTGTTGACTGCTGGACTTGAATTTTTATCAAGCTATAGAAAAAAAGATTATATATATATATATATATATATATATATATATATATATATATATATAATGTTTAATTTATAATTAAATATAGCCTAAACAAAATAATACATTTTAATAACTGAGATCATTTTTATGTTTCCTTTGTTTCATGTTTTCATTGTTGGCCAGCAGTGAATTGAAAATTAATGAGAATGATTTGTTCAGTTAAAAAAGATTATTTCAAAACATAGTCACACAACAACTAAACACCATTGCTGATATTATCCCTAACTTAATACCACACTACCAAATAAAAAGCTTTTCACCTGGCTGAGGGGAGATGGCTGTTTCTAGGAAGACTTCCATGACCTTCATGTGTTTGATTTTGTACTTGTACATGATTTGCCAGAAGGAAGAATGAAATTAAGGATTAGTACCAGCACACATCACACAAACGTGAGGCCGACAGTATTGTCAGTCGGCTCGCGTTTCCGGTATTCATGCAGGAATGAATAGATGATTATGAATGAAGTGCTGAAAGCCACAGAGGAGAAACAGAAGAGAAAATTGTGACTCCAGAGACTCAGGCTGGACAGAGCAGATATGAAGATCACCCTGCTGAGCCGTGACCAAAATCCACACACACACACACACTCCCTGCTGCCCTCGATGTTCTGCCTCCTTCCCTTACTCCATTTTTTCTGACATTGAACCTGTAACCCAAATTCGTACCCCACACACATTCTCTGAAGGTTAAAGGATAGCAGGTCATTCAACTTATACTGTTATGCTGTGTGGTGGTTTAAAGGATATGACCAGAGGATGAGTCTTGTGACATGTCTTGATGCTACATGTTTGAATACACAGAACTGCAACAAGATTTGAGTACCTATAAATATATATACTTGAACTTTTCAGTGATATTTTGACTTGATTTTAATATATTTTTATGTGCATACAGTCATTCAAAAGTTTGTTGTTGGTGAGAGTTTTTAATGTTTTTGAAAGAAGTCCTATCAAGGCTGCATTTATTATCAAAAATACAATAAAAACAGCGATATTGGAATATTATTACTTCAATATTATTATATATTATTTCTTTATTTCTGCAATTTTCAGCATCATTACTCCAGTCTTGAAAACAGTTGTGCTGCTTCATATTTTTGTGGAAACTAATACTTTTTTTTTCCATGATTCTTTGAGGAATATAAAGTTCAAAATAATTATTTATTTGAAATATTTTTTTGTTGTTGTATCAATGTAAGAGTCTGTGCTTTCATCTTAAAAATAAAATAAAATGACTCCAAACTTTATTGGGCCCAGTTACCAGCGTAGAGAGCAGGAACATGCTGTGAAGATTCTGAAGGTAAAAAGGTATCAAAGTAAAAAGATCTGAATCAGATGCGAGTATGAGAGAGCAGATGAAAGGGACAGTTGGAACTCACTTCAAAAATGAGCTGGGATTTATGTTGTATTTGCATTCCATCACAGTCAGTTAATATTACTATGATCTTAGGCTCTCTAGCTCAATATGCAGGTGATATTCTATGTGATCTGATCATTAAAGGTTCAGAAATCCACGGTTCTACTTTATAATGCTCTTAAAATAATTTAACATAGTGACCGTACCCATCTTAATCTGATGTAAAATTGTTATTTACTCTCAAATTACAAACTGTAGTGTATTTGACTGGAAGATTTAGCTTTTTTGCTTTTACGATAACGAATTGCCTGCAGGGCAATTTAGTCCTGCTAATGAGTGTGTTTTTCCCGGTTAAATAAAGATGTGATGAAAAATAGCCATCGAACTGTAATTTGAAAAAAACAAATCATTACTTTTGCTTGATTAATTAAGTTAACTGTAGATGTTGTATACAAGCATATACATTTAAAAAAAATATATATATATGTATGTAGCGGGTTGATTGACTGCAGCAGGTGTAGGTCATACTCTCTGGACCAATCAGGACTGAACTGCCTGCTATATGGGCAGAGGGTGGCTCGTGTGACACTTTATGGTTTTGCCATCAGAGGCACATTTTCTGGGGCGACAGTGGCTCAGTGGTTCATGTGGGTTGTCTACAAACCGGAAGGTTGGTGGTTCAATTCTCGGTTCCACCTGACCAAGTGTCGAGGTGTCCATGAGTAAGACACCTGACCCCAGCTGCTCCCAACGAGCTGGATGGCGCCTTGCATGGCTGACACCGCCGTTGGTGTATGAATGAGTGGGTGAATGTGAGGCAATATGTAAAGCGCTTTGGTGGCCCAGTGGGTCTGTGAAAGCGCTATATAAATGCAGTCCATTTACCATTTTCGTGGTGGGTCCTCGTGTTCGTGGTGCAGTTACGGTCATCAAACAGGTAGTAGAGCGTGGCTAACTTTCTCATTTCCTAGAGGCCTCGTTAGTGTTGCAATGGGAATTACAATGTGCAATGTCTTTTGCAGTGTTTCTCCTGTCCCAAACCGATCTTTCCTGTAACGGAACCGGGTTGCGTGGTGCTGTTGGTAGGTTGAATCTGTTTTTCTCTTTAAAACATCTGCGTTATTGAGTATAAAGTAATGGGCCGTTTGATTGTAGGTTTCGTGTAGCTGTACTAAACGACACGATTAGTATATATGCGCAGCTCCCTGACGGTTATGTATGTAAGCCAGTCGGCATTGTGTGTATATGCGTGGCGTCGGTGTCCTTGGTGGTGGGGTCTCCTCCTGTGTGCTGTTTCCCTTTTGTTATTGTGTATTTGGAGTATGGTTACTTTGGTGTGTACGTGTGATTAGGGAATCCTTAACCCCTGAGGTCCCACACATTCTGACCCGGCTTCCTCCAATGGTAAGGCCTCAGCACTCGTTTTCCCTTTTTCTTTTCTTTTTTTGTGTGTTAGTGTGAAACCTACTTTATATTTGATGTCCATTTTAATGATCTAAATAAAATTATTGTTTTACTGGAACTGCGTTTCTGGCTTCATGCATGAACCGAGCCTGTGTGCTTCCTGTAAGTTTGGAGAGTTACTCATTGAGCTAGTTTAACTCTATTTCCCGGGGTGAAACTCCCTGGGTGGCGTAGTTGCTGTTTTCATTAAAAATTTAAGACGCTGAACAGGTTAAAAAGGGGCTTCACTCCCCCAAGGGTGAGAAGAAGTTTCCCTTTTACCAACGAAAAGTTTCCACCCGCCACACACACACACACATATATATATATATATATATATATATATATATATATATATATATATATATATATATATATATATAAATATTTTAAGCAACAAGTGAGGAATGCATTGAGTTCAGGTTCGATTTCAGATGGCATGTTCCATAAAAGTCATTTTAACTTAACCTTTGGTAAATTATTTTACACTACACTTAATATTTTGACATGCAGTTAAAAGAAAAGTGTAGATGTAAGCAAATTAAGGTTTTTTTTTTTTCTTTTTTTCCAATAGACATCTGTACTCTATAGTAGATATGTGGTTATCCAACACCAACACCATGCACACGTCAAAGTAGCTGGAGCAACTCTATTTACAGATATGAGACACGCACTAGCGAATGATGCAAATAGGCAATTTACAGCGAAAACCATCCCGCCAGTCCTAAAATAGAAACACTTATAACAGGCATAAAATGGTGAGTCAGGGTAAGACAAAGACGGGATTGATAAAACCTAATGATTGTGTGGATACAATTGTAAAAAATGATGTATTGACGTATTGTGTAAATTTTGAACAAAAAAAAAGTGTACCTTTATTTGGCATATAGTTAAGACTTCTAAGGTACTTTTAGTGCATTATATATGAATGCATTTAGAAAAAAAAAGCTTCAATATTAGTTATATAGACCACCATGCATCCTAAGTGTTTGTTCTGTGCTGCTGGAACATAAGGGTTCACTTATAAAGGAGAAACTATGGTCAGAAATATTCAGGTTTTTTTGCCTCTTTTCATGATTGCTTGAATTGGCCACAGTATGAGTAAAAGATGGGATGATTGATGACTACACCTAATAGAAAGTCAAAGAGTCTGCCTCTTCAATTTTCACCCTTTCAGTTTTAGACTGAGTTTCAGTTTAACATTTTACACACACACACACACACACACACACACACACACACACACACACACACACACACACACACACATATACAGTATCTCATTTTAAATGTGTCCGTACCTGTTATTCTAAAATACTCTCAAGTTAATTTAAACCCTTTTGTGTAATTTGCCTCTGCAGATAGCAGCAATAAGATACATGATTTAATTCTGTTGAAAGGTTGAGACATGAGGGAAAATATAATAAAAGAAAATCAAATACCGCAGCAGTAAAAGTACATAAGCCATCATTCCACTGAAAGGTTAGTCAGTGGCTAATTTCATAAATAATTTGTGCTAAAATACCAATTTTCCATAGAACAGAAATGAATGGAGAATGGCCCTGATTTTGTATTTGACTTTTCGTAGCTTGACCCCTGCTCACATTTAATGTACGGAAAAGAGCCTATCATTTCCTTTTGCATTCCACAGAAGAAAGAAATTCATATGGGCTTCAACACTCCGAGGATTAGAATAATTAGTGCCTCAGTATCCATGAAAACATATATTATCTGTCACAAGAAACATGCACCTTTAAATCGCTTATTACATGGTATTACATCACAGCTTTTGTGCCTGAGCTTGTGATCCCTCTAACGAGAACTAAATGGATTGGTGCTCGTGAGTGTGGTCTAACAAGCTTGTTAGATGTGTAATTAGTAGAAATGTTCGGTGTTCCAGTCACACATTATCCTATGTACAAACACAGGCATGACCAGTTTCTGTGGAACCGTCTAAAGGGGGCACTTAGAAAGGTGACACGTTGCTTTCTAAACGGTGTCCTGGATATATTTTGAAGACCGCTGCTACATTTCATTCTGTTTTGTTTAGCCACAATATTTATTTTTGCAGTTTTATTATGATAGGACATAGGAGAAAGGAAGCAAAGTGAGAGAGAGAGGATGGGATGGGATCAGGAAAGGTCCACGAGCCGGGACTCAAACTCAGTTCAGATCTAAATCTTCACTAGTGTTGGATGTGATTGTTACTAACACATTTAAACACTGAATACATTCATTCGACACCCTCTTTCCACAGACCTGCCCACAAAATGACTACAGGTGAGCATGGAAGCCTTTGGATGCTGTCAGCTCAAAAACACATATTGCAACCACAAGTCATCAAATCGACAGTCCCATGAGACGGTGTGAAAAAGCACTTGTGTATTTTAGCATTTAGCTCTTGGTAAAAGACCTAAATAGCCTCGCTGATCTAGTTTATTTCTTTTTTTTTCTTTTATGAAGTCTGTTACATCCCTTTCGAGCTTGTTGAAGCTCAGGCAGGGTATGACTACATAATGGTTATGTCATTATGCAGTCATGGCCGTATGACATTTAAAATGTCTCTGCCTGTAAGCCAGTCCCAGAGTGTCTGGCAGGAAAACAAGGTGGTAATATATATTTATAGAGCCGCGGCCAACCGGATACACAGGGCTGAATGGAGGCATGCGGCCGATGTGATTGTTTGACCCTTGGTTGAGAGGAAGAGTTGACTGACATCTTGAGGCATTGTATTCACAGTCTAGATCAGCTCTATGAAAGGCAAGAAGACCATTCGCTTTTGACATAAACGTGTTTTCCTTCTCGGGACACCCAGACAGTATCTGACTTTTAGGATTAAGGCATATATGCTTGTTCGGTCTGTTCTACAACCACAGTATGCAATTGCTGGATCTACATTTTCATGTTGCTGTTACTGTGTCTCGCCCTTTTGAAAGCTCACTCAGAGCTCGAGAGACTTTTAAAATCAAAATAAAAGAAAGAAAAAAGGTTAATGTGACAGTTAGATAACACTGCATTAGAAAGCTTGTTTTAGTTGGTTTACTTACACAGACCATAAACCTGAGAAAACCTGTTGCCAATGGCAGCATACAATAGAAAAGAGACTATTTTGAAATATAATGAGATACCGAATGAGAGAGTTGAGGTACATTTTCTTTCTCAGCACTTAAAAGGACTCCAAAACTCGTTTCATGACTGTTCAGTCCATACAATCTTAGAAACATAATCAAAAACCACCCCATAACTTAAAGTTCACTGACATTCATATGTTGGTTTCTACAAAACATTTTTTAAATGTCATTAATTGTCCTGTTTAATTTTCCTCTGTTTATTTTCTATAATTTTATGTTTGATTAGCTTGCAATCAGTTGCAAGAAAGGAATAAAAGATTAAAGTCACTGCAAGATGAAGTAGGCATTATATATATATATATATATATATATATATATATATATATATACACACCTGTCAACCTAGGAAGAGGTGCAGGACTGTAAACTGTATGTTGATAAAAATAAAAAAAACCTGGCAAGGAAAGAGTTAAACATGAGTCATTCACAATACTTGTTGGTACTTACTTTCTGTCTGAGCTTTTATCAAAGGCATGCAATTTTGTTGCAGTATTGTTCATTTTGTCTTATACTTGTGAGTGAATTGTTTAGCGCTCTGGCTCACAGCTTTACCTGCTGGGTCTTGACACCTCAAGTTATTTTTCTCTTCAGAAACAGTTGTAGATGCCCAGTGGGGTTTTTTCGGTGTCTTTTTTCTTTCCCATCTCTCCGGTTATGACACACCTAAACCTCAAAGATACGAATGTAGCGGGACGAGGAGGGGGGTGGTCACTCCCTCTACCCATGTAGCTGACTACGCCACCCTGTTAAACAGGGAAATATTAATATTACTATTATTTAACCACCTACGAAAAAGGACACTGGAGCGTGGTTATCAAAGGAGGGTCTGAGACGTGGATACCAAAAGTACAAAAAGTTTTATTTCAATCAAGTAGTAATCTAAAAAGAAAACACATTAAACGACTGAAAGACCAGTTTATCACATACATTAAATACCCCAAACACGAGAAGGAAGCCGAGGCTTATCAAAGGCAGAAACAACTAGCTTAATGAGCACAAGGCTCCTGTACCACCCTGTGCACCAATCTCACCACAACACACGCACACCAACAAGGTCAAGCACAGCACTCCGTGACAGAATCCCACCACCGCACACGAGGGCCTATGAGTGGCCTGCCCTAAAGCCTCGGCTCCTGTAAAAAAAAAAAAAAAAAAAACACACAATTACCAATATCATTTTCCAAATAATCAGATAACAATTGACATTGAAATCAAGTTACAAAAGAAAGAAAACAAATAAAACAACAGTTATTTACACACTAAAGGTTCATGCATCAAACCACGCAGAGGTTAAGAACTTGGGCACCGAAACTGGGTGGATATTCACTCCACTTTCATGCTTCACCAGCAACCCGGCGATCACATAAAAAGATGCTAGAAAGCAGATGTTACGATACACTTAAAACGAGCGCCCACGTGAATTTGATACATGGGTAGACAAACAAACGAGATAAAGCAATAGCACTGAAAAATGAAGTAAAATGTACAAAAGCAAAATACACAAACACATGAACCGAGCGCACCCGCGCTCATGAGTGAGTTGTCCAAACGAAACCAAGGTAGAGAAAGCAGCAGCTTCAACCAGTGTTGCCCCGCAGGCCTCATTGACCACACTCGTCTCCGCTAACAGATTATTCCTGTCAAGATCCAAACAAAATTACAACAAACATACATAAACGTTGCGCAGTAGTGGTAGTTAGGCATACCTTTACTTCATAGCGGGTCGCAAATCGGAGTTACACACACGGACGAAGCTGTCGCCATAACAACGGCACGGGAAGGCAGGAGGGGCATATGAATAGCCACCACCAACAACCCCCGGCAACGAACCATCTGCCATAGCTATAGGCCAAATGACCGTTACATAAAGTCCCAAATCTATGCGGTAACTAGTTAGCCAAACACATACCTCAGGCAGACGAGATGAAAACAAACCGGAATGGGCGGTCCCCGGCAATGACGCACAGGCGGTGACCCACACACCCTACAAACGTGCATTCGGTTCCTTTTAAACGCTGCCTCGCAGAATATGATTGGACAGTACATTACCTGCGAGCATTGAATTAAAAATAACGAGACTCTGTACGTCCCACTACACATAGTATTGGAAGGACTGTAATCACTGAGATTTGTATCTTTTCTTTGAGCATTTCCCCTCTCAGGAATGTCACATCTGAATCAGAAGAGTATCAGAAGTATCAATAGACAATCAATTATTACTTTAATTTCGAGTTTACAGTATAATGCAATGTGACTGGCTCACATTTCACACATTTCCAGAATGACACTCTCCTGCTGCAAAAATTGTGCATTACTGTTAACATAACTGTTGCAGACCAGGATATGTATTATTTCTTCGTGACTAATCATGAGCAGATATATGAAACTAATAATAGTGTGCCTACAGCCCTTCAGTTTAAAAAAAGCCCCCAATTTTCCTTTCCAAATGAAGCTGTTTATTGCCATTTAACTTGAAAACTGTATTTTGCAGTGCTGTTTTTGATGGTGATGATGATAATGAAGAGGCAAATTTGGCTCCCTTGTCGGTTCCCTGCGAGCATATTATTTCCAGGATGTTATTGTTGCCAAGAGCAAAGCTTTAGAGCGGCCAAGCTCGCAAATTACATTTTGTCATGATTTTTCTGGAATACTGAACCCTGTGGACAAACACTGAAACTTCGTCGTCTGGCCTAAGAGCTTGACGAATTGAATTCATATTCCTTCTGAATTATAAAGAGGGAATAGAAAGGCTTTCATTTCCAAGAGAACCAAAGACTGACAGTCTTCCAAGAGAACCAAAGACTGACAGTCTTTCATTTTTCATATAGGCTACATGATGCATGTTCATTACACGTCTGACATCACCGAGGTCTGTCGTTTTATGGTTCGTTCCTTCATTCTGTCTGTCTGTCGGTCGTTCTCTCTTTCTGTCGGTCATTCTCTCTTTCTGACGTTCGTTCTCTCTAGTTGTTCTCTCTGTCAGTCGTTCTCTATATCTGTCTTTCGTTATCTCTATCTGTCATTCATTCTCTCTATCTGTCAGTTGTTCTCTCTATCTGTCGGTCTTTCTCTCTGTCAGTCGTTCTCTCTTTCTGTTGTTCGTTCTCTCTATCTGTCGTTCATTCCCTCTATCTGTTGGTCGTTCTCTATATCTGTCAATCGTTCTCTCTTTCTGTCGGTCGTTCGCTATATATGTCGGTCGTTCTCTCTTTCTGTTGTTTGTTCTCTCTATCTGTCGGTCATTCTCTCTATCTGTCGGTCATTCTCTCTATCTGTCGGTCATTCTCTCTATCTGTCTGTCGTTCTCTATATATGTCTGTCGTTCTCTCTATCTTTCGGTCTTTCTCTCTATCTGTCGGTCATTCTCTCTATCTGTCGGTCATTCTCTCTATCTGTCGGTCATTCTCTCTATCTGTCGGTCGTTCTCTATATATGTCGGTCGTTCTCTCTATCTTTCGGTCTTTCTCTCTATCTGTCGGTCGTTCTTTCTATAATCTATTAGTCGTTCTTTTTATCTCACGCCCATTCTATCTATCGTTTGTTCATTCTTTCATATCTGTCTGTTGTTCTTTCTATCTATCGGTTATTCTATAATTCTATCTGTTCTGTTGTTCAAAAGTTCTTTCTTTCTATCTCTCTATCGTTTGTTCGTGCATGTGTTTGCGTGTTCGTTCGTTCGTTCTATCTGTCGTGATTGTTCTATATTCTATCTTTTGTTCATTTGATCTATTAATTCTGTCTATCGTCCGTTTGTTAATTCGTTCTATCTATCTTTCGCTCGTGCATTCATTCATTCATTCATTCTATTTTCTATCTGTCGTTCTAACTGTTGTTATCTCTATTGTTTGTTTCTTTCTTTCTATATATCTGTCATTCATTCTATTTATCTAGCCTATCTGTTATTCTTTCTAATGGCCGTTGTTTCTTTCTGATGTTCTATTGTTCTATCTGTCATTCTATCTATGATTAGTTTGTTTGTTCATTTGTTATTTCTATCTGTCATTCTTTAAATCTATCTGTAGTTTGATCATTATATCTCTTCTTTTGTTCTATCATTCTATGTAACTTTTGTTCAATCATTTGTTAGTTCGTTAATGACTTAGCCATGTTAGCTTGTCTCTAAGTGGTTGATATGATGTTCTGTGTGGTTGCTAAACAGACATAAATATAGATTTTGTTTAAGCTTTCGATTCTCATGAGGAGCTTTGAGAGTGGTTTGCTCCTCTAGCTTCTGCTGTACTGATTGATTTGTATGACAAACAGCTGGATCATGCTGTGTTATTCTCAGCCATTGGATGGTGGAAACACAACATTTCTCAGAGGTCACAAAGGAAACTTTTCAATATTTAGAGTATGCAGAAATGAAAATGGGAAACACGTTGACACCAACCCACGGACTGTACCGAGCTGAGCAGAATAACAATCACTCTCTGAGCTGAATAAAGAAGAAAAGGTGTGTCTCTTCTACCAGCCACTTTACTGCTGTGCTAAAAAATTGGAATTTTAATCTCTACGCTTTGCCCTCGGAAACACTGTTTTTAAGATGAAAATCAGACTGTTGTTTGCCAAAGTTCTTTAACAACTCAGCCTAAAGAACGGCACACGGTCGTTGCATCTTAAAACATCCTTTCAGCTGAAAAATGCTACTGAGATGAAGATGCATTTGTAGAGTTTATAATGATCCTAAAATGAATGTAAAATGGGTAGTTCTGACTTTAAATTCTGAGCCTTTTAACATTGTTGTAAAAGACTGATACACACACACACCTGGCTGCACATTTTATACTAATGTGGCAAGTTGTTTAGCAACTGTAAACAGCCTAATTAGGTCAATGAACTTCAGATTATTACTTGGTGAAAGCATAGTGCATAAGTATTAATCAATGTATCCCTGATGTATTTTATTATATGATGGAGCCGTTTTGTATGTGTGCTTCTTCACATATTCTAATGTGGTCAATTCACTTTAACTCACAAACTCAGGTGGCGTATTGCTTTATTAAAATAACATAGTTTCCCCAGCTATAATTAATTTTATCTCCACTTTTCAGTTCACCTTCTTTGAATAGTTAAAGTTGAATATTTCAAGAATGTAATATTGAATGTCTAAGTTGAATGTTTTTTTTTTAAAATATACCCTTATGAATAGTCTTTTTTTGTGGATTTAAAACCTTTTGTTTTAAAAAGTCAAGAAGCCTCTGTGGATATTTTACTGAAGTTATCGGTTTTAATGATTTGTTTTTATTATTATTACTGTTCACAATCTTTAGTCAAGTAAACCAATATATTTTACCCCATTAAAGGAGGAGACCACCTCAATATTTATATGATTATATGATGGAGCCGTTTTGTATGTGTGCTTCTTCACATATTCTAATGTGGTCAATTCACTTTAACTCACAAACTCAGGTGGCGTATTGCTTTATTAAATAACATGGTTTCCCCAGCTATAATTAATTTTATCTCCACTTTTCAGTTCACCTTCTTTGAATAGTTAAAGTTGAATATTTCAAGAATGTAATATTGAATGTTTAAGTTGAATGTTTTTTTTTTTTTTTTTAAATATACCATTATGAATAGTCTTTTTGTGGATTTAAAACCTTTTGTTTTAAAAAGTCAAGAAGCCTCGGTGGATATTTTACTGAAGTTATCTGTTTTAATGATTTGTTTTCATTATTATTATTGTTCACAATCTTTAGTCAAGTAAACCAATATCTTTTACCCCATTGAGGGAGGAGACCACCTCGGGCTGTAGTTGGGGATATTGCCTTTGGTCATAGGTTAGAAACATGGAGACCATCCATTAAAGGGTCAGCAAACAGATGGCAGTGATGTTTGAAAGCTGTAACAGAAGGTCGCTTTGCAGTTCAAGCTCTCTGTCACCCTTCCTATCTGCTTGCCAGGGAAAGTGTGGAGTGTATTCATAACACGAAGAGAGGTAATCGCTCCAGAGTGTGGGGTCTGGCTACAGGGACATGACGAAGAGATTGGGATAAGACAGACTTGAACCCGGGGGGTCGATTGTTGTGGGTAACTTATGTTTGTAAGTTTTAAGAGAACGTTTAAAATGCTTTGTCTTAAGGTTAGCTTTCATGAACAAACTAAAATGACTTTCATTTTCTGTGAACAATTGTTACACCTAAAGGGTTTGTCAAACGTACCGGTACTAAAAAAAAGTTTGACGGTTCCTGCAGAACCGGTAGAACCGAGCACTGGGTATTTTCGGATAGACGCTGCTTTCAAATGCTCTTGTTTGTGTTTGTTCGAGTCCTCTCTGAGCGTCAAATATTTATATTTACAGTGCGTATGATCAAGTTTTGACCATTGTAGCAAATCACAATCATTTCTATTGAGCACATGAACACTGGCCTATCAGAGGTGCTAGTCTGTAAGTTAGTCAGAATCTGCTCAACGTCATTGAAAACGCTGAAAAGGATCTGTTTTGTTCAATGGAAGCGGCACGCTTGGGAATCATTTCATTATAACCAACAAAGTGTAAAACACAACGTAAATAAGAGATTCATTGTATGATTACGATTTTTTTTATTACAATGTGAGTTTTCACGAAAGCGGATAACTCAGTGAGCTTGTGCTTTAGAGATTGACAGCCTATGATTATAAAGTGAGGCTTGCTTTCTGTTTATTACCCATTCACAATCTGAATACAAGTGTAGTGTTTCATGCTGCTGCTAAGTACACTGCAAAGTTTCTGGATTGACAACCAGATGTAAATGTGCGAATGAACTGGAAACTGCGATGATTGACACTGATCAACAACGGACGAGACAAAACAAGATCAACATTTTTTTAAGTTCTTAATTCAAAGGTGTTTGCTCTGGTTCCAAATTCAATGCAGAGAACTGCACAATTCTATTGGTATTGATATTGACTGCTGAAAATTTGGTACCGTGACAACCCTAGCTAACACCTGAAAAAAGAGTTATTTATAGCACTGTAAATCAATTTTTAAGAAGATTGTTCAAAGACAATACATTATTGTTAGTAATGCTTTTAAATTTTACAGTATATTAAATGTTAATGTGCTTATTTTGTGTCAATGCATTGTCAAATTGATTCACATTATATTTTTGTGTCTGTGTGTATATATATATATATATATATATATATTAGGGGTGTAACGAAACACGTATTCGTATCGAACCGTTCGGTACAAGGCTTTCGGTTCAGTTTTCGGTACGCATTTTCAAACCGAACGGTTCGTTGGACCATTTTTCCTACCGTCCAAAATGTATTTATTTCAAATTTAACCGCGTGGCAAGCGCGCTCGAGATGCTGGCGCGACCACAACATTGCCCAACATCAAATGGCAAATGTAATGTAAGCGGAACGAAACTGAGCTACTCGTTAAATGTGGTTGACGGACCGTTTATCAGTTCGGACCAATGCAGGTTGCTTTTGGAGCGAGCCGATCTGGATTAAGCAGCACTGTTTACTACACAGCGACATCCAGTAAAGAAAGTGTTTGAATTCGTTACTGAATAATAACACCGCTGCGAGATCTGGTGAGGAGCATTCACATTTCTGCGTTATTAACGGATCAAACAGCGCTGACGTGGAAACCAGGAAGAAACATTGTGCCATGAATGAACTATCCAGAGTCCACAGATCAGCAACATCACCCTGGGGTTACTGTAGTAACTCACTGTAACCATGGAAG
Organism: Meda fulgida; assembly: GCA_030578275.1. Taxonomy (NCBI): domain Eukaryota; kingdom Metazoa; phylum Chordata; class Actinopteri; order Cypriniformes; family Leuciscidae; genus Meda; species Meda fulgida. The sequence continues at coordinate 5,091,449 of CM060627.1, read as the reverse complement.
TGTGGGAGGAATAGTAGGCTTTATAATGCTTTTAAGTAACATTACGTCGGTTTTATTTGGACATTATGAATACAAATGCTGCCCTCAAATGTTAATCTGAACTAAAATAAACCTTTGTTTATAACTACTACAATATTACATTTAATTTTGTCCAAGCAGCTGTTTTGTTTTATATGCTCCTAAGAAAAGTCAAGTATAGCTCCATCATTGCTCAAAGTAAAAAAAAAATCATACTTTATGATGTTAGTTTTAATAAAAATATATATAAAAAAAATTAAATAAAGGAAATTGACTGGCATTTCTTTTTTCTGTATTGAAAACGTACCGAACCGTACCGGACCGAACCGTGACACAAGTGTATCGTATCGAACCGAACCGTGAATTTTGTGAACCGTTACACCCCTAATATATATATATATATATATATATAAAAATCATGCATATTTTACAAATAAAGAAATGCATATGGGTTTGGAAAGACAGTCACTAAATTATTACTGAATTTATATTCTTGGGTGAACTGTATGAACATCCAAGAATAATATTAGGTAAAATATGAATGTGTCTACAGTATTAAGTAGTGAAGATACATACTAGGCTAACTGACATTACATCATTGTATATTTAGTCAAAACAGCAATATCCTCTTCTGAGCTTCTTCTCTTTTTCCCGCAGCTTCAGTATTGTTTCAAGTTTAATCATTTGTCTTCATTTGTGGCAGTGACATCGCTACAAAAGATGATTAAGTTGTCCTTTTGAATGAGGATACTGAAGAGACTAGTGCACAGAGTAATTACATTGTGCCTTCTCTTTATAGTAGGACAGATTTGATGTATCACACTGTAAAAAATGAGAATGGGAAACTGGGTTTCTGTCACTCCTCATTGGCTGATGGTCTATTTCACCCTGAATAGTTCTTACTCAATATACAAAAACGCAGGTGCATACGGACAGTTTCCACTTATTATGACCAGATCTGAATTACTGTAGATGTGTGGAAAGTGGCCTGTGTAAGAAAATATTAAACCATGGCGTCTGGCGAGACATTTTCTGCAGTGAGGTTTAACTAGTCCCAAGGGGATTTTGACTGGCTGTATGGAATCAGTTCCCCTCAAGTTCCTAACATAATAACCACAGATAAAGTTTATAACATTTATTGTGGACATGTTTAACAAACATTTGACCACAAATTGTCACAATTTTTTTAAATTAAATGAATATATTATGATTAACTAACTAGTGATTTTTATTGGAGGTTTGAGGTAACATTTGGTAACACTTTATTTAGGGTCAAATTCCCCCTTTAACTAGTTGCTTATTAGCATGCATATTACTAGGATATTGGCTGTTTATTAGTACATATAAACCACATATGAATGACTTATTCTGCATGACCATATTATATATCCCTTAATCCTACCCAGTCAGTACCTAAACTTAACAACTACTTCACTAACTATTAAGTAATTAGGAGTTTATTGAGGCAAAAGTAACAGTTATTTAATAGCGAGAATTGGACCCTAATCTAAAGTTTGACCTTAAATATACTTTTTGTGCATGTATGGCGTTTTTAATAATTCACTTTTATTAATTATTTTGGAATTACTTTTATCTGATTGTTAATGTTTAATGGATACAGTTTAAATTTAAATATACACATTAATTTTAAATATATAAATGTACCGTCTCGGTTACGTATGTAACCCTCGTTCCCTGAGTAGGGAACGGAGACGTTACGTCGGATGACGACGAATGGGGTTTCGCTTAGAAAGCCTATCAACTTCGAGTATTTAAAAACGAGCCAATGGCAAAGAAATGCCATGGGTCTGCGGAATTTGCATGACATAACTCCGCCCCACCTCGTGGGTATAAAAGGAGGAAGCCGGCAACATGCAGTTATGCTTCTTCGCTGAGGAGCCAAGACTGAGCTCATCCCCGCGGTACAGCGGAAGTGGCAGGAAGACGTAACGTCTGAGAACCGAGATGTTCCCCTTCGTTGTCACTCCGAGTTACGTCGGATGACGACGAATGGGGTTATCAGTCTAATCACGCCACCTTCACAGCTGTCTTCCGGTGCCCTGCGTAAATCTGAGCCCTTGTAAGACTTGTAAGGACGAAGGACTCCTATTTAACACAGGAATACCAAGATAGACTGGGAAGCATATCCCATAGTTTAGAGGAAATATGCAATTAACACCAACCCAGAGGGGGGGCATTTAGGAATACACATATGACCCGAAGGAAACATATGGAGAATACTGAGGTGTCCAGCCGCAGGTGGAATATTTCAACCTCAGGGGTGGCAAGGTGGCTTGCCAAGGGAAAGACACATGCTCAGAGAGGCTTACAGTGGAAATACACGTGTGGGGGTAGCTCCGGGGAGGGACCATGCACACGGGAGGCACCTAGCCGACGCCCAGGCAATAGACACTGGCGCTAGCATCAGGGGTGCTGGAGGAACTCAGGGCTTGCGGAAAAGCTCACCAGAGGAGAATATCGCACGTATCCAGTCCGTGGAGTGGAATGGCGAGCAAGCGAAGACACCTGAGCGGGTCCAGTACTAGCTAGTTGAAGGGAGTACATGAGAGGACACAGGCTCCACTCGGAGATTGTAGAATCTGGCGAATGTGTTAGGTGTCGCCCAGCCTGCAGCTCTGCAGATGTCTGTTAGCGAGGCAACATGCGCTAGAGCCCAAGAGGATGCCACACTCCGGGTGGAGTGGGCAGTCACACCAAGGGGGCACGGACGACCTTGCTGCTGGTATGCCAAAGCAATGGTGTCCACTATCCAGTGAGACAACCTCTGCTTGGAGAGAGCCTTTCCCTTCAGCTTCCCACCATAACAGACAAAGAGCTGGTCTGAGGTCCTGAAACACTGCGTCCTGTCTACATAGGCGCGGAGAGCGCGTACTGGACAGAGCAGTGCCAAGGCTGGGTCTGCCTCCTCCGAGGGCAGCTCTTGCAGGTTCACCACCTGGTCCCGGAAGGGGGGACATATCCAAGCCGGGAGGCAAACAGATCTATCTGTGCGTCCCCGAACTGGTCCCAAATCAGCTGGACCGACTGGGGATGGAGTCGCCATTCTCCGGGGAGGGGCTGAAGCCGTGAGAGCTCGTCGGCTGCACAGTTCAGGGCTCCGGGAATGTAAATGGCTCGAAGGGACCTCAGATGCTTCTGACTCCATAAGAGGAGGTGGCGAGCGAGTTGCGACATACGGCGGGAGCGTAGACCACCTTGATGGTGTATGTACGCTACAGTGGCGGTATTGTCTGATCGGACTAGTACGTGTTGACCCTTGAGCAACGCCCGGAAGCGGTGCAGGGCAAGGCGTACTGCCAGCAACTCGAGGCAATTGACATACCATAGGCGCTGGGGTCCTGTCCAGGAGCCCGCGGCAGCATGTCCATTGCACATGGCGCCCCAGCCCGTGGTGGAGGCATCTGTTGAGACAACAACATGCCGGGAAACTCGTTCCAGGGGGACACCAGCCCTGAGAAAACTGATGTTCGACCACGGGGTGAAGGTCTGATGGCAGGTTGGAGTAACTGATACTCGGAGCGTGCCTTGTTGCCATGCCCACCTCGGGACTCGGTCGCGTAGCCAAAGCTGAAGCGGTCTCATATGAAGCAATCCGAGCGGCGTCACCGCGGCTGCAGATGCCATATGCCCCAGGAGCCTCTGAAAATGTTTCAGTGGAACCGCACTCTTGCCCTGAATTTGTCTCAGACAAGTCAGCAGTGACTGCGCGCGCTCGCTCGTAAGCTGCGCAGACATGGCGACCGAGTCGATGTCCATATCGAGAAAAGAGATCCTCTGCACGGGGCAAAGTTTGCTCTTCTCCCAGTTGACCCGAAGGCCCATGCGAGCTAGGTGCCGGAGCACAAGGCCCCTGTGTTCGCAAACCTGATCTCGAGAGTGAGCTAGGATCAGCCAGTCGTCGAGATAGTTCAGGATGCGAACCCCGTGAACCCGAAGGGGAACAAGGGCTGCCTCGACGACCTTCGTGAAGACGCGATGAGACAGGGCTAGCCCGAAAGGGAGGACCGCGTACTGGTATGCCTGCCCCTCGAAAGCAAACTGGAGGAACGGTCTGTGTCGAGGAAGAATGGAGACATGAAAGTAGGCGTCCTTCAGGTCGATCACTGCAAACCAATCCTGGGGCCGAACACATTCGAAAATGGGTTTGGCAGTGAGCATCTTGAACGGCATCATGTGAAGGGAGCGGTTCAGCACGCGCAGGTCCAGGATCGGTCGTAACCCACCGGTTTTCTTGGGGACAATGAAGTAAGGGCTGTAGAAGCCGGACCTCATCTCGGCTGGAGGGACAGTCTCGATTGCACCCTTCGCCAGCAGGGTGTCAATCTCTGCTCTCATGATGGGGGCATTGCCACCGACCAATGTGGAGCGGACTCCCCTGTAGCGGGGAGGAGACCGTGCGAACTGAATCGCATAGCCTAGCCTGATGGTTCGGGCGACCCAGTGGGACAGACGGGGAAGCTCTAGCCAGGCTCCCAGGAACTGAACCAGCGGGGTCATGCGAACCACAGGCGTCCCCCCGGAGGGGCAGCGAAGCGGAGTAACTGGCCCAGACGTGGACGGCATAGCGGCCCAGTTTGGGGGCACAGTTAACACCCGCGCCCTGACAGAGGAGGCCAGGGAAGGACCAGCGTTCCGCGGGGGCCTGCTTTGCCAGGGGTCTGGCAACAGAGTGGGAAAGGGACGAAACGGTCCGTGGACGGCACGCTGTGTCAACCGACTCTGGGACAGAGGGGGACGAGGAGAGCACAGCTTGGGGGCGGCGCTCTGTGTCGTCCGAGAACTCTGTGTGCTCAGGGATGAGGGGGTTGTTTCTTTCTTTAACCACATTAGGGTGCTGCCCACCCATGGGTGAGCAGCGGGGAGTGGAGAACAAAAGATTCTCCCCCGGCCCTCCACTTGGGGAAGGAGTGGTTCTGCTACCATCTCCTGGGAAACAACCATAATCCCTGAGCAGCCCGTCTCAGGAGAGCCGCTTGGCCCGGCACTTGGCGGGGGGCGGGGCTGGAGAGGGCTGTGGCGCCTTCCTTCGGCTTCCTCCACGGCTGGGCCTGGATGAAGGCTGCTGCTTTGGCCGAGCGGGAGGAGCGGGAGCCTTACGAGGGCGCCCTCGGCGGGAAACAGGCTGAGGCGTCTGCCCGGCGGACGTCGAGGCAGCAGCGGGTCGGCGGGGCAGAATGTGTTTGATTGCCTCGGTCTGTTTCTGTGCAGTTGAGAACTGTTGGGCAAAATCCTCAACTGCGCCGCAGAAGAGGCCGGCCTGGGACAGGGGTGCATCGAGCAGACGAGTCCGCTCGGTATCCCGCATGTCGGCCAGGTTCAGCCAGAGGTGTCTCTCCTGGACCACCGCAGTGGACATCACCAGACCCAGGGAGCGCGCGGCTACCTACGTCGCCCTAAGGGCAAGGTCGGTTGCGGCGCGCAGCTCATCGAAGAGCCCTGGGTCCTAGCCTCGTGCATGTCTCTGAGCATCTGGGCCTGGTAGACCTGCAGAGTGGCCATAGCATGCAGAGAAGCAGCCGCCTGTCCCGCCGCTCTGTAAGACTTCGCCGCCATGGACGACGAAAATCTACAGGCTTTGGATGGGTGCTTAGGCTCGCCCCGAGAAGAAGCACTCTGAGGACACAGTTGCATCGCAACAGAGCGTTCAACCGGGGGAAGCCCAGTGTACCCACGGGCATCTGTCCCATCGAGGGGAGGAAAGGCGGATGAGACCAGCGAGCTGTCCCGAGAAGACAGGGGGGTCTTCCAGGACTTCGAGATCTCATCATGCACGTCCGGGAAGAAAGGTATTGGGGTTTGCCGTGGACGTGGGCCGGCGGCCTTACCCAAAAACCAATCGTCCAGCCGCTAGCGCTCAGGACAGGGTTGAGGCCTCCACTCTAGACCGATGCTCGCGGCTGCCCGGGAAAACATGGCGGTCATCTCCGGATCCGACTCAGGCACAACCGTATGCACACCGGAAGGTGGCAGCTGCGCTGAATCTTCACTTCCGGAAGAATCAAGCCCACCTTGTGATGCTGCTACAGACTGTAGCAATAATCAGATGATCAGCGCAATCATGTGGTTTTAATCAACTAAGTCTCCAATTAAGTAAACACTCCTGTTTCTTTCACAATCTGAAGAATGGAGATGTCATGAGACTTTTTTAAGTTACTGATTCACACACAAGCAAATGGCGATGGGACTTAATTAAATGACCGATGCCAGAAGTGCCCCCGCGGCGTTTTTCGCTGATAAGTAATCACAGGGTCCTCTGTCTTACCACATGTGACCCAACAGGAGCGCCTCTCTGGCCGGAGATCACGTGGTGTCCCCTCTTCAGGACACCTCACAAACACAGACAACCTTGTGTGATTAACCACACTGGTCATTGTAACCAGACTTAAAACTCATCAATTCAAAGAATACGCACACACATATCATTGCCCGGGAGGGGGGTGAGCAAAAGTTCACCACATCTTCACCAACGAATGACCCAGCCACGTTCACAGTACACACACACACACACACAAGGACTTTTTCTCCAATCTCCTCAATTGAGAGACTTGTACTATGATATATTCGATATGTTTTTATGTTTGCCCATGTTCCATTGGGGTTAGATGTGATCGTATTATAATTCTAAATGAACAGAGGTGCTTTTAGATGCATTTTTAATGTAACTGTGTTTTCCTATAATGTTTGTATGTCGTTCTTCACACCTTTAGAATCCTCTTGATCTGACCAAACCATATATATATAGGTGCAAACCGTAAAATGTATGTTACTATGTTTTATCATCTCTGGAGTAAAATTGAACGCATTTTTACATCATGGTCATGAAACATGCAAAGTCGATCTCGAGGGAACAAAGGAACACTTATCCGCACACTTTCCTCCCAGCTGATTGGTGCATTCACGCCAGAGGAGGCGTAAACAGAAGTGTCTTTAAAGAAAACCACCAAGCACCTCATCTTTAGTTTTGTTTTTGGGATCTTTGAGGAGTAGTGAGAAGTAAGGAGGGGGGAGAAAGAACTGCATCTTTGGGAGAACTCCCTTCTTCGAGGGAACTTCGACTTTTGACTGGACTCTTCCCTCTCCTTCGATCCGATGTAACCATCATACTCGTGATCCCCGCCCTGGGGGATCTTTCCTCTTCTTTTCTTTTGTTTAAGTTTGTTTTTCCTTTGTTCATTTCACCAGAAATGAACTTAGTCTGAATTATTTATTTGGTAATTTACGTCAAAGACCTTTAAGCCTTCTTTGAAACTGCGCGCTCCAGACCGCAGCAAACCACGTGACGCTCCAACGGAACACACAAAGACCAGCAGCTCACACACGCCGCAGGGCTCAGACACATGAGAACTATATGCAAGTATATTTGAGTTACCAAGATTTTAGAGCATTAAGACTGTTTTTCCGTGTTGTCTCTTAAAGGTTTAAATGTCCAGGTGAATTTTGCCAAGCTGTGATCCTATGGATCTCTCTCTCTCTTCCCAACTCTCTCTCCCTCTCATTTTTATCTTTCTCTCTCATCCTATTTTAATTCGTGTTTGTAATGTTTTTCGTTTTGTTTGTTTCGGGTGTATATACATATATTCTGTGTGAATTGTAGTTCAATGTATTATTAGTCCAACTATTAAAACCATTATATTCTTGATTGCCTTCTGTCTAAAATGCTCATTTTACAAAGTCAATGAAAGCTCGATCATAGCTACAAAGCTTTCATTATTGACTACGTTGCGTAGTCTAATTTTATAAACACAGGAAAATTAATGTTCACGGCCAGAAAATTGATATTTCTTGGAGTTTATAAGAAGGGATGACTTTGTTGAGAAGTTGATAAGTTAATCTTACGGCCGTTTGCTGGACAAACAGTTTGATAGCTAAATTAACTCCATTAAAGGTTATCTCATATAATCGATCTGAAAATGGACCATTGACATATGAATGAGGAATTATAATTCGTTGTGATTGATCATTCGTGTGTACAATCAATCTATTTTCAACTTCGATAATTTAACTGTAATATGCAATATATTAATCATATTCATGATTAATTATTAAAATTCCCTATATATAATTTGAGCTAATTTAATGTAAAACTAAATGTTGTTACAAGACATAGCATCTTCCTCTGTAGATTCAACCGAAACTCGCGGGCCACTCGAAGGTCGACTCGCGGGAATCGGAGGTTCACTAGCGGGCACCGTCACACAGGAGGGGGGCTGGGGTCGCGGACAGATAGTCGGCGCCATGTTCCAGACCGTAACCCTCAGGCCACCCTGGCCACCAGCCGAAGTAGCACCCCTCGGGGGAGCGCTAGATCGGAGTGTGGATGAGGGGACTCTCACTCTTGCGAGTTCATTGAGTCTCGACCTAAGTGACGCGATGGTCATGTTCCCGCAGAGAGAACATGACTCATCCACGAGCGCTGCTCTAGCGTGATCCATGCCCAAACAGACTAGACAGCGCTCGTGCCCATCAGAGTCAGACACTAGTCTGCCGCAACCAGAAGTGCACGGGGGAGGCATCTTTAAAAAGACGTGCCGCGTGCAAGCTCTTTTAAGAGAGAAACACTCTGAGTGTTGAAGCGCCCGGGGAGACACGCATTCTCTGGCAAACCACTGCACAGATAAGCAGGAAGCGCGCGCTCGCTGCAGATCGCCGTCACACCAACACCAGAGGAACTCGTTTGTGAAGCTGACAATTCAGAGATGGCTTGTGGAGTGAAGAGAAACCCTTGGCTCCGAAGCGAAAACATAACTGCATGTTGCCTGCGTCCTTCTTTTATACCCACGAGGTGGGGCGGAGTTACGTCATGCAAATTCCGCAGACCCATGGCATTTCTTTGCCATTGGCTCGTTTTTAAATACTCGAAGTTGATAGGCTTTCTAAGCGAAACCCCATTCGTCGTCATCCGACTAATAAGTAATTTGAGTGGATATATTAAGTTATTTTTATTAATAATATTTACTTTTTATTTATTTACTTTGGTTACACTTTATTTTGATAATTCACTTTAGAAAGTTTACCAACTATAAGTAACTTTCCAACTACATTTCAACTCATTCATTTGCAACTACTCATAAGTAGACTGTGTCACGGTTGGTGAAGTCGCTGTTTCCTTCTTGTCTCGTGTGTATGTTGTGTGTGTTGTGGGTGTGGGCGGCAGCGCTGATCACAACCTCTGATCTTCATCAGCTGCGGCTCATCAGCATGCCCTATTTAATCCCTCTGTTTTCACCTTGTCTTTGTCAGTTCGTTGTTGGATGTACCTGTGGTCCTGCTTGTCTCCTGTTTTCCGTGTTCCCGGTCGTCTCCAGTCCTGTTGGTTATTCGCTCGTCTTGGCATCCTGTTTGTCTCAGCGATTCCTCCGATCTTCCTGTCACCTGGACCACTGACCGATCTTCACGTCTATATTCTGCCGTTTGTGGCGGGTTTACCCACAGCGTCCCTGTGCTACCTTGTGCCTTCTACTGGAGACTTCTATCATCCTTCTGTGTTTATTCGATAAACAACTTTTTACTTGCACTTGAATCCTCCGCCTCTTTCCCGTTACAGACTGTACTAAGTCCAAATACTTTTTGGCCTATTATCTTTTATTTGGTGTATAAGTTAAGCCTTCTATTGAAGCCAGGTTTAATTATGTATTTCTGACATAGAGCCTTGCTGAAGTTTTTTACTGAATGTGGGTTGCTAACTTGGATTGTCAATGAGCACACAGGACATTTAGACACTACTTCATCCTCTCATTGTCTGTGCCGAGCCGAGCTAGATTTATTGCTTCACATTTTTCTGAACACACACACAAACAGACACTGCTGTTTCAACTAGTATTCTAGGCAGAGGAGAGGTCTGACACTTGCAGTGGTAAACTCCTCCGGAAGGTGATGTGATTACTCGACTGCCTTAGGGCCACATTGGCCCTATTCCCTTGACTGTTTTTTTTTTGTATATATATAAATAAAGCAAAGTAAAAGAGTAATTTTATCTCATCATCCACAACATAATGGATCCATTCTGTGATGAAGGAAGGTAAGGGTGTGTGCATGTTGTGTATGTTTATGGAAATAGCTTAAGGTTCTACTCATCCATGCATTATCAAGCTCATTTAGAAAATGACAGACTTTCAATTTACCAAGCAGACCTTAGTGCATTGCCATGACAACATATCCAGAATCAATGAGCCTGACCTTGTTGGATGGAAATGGGTTGGAGGAATACGTTGTGCTGGTGAAATAACAATAAGGAGTTAGTGAGGTGTACGAGTTCAAGTTTTGTCGCACAAGCTCTTAAAGTTCTACATCTAGCTGATTAGGTCAATAAAAAAAAAACATATTTCTGTCTGTAGCCTTATGTTCAGAATGATCACTTCTCTGCTAAAAAAACGACTTGGGTTGACTCAGTAAAAAACGTTTTCTTTTTTTTAAATGGGTAGTTCCAAACCTGTATGAATTTCTTTCTTCTGCTGAACACAAAATAAGATATTTTGAAGAATGTCGGTAACCAAACAGCTGATGTGCCCCATTGACTTCCATAGTATGGAAAAAAAATACTATGGAAGTCAATGGGGCACATCAATTGTTTGGTTACCGACATTCTTCAAAACATCCTCTTTTGTGTTCCGCAGAAGAAAGAAACTCATACAGGTGTGGGACAATTTGAGGGTGAGTAAATTATGACATAATTTTCATTTTTAGGTGAACAATCCCTTTAACTGGTTTTAGATGGGGGGAATAAAGAGAATTTAGATAAATCAAAATTGACCCTATTTGGTTTAAAACAACTTTCACTGGTATCTGGCAAGCTCAAACTGGTCATCACGGGACTCTAGCTTGGCTTGTTTTATCTCTCAGCAGGCTTAACAATATTTTGTCTGGTGTCATCTTTGATAATGTCATGAGCGTTCCTCTTTGACCAAACTTCAGAGCATGAAAAATATCAGTACCTAACTCCTTTCTATGCCTATGTATGATGAATTGGACAAGTTTAAATGCAAAATGTCTTCCTCTTACCATATAAGATTTTCAAACCTTGCACAAAAACAAAAAAACTACCGTTCAAATGTTTGGGATCTGTGTTTTTTTAGGTTTATGGATGCTTAATATTTTCGTGGAGTTTTTTTCAGGATTTTTTGATGAATAGAGAGTTCAAAAGAACAATATGTATTTGAAATAGAAATATTCATTAACATTATAAATGTATTTTTGATGAATGGTTGTGTAAATCAGTAATAGTGGCCAAGCTGGTTAGGCTGGCTGGTTTTGCTAATTTTAAAGTCGTTTAAAACCAGCTAAACACCATCTTGGTCAGTCTGGGAGAAAAGCTAGACCAACTTAATCCTGCTAAAACCGGAAAACCACCTTAGACTGGTTAAAGCATTTCAGAGTCCTGGCAGCACCCGTGGTCCAACTGAGGATTGCCATGGCCCAGATTCAACACACTCAACAACAGATGCTGTTTTGCATCCATTTCCTAAACGGCATTATTAAATAAATGGCCTGATTTAGCAGTTAATCAATTTATGACTATCGTTAAAAGAAAGGACTGGCTGATTAATGTACACATTGTATGCTAATGATACTAAAGTGTGTGCTAATGGCACTTTGGTGCATGCTAATGATGCTATAGTTTTGCTAATGATTTTTATTAACTATAACCATAGTTCCCAAACATAGTTCATTCAAATTATTAATGTAAGACCATAAAAAATGTATACAGCATCACTTTTAAACAACACTAGAAACTATTGTAGAAATAATCAATCATATATTAGCCACAGTTTAGCTCACATGCACACATCCATGGGAAAGATATGATATGAATATGAAAATGTATATGCAGACTTTGAAAGTATACCGGGTGCAGAGTTTGGATTGATGTAAGCAATGTCTTGTAAAAGCTCATTACAGTTTCTGCCTTGAGTGTTTGAGCATGTTGTGGGTGGAACGCTAGTGGAATGAATGGAGGTTAGCGGTATCACCCGCCCTGTCAAACGTCACCAGTCTGCTCCCAACATGCATCATTTTGCCTGATATTAAGCTTGGGAATCGATGGAAATGCATCAAATGCTGACACACACACACACACATACACATTCGCCCCCACAGTATCCCTTGAATCAACGGCCTGTGTGCCAAACAGAATCATTCAACACCAGATATTAAAATATAATCATGTCATTTGTTTGGCTTTTGAGGCAGAGCACTGGTGCATATCAAATAACAAAGGGAAGCGGTGTCTGCTCATGAGACCCAGGTGTTTTATTAATTGTTAAATGTTTATGCATCCGTCCACCCAAAAATAAATCTCTGCCAATGGTTTTAAGCTCGGATTAAATATGGTCGAGTCCATTTTATCTGTATAGCGCTTTGTTTCAACACAGCATTATGAAAATCATGAGGTTCATTGTTATAATATCTTCATGCCTTTTAGTCACATTTAGCAGATTAGAGCTAGGTGATAATATAGTTCACATTTGACAAAATATATATATATATACTTATATATGCAAATGTATACATGGAGTATGTGCTGTAATATAATTAAAATTGTGGTGATATAAACAATCAAGCAATTGAGATTTGCAATATAGCATATATATGTGAATATATGAATTCAAGTAAAGTTGGATATACTTATATATATATACATCCAACTTTATAGAGTTGTGCGATAATAGTTTTCATTTTGCAACAATACAAATTATCAATCAGTTGAGATTTGATATTTAGTGCTTTACTTTGTGAACATATGCATATGAGTAAAGTTGAGTATATGCTTATTTATCCAACTTATATAAGGCTGTGCAATAATAATTTTCATTTTACGACAATACAAACAATCAATCAGTTGAGATTTGCTAAATGATATATATTGACCTATATATCAAACACTATATAAAGATCTCCAACGTACAATATATTGTTTTTGAGTTTTATTTGGAATCAGCTTTCATATGAATATATGTATTCAGTGTTTTTTTTTTACCTGTTGATCACACATTAAAGAGGTCATACTTTTTTATGTGTTCTGCCGCAAAAACAGACATATCATTCATTGTTTTGTATGAGAAAGATAAGCTGTTATTTGTGAACTGATGCCCTTATATCAGCACAATATATCAGATTTAGCCGTTCTCAAGGGTGTAGTCAAAATCACCTAACCCCTCTCCCTCTCAGCACACAGGTAAACATTATTATAGGCATGACCTCATGACCCCAATCTCCCTCTCACACACACACTGTTTAAAGAGGTGTGCATGGGATTTCTGGCAGGTACAATTGTAAATATTGCATGAATGCAACAGAACAGAAAAGGCTATTCTCTTGTGGCTCCCACAGCAACTGCTACCTAGAGAAACCAAAGACCGTCTAAAATAATGCCGCTATGATGCCTCTGCAAATGCAAATTCAGTTTTTGTATGAATCTAACTGAATTTATTCTGTCTGGGTATAATTGAAGCTAGATAAATGATTTCTGCCTGTAACACATACAGTCTGACAGATTTGCTCAGCATGAGCCAGCTGCTGCGGATAATATTTTTCATGGAATTATGCTCACTTTCCAACAAACACTGATGTCTAGTTATTCATCATAATTAATTTATTTACTTGGCAGATACTTTGAGTGACAACCTGCTTAGAAATGCCTGTATCTGGTTATGGCTTTCCATTTGTATTTAGGTTACAGGGAGTGCAACCTAACCCTAACCCATAAGCAGGCAGTAAAACAATCTACTGAGAAATGCTCCTCCCCACCTATGAATGGTGCAAAACCAGCATAATTGCAAAAATGTGTGGAGTAATAATTATTTCAGTAACTGTTCATGCAGATTACATTGTTGTCTCAGTAGGTGATGAAAAGTAGCAGTCTTTATAAATGAGTCATTCAACCGATTGGTTCAAAAACACTGATTCAAGTCAAAATAATGATTTTATTTGTGAAACAACAAGTTTCCCGAACACTTTATTGGCACACATCATAACAATTACACACTCCACCTTTAAAGAGGTGGTTGATTATGATTTCACTTTTCTAACTTTAGTTATTGTTGTCACAGTGTCTGGTTGTGTTCCCTTGTCTTTCACTAGAGGTCCTCGTTCTCACGGTGTCCTTCACGTTTCACTTCAATTCCCAGCATTCTGTCTGTCACTGTCACTCATCAGTTCATTGCACTCAGCTGTTCCCCGTAATCATTGTTCCCAGCTGTTCTGTGTTAGTCTTGTTAGAGTTGTGTATATATTCCCTGTCTTTGTTAATGTCTGTTACGGAGTCCTTGTTTAAATGTCCTAACACTTCTGTGCCTTGCGTTTTCCTGTTTGTGTTCTATGTTTTGGATTGCCCTTATTGGATTTGGACCCCTGCCTGAATGACTACTAGTTTTGGATTACCCTATTAAATACATCCGCAATTGGATCTTCTGTCCCCTGTGTGTTTACGTGACAATTGTGTAATGTTGCTGTTTGACCATAAACACCATCTGCAAAGTTACAACTATCAAAGTTCAAAGCAAAGGGAGATATTTTCTTTTAAAGAAATCACTTTTTAAGGACTACAACAAACGGCTGGTAAGGACTACACAAGCTTCCTCCCTGGTTAGTGACATCACAAACCCTAAAGTTTACATAAATCCTCCGGGGAACTTGATTTATAGATTATCATGACAGAAATGCTAATCAATGACTAGAAGAAAACCACACATACGCTACATAAATTCATCAACTAGCCATTAAGAAATGTCCTGTTGCATTCTACATGTTGTCACTTCTTCTTGAGTCTCTCCATCATTGTCTGACTCCAGTTTGAACATAAAAGACTAAATGTTTTAGAAATTTTCAGTGCATGTCTGTGTGAGGTAATTGAAGCTGCTAACACAGGAGGCGTTGTAGCTCCGCCCTCTGTGCCGGGAGCAGAAGCTCATTTGCATTTAAAGGGACAGACAAAAAAACGGTGCGTTTTTGCTCACTCTCAAAACATGTCAATTTTAACATGTAATATAAAAATATGTGTGGGGTATTTTGAGCTAAAACTTCACAGACACACTCTGGTGACATCAAATACTTATTTTACATCTTGTTATTCCACCCCTTTAAATGTTTAAAATGTTTAACAATCTAAGAGAAATAATGCTGGTATACACTGCATATTATCAGCAATTCAGCCGGCAATCATATATCCATTACAGCCCCATCAAGAGTGAGACGCATTTTCTCTCAGATTAGTCTTCAACCTTCAGTCCATGCTATTTCCGCTTGATTAGTTTGCACTCAATCGCCATGGGAACTGCATATGAGGTCGCCCCGATGGTGGACTGACCCAGTCTGATAAAGACATGAGCTTTGAATGCACTGGGATTTACCACTATGTACTACTCTTGCAAACAAAGGTTATTTATTGGCATTGATGGTTCCATGAAGAACTGTTAACATCCAAAGAACATTTTCATTCCACAAAAGGACAAAAGATTCTTTAGATTGTTAAAAATGTTCTTCAAACTGGGAAAAAGGGGTTCTAGAAGTGTTCACTTAGAACGTCATCTGGGGAACCAAAAATGGTTCTTCTATGGCATTGCTGCAAAAACTTTAGAAACTTTATTTTAAAAAGTGTATCCATAAAATATTCAGTATTCCATTACTATACTTTATTCCATTCTATTAAATTATACTTTATTTAAGAGCATTTAAAAAAAAAAAAAGAACACTTAAATAAATGAAACATTGGTGGTTATACGAATAAAAAAATAAATACAAAAAGGATCCAGACATACAAACAGTGTCCATGGACAAATGTGCTTTTTGTCCGCATAATGGTGAAGTTACAGCATCCACCATCTGGGGTTTACTGGATATAGCTGACCATTCAGACCTTGACCTCTTGGATTGTAGCATAACCAAAGTTTAACTGTAAACATTCATATCCTAATCAATTCTGAAATAAGCACGTAATATATATATATATATATATATATATATATATATATATATATATATAGTCCTGGCTGGACTTCCATCATGTGCAACTAAACCTCTATAAATGATTCAGAACGCTGCAGCACGTCTTGTCTTCAACAAGCTCAAAAGGACCCACGTCACACCTCTCTTTATAGCTCTGCACTGGCTACCGCTTGCTGCTCGCAACAAGATCAAGGCGTTGATGCTTGCTTACAGATCTACCACAGACTCAGAATCCTCCTACTTCCACTCGCAAGTCTATATCCTGACCAGAAGCCTGTGATTGGTAAATGAGCAAGAGCTCGTGGTACCATTTCAGAGAGGGTCAAAATCACTCTCCTTAACATTTTCGTTCACTGTTCCTTGCTGTGGAATGACCTCCCTGCCGCCTCATCCAGAATGAAGAATCCCTGACAATATTCAAATGACAGCTTAAAACTCATCTCTTCCGTGAGAACTTAACTTCATCATCATGGTTTCACTTTCCTTTAATCCCTCCCTATTCTAGTTAATGCTACTCTAAGCATTAAAGATGCAGTGTGTGATTTTTAGCGACATCTAGCGGTTCGGTTGCGAGTTGCACTAATGGCTCCGCCCACTGCTCACCCCTCCCTTTCGAAGAAGCTACGGTGGCTAAAACGGGACAAACATATCGTCGACTGAGACAGCAGAGAATAGCCAGAGTAAGCCGAGAGTGTATAACATTGTCACTGTTTCTGTACCAGAGTCCATTATAAACCACATCATGGATAAAGTTTACAAAGCCATAGTCAGGTGAGGGTCTTAATATATAATATAATAGTAATCAGATGATTGTCTCACAAACGTAACCAGCACATTTCTCCCCACATAGCAAACCCATAATACAGCGAGGGAGAAGAACCACATGAAACTATGCAACTATATTTTTTTCTAACAGGGTAGTAAAAGTTTACCTGGCTAATATGAGATTACTGTGGCTGAGCTGGTTAAAGCGTAAAGCCTTGTTTAAACTCGACGCGTCCGCATGAGCCCAAAGGTGCGCGCGGCAAAAATGACATGATTGTAACAGCTCACGCACCTCCGCATCCCTTAGACAGCATTTACTACACACAATAGGCTTTTTTTCTCTGATTTTGAAAACTCTTCGCGAACGACTTAAAATGCTTCCAAGATCGACTTGTCGCGATCGACGGGTTGGTGATTCCTGTAACATACTGTTTTACGGTCAATGAAAAGAGTACTCAGCTGTCTCACGAACGCAACCAGCACATTTATCCCCACATAGCAAAGCCATAAACAATCCAACTACATATTTTACACCACTGACAAGGGAAAGTCACTACTCACGGTGTCTATCTGGCTTCTAGCTTTCTGCGGCTTCTCTTTCAAGGTAGTGACGAAACGCGCTCTGTAGCGCTGTGTGTTTGTTTTCCGCTACGTCACAATATGGCAACCTTCATTGAAGGGGATTCCCGGGCCTATGTAGATATAAATGACTCATTCTAAGGTAATACAAACTTAACGGTTCATTAAGTAAGGTCTTTATACACCACTAAACACATAGTTATGGATCTTATATTGCATTTCTGTCAATAGATCCACAGAAATATTACACACTGGACCTTTAAGCAATGTCTGAATCTTTGTATTTTGAGCACTTGTGTTTGTTTGGCTCTTCGAGATGAATCGCCTGCTTTATTCCTCATTTGTAAGTATCTTTGTATAAAAGCAGCAGAAAAATTAATAAATGTAAATATAAGTCATGCAATAGCTTGGTGTGAAATATTAAAATTGTATTTGCAATCAAAAAGTATATATTTTTTTCTTTTTAAATCTTTACTTGCACAGATGTTGTCACAAGAATTAATAGTGTTTTGGTTCTTGTGATGCATCTGGTGATGCTCATTTATTTATTTATTTTCCCATTTAAATGTTTTAATAGATTTGATATCTCCAGCTTAGGGCTGCAGAGTGTATAATATATTATTATTATTGTTTATTATTATTACAATAACAGCCTAAATTTTAGTTTCTCATACTTGGAATATGGCACAGGAGTTGAACTACTTTTATGACACTACAGTACTTTATGGCATTTTTGGAGCTAAGCTGCATAAATCAACACCCACTTTCATTGTATTTTTACTTGGACGTTGTGCCGTATCTCATTATGTATTTCAAGGAAGGGAAAAGCCATATGGGAGTTGAAATGACATGAATGTGAGCAAATAATGACAAAATATTCTTATTTTTTGGGTCAGTTATTCCTTCAAGACAGCTGTGTAAAACTTTTTAACGTTTTTGCCTTATTGATTTGTACGGTATAGCAATATAGTCAGCCCACTAATCTTCTGACAAACTGTAAAACATGCTCAAATAGTAGGATTGCTCATGAGATTGAAACAGTAGTACAGCAGACCTTGTCAAAGCATGGATTTGTTCCAATCTTTGGGGCAAGACTGAAACAAACAAAATGATTATGCTCATGAAATTAGGACACAAGGACGAAAATAAGAATGAGGTGATTACTTTTAATCAGTAGTTTAATAAATCATTACTTCCTTGATTAGATTAACTGATTACTAATTTCTTCAGGTTTGATTTGTCAGTATTTAAACTTTTTGGCAGGGTGTTTGCAGTTCAAAAGTTCTGTCAGAGAACTTGTTTTTCTTGTTGCAATGCTAATGGGAATTAGTTTTATCATTTTATGCTGAAAAGCACCTTTTATTTTGGAGTAGCTTTTACCCCCACCCCACTTCATCACTATCACTAGTGCAAGCGCAGCTATCCTGAAAGGTACATCTAATGGATGACAGAGCATGACAGCACATAGTTACAAGATCCCGGCATTTATTTACACGTTCCAGCTCATGTGTTGTTCATTACACGCCTCTCCAACCAGAACCCTAGACATGTTCAGCCAATCAGCCATGGGCAAGCCCAAGGACATTTTCATTTTGCTTTATGAAGTGGAAGTGCCACTGTATGGAATATATCAAACAAAACTTCCATTTAGATCTAAAATAATTTAACACTGGAATGCTTACTATAATTGCAGTGCTAGAAGTGAAATAATCTCATTTGCAGGATTTTGTATTCACAGTTTTGAGTTTTTTTTTTTGCATATCTGTGAACGTCCCCTTGACAAATTAGGATATCTTTGCATCTGATTTGATGTCTGAAAGGTGTAATCCTTGAAGTAATAATTGGGGACACATTTTTAGGACTAAACTCTTTGTGCTATATGTGCAGTTATTTTGTCCGCACGCATTAAACATAAAACCTTGTGACTTTTTTTTAAGTAACTTTCAAAAAGAAAAAAAAAACTGATGGTTTTAAACTGTTTATTTTTATTCTATTTTATTTATTTTTTTAGCGTTTTGATTATTGAAACATATGGACCTAAGTGCATGGTCTAAAGTTCACTTTGGGCGTATCAGTATCCACTTTTGCTAGTATAACGACGGGAAAAATGGTCGGACGTGAAAATGATAACTGCGTCAGGCTGAAATTAGCAAAACACACTTGCGTCCTGCTTAGCGCTGCATTGCGCCGGGTGTAAGATAGGGCCCCAAGTGTTTTGTTTTTTATTTTGATCTTTTGTTGAGAAACGAACTCACCACATCAAAAGACTTTGTTTGATTTGTCTATTTGCATTTGATTCTCTGTGTGAAAATTGTGTTATTTTCTGTTTTGATATTTGAATATTACAATTTGGTATTGAATCTTTTGTGTCTGTTTTTATTTTTTTGTGAATAAATTTCATTACTTTATCTAATTTTGTGTAATTGTCTTAAATTATTAATTGTAATTATTTTGGTGATTTTAATTCTGCCTGGCACCCAGATTTGTAAAAAATATTTTAAGAAATTAATTTCCAATTAAATTCCCAAAGTTAAGGTCGCCAACGTTACGCTCTTAAGATTGGTCAAGTTATGCTGATGAAATGAGTTCAGCTTAATTCTGTTAAATGGCAGTGCGTGGCCGCAGGGTTGGGTTGTAAACGGGTTGAATACATATTGAATGCTCAATGTGTACAACGTCAGGGGGGGGGTTTTGGGAAAGAAATTAATATCTTAATTTCAAAATTGATAGTAAATGTTTCTTGAGCAGCAAATCAGCATATTCAAAGGATTGCTGAAGGATCACGTGACACTGAAGACTTGAGTGATGATGCTGACAATTCAGCTTTGTATTACAGGAATAAATTAAAATGTTAACTATTTTAAAATTGAAAAAAAGTTATTTAAAATTGTAATACTGTTTCACAATATATTTTGAGCAATAATATATTTTTGTTGTTGTAGTTTTAATCAAATATCTGCAGCCTTATTTGAAAAGCATTTAAAAAATCTTACCAACCCCAAACTTTTGAAGGGTAATGCACATTTTATCTGTAGGTGTGTTCCTTTGGGAACTAAACTCATGATCCTGGAATTGCTACTGGCATGCTTTATCAGTTGAGCTACAGGAACTCCATCACAGGATGTTGCCTTGTGAACTCGTTCTCTCTACGTTTTGCCATTTTCCTTTCTTTTCCTCTTTCACCCTTTGAGTCCTTCACGCTGACCTTGCCTCACCGCCTGATTTCCCATCGCTCTGTGGGCCAGGTGCAGCCTGCTTTTCCATCCTCTCTGGAGAGACAGCGTGACTCCTTCACTTCCATTTTTGTCTGCACTCAAGGGCAGGAAACATACACACTTTGAAGAATCTGCCATGTCATTCCATCTCAGAGTCTGTCCCAGCGCTCACCATGATCTCATTGGACGCCTTGAGCGAAAGTGTGGCAACATCAGCTGAAGTCTTTAAGACCTCATGCAGTGCCGTCATGGGCAGTTTTCTTTCCTGTACTGACATATATCCTAATTCTATTTCCCATATGTCAGATCTAATGCTGTGAGGCCTTAAGAACAGTTCACTTTAAGGTCTCATTATTAGGTTTTCAAAATTGAGAAGTTCACATTTCCACCCAGATTGAACTTTTAGCATTTTCTCACATTTGTATTGCAGCTACACATAGATGATTTGTTTAGGGACAAGTTTAGTGAAATGCTAATCCTTGTTTTCAGGTGTGCTGAAAGGTTGCCTGTAAGGACAAGAGCTGTGGAGGTCAGAACGGACAGGTAGCGGCTGTTTGTTTGTCTGGACACTTGTTTGTGAGTCTGGCCATTATCCTCCTCATTAATTCTGATGGTAAATAGCCTGGCTCAAGATTGGGAAGGTTATCCCGACCTCACACTTCTATATAACTCTATATTTGAATTATTATAGCCCTTACAGTGGCTGTCTTTTTCCCCTTTGTTTTGGGCAGCTATTGTGTTTACAGCCTACACTATTAAAAATTAAAGGTTCTTTATTGACATTGATGGTTCCATGAAGAACCTTTAACATCCATAGAACATTTCCATTCCATAAAAAGGTTCTTTATAGGTGAAAATGGTTCTTTGGATTTTTTTAAAATGTTCGGTAAAACTTTATTTTGATGGTCCCTTTAGAACATTCTGGTGACTAAGTAACTTTGCAACTACATGTCAACTAATTCTCATTAGAATATTAGTGTATTGTCTGCTTAATATCTGATAACTCTTTATTGTGATGGTCCTCCAACAGACAGTCTACTGACTATAAGTAACTATGCAACTACATGTCAACTTATTCTAACCCTACCAGTCTACTAATACTCTACTAACACTCTAGTGAGAGTCCATCCAAATGAAGTGAAAACAAATGTTCTAAAAAAAAAAAAAAGGTTATTTTAAGAACTGTTCACTGAAATGTTCTCCAGACAACCCAAATTGTTATTTTAAGACATCACTGCAAAACATTGAGAATCACCACTCTGCTGGATTGTATCCATCAAACTGTAACTGTGGTGTGATTTTAGCTCATTTTGAATGGATTCTTTTACCCAAGCTTGACCTTTTTGGGGTTGAAATGAAAACTATACTGTCATTATTTAATCACGTTCAAGTTGTTTGAACGCTGCATGATTTACTGTCATTAGTTGAACATAACGCTGTTTTTAACAGCGCTGATTATCTAGTATGTCTGTGTGGGATGTGTTCTATCTTTGAACTGTTAAATAACGAAAGCCAAAGTCATATCATTATGTGTTGCCCCCCAGGTGAACCTTCTCTGCACTCTTCCTCAAGTCATTATATTACACTTAGCCTACTTGTATTGCACTGTTTGAGCTGTAGTTTTTACTTTATTTTTGATTTCTTTAATCTGATGATTGCATGTCCATATTTTCAATATATCTCAAAATTCTTGCATTTGCTCTAAAATTAAAAAAAAATTAAAAAACAAAATAATCAGAGAAACCAGGCATACATTTTACAATATAAGCTACCATTCAAATGGCGTCAGTTATATATATATATATATATATATATATATATATATATATATATATATATATATATATATATATATATATATATATATAATTTTTTTAATGTTTTCTGAGAAAGGGGAATGTTTATTTTGCAAGGATGCATTAAACTGATCAAAGGTGACAGTAAAGACATTTATACTGTCAATTTCAGATAAAAGCTGTTCTTTTGAACTTTCTCTTCACTACAGACAAAAATATGAATCAACACAACATTGATAAAAATAAATGTTTCTTCATCAACAAATCAGCATATTAGAATGATTTCTCAATGATCATGTGACTGAAGACTGGAGTAATGGTGCTGAAAATTCAGCTCTGTCATCACAGGAATACATTTTAAATACATTTACAAATACATTTTAAAATGGAAAGCAATTATTTTATATTTTAATAATATTTCACAATATTACTGTTTTTGCTGTATTTTTGATCAAATAAATGCAGCCTTGGTGAGCACAAGTTATGCATGCCTATGCTCTATGTAACCTATGCTCTTAAACTTTTTGAACTGCAGTGTACATTGTATTGAATGTTTATTATATGTACATTTATGTACATTGCTTATGATGTTCCTTATTTGTCACTTTGGATAAAAGCTTCTGCTAAATGAATAAATGGAAATGTTGAATCTTGTATTAACATTTTTCACATCTATTTATCTGTCTTTAAAGTGCTGAAATTCTTCATAGTCTCAAACTCCAATGGTTTAACAAACATGTTTACATAATACATTTGATTCATGCAAATTGCATTCATTTTTTGAGCTGTTGGTTTTGCAATTGTGTTGTTCCTCAATAAAGATGCAATGAGATACTACTGTAATGTCTGATTAGTGTGGAGATAATAACCCGTGACAATAGCTTCCCAAAGATAACAGCTCTAATGCACATTGACTCCTGATAAAGAAAGATGGCCAAATTATGTGCCAGTTTTTTTTTTTGTTGTTGTTGTTTTTGTTTTTTCTCCCACTGTTCTTCTTTTGCTCTGAGGCCTTTTCTCTTTAGAGAGACCTATTAAAATCAGACACGTTTGTCCTCTGCTCAATTCCAGGAACTTGGTGAACTTGTTAAGAGAGACAGACAGGCTTTGCTTGGGCTGTTGATGTGTGTCTGTGAAATGCCAAGCTTTTAGTGATGGAATAGTTTCATGATTAAGCATGTAGAAGTTATCCTCATAATGTTATATATGTTAAAGAATGGACTAGCTTTTAATTGTAATGCTTAAGAAAAAAAAAATCTAATTCCTTATCCTTAGCTCAGCACATTAGCTCAGTCTTTTACTGCACGTGTATTTCTCGTGACCTTCACATTCGAGTGCCTGTTTAATTCAAAAAGAAAAAATGGAATTGGGTGGAATTGGTATTTCATACCTGACACAAGCCAGTGCTGGCATAGAGATCTGACTCAACTGAGAATGTGTAGACGACAACAACAATTCAAATAAATGACATTCATTTCTCATTTGGCTTCCAAATGTTTCATTAACTAAATTCATGGTGGTTTATGTATATTTGAATCTGCTCCAGACTTTGTAATAGATTCATAGAGGAAAGGTTGAGCCTAAATTGATTTTTTTCCAGTAACATTTGCACATTTAAAGAAATAGTTCACCTAAAAATTAAACTTTTATCAGCATTTACTCACCTTCACACCATTCTGACCTGGTGTTAAGCATCACAAAGAACAAAATGTATTAAGGTTCCCACGGAAATATATAGTAGAATAAGTTTTTGATCAAATAGAAGCATCATTGGTAAGAATAATAGACTTCTTTCAAAAACATTAAAGGGGGTCATGATGGGGAACGATCTCGGTTACTTCACTGTAACCTTGTTCCCTGAGAAAGCGAAACGAGATGCTGCGCTGCTCAGCGCATTGGGAACGTCTTTAATCGTGACCAGCTGTGAATATTGTGTGTAACTCGTCGATAGAATTGACCCGGAGGTAATATAGCCTCGGTCGATGACGTCATCGGCATGCACTCGCAACACGAGGCTATAAATAGATGAGCCGCAGGTGCATCATCAGGATATTTTGTCTGAAGAGCAGTCCTGGGACAGTCCTAGCGCAGCATCTCGTTCCGCTTTCTCAGGGAACAAGGTTACAGTGAAGTAACCGAGATCGTTCCCTTTCGAAAGCTACAATCGATGCTGCGCTGCTCAGCGCATTGGGAACGAGAATACCCACGCCGCCGTGCTTGAACATGTCTGGACCCCCACGGTTGTAGATGTGCTCACAAGAACGCAAGAAGGCCTCAGATACTATAGGCGAAGCTTGACCGCGCGCCTCATAAGCCAAAGCAATTGCATCCCTGACCCAATGAGACATGGTCTGCTTGGTGGTAGCTCCTCCTCTGTTACTACCACCATAACAGACGAATAATTGCTCTGACTTACGCCACTGGCTAGTGCGGTGGATGTAAGACTGAAGAGCACGGACTGGACACAGTCTATGAGACTTCTCCTGCTCCGGCGTTGTAAACGGTGGAGGATAGAAGGCTTCTAGAATGACCGGATGTGCAGACGAAAATGGAACCTTAGGCAGGTAATCAGGATGAGGATGCAAAATCACTTTCACCATTCCTGGGGCAAAGTCTAAGCAGGATGGAGAGATAGACAGAGCCTGCATATCCCCAATTCTCTTCAAGGAAGTTATTGCCATTAGAAAAACCATTTTGAGAGTCAGAAGTTTATCAGACGCTGATTCTAAAGGTTCAAAGGGGGTTTCAACCAGACCCTCGAGGACTGTAGCTAAATCCCACAAAGGGATCTTGGTTTTTACTGGAGGCCTCAGTCGCCTGGCCCCACGAAGGAAGCGAGAGAGCAGAGGGTGTCTCCCGAGCGCTGCCCCGTCAACTAAGGCATGGCAAGCCGAAAGAGCGGCCACATAAACCTTAAGAGTAGCAGGGCATGTGCCTGTTGATAATTTCTCTTGCATGAAGTCCAGAACTGAAGCAACCTGGCAGTTGACTGGATCTACATTGTGTACAACACACCACCTTTCAAAAACACCCCATTTACTGGCATAAATTTGTCTTTTGGAGAAAGCCCAAGCACTCAGAATAGTCTCAATAACAGCAGGCGAAAGCCCAGAGTCCCTCAGTTGGTTCCCATCAGGGGCCAAACATGAAGATTCCACAGGTCGGGCCTGGGATGGAATATCATGCCCTCCACCTGAGACAGAAGGTCCCTCCTCTCCGGAATCGCTCAAGGCGAGCCGTCGAGGAGAGATATTATCTCCGAGAACCACACTCTGTTCGGCCAACGTGGCGCTATCAGCAAGAGGCAAGACCCTTGTTGGCGAAATCTGGCTAGAACTCCCGGGAGCAAAGAAACTGGAGGAAACGCATACAGGCGCATCTTGGGCCATGGGTGCGCCATCGCATCCAGACCCAACGGAGCTGGGTGACTCAGAGAGAAGTAGAGGGGACATTGCGCTGTCTGCTGGGAGGCGAAGATGTCCACCTCCGCTTTGTAAAATTTGGTCCAAATCTGTTTCACTACTTCCGGGTGGAGTTTCCACTCCCCTTTCGGTAGTGTCTGTCTGGACAGTAAATCTGCTCCCACATTCAAATGCACTGAAATGTATAATGCCCTGAGTGACAGGAACTTGTCCTGGGCCCAGAGAAAAATCTGCCTCGCTATTCTGTTCAGATTGCGTGAGCGCAGACCCCCCTGGTGATTTATATAAGAGACTGCTGCTGTGTTGTCCACCCGCACTAGGACATGACAGCCCCTCAATTGATGGAGAAAATATTTCAGAGCCAGAAATACGGCCATCAGCTCGAGGCAATTGATGTGCCAATCGAGCTGATGACCTTCCAATTCCCCTTGAGCTGGACGGCCATCTAAGACCGCTCCCCAGCCTATCAGGGAGGCGTCCGTCGTTTGCAGTCTGCGACGACACGGCGCACCTAGAGTGGGACCCAAGGCGGGGAACCAGGGTCTGACCCACAGAGATAGTGTACGAAGCCTGCGGCGCGTCAATTTTATTTGCCTTTGAAGATTGGCTCTTGGATGAAATCCTCTGGCTTTTAGCCACAACTGAAATGGTCTCATGTGCAACAGCCCAAGAGGAATCACCGTGGATGCTGACGCCATGAAACCCAACATTTTTTGGTATTGACGAACAGTGAGTTCTTGGCCTAGCCTGACTTTGCTCATGGTCTGCTGAATGGTCTCGATTCGAGCGGGAGACATTTGTGCACGCATCGTGACCGAATCCCAAACAATCCCGAGATAAGTCGTTCTCTGGGCAGGAGAAAGAACACTTTTCTTGGTGTTGAGTCTCAACCCTAGAGCAACTAGATGAGCTAACACGATGTCTCTCTGTTGGAGCGCCATCTCTTGCGATTGTGCTAGTATCAACCAATCGTCGATGTAATTCAAAATGCGAATGCCCTGGAGTCGTAATGGAGCCAGTGCTGAATCCATGCATTTTGTGTATGTGCGGGGTGACAAGGCCAGGCCGAATGGAAGAACCCGAAACTGGTACGCTTCGCCCCCGAAAGCGAACCTCAGGAATTTCCTGTGTTGTGGCAATATTTCTATATGAAAATAAGCGTCCTTCAGATCGATCGTGACGAACCAATTGTGATGTTGAATTTGCGCCACGACCGTCTTGACGGTTAACATCTTGAACTTGAGCGCTTTGACTGTACGGTTTAAGCCTCGAAGATCTAAGATTGGACGCACCCCCCCATCCTTTTTGGGAACCAGGAAATATCTGCTGTAATAGCCTGACTCTCTCTCTGGAAGAGGAACATGTTCTATGGCCTCTTACCTCAGAAGGGTTTGCAGCTCTTGTGACAGTACATGCATCAGCTCCGGTTTCACGGAAGTGAAGACCACGCCGTTGAAACGTGGAGGACGACGAATAAATTGAATTCTGTATCCTATCTGTACTGTGCTTAATACCCACGCAGAAATGGCTGGCAGAAGTCTCCACGCTGCCAGACTTTCTGAGAGTGGTATCAATTTTAATACTTCCTTTTGAGGGGATGTTGGATGTTCCGTGTCCTGAATGACGGCAGGAAACAACGGAACATCCAACATATCGCTGGAAACCGCTGCCCCCCGAAGCACGAGAGGTGGCGGGGATGGAGAGGTTTTGTGAGGGTAACAGGAAGGGGCGAAAAGATCTTGCACGCGCCCCATCCCGTGGGGGGCTACCCCAACCAGATTGGGCGCCAGACCATCAGGACTTCTTCTTTTTGTTAATAATAGTCCTGAGGTCTGGTCTGGGAGGCTGCTGAGTGCGGCGAGCCTGTCCCCAGTCTTTACGAGGGGGAGCGCGACTCACCACACTCTGCTTTTTAAGCTCCCTGGGTTTTGAAGGACCGGGGCGGGGCTGGGTGGCCGACAGCCCCTCCCCTTGAGTACGGCGAGGAAGGAACTGAACATACGCCTCTTCGTGTTTTTTTGCATCTTTAAACCTGTTGACTACGGTGTTAACATCATCGCCAAACAGGCCCGATGGTGAGACCGGAGAGTCCAACAAAAAAACACGATCTTTATCCCCGATACCAGTGAGATTGAGCCACAGATGTCTCTCCGTGCTGACCAAAGCGGACATAGAACGACCGATGGCACGGGGCCTTTTGCTTGGTCGCACGAAGAGACAGATCCGTGGCTCTGCGTAGTTCAGAAAACGCTTCCTCATCGATAGTACTGCCTGCACTCAAGTCCTTCAACAGGTCAGCCTGGTACGCCTGTAACACTGCCATAGTGTGCAGCGCAGCACCAGCCTGACCTGCAGCTTGATAAGCTTTTCCCATGAGCGCTGATGTTATTCTACACGGCTTCGTGGGGAGGGTAGGTTTCTTTAACGAAGATGCTGCGTCAGGCGAGAGATAGCTCGCGAGCGTCTCTTCAACCTGCGGCATCTCCGCATATCCCCGCGACTTCGCACCCACTAAAGTCGAAAAAGTCAACGTCGAGGGTACAAAGATGCGAGAAGTATATGGTTTACTCCATGACTTAGATAGTTCGTCATGGAGGTCCTCGAAAAAGGGGAGAGACTGATGTTTTGGTCCCTCCCCCCTTCCACCGGACAGAAACCTATCCCCTAACTTAGACTGTTTGGGGGTCTCTTGTTCGCGTGGCCAGTCAAGCTGTAATCTGGCCACCGCGCGAGTAACCACCTCGAGCAATTCCTCAACAGATCTCTTTTCACGAGAGGAATGCTCAGAGGCTGGTTGCTCGCGGTCCGAAGACCCAAGAGATACATCATCCCCCTCGTGAGTCGAAGAAGCACCGGAGCGCGCTTCGAAATCACGAGAAGGGATGCGTGTATCTGGTGACACAGCAAGCGAAAGGGACGGACCCGTCTCTTGCTCGTCATGCAGATCCATACGAGAGCCCCACAATGATAATGCGGGTGCGGACTGGAAATAGTCCAGACGGGAGCGAAGCATTTTAACTGTGAGCTGGTCACAATGCTCGCACCCGCCCTTCTCTTTAGCCAGAACCGCGTGCTCTTCCCCCAAACAAAAAAAACAGTAATCGTGTGTATCCAGCTCAGACATGGGACGGGAGCATGGAGGAACTCAACGCTTACTATTTTGTTGGCTCATTTCTCCTCTTTTTTTACTTTCAAAAAACTCTTTGATGTAGCATGAGAGAAAAAGATTTTGAGAAATGAGAAATTTTCTGCACACTGCCTGACAAAACTAACTCCTAACAAAGATCTGAGAACAGATGAGAGATGAAGAGAGTGTTTGCACATGCACAGAATGGTCTGAAGACAAAAGACCTGATGATGCACCTGCGGCTCATCTATTTATAGCCTCGTGTTGCGAGTGCGCGCCGATGACGTCATCGACCGAGGCTATATTACCTCCGGGTCAATTCTATCGACGTGTTACACACAATATTCACAGCTGGTCACGATTAAAGACGTTCCCAATGCGCTGAGCAGCGCAGCATCGATTGTAGCTTTCGAAAGGGAACTATCCCTTTAAGCGACTGAACTCCAGTGGGTTGATATGTTGCATGTGTTGATGTCTTGCTCTGGAGGCAGTCATGTGTGAATGTATTTGCCCGTGTGACGTCACAAATCCCATAATATAAAAACAAGCCATTTTTGGAGCTTGATTAAAGAAGTTTAAATATTAAGACGGTTTAAGTTATGATAGTTGCAGGATGTTTTTATGGTACAAAGACCTTTTATATGTATAATAGATCAAGGCAAATTTGATTTCTCATGTTGTGACCCCCTTAAAAAAATATTACTGACCCCATATTTTAGCTATCATCAATAGAAAATGGATTCTGACACTAAAACATGTCATCCAATTTTACATAAAATTTGTTCGAATTGAGTCCACATAGAAACCCATAATGTATTACGAATGTAATATAGAACAACTTTTTTTTTTATTGATGGAAATTGTAGTTCTCAAAGGCAACCATTTTCTGCGTTTACCTCAGGTAGTTGTGCAGTATGCTATTAGTAAAATATTCAATCAATAGCTCTTCAGGAGTCCAGAACATGCGCTGGTCCATTCAAATCAGGGTAAACAACAGACTCCTGCCTGCATGAAGAAACCCATTAGTTCACAGGCAAAATGTCAGGTTGCCAGGGGGCTTGTGAAATTATACTTTTAGTCAGAGAACCCCAATGAAGTATAGTGAGTTGGTGTTTTTTAAATAGGATGTGTAAAATAGGCTTGCATGCACATTCAAATGTCTGTTTTATATGACTAAGTCTAAAGGTGTGAGGAGGACGTTTGCGCCAGTGAACTGCAGGCTCATTAGTACTCTGCAAACCCTCAGTCGGTGGGTTGAATCTGAAACATTCAAACCAATATTGTTTGCTTTTTAAATGGTGAGCTGCCCGTTATGCAAATATCTGCACTTTCTTTTCCACAGTGGACTTCTTTCCTCCTTACTTTATTCAGAGGTCTCGTCCTGATGAGTAAAATTTGCATTTGTTGCTGCATGAATACCAATAGTGAATACCAACTCTGTTAAGAACTAAATACGTAGAAATTAGTCTCCGCCTCAGACGTCATGCACACGGACCGTTGGCTGAACGTCTGATGCATAAGGCACACAAAATTGTAAACACTTCAGGAGTTTCGAAATCTGATTGCTTGAAGTCTACAGGATTTCCGGGAGACGTGTGTGACACGTTATTTAATGGTCCACCTGGAAACAAAGCCATTGTGATGCCATTCTTTCAGCATGGAAGAAGAAAGCGGTCCTGTTACAACTGTGACAATGTGCGCTTATCATGATCAGTGTTGGGCGTAACGCATTACAAGTAACGTGAGGTATGTAATCAGATTACTTTTAAGTAACTAGTAAAGTAACGCATTATTTTTACATTTACAATAAAATATCTTAGTTCATTTTTCAAATACTTCCTTTTATTGACTGACAGCTCTCCTGTCCCCCTGAGAGAAATTGTAAGTTAGTTACTTTAGAGTAACGCAATATTGTAACTTATTACTTATTAAAGACCACCTTGGTTAACATCAAAATGTCTGTGTTTGCTGTAGGGTATTTAACACATTAAATTAGCTGATCCTGTCTATAGAGATGTGAAAGGTAGCCCAGTTCACAGCATTGCACGAGATCAGCAGGGTTTCTTTATTGATCAAAGATCAGAGTGAACAGACAGAGGATAGAAGTTCAGCTTGATCTCCTTCTGGACGATTAATCCCAACACTTAAGCTGCCATTAAAAGGGCATCTCCTTTGATGGACTGTCTTTGTGTTTTGTGTCTTGTTTCCCCAGCTGTGACTGAACAAATAGCTCATAGTTACAGTGATGTTGGCAAACTGTAAAAAGTGTGCACTTTATCTGACCCTAGTTGGTTCAAACTAATGTTTTAAGAGTGTGTGAATCTTTTTTTTTTTTCCGTTTGCATCAGAAGATGTGGTTTGAAGGACTATTTTTATGGTCTTCTTTGTTCGGCTTAGTCTGAGTGCACTAAAGCCACCAAAATTGACATTGCACATGCTTTTTAAGCAATGCTAGGCTATTGCAAATGTGCCAATGGGTTAAAATGAGTCTCCCAATGTTGTAATTTTTTAAATAGCATATTCAAAAACTATTGCACAATGAAGCCCTGGTTTTAATGCTTCTAGCAGAAGTTGGTGAAAATGCACCATAATTTAAAAATTAGCCTAATTCACTTATAATTATCTGCTTCCCTCCACACTATATCATCACAAATGTGCTCCCTGCTTAGCCAAATTAATCTACTCCTATTTGATTAATGTTTCATTTATTTTATATACTTACTGGAATACTGTGCAATGGTTCACATGCAAGATTAATTAAAAATCCACACTGTTTGGACAGAGCATTAAGATTCAAATTGTATACAATACAAAATATATATAATACATAATACATTCATTATGAAAAATTGTATCTATCTATCTATCTATCTATCTATCTATCTATCTATCTATCTATCTATCTATCTATCTATCTATCTATCTATCTATCTATCTGCTAACTAACTAACTAAACACTTAACACCCTACATACATGCATACATGCATACATACATACATACATGCATACATGCATACATACATACATACATACATACATACATACATACATACATACATGGGTGTTGCAGGTAGTTTCCAGTATGTTGCTATGTGGTTTGTATGATGGCAGTTAAGTGGCAGTTAAAGCGTCACTATATGGTTGCTACTACTGTAGGTGTTCTTAAACCTACAGGGAAAACTGGAATCACAAAGCAGTCACATGACTCTCCCTGCGGGACACCGGTCTGTAACCTCTCAGGTTAGTCCATTATTTACGTTCTTCTCACCATCTGCACAGATTACATGAACATGAACTGCACTGGAAGAGTAAAAGGTTTTTGCGGGTCCGTGAGCATGAATTAGATCTGATTTGTCTCATTAGGTCTCCTGCATCTTCTCCATGCTTACAATTATTTGAGGACGACAGTACCACAAATACTTGACCAGCTATTCTAGCCTAAGAGGCTCCTGCGTCTTGGGAGCGAACATTTTTGCTTTTAAGCTAATTTATCTGAGATTGCAGGCAGCCAGTAACTTTTTTGAATTCGATTACTCATAAAATGATAAACCCCCAACCCCCCCTCCCGACCACTGCTGTGCCCTCGCCTCTGTCACATGCTTCCTTGCTCTCTATTCAGCTGGTTCTTCGGGGGCTGAACTACGTCTAATGCAGGCTCCTTATGTGTCACGAAAGCTTGCGTTTGGCACAAACCCCTGGAGGAATAATTACAGACCAGAGCGTGAGGACTTTTTAAATTCGCCACACTGCGTGGAGCAGCATGGGGCAGATTTCCACAATCAGTTTGAAGTTTTACTGTGAGAAAAAAATGTAAAACATATTCCATTTCCTGAAGGAAATATCAGTGCATGCAAAAGAATAGTGTTTTAAGTTTAAGATAAGTTTGTTTCAGGGTTTCGTTCTGCCTTCGGAATCATTGCAATACTGGCTTTGCAACTGTAGATGGTCACATACACTACCAGTCAAAAGTCTGGAATAATTATGGAATAATCTCTTTTGCTCACCAAGGCTGCATTTATAATAATAATGTGAAATATTATTACAATTTAAAATAACTCATTTTCAGGACCATTACTCCAGGATTCAGTGTCACGTGATCGTTCAGAAATCATTCTAATATGCAGTTTTGATGATCAAGAAACATTTCACATTATTGTCAGTGTTGAAAACTGTTTTTGCTCCATAATATTTTTGTGGAAACTGATGCAAAAGTTTAGGGTAAATTAGAAAAAAAAAATATTTTCTTCAGCAAGGACCAATTAAATTGATCAAAAGTGACAGTAAAAACATTCATAATGTTACAAAAGATTTCTTCTTCAAGTGTTGCTCATTGAGCTTTCTATTCATCAAAGAAGCCTGGGGACAAAAATTATCACAGTTTCCACAAAAAGTATTTAGCGGCAACAGCGGTTTCCAACATTGGTAATTAATAATTGAGCACAATATCAGCATATCGGAATGATTTCTGAAAGACTGCTTGACTCAAAGGACTGAAGTGTATGCAAATAAATGCAAGAAAGTAATTCAAGTATGCAAATATTACTGTGACATCATCAATGCTGGTTAGATTTTGAATGCTGAACATTATATCATTGTAAGTTAATGGGACATTTTTTGGTTACACTTTATTTTAAGGTGTCATTGTTACAGTGTAATTATATATGTAGCTACAGTGTAATATTAATTAACTACATGTACTTACTGTAGTGTTTAGGTCGGATTAGGATTTGGTTTAGGGTTAGTTGCATGTAATTATGCATAATTAACTGTTATTATAAGTATACTATAGTAACAAGGACACTGTAAAATAAAGTGTTACCAATTGTTTTTAAGTATACATTTTACAAAACCTGCAGTAGATGCATAGAACACCTGCATTCATTGCATACGTTTAATAGCTGGTGTAATAGCCCTCTGTAAGACAGAGAAGATGCAGCGAGTGGGAAGCCTGACCCGTGTAAATCTGCTGAGACCTACAGTATTATATGTCACGAGTCTGATCTTTGCAGAGGCGCTCCAGACTCCTTGACAGAAGATATGTTTTTATTACACATGTAATCCTACTTAAAGTAGTCAAAGGAATAGCTAAAAAGTGAGCAATATACAATATCTCCCAACACAAGTGTCAATCAAAATAGATGACCAGCAGTTGAAGTGTTGGAGATCCTCAGCTGTGGCTCTCCTGCAGATTCCCCTTTAACCCTCTGTACTTCCATCACAGATTTTCAAAGCTTTGTAAGGGGTTTCTCTGTCAAAATACTAGAAGATATAATTGTGTGCAATCAAGAGGTCAAAGTTTGACTTGGTAGCATGGTCCAAATTATCCCCCTCTGGTCAATGCTGACAGTGAAATAGTGTTATGATTTCTTTATATTATAGTGAATGTTTTACCAGTGCCCATTTTTATTTATTCTTTCTTTCTTTCTTCCTTTCTAGATCCGAAACAGGTATTAAGAAAATAAATAAGGTCAATATTAATTTCAGTTCGATTGCAGCATCAAATCAAGACTTTGATGCCCAATTTAACGAGAGCAATACATTCATTTTCCCAGCAGGGAAATATATTGTTTCATGTTGTTTTGAAGACATCAAACTATCAATGTCATACTCCCACAGATATATGAGTGAAAAATGTATAAAAAAAATTAAGCAAAAACCAATTCAAGATGCACTACATTGTACTTATTCAATCCTTGCAATGCCACATTAACTTGAGATACATTACAGTTAAGTGAAGCGTATAGCAGTTATACAGCATATTCTGTGTAAGAGAAAATAGCTCATTTCCAATTCTAGATTTGGAGAGAATCATAATTCATCTCTTCTTTTTCATCACAGTAGGTATGAGCAATTTAACTGTCAGCTAAAATAAATGCATAATCAACATTGCAGTAAACCTGAAAAAAAAAATGAAGGCCTGAAAAATAAGCAGCTGAAGTAAAAATAATTGTGTTTTAAAAAAGACAAATGTAACACATGGGGAATAGTGGTGGATAAATGAAAAGACGAGAATATTCTTCCCCATCAGAAGTGTAATTTATAACAGTAGGTACAGAAATGCATCTTAAAATGTATACGCAGTAATCAAACAAAACTGATTTTTTTATGTAATATTTTATTTGCTTTTATTATGCGTGTATTATACGTTAGATCAGTCAAACAGTAATTATTAAATCAGTAGCTAGTGTTGTAAACTTGAGAACGGTCTCGGTCTTGTCTCAGTCTCGACGGCATTTGTACTCTGTCTTGTCTCGGTCTCTGACTAAAAGTACTCTGGATTTTATTTTTCTATATTTCTATATTCAAAATATCATTTTTAAAACATTAATCTCAAAAATATGTATGCAGTTAAATGTAATTGTACCGATTCAGATGCCACTTCTACCTCGACCATCAAAAAAGGTCGTCTTATTATGCTATATACTGTCTTATTTTTCCAATTGTTTTTATTAATTACATAATAAGACTCAAGCAGTATTTGTGGATCTTTCAGATTAATTTGAGGTGTGCTGGTCTGGACTTGGTCTTGACTCGGTTTCGCCCTCCCCTGGTCTCGGTCTTGTCTTGGTCTTGTCTTGTCTCAACCCCTCAAAGTCTTGGTCTCGTCTTGGTCTCGACTTGGTTTAGGTGGTCTTCACCATCAGTTGCAATATTAGTGAGTAGAATAAAACTACATTTTTATATTTTCTGAAGGAAATGTGAGTGCTGTGTGTCCATGCAAAATGTTATCCCATGAGGATGGTTATCAGGGTGTTGCTATGCAATTGAGAATGTGTTTTGTGTGGTTGGGCAATCTAGATATTGCTTGGGTCCATCCTTGAATTCTTTTTGTTTCTTCGGCAATCACTGATGCTTGATGGGAAGAGATAGCTTTCGACATTCCTGTTTTCTACATGAGGAGGTCTGCATTAATCATTACTGCTGATTTTCCCCAGATTGATTGGGGCTGGATTGTGCACAGATGAGTGTTTTGCATTAACAGGCCTCCACTTTTCAACACAAAGCCCAGCCCGAGTCATCAGCACTGATTGAGGTTCTTCATGAGATCCAAGGCTTATGAAGACTAGCCTGCAAAATCCATTAAAGGTAAGGGAGACCGTGGTCAACGGAGCATAACAGTAGGGTTCTAGAAGAAAAAAGCCCATTCTTTTTCTCCATATAGAATATGACATTTAATGATTAAGTCTTCATGACAGATCTAGCGGGAACTCTGAGGTTTTTTAAGAGATTGTATGTGATTTCAACTTCAGTTAAAAAAAAACATCTGATTTTCAAATACAATATATATATATATATATATATATATATATATATATATATATATATATATATATATATATTATTACAAAATAATATATATATATATATATATATATATATTTTTTTTTTTTTTTTTTTTTTTTGAAAATATATAGAATTATTTTAAAACCATATAGAGTAATTGTGTGTGGTCAATTGTCTCAGTTGTGGTATGCAAAAATATAAAAAATGGCGCTATAAAAATGTCTGTTTTACGACAACGGCGTTTTGAGGGCCTTTTGAAGGCTTTTGAAACTTTTGAAAACAGTTTCAAAGGGCAAGTTTTTTAAAATCATGATCATCTCCGTGTAAACTATAAAACAACAAATGTATTAAAACGGTGATGCTATGTGCATTACGTGATCGGTCTTTAGGCTGTTTCTTTATAAATATGCTGTGGCAAACAGGACGGCCAAGGGACGTGAGAGAACGGCGCGAGGCCGGTGGTGCGATTGCTAATGAGCAACACCTGTGAAGCACACCGGTCTCGCATCTCTCACGGAGGAGCGGAAGCATAAAGGAGGAGCGACGACGTTGATGATCGAGAACGGAACAGGCCTGTGTTTTAGTTTTTTGTATTTGTATTTTGTTTTAGCCAGCAGTCGTCCGCGAGGGGCTGCTGGCGGTATTTTGGTTTGTTTGTTTTATTTTAATAAAGTTTATTTGATTGTTCGCCGGTTCCCGCCTCCTTCTTCCCTGAACATTGTTACATATACGCCTATAGACTGTACAGTAATTCGTATGCGAATGACGTCACCATTTTCACAAATTCGCGTTTTGTAGTTTACACTGGGGCGATAACCACTGGGGCGATAACAAGTCCATGAAAACAGAACATAAACCTATCACTGTTGCTCTCTATTGTAAGACACTAAATTTCTTTGATCACATACGAGCTAGAGTGACATATTCACTTTGTCGCTGAAAAATATATACTCTAACACTTAAGACTCACTTTAATAAAACAAAAAACAAACACATTTTTGATTTTGCACACTTTAAAAAAGTCATGATCAATAAGTTATTACAACATGTTTTTATATTGCTTTAACTCATCAAAATAAGTCAGTTTAATGTAATTTAAGTTACATTACTTAAATTAAAGTGAAATTGCTTAAAGGAGCTGTATGTAAGAACTTTATTTCAATTAATCATAAAAAGGCCCTGATATGTCACTAGACATTAAGAAATCATGTTCATTTCAAATACTTATATCACTGACAACAGTGGTATGGCTAGGATATTGTCATTTAAAAAGTGGACTTGCAGCCCTCAACTGATGTTGATGTTGTAATGTTGTGTTTTGGTCTGATGCGCCACCCTCCACCTATCTACCAATCACAAAGTCAGTAGTGTGTCGGGATCCGGGTTGCCAGCTTTGCTCTAATCTACCCTAACTCTAGTCGGATAAAAATGTCTAACGTTACTAAATCAAAAAGACCTCGTTATAATTCAGAAATTCGTTGTGACAAAGTCTGAAATAAAACCAGAATTTGTATTGGAGATGCTTTTGAAAGATGGGGACGGCTGAAAACGGAGAAGAATTTGAACACAGACGTCAACGTTGCTAATTTTCTCCTGGACAGGTAAGATTCATCTATGCTTGGCTAACTTATACTTCATGTCAATGGACATTTCATATACTCATGACAGTCAAACAAAGTTATGCATGTTCGTGCAAAGTAACGTAACGTTAGCTCACATGGACGTATACTAACATTAGCAATGAATTATAGGAGCCCGTTTCTCTGTCCTTATGCTGAAACGCAGAGGAAAACAACATAAACACGCCCATTATGGCAATTTGAAACGAAATTGAGACAGAAGCCTAACTTAACTCTGAAAAAATGATTCGTCATTCGTTCTTCGCGTATATCGTAGACGATGGCATTCTCCAACATGGGCTCTCGCTCGCTTTCCACCTCTGCCGTGCGCGCGCGTGCCACGCAGATTCTCTGTCTCATGTGCGCTCGCTCTAGATTCCGGGACATTTTAACTCATTTGCGGCATAACTAGTCGATCACGAGTGGCTCAACAGGTAAATCTATAGATAAACTCATCTTTCAGGCATTTGACCGACCGGGTCGACATTTCAGCGTGAGAAATCGAGGGTGTGGCGTGTGAGACCACTCAAATGCGGGTGTCTCACGGGCAATGCGTGAGAGTTGGCAGCTCTGAAATTTAGTTACTCTAACAATATTTTATGATGGGACTGAAAACAACCCTGTGATAGCCATGGTGATATTGAATTTGTCCCCCGTTATAATTTCTGTGGCAAATTTTGGTTATTTGTTAGCCTACTTATGACAAAAACTTGCTTACCGTACATTAATGACAGATAAATAACGTTACAAGTTAGACTAACAGCTACCGTTCTGTCTGTCACATACGAGGATACATCTTTACGATTATACTGTCACATACGAGGATACATCTTTACGATTATAATGTCACATACGAGCATACATCTTTACGGTTATACTGTCACATACGAGCATACATCTTTACGGTTATACTGTCACATACGAGCATACATCTTTACGAGTCACATACGAGCATACATCTTTACGATTATACTGTCATATACGAGCATACATCTTTACGATTAAAATGGCACATACGAGCAGACATCTTTACGATTATTCTGTCACATACGAGCATACATCTTTACGATTATACTGTCACATACGAGGATACATCTTTACGATTATAATGGCACATACGAGCATACATCTTTACGATTATACTGTCACATACGAGCATACATCTTTACGATTATACTGTCACATACGAGCATACATCTTTACGATTATACTGTCACATACGAGCATACATCTTTACGATTATACTGTCACATACGAGCATACATCTTTACGATTATACTGTCACATACGAGCATACATCTTTACGATTATACTGTCACATACGAGGATACATCTTTACGATTATAATGGCACATACGAGCATACATCTTTACGATTATACTGTCACATACGAGCATACATCTTTACGATTATACTGGCACATACGAGCATACATCTTTACGATTATACTGTCATATACGAGCATACATCTTTACGATTATACTGTCACATACGAGCATACATCTTTACGATTATACTGTCATATACGAGCATACATCTTTACGATTATACTGTCACATACGAGCATACATCTTTATGATTATACTGGCACAAACGAACATACATCTTTACGATTATACTGTCACATACGAGCATACATCTTTACGATTATACTGTCACATACGAGCATACATCTTTACGATTATACTGTCATATACGAGCATACATCTTTACGATTATACTGTCACATACGAGCATACATCTTTACGATTATACTGTCATATACGAGGATACATCTTTACGATTATACTTTCACATACGAGCATACATCTTTACGATTATACTGGCACATACGAGGAGACATCTTTACGATTATACTGTCA
This sequence comes from Meda fulgida, assembly GCA_030578275.1. Lineage (NCBI taxonomy): Eukaryota > Metazoa > Chordata > Actinopteri > Cypriniformes > Leuciscidae > Meda > Meda fulgida. Next base: position 5,051,801 of record CM060627.1, on the reverse strand, counting down.
CATACGAGCATACATCTTTACGATTATACGGTCACATACAAGGATACATCTTTACGATTATACTGTCACATACGAGCGTACATCTTTACGATTATACTGTCACATACGAGCGTACATCTTTACGATTATACTGGCACATACGAGCGTACTTCTTTACGATTATACTGGCACATACGAGCATACATCTTTACGATTATACTGTCACATACGAGGATACATCTTTACGATTATACTGTCACATACGAGCATACATCTTTACCATTATACTGTCACATACGAGCGTACATCTTTACGATTATACTGTCATATACGAGCATACATCTTTACGATTATACTGTCACATACGAGGATACATCTTTACGATTATACTGGCACATACGAGCATACATCTTTACGATTATACTGTCACATACGAGCATACATCTTTACGATTATACTGTCATATACGAGCATACATCTTTACGATTATACTGGCACATACGAGCGTACATCTTTATGATTATACTGTCACATACGAGCATACATCTTTACGATTATACGGTCACATACGAGCAGACATCTTTACGATTATACTGTCACATACGAGCGTACATCTTTACGATTATACTGTCACATACGAGCATACATCTTTACGATTATACTGTCACATACGAGCATACATCTTTACGATTATACTGGCACATACGAGCATACATCTTTATGATTATACTGTCATATACGAGCATACATCTTTACAATTATACTGTCACATACGAGCATACATCTTTACGATTATACTGGCACAAACGAGCATACATCTTTACGATTATACTGTCACATACGAGCATACATCTTTACGATTATACTGGCACATACGAGCAGACATCTTTACGATTATACTGTCACATACGAGCATACATCTTTACGATTATACTGTCATATACGAGCATACATCTTTACGATTATACTGTCACATATGAGCATACATCTTTACGATTATACTGGCACAAACGAGCATACATCTTTACGATTATACTGGCACATACGAGCATACATCTTTACGATTATACTGTCACATACGAGCATACATCTTTACGATTATACTGTCACATACGAGGATACATCTTTACGATTATACTTTCATATACGAGCATACATCTTTACGATTATACTGGCACATACGAGCAGACATCTTTACGATTATATTTAACTAATGACAATTAGTACATTTTTAAAATACATAATTACTTATCAAAATATCTCTCATGAAGCATAAACATAATGAACAGAAAAAAAAAACGTACTGTGTACGTCTCGTCGTCACTTGCCATTGGAACGTTTCTGCTGAATCCTGCAACTTATTTGGCAACCTCGAGTCAGGGGGTAGGGGGAAGGGGATACGCCGCTCTACGGTATTTGTAAAGTGATTGCAGTACCAGTTTTGGCCACAATCCTACATACTGCTCCTTTAAACATCCAAGTTGATTGTACTTAAAAATTTAAGGCAGCAACTTTTTTTTTACAGTGTATAAAAGTGATTTTTAAAAGTATTTTTCTCATACTGTCTAAAGTTGTTATGCTTTTAAATCAACAACCCATACATATCAGTTTATAACAGATGCAAATGCTGTCTCTGGCAGCTACCATAACAGATTTGTTGATGGCTATGGTTTCAGTTTAGCTGAAATTATGAAAATAGTTATTAAATAAAATGATATCCAAGACTAATTCAAAGCCATGAATCTAAAATACGTCATGAATATGATCTCATTAAAGTATCAACAGTATTTGAAGGCTGTGGTTCAAAAGGATTTAAATAATTTCAAATCATTATAACTGCTTGAAACGGATATTATTCCTGACAAGACTTAATTGATATAAAGGTGAAAACTATTAAGTATTACCCATAAGTATTAATGAATTCCAATCCAAATCCATTAAAGAAATCCACTGTATTTGAGATATAGTGGGTAAATATCACGTTTGCTTCCGACCACTATTCAAATTAATTGTTCAGCTTGCTCATTGTAAAAATTGTAATGCAATTAATACAGTGTGTATGTTATGTGTATCTTATTCCAAAAGAGGCAGGTAGATGTGTAGCATTTCTCACTAGCATACTAGAATGTCCTTTGTGCTTAAACATGTATGTATGTACAGTATGTATGCTTTACTTGTTTATTTTGGTGATTATGCATGTATCGCTTTTATAGGGAAATAGGCTTTACTCAAAAGGAATCTCAAAATATTTTCCTGTTGTAATAAAAAACTGAAGACCTCGTTTGTGGATATACAGGAAATTGAGTTTTTACCTCAAAAGCAATGCATTTCAGAATAACAGCATGCGGCGATTTGGCTTTTCAAAGTGAATCTGCCTCTAAGGACTCTTTGTTTGTTCCTCTAACAACTATTGCACGCTGATAAATACAGTGGATGTGCTCGGAAAGGAGGTGGATTTTAGAACTGAACAAATTGTAGACTGCTGATTGTGGTAATGTCACTTTGTTTTCTGAAATAATAATGCTGCAACTCCATGTTTTACTTGTGTGATACATTGGATAGTCTTGCAAAAGCCTGCCGAGCGAATTGTTTTCCCTCATAGCCTTTTTTTTTCGATTTCAATCCAACATTTTATGATGGTTAAAAAAAATACATGAGGTATTTTGTAAACAAGCAGTGGATTTCATCATGCACTATTTGCCCTTTTCTACAGAGTATTATAGTTCAAGAATGAAAAATGAATGTTGATATATGAGCACTTACTCCGCACCCACCTTTGACTGAAAAGTGTTTTGGCATTATGAAGCTATCGAATCAAACAGACTGAATTATTCAACTTAAACCCATGACAGTGCGCTCAGTATCTCTTGTTGTTAGTAGCTTCTGGGATCTGCAACTTATGAATACCAAGGATATTTAAATACGCCCAAGGGCTTCAACCATGCGCGTGTATCATTAGTTGAGTGTGCGAATACCAAGGGACATACGTGGAGGAGATCTGAGTTAACCCTTGTTTATATCCCGAGGGGGGGCGGTGGGAACCTTGCCGTTATTTCACCTGCTCTTGACGGAAACTCATCGTGTGCCACTGTTTGCTTGGCGTGCTCTCAAGAAAGGCAGCCACTCACTTTACTGAGCCATTTCTCTCTGGGAAATAAGGCTTATTATTGTAAACAGTGAGTAATTAAAATCATATTCCAGGAGCCAAAATCTTTTTATTGTGTTGCTAACATGCCTCAGTGTAGCTAATGAGATTTTGGTAATGGGCCGTGCTGTCCCACAGGTATTGTAATGGATGCTCGTATGGACACTGAGCGCAGGCTGGATATTGCCTAGCCTTGGGCCTCTCACCCTTAATGAGCTTTGATTTCTTCAAAGAAAGCCTACAAAGACTTTTTGAACCTTGCTCTTTTTCTTGTGCTCGTTTTTCTTCTTGAGACAGTCAGCGCTGTGGGTCCATGCAAGCTACTGTAAAATGATAATGGTGATGACGATAAATATAAATTATTGTGCTGAAATTAGTTTGTAGTAATTCTGTCATGATACTGCGTGTGCGTGTGTGTGTGTGTATGTGTTTTAGGTAAACCCTACATTAGGGAGACAAAATGTCCTCACAAAGGTGGCAAAATCCATCAATATTTGGTCCCCATGAGGAAAAAAGCTTATAAATCATACCAAGTTATGTTTTTTTGAAAATGTAAAAATGCATACATTTTCTGTAATGGGTAGGTTTACGGTAGGGTTAGTGTAAGGAGATAGAATATACAGTTTTTACAATATAAAAACCATTATGTCTGCGGAAAGTCCCCATAAAACATGAAACACAATGTGTGTGTGTGTGTGTGTGTGTCCTTTTCTAGGAAGTATCTTCCTGTAATCTCTTAGTCTCAGAGACAGTAAAAAATTCACCTGAGTTGCTTTGAACATTTTGACACTGTATGAAGGTTCTGGTGGGATCACAAATGAAACATCGAAGATCTCAAAGGATCTGAACATGACTTCTGTTAAAAGAACATTTGCATTGAACTGCATGAAGCTATTTTGAGCACAGCAGCTGTAAACCAGCAGTGGTGGAGCGGCAGTGTTTTCAAGCGTTGATATCCCCTGGTGTTAGACATTGTAACAGTTAGACATCAACAGTATAGGTAAAATATTTAAACAATGAGCCTAAGTGAAGCACAATGTGCTGTCGGTCGGTCATTAACGAGAAATATTCCCTGACAGAATTATTTTATTATGTGAGAAGAATGCTTATTGGTGTATTGGAATTAGCTGTTTTACAGGGAAAACATGGGTATTAGTAATTTGGACAGTCTAAAATCGTAAAAAAAGTCAAGGAAATTTGATTTCTATTGTGAATATCACTTTATTTTTCACGTAAGAGCGAAGCGGCCTTTGTAACTTGATTGTATTGAAGCTTCCGGTCTCATCCGATTACAGTTATTTTCATTTGTCCAGCAATCACAGATGACTTGGAAGTCATGGAGGTTCAGTGTTAAAAAGCAAGGGACTTTATCTTGGGCCATGGTAAATCTTTTAGACATGGTAAATCTTTTAGCTCTGTGAGCATCTGTTTCAAAAATGTACAAGTGTTATTTAGTTTCACACAACTCAATTACTTCTTGTTGTTACCAACTAAATCACAACTAAATCAAATTCATTTTTGGATTAATCACCAGTAAAAACAAATGTGTTTAATTTGTTTAACGTTGAAACAAATGCACAACATTTTCAAAGGGGCAGCAATATATGTCAGGCAAATTTCATATTTTGGGATTAAGGGGATAGTTCACCCAAAAATGAAAATTGTGTCATTAATTACTCACCCTCATGTCGTTCCAAACCCGTAAGACCTTCGTTCATCCTCAGAACACAAATTAAGATATTTCTGATGAATCCGAGAGGTTTTAAACCACCCATAGGAAGCAACATCATTGCAACTTTCAAGGCCCAGAAAGGTAGTAAAGACAACAGTCGTGTTATGAATGTTATGAAGCTATGATAATACTTTTTGCATGCAAAAAAACAAACAAAAATAACAACTTTATACAACAATTTTCTCTTCGACGACATTCTCTTATGCTGTTCACTAAGTAATCAAAGCGCTTCCAGTTTCTAGTCAGCACGCCGCCTCACAATTGGCCGACGCTGTTCCTGTGAGCACCATGACGCATGCGTGTGATGCTGATGCAGGAGCTGGCCAATAATGAGCCAGAAAATGAATATCTTAATTTGTGTTCCAAAGATTAATGACGTTCTTACTGGATTGGAACGACATGAGGGTTAGTAATTAATGAAAGAAATTTCATTACACTTTCAGTGTAATGTCATCATGGAGATGATATTTGTCTCACATTGAAATCATTTTAATGGCCTGTTTTTGCCTAGGGCTGTCAAATCACTCAATCCGCCCCTGGGTTTAACCTTTACCATCACCAACAAAAAATAAGACAAACATCTTTTAAACAGTAAGCTTATTTATTTTGTTAACCTAATTATGCACAATGATATGGTTATATGCATTTGTCATTTGCATTTAGCATTGCTTTCCCCTGCTGTCCCTGACACTGTTTTTAGCTCCATGTTCTTTCATTAACATTGAATGTGGAAGTCTCTATATTTCCAGAGGGAAAACAAACAAAAACCAAGGAGTAAAAAAAAAAAAAAAAAAAAATCTGAAGCCTTTTCAAAGCACCAGAACCAGACATGCGTGAATTCCCAGCGTCAGACAGCAGAGCACAAAGCAGGTAAAGAGGTGGGATGTCTTTCAGCACCTACTCAATGAGGAACAGATGCTGACCTTTATCCAAGAGTCACTGTGTCCATAAATGGCCCACCGTCATTTTGCTAACGAGACTTGCCAACACTCAGCACAATCAGGGCGATTCATTAAGCAAAGCCTCTTTGCAGAGCAGCACAGAAGACATGCCAGTCATCTCAACAGGTACACTGATGAGACTAAATACCAGCTTGCTAATAATGGAGACGTGAACAGATCCTTTAGAGTTTAGGATCTTCCATCTTTCTACTTTGTTCTTTATCTAACTTTATGTAGAATATATATTCTTAGCTATGCTGTTCTCTGAACAGTACTTATTTTACAGTCACATTTGTTGTGCAGAAAACATGCTCTCCTGTCTTGAGTGATTTGTTTTGAGTGAAACAGTTTGTTTGAATAAAGCCTTTCAATGAACCAAATACAAATTACTGCTTTACTGAAAAATATGAGAATTTACCGTTCTCTTTCTTATTGAGATATCTGGATAATATCAGAATATGTAGGCCAGTGGTAAATTGCACAGATTTCATTCAGATTACATAATCAGTCTTCCAAAATGTGTTTTTGTCTTACCCTGATTCAATAAGGTAAACCTAGTGTTTATATTTTAGACTGGGCTGGATGGTTTTTGTGGGAAATTGTATACATATGTCACTAGTCTCATCATATTCATAAATAGAGAGAAGTTGCTCCGGCTACATTTCTTATTATCATAAATGTTAAAAACAGTTGTGCTGTGATACATTGTTCTTTCCAGGATTTTTTGATGAATTGAAAGTTCAAAAGAACACCATGTATTTGAAATTTTAACTTCTATACATGATAAATGTCTTTAAACTAACTATATTCATCAGTGCTGATTAAAAAATATCACTGACTTCAAACTTTTGTACAGTAATGCACCGTATATCAGAATAGGAGACACGTTTGTTTGCATTTTGATTTGTGATTTAAGAACAGCTGTGGAAATAGATAGATAGATAGTGAGCATATTGTCGCCGATGCTTTTAACGAATGATAACAACCACAAAAAGCAGTCAGCATTAAAAATAACAAATTCCAGCACCGTATCGCCACTCATTAAAACACACACTAACGTGTAACGACTGAGACAAATCATAGACACAATTATTTGGTATATTTAACAAATAATCTTTAAAACTCACTCTGGGATCTATGGTCCCATCCCCCCCACAAGGGCAAGAAGGGTCTTGGTTACCATGACTACGATCAGATATGTTGGATTTATTACTGTTAAAAATGTGGTCACGTGGAAAAAGCAGAGGCTATAGACAAGAGAGTCTTAAAACAGACTTTCCTGCATTCATTTATTGACGAACTGATCTGAAAATGATAAGCCGATGGTTCTTTTCATAGTTAAATTGATCTTTTCCACAGTTCCATTTACTGCTTCCGGTTTCATTCTGTCACTTACAATTTTACCGAAGTATGTGCGATTGTATGTTGTGTGTTTAGCAGTGTGGGGAACGTTACTTTAAAAAAGTAATTAGTTATAGTTACTCACTACTTGTTCCAAAATGTAACCGAGTTAGTAACTGAATTACTCTATAATAAAAGTAACTCGTTACCAGGGAAAGTAACTATTTGCAAACTGTAAAAAAAAGGCGGTTTTTTTTTTAGCAGTTTTCACAAGTCAGTTGAAATGAGTAGAACAGAAGTAGTGCTTATATTGCACCTTGAAAATGCCAACTTTTCATCGGATTGCTTCTGACTCGCCATCTTCCGTCATGAGTCATTTTGTACCCACCACTTTTTGAAACATTGAGGCACGGATGTTAATACAAATAAATAAAACATCTCCAGTTAGCAAAGCATTCATTTAGTTCGCTATTAAATAAGAGATCTAGCCTAAAATGTGTTGTTTTTGAAATCAAGCTGAGCGCTCGTTCCCGCTGCTATCAGTTGCATGGATAGTTGTTCTCTTGTGGCTCGCGCTGTCACGCACACTCTTCACTCGGACGCGCGCTTCAATCTATCGCCGTTGTGGAGACTTCGTTCCGGTGAAAATACAAAATAAAATGCACACAAACGTGTCCCTGCTGAACATATTCAGTTTTGATGAGAGAGAAAAAAACAACTATACAAGTATGGATTCGAACCCGTAACCTCTGACACGCTTGGCAAATGATCTACCACTAGACCACTTAAGAACTCAAATAACATTTTGGTTGAGCATAGAGGATGCACAATTTGACAAGTTTGTACCAGCATTTCTGAAAATGCACCTCCAACTCTGTCCCCAGCACATTTCAAACCAAAACTAACACCTGTGGTAACGCACCGCATTTAACGTCCAGTAACGTTAATGTTGTTGTAACGACGGGAAAAGTAATTAGTTAGATTACCCCGTTACTGAAAAAATAACGTCGTTACGTAACGCCTTTCTTTTAAACGCCGTTATTCCCAACACTGGTGTTTAGATAGTTATGTTTGTGATTTAGTTAATAAAACCTGTGCACAAGGTGTATTTGGTTCTGATTCTCTACTTGCAACAAAGTTTAACTAGGTAAACAAAAAATAACAAAGCTATTTTACGATTTAGATTTTGACTACAGGCTCAATGTAGTACTGTACAGTGAGAAAGACATTTCCCTCCCCCGGAAATGAACATTTCTTAGAATTAATTAACAATTATCAGTGTTTATGGGACGAACAGGTTGATTAATTGTTATATTAATTTTACTACATTAAATAGTTGTAATTAATGTACATTAATTATTAACTAATCTAAATAAGTAATATTTATAATTGTTTATAATTAATAATTATATCAAGTTATGATTGATTATTAATATTTATTTTGAGTTAATTTGCTACAAACTAAATGATGAATATTTACAGATGCTTGCTCTGTATTAGATACAATCGTCCTGCGAGCTTTAAAAAAAGTGCTGGGAACAAAATCAGCCATAGTAAAACAAAAAAAAAAGAAAGAAAGGGGATGAAAGAGTTTTGACATTACGAGTGCAATCTTAACAGCAGGTTTCTTTTGCACCACTGCATGGACACAAAATGTCAGCTGCCTTTTAATAAATGAAAGGAGACCTATCATGGGAAAACAGGATTTTCCGTTCTTGTTTGAAATGAAAGATTTTGATCTACTGTGTAGACGTGTGCTAATACAACACAAAGCTCCCTCCCAAGTTATGCTTTCGCCTTGACTTGATCTAAAAGGTGTGAACATCTCAATTATTACAGGTTTTATAAGGAAACCTTGGGGATTTATCACAATTTGCACCTGTAATTTTGTTGAGAGTATGTTTGTGGGGCTGTGTGTTGGTGGCTATTGCTTGGTGGTATATAATCAAAACCCAAGGCCTGTAATCTCAGAGAACAGACCGTCAAGACAGTGATTTCCTTGGGTTCACAGAATCACTCTCTATATAAAGAGGCTTTTGATGGTGGTCTGGTCTCATCATTTGAGATTTGATGATCAGCAATACTCAATGTCTACTGTGTTCCTCTTCGTGTAATGACATCATTTTGTTACAGAAATTAGTGCAATGGCAATATGTTCATTCCTTGAGTATCAGTGAATCAAAACGCAGTGATTGCTTCAGGACCCAGTTTTTTTTTCATTGGACATCAAGTGGCGACCCGATACAGCACTATACACTATTTATCATAGGCCTCTACAAAATAAATTATTATATATTTACATATTATATATTATTATTATATAATTATATTATTATATATTATATATTACAAAATATATACACAGGGTTTGGCAATATAATTTGATCTCAAACTATTTTTGGGGGGGAGAAAATATGTGTGGTAAAAAAAAGAAAAAACAGAAAAGAATAATGAAATAAAATACAATATAAAATATAATATACAATAAAATAAAATGTACGTCAACAAAAGCTAAAGTTCATAAAATGGTTCTTTGAAAAAGTATGTTCATTATGTGAAAATATAATGTAAATGTATAAATGTATAAAATATTAAATACAATTAAATAAAATGACTTAAACATAACTGTTATATAAAAATGTATTATGTAAAATTAAACTAATATATAAGTATACAAAAATAACTTGCATGAATGTATATGTAATATGTACACAATATGTAATATGTGCATGTTGTTGGGTCAGATTTAAAACGGGTCACTGAATCTGATATATTCTATCTACTAAGGGGTCCTTCGCCTGCTCACAAAACTAGTTTATCTTTTGTTTGTAAGTGAACCAGTATTTAATGTAGTCTGTGTTTCTTTCATTTTGCCATGTTTAGGTCATTTTTTTTATTTATTGGAAGACAACAACATGCAACATGCCCTTATTTGTTATAAGTTCAGAAGAGTCTGATGCATTTGACATAAACAACAAAAGAATGTTAATATTTATTTCACAACTCAATATCTATTTTGCTATGATTGCATATTCTGTATTTTCCCAACCAGTTTATAAAACTTAAATCAATTTTTTTTCTGAATATGTTGGTTGTGAATACTAAACGATGCCGTTTACAAATGGATGTCTTGAAGACGTAAAACTGAAGTATGAATGTTGAGCAGATGTGAGGCATTCGGTCCGTAGACTAAAGTGTACCACTCAGTAAAAAGATCAAAACATAAATGGATTCTAAGTCAAAGAGAGAACAAAAATGTTTAAAGGTCAATTGGCATTTCTGAATTGGAAATGTAATCTGTGAGAGAGAAAAGTGATCAGAATGTTTTGTTCTTTGACAAACTTGAACATTCCCTTTTCTCACTTGCACAAAAGAGCTAGAGAGAGAGAGGGAGAGAGAGAGAGAGGGGGGGGGGGGTGGACGGATTAAACTAGGCAGAACCGAAACAGGGGTAGAGAGCTTAATCAGAAGCCCTTGAGCTCAGAGGAAGGAAGACAAACATCCCCCCATCAACACCTGCCAGTTTGACGACAGCAGGCTGTTTGAGTGTGCAGCTCTTTACTCTTATGTGTTCAGGTACATATGGTGTAGTTACTGAATAGTTTTCAAATAACATACATCCATTTGTCTTGTGTTTTCCATTTTCACATGAAGGGGATAGGCTATGCGAGCTGATAAATGTATTCCATCCATCCATCCATCCATCCATACGTAAAAGGCCTTATCAAAGTTTGTGCTTTTGACAAAAAATGAACTACTGATCTGTTGGGCATCATATAAGGTTTGTTAATCACTTGTGTATGAAAGTTTTGTGAAAATAGAGCGTCAGCAAGGAAGAATGCTTGTGAAGAGAGGAGTGACTCGTCTAAAAGAGCAGCAGACTTTCAGTCTTTCAGGCTGTCTGACCTTTCGACCAGGTGCTAATACAGTTCTCTCTCCCTTTCTCTCTCTAACACTCATTCCTCTCCAGCGTTTGAAGTGGAGGGTCTGAATCTCTCTAATTCTCTCAGATGCTTCAGCAGAGCCATATCACACCCAGCAAGGACAAGAAAACAGAGAGAATCCAGTTGAAGAAGAGTTGCAATATTAGTCTGGACTCATTTGTTTCATGTAATTAATTCATAGCCATGCACCGTTCATCTTTTGTCCTGATGATTTCACGTTTCTCACAATTCAGATCTGGCATTAAATAAACAGTTTCTTCCATATCACAGTTCATAACATGTTTATAAATAATGTCCTAACACCACAGGCCCTGTTTATATTTAAAGAGGTTAATGAATTAATTATTTATTGCTAAATAGTATGAGATGTAGCACATCCACTGAGACTAGAACCACTGTTTACATAGTCTATCCAATAGTCTATAGCTACTATGACAACTAAAATACAAATGTATTGTTTCTAGTGTTTGTGGAACATTCTTGAATTGAATGTTCCTCCAGACTTAGCCAGTATATAACTAGGCTACCATATATTGCTCAAGTTCACCCACAGGATTGTTGTGGTCTGCTCATCACATAAAACTGTCATCAGGCTTTGGACATTTAGGAATATATCAGGTTTAGTCAAGGACTGCTTTTATTGTGTTTTAATGGCACATTTTGGTACTTTCATTGTATAGTAAAGAGCAGAGTCATTCTGTCTAATATCATCTTTTGTGTTTTGCGGAAGAAAGAAAGTCATATGGATTTGGAACATTACAGAATTTTCATTTTGAGGGCAAGCTGTTCCTATAAGAGTGTTGAATTCATTCCAGAGCGTGGACACTAATTGCCTTGATACGTATTTATGAGAGACGCATCATTAAAAAAAATTGACTGTTTTCTTTGTAAGCCTAATTAAAACAGCCTTGCTTTACAAGAGTCACAAAAACACAGAAACCACAAAAGCCTTTAAATATGAATCCTAAATACTCTGGCCTACATTCTCTGGAAACTCTTTAGTGTATAGTGTTGACTAAAAGTTGAGAATGCTACTAACTTAAAGCTAAAGGGCCCTATTTTAACGATATAAGCAGATGGTCTAAAGCGCACGGAGCAAGTGCACTAAGGACATGTCCCAATCCACTTTTGCTAGTTTAACGACTGGAAAAATGGTCGGCGTGCGCGGTGCATGGTCTAAAAGGGCTGTCCCTATTCTCTTAATGAGTAATGTGTGTTTGGGCGTAACGTGCAATAAACCAATCAGAGTTTCATCTCCCATTCCCTGTAAAAGCCAGTTGCGCTCGTGCCATGGCGGCTTCACTATGTATATGGCGGAATTTAGACCAGGTATTTGTTGGTCAATGGCGCAGTCTCGTAGTCTATTTCAGTTTCCTCAAAATAGAAATGCGCCAACAATGCGCTTGTACACACCTCGTTTTCAGACCAGTACGCCCATGGGCGCACAAATGGGCTCCAATGCATTTGCTATTTAAACAAAGTGGCACAGGACGTAAAAATGATAACTGCGTCAGGAACTAGCAAACAACACTTGAGTCATGCCTGGTGCCGCATTGCACCGGGTGTATAATAGAGCCCAAAGTGTTATTTATTAGCGCCATCTAGTGTCACCAATGATAAGCGAAAATAATGACTGTTTTCAGACATGTATCCTACCAAAAAAACAGTCCCATCTCAAAGTTACACCACTGAGAAAAGGCACTGTTTAGTGTTTTGAGTGTTGAGTGCTTAACCAGATGTGTTAATACAGTTGGCTAACACAATATATAGCAATCTAAGTCTGCATGATTTTTTGGCCCGAAAGAGAAAACTGGGCATAATATGTGCCTTGCAAATTGCAGTCTGACACATTCTTTTCTTGCGTATCTATTAGCGTCCACATCCATGTATTGGCGTAGAGTAGGTTTGGGTATAATGACAGTCGGACCAATCCAAACACTTTCAAACTGTTGCAGTCTGTCAAATGAGGATATTTATGTAATGAATAAGCTGCTGATTGTCTATTGTGTTGTTTTGTTTTAACCGTGTCTTTATATTAGGAGTACTAACAGTCTCTCTCCGAAGGTAGAAGAAAGCATTTGCAATATATTTTATTAACTGACCAGTTCAACTCTCAACTATTACCCTCTGTCAGACTGATTTAACTACTGAAGATGAAGAGTGAAGATGGACTGAGAGAGAGAGGGAGTGAGTGTGAGTAGGCTACCTCAGACGACTCCCTCGTCGGCCCTCTCACCACCATTCCTTTGCTGTCATCTATTCATCTCCTACCCTCCCTCTACCTCTCGTTCTCTCCTGGACTATGTTAGAATCATGCCAGAGATGATTCACACTCGACCATATCCAGCATGAGGGAACCCTCACTCTCCATCCATAATTCAGACCTCTCTCTCTCTCTCTCTCTCTCTCTCTCTCTCTCTCTCTATCTCTCCCTCTCTCTCTCTCTGTGCATCTCTATCCTCTCAAACACTGCCTGTGTCTTGTGCAGCTGTCGACGCATCAGGATTGTGCCGTATGGGGGAATCTATGAAAGCACACAGGTAAGAGAGAAATCCCTTGCTTTCTCAGGAAAGTTCTCCATTTCAGAACAGAAATGAATATGGATTAGGTTGTGGATTATGGATGTCTGAAGTTAGTGGAAAATACATACAGAAAGGAATGAGAGGGAATGAGATTAGGAGTGGTAGAGTGATTGGAAGTGAAAAAGAGATTGTGTGGGTAATTTGATGGTAAAGGATGGGTGGTGCTAGATGTTGTCTCGCATGTGATGCATCGTGCAATTAGAGCCACTCTCTGGGAAAGTTATATCGCTCCTCTTTAGTTTGTGTGTGTGTGTGTGTGTGTGGCTGCTTGTTGCCATAGGACTGTTTATTCATCCTCAAACGCCAGTGAAGGCTTTCATACTATATTCATGGGCTGTTGCACCTTGTTCAGCTAAAGTGTGTATGTGTGTGTGTGTGCACGCGTTTATGGGAACAGCTCAATAATGCAGTTACTTGTGGATGTAACACATTTGCTGATGGGCTTTTCTTTTAGACCAACATACAAGCATGAAATAATGTGTGTGTGTGAAATACAATATCTGCCTGCAGAAAAGAAAAAAAAAATGAGATCCCTTTGATATCTAAGATGTTCTTCTAGACAGCTATGAGATCAAATAGAAACTCTTCTGAATCTTCTGCTTTTCTGCTGAGAAAAAGACTACAGTAATCTCACGTGTCTAGTCTAAACAATGTCAAACTGTGCACAGATTCGCCATGATACCAATCTAGCTCTTACAAGGTCAAAGAACTATTCTGCTGAAGTCTTTTATAGCTGTATACTTACTGCAACATTTGTCTGATTTTGGTCTAATTGAGAGATTGGAGATTTTGGAGATTGGTCTAAACAACATCTGAGTAATAAAACTGAACTCTTGAGAATGTCTGAAATGATGTTAAACTATTAAGGATTTTTTTTTTCTTTGGAATGATATGCACTAATGAATCGCACACGATAAAAACCAGATATGTGCATCAAGAAAGTAAATACTGCATATGACCCATTTTCATGTTGATATTACATGTAATTATTCTGCTTGATATTGCAAACTGGTATATCTTTAACGTATTGTCATAAATACACTGGATTGTAGTGCACATGGTGTTACTGTTTACTGCACTTTGTTATCCTTCTAGTTATTTACCATAGCGGCTGAATAATTGAAAGTAGCTTACTTTTACTTTGCAAAATATGGTGGATATGGGTTTTTCAGTTACCAGTGTCACACCATTTAATTTAATTTGAGCAAATAAGGCATCCTTTGCTGAATGTTTGTTTTGAATGATATTTACTCAAAATTCATTCAACAATAAAGTGTACACAAGGAGGATTTACCTCTGATCGACCAAGCTTTGCTGATGAGCTGAAAATGAACAAATATTAGCTGATACTGTATTATTGATCTTTATATCAGTCTATCAGTTACCCAAAGACTTCATTATGGATAAAGGTAACAGCACCCTCTTCATAAACTGCAGATACAAACATTTTGGAGGCTATATATATATATATATATATATATTGATTATTCATAGATTTGATTATTCAGCCGGCAACGTAAAGAGGATATAGTAGCCTATGTTAAATTCAATGCATCCAGTAACAGATATTTACGGCGGCCCAGTAGTTGCACTACACAACGACATTTTAAAAGCAAACAAGTTCACAACACAAAGAAATGAATCCACAACAGAACAAAAATAAGCCACAACACAACGGAAAAAAACGAAATAAAGCCGCAGCACAGAGGAAATGCTCCCGACCACTAGATGTCTCTCAGAGCGCGGTAAAGTTAGTTTTCCTTGCCATTGTTCTATAGAGTTGGCAGTCTTAATATTTTAATACCACGATTAGTCTTAACAGTATGTAACCATTGTGTATCGACATAAAATATACTTCAAAATCACCTACTTAAATTATAGCTGCGTATTTCAATTTGAGAATGCTTCGACGCGTTACCACAGCGCATGATCCCTAGGGAATGTCTGGCAATTCCACCAAGTGGTTAAAACGTAGGCTATAACTTATTATAATATAATTTGATAACTAAAAAAAATAATAAAAAAAAATGGTGAATTGCAGAATTACAGGAAGGTATTGGCACAATTTCACCTGTAATAAGTCAGTCTGGTCACCAGAAAACTACCACAAGCTTTGGGACATAAAAAAAAAAAAAAAAACTTTGGTGAATTACAGAAAGTCTAGGGTTTTTATAAAAATATATATATATTTGTACTGTGCATACAGGGAGCTATTGGCACATTTCACCTGTTGTAAGTCAGTCTGGTAAATAACTACAACGTTTGAAACGTGGTAAAAGAATAAAAAATGATCTAATTAACTGCAGTTTCAGTAGCAGTAACTCATGTTTTCAAAGTAATGTATCTTTTAAGTAATAAGCTATTTTTTCATAGTGTATCGGACATTGAATCGCTGGATTTTTATTGCAGATGCAGAGCAAACAGTGTTGCCATTTTAGAGACACTTTAGAGACACTATTCAGACCCCTTTAGCGCAGTATGAAAGCATGGATTGGGAGAGAAAGCAGATGTAAAGTGACATTCAGCCTCATTTTGCTATATAAATCTTTCTGTTTGTAAATATAGTTATTTATAAAGATATTTTCCTTTTAATATCTAATTTGCTACGTGTTGTAGTGGTCATTTAGTACTGACTATTTTAGCTGAAGGGCACCATTTTTTGATATTAGTTATTTATATTTATATTTAATTGCAGCAATTTGCTAAAAGCTAACTTAAGTGTCTACAATGTATTGCCTACATTTTTAGAGTAGCTATTGTCAAAAGAGTAACTTTAATAGTTGACTTTAAATCACGATCTTGGCAAGCTACAGTTTTAAAGTATTGCTTCCCCGACAAAGAGAACAACACACGAGTCAGATGGTGTGTAACATGCTGGATTCATTCCTCACATTTCTGCTCTAATATTGAAGTCATCTGCACTTCGGCAGCCGAAAGCCTTCAGAAGGATGGGAAAAGGCTGTGGTATTGTCTGAGAGAAACAGAGACAGAAGCACCTGTCAAGAATGTGAACTGTCTCTTAGAAAAGAGAAAGAGGAAAGATTGCTTTTTCTGTCTGACTATCTTGAGTGCTTTCTGGTTTCAAGGCGATGAAACTTGCTTTTAAAAGGCCTTAAGTTAAGAGTAGGCATAAACAACTCTAATGATTAGGCATGTAATGGTGTGTGTGTGTGTGTGTGTGTGTGTGTGTGTGTGTGTGTGTGTGTGTGTGTGTGTGTGTGTGAGAGTGTGTGTGAGTGTGTGTGTGTGTGCGTGTGTGAGTGTGTGAGTGTGTGAGTGTGTGTGTGTGTGTGTGTGTGTGTGTGTGTGTGTGTGTGTCATGCTGACCCACACTATTTTATTTGTCAGCTCTAGGCTCATGAATCACTCTTGTTGATTAAAATGCCTCTAGCATGCAGGCTGTGATTATGCAGCTGCTACAATTTCAACCCATGAAAACAGAAAGAGAAAGCTATGCTAACTAAAGGCATTTCCTCAGACGCAAAGTTTAAAGTCGTTAGCAACCCGTCTTACTCTTGTAATCTGGTGTATTTCCGGGAGAAACTGGATATCCAATGAGGGAAAAAAAAAAAAAAAAAGTAGGATGAGACTTCATTATATTGGTTGAAAGTGAGGTGTTTGTGACATCAGCTGGGAAAAAAAGAGACGTGAAATTACAATTTGATAAAACATTACAAAAATAAACATTTTAAATAACACGCATTAATCCGTCTGTTTGTGAGTGATCCGCTCTTCTCTGATGACCCACGTCTGTCCATTCTGCTCATGGCTGTGTTGATATCGCCCATACTGGACCATTTCACAATCGCTTCACTTGCTGAAAGCTAATGTTTTTGAGAACTCACTTGGAACCACACCTAATAACCAAATGACTAGTGCATCATCTTCAATGAGAATGACTTTTATTGGAGGGCCAGATAATGAGAGGTAAACTTTCAGTTTGTAATTGTTGAAATGTAATACTCACAATTAGAAAATTGTTTGTTTGCATAAGTTATTTTATGAACATACAAACGTTTGTAGTCACTTCTAGACTTTTTTACTGATTTGTCTATTTGCTACTGTGAAGATTTTGAGCTCACTGTGTTTTCAGAAGCACCCTATAGGCGGGGCATTCGCAAAAATGTTGAGGAAGTTACGTTTTGGGTCAAAATGTCGAGAAGAATTCTGCGTAATTGTGTTTTTCTTATCATTTCTCTCAGGTATGTGATGTTTTTTTTGTATATTAAGAGACTTATGTGTATTATGTTTTGGGTGAAAACTTACTTCAGCATTTTATATTCACGTATCAAAAACAAAATACTATCCTTTGATTATATCAATCAAATACCATTTAAAATCGGAGAAATAGAACACGATTACATTTAAAGATACACTGTTAAGTTTGGTCCTCTAGCGGTTAAAAAACAAGCAAAACTGAAGGCATTTTGCGGAATAATGTTGTTTTGGTTGTGATTCGACGGATATGACACATATAAAAATATAAACACTTATTATGGGCTTACCAGTTAATCAGGGTAAGACATAAACATGTTTTGGAAGAATGATTGATTGTTGTATCATTAGATTTTAATGCATTTAAAGCTGAAATGATTTAATATAGTTTGGATGCTGTGCTTGAAATCTGCGATTTACGTTTGATATTTTCATGGGAGGCTTGAGAACTCCAGGGCCAAAGATATGATCTGCTGTCTTTTCCAATTAAACGGCATCTTGATCGTTGCAGAGAGATATCCTAGATTCATTTTGTACAATTGTGCATTCATGGGATATAATAAGTGATGCTCTCTGTGATTCTAATATTATGTTCTGTTATCGGAGTTGTGATGCCTCGCAGCATGTGTGCAGAATGCGTGATGACTCTTATCTTACAGTACACACACACACACACACACATTCTAGGACTGGACAAGATGCTGAATATTCACAGTATTTGCCATTCTTTTTGTTTGTCCGTATTGAGTGATCATTTACATTTCCTAAAGACTGTGTTTTTAGGACTATTTTGCCACCTCTCATTTTCACGTAAGTGTTTACACTTTTGAGTGAGCGTGTTAAGACAGAGAGATATTGTGTAGGTGTTTCACAAACAAACAAAGCATTTCAAAGCAGTTCAATTCAATTATTTTCTGTGTATTAGTTCAAACTGACAACTTCTTTGATTATTTGATTCAGTGCTTCATCACTCAAATGTTTACAGAAGTCACTGCATATTTTGGGAATATATCACTGCAAAAACTTTGGGAAACATGATTTAACTAATTGCATTCTTAAGCATTATTCATTTTTTATTCAATTTATTTTGGAACAACGGCTATGGCGTGCACACCCTTTTAAGTGGTGCTGGTTCCGCAAGTATTTTTTCCATTCCTTTTTTTTCTTTTTTTACTAATTTACAAATGTTGATTTTATATATGTGTGTGTGTGTGTATTTGTGTATTTGTGATATATATACAAACATTACAGTATTTTGAGAGTGTAGAGAGATCAACTCAATTATGTCCTTCATGGTAGTGGGCGGAGCTAAATAGCTACTTTTTTTTTGCTTGTTTAACTGCTATTAGTTGTGGGTTAAACAAAAATGTCTCGAGATAATTATGCTCAAACACATGTCTGTGCGCCATGTCTGAAGAGTGAATTTTGCGTTTGTTTCAATGTTGGCTGTGAAGAATGTCTCTCCATCACTGTCAGTAACAACAGAAACAGATGGGAATTGTTTTTGCAGGTCTGTCAGTGGCTGTAAACACAAATAGCTCAAGGCAATGAAGATCGCACTGCAGTTTTCCCTAGAACATTGAAACTGTCTGTTTCAGCCTGTGTTCAAACTGCGGCAGAACTCATAGCTCTCGGACGGTTATTTTAAGAGTCGTGATGTAGTTTATCATGAATTAGGAACGCGAGTTAACAGATGTTTCTCAATGCAAGTGTGCAGCAAGGCTACAGGCTTTTACTCATTAACTAAAGGCCAGCCTATGACAGTGAAATCAAAGTGTTGCATTACCATCCTTTTTTTTAAATATATTGTTCTTATTTGTATTCTGTCTCTCTGTCCTCTGGAGAGGTTCTATTTACAAGCTTGGAAGTCATAGTTGCTGTTTATCAAAGTTTAACTGATTTAGTAAAAAATAATGAAATAAAAAAATATGGGCACTGATCAATTTCACTTCTATTAATAATAATAATAATAATTATTATTATTATTATTATTACTATTATATATTTTTAATTTTTAATTTTTAATTTGCTCCATAATGAAGAGCAAAAGACGCTTTGACTATATATTTTATCATCCTATATTTCATCATCAGCCACAGAGACAGATGGGAAATGTAGTTTTGTCACACAGACCTGGTTATGACCTGGTTATATTATTTTTGGTAAGTTTTGTTATTTTTCATTTACAGTACCCTAAAATGCATATTAAATACATTTTAAATCAAAATATCATTAGGAAAAAATACCATTTCCTTGCGCAATGATTCTTGGATTGACATGTCCCAACTTAGAAGTCCAGAACTTATACTACAGTCCACTTTGTGCAATATTTCTACTTGATTTTTCTGATTGTCAGAAGTTGATGTGTAAGAAACAAAAAATGGTAACCTTATCATTAGCTTAACAGGTGTTTGACTGTCAACAACAGCCTTCTAACCAAAAAATTGTGGAGGATAAATAATACTGTGCAACACTAGCATTTGTTATATTATTAACAGAGAGAACATCTATCTATCTATCTATCTATCTATCTATCTATCTATCTATCTATCTATCTATATGTTCCAAATTTAAATATCTAATCCTTGAAAAAAAGATATGCCTTGTTGAAAGACATTAAACGACATAATCTGTTATACAAGTGTATATTGTTTCTCTGTACGTTCTTTACTTCACTTAATTTAAGTATAAACAAGTTGCAAATGAAAACAAAAAACAAAAAAACAAGTCCATGCAGTTTCTGATGAGAGAACACTATGAAACCATGTTAAACTTTGCCGAGCAGCATCCACATTAACCTGTGCGCCTACAGCAAGCTGCAGACGTTGGCCCTGACCTGTGTCCCTGTGGCCTATGGGAAAGAGAGAGCCAGGCAGAGTGATTAATGGTCATGATTAGCGGGTGAAGGAATGTGCTCGAATGGCCTAGAGCATCTTACCGCATTTATCTCCTCAACTAACGTATCCTTTATGGAGGACAGCTTCCTCAAAGACTCGAAGTGACCTAGCCATGGGGAGCTGAGGAAACGTGGGTGGGATTTTTGAAATGGTAAAGCAACATGGAAGCAACCTGGTGCTGGAAAACATAGACATTTGGTGTGAGTCAAATCCCATGAGTGCTTCATTGTTTGCATAGATAGTTGCCCCTGAAATGGTTTTTCCATGACACATATTCAGTGAGAAGAAATCTGGGCCATCTTTTAGATTCACAAAAACTCATTAACATGCAAAACCCGAGGCAAGATTTCACACTGATGCTTTGTGAGCCAAATAAACTCGTTTAGCTTGAGCGAAAGCAGGTACGTGACCTGTCCCAATCACTGCAATTGACACCAGCAGTTCGCACACATTTTTTAACATGCATTAGCTCAGAGCATGAATCGGTGAGCATTTAAAAAGAAAATAAGGTCAATTTTGAGTTCTTGCTACAAAAATTTTAGCAAATTCTTTATTTCCCTGGTACATTCTATGTTGTTCAGGAAATATCTGTTTGGCAGGAAACCGTTTTTTTTTTGTAGTAGTAGTAGTATTGTGTTTGAGCCTGAAAAACATGCTTTTCTTCTCATTTAGATTCTAGGAGGAACCTCTAGTGGTTTGACACTTCATAGAGTGCAAAGTGACAGACAATAAGAACATATTTTAAGTGGCACCTCAGAAATTTGATTTGTCACATTTTATTTGATGCGTTTTATCCAAATGGCAGAAGTGCTCTGAATGTATAAACTCTCAACCTCAAATTTACCTGCAACAGTCTGGAAGCAGAACATTAAAGGAATAGTTCACCAAAAATAGGAAATTCTGTCATCATTTATTCACTCTTGTCTCACGTTGTTTCAAATCAATATGACTTACTTTTTTGAACGCAAAATAATACATTTTGAAAATCAGAAGGGTTCAGTGTTGTTTCAGAGAAGAAAAAAACGTCTTGAGGGTGAGTTAATGATGACAGATTTTAATTTTAGGGTCAATATCCCTTTAAGGGAGCTCTCTATTTTTGATTATATCATATTCTGAAATATGACCTACCCACACTATAATTGCATTGTGCTAGGGTTAGTTTTTACTACTGGTCATCCTGAGCATGTATGCCAGATTTTTAGAACAACTCTGTCACGTCTTGCCTCATGTTTTTTGTCTTATAAAAAATGTCCCTTAAATTGACTTAATTGATTCCATAAAGAACCTTTAACATCCACTGAACCTTTCCATTCCACAAAAGGTTCTTTATAGTGGATTTTAAATGTTTCACATTTTCTCCATACTGATAATGGTTATTTTAAGAACTTTTCACTCCTCTGTGGCATCACAGCAAAAACACACTTTTGTGTATTCATTAGAATTTAGTCCATATTGCTCTGACTGAAATGTCAAATCATTTTAGTGAATGGTAAAGTGCAACATTATGAAAATGTGTAACAAATCAAGTTAGTACTATGAAAAATGTATAATCACTGATTTAAGCATGTATCAAAAAATGATTAACATACAACTTGAACTCTTGAACAGCTTTATAGACAGCTATTAGCTTTCAGTGTTCATAATATTGTGGTGTGGCATATTCTAGCTACTTATTTTGACTATAACATGTGTTCAAGTTCACCTGTGCGTGCACTTCACTGCAAATGTAAGATATATTATTATTTGTATGTTGTGGATATACTTAATTAGTCTCATATGGATGTTTGACTGATCTAATTAAGGTGCTAGCAACGTATAATGTTTATCTATAGTATTTTTGACTGAAATTCATTTAATCATCTTCATGATGCACATTTTTCATCTTTAATTTCATTGATGGATTTTAGATGATAACACTGGCTGTTTTGGATCAAGATTTGTGGGATAAGAACGTTTTTGGCATAATGTCTTGAGAATGCCTTGTGCTAACAATTGAATAATAATTGAAATAATTATATATATATATATATATATGTATATATACAAGTCAACAAGTCAATACCACCAATAATTAATTTTCGTTTTAGAGCAAGGTTAGTCCTCTCTATGAACACATAGTTATGGTTGTTCTCGCACAAACATATACTATTTATGTGTGTGTGTGTGTGTGTAGACAGTAAACACAGGTGTAAGTGGTGTTTTGATGTGTTTGTCACTCTTGTCTTTCATTATGTAATGCAATTTCTCAATGTGCCCCAGTGACTTCATCACACCCTTATCACACTTCAGCTGTCTTTAGAAACTAGTCGAGAAGAGCAGCTTCATTTCACAGACACACAGTCAGAAACCAATCCTGAAGTCTCATAACAAGTTATTCTGTCAAACTCAACAGGTGGCTCCTGCTCGTGAATTGCATGCAGCTGAATTGATTGGGAAGAAGAAGAATTAGTTTGCCTTTAGCAATAAAAAAGAGAGTTTGTTTGACAATCATTTGTTTATTCTTTGAGCTCAGGAGAGAATGTAAAGCCTGCAGCTGTCAAACTGGGCTCTAGTGTGCGTGAATATAATGCGCCAATGTTTTTATGGCACCTTTATGGATGTACAAATTAGTTTCCCCAAAGGCATGTGATCTACAAAAGTGATATATGATTTATATGATTTATACATTTAAAAGAACTGTTTTATTTCAATATTTGTTTTCATGTAATTTATTCCTGTGATGACAATGCTAAATGTTCAGCATCATTAATTAGTCTTCAGTGTTACATGATCCTTCAGAAATGTTTCGGTCACAGGTGTTTGGATATTTTGTACAACTTTGATTGTGGCTCATTCAATTAGCATTTAAATAAAATTGTTTTTGTTTTATAATTTGTTTCCTTTTCGCACTGACGTCAAACCTTTGTTATGCATGCATGATGGGAACTTTCAAATGTCTTTTTGCGAATATCAATATCTTGTTTTAGAATGACTGTATTGGAATGCATATAAACAGTGCATTATTTTGCAATTGTTCATTTGATTCAGCGTTTCAACAGAGACTTTTTGGGGGGGGGATTTGATTATCTTTTTATTTAATGTCCTAAAAATTAAGAGTCATAGAAGTCAAATAATATTTCATTTTTATATTTATCAGTATTGTATTGTTCAACCCAGCTGGTTGTGTTTAGCAGTGTTGTCAACTATTTTCAATCGAAAGTATCCAAAGCCTACTTTGAGTCTAAAGTCTACCCAGATGTTGCTAGATAATGCAATGCAGTGCCGGTATAGTTTACATCTGTTTTCTCTCCTAATCTATGCGCACATACTGTAACTTCAATATAATATACAGACAAAAGTCCAATAAAGCTGCTCTCATTTACGTATTGTCTGGGAGATGCAGCAATATGAACATTTTGGCTGAAACCGATAATTCTTTATATTTGAGGGCCGATAACCGATATATTGACAGATAAATCTAAATCCAACTTTATATATAATTTTTGAGAGCCTGTTTACAAAAAACAAAAGTCTTACCATAATAATATGATAATGTTCTCATTATAATTGTATTTATCCTATATGATAGACTTGCGCTGCACATGTTGCACTTAACTGTATTTTCCTTTTCGAAGTGATTTAATGAATTTAATCAATCAATTCAAAATATTTCAAGCAATTCAAAACCATCATTTGCAAACAGTATGCCATCTGAAGCCATTCAGTCCATTATTTATCGGCTTTAATATATCGGTCAAATTTTGAAAAACATTAAAAATAGACATTTATCACCGGATACCGATATGGTGGGCCAATATATTGTGCATCCCTAACACTTTCTGTCAGACAACGGAATGAGTATGATATAGTAACTGACTGCATAGACCAGCAATCCAAAAAGTTGCTAGGTTTGTAGCTAGTTGCTTTAAAAAAAATCGCTCTAAAGAGGTCTGAATTTGCTAATAGTGACATAGTCGCTAAGTTGGAATCACTGGTGTTTACTTTTATTCATATTACATTACAAACATAAAATTAATTTGCAAATAATACAACAATAGCAGATCCTATAATTATGAGCTTTAGTAGCAAAGCAGCACTGCAATTTTGGGTTTATAGAACTCAACAAAGGAAACATTTACATCACACTATATTATAGTGAAATAATATTGATATACTGTAATAAACCTATAGCGTCATTGAACTATCAGCTCAAGTTTTGTCGGATTTGGTATCCAGCACTGCCACAGTATTTATCTGGATTTAAAAGAAGATATGCTATACATACCACATGTTTTGTTTATAAATTAATATGGAAATAGTAAAATAATATTCACAAGCTTTAAAATAGCTTGTGCAGTACCAAGATGCGAGAAAACCGTAATCCTAATACAGCTCAAAGAACATGTGCTGACCTAGTGCAGTAAAGCTCCTGCTGCATACATTTAAAATTTCTCTTTTATATGACTTTAGTGCACTAGAAATGTTGCAACCAGACTTCTGCTGGTTGGGAAATTTATGTTCATGATATTGCTGAATCATTTGTTCAGAGTAGGGCCATTGGTCTTGCTAATATTTGCTGACTTTTGATAATATGTCTGTGTTAAGAACTGAATATGGTGCTCAGATGATCCCACAGAGGGGGAGCAACAGCCCTGAGACCATAAAAACATGATACGGCTGTTCTTGGTCTAGAAAGCTGGAGCTTGAGTTAATTTGGGTGGGCAGTTTATTGATTTTTGTTTTCACACAAGCTGGATCAGGGCAGACCTGCTCTGCCAGTACTTCTCTTCTGTGGTGGTGTACCATCAAACCTGTAAAGACGGTCAAATTGATTTTAGCTGTTGTGCTCATCGCCATTTTGTTCGCTTCAATGTCCCTCTCTCCAAGACCAGGCTAAAGTGTGTAGTATGTGAGCTGAGTGAAGCGACTGCAATTTTCTCCACTTTTGAGGGGTTCTGTAATCATTTTTTTTTTTACGTGATTTTTTTAGCACATGATGGTCAAACTTTCTCCGTTCATTTTTGAAAAATCATTAATATTCTATATGTATTTAGTTAGCTAGTTAGTTACAGAATTAAATAATGTAAAAACACATTTTTTATAAAAATTAGATAGATATAGGTTTAAGCCCCCAAGCAATCGGACTTTTTTGATTTTTTTCAGGCTGTCCCAGAGAAACATATTTCAGTTACAGATATCTGTCAGGCAGGAGGGACACTTTATGTATGGTATTCCAAAAAATAGCTTACAGCACCTTTAAGTCTTCAATCTTCATGTTGTTGCCATGCAATACTCCAAAAAAGAAGAATAATAATCTTTATTTATCACCACTGCACAACCAGAGCTGGTAGAATTTGTGTCTGTTACTTTAACACCACCACAGCAGAGAAAAGCGCCATGAATTTTGGCTATTATACGGGACAGTCCCTCTGGAGAAACTTGGGGTTAAGTGTCTTACTCAAGGGCACAGTGATGATGGCCTCATAGTTTACTGCAGGGATTAAACCAGCCCTGGCCAATCACATGACCTTCTAAAAGCCCTGTCACATGGGTTGCGTCAAGGCTTCAGCGAAACTGTTATGCGCTGCTTTGACCTCTTTTGACCTCTGAAATTTTGCAGGCAGTGTCATGTAAGTCTTATTTTACAAGGTTTCTAGGCAGCAAGAAAGCAGTAAATGTACCAAACACAGTGAAAACATGAATTTGAGCTTAGAATAGGCTCCTGGCAATGAGTTTCATACATTGCTGGACACACTGAATGTGGGTTAATGCAATTTCACTGTCTCATGAAGTTCATTATGAATTTAAGAACTAAGGCAGCACGACTTAAAAAAAAAAAACAAATAGAAATACATTTTGAGGCTTTAAATATCTCTTCAAAAAATGTGACCATTTTTAAATATTTCTTGTTGCTTTGTACTTAGAAGAGGGAATTTTAAACTATGTTATGCCAAGGACCCCTGAATATGATGATTCCTCCTAAAATATAAAGGCTCTAAAATGTGTTAATGCATTTTAATCTAATTTATTTATTTATGAACATGTTAATTAATATGAATACTAAAAGTCTGTGTCAGATCATTAAGTGTGGAATTATAAAGACAACATGCTGTTTCCAAATTAAATAATTGTCTATACTTAGGCCAAAGCAAATTATTCAAATATAGTGTCATATTAAGTTGTATTAAATTAGCGATCTTTTTTCGTTCACTATTAGAGTATCATTAGATTCAATTCAAATGTATTTGTATAGCACTTGTCACAATAAATATCATGCCCTGAGGAAAAACTCATTATGTTGCGAGAAAAAAATAAATTAACATAACGCCAGTAGATGGCGACATTAGACTGTTTTTATAATTGAGTCATTGAACGAATCAGTTCAGGTGCGTGATTCAAAACACTGATTCATACAGGAATGCAAACAAGTGACTCAACCGATTAATTCAAAAAGTGATTTGTTCAAGAATGAAACCAGTTGGTCTTTATGAGCAAGTCACTGATTCATTAACTCAGTCGATTTTCAAAAAACACTGATTGATTCAGGAACTCCACGGATATGTGTTGCTTTGAGACAAGCTGCGGTTCATTCCACTGTGGCTGACAACTATTTTCGTTGTGAAGTAACTGCCAGGAGATCAGAAGAAACAGAAGTCAGTGCCAGTTCCACTTGGAGCTCCTACTTGATGCCTACTTGACTGCCAGTAGCTGTGTCAATTGAGAGGCTGCCGTCTCCGAAGGAAGGTCAGACCGAGCGTTGTTAAATGGGACTTTCTGTGGAGGATTATTCTTGTCGCCTAGAAACTGTGACAGGTACAGTTGACAAGCGTCAGTATTGTGTTTGTACTGGACTTTAAAAAAAAAAAGTTATATACAACTGTCGGTAACACTCCATTTTACAGTCTCCTTTTTACACGTTATATGTAGTAACTGTGGTAATGACTATAAATTACACATAATTACATGTGACTAATCCTAAACCAAACCTTAATTCTAACCCTAACCCTATAGTAAGTACATGTAGTTAATTATTATTACTCAGAACTAAAATATAATTACTCTGAAACACGGAAACCTTAAAATAAAGTGTAACCCAACAGTCTAAAAACAAAACAGGGTTCACAACCTGTCTAAATATGTTCTCCTAGGTCCACTTATGTACATAATTAAGTATATAATCTTTCTTTAAAATTGCAAATTGGAAAGATATGTCAACATTTGAAGAGATTCAAAGTTTGTTTTTTAACGTTTGTATCGCTAGATATTCAAGTAAGTTGAAACCAAACAATACTTCGATTTAGGGCTGCACGATACTGGGAAAATTATATTGTTGTTGAGTACTGCGATAACGATATTTCTTGCGATATAAAATTTCCCTAGAGAAATGCTATTTTTATGCTATTTTTTAAAGCTTTTTTTAAAATAATTTATAGGCTATGTAATGATCATACTAAAATTAACAGGTAGGCTAAAATATATTCTTCTTATCTTCATAAGAATATCTCAGGGTTTTTTTTTTTCGGAAGGAGTTAAACTTGCAAAACTTTGATTAATGTTGTCTCTGAGACTCAGTTATTGTTACTTGGCATTTCGTTAGCAGTTTTGGTAGATGTTGGATAACACTTTTTGAAGTCTTCATATAGCTCCATGAGGTCAGATGACTGTGGAGATTAGTTTCCTCTCAATGTGGCCACAATTTTTATGCACGACTTAGTGACACCGTCACTTATGTTCACATGTTGCGTTTTTTGCGCGTACAATTTCGTTATTTCAAATGCAGGCACGCGGCAAGCACACTCAAAATGCAAGCACATTTTTCCAGGCCCGCCTATGCCGCGATGAGATGAGAACATCTCAACTTTTCAGAATGCTGCAAGCTCATCGCAGGCCATGAGACAAAAAAACAACAATCAGCTTCGGCCTTTCCGTAACAACATCGAAAGCTCGGCCCGAACAGCTGATCATAGCTGTACAGGGCGGGTTTTTGTTTCTCATCTCCATAAATATATCTAGAAGTAATGCTAATACAAGGGCTAGAAATCAATTAATCCTTTGCTGATACTTACTCGTCATCATGGAAAGCCCTCAGCGCAGTTCACGATTGCATAGAAACGACAGACGCAAGTGCTTGTGGAAAGAAGGAGATAGTGGCGCGGCCGTACTTTCCAGGCGTTTTTAGACGCGACATGACCCCTTACACAGTAGCCTCCCTGCATTTCTGACACTTCTTCTCTATTGAAGCCAAAATATTGCCATATTTCAGACGTACAGGCCAATCAGGATGTTCTCTGTCTTTCAAGCGCTTCATGAGGCGCACACGCACACACACGCAAGGTCTCCCGCTCTCTCCCTCTCTGCAGTGCGCGCGCTACACGGTTGGAACAGCACAGTATATGTTCTGTCTCGCATGCGCGCTCTTGCTCGCTCGCTCTCTCTAGATTCCGGGAGATTTAAACAAATTTGCGGGCATCAGGGAGTCGCCATCAATATACGGGAGACTCCCGGAACTTTCGGATGTCTGAAAATAAAGTAATTTATCGAACCTCTCTGCGATACGGATACCGCATATACTATTATCGCGATGACGATAATTTTTCGATATATCGTGCAGCCTGACTTAGATTTATTTAAAAGTGTAATCCGGCATTGAGTGCAATAAATCTGGGGATAGGCTAGACTGCAAAAGATCCACTCGTTTTATCCATCGCAGCCTAGGAAAAGAAGGCCACATTTGTAGTCTGCATTCGAAGGAAACTTAGAATTGGGACAGCCTCCGTCGCCGCACTGTGACGTATTCGGCCCTTGAATGCAGCCTTGGAAGGATGCAGCCTCAGAATTGGGGAGCAGCTATTATTTTGTCTAAAAATGTAAGTTTCTCGATATAAACTTTTTGTTTATTGAACTGATCAATATCTCACCCGCAATTGTGCCGTTGTAATTCAATACATGATCTAGTAGCCTACTTGAAAGAGTCTTTCAAATCAACCAGACCTATTTCCCATACTTTCATTCATTTGAAGTGATTCTCTAGATATACGTGTATACCTCCTGCGCACCAAGACACATAAGAGGACCACTAAACACGGCTGCTGGAGTGTTGCCAGATGACTCTAGGGTGAGCTGAATGCTTGTACGACCCTTACCTGACTGCATCTGATTGTGAATATTCCACGCACAGCACATCAGAAATGGCATTATGGGTTTAACTGCAACCTTGAGGCCAGGAAAACAAAGTTCTTAATTACTGCGTGCACACATAAAGTGGGGCAAGCTTAGCATGCGATGGAGTTATTGGAGTCCAAAATGCGGCCCGTCAAATTCAGATGGATTTCCTGGACTGTCTGTTGCCATGACAAGAGGACAAGTGCAGATTAGCTACATTTCAAATACCATTAAAGCTGTATTAACTCTCCTCATCGACTTCAGCAAAAACATGTTAAGCATGCTAATCTGGAGAGGGAATATTGTGGGCCCCTAATTACCTGGTACTCTGGAATGCACTGAGGACAGTTTGAACACACTTCAAGAGTGAATAAAGAAATGACAGGCATATTACAAGTACACATTACAATCAGCCACCCATGTGCACCTTAGTGAGAGTGATGATCAATCATGAAAACATTCATTGTGACTTTTTTGGAACACTTTACAATAAGGTCTCATTAATTAACATTAGTTAATGTATTAACTAACAAACTAACAATGAGCAACACATTTGTTACAGTATTTATTCATCTTAAGACACATTTGTTTGCCATTTTTATTAATGTTTTTATTATTGTATTATTCTGTCTTTTTTACTGCGATGATGCAAAGCACATTGGTCAACATGTGTCGTTTTAATAGTGCTATTTAAAAAAAAGTGACATTGACATCTTTGTTAATGTTAATTAATAAAAAAAACAGTAATTCATTGCTTGTTCATGTTATTTTATACTGCATTTACTAATGTTAACAAATATAACTTTTGATTTTAATAAGTGTTACTTTTTTATTATGTGTATGTGTCTTTAATTTGTAAATTCGTCTTGTTTCCCAGTAAAAAAAAGAGACATATACTTCATAAAACTATACATTTCTCTCAGCAAAACTCCATTAGACTTGTTTGCTGAGGATTCATCTTGAATTATTATTATCATTAATTTTATTATTTTTTAAAGCTGCAGTCCATAGTTTTTTCCTCATTGTCGCCATCTCTGTTCGAAATCTGCAATTGCAGTTATTCGTGGAATTATCAACGTAAGTGGGTTGTGCCTTGGCACAGCACAGCGCGGATGAATCCAATGTTTTGAGGAGAATGTGCGGCTGTCCAACTCTGACCAACTAATGGCGAGTTCAGACTGCACGATTTTAGCCCCGATTTTGGCTCGCCGACAGGTTTTGAGAAATCGCAGACAAATGCCCGAAATCACAGGCAAACCGGTGCTCGTTCACGCGAGTGACAATCACGCAGTGTGAATGAGCAAAGACGCACGCGATCTGAGAGAATCGCCGACGCCCGTGAGATATTTGGCATGTTAAATATCTGGACCAGTCGGCGATTCAGAATCCTGCTGTGTGAAAAGTGTTCTGACTGAAAACTACATCGGCGATGACCGACAGCCAATGAGAGCGCAAGATACAGGACAGCAGGATGTTCGGGGAGGAGTTATAGACCAGAATATCAGTATTTTAATAGATAGGCCTATATTTACAATTATATCAAACAGAAACAAAGCACAAACATTTGTATGACCAGCAGCAACAGAAGGACATTTGCAAAATTATTTATTTACCCCCAACTCTCTTTGCAAAACACAGTCCTTGCTCCCCTTGTCTTCCCAACCATTTCCTGCATAAACTGTTTTTTTTTTTTTTCATTTTCGCTACAAATCAGTGCACAGACAATTTGGATCACAATCTTTTTGTAGGCTATCATTTTTAATAACAAATTCAGTGTCACGCTCCCGTCTCACGCACGCGTGATCTACCGTTATTTCCTTATCACTTCTCGCGTTTGTTTGGATGTGAAACGTACTTGTGATTGTCGTTTGAACCTTTCTGGATCCGTCATCTAATTGATACGTTTAATTATATCAAGTGTTGTGAGATAAGGCTATAAATCTCCACCACAACATCCTCACATGCAATATAGCCTACTAGCCGGGACTCCTTCTTTATGTGTGCAGATGTGACGTAATGACGCAAAGACATGCTCAAATTTCCTACGGAATTCACCAGTACCACTGCAATTAAAAACATTATTACAAGCTTACCGTTTTGAATCGAGATAAGGCAAGCAGATGGTTTTAAACACTGGGTGGCAAATTTATTTTGGAATTCTAGTGGTTGGAGCGATTTGAAAGCTGACCGCGTCAGCTGATCGCAGCCTATGTCTACGTGGCCTGTCTGAACTGACACTGTGCTTTGATTAGTAAGTAAATGTACAGTTTATTAATGCTGATTTTTATGAATATCAAATTTACTTGAAAACAAAACAAGAATGTTTACATATTTGAATTTAAATATTTATAAACGGACCCATGCGAAATAAATGATAAATGGGCCTACATGCATTTAAAGTTTTCAGTGCAGACATTTCTTTATTTTGTTCTTTCTTTCTACCATAACTGTGCATATAAATCAGTCCCTCTAAGGATCATGATCTAATCTAGTCTGCCTCTCTGTTTTCGTCTTGGCCTCTGCTACCCAAGTGCTGAAACTTTTTCCTTTAGCAACTAAATATGATTTCCTGCCTGCCAGCCCCTCACTAATTTAATATACTAATATTGCATTGATGTGAACCTCATCTTAGCACTACCTCCCAGTAAAGGTGTGTATAACAAGCATCAGAGCCCCTTACGAGGGTATTGATTTTGTGATGAGTCGTCTGACTGCCGGGCTGTGAATAGTGCATAGCGTTAGATTGTCTCTTTAGTGGAATGTTGTGGGGTTTGAGTGCATAAAATGAGGAGGGAGACGGCTCTCCATTGTGCAGAAGGGGTGCGGTTAATTCAATTGACTGCGTGCCAGTGTGCACCATCTGGGCTGGACACTGACATAACCAATTGACTGGTGTCAAAGCCACTCTCGGCTACTTCCTTATCATCGATTGGCCCTTTGTTGAGCCTGAATTAAGCTGTGTCCATGTAATTAGGTTATGCCAGCCTCCTCTCCCCTCCCCTTGGTGAGAAGCACTGGTCACTGTTCCTGCCAAGTCATTTGCAGCCATGGGGCTTTAATTTAGCTCTTCAGCCAACTGCAGGAACATAAAGAACGTTGCAATGAACATGATCCAACTAATCAAGATAATATTAAAAGTAGCTTGATTAATACGCTATAATTAGCTGGAATTGGGATGTTTTTTAGACTAGATTTAGAGCCCAACTACAGAAAGTGCCAGCCATCAACCCAGGGTTCTCCATTTCAACAGAAAAATGTGAATGCAAGGTAAAACACGAGGCATAACAACCATTATACAACAGTTGTTCCTTGTTTGCATCACTCCGCTTGCCCGTTTATTTGAAGCTCTGGTTCATATTGCTGTGATTTATTTTCATTCCATTATTTCCCTCGACGGAGCAAAAATAGACAAAGTTTCTGGTAATATTGTGTCTTTCTTCTTTGGCATCCGTCTGTCTCTCGAGACAATGGAATATGCGTCAAGGAGTCTCTGTGGTTGTTTTGCAGCGCCTGCTGTGACTGTACAGTCCGATTTTGGAGCGACAGGCTCTATTGCAGTTTCTGCAGGTGTAGTATATGCCTGGGTCTGGATCTGTTGGTGCTATATCTGCTGATGCAAACCTCTTCCGTCTGCGCTTTCTCCGCTCCTCCCACTCATACTCTCTTTTCTTCTCCGACATTTTGATGCCTGCTTTGACAGCTCGCCTCCATCTGCAGCGATCTGCAGCTGCTGCTTCCCAGACAGCTGGATTGATGTTGCCTGCCTTCAAGTCTCGTTTACAGGCGTCTTTATAGCGAAGAACAGGCCTTCCTGCTGGTCTGGAGCCCGTAGCAAGCTCGCTGTAGAGGAGATATTTGGGTATATGACCATTCTGCATGCAACTGATATGGCCTTGCCAGCGCATGCGTTTCTGGGAGAGTAATGCAAACATGCTTGCTATGCCCACCTTGGTAAGAACGTCCTTGTTTGGGACACTTTGTTTGATGAAATGTGTTCTTGCCGGGATTATAGGGTCCATGCTTCACTACTGTATGGTAGAGTACTGAGCACGCAAGCTTGATACACCCTCATCTTGGTATGGATTGTCAGCATGGGATTATCCCAAGCTCTCTTTGCTAGGCGGGCCATAGCTGCTGCTGCCTTACCAATCCGAGTGTTTAGCTCGGCATCCAGGGAGAGGTTGCTGGAGATGGTAGAGCCAAGGTAGGTAAAGTTATCTACCACTTCGAGTCTTTATGTAAGTACTAATTAACTACTTGTTTATTGAGTTATAAAAGCAAAATCACACTTGAAAGCCAATATATATCCCGTTTTATCCCATGGATGAAGATGGTTGGATAGTGATAGTGGTGGGAAACTAGAACAACAGGAAAAGTAAACTGAAGAGAAACACATTAAAATGAAATCAATAACTAAACGTGACAGAACTCCCCCTAACCGTAAACCAGTTACTGACACCACAAAAGAAGAGAGGAAATAGTCATTTTATGAGGGAGTCATAACAGGTAGTCGAAGAGAGTACCAGGGTGGATCAGATTGTGGGAGGAGCCAGGCAGGGATGCCAGATCTGTGCAACAAAAGTAGCCCAATGACCAGTCTAAAGTAGCCCAAAATTATCCCAATGCAATTTTCACCATCGAGCTGCAGAATTCTCCCGCTGGAAAAAAAAAAAAAAAAAACCTAAGGATATAAATATATATGCCTCATTCAGTAAAAGTCGTCTCTGAAAGACACACACGCACACACACACACACACACACAAAAAATATATAGCTTCATAGCTGATGCATCAAAGTGTTATTCCTAATAATTAAAGTTTTATGACACATTGTGGAGTGATTGACATTTCTGGAGAGTTTTTGAAGCTTTTAAATGGCTTCTCCTGAGAGTGTATCCATGGCATCAAGACATTTAAAACTCATTTATAATTTGTATTTAACACTTTCTACCAAAACACCAAACTTTCACAACAAATTCAGGAGGAGACCGTGTTAATCTGTTTATATGGCAAACAGGACACTGATATGTTCCGTACGGTACTGTATACTGTAAATCCCGGCCAGACAGGAGGTGTTACCTATTATTAACCTGTGCTGTTAGTCTGCTTCATTATCTGTGAACATTTATGGACATTCCTCTGAGCATGTCGGCCGAATCCATAATGCATACTGCACGTTTCTTGTAGGAGAGGGAGCAAACACACGTTCATAATTTACCAGCGTCAGAAATAATTCATTCAGCATTTTAGGGGTTGAATTTTGGGAGTCAGAAAACACATTTTCACACATTGGACTGAGTGAAGTCAGAACGTGTGACTGATTATGTAACTCCCATGAAGCAATGGCTGCTTTGTATTCTGAACACACCATTTAATATAGCAACATCATTGAATGTTGAGTTTGTTTGAAGTGATTAATAGGTTTTTTGGATTAAAGGATCTTCCTTATTTATGAAGTTATCTTTGGAATGCTTTGGGATTCTTTCTTCTGTCAGTAATGTTAAAATCGGTTCATTACATCAAAGTTGCAACATGATATGCTACATCCAACACTGTAGAATTGCTGAGGAGTTTGTGACTGGAAAGGTTACCCAGCATTCATTGCGACTGCTGCCAAACTGACTTAACATTAGGAATACAACTCCACAAAAAGGACACATTTTGGTTATTACCTGCTTGAGTTTTGTCTAATAATGTGCCATTGTGTTTTAAATCACACAGCGACAAACTGTCTGCGCTGAACTCGTAGATGTTTTGTTTTCAAAATTGAGCAGGGTATAAATACTTGATCAGAGCTTGTGCATTCTGATGAATGTTTCCTGTACACAAAACTCTTCTTCAGTGAAAACCGATTGTAAGCTAAAACTTCAGCATTCAGCTACAATAATTCACACAATGAATCAATGCTTTGACATTTTGCAGAAAGCACAGACTAACTTGGGGGGAGAAATTGTCTATGTTCTATTTGGTTGGTGTTGTAGATTAAGTGAATTGAGTCAGTTTTGATTAGTTTTACAAATGTTAGGCTTTTAATTGTGTGAGTGTAATATTTTCAGTTGTATGTTTGAGAGTGTTTCAGTTGTGTTTGTAAAAGCATTTCACTTGTATGTGTGTGAGCATTTCCCTATAGTATGTGAATGAATTTGGTTTCATATGTGTATGTGAGAGGAAAAGTACATATACAGTCGTGCTCAGAATTAATGGTACCCTGGTAAATATGATAAAAAATGGCTGTAAAAAATAAATCTGCATCATTTATCCTTTTGATCTTTCATTCAAAATATTGGCAAAAATCTAAACTTTCATTGAAGTAAAAGAATAGAAAGTGGGGGGGAAATCACATTATGAAATAAATGTTTATCTCCAAAACACGTTGGCCACAATTATTGGTACCCTTTTATTAAATACTTTTTGCAATCTCCTTTTGCCAAGATAACAGCTCTGAGTTTTATCCTATGATGCCTGATGAGTTCGGAGAACACCTGACAAGAGATCAGAGACCATTCTTACAGAATCTCTCCAGATTCTTCAGATTCCCAGATCCATGTTGGTGCTTCTTCTCTTCAGTTCACTCCACTCATCAGGTCTGGGACGGTCATGGCAGAAGCTTCATTTTGTGCTACTTAACACATTTTTGTGTTGATTTTGATGTTTGTTTTGGATCGTTGTCCTGATGGAAGATCCAACCACGGCCCATTATACGATTTCTAGCAGAGGCTGTCAGGTTTAGATTTTTTATCTGTTGGTATTTGATAGAATCCACGATGCCATGCATGTATCTGAACAAGAAGTCCAGGACCTCCAGCAGAAAAATATGACCAAAACATTAAAGATGGTATATTAAATTGTACACATGGGGTACTTTTTATCCTTGTGTGCACCAAACCCATCTTGCATGTTTGCTGCCAAAAAGCTATTTTTTAGTTTCATCTGACCACAGAACCCTGTGCTGTTTGAAGGTCCAGTCATGTCTGACAACTGAATTTGCTAGGGTTTGTTTTTGGATGAGCAAGGAGGATTTTTCTTGAAAACCTCCCAAACAACATGTGGTGATGTAGGGGTTGTTCAATTTTTTTTTAATAGGCTTTCTGAACCCAAGACTCAACTAATCTCTGCAATTCTCCATCTGTGATCTTTGGAGAGTCTTTGGCCACTCAAACTTTCATCTTCACCATGCATTAAGACAATATAGACACACGTCCACTTCCTGGCAGATTTGTAACATCTTTAGTTGATTGGAAGTGCTTAATTATTGCCCTGATGGTCAAAATGGGGATTTTCAATGCTTTAGCTATTTTCTTACAGCCACTTTCTATTTTGTGATGCTCAACAATCTTTTGATGCACATCAGAACTATATTCTTTGGTTTTACTCATTGTAATGGATGATTAAGGGAATTTGGCCTTTGTGTTTCCCCATATTTAAACTCTTGTAAAACAAGAAGTCATGGCTGGACAATTTCATGTTCCTAGTCACCCTGGTGTGCAAAGAAAAGGTAAATATGAATGGGAATACACTTAAGAGATATTTTACTCGTAAACAATTCTAGGGGTACCAATAATTGTGGCCAACTTGTTTTGGAGAAAAACATTTATTTCATAATGTGATTTCCCCTCCACTGTCAATTATTTTACTTCAATGAAAGGTTTGATTTTTGCCAATTTTTTGAATGAAATATCAAAAGGATAAACGATGCAGAATTATTTTTTACAGCCATTTTTCATAATATTTACCAGGGGTACCATTAATTCTGAGCACGACTGTATGTGCATGGTAATTCTGAATAATGTCCCTAGGGGCACCTTATAGTATGATGTTCTGTTGTTGTGTTGAATAAATCTAGCTATTATTGGGAAATACTTCTGCCTTCATCCTCTTTGACCTGAGATTGTTACATTACCAATTACAAGTTTTTATTTTATTTTATTTTTACTTGTATTTTTTTATGAGCAACAGACTTCCGTATGATGCTTCCCACTCTTAGTAAGTATTCTTACCTCTTGTCACCTGTTTTAAGACATAAAGCCCTTCTCCCTGTAGCTTTACAGGAGGCCTGGGTGTTTGTTGGAAGTTTGATGCACATTTTTATTCATGCGCTTAACAGACAAAGAGAGTCAGATAGCACTGCCTGGTGTGTCATTGATCACCTTTAAGCTCGATTAGAGTGAAAAAGGAGGGTGACAGATTTAGTTTTCCACCTCAGTGGTTTTTGGACCTTGAAATGGAGAATGCTGCATTGTACAGTTCACCTAATGGTGCTATCACCTGCCTCTTCAAGTAAAAGTAATCTGCTATCAATTTATCTCTTGTTACTGCAGTCAGCAGCTCCTTTCACCGACATTCATTTTTCATTTTATATTAGGGCATTTGCGAAATCTCTAAATTAAAATAGCAATAGTGATGCTAGCAATAGCGAGTACAACTAATTATTGTACTGCAAGTCATTTTGTGTGAAAAGTGACTGAAAAATTGCAATCAAATAAAAACCTTTAAACATAATGATGGAGAATATGGCTAAGATATCTCAGCCGACCTTGGGAAAATACTTAGTTTCATTCAAATATGCATATAACAAAAATTGAATAGTGAGGTAATTAGCATTGAGTCTACCATAGAATAAAAGAAAGCCAGTGGCTTTATGAGAAGAATACTGATAAAAAAGTCACAAATCAAAAACGTTCACTGTAAAGGCGCTGAAGAGACATTTCCTCGCCCTGAACTAATTCCCCTCATAAGCGTGGAGCCTTGAGGCAAATTCAATTGATGATATAGTTTAACTATTTGAATGTTAAAACTGACTTTCCAAA
This sequence comes from Meda fulgida, assembly GCA_030578275.1. Taxonomy (NCBI): domain Eukaryota; kingdom Metazoa; phylum Chordata; class Actinopteri; order Cypriniformes; family Leuciscidae; genus Meda; species Meda fulgida. The sequence continues at coordinate 5,013,078 of CM060627.1, read as the reverse complement.
TGGACTGCGCATAAAAGGATGAGATGAGGGTCATTAACATTTTCTTCAGGACCAGTCATTGGAAGTCTTTAAAACACATGTACATAAAGCAAATAGAGTGTTTTCTCATTTTATTAATGTCAATGAGTTGCTTTTTTGTTATAATAAATGATGCACCATATGTGGATTAAGTGTTGTTTTTTTTTGTTTTTTATAGTATCACGTGTGGGCCAAAGCAATCATATTACTAGCATTTGTACAACCTTTCCCTGTCTCGGTCAAACATCTATCCCCTCAATTTTACATTTAACTTGTCAGCTTGAAAGAGCACTAAAATTGAAAATGCTCTATGTGACCTTGAGGAAAAAATACTTTGGGTCATTAAATATCCATATGTGATCCAGGACCAATCCAGTGTTTTTTATTTAGTTAATTTGTTTGCCAATTATAGTTTTTGCATCTTAACAAAAATTTCAAAAATCTGAAATTGGTGACTATTTCACTGTATATTCATGAATTGTAGTCCATTTCATTCAGTATTTTGTTTTGTACTCACCTGCTGCCGCCACATTGAGGGGTATGTTATACTTATTCCATATATTTTGTGGCATGTATTACCTCTCATACATCCCAGAATATATAGGTCAAAGATTGCCATCCCCACACTATAGGACAGACAGACAGACGCCTATATCTATTTAACTATGATAAATATTCACAGTATTTCCTTGCCATTTCAGTTTTTATTTATTTCAGTTACAGCCATCAATAGCACGTATATACGTGTACCAACTAAGGAGACATGCAGTACTCCTCATTGCTGTTTTAGAAGCATTTCCATCCACACCCGGTGCTGAAACAGTTTCCTCTTTGCTCCACACTGAGTATCTTTAAGCAACATGTGGAGAAGGTAATGCAGCAGAGTGTGCAGTTTCATGGCTTATTAAAGACGCCTGCACCAAATGAAATGAAAAAGCTTTTTTTTCTCTGAGAAATGGTATAAGGAGCTGCTATTGCATGGTGGGAGAGCACATTATAGGTAAGGACTGGCTGCTTAAAAAAACCTACACTGCACGACAGACAGTGTAGAGATGTGTAGCTATCATTTTCTGGTTATTTACTTTCCAAATCAATTTCCTTTGAAGTAAAGTGCCACAAAACCAAATATGCATGAAATAGGCTTCTAATCTGATAATGGATGTTTCAGATAATGAGTTTGGAAGAGATACCGCAACCTATCGGAAGATGGAGCCGGTCAATAGAGAAATGTATCTCCCATTAAGTATCTGACCTTTGAGTTTCACTTACGCCCACAACAAACACACGAGTCATACCGCAAAATGCAATTGCCAGGAATCAAACCTCTGGGATGGATCTGTCAATTTGCATTCATTTCTTCCTCGCCAGCTGAAGCTCTCCGTGAGTCAGCTAAATATTTCCTCACTTTATTGCTCATAATGTCGTGCTGCTTGGATTACTCATCGCCGACAAGATGGCATTAGGCTGGAGTTTCGTGGACCTCACCTCTGTTGATTTCCCCTGAGGCCACGGTTGAACTTTAATGACTGAACGGGAAAGAGCTCGAAGGGATTTTAAACCTGAGCCGTTCGGGAGGCTTTTAACGAGGCAGAGAGACAAACGTCAAGCTTACGAGAATGCTTTTGACTGGGCTAAGTAATTCTTAATGAGCTCTTTTGCCTGACGACTCCTTAAAAACGAAAGGAAAACTGAAAGAGAGAGCAAAAAAGGTTAATTGGCTAAGAAATAATGACTTCCTCCCCAGGTGAGCGCGCCGGGCTTCAGGCTTAAGCGGTTTGTTAGCTAAAGGAAACGCTAGTCGACACATTATGTCAGTAGTTGAGTTCTCTCGTGTCAGAGTGTTAAATCAAAAAGAAATAAGTAATTCGAATGGATGAGGCAAAGGACTCTGATATCAAAGATCCTTCTAATTAAATAACTCAAGAAATCATCACTTCCATCATGTCATTTTTTTTGTCTTGTAAAAGGATGTGCTGATGTGCCCTTCAATTGGAATAAAATCAAGGTGAAATGGTCACTATAATTTGATTAGGTTCCTTCATCTGTCATCACTGCTGTCAATTTGATTCCCCTTTGCTCAGCCATGCCAGGATTCCCCGGCGCTGATGAGACCTGAATCTCAATATTGTTTCTAGCTATATAATGGCTTTGCTATTAACTGCATGTTCGCATGCTACATCAAAAGCTTTGTTAGCTCCCGTGGAGACTGAAGGCCAAGTGGAATACTGCAGTGCCATCCAGATCAAATTAAGACAACACACTCCTTTAGCCTCGTAGAGTTTTACTTTAATGAGGCTGTTCTTGTAGTCAATTGCAGCTCTCCTTGATTCAATTACCTTGGAACTGTATGTAACTGTCACATGCTGCACCTGCATTGGATAAATCATCGAGGCATGCCGTAAGCAATCACGCTTCTTGGTTATTTGGACAAGAATCTTTTGTAATGACATTGAGCAGCGCAGTTGTTGTAATGCATTTTAAATCATATAGTGGTTTTGTAATGTTAGCATTAACATTGTTGCGTCTGTCTGCACCGGGCCTGTCCCAATACCCACACTTGCGGTTTTGACCACTTGAAAGCGCATGTACGTGACAGGAAGTAAGTGCTCAAGACTGTCCCATGTTGGAAAAATGCCAGAGCACACAGTAGCCTACACTTAACTAAATCCACACTATCTCTATCTATCACACCATCTACCACTTTGCAGTGGTAGTTGAGGCTAAACACATCCTATAATTCCTCACATTCAGGAAGGTACGTGCCCTGATGTCTAGGAAAACTTTCCAGGGTATGTTACATTTATTCGATTTTGCATATAATTGTATTGGTGCAGAGACTGCAAAGATTATATGTATTTTGTAAAACATTTGCAAATTAAGCATCACAATCACACACTGGTTATAATTGTGTCCTACTGAGTAAACAAAAATCTTAAAATACTTGAGGACTTCACACCAACTTGGACACTTCGACCAAACCCCGGAAATAAATAAGTAGTCATGTGCAAAGACTGAAAGTGTGGGTGTTAGGACAGGCCCACTGTCCTTCAATTTTATATAGCCTATACTGCCTAAATAAAAGGAATAAAAGCCTAAAATATATCATATAAAGTTCATCATATAAAGTGATCCAGTCTCTTCAGAAAATTGGGACTAAACCACTCAATACTTATAGATTTATTTTAATATCTCTTCACAAGTGTCAAGGTGGTTGCGGTGTGGACTGTCAATGGAGGGACAGAAATCTCTCAGATTTCATTAAAATATCTTAATTTGTGTTTTGAAGATAAACAAATGTTGTACGGGTTTGGTGAGTAAATGATATTTACATTTTGGGTGAACTAACCCTTTAATGCATCTTTGCTCAATAAAAGTATTAATTAAACAGTATTAAGTAATTCCCCCAAACTTTTGAACATGGGCCAATTTCTAAAATATGTGAAACCTTATTAATTAGCAAAACACATTAATTTAACATTAATTTTTCCCCTCTCTTTACAGGTTTGCAAAAACTGGCTGCTGATTACATGACTATACATGCAAATCCATTGTTGTAAACATCACAGACGCAGAGTGTTGTGCACCTGTTCATATTCATCACAGATAATTTTGACTTTCACACCCATAAACTGATTCGATGTGCTGCGAACTGTTCCTTGGAAATGTTATTGGCAGGATGTTATACGAGCAGCGATCGTACCTTCAGCACAGTGCTTAATACCGCCTGTAAATCACATAATCCACACCATGCATTACTAAACACATCTGTCTTTTCTTTAGCCGTGTTCTTTTTCATTGCGCCATTTCCCTAATGCTTCTATCCGGTGCGACGGACGGTCCGTGTCTCGACCGCTTTATGCTTCCTCTGCTTGCCTTGGGGAGAGTCAGCAGAGGGGGCGGTCTTAACCACACCAGATGCTTAGCTGCCGATTTGGTTGCGATCCATCTGTCTAAGAGCCCAGGCTTGTCTGATAATATTAATGCAGGTATTTCCGAAGGCCCACTGCACTTTTTTCTTACTTCCAAAAGGGGAGGGGGGAGATAAAGCGAGGAGTCTGCGATTTGCTCGCCACACATAATTATTGTGGATGGTTGCAGATGCTCCTGCTCTGTAAACATAAATGTACATTGGCCTACACCAGATTGTTTGGTTCCAGTTAGGACAACAGTGTTGACAGATATTAGCATCGGAAGAGCACTGTGTGCTTTGATTCTCAATGGCTTTGCCAAAATATAGTTTGCTTCATGGATGAGTGAGCAAGATTTCCAACAAAGTCAGTGCTTTGAGGGATGCAATGATGTCAATTTCACACCACCAAAGTTGCATCAAACTGCTCTGAAGCCATTCCATCTCATAGCACTGGTATTTCAGAGAAGGTAAAATAACTTTAGTTTCTCTTGGCAAAGTAAAACAGACTAGCATGAAAGGGACATACTAAATTTGATTAGTGAGCTAGAAATGATGCAGATTCTTAAATATTTCTTGAGCGTTTTATGTTTAAGCATTTTCAAATAGATATTTTCTTTATTTCCAGGTTTAAATTAGATTTTGAATCCCAGAAACAGACTAAAAAGTCTGCTGGAGAACAGTGTATATTTTTTAAAAAGTTATCTTTTAAGAGGTTGAGGGAGAAATAGCCCCACAGGGATAACATATTACTCTCCAAGATCCCGATTTCTGATGCAACAACTGAGCAATACAGAAGCTTTAATGTGAGAAGAGAACGGCGAGTCAAGCATATGTTTTGTATATTATTCAAATGTGTTTCATTTGTAATTGTATTGATCTTTTAGGGATGGCCAAACATGGCTTGCACTGAATAATCAAGGGTTGCATGCTAAACGTGTACAAAAGTACAGCAGTACCAAACATGTACAACAGTATGATATCAACATTTTGCAGGATGACAGTTTTCCTCAATTACGGGATATAATGTCTATGTAATTAATATTTTCTACAATAATCAGATTTTCTTTCCCACATGGAAAACATTCGATCCTTAAACTTACATTTATTACTGGATCGTTTCTTTTTCTTAAGATGGAGCACATATTTTTCAGACAATCCCAAAGTTTTTACCATCAGAAAATAAGAGGAACATGCATTTAATGTCACAGCAGCCTTGCTATGCCACTGCTTTAAAATCGCATATGTTTGAACCTTGAGAGTTCACATTGACAGGGATATGCGTTCACATTTGAAATTCAGAGAGGACACCATCAGCCATGCAGGAAAATGCCAGGGGTTTTAGACAATATTTCACTGATGTAATGCATAGCGATTTTTTTATTTCCAGTCCCAGACTGAATCTAAAAAATGATGCGTGGGCATTATTTCTGAGGCTTTAGCAATGGAATTTGCCCGTAATTAGGTGCTCGATTTACCTTGAATTTGTGATGGTTACAATTTTCGAGGGAAAAAATATGGCAGCTGTCCATATTCTTGCAAGCGTTCAGATACTCTTGTGACAGAAAGGGTGAGATAGAGAGAGAGAGAGAGAGAGAGAGAGAGAGAGAGAGAGAGAGAGAGAGAGAGAGAGAGAGAGAGAGAGAGAGAGAGAGAGAGAGAGAAATGACTTGGGAGGTAGAGTGATGGAGTAGTGTCTCGCTGTCACACGTACACACAGCCTGCTTTTTCTGCAAGAACGCCTGCAAATCTGTTTATTTCTGCCTCTCGGGTTTATTTCAGTCTTTTCCCCCTGCCATTTTTGAAATACCAACTGCTGAATGTATAGCCTTTTTTACTATCTCACCACAGCAATCAATCTTTTTGACATTATAGACAAGTATAAGAAAGATACTGTCCATGATTGACACTAAGATATGCGGTTCCATACTATACCATTTGTAAGAAATCTGAGAAAATTATTGAGACAATATTTAAAAACACACACAAACACACACACAAATGAAACTGAAATTGTGATTTATAGATCTGAGTCAGACCTGGAGTGTTTCTGTTTCAAGGAGAACAATATGTTGACTTGACCTTTGCCTCTCGCTAATAGTCCTTCCAATGTGCTGTGAAGGTCTGGGTTTTTCAGTCTTCAGTGACAGACAAGGACATAAATTGATAGAGAGATTTTCGTATCAATCAAACTATACATCAAAAAACTTATTTTCAAGGTTTTTATTTTTTCAATTTTTTTTTTACTTTATAACTTTATAAAACTTTATAAAAGTCAATATATCGAGGCTCTAAAAATATAAACTAACACAAGCACTTGAGTGTAGTGTAAAGAACTGAGACTGTAAGTTTTGAATGCTTATATCTTCTAAATGCAAATCGTCATTGTTTTTGACCTTACCTAAGACTAACATATTCATGCTAAAAGTTAAAAAAAAAAATATTTTGATTTCATTGGGACTTTAAGGACATGTTGGTCTGGCATATGACCAACTACTAGTGAACACTTGATAGTTTACTGGGCATAGAACAAATGCATTAGCACCTAGTGGTTCACATCAGAATGAACGTATCAAGCTTTAAACAAGGCCTAAAATGCATAGTCACATTATAGACAGCCTTGCTGGTAACTGATGTTTGAATTAATAAAGAGAGATTATTAATTGACGATTGATTGCTCCTGTCTGCTTCACTGCCTGAGTTTGTTTGCTACAAGGCTGTAAGCTCCGTCTAAGCCTCGTATTAGCTTTGTATTTCTTTCTGTTTTGAACCATCATTTACTATCATTTCTAGTTGTTTATACTACTAAATACAGCTTACCCAACATCTCAGATTAACCTTACATCGCTAGCTTCCGTTATTGTTAGCACAACAGATGAGCAAATGATAAAGCTCGGGTTGCTGAATATTCAATCCCTTACTTCAAAATCGCTCATAATTTATAGTAATATTTTCAAAACCACTAAGAAATCTACTTTTAAATATACTTCTTTTGAAGTGTTGGTGCTTAATGTAAAAATATATAGTGTAAACGATAAATCACGTTTGAGAATTCTGCTGGCTACTGTATACAGGCCACCAGGGCACCATAAAGATTTTATCAAAAAATTGGCGGACAGATTTCTATCAGAATTAGTATTGGCTGCAGATAAAGTACTAATTGTTGGTGATTTTAATACACATAGATAATGAAAAAATGCATTGGGATTGGCTTTTAAAGACATTGTAAACTTAATTTCAGGACCCACTCATTGTCCTAATCATACTCTAGATCTAATATTATCACATGGAATAGATGTTGATGCCGTTGAAATTCTGCAGCAGAGCGATGACATCTCAGATCATTATCTAGTCTCATGTAAATTACATTTAGCCAAGGCTACAAAGCCGACTCCGTGTTATAAATATGTTAGCCCTATAACTTCTGCCTCTAAAGATTGCTTTATCAATAATCTTCCTAATCAGTTTCATCATCTCAGCATCCCGGATAGCTTAGAAGAACTTGATATTGCAACAGAAACTTTTAACTCCAGAAAAATGGAGCGCAACTGGAAGAAAACAAAACTAGAGGTATTTCGGATTTCATGGAAGGAAAGCTCGATTGCTTACAGAGAGGATTTAAAAGCTGCCAGATCTTCTCATTTTTCAACCATATTAGAAGAAAATAAACATAATCCTAGGTATTTATTTGAAACAGTGGCTAAACTAACGAAAAAGAAAGCTTCAAGCACAGAAGTTTCCAAGTAACACAGCAGTAATGACTTTATGAACTTCTTCACTTATAAGATCGACAATATCAGGGAGAAAATTATAACTATGCAACTGTCTACTACAGCATTGCAACAGGGAGTGCATTGTAGTCTCCCTGAGGAAAAATTTGATTAATTTGTTGCTTTAGAATAGGAAGAATTTTGCAAATTCGTTAATTCATCTAAATCGACAACTTGTATGTTAGACCCTATACCGACTAAGCTACTGAAAGAGATGCTTCCAGAGATCATAGATCCTCTTCTTAATATCATAAATTCATCTTTGTCTCTAGGATGCGTACCAAACACCTTTAAGTTGGCTATGATTAAACCGCTTGTTAAAAAAACACAACTTGATCCTACAGAATTACTCAATTACAGGGCGATCTCAAATTTGCCTTTTCTGTCAAAGATATTAGAAAAAGCTGTATCCTCACAGCTGTGTCTGTTTTGAGAGAATGGCATCATCTTAGCGGCCCCTAATTTAATAAATAAATGATCATTTCAACTGAAGTGAATCAATCAAAACTAACTTTAGCTGGAAAATAACATTATTCAAGAACCGCTATAAAGCCAAAACAATCTGTTACCCTAAATTATATTTTTACCTCTGTAAAGTAGCTTTGAAACAATCTACGTTGTTAAAGCGCTATATGAATGAAGATGACTTGACTTGATTAGATGAAACACTTTAAATGTACTAAAGAACACAGACACCTGTGACACTTCGTGTCAGTCCATACCTAAATATATGCACACAAAATAGTCTACTTTTTAATGCAAGGAAAACACAAAATCTCAAGTTTCCAGCTGTGCAACATTATAGTATTGTCAAAATCACGTATGTTGTTATACGTGTTGTTGTCACGTATAATGACTTAAGTCCATTTGTTCAAATCCTCCCCTGAAGCTTTTTCTGGGTTGTAGGTTCGCCAAGAAAAAAAAAATTCAAATGGATTTCTTTTCCACTCCACAACTCAAGATTGTTTATCTGTGAGTGAAGGACACCCATGAAGACAGCATGTCAATTTTCAGATCAATTGTTAGCTCTCCAGTTCTGGCATTGAATTTACATAGTAATGGCATTTGGACTTTCATCTGAAAACCTCAGGTCTCACGATGGGGGTGTTTTTTTTTTTGTTGTTGTTTTTTTTTCTGTTCCTGCAGAGACTTATTTCACATGTGAAATAATGTGGAACTGGTTTGAGCCTATTCTGTTGTAAAAAATATACATTTTCACTTTAATGACATTTGCACTTATTTATTTAATTTTTGCTCATTTTGTTTTCCAAGGTTAATCACTAGTGTGAAGTTTTTTTTTTTTTTTTTTTTTTTTTACAAAATATGTTTAAAAAAACATAACAAAAAAAAAACAAAAAAAGTTAATTGTAAAAATAACGAAAATTTCTCAATTTCAGATCATTAGTGTTAAAACTAGTTTTGGACAAGTTGGTCAAATGTTCAGCATGAGTTTCACACCACATTGAATAAGTTACTTTTACTTTTTACGTATACTTTTTTTTATTACACGTCATTAATGTTGCAGAGTTTAGTGTGAAGGATTTATAATTAATAATAAAATAAACAATTATGACAGTGCACTGGTCTTAGTCGGATCAACGATGTGTTTTAAAATCCTATTGATGTCATCCTGGACAAATTCATCTTTTTATGAGAATTTGTAATTGGTGTTCTTGTTGAGATACTGACCTTGAGCTTTTGAAGGGAGAACATTTTATTTAAAACCTGTTGTAAACCAGAAAGTCACCATATTTGAAGAATGACCCACTTCAGCAAAGTTTGAAAGAGAAAAATCCTATAGACTTGCAGCGAAGGAGAGATGAGAGCCCAAATTTACAGACCACAATAAATTGTTTTGCAACATGCTAAAAACACTCAAAACACCCTAGCATCCACATTACCCTGTGTTTACTTATTTTCTTCGTTCGAAGGCAGGCCACAGTGTGAAAAGACGCTATCCTGTTGGTCTGACTACTGTAAGAGTGATATGATCATGATTTTGCAAGTGTGCAACCAATGGACGTTTTATTCACAATTCTACACAAATATGCAAAAACTACACATTTAGAATGCCAAACAAAGAGCTCTTGGCGACATTAAATAGCTTAGTCTTTGAAAATGTTATGTATTAATTCTCCAATCTTGTTATGATTCCCTCATTTAACCTGCCAAAAGGACCACACGGTTGAAAATGAACACATAAGGCTTTCATGCAGACTTGACTGGGCCATCTGTTTGAAACCTCGAACCGCCTATAAGTGCTAATTCTGAGCTAGAATTAAACCCGCCGTCCGGTGTGGAATGGCGACAGTGAGGAGGAAGGAAGCCAGTGACTGAAAAGCAATTAATTACTAAAACAAGAAGAACAAAAAATATTTAGGAGTCTGTCCGTCAAGTTTACAAGTGGATCCAAGGACTGTCCCGGAGGACCTGAAGTCATCCGCCAAATCATTCCATAAAAGCTGGCACCTTCGATGGTACCGCAAGCCTCATTTATCCCCCCCCCCCCCCCCCCCCCCCGCCTCCATCAGCACCACATGGCCATGGTCAAAACGACTGTCGCAAGCTGGCAGACCTCAGGTGATAAGCAGAATCTGCCGGGCTAGTACCCAGCACAGACGATGAGAGAGATATATTGGGCTGCGAAGAAGAAGAAAAAAGTCAAAAAAGCTTAAAAAGATGGAAAAGAGAAAGACAGACAATAACTGGTTCTTTAAGTCCTCTTGTAACAAGACTAAGACACTTTGAAGTCAACATAAAATGTTTGAGTGGAACTTGATATTCAACGAGAAATAAATTTATGGTGAGGCTTTATTTGATGCATTAGGAAATTATAGATTTGGGGCTGTTCCTCATTAAAAAAAAAGCTATTGATAAATATTGTTAAAAAGTTTGGAGTCAGTAAGATTTTTAATGTTTCTGAAAGAAGTCTCTCATGCTCAACAAGGATGAATTTATTTGATCATAAATACAGTAAAGACAGTCATATTGTGAAATATTATTACAATTGAACTGGTTTCTATTTTAATATATTTTAAAATGTAATTTATTCCTGTGATGCAAAGCTGATTTCCTTTGACAGCCATTACTTCAGTCTTCAAGGTGCAGTAAGCAAATTCTGAGAAAAAACAATGTTACACACGTATGGAGCAGAGCAGCGGCATTTGTTTTCAGGCCTTCCCACTTAGCTCTCTCCAGCGCTGGAAAGCTTTTCTAATATTAATGCGGGTCCTAAAGCTCTTGCCTGATCATATCCCTTATTTTACAAGTGATGTTTCTCTGTTGTAATGTCTCTCAGCCATCTCCCTTTCTAAATTCTTTCTTGAAATCTCACTCTCTCTCCTCCCTTATCATGATTGGACACTAAGGCTGGGTATTGACACAAATTTCACAATTCAATTCGATTTCGATTCACAAGCTTGCAATTCGATTCGATTTCGATTCAATTTTGATTATTTTGGATATCAGGTACAATACAAGGCAAATTTTCTCAAGGAAAACAAATCTCTTAACTAATGTTGTAAACTATTAGAGTCAGTTGTAGCCTACTAGGCTTTATTATATAGCCTACTATAATGTTGAAGTTAAAAATGAACTGATTTGTATCTTTACAAATACTTAAATTACACTTTTATTTATTTGTATAATGAGAAATGTATATGGCTGTCACATAAACTTGCCAGATTTATTCAAACATGCATTAAATATTGAAGAACACTAAAAATGATAATGAATATGTAATATGGTGCATATTTTTAGCAAAATGCTCCTCTCTTGAGTTAATTTTTCTAGCTGACTAATGAGTTTGAGGTAAATGTGACGTACATGACGTCTTTCCACGGTTGAAACACTGATTGAACGATTCCATGTGACATGATACGGATTTCGGTAAGTTGTACTCTATCTTTTAACACACTTTCAGATGCCCATCTATGTTTATTTCGCGCTGTAACTGGTATTATTAAGGCGGAAGATGAGATCATCAATTTCGTAAGAAAATGGATGTAATTCGAAATTTGAGACTTAATTTCATATCAATAGTAACAAAGCATTAAGATTATTGCGATTTATTGGATGGGATGCGCGCTGCAATGTTCCATTCATTCATCAAATGAAAACAGGATGACTAATCGATTCTTGAGATTTATGAATCAATATCGGTTCGTAAAAATGAGAATCGATTAATATCGAGAAATCAATATTTTTTGCCCAGCCCTAGTGGACACGCTCCCCTACTGCTGATAGGATATTTGATTGGATACTGCATATCACTGGTGCTTTATTTGCAGCACTGTCATATAAAAATGAATTCTTAAATTTAATTCACATTGTTTGCAAGAAATCTGAAACATATTGACTTGCTTGTAACTTGAACATTTCCTTTTCAAGAAAATGTTCTTTCCAAGAGTACTTTTATAGAAGTTGACATTTTGTCTTTTTTTTTTGGTCTCCAGCCAGATATAATGTGTTTGTTATACTCAGAGAGGACTGTTGTTGAATTTTCTAAGCCGTGTGAGGTGTCACCTTGGATCACCTTCGAATGAGATGACTGGCCAAATCGATCTCTTTCACGCTCTTTGACGAATCAATAGTTTTCTCTCTAGACTACTAAGGCACACAGTTCAGAGTAGCGGGAAAGATTAAGTGTTGCCTTTTCTTTTTTCTGTTTGTTTTGACTGCTGGTCGGGAAGAAATAGTTGAGGTGCCAGGAAATTTAGATGCTCTCAGATAATGCCTTGTGTTCCATCAAAAAGCGGACGAGAGAAAGACATATGGGCTTGAAAAGAAACAAATCACTTTCCTGATGCGGTACAACCCCTTTCTATTGTTATTTTCTATATGCAGAGAAGCCAGTCTAGCAGGCAGTGGCAGAATACCTCTCTATTCAGACTCTGGGCCCTTGTGTGAATGACACTAGAGAATGAGTAGATGAACATGAGTTCGGTCAGTCGTGTTATGCAATACATTTGAACTCTGTGCCTTTAAAAAAAAAAAGGCAGACTTACTAAACAATTGTATAGAAGACATTGAGAAATACTGTATGTGCAAGTTAAGTGCACATGTTCAAGTAAAAGTGCCCCTATTGTGCTATTTTAAACGTTCCTAATTTAATGTTGGAGTCTCCTACTATAAGTTTACATGAATCTAAGGTAAAAAAAAAAACACTGCAGCATCAACTCTTTTCTCTCAGGGTCTGATTCAGTTCCATAAAGGATTTGTTCTCTCTAAACCCCTCCTTTCAGAGAACCTGCTCTATTCTGATTGGTCAGATGGGCCAGTCTGTTGTGATTGGTCTACCACGCACGTTAGAAATAAAACGTCCATTGCCATATCTGAATTTCAGCTCCGGAGCTTGCACAGCACTTGATACACAGTGATAACAGTAACAACTGCGTTGGTTTTACTGTATCGATTCGAGCGCAAGAAAACAGCGTCTTCTCGACATGTCGACAACACGACACTAAAACATGTTGCTTCTCAGCTACAACTAATGCGTTTGAAGGCGGGTCAGAGTAGACGTTGTTCTCAGACAGTCAATGAACACCATATGCAAATTTGTTACAAACTACTTTTTGTAACAAATATTTTTCCTGGAATTGCTGACGACTCATTTTAGAAGTTCGTTTCAGCAGAATCAATTCTTTCTTTTAATAGACAATAACTTTATTTGTCATGCATTTTGATCTATTAAAGTTTGCAGAACTTTTGCATTCACAAACAGCTATATAACGCACTGCATGCAAGGTAATATTTGGGGAAAAAAATATAATTGGGCCCTTTAAGTGCAATTAAATATTATGGGTTAAACATTAAGATGCTAACGGTCTAATCAGATTCAATGATCTATGCTAAGCTATGCTAAAATTGCTACCGGAGATCGGCTGAATGGATCCAAAAATGGTAAAACTCAACTGTTTATATAAGCCTATTTCCAAAAAAAAGTGGAGTGTTTTTAAGTTTAGGTATTGGGTAGAATTAAGGTATGTAGGAATATGGTCATGCAGATTAAGGCATTAATATGTGCTTTATAGGTACTAATAAACAGCCAATATCCTCGTAATATCCAACTAGTTAATAGTGAGAATTGGACCAAAATAACCAAATTACCAAATTAACAATATTCCAATGCTATTTTTTGTTTGTTTGATGTTAGAAGCACCTGGACCCAACATTTGCAATATTACTTTACACTACATTGTCATAAAAAAATATAAAATAATATTGAATACAATTTCCTCCTTCAAAGTTTGAGTTTTATCCAATTTATATCTGTCCAATACATCACTAATGATGGGGATATGTACTGCAAAAAAATGTACTGCATATTAGGACTGACCCAGATATTTCCGTAAGACTTTGATTCGATCCATTTTTCTTGGCCTTCCACGGTGGAGAATTGAAGGAAGGGCCATAACATTCCATCTGCCGTCTATTTGTCGGGACATAAAATGGTATCATAAGAAAGAACAGAGATAGGTGAATGCAAGACAACATGCACAGCATGCATCTGTGCTCATGTAAAACGTGTCACAGTAATAATCATTGCACACAGCAGCAGATGTATTTTATTACTTACACCAGAACTGTCCACAAGAACATTATGTTCTCATAAAGTTGAAGTATGCTGATATTCTGTCCTCCAACCGTCCATGAACTATGCAGGTAAATAATTCACATAAGTTTTTGTAATCATGATGGAGGTGACTGAACAAAGGTGGCAACACTTTTCTTTCCCAAAGCCTGGTTTATACTTGCGGCGTTCGCTTGGTTGCGTGCTACAAACAATGAGTGTGTGTGCCGCATTAACGATGAACAAGTTCAAAGCAACATTGGCTGGAAAGATGTGAAAATAACTTTTAACATCATATGCAAATGTTTTTTTTACATTTCTAAAAAAGAGGCCTACATACGTAAGCATTTCAAAATATGCTTTTTAGTGATTCGTTATCATCTCTTTCAATAATAAACATTTGCTGACACTATTTTTATGATCAAAATGTCTAATAATTTGCAGGCTAAAATGTGTCCATGCTTGTATTTAGATGTATTATATATTGACTACACATTCCCATAATTTCTATAGCCTGTTAAACATCATTGTCTTGGTAATGGGACACTTGCCATACTTTTATTTTAACCTTTTTTAGTAATCATAATAAATTAGGAATCATTCTAAAACTTAAGCCATTAAAAGTCATTATGCAAAACAACTTTTTGAATTTGGACATTGTGTTCTCATGAAAATGGTACTTTAAAACCTTTTAGCGTAATTTTTGTGAAATTAGAGGTGAAAAATTGTGAAATTCAAATTTGGATCACAACTCGGTTAGACATTTGGCTTTGATTTTCTAGCAATTTGATTGTCCAAATTGTTTTGTAGAATATATATTTTGTATACAATTAAAAAAATCGCTTTACAGAAAACTTAATATTGAATTGCTTTCACTTCTGGAAAAATAAGCTAATTGTCTTTTCCCCCCCATTCTCAGGTCTGTATCCAAAGCATTCATGAATTCAAGTTCTAAACCAAAAAAAAAAATATATATTTATATTTATACCAGTTTTCAATAATACAAACACTTAACAGGCAGATAAAGGCAGTCTTCTGAAGTCATATGATAAATGTGTCAAACAAAGTGAAAGTTAAGGATTTAATTGCTGAATAAGCAGGATGGGATGGGATTAGATGGATGGATTGGGTTGGATTGGATGGACTGGACTGGACTGGACTGGACTGTATGGGATGGGATTAGATGGATGGATGGACTGGACTGGACTGTATGGGGTGGGATTAGATGGATGGATGGATGGATGGATGGATGGATGGATGGATGGATGGATGGATGGATGGATGGATGGACTGGACTGGACTGGACTGTATGGGATGGGATTAGATGGATGGATGGATGGATGGATGGATGGATGGATGGATGGATGGATGGATGGATGGATGGATGGATGGATGGATGGATGGACTGGACTGGACTGGACTGTATGGGATGGGATTAGATGGATGGATGGATGGATGGATGGATGGATGGATGGATGGGTGGATGGATGGATGGATGGATGGCTTGGGGTGGGGTGGGATGGATGGAAGAATGGATGGATGGGATGGGATTGAATTGAATTGGAAGGGTGGATTGGACTGGATTGGATGAATAATGAAATGCAAACAATACAGCCTACATAAAATATTTGTTAATTGTGCAAGTTGTGTTGAGGAGTATTTTTGAAGTGCCATTATACACGAAACTCCTCCAAAAAGTTAAGTTGTAACTTGTAACCTGACAGTTCTGAAGCTCAGTTTTAGCTGTGGAGGAATGCAGATGTCATTGTTCCGTCTCGTATTACATTCAGACTGTCATGTTCTGTGTGGGTTACATCCACAGGAGACTGGACATGATGCACTAGTCAAAACACTCTGTGTAGGAATGTGCACACGCTCATATTCACAAATAAACATGTTTATGAATCTCTCAGATGTTTATCTGATGTCTGCTGTCAGAAGTGTCAGTATATTAAAGATAAATAATAATAAAGCGTGATAAATTTACCAAAGGCAAGGAAAACAACTTGATATGTGTTGCCAATGTAACTTACTGCGTTGCTATTATTAGTTTAGTAGTAGAGTTTTGATTTACAAAAAGCCGATAAGCTCATAATCTCCTCTGTAATGTAGTGACATTCATGTTGTAGATTGAATGTCAGATGCAAGAAGTCTTTATTGCAGTGATGTGTTCCTCTGTGTATCTCTGGCACTGGTGTCTGTGTTCTCAGATCTAATTAACAAAGACCCAAGATTTGGATGAAGCCAGTAATGGTCTTTTAGTGAAGATGACGCAAAGGTCCTCCTGTGTTTGATCCCAGGTGGCAGAGTCTAATATATTGAGTTTTAGAAAGTTGTTTTAAAAATACATATGCAGAGGGGTCCAAAAGTCTGAGATCACTAGTGAAAATCCTTCTAGTTTAACTTTTTAAAAATTGTAGCATACCAGCATTATGCTACAATTTTTTTTTTTACATTTTACATTTACAAATGTAAAAAAAAAAAAAAAAAAAAAAAAAGTAGGGTATAATTGACTTTATGCTTTGCATTATCATGATGTTTTAGGTGTTATATTAAATTAAATGCTAAACCCTTTGGTGTTCAATGTACAATCTGAGAAAAAAAAACACTTAAAGGCCATGACCTAATAGCATAATAGTCAACAATATATTTCGACCTCACCTTTTGGGCTTTTCTCACTTATCTGAGGCACATAGCTGTGGAGATTATGGATTTACTTAACGATAGCTTTGCTTTGAGGGGTCATCGGAGCTATTTTCTGGGAATCAGAGGAGCACTTTCAGTTTTAGACCCCAATATAACTACCACCATACGTGCCTGTGACGGGACAACCTCCTCCGGGCCATGCATGCTGGCGTTATCTCTCTTCGGTCTGCCATTACTGAGAGGTAATTGTGTTTCTCCTCACTGAATCTGTGGGGGCCCAGTATACACCTGTTGTGAGGATTCTATAGCATTGATTTTTCACACTAGGCTGTAAAACCTGTCTGTCACTAACAGCGCAATCTTGATCTCCACAGGGAGAGAGATCATTCCTGTGACCTAAGAAACTCTCTCTCACATGCTCTCTCTGTGTTTTTTTTTCCCATCTCTGTAGAGGTTCAAACAACAGGTGGGTAGATAGTCTTCACTCTGTGCCTCCTCCGAATCCATTTGCAGAGACCTTAAAGACCTCTGACACGCTTTGGAGAGCGTGTTGCCATGGATACGGTTAACTTCGTTGACGAAAGTTCGTAACGTCATCAGCGCCCTCGCAGTAACCGAATCGGTGAGGTTTAAAAAAACTAACATAAAGATAAATGCTCGACAATAGAAGTGAAAAAGTTGTAAAAACACTGTGAAGTCTCTCTGTGTGTACACAGATGGAATCAACACAGCTCTCACAATAAAACTTCATGCGGAAAACACAGATTAGCATCTGTACCGAAATGTTTATATTGTTGGCTCTTGCGAGCCGCTGCTCACTCGCTGCTCTCGAACAGCTCTGTGAAACCACTTCTGCGGAGCTGCTTTTTTCCTGCCAGAAATTTTAATTTGTTGTTGCCAGTGTTACATATTCAAGAGGGATGAGCTAGCCTGTAAGTTCACGCCGTGTCCTCCAGGCAGAAAAAAATAGGCTGGGAAAAGGAAAATCACAGCTGTTGTTGACCTTCTTCTATTCCAAAGCCGAGCGAACTGTCTAGCTTTATAAAACAGCATAACTGTAATAAAATCTTGTAAGTGATTGATTTGGAATGCTTTACATGGAAGACAGAAACTCTAATAGCACTGTAGCAATGTTCAGGGAAGAAGGAGGCGGGAACCGGCGAACCATCAAAATATAATTTATTTAAAATAAAACAAACAACCAAAATACCACCAGCAGCCCCTCGCGGACGACTGCTGGCTACCGAAAATAAACATAAGGAACTGCCAGCAGCCCCTCGCGGACGACTGCTGGCTAAAATAAAATACAAAAACAAAACACAACTAAAATACAGGCCTGTTCCTCTCTCGATCATCAACGTCGTCGCTCCTCCTTTATGCTTCCGCTCCTCCGTGAGAGATGCGAGACCGGTGTGCCTCACATGTGTTGCTCATTAGCAATCGCTCCACCTGTTCGCCACAAGCACTTCTCACTCACAAGAGACTCAGCTCTCAATTGATGATGTTTAGCATTAGCATGCTGTTAATCATGTAATTTTCTAATAACTTAGGTTCTTAGCAATAGATCTTTGTCAGGTTAAGGCTAATTCACACTGCACTGACAGACAGCAACAGATCAGGCTTTGTCGTATCAGTATGTTACCCCTGTTGGAGTCTGTTAGCTTCTGTCGGAGCTTGTTTTCGCCAATTGAACATGCTGAGTCAGATTTATAATTTCTGAGAAGTGCCATTCTGTAATCTGGTGTCTGTCGGCATTGGTCTGCGTCTGTCGATGCAGTCTGATTGGCCTTACAACACCATATTGAATTTAACGCAGATTAAGACGAGGATGTGATGGATAGTCATTCAGTATGAAGGTTCTAGATCTCATCATTTTCCAACTCACTACTTTTAAAACTATTGTGCATTTTTGTCTACTGAAAGTTTTATTTATTTATTTTTTTTTTGGGAAAGACTTCGTCTGCTGAACAATCTGTTTGTTGTTAAACAACACACTGATAAAAATGATTCTGTGGTGAACAGAAAAGCTTGTAGAAATTAAACCATACATATTAATATACCTGTCTGAAACTAGTGTTACTATCATGCACTGAGGCATGAATAATTAATAAGGTTGCATTTTTCACTGTTTTCCAGCTCTATTTACACTGTTTTATCATTGTTTTTGTTAGGTTTAGTAACTTGCTGTTTTGTGACATCTGAAGTTCTTTTTTTTTTTTTTTTTTTTTTTTACTTAAAATGGCATTCATACTCAAAAATAATCCACCGAATATTATTGTGTATTGTGTACCAGGTTTTGAGAACTCTGTGTCCGGGTGAGTAACACATTACTTCTAATATGTATATATGTTGTGTACACACACACACACACACACACAAAAAAAAAAAATCTATATATTTTTTTTTTGGTGTGTACACAACATATATACATATTAAAAAAACATATATACATATTATACAAAATATATATATATGTATATATGTATATATATATATATGTTTTTTTAATATGTATATATTAAAAACGAGCTGTTCTTTCTTTCTCTTTCTCCATCTATCTTTTTCTCTTGAATTCTCAAACTTTTGAATGATAGTGTACGTATATTTTTGACCCCACTGTAATTTCTGTCCGAGCCAGAAGGATATTGAATTACTGACAGGCCGTCTGCAGATAAACTGCACAGAGGATCTGTATGTATGAATAGAAACGTTCTCTGGTCTGAAGCGAGTGATGTATTGCACAGGATGACTGATACCTTTGTGTACTGAAATCTTTTGATATTCACTGTCCTGCTCCCAGGCATGCCCTGTCGTGTCAATGTCAGACTAAAATATTAACATGGCAACAATTACTTTGCTGCAAGTAACGAGAGTGACAAGGAGAGGAGAGAGAGAGAGAGAGAGAGAGAGAGAGAGAGAGAGAGAGAGAGAGAGAGAGAGAGAGAGAGAGAGAGAGAGAGAGAGAGAGAGAGAGAGATCTGGCAATAAGTCTTAGTCTACCGCTTACCCTTGCTTTGCCAGGATCATTGGGGCAGGTGAAAATTCCCCTAATTGGTGTTCACTATACAGACAGCGGTGATGAAGCACTGGTGGAGGTCAGACATTTGAGGCAGAGAGAGAGAGAGAGAGTGTGTGCTGTGTACTGTTTAAAAGGGAAAATAGTAAGAAAAATAGTAATATTTCAGATACAAAAGTTTGGGGTCAGTAAGGGCCTTTTTCCTGGTCACTTCACGCGTGTAAATGCCCTCTTAAACACAATCGAGATGTATTTGAAACCGATCACTCAACCACTTCAGTAGGTGGTCTGGGACACATTCCAGACAAAATCGGACAAGTGTAAGTGCATCTGGTTGTTGAAACCACATATGTACATTTTACTACTCCCAAAATGTTAAAAAATAAACATATGACACATTATAGCCAGATATGATGTGCTACTGCGTCACACATCGCTGCAGATGAGTATCTGAGTATCTCGTATTCGTATTGTATTATGAATCAAGTTTCGCACAGTGTTTTTTTAAAGTTGTTGAATCCTTGGAAGGAATGTCAAATGTAAAATGGGTAGAGAGTTGGATTGTATGTAGACTGTAAGCATTAAAAATGTAGTAGTAGTTATCAATAGATATTAGACAATAAGTGTAAAAAAGAAAAGAAAACTATAGTTATATATATATATATATATATATATATATATATATATATATATATATATATATATATATATATATATATATATATATATTCAAGATATATGACTTAAGATTAAATGCAATTGTTTTGTACTTCTACTATATTAATTTTAAGTGAAGGGTTTCTGGGAGTCATGTGACACACATCTGACCAATCAGTGTCCAGTTTCTTACTCTGGAACATTCTGAGATTCGCCAATAACACTATGTCTGTGAAAGACAGCACAGGCATGTCAGGAGCCGTATATAATAGAGCTGCATAAAAATCAATGAACCTACTGTGTTTTGTCTACATCCACAGCAATTTGAGGGTCGACTGTGAATCCTTTGTATGGCAAATAATTGGCGAAGTGGCCCATAATTAAACAAGTGTCTTCTCAGTTTATACAGAGTGTCTGTGTTTATTCCCTCCCTCATGGTTCGGTTTGCCGTGTTAACCCTCCGCCGACACAAGACCCATCAGCTCTGCGAGAGTTGTCAGTGCTGGCAGGAGGATGGCTTCATTCACCAAGACGTTTACAACTTGTGCCTGTCTCTCTTTCTGTCTGTCTTCCTTTCTATATTTTACCCTTTCTTTTCCTCTCTCACCTCCAACATTCAATTAGCAGACACTTTGCAGTCATTCTCGAGTGTGCGGGTGAAGCCAAGGTCACCGTGTTATTTCATGGATGCTGAATTTGAGTTAGTGAGATATTAATCACCTCAAATGATTCCTGATAGTAACACCACTATTTAAATGAACACAAGGAGAAGGTGAAGTGGGACACAAAAAGAAAAATGGGTGTTAGAGCAAGAATGGATGAGTTTTCCCGTTTGGTAATGGAAAGCCATCTTACACACATTTAAGCAGGAACAATCACAGATCAAATTCAATCAGGCTGTTTGAACTGCATACCTCCTGATACACAAAGGGAAATCCTGGTAGAGTGAAGAACAGATTAGTTTTCAGACTTCTAGTCTAAAAATGCTTTATACAGTAAGAATTAAAGGTGCTCAGCAGTGATGGAGCAGTGACCATTGCAAACATGCTTCAACACATTGAGCTGTGGTCGGATACAGAAAAGTTATTTCATGAATTCATGACCTCTGTACTGAATTACTGTAATGCACTACATGGTGGTTGTCCTGCATCCTCAATAAACAAGCTATAATTAGTCCAAAATGCACCAGGTCAAGAAAATATGATCATATAACGTCAATTTTTTCATCTCTACACTGGTTGAGTTCCGTATTGATTTCAAAGTATTGCTACTGACCTATACGTCTCTAAATGCCAAGCTAAATCTCTTTAGCGTTACGTTCTGCCAGGAAGACTCAATTGCTATGTCATTTATTACCTTATCATCTATCCAATTGTGTCTAATTCTTGCGGTATAAAAGACCAGTACTTACACACGTTTGAGTTCGCAGATGCTGACGCTTCCATTCAGTTCCATCCTCCCCAACACCCCCAAGATGGTTCCTTCCCCTCCATCTTCCCCACCACCACCAGATCGGTCCCTTCCCCTCCATCTTCCCCACCACCACCAGATCGGTCCCTTCCCCTCCATCTTCCCCACCACCACCAGATCGGTCCGTTCCCCTCCATCCTCCCCAACACCCCCAAGATGGTCCCTTCCCCTCCATCCTCCCCACCACCACCAGATCGGTCCCTTCCCCTCCGTCCTCCCCAACACCCCCAAGATGGTTCCTTCCCCTCCATCCTCCCCACCACCACCAGATCGGTCCCTTCCCCTCCATCCTCCCCACCACCACCAGATCGGTCCCTTCCCCTCCATCCTCCCCACCATCATCCAGGTCGGTCCCTTCCCCTCCATCCTCCCCACCACCACCAGATCGGTCCCTTCCCCTCCATCCTCCCCACCACCACAAGATCGGTCCCTTCCTATACCTCCCAGGGGGTCGACTGCGCCCCTGCCTTCATCTTCAGGCAGGTTATGCAGGGTCTGGACCCTCGGATTGCGAGCTATACGGGGCCTACGCCAAAGAACTTTATGCTTGCTGGGCTATCAATAAATGTATTTATTGTTACAGTATTTATTCTCCCTAGTCTTTCTGGTAGAACTATTATGTCACTTCCCGTTTGGATCCTCTTACGAAGACTTCAGACGCCCCAACACCTCTGAAGGCATGACTTCAGATGACACCAACTCTGAATCAACATGCACCACTGCCATATTTTCTATATATTGTAATCATTATGTTCACAAATTGTAATAATTACTTTTAATGAGCTCATTGATTCTGTCTAAAATCAATCCATGTTAGCTAACTGTGTGATTTACAGTATATTATCGTCGATCTGTAAGTTTCTGAAATATGGACATGACTTATACACAGTCACCTCTGATAACAAATCACTCTTAATTGTAATGTAGAAAGATTTTCTGTAAAGCTGCTTTGAAACTATATTGTGAAAATTGATGGTTTGAATAAACATGAATAAATAATGAATGAACAGCATATGTAATTTCCCTTTCTTATCTACATTTCCTGTTCTTTCTCTACAATGCACAATTAATACAATGGGAAAAAACATACATATAAAAAAGTGACATATTCAGAATGCACTTATGGCATCTACCACCAGGGGCAAACCAGCCAAAACAACTAACCATGCTAACCAACCAGACGCATTGACCATAAAAGACAATTATTTCTTCAATCATCTTAAGTACAGGTTAGTTTGAACTTTCCTTATGGCAGACAACCAAATTTTGGATTTCAGTTCATGTTTAAAATGGAATCATGAAATTCCCAAGCACTCCAAATATTGTCTGTGTATGCAAAATGTCATAAATATCACACTTTGAGTCTGTGAGACGGGTTTGATAAATATGGTGAAACATTTGTGATAGGTGCCATATTGTGCAAGCTAATTGTTTACAATATGGGTTGTGGAGTGACTGGATGGATTGTGATATTTGCAATATGTTTCAGCTGGGTTTTGAAAGGCAGGTGCTCTTGTAAATGCAACAGTCACGACACATCCTTTGTCTGTGGCAACATTTGGCACTCAGATTGAAGCTTGCTTGCTGGTGTAGATGTACATTTATCTGTATGCACCTTTGCACATATTACAAAATTAGCAGTTTTATTTAAGGGAATCATTGGCAGATAAAGACAGAAATGATGCATCTGTTTTGTAGTTTATTTGTTTTTATGTAACAGGTGCACCATAAGTTACACTAAAGACACATCCTAAACATTTACTTTTCACTACTCTCAAAGTGTATGATTGCAGAACATTTTTATGTATTTGTTTTTCTTACACATTGATGGAGCAACAGATTGTGTGAAAATAAATCATAAATCGTGGACCTGTCCTTTGATATTGATGGAGTTCATGTTAAGCCTTCGTCATCAGTTCGTAATCTTGGTGTCTTGATCGACTCAATCTTTTGGCTCTCACATTTCTTCTTTTATTAAAAACTCTATTTTCCATCTTCGTAATATTGCACGTCTTCGATCTCCTCTCACTTTAGCTAATGCTGAAAGCTTAATTCATGCATTAATCACAACATGTCTGGATTATTGCAATACTCTATTTCTTGGTCTTCCCAAAAGATTACAAGATTACAGTATGTTCAAAACTCAGCAGCAAGAGTTCTCTCCTCCACCAGGCGTTCTGCTCACATTACTCCTCTGCTTCATGGCCTTCACTGGCTACCCGTGGCATCACGTATTCACTTTAAGATATTGCTTCTAACGTTTAAGGCATTAAATGGTCTTGCACCTCCATATCTATCTGATCTACTTTTCTCTTATACCGCCCTGCTTAGATCAGCGGAACTTGGTTTATTGTCCATCCCTCTTTTCCGGTTGTCTATGTAGGTGGAAGGTCATTTAGTGTTAATGCTCCTAAATTATTTAAATCACTACCCCTTACACTTCGTAATATCTCATCTGTGGCTACATTCAAGACTCAGATAAAAAACATATCTATTTAACATGTATTTTGGATAATGTGACTATATGTGTCCTTATGTAATTGTAATGTGTGCAAACGTGTGTGTAAGGTGTGTAAAACGACTTTAAGCTATGGAAAGGCGCTATATAAATAAAACTTCTTCTTTAAAAGTGGTTTGTTTGTTTAAAAATCCACACACAGGGAAAAAGGTTCACCAGCATGGGGCAAAAGGCACAAAGTTTTCATACAAATACTTTAGCTATAATATGCTTTTAATAGTGTTTAAGTTAATACTTGTTCAAAACAATCACTTTAGCAAAGTTTGTTCTATTTGATAAATCAAATAATACATTTTTGTTCAATTAATATTCTGTCATTAAAATATGTGCATTTTAAAAATACAGAAACAAAATAATTTTAAAAAGTAAAGATTCTGAAAGCATTGAATGATATCCCATAATAATTCATTAAAGCTTTACAGTAGTTACAAATGAATATATTTTATTCTATCAATGATCAATATCATTTTTTAAATATGTTTTCATTATAAATATGGTGATTATCGCTAAGGTGGGCACCCAACTTAACATATAATATTTACCACCTGAATCTGATGTCATGTCAACAAATGGAAAAGTCAGCCATTTTTATGTTATCATGTTAATTATTGTGCCTTTAAAAGACAAATGTAAATCATTTTAATGAAATCGGAGAGATTGGCCACTCCATTGACATTCCACGCAATTACCACTTCGACTCTTCAAAAAGAAAAAGATTGTAAAACTAATCCATATGAATTGAGTGGCTTAGTCTGATTTTTTTATTTCATTAAAAACATCTTTCATTTTTAGATGAACTAACCCTTTAATGACAATTCAAAATCCGATATAGTCTAATGAAATATATATATTTTTAACATTTTAATAACTTATATTTCAGCATATTATAGTACTTGTTTTACTAGAGTATAATTCACTATTTGGAGGTGCTTGAAGATAATGCGTATGTGATATGTGATTTATTATCCTATATGGTCTTGATTGGCACTTGGGCATCATGAGCTTGGCAGTAGGTGTATGAATTGTCATGCTATTCCAGAGCACAGGTTGTGGTTCTTCTTGGTCATCACACTTTACAAACACAAATGCCAGCATTTCTGTATGCCCATTATTACCGTTCTACTCTGCCATTTTGCTGTAATTGGTTTGAAACAGGCATTGTTGCCCCCCGCTCTCTCTCACAGTTTGCTCAGCGCATTGCCATGATGGGCAGCGTTAGCCTTGAGAGGCTGGAGGGGAACAAGCTAATGTAATGTAATTTAGACCTGCTTGTCAGTCCCGGCGACACCTACATCCATCAATGTCAACCAACGACATGTCAATACTGGCCTCAAGGTTTGGCTGCATAACAAACCGCAAACTTTAACGTCTCACTTAGGTGTTTCCAGACATTTTGGGAGAGAGGGTTGAAGTGACGTAAAGGCAAGTGACAAGGTAACATTCCCTCTGAAACCTTCTTGATGCACTACTAAAGATCAGGACTGTGTGGTTCAGTTTTAGTGCAGATTGTGCGATTCAAGGTGCATGTCTGTAAATTATATTAATCCTATAATGTCATGAGCAGTACTTGAAAACAATCATCTATATTCTGATGCATCAAAATATTGGAGGCAGTCATAGCTGCAGGTCATAAGCTAATGAACTATCTGACTTGGTGAAAGAATTGTTAATTGTGATAAACAAATATAATCATTTATAAAAGCACAAAAGTTACAGTAATTTTACCAAAGGGGTGTTCTTTTGCTCTACATTTGATAAAGTGACTGTAGCGCGTCTTCTCTTGGCTTATTGGTTTATTATACAAGGCTGAGATAAAAATTAAGAGAAAGGTGTGTTTTTGCTGTTCATTTCTAGTCAGTATTGGTCAGAGCAATAGTGTCTTGATTTGTTCAGACAACAGCAGATGTGTAAAGGTTAAGTTTTATGTTTTTGACACCTGGCCAGAACGATATTCAGAGCTCTGCTTTGCTCAGTTCTCATGATTTGAAATGTCTTCAAAGGTTGTAAATCAAAGCACAAGCAGACAAGAAATAAATAATGCAAGTGTTAAGATCTATATCTAAAGGTTTTTTGCATATGCTTTTATCCAGTATGACTTGAGGTGCATTTATGTTTTTTTTTTCCAAGATATCGAACACATGACCTTTGCATTGCCATTTTCTTAGCTTAGTTCGACAGTATGTTTCCAAGTAATTCAAACAATTACTTTTAAAATGTAAAGTTTACTTTTAAAGTAGTTTTTTTTTATGGAATATTGCAGTATTTATTATAATTGATTTATCTATGCACATCATTATTATAATTGATTTATCTATGCACATCATTATTATTATTATTTTAATTTATGTGCCCTCATAATCTTTAATCAAAATAGCGTCCCTTCCCTCTTGCGGCGACATCTCTTCTCTTCTCTGGTGACATGTTTACTGTTGCGGGAGCGGGGCAACCTGTCACTCGACCAATAGCAAACCACAACCATCCAACGATCCAATCAATACCCCAAGGACAAAATCAATTCCCGCCATGCATTTTTTTCTTTCACCATTCTTTCAGCCATTTCACTCAGGCCCTGTTTATACCTGGTATTAAGAAGCATTTTGGTCACAATTGAAATACAGGTGGTCTATAATGTTTTGATCTTGTCCACTTTCGACCACTTCCAGAGGTAGTCAAAAACGCATTCATACCGGATTGCTTTCATAGTGTAGACACTCATGTGGTCGAATGCGTTCGAAGAGCCACAAAAGACTCTCCGCCTACTGACCTAAGGTGTAAATATTATGAGCCAGACGGGATTTAAACTGTCGGCTGAAGACCCAAGTTTGGTTTGAAGACGAAAAATGTACCAAGCAAAATGTTCTCTCGCCATTACTGATTTCCAACAATCACTCTCTACTCTTGCGGCTCAGAACAGAAACGAAAGCTGATGCTCTGTGTGTTTTTACTTCGTCTCCTTCGCGGTCATGCATACATTGCGTGAGCTAATTATCAAGCCCAAACATTTACCCACCCATAGACGAATGAAATCCCCTCGAAGAAATCAGGACAGAAGTGGACAAATGAGACAGATTAAAACACCAGATGTAAATGGGAATGTGTCTCCCTCGTCTATTTGTAATCCGATTGACCAAAACGCATCTTAAAACAAGGTGTAAAGACCTCAGATATACGTCACAACAGAGAAGAAAAGACTGTCGCAACTTCAGTTGCGACTTTATAAGCTTATAACTTGTTTGAGGTCGATCTGATGAGAATGATGGCTCATTAATAGAAATGTCTTCAAGACGGTCGAGCAGGGCTAATATTGGGAAATGAGAAGATAGAAAAGAAGGTGGTGGAAAAGGTTCGTGTGACACCTTAGCACATCTCAGAGTGACATCTGTGACTCTAATGAGCTCGTCAGGTGATGAAAGTGCGGGAAAAACACATCAAAGGCCTCACCTGGCTTTCATCATGAGGGAAGCGGTGGCGATTAAGCAAAGCAGTCAATTTAAGGAAATTACTGCTCGTTAAGAGAGTTCCCTTTCTAGTCTAATGATGTTCTCCTTTCCTTATTGACACACACAAAAAATATATGAATAAATAAACCAAATAGCATAAAATAATATGTAGCTCAAATATCGTAGCTTAGTGCGAGGAATGCCAAGGTCATGGGTTTGATTCCTGCATTCAGTTATAAAATGTGTACTTTGAATGCAATTTGAATACAAATATTTGGCATATCTGTAAAAGCAAATGAACTATAAATTGTTAAATAAAGTATTGATTATCATTTTAATTATGGAGTCCAAAGCCGACAACAACTTAGAATACAAACCAGAAGAATCAACAGAAAAAACAGAAAACAAACCCATTATATGTCAACAATCTATGCTGCATATAAAATAATCAAAAAGAGATTGAGGAAAAACAAGTAGACAGAGGTCTGGTCTCCAAAGCCGCTTTCATTGGGCAAGGACCAGCCAGAGGTCGTCTGACTGACATGTAAAGCAACCAATAACATTTAGTTTTGTTCAGCATCATGTTTAGGGTGTGAAAATGTAAAGTCGGCGTCCCTACAATAATAGAGCTGCGTGTAAACTCTTGGACGTCTATGCTGTGAGCTGCATACTTCGCATCCAGCGTTTAGTGGATCCTGATAAGCGTTCATTGTCACAGTTGTAAACACGAGGGCTTTCTTCTTCCATGAGGGAGTTTGGCTTCAGGCGGACCGTTAAAGAAAGCGACACCCTGGAAATCTTCTTGAATTCAACAAATCAGATGAGGAACTCCAAAAATGTTTCCAGTTTTGTGTGTCTTGTCCATCAGACGTTCAGCCAACGGTTAGCTGGTGTGATGTCTGAGGAGACTAAAAGGGGACTGACATAAGACAATATTTTCCTACTCTCTGTAGGTTATGCATCAATTATAAAGGCCCTCTATAGTTTCAGTTTTCTTAGTTTTACCTCAAAATTAAATTCCTTTAATTTTTTTTTTTAGCATCATGATATTATATATTTTTTCTACACTTTGGGTGAACTACTCGTTTGAAGACTTCAAAAGTTTATAATTGTGAAACATGAGGTTCGTTGGGTCCCGTCTCCGAGTGTCTCCATCCATCCTTCTTTCCTCCTCATCTTGCCTGTCATTCTGCAACTTCCTGCTACCTTCTTTTTTCCCTTCCACCTTGAACTTGTTCCATGGCCCACACAGCAGCGGGAAGCAGATTAATGCCAGCTCTTTGAAATCTCAGTCACATCGTAGCTGCTTTCCTGCCTTCACTCAGTCGCTAACATAAATCACGCGTTTCCCATCTGTCAGCGCTGACTAATGTCCACTGCCAGCTTTCCGACCGGATCCTTTACCTGACTGCTCCAGTACAGAGGTAAAGACGGCAGGTGTTAGTAGGCATCTATTGGACAATTAACAAAGTAATGGAAAGTTAAAGGGACAGTTCACCCAATCAATAACCCACATTCTTCTCATTACAAAACTCTCTCTTTTTTTTCTTTTTGCAATATAATTTTGAGGGTACTGTCTTAACATCAGCATTTATTTAGTTATAATTTATTAGATTTTTTTTAAATTGTTTTTCTAAATTTACACTTTAATATACAACCCAATTGCAAGGGCTCTATGAATTCATCTTATCATATACACACACAAACTAAAATGAAAACTAACTACTATAAGTGGAATAATGTACTTCTCATACATTATTAGTAATACAATTATTACAACTTTATTTTTTAAGGAATGGCACAATTATTCCTCCATGTTTTCATTTTAACAGTAAACCTCTGCTCAGCCAAAAAATAAATTGATTTATTTTTCACTTGATTACATTTTAAAAATAATTGATCTGTAAATGTTTTATGCCTTCACTTGATAACCACCGCTTTTGAAAATATTTTAATTGCTGAGATATGCTCTGTTTTGTTGAACTTTTTAATACTTTTTTTTTCATGATTTAAGTTACTTAGACATGCTTTTTATAAAAAAAAAATAATAATTTAACAATTAAAATGGAAACAACAACAATAAAAACTACTTTGAAAAAAAAGAAAAAGAAAAACTGATTGTATATAGGGCCCTAAATTACATTTATATTTCTTCACACAACTGAGTTACTCAGTATTGAATAAATACAATGTGATACAATCAGTCTTTTTTCTTGTTTGTTTGTTTTAAACCAATGGTGACTTTTTTGGAGATTGCCTGGGGCGCATATGTCTGTCAGTCATTTGAGGGTGTTATGATAAAACTTTTCCGCACAATCATTTTACACTGACAACTTTTCAACCAGAGGATGCACCTATTTTCCATGCCCTTTCCCCTATACATTCTCTATTTTCTATTTTCAAGCCCAGATGAAATCTGACACTTTTTTTTTCTTTTCTTTTCTTTTCTTTTTTTTTTAATTCATCATCATTATTCTGTCCTGTTAGGGCATGTTGTGCAGAACAACTGTTAATTCCTCCTAAAACTGTTGGTTTTGAATATTAATATCCTAGAGCAGACATGTGGGCGACGGGCTCCAAAACATATTCCAGGAACACAAGCTTATACGTCATGCGTAAGAGTCAAATCAATGAACTAAAGGCTATCTTTTCACACTGAAATGTGTCATTGGATAGGTCTCCGTTTCAAACCTTACGCACTATATTTGGCCTTTTCAAGGAAATCAGTTATGGTGAGTCTCTGGGAGGAGTGATCACGGGCCACTTTGAAAGTTAAGTCAGTATGAATGTGTGTGTCAAGCATTGTTGGCTTGTTTAGTTTGGCTCATAAAACGTATGAAAATGCAAAGATACCATATTTCGTGCATTTTAAATTTATTTACTTTCTTGGCTGAACTTTGCATATCAGATGCAAGCAACAATATTAAGTGAAATATCACGTGTTATAATGTTAGAATTGAAAAAAGTGTCTTTTATACCTAATTATCCCTTACTATAGCGTCATATGAAGTTTTTGGGTTAATCAACCAAGAGATCAGGGTATGTTTAGATTACGGTAACTTTGCTTTCTGGAATACCCCCCAGAAAGTGTTAAAAGTGGGCTAGAACAACAACAACAACGATAATAATAGGCTTGAGGATTCGCTGGATTCCTAATGAGAAATCCTGCCAGATGTCTGTGCCGCGACTATAATGAGATGCAAATTGAGCTTGTCACAAATAATCAAGTGTATCAGGTTATAATTTTAAAAAGAATTATTGAAATTCTTACAATGCGTTACTGAATGTTTTTAAGACGTGATATGCATTTAAATGGCCTTTTCAATATTCTTAAACTAATCAATGCTCAATGGCTCTCGCTCTTTGTGTTTTGCAGGCCGGAGAGAGAATCCCATTGATCAGCGGGGGGAGAAACTCTTACAGCTAAGCTTGAGATTTGTGAACAGGTCAAGGAGACTGAATCTAGAGGTGAGTAGCTCTATTCTACCTGTGTTAGGATTGAGTGGGCTGTCGTTCTAGGTCTTCAGAGGATGCCTCTTCATTTATTTAGGCTGTGATCTCTCCCCATTTGTTTCTACCTTAGACAGTTGCAGGTTCTTTAAATCTAGGTTACGGCCGAGCCACTCTTGCATCTGCTGGACAACTGATGGCTCGGGATTCTCCTCCTGTTTTTGTTGTTTTTCCATTCTTTTCACACTTTGTTTTATAGCTATTTTCATCACAACAGGGGTCTTGGTGTGACTCGCTGGGCTCTGAAAGCGACTCTTGCTGTGTCATTATGCTTTTTGATAGTAGGCCTATAGGCAGTGTGTGTGTCACAAGGTGTGACTCCAACAGAGTTGGACAAACGGTATTGCACACCTCCTTTTCATGCAAACAAACCCGCCGCAATCACTCAGTGTGTGGCTGACTGCTGAATTATTTATCTTGTCCTGCATCGATTTCATGAATTAGCAAAGAATTGCCAGGTCTTGAAGGTAGGAGTTAGAAGGAAAATGTGAGATTGAGAGCTGTCCAAGAGAGGTGGTGGAAACACATGCATGGTTATAAAATCGAATAATAATGTTGAATAACTCTTATATTTTCCTGAAATACATAATTGAATGGGGATAGAGGGTGTTCCATTCCTCATGACTGTTCAATTTTCATTAGAGTGTACAATATGAATCACATTAAAGACCTCACACACTGTATGTGTTATCGAAAGGAGAGGAAAATACAGCATAATGACATCTATGAACTGAATGCGCGCTACTAGAACAATATGTCCATCTGAGAATAAATCCAGATTAGTCAGTTTGGCACAGGACTGAATTAGTCATGTTTAGAGTAGTAATGTGACTACTTCATTTTAACTGTAACTCTTCCAACATTAGGCAATAAAAGGGTATTATGATTGTTGGTTAAATGATATGTATTATGCCATGCTTTTCAGAAGAGCCTTTACAGCTCGTGCTTCAGGTCTTGTCCAACAACAAATCTGGAGAATCTCACAGCAGCCGAATTGTCTGAAATTTTCAGTCGAGGTGTTCAGCCTTAAATGTTAAAGCGGAGTCTTTTAGAATGCAACTGGACGTTTCTGAATGGTTAGTGGATAAATGTATGTATGGTTGTTGTGGAGCTATGTTGATTCAACTCATCGACTAGCATGTACCATCATGTTAATCTAAAAATCTTTCAGAAACAACTTTTGTGCAAATCCAGTGATGACCATAGGGGGAAATCTGGAACCGCTCGTTTGAAGAGACTGTTTATGATTTATGGGGATTATAAAAAAGGAGTGGGTGGATTTTTACCATTATAGGCTGGTTGTTTAAACACACCGTGGACACACATCTGTTCAAACACCTTATAAAAGTGAATTTTGCATAATAGGTGCCAGGAGCTTCACATTTTCACAAGAAACAAAACGCTGCAAAATACAAAAGTAGTATTTTGTATTCGTTCTCGTGTTTTATTGTGATGTCTAGACAGTATGATGGCTTTTATAATGTCGACTTTTAGTGAATTTTGAGTAAAAGATGTGTAAAACAAGTGCTAATTTGGTTCTATGTATGTTTGTCAGCACTAATCATATCATATCAATTTATAGTATATTACCTATTGTTATTATTAGACCTACGTGGGTGTAACGTACGTACGTGAATCATTTTTCACTTCAGAAATCCACCCACATTTTGGCAGGTATATATAGGCTAGTATAAATATTTTTGTAGCATTGTATCTTTAGTCAGTCGCTCACATTTGCATCAAAAATTCTGCACATAGTGATCGAACAATTACTTGGTTTATGCTTGCAATTCTGTCAGATCACAGGCAGTGAATGTGACCAACTGCTTGAGTATCAATCTCCTCAACCCGATCACACTAAATGCGTCTCTATAGCACGCATTGTGTATTATCGTGTCATTTATACGCGAAAATGAGTTTTTACGTGCATAGGATACGCATGGGTTGGTTAGGGTAAGTTTATTAGTTGTGTGGGGTGCGTGTGTATTATACGCATGGGTAGAATTAGTGATGTGGGGTGAGTGTGTATTACACGCAAATGAACTGCGTATCAAATGCACGCGAAAACTGCGTATCATATGCACGTAAAAACTCATTTTCGCGTATAAATTACACGATAATACACAGTGCGTGCTATAGAGACGCATTTACGTGAGAACAGGCTGATCTCCTACATAAACACCAAAAATGCCAGCCTGTTCCTGCAGAAACTTAACAGATTGTGGATTATTGCTTGCTTTCCTTGAACTACTTTTCAAAGGACAAAGCACGATACAGTATGCTGGAAATGAGAGAGACATGCAGACATTGCCTGTTATTACTACACAAAACAAGGTAAGAAGGAGACTGGAGCATTTATGTGAAATATGGCGGCCGTTTAGCAACGACATGATGGCTTTTGAAAGGTCTGGTTCTCTGTATATCTCCTCACAGGCGTAAGGAGGAATCAAATTTATGGCATCTTAGATTGTCACCAACAGATGGTGGCATTATTCATTCATTTGCAGATTCGTTCTTTTATTTGTTTACGTATTAATTTATTATCCATCAAGCAAAGACAAAAGAAAGTCAAGCTTGAGCTGTAGGGCAAGAGATACATAAACTATGACTGCATATGCTTCATGAAAGATTTCTTGTGTAATCAAATGGCCAAACAGGGTTTTTGAGAGATCGGCGATGGCAGACAGTGTTGGAACTCATGTAGGGACATTAGTCTTGTCTCGGTGTAAAGGTTAAAGGTCACTTTTTAGCTGATATTGATATTGATACGTTATCTTAAATTATATCTAACATTTTAAATACATCTTGATACTTTTTATAGTAAATTATACATTTTGAACAAATCATTTTATAGTAAATTATATTAATACATTTTCAATAAATATCACATTTTGAATATTGGAACTTTTAGTGAATTATTTATACATTTTGAAAACATTTTATAACCGTAAATATTAATAAATTTTCAGTAAATATTCCAATTTGAAAGTTGATACTTTTAAATAATTATTTACGCTTTTTTAATAAATAGTATTTTAGTCTTTTAGAGTAAATTATGTATATACATTTTGAATGAAATATTACATTTTAAATTAATATTGATTAATAGTATTAGTAGTAGGTATTATATAAATACATATTGATACCTGTAGTGAATTATACATTTTAATTACATATACCAAGTTTCTATAATAAATTATATTCATACATTTTGAATAAATGAAACATTTAAATTAATATTGATACGTTTTATAGTTAATTATTTTTTATACATTTAATATTAAATTGTGAATTAATTTGGATACATTATAATATTTTTTTTACATTTTGAATCAATATTTCATTTAAAATGACTATTAATACTTTATAGCATTTAGATTTTGAACAAATGCTTTTATATGAATTGTTAATAAATATAACAATTCTGAATTAATATTGATTAATATTATTATGGTGCATTATTTATATGTTTTAAATATAGATTTTTTTTAATACTATTTATAGGATTTTTTAAATAGTATTATGTATTTTGAATACATTTTGATACTTTTTATCTCTTTATCATCCGGCATCCTTCATTGTGCTTATTGCAATACATTATGACCTTCTCTATTAAGGATGCATGCAATGCTGCCTGACTCTATAGCACTGCCTTTGTGAGTTTTGGAACAGAGAGTGTGACAGTGAC
Source organism: Meda fulgida (assembly GCA_030578275.1). NCBI lineage: Eukaryota > Metazoa > Chordata > Actinopteri > Cypriniformes > Leuciscidae > Meda > Meda fulgida. The sequence goes on along the minus strand of CM060627.1, from coordinate 4,977,867 downwards.
AGTGTGTGTAAGATGTGGTGGGAAAAGTGAGTTGTGTTAGACCAAAATAATGTCCAAGACAGAAGAGTGTGAGGAAAAGATCCCAACAACAATTCCCCATGTGCTTCCGCGTCTTTTGTGTTCTGCAGTGCACAGAATGATATCCAGTGGACTAGAGTCTGCAAAGCCTCATGGGAGTTACAGTTCAAGGCAGACGAACACACAAGGTCAATACACACTCATGAGGTCAACACAATGCTCACAAGGAACACACTACACACATCCTCTCCACACTCAAGGCACACTGTCTTTAGGCAAGGCAAAGTGCTCTGTTCCATGTCCGTGTGGTTGAGCACAGTGCAGATGCTCTAAATTGACCATAAGTTTGATGAGTCATGAGCATGTCCCATTTTAAGCAAACCACATTCCGATTTGATGTTCCACAGTTTTCATTGTTCATATTTTTCAGTTCATAATCAATTAATGAGACAAATTATTACCAATCATGACATTATTTTGAGTTTCAAATTGAACTGATATAACTGTGCTGTTGTTTAGCCACTCTTAAATATAATCATAAATGCTGTGGACACAACAAGTATTTGGACAGCAAAGCCAGAATTAAAAATGCATGAATTGCATTCCATTAGTGGCAAAATAATAAATAGTGCAATGTTATTTCTCGGAAATATTAATCTTTTTCAGGGCTGTTTTTATGTGTTGTGGAGGTGTAGATCATCACATATACTATGAATCTTTTTGTCCAATTGGCCACTGTACAGTATGTGCTAACATTAATTTGAGATTGACTAAAGCTGTAGACCACTTCCACTAAAGAGGGTAAACAGATAAATCCTGGTCAAACCTTTAACAGATTCCACATTTGTAGTGTATCTTTGGCTTAGTGTGTATGGGGACCATACCATCAGACAGTCCATTTAAACTTTTTTCTAACACAAGTTGTACCATCCTTTTTATATGCATTAAAAGGTCTCATCTTGTATACTTATTAAAAAGTTTTTTTTTTTTCACAATTGCAGATGTATAATAAATGTACTTTAAACTGACTTTGAATTAAAGTGCCTGCCAAATGCATGCATGCAAATGCACTTTGTCATCCTATTTCCTCCTATTTCAAATCTTATTGGACTACAGCTCTTAAAGGTATTATATTTGGATTAGGTTCAATTTTAAGTTGTAATTCACTAGCTGGGATAACTAGCAAATATTGGGATCTTGCATGAAATATGAAAAAATGCTGGATGAAAGTGCCAAGATAAGCATAAATTCTAAAAATGTGCATACAAATACTTATGTATACGGAGCTCAAAAGGCTGAAGTGAACACATGCAAATAGAAAATCACCAGCAAATGAAGAAACCAGCTTCATCAGTTTGACAAAACATGTGCAGTGTAAATACTCACAACACATCCAAATACAGAAACTCGCTGCAAATACTCACAACGCAACTAAACACAGAAATGCGATGGACATACTCACAATGCAACCAAACTTGCAGCAGATTTGGAGTATTTGCAGTGCGTTTCTATTTTTGGTTGCGTTGTGACTATTTAAAGCCGATGTGTTGACAAAATGATGAAGATGTTTTCTTAAATTTCTGTTCTTTTTTTCTATTTGCATGTGTCGTCTTCAGTTGTAGTGCAATGAGCTCTCTTGGACACCGTACATGTGCTCAATTGCCGCAGACAAATTATAAGGCTTAGTTAGAAGACTTAAAAAGAAGACATTCGCATAACCTACAACGGAAATACATTTACCAAATCAATTTCTCGATGTGTAACAAAAAACTCATGTGACTTTACCTCAGAAGATTATGTAATTGGATTATTGGACCAATCAGCGAACAAGTTTGAATACACAGCATCTCAAATGTTGGTTTGGTCATTCCCAAAGGTCATCAAAATGGTGGAGTATAATTCCCTCCCAGAACTTTCTCACACCAAACATTCCCAAACAATTGTTCCCAAACATCAGGCATTCAAACACAAAATAACATGACAGTGTGTATTGCGCTCTCTGAGACGGAAGTCATTTATGATCTATGAAATAAGAGCCACAGCTGATTGCAGCAACTTCCATTTTTATTACAGATAGTTTCCGGCAATTCCCAAGGAAGTGATGATTTTGTTATTTTAAACACGTGGGTTGGCAATGGTGTTTTTTATCGCAAATGTTTTATGCGATATCATATTCCAATTTTGCTAAAAAATAATGTAATTCACAACTTTGGATGGAAACAGCAACTGAAAATCGTATGAGCCACTTGTACAGCATCAATCCTGTCTGTAACGTTCTGCATAATCATCTGCTGTACATCACAATACATTATTTTATAATTCATGAAATTAGTCTCAAATGTCAAAATCGTGGCAAAACTGTTGTTGCTGCTTTGATATGCAGGGGACAAGCAAGTTGTGCTTACTGAAAATCTCCATTTTACAAATGCTAGTCAAGCGACGCCTCTGACCAGCCCTTGAGAACTTTTTAACTATCCCTTTTCATGCACCATTTATTTGTTCTTTTATTTACCAAGGCCTTGTCAGCTCTGCTGACAAATTAGAGCATGAGAGGACAAAACTAAGTCGGCTATATTTGCGTTCGGCTATTAGACTTACTGTCGCCACTTCAAGTCTGAGATAATTGCTCAAATAAATTCTGCCAGCGACTCAAGCTTCTTTTTTTTTTTTCTTCTTGTCTTGGTCTTACTTTCTCTTTGCTGTCTTGCTTAACATTTAATGTCATATTCTTTATTTCTGATGACGTTTTGATATCTTTCTCCATTTCATTGCATTGTCATTTGAACCTCTTAAATCTCTGAAATTTAGTTATAATGCTGATGACACAGGAACTAAAAATATATGTGTGTGCGCAACTTGATAATCATATTAACACTGATAATCATACATTTTTTATGTTAATTTGTGGAATTAGTTGGTTGCTTTGGTTGTATTTAATCAATGTGATTAAATATATTCAGAGCTAAAACATTTTGTTTTACCCATTTTTGACATCATGACAGTGTCATCATGTTATGTTTTTTTTTTGTGCACGGAATATTTTAGTCAAGTCAAGTCAAGTGTATTTATATAGCGCTTTTCACAATATAAATTGCATCAAAGCAGCTTCACAATATCAATCAAATAACATAATGTTTGTTTCTTAGTGAAAAAACATCCACGTTTGGTAGGGCTGATCAATGGTATTAATGCTTGGCTAATTATTTTGAATATCCCCAACTGAACAAGCCAAAGGCAACAGTGGCAAGGAACCGAAAAACTCCATCAAGTGACCTACTGGTGTCCTAAAACTCCATCAGGTGACCTAATGGAGAAAAAAAAACCTTGGGAGAACCCAGGCTCAGTCGGGGGCCAGTTCTCCTCTGGCGTTTATGAACTAGAGGCCGGATTTACAGTAACTGTAATTTGATACAGAATTTTGTTTTATTTTATCACTTCGGGGTGGGTACGCGAACCGGAATCACAACATTTTATCTGTAGAGTGGGAAAGGGATCCTCCATAGGGAGAGGCTAGTTGGCACTTCAGCACTGCGTTGTCATCGGGTCCAGGCAAAGCTCCTAGTCAGATCTGGATACGGCCTGGATCCGGTCGGCTGCGGGAAAACCTCGGGATAAACAAAGACACTAAAATTAGCGTAGATGCCATTCTTCTTATGATGATGTAACGAGTACATCAGGATGTAAGGGAAGTGTTCCCAGTTCCGGCTGACCTAATCTATGCAGCCTAACATTGAATTATAGAAGTCTATAATATATTATGTGTATGCTAGGTCAAAGAGATGTGTTTTTAGTCTAGCTTTGAACTGACAGAGTGTGTCTGCTTCCCGGACAATGGTAGGAAGACTGTTCCAAAGTTTTGGTGCTAAATAGGAAAAGGATCTACCGCCCGCAGTCGATTTTGAAATTCTAGGTATTATCAACTGGCCCGAATTTTGCGATCGCAATAGACGTGAAGGACTATAATGCGTTAAGAGCTCGCTCAAGTACTGCGGAGCTAAACCATTTAGTGCTTTGTAAGTAATCAACAATATTTTAAAATTTATACGATGTTTAATAGGCAGCCAATGCAGTGTTGACAGAACCGGGCTAATATGGTCATATTTCCTGGTTCTAGTAAGAACTCGAGCGGCTGCGTTTTGGACCAGCTGTAGTTTATTTATTAAGCGTGCAGGGCAACCACCCAGGAGAGCATTACAATAATCTAGTCTTGTTGTCATGAAAGCATGAACTAATTGTTCCGCATTTGTTAATGAGAGCATATGTCGTAATTTCGATATATTTTTAAGATGGAAAAATGCGGTTTTACAGATACTAGACACATGACTTTCAAATGAAAGATTGCTATCAAAGAGCACACCCAGGTTCCTAACCGACGACGAAGACTTAACAGAGCAGCCATCAAGGGTTAGACAGTATTCTAGGTTATTACGTGTGGAAGTTTTTTGTCCAATAATTAGAATCTCTGTTTTTTCAGAGTTTAGTAGTAGGAAATTACTAGTCATCCAATTTTTTATATCAGCTATGCATTCCGTTAATTTTGTGAATTGGTAAGTTTCGTTAGGTTTTGAAGAAATATACAGCTGAGTATCATCGGCATAACAATGAAAGCTAATTCCATGTTTCCTAATGATATGTCCTAATGGTAGCATGTACAGAGTGAACAGCAGCGGTCCTAGTACTGAGCCTTGTGGTGCGCCATACTGAACTTGTGATCGATAAGACATCTCTTCATTTACTGCTACAAACTGATAACGGTCAGATAAGTATGATTTAAACCATGCTAGTGCAATTCCACTAATGCCAACATAGTTTTCCAGTCTATTTAAAAGAATGTTGTGGTCAATTGTGTCAAATGCAGCACTAAGATCAAGTAACACTAATAGAGAGATACAACCACGATCGGATGATAAAAGTAAATCATTTGTAACTCTAATGAGAGCTGTCTCAGTACTATGGTGCGGTCTAAATCCTGACTGAAAATCCTCGCAGATATCATTTCTTTCAAGAAAGGAACACAGTTGTGAGGATACTGCTTTTTCTAATATCTTTGACAGAAAAGGCAGATTTGAGATCGGCCTGTAATTGACTAATTCTGAAGGATCAAGTTGCGTTTTTTTAACAAGCGGTTTTATCATAGCCAGCTTAAAGGTTTTTGGTACATATCCTAGAGACAAAGACGAATTAATGATATTAAGAAGAGGATCTATGATCTCTGGAAGCATCTCTTTCAGTAGCTTAGTCGGTATAGGGTCTAACATACAAGTTGTCGATTTAGATGAATTAACGAGTTTGCAGAAATCTTCCTCTCCTATAGCAACAAATGAAAAAAAAAATTTCCTCAGGGAGACTACAATGCACTCCCTGATGCGATACTGTAGTAGACGGTTGCATAGTTACAATTTTGTCCCTGATATTATCAATCTTATAAGTGAAGAAGTTCATAAAGTCATTACTGCTGTGTTGCTTGGAAACTTCTGTGCTTAGAGCTTTCTTTTTCGTTAGTTTAGCCACTGTTTCAAATAAATACCTAGGATTATGTTTATTTTCTTCTAATAGGGTTGAAAAATAAGCAGATCTAGCAGCTTTTAAAGCCTCTCTGTAAGCAATCGAGCTCTCTTTCCATGAAATCCGAAATACCTCTAGTTTTGTTTTCTTCCAGTTGCGCTCCATTTTTCTGGCTGCTCTCTTAAGGGCCTGAGTGTGCTCGTTGTACCACGGCGTTGGACTTTTTCTTTAATCTTCTTTAAGCGCAACGGAGCAACTGCGTCTAAAGTGCTGGAAAAGAGAGAGTTAAAAGTTTCTGTTGCAATATCGAGTTCTTCTAAGCTATCCGGGATGCTGAGATGATGAAACTTATTAGGAAGATTATTGATAAAGCAATCTTTAGTGGCAGAAGTTATAGATCTAACATATTTATAACACGGAGTCGGCTTTGCAGCCTTGGCTAAATGTAATTTACATGAGACTAGATAATGGTCTGAGATGTCATCGCTCTGCTGCAGAATTTCAACGGCATCAACATCTATTCCATGTGATAATATTAGATCTAGAGTATGATTACGACAATGAGTGGGTCCTGACACGTGTTGTCTAACTCCAATTGAGTTTACAATGTCTTTAAGTGCCAATCCCAATGCATCTTTTTCATTATCTACATGTATATTAAAATCACCAACAATTAGTACTTTATCGTTAGCCAATACTAATTCTGATAGAAAGTCCGCAAATTCTTTGATAAAATCTTTATGGTGCCCTGGTGGCCTGTATACAGTAGCCAGCAGAAATCTCAAACGTGATTTATCGTTTACACTATATATTTTTACATTAAGCACCAACACTTCAAAAGAAGTATATTTAAAAATAGATTTCTTAGTGGTTTTGAAAATATTACTATAAATTACAGCAACACCTCCCCCTTTGCGTTTTAGACGAGGTTCATGTTTATAACAGTAATCTTGTGGGGTTGACTCATTTAAAGTAATGTAATCGTTTGGTTTTAGCCAGGTTTCTGTCAAACACAGCACATCTAGATTATAACTTGAAATCATATCATTAACTACGAGCGATTTTGAAGTAAGGGATCGAATATTCAGCAACCCAAGCTTTATCATTTGTTCATCTGTATTATATCTGTTTTTTATTTGTTGAACATCAATTAAATTTTTTACCTGACGTTTTTTGGATTTCCAAATTCGGGGAACAGACACAGTCTCTATATGATGATATCTAGGTGAAAGAGGCTCTATGTGATGGGATTTATCTGACCTTGGTGACGCGAGGCCGCTAGCAGACGGTCGGTTTAGCCAGTCTGTCTGCTTCCTGACCTGAGCCCCAGATTGTCATGTTTTAGCTCTAAGACTATGTGCCATATTACTAGAGAGAAGAGCAGCACCATCCCAGGAGGGATGAACACCATCTCTTTTCAACAGGTCAGGCTTGCCCCAAAAACTTTTCCAATTGTCTATGAATTCTATATTATTCAACGGACACCACTTAGACAACCAACCATTGAGTGAGGCCAATCTGCTAACTATCTCATCACTCCTGCGAACAGGAAGGGGGCCAGAGAAAATTACAGTGCCTGACATCGTACTTGCGAGTTTACACACCTCTTTAATATTAATTTTGGTGATCTCCGACTGGCGGAGTCGAACATCATTAGTGCCGACATGAATAATGATCTTAGAGAATTTACGATTAGCATTAGCCAGCACTTTTAAATTTGCTTTGATGTCAGGCGCTCTGGCTCCCGGCAAACATGTGACTATGGTGGCTGGTGTCTCTATTTTCACGTTCCGTGTGATCGAATCACCAATTACCAGGGCACAATCAACAGAATTCTCAGTGGGTGTTTCACTGAGTGGGGCAAATCGATTTGTTATGGTAATCGGAACGGAAGGGTGGTTTTTTAATCCGCGACTAGAGCGATCTCTCACGGTCACCCATCTGCCCTGCTGCCTGGGCTCTACTTCAGCCGGAACCGAATCATGTACAGAGTTCACTATGCTAGGCGCATCCAAAATAGTATCTAAAGCTCTAGTACTATCCTTACTATCCTCAATTAAAGTTTGGATGCGTGTCTCTAGCTCTGAAATCTTCTCCGTCAGCCTGACTGTCTCCTTGCATTTATCACAAATAAATCCTATATTGCCATCGGAGAAGGCTACACTAAACATATGACATGTGACACAGGTGACAATAACAGGACAAGACATTACTCACCGTTTGTGTTGACTGATTCTTACTTACCTGGGCTTTTATTAACTCAAAGGCGCGGGCGCGCGAGAGAAAATAAATAATAAATAAATGAGCGGGTGGCGCGTAAACACGCGTTCTGTGCTAACAATAACGGAAGCTAGCGATGTAAGGTTAATCTGAGATGGTGGGTAAACTATATTTAGTAATATAAAAAACTAGGAATGATAGTAAATGATGGTTCAAAACAGAAAGAAATACAAAGCTAATACGAGGCGTAGAGCTTACAGCCTCGACGCAAACAAACTCACAGCAGGCAGGAAGGCAGACAGGAGCAATCGATCAGTGAACAGCAGATCGGCCAGAGGACAGGTTTGGTTTGGTCTTTGGTTTTAGAAGGATTTCATCAGCCATTGGCTTTATAACATTAGAAATGTTTATAACATTTTGTTTTTAAAGCTGTGCATGTGTACTTATATATTTTAGATTTAATTTAGCTATGTTTTGATATATTTTTCCGAATTAACGTACAACCAAACATACAAAAATGTGCTAACATAATGTACAAATTCCTAAAAATACTACTGAGATCAGTCTGGAGTTTGTCAACTTGTTTTTCCTGTTAGTGATGTAGAAAGTGCTGGTACTTCAGTACAATCCTTTCCTACAGTGTGCAACTATATTTAATTATATAAATATTCATATTCATATTTTTATATTATATTTATAAAATATGTAGCATTTATGTTCTGTATACATTATGATAAAAATATAATTTTTTGCTGTGATGTCACGCATATTGTGAAATTTTGCGGGTATTGGTTTTAACTACGGAAAGCTAGTATTGTGAGATCCCTACTTTTAACACCGATTAATATTAAATCGCAGCTACACGTGACTAGTTCAGTCGTATGTCATGCTGACATGAACAGACAAGTGCTAACAAGACACGTATACCTTTCTATAACCTCATGAACTCAGATCTGAGTGCAGTCAAGCAGAGATTGGCTGGGAATAGAGACAGGTATAACACACACACACGAAAACCATTTCAGCCATCACTGGGGTCTCATTTTCCTTATTTACACACTCCTACATCTGCCCCCGTCGACCGGTTCGGTCCGTATATAATCATTCCGTCCTGATGAAATGTCAAGAGCCGTTTCTTTTCTTCTAGAGTATGTTTTTGTGCTTATTTATCTCTCATTATGGCTTCGATCACTCAGTTAAACTCAGCATTACTGGATGATTGCTGTGTTTCCTTTATCGGCTGATCGTTCAGAGGCTCTTGCCTTATTTCAGCCATTTTTTACCTTGTTACAAATTACAATTAACCCTCTGATGTGTGTTGTGCATTATAGAGGAGAGATTTTAAAAGAAGTTGTTGATGTTACATCTCCAAACCAACATAGCTTATCCAAAATTCTTTATAAATTCAGCATGATAGTGCAAGTACCTCTGGATTGCTCATTTTTAATGAGGAAAACAAGTAGTAATATTTTTGTGGTATTGTTTACTTTTTGTTTGGTTTGGTTTGGTTTGGTAAACACTGAATTTAAAGGGTACATCTGCACATAAAGTATGTCAGTTAGTTTTTTTTATTTCATCAAGTAAAATAGATGCACATTTGTCAATTAACCAATGTTATGCATAAAAATATGACACAATGTATGTTTAAGCATTAAAATATGACACATTAAAGTTTAAGCATTAAACTTTAATGCTTATATTTTGTAGAATTAGGGCAATAGAAACACCTCCGATATTGATTAAA